>OU426967.1:6275000-7525000 GCA_911387765.1 Pyrgus malvae | reverse complement strand
TTTAAAACAAACCAATGTTGCAATCTTAAATCAAAACAACGATACCATTAGTAGCATAATAAGTTACCTTTTAAATAAATTTAGTTCATTTAATAAAATAATTCGTATTTTTGCTTGGATATTACGCATACCTACTTTAAAGAAATCGGTTCATCAACCCTATCTCACCTTACACGAGCTAAGGCGCGCGAAAATGCTGATTATCAAAAACGTGCAACAATCGGTATTCACAGCTGACCTGAATTATTATAATAAACATACCAAAGTGCATTGTAAAAGTAATATTTTAAATTTAAATCCATTTATTGATCAATTAGGTATTTTACGAGTAGGAGGTAGACTTAAGAACGCGCAAATAACCTATAATATGAAACATCCCATCATCATTCCATACAACCATCGTTTAACCAGCTTATTAATTCAAGAAGCTCATGAATTAACATTCCACGGAGGAGCTCGGCTAACGTTATCAAATATAAGACAAAACTATTGGATAATTAGTGGTTATAGAGCTACCAAAAAGTTTATTAGACAGTGTGTTATATGTCGAAAACAGGAACCTATGAAGCAGTACCAGCTTATGGGTGATTTACCAGAGCCTAGAGTGAACCCTAAATGCGCTTTCTACCATTGTGGCGTGGATTATACAGGATTCGTTGAAGTAAAGGCCAATAAAGGACGCGGAATTAAAACGTGCAAGGGGTATATTGCAATATTTATATGCATGGCGACCAAAGCTGTTCATATTGAATTAGTATCAGATCTTACTAGTTCGGCTTTCTTAGCAGCACTCCAGAGAATGGCTGCAAGGAGGGGCGCACCTCGACACTTGTACAGCGATAATGCGACCAATTTTCATGGGGCTAATAGGATGTTACAGGAAGAGTTTAACCATCTACAAGAATTATTCTCCAATGCATATTTCATGTCGGAAATAACAGAAATGGGTATTGAATGGCACTGGAACGCACCAGCCTGGCCAAGTGGAGGGGGCCTGTGGGAACGGGCCGTCAGAAGTTTGAAATACCATCTCAAGCGAGTCGTGGGTCACCAGAAGTTAACATTTGAGGAGTATGCAACTCTTTTGGCCAAAATAGAAGCATGCCTGAACTCCCGCCCACTCTGTGCATTGTCAGAACATCCTGAAGATTTGGATTTCTTAACACCAGCCCATTTCTTAACTGCTCGACCGGGATTAACCATTATAGAAACTGAGCAAGATGCTAGAACCAGATGGCACTTAACATCGAAATTGTTTAAAGATCTTTGGAAGAGATGGAAGATGGAATATTTAACCATGTTATCGGCACGAAACAAGTGGAAAGAGTCAAAGAAAAATATTGCTATTGGGGACTTGGTAGTGATTCATGAAGATAACGTGCCTAGCGGAAAATGGGCCATGGGGCGAGTTATAGAGACACATCCAGGTGATGACGACTTAGTAAGGGTTGTCACATTGAAGACGAAGAACGGTACCATTAAAAGACCAATCGTAAAATTATCTATTTTACCAATTAATAATAACCAGTTACCAGAAGTAAACAATCCGGAGTTAATGCCCATACCAGATGAAGAAGAGAAGAACAATACACCAGAGGAAAATGTTGAGAAAAGAAGGAGAAAAGCGCCAAAAAGATTCGGTTTTACTACTGTTGCTACGGCTATACTATATTTTATGACGTTATTTATACCTACCAATGCTATGTTTCATATTAATGAATTCCCAGCCAACCAAACCTTGTATTTTGATTCCATAACCGACGTTCAGCTGATCAGAGACAGGTGGACCCTTGTTTTATATTATGATATGGAGCCCTACTGGGACGGTATGAAATCTTATGATAAAATATCTGCTTACTTGGATAAATTGTGTGCTACCATTGAAAACAAATCCCATTGTAATATGGTAATTCTACAGCTGCGTAATGAATTCGAAGAACTGAAATACTATAATGAACTCTTGCTATCTCAGCAATTCATCGTTCACGGCAGACAGCGTCGCAGCCGCCGAGGTCTTATCAACGGCATCGGGTATCTGGCGCATGAGTTGTTCGGTGTTTTAGATTCTCGTTTCGCAGAAATGTACAGCAAGGATATAGATACACTTAGGAAAAACGAAAACCATTTGCTTAGTCTTTGGAAAAAGCAAACTTCCGTAATGGAAACTGAATTTAGTTTCATGAGTAAGTTCAAGGAGTCCGTTGATAAGCAGCATAAATTTATTAATAAAAAACTTAATGATTTAGAAGGGGCTACCAACATCGTTCAGCGGGAAATTCAAAACATGTCGTATATTCAAGATTTTACATTGAGTGCGATAGCAGGAAGCGGGCTGTTACAAGGTCTGCGGAGACTTCAGGATACTCTTTTAGACACTATTACAGATATATACCATGGTCAAGTCAGCTTTCACTTACTAAAACCAGAACAGTTAAAGAATGAGTTGCGTATCATTTCTGGACAGATGCCTACAGAAGTTACTTTACCAATCACAAATATTGAAACAGAGTTCCAGTACATCTACAAATTATTAAACATAAAGACCCGGGTGACTGAAAAATACGTTATATTCGAACTCGTTTTTCCTCTTGTTAGTAGAGAACATTATCAGTTATATAAAGTTTTCTCAGTTCCACACCAAAGCAACAGTAACATGATGACAATAGATCCGGTATCAGAGTACGTTGCTATTAATCTAAAGCAAAACACTTTCTTTACGGTAACCATTAATGAATTGAATTCTTGCCTACACCATAAGGAAACTTATTTGTGCCAGCTGTTTAAACCAATAATGAGAATGGATAAAGATGAGTGCTTCTGTGATAAGAATCCTCAGAATCATTCCACATGTAACATTAAGGAATCAAAGTGTGTGAACAAATGGATTGAATTGCACTTGCCATCGCAATATCTGTATTTTTGTTGCGATAATTATACCATACAAATCATATGCAATAACCAGGTTACCATAAAACATATAAGTCGCGCAGGGGTCATTACTATCGGCCACAACTGTATTCTGAAAGGAAAAGATTTTGTACTGTACTCCTTACAACAGCAAGCCAATGAACTTAATTACACACCTATCATCCCGACACCAGAAATAGACCAGATTAATAACATAGTGAAGTTGAGAATACCTGATGGAGATGACTCATTGTCTTACCAAGAATTAAATACCTCTTTTGATATACTTAGAGATCAGATTAAAGACCTTAAGTCAAGTAATATTCAACTTGACGAACTTTCGAGTCACGACATTCATCAGTACACCATAATCTACGTGCTGCTTGCGGTAGCAATAGCAGCTGCCGCTGGATGGTGGTACCGGCGGCGCAGGATACGCATCCCGCAGCCGCCTGCCACTTCGCAACCCCGCCGTGCGGAGGGAGTCGTCCCGCCGCCAGCCATGCCCCAGTCTCAACCAGTGTGTAGTGTTGTGAACCATTCGGTCAGTGATGATAGCATAAAATCGATTAAAAGTGTGCGTTTGCAAAGTTTTGCCAAACGGTGGCCTAGTGTTACGCGTAATGTGAGTGCGGGTAAAAGGGGCTCACAGGCGCATCCTGATGCACGTAAACAAACTATTGAAATTGAAGACACTTTAGTTTAAATTTTGAAATATCTGTTCTTTAAGCATAATTCTATTATTGCATAACTTTTACATTGTTTTAAATTGTTAGATACCATTTAAGTACTATTTCTATGTTGATTTTACATAATGTTACCAATAAGGCTTATTTGTAGTTGCTTAGATAAATACTAGAGTAGTACCTACGTATCATTTGCACCATTCATTGTCATATCATCATACTTACCATCAACCAATGTTTGTTTTCATCTCAGGCGCGGGAGTATGTTCGAGAACATGGTTTTCGAACAGCTCAGCGTTTGCGAATATCGCTGAGTTTGCGTTGACGCGCAATCACTTTACCTAAATAATTATAATTTAGGAATAAGTGAGTACGTGACCAGCAGCCGTCCGAGGCGCCGCGTATATCATTACCATTAACCATTTTCCTATCACCGTCGCGTATCTTGTACCATAGTTAAACTTATACCATTATACCATAGACCATTTAACCGAGTGTGTGCAGTGTAATTTAGAGACAATATAGAACTATATAACCACCAGAACTTTTACCTCTTTCTTTCTCCTCCTACCCGAATCCTTTACAACTCTAGTAGTGAAAAACACAACCGTTCTACACAGCTAAAAGAAAGTAGCCTCGGTGATCACTTGGCAAGTTAAAAAAATCAATTATTTTTTTAAATTTCATATTAGGAATACAAAATATTCGCTTAATGAATGTCATTTTTTCCGGTCATCGCCTTTAGGTGCCCGTTTGGGCTTGATGTTCAGCTGAGAGAAAAAAGGCGGCGGAAAAAAACTCCCAGCAGCAATCTTTTAAAAAAAATGTACATATATGTTTGAGATAACGTATGGCTATGGGTCCACAAGGGGCACACGTGACAGCTGATCGTATGAGACACTATAAACCCACTTCCACATGCTCACAGATTCGATTAATTACTATATAACTATTACATTTAATTTAGAAAAAGCCTTGTGTGAGCGAGATACATTCCCACGCCCCTTTATCATTAAGATAGTCCTTAGTGTTATAGTAAGACTTGCGGCAGAGGACTTGTTTGACTGTCTTCTTAAAAGGTTTTAAAGGAAGAGATTGAATCTTTATTGGGATTTTATTATACATATATACTGATGGACATCCCAATAAAAGAATTACTTCTTTTATGGAGCAGGCATTTCGGAAATGCCAGCTTGTGGTCGTTCCTAGTTGAGACAATTCTAGTTGCGGACATAAATCAAGAGAAGGAAAATAGGATATTGGATCGTCAAAAGTTTTATTTATAATTTTTAAATTTCTTTATGTTCCAGTACTGTGAAAGCATAGCATCAACGTATATAAAAATAGTGAAATCGTCATCAGCGAAAAGGGCTCGCATTTGGCTTGAAAAGGGCTTTCGAGCCAACGCGTCCTATGTGCAAGCGCTGGGAGAGGCCATAGCGGCCACCGTGGGCGGGGACCTGGACTCGCCGCAGCATCACTGTACCGCTTCACAACTTAGTAAATGGTGAGAACTTAGAAAAAAATATAAGGGTGATGATGAAACCGACAGGTAGATGACTTATAACAAGGTCCATTGACATATATTATCCGAAGGGGATCAAAACAACAGTTTCGTCTGTAATAATAAGTACCTGGACGCCCGAGCATTGCTCGGATAAAAACAATTTATTTACTTGGTTTATTTTTAAGCAAAACATTTATTGACTTAGTGTTACTTTACAAATCCTTATGAAATACCTAGCTCCCAATTAAAAAAAAATTGTCACAAAAAAATAAAAAAACGCAACTTGCCTACTTGAGATTTGAACCCGGGGGTAGTCGGCTTTCGTAACCATTCGACCAAGAAAGCTTTAATTCCCTTGACGAAATTTTTATAGAGATCTTTCATAATTATCGACATTGTCATTTGTTTGAAGGGTGGATTGTCAAATGTTGACCATTTGACGGCTTTCTACGCCACAATATTATTAATATTTTCCAATAGATGTCGGTAAGAGTAATTTTATATTTAACTGCATAAACATTAAAAAAAACGACAAATTCTATCAATAAAAATTAGTGGATCGATTTATCATCCCCGCAACCAGTGTACTAAATTCCATCAAAATCTTTGGAGCCGTTTCCGAGATTCAAAAAATATGTTTAGATACATACAAGAATTGCTCGTTTAAAGGTATTAGATAATAATAATAACGTTTCACACTCATAGCCCCACAGTAGAGTAGATATACACTGTGTCGTGAGTACCAAAGACACAACATAGACAGAAACACAAACACCCAGACCAAGAACAGAAATTTAACTAAATATATTTTCGTATCGTCGTTAAGTTTTAGTTCATAAAAATTAACTAGCGGCCGCCCGCGACTTTATCCGCGTGGACTTTAGTTTAAGATTTATTAAATAAAAGTAGTCTTAGTTACTTCTTATTACATCAGCTACCTGCCAGTGAAATTCCCGTCAAAATCGATCCACCCGTTTCAGAGATTAGCCGGAACAAACAGACAGACACAAAGACAGACACAAATTGCATGTAGTCAAAACCGGTTATTTTAATATACAAACAGACACTTGTTTATAACAATAAAATTATTAACATACTAGCTTTCCGCCAGCGGCTTCGCCCGCGTGGACCAGTTTTATAGGTTCCCGTAGGATAACTATTCTATGTGCTTTCCCAAGTTCCACTCTACCTGTGTTCCAAATTTCATTAAAATTGGTTGAGTAGTTTAAGTGTGAAATCGTAGCAGACAGACAGACAGAATTACTTTCGAATTTAAAATATTAGTATGGATTATTATTATTGGAACGAAGTTCCTTATCGCGCGTTGTGAAAGGGGGCTAGACGGAAAAAATTCTTACGAAAAGTTGTCACGACATTATCTTACATATGTATAGTCTATGTATGATGGCTATACTGTGCCTAATGTATAGTCGACGTGATGACTTTTATTATTATTATATGTTTTTATAAATCATTGTAAATAAAATAAAGGTGCTATGATAACTTTGTAAAGCAGTTTATACTGTGTTGCTTAGTGGCCACTATTGGCCACCCATCCTACTTTTGACCGCACTCGACATTGTTTAGTTTAGTTTTTTATTTAATAAGGCTTTGTTAAGAAGCCGTGCGGCGTGCGCGTGTTTCTCTGTCTCTCTCTATCTCTCTCTCATAAAAAGCAAGCCAGTTATTTTTGTTTCGTCTTTCTATTTCGCATTGAACAGTGTGGTGTCGCGACGATTATTTTTGTTGAGTGTATACAGGTTTTTGTACATAATAAATAATAAAAAATAATAACAATAATGAATAATATAATATAATAAAATTTTATTACAATTCCTTCACTAATTAATCGAAAGGAACATCGTTCCATCCGGGTGTCCCTCGACACCTCTCAAGTTTTTTTTTTATTTTTGCAGGCTCCAGTCGAACATTCTTCTAAAGCAGCTAGCAGAATTGGTGTTCGTCAATCTGTATGGTATCAACAAAAGGGCAGGGGATGAGAGTCCTACGCCGCTACCGCCAGCAGCGCCATCTTTACTGCCTGTAGCCGAAGGTAATGTTGCTTTTTTATTTAAATGAAGCAGCTGCTCGTCTAGCTTGAAAAATAAATAAATATTTTTTCTCACTTCCAATTGTCAAAATTTTCATATTACAATATCAGTTTATTGTTTGGGGATTTACTTTTAAATAAAAATATATAAACATTGGACCTCACCGAGAGTGTTGAAATGTATTTTTTTATTTTACAGGATTGTTTTCAACCCATCCTCTTATTCATACTATTTGTCAAATTACTAGAATATTGCTTACCATGCATTTAATCTATTCGACTTTAGTTTGCCACGCGTGATATTTTTACCTCTGATTTGGTGGGGAAGGGTACAACCCTAAGGCCACTGCGACACTAAATGATCTATTGTAGCCTATCTTTTAGCTTATTCTTACCTTTGCCGTTTTTATAAATTTTTTGAAAATCTGTATGCGCTTTTCTCATACGAGTAGGTAAAGCATCCGTGAAAAATGTTGCAAAAACGGGGAAAATCTATAGAGTTTGTTTGTTTGAACGCGCTAATCTCAGGAACTACTGGTTCGAATTGAAAAAATATTTTTGTGTTGAATAGTCCATTTATTGGGGAAGGCTGTAGGCTATAGAAAATCATGCTGTGACTCATACCAAAGTCCACGCGGACGAAGTCGCGGGCGGTCGCTAATAATCGATATATATTTGCAGGCCTGGACGCGATGCCGGACTACCCGGCGTTCATAGGTCTATCGCACATCGTGTGGATCAACAGCCACCTGCCGCAGAAGCACCAGCACAAGTGGCGGTTCCTCTTCTCCTCGCATATACACGGCGAGTCATTCTCCACGCTGGCAGGTATGTACAATTACGGTGGAAAACTAATGATTTTTTATGGTTATTATCAATATTGTGGTTATTACTATATAGGTATATATTATGGTTATTTTATTACTAATTGTTATTAGGCAAAATGTAACTGCACTATCGCATTGGGAATTTCCTGTAATGGTAGCTGTATGTTGGAATGTAAATAAATAAATAATTTACAGACACATTATAAGTCACAAACACTCTTAATTACAATTAAAATAAGAGGTTAATACATTTCGAATAAACTTCCGTTGGCGCAAACGCCATTTTAAAAATGAAAAACGGAGAAGAATCTCTTTTCTTTCGGTGTGCATAATCGTACATTCCTAACCGATTTAGACTATTCTAGCTTTCCCCAGAAAGGGTATGTGTGTCTCCCACATTTTTAAACACACACACACACACATACACAGCGGAGAGGGTTTTGAGTCAATAAAAGTATGGGAGTAACGCCCCATAGTTCCTAATCTCTGCTGTACACACACACACACACACACACACACTCTCTCTCTCTCTCTCTCTCTCATACCCTTTCCGGGGAAAGCTAAAATAGTCCAAATCGGTTAGGAATGTGCGATTATGCACACATGCAATAATAGTGCATGTTGGTAGAAGTATCGGTGGACAAGAATGGTATTAAACGAGAAAGACGAGGTCAAAGGTAGCAAAAGGAGCTCAGGCTGCTTTCGAATCAGGTAAAATGTCGAGCTGAAAAGGTCGCTTGTTGGATTGTGGATCTGTGATGGTAGACCTGTTGGATTCAGAGGTCACACTGTTAGATAAATTGGCAAAAGATACAGGAAGTTATGGATAAGTTGGCCACAACCCTTTTTGTGTCCCACTGCTGGGCACGGGTCTCTCCGCATTATTGGGGAGGCCTGGAGCTTACTCCACCACGCTGCTCCAATGCAGGTTGGTGGAGCTGCGGGTTAGTGACCAACCCGCTGTCGGATGTTTTCAAACCGCCCATAAGGCCTCCGACAAGGTTTAACGACTGTTATCTATCGATAACGACCGGGACCAACGCTTTAACTTGCCCTCCGAAAAACGGAAAAGCTTATGATTTTTTTTCCATTAGCGGCCACCCATCACATGCGCGACCGCGCCCGTTTGGCTTAGTTGCATAGATCGTTTGCATTGTACGCTAAACGCCGGGCCATGCGCGCTTCGTGGATAGATTAATTAATAGCAAATTTTCTCCGATAGAATAATTTTCATCACCTTCATCTTCCAGGTCGAATCCAGGAACAAGGTCCGTCAATAATAATAATCGAGGACCAGAGCGGGTACATCTTCGGCGGCTACGCGCCGGTGTCGTGGGCCTTCGGTCCCAACTTCACCGGCAACGACGAGTCCTTCCTGTTCACCTGTGCGCCGCGGATGAGGGTCTATCCGGCTACGAATTACAATGATCACTACCAGTACATGAACCATTATACGAAGACCTTGCCCAATGGATTGGTGAGTAGTTTTTTCATAAAAAATTTAAGAGCTGTGCAGTAGTGGTGCAGAAAAAAATAGAAGATTCTTAATTGCAATTTACTAAATTGTTTAACGATTTAGAAAAATAATTAATTAAATATCAAATAAACCATTATTTGATAATAATTTTTATCCTTAGAACCTTTTGTTTTAGTAATAGCATCACAAGATATTATATGTATGCTTAGTGTCAGTGTCAAGTAATACATTTTTAACAAAAAATAGAACCAACTTCAAACTGTAAAAAATAAAATTATTCAGGACCTACTTCTTCTTGCTTATGGTAATGATTCTTAAAACTATTTTTGAAACAATGAAAAAATCCTGACATGATGACAATGCGACCACCTCGGGAGTATAAGCATACGAACAAAAAAAGAATTTTGAAATGCAGTCCATACGTAAATGGCGGAGTAATCGGTGAACATAAATAGAAAAAAAAATACATACAGCCGAATACAGTACCTTTTGGAAGTCGGTTAAAATAGTTGAATGCAATTTATAAAAAATATAAAAATTGTATATTGATAGATAACCAAGTCTGTTAATAAAATAAACACGGACACGGACAGATAGACTCGTAGTTGCCTCATATAGGCGTGAGGATAACCACTTCACCGAACTCGAGCACAAAATACTGTAAAAAACAATATCCATTTATGAACGATATCGTCGACATAAGAGCTTAAAAATTATATCAGTAACCTTCTAAATTTACCAACTACGTTTACTGTTCCAGCTAATGGGTGGCCAGTTCCACTTCGGCGGCATCTGGCTGAACGCAGAGCCGTTCGGCGAAGGGTCCTCAGCTGAATCTTGCAGTACGTACCGCGGGTACAAGCGTCTCAGCAAGGAGGCCACCTTCCGTCTTCGAAGCCTCGAGGTCTGGGGGGTAGGAGACAAGCCGGTACTCGAGAAGGATGAGGTTGGTTATATCTATGAGTTAGTACTGCGTTTTAGCCTCCATTCTTACATTAATTCTGTAATTGTGGCGAATCCTGACTTTTTTTATTTGAATGGAGTAGCAGACGAGCATGCAGGCCACTTGGTGTTAAGTGGTTGCTGCAGCCCATAGACATCTACATACAATCTCAAGCAAGCATAGGTAAGTCTTGTCTGAGGTCATATGCAGTTGCGCTGCTACTCCGGAGGCTGGTGGTCGCCACATGTAAGTGTGGCCGGCAACTGCACCTTTCCACCGAAACACAATAGAGTTGGTTCACGGCAAAAGAGGGTGCAGCGGTGGTACTTCCCCGGGCGAACCATAATATTTCTACCACCTAGAACCTCTTGATTTGAACTCCATTGAGCTTTCCGAATTGGCTATGTGAATACTATCTTCAAAAGCCAAAGGCATACGACAGTCGTAATGCTTGTAGAATAGAATGAAAAATATATGGGGTTGACATTAGGTCACGTGACATTTCGTTTTCTACGTGTTGGACGGTGACGTCGACGTTGCGGTTTTTTTTTCGGTTAGCAAACTGATTCTGAAACCTGATTCAGGTATAATGTACCTATGTATAGAGCAGCGGCGGGGCTACGACCAGCGTCCAATCACAGCATAAGTTACTTAACGTTACACATGTTTTAAATGCATAGCTTATAACATTCCAGTGGGATAGAGGCCTTAGGTAGAATCAGTAATATTTCTAAGAAGAGAAGTAATGTTTTAACTTCTCTTCTTAGAAATATTACTTATTACTTATCTTATTACCGCTCAGAAAATGACCTCTAAAATTCTGATAATCGGCAATTTTTGTCTCAAACTTGTCTGCATACCGGCTGACAGTAACTGCCATATTCACACATTCGAGGGACAATAATGAAACTGAAGTACTGTAGATATGTCTACGTATTGTTTAGATTATATAATGTCAGGTAGTTCTAACCTACAAAACCTTCTCCCTATGATCCTTACTGAACCTATTCCTAACTTACCCAATCCTAACCCTAGGAAGAAGAAGTGATCCCAGTTCCGTCGAAGCGAGACGTGGCGGTGTCGGCTCGCAGCAGCGTGCTAGAGACGCGAAATACGGAGTTCAACTTCCTTCAGCTCACGGCCAAGCCTGCTGTGAGCGATGGAATGAGAGACTAAGCATTTATATTTTCCTGGTACCTACTTTGATTTCGTTTGTCATCTAGTTTAATTTAAATTTAGAACAGGAAATAAGATGATGACGCGCACAATGCGAGTTCAACTTCCTGCAGCTTTAAGCCTGCACCATATACGCGCGCCCTGCGGTGGCGGCCGCGGTGGCGGCTTGTTTTGTACTATCGAAAGTCTTGGAACTTTTTAAACTCACGCGGCTTGTGACGCAGTCAAAGCGCGACCGGCCGCAGCCGCATACCCCGACCCCTTCCCGTTGCAATTTTTTACAACAAGCCGCGCGGCCAGGGATTTTTTATGAACAAAATGGCGTCGTTAAGAGATTTATCTGAAGCTTTAATAGATACTGTGCGGCATTATCCAGCGCTGTATGATACAGCTCTCGCCGATTATAAAAATATTCGAATCAAAAATATTAATATTTCATGAAACCGTATTTATTTTCGCCTGAAAATAAAAAATAGATATATTTTTTGTTCATCTTTACACAAAGCAAAGCTTCCACTTCCAGATCACTTTGAAGTCTGAGGCCTTAGTGTAAGTCTGCACACGCGAAAACGTTACTATCGCGTTTGCTTTAAGAACTCAGACTCAGTAGTAACGTTTGCGCATTTACAAACTAAGGGCTCTGTACATGATGAAGAATGGGCAGCGAATGGCGCTTGCTGCTGCCTGCAAGCTGTGTCCGCGACCGCGGTGTGTGGTAGCGGCTAAAGCCGCAGCCCGCGGTAGGCCGCTAGCGCAGGCTGCGCGTATCTGTTGCAGGCTTTACAGCCAAGCCCGCTGTGAGCGGTGGAATGAGAGACTAGAGCATTTATTTTATCCTGGTACTTCGATTTCGTTTGTCATCTAGTTTAATTGAAACGTAGAAAAATAAATAAGACTGGCCCATCATGCAATGAACACATCGACTGCAAGTAGGTACAAAAAGTATTACAAAGAATACTAAAAATAGTACAAAAGCCCGTAGACAAAGCGGGTTTTAAATGAGTTGTACACATCGATATACATCGTTGTACACTAAAATCTAATAGATTTTGTAGATTCCCAGACCCGTTTTAATTTTAGTTAATTTTTGCTTCGGATTTCTATATTATTCAAACCCCGTTCAATTCAACCCTAACTCGTTTCACCGTAGTTAGAGGATACATTTTCAAAGTTCATTGTCGGCGCTTTCACGCCGCTTTCAGGGAGTTGTAAATGCGGTATTCATATGAATACAATTGCGCAAAGCAAGATGGGAATATATCTATTTTACCTTTAACAGCAAATTGTAGGCTGAAGAAAGACAGAATCCAACCTACCCTTTTTTGGTTATGGGGGGAAATTATTAAAAGGTACCCGGTACCTTGGGAGAAGATACCGGGTTATGTGGGATTTGTACCGGCACTTGCACTAAAACCCCCTCGGTAGCCTGCCTCTGCGCTTAGGAAGGGCTCCGGGAATACACCGGTGTCCTCCACGCGCGGCGCCCCAGAACGGGCCCATCTTCGGAAGAGCAGATGTGCTCTCCTGCACTTTCAGAAGCTTACGGCGGCATGCGGCCACGCACACACCGCCGCCCTACCCGGGGCTGCTGGCTGGACGGGTCGAGCCCCCACTCTCACCGCCCACAACCCCGGAAGCCCCATTTGGTCGCCTCTTAGGATCAGGCAGGGGACACCGTAGCTCTATTCCTAATCCCGACTATCCAACCTTCACTACCCCAATCCTAACCCTTCCTAGGAAGAAAAAGTAGTCCAGTTCCGTCGAAGCGAGACCTGGCGGTGTTGACTCGCAGCAGCGTCCTAGAGACGCGAAGTACCGAGTTCAACTCCGTGCAGCACACGGCCAAGCTCGCTGTGAGCGATGGAATCAGAGACTAGATTTTAACCAAAGATTACGTTAAGTAAGAACTACTAAACCTGTAAAGAAATTAGTGTAGAAGATTTCAGGTCGTCATCGAATCGCAAGTTTGTCGGAGACTACAGTGGATATTCTGAGCATTTATATTTCTCTGGTAGTTAGTTACATTTTCTTTGTCGTTTAGCAGTATTAGATACAAGGAGTACAGTGCACTAGAGACAAACTAGTCATTCTAAATGCTATTGTCACCATAGATTTATTATGACTTTGACTACGTCAAGATAGATTGGTAATACAAAAGAGAAAGAACATAGTTATGCATGCTTTAGAGCGAGCTCATCATTCACGTACACTATATCGTATTTTATTGTCCTAGCGTAACTCGTGAACGAAATAAATTCGCTTTTTTTCCTACAATCCCAGTTTTTAAAGCTTAAAGTGTTGTTTATTGGACATAACGCGCAATACTATTTTTTCAAGCCCACATGCGCTTCACACGCATACTGAGGTATTCTGTTTCTGGTCTCGCCTAGTTACGCTTCTGCCAATCTATACGTAGTATGGGTATATAAAAAATCTATGATTGTCACTGACAACACCACCATTTATTCGTATAGATACTTCAACTCAGTTGTGCGCGCGGCGCTATGTGTGGGTAAACCTGTATATACACAGTGACTTTGTGTGCGTGACAAGAGGTACAGTGAAGTTGTTCGGAAAATCACGACCGCGTCACTGTCACACAAATTAAAGCTGCATAATTACTAGCCCACGCACACATAGCGCCGCGCGCACAACTGAGTTGAAGTATGTATAATACAATCTTTATCAAATATATCTCAAAAATACACCAAGAAAATGTGATAAATTAAGGGTACGATCTTTGGGCCTAGACAAGTGGCATTCTACTATCGTAAACGCGTGTAGAATAGAATGTCAAAATGCGATTGACGTTAGCTAACGAAATGTCACGTGATCTCGATCGTTGTCTAATGTCAATCCTATACATTTCTCGTTCTATTCTGCAAGCGTTATACGATATTACAAGAATACCACCAGTCTAGGCCCACTTTCTTTTCAACTTCCCGTTAATAAAACCTGGCTGCTGCAACTCTTTGCATCTCAATGCTGGGCACGGATCTCTCCACCTTATTGGGAAGAACTGGAGCTTACTCCACCATGCTGCTCCGATGCGGTTTGGTGGAGAATAGTGGAGATGCGGGTTAGTGGCCAATCCACTGTCGGATGTTTTCAAACCGCCCAAAAGGCCTCCGACAACATTTAACGACAGTCATCTATCGACAACAACCGGAACCGATGGCTTAACGTGCCCTCCGATGCACGGAAACGGGCATGATTTTTTTTGCCACTAGCGGTCACCCATCTCACACCCGACCGCGCCCGTTTGGCTTAGCTGCATAGACCGCTTGCGTTTTACGCTAGCCGCCGAGCCATGCGTGCTTCAATAAAACCTTTTTTGTATTGTATGTTTAATTGTATGTGTATTTGTCAGGACGAGCGCGACGTGAGCGTGCTGGACACGAACCCGGAGGCCAAGGCCATCCTCGACATGGCGGGGCGCACGCGCCACAGCGACGGCATACGCGAGGAGCCGCCCCTATAAGCTGTAAGCTACTGGTAACTATTGTACTAGGGGCCTCGTTCACCACCTCCAAGTAAAGTGTTGATTTTTTTTTTATTTGAATAAAGGGGCTCGGGCTGTATCAGCCCAGGGTACTTCAACCTATAAAGATTGTTTGTACCCGAAAGTGTTGATTACTTACGTCCCAATTAAAGTTAATTAGCAAGTAAAAGCTAAAAAGATAAAAATAAAAAACCAAAAACATGGTTATATGAATATTTCACTTAAATTTTGAGGTTATGTGAAAAAAGTGTAAATATAAAAGTTGTAGATCTTTTTATTAACTACATCTTTGCCATTTAACTTTTTTTCATAGGACCTGTGGTTTTGCCGGAAATCGAGATAAACCGTTTTTTACCCTTTAAAGCCCCCTCCCCCTTCCCGACCTCAGATCGCCTCTAATTTATTTTTCCTTTTATTTTTGTTATATTCTCTATTTCTCATTTATTATTTCCTGAGAATTTCTCTCTCTATTGGTAAAAAAACATTAAATCGGTCCAGTTCTTTGGGATTGAAAGAATAACTAACAGTTAAGTTCACATTTATAACATCACAAGGAGAAAACATATTGGGATTTTTAAAGATTTTGAAGACAGAACATATTATATGTTGTATATTAGGTTAGAATGGAAATGTGGGCGGAGCAGACGCGCTAAGGATATGAGCAACGCTCATATCTCTACAGAAACACGCGATTGCGCAACGATATGCGTAATGGAGTTGTGGGCGGGGCAGACAGGCTAAGTGCTTGGGTGTGATTCGTTCATTTGATATCGCGTGATTGAGCGGCGCGTGCGCAAATATGTGCGTAAGCTTCATATTTATTTAAGTACAGATATAGTGGAGGTGAAAGGTGGGGCTGGATTGGCGACACCGGTTTTCATACCAACGGCGCATTATTGCCATTCTACCTCTTTTAATGTACTGTGATTTTGAACCAAAATTTTCTTGTTTCAGATAGAAATTAAGATCACCGTAACTATTATACGCCAAAGCGAGATCTGTAAGTAAACTAAGTTATGTGATCTTCAAGCGAATAATCCATATCCATCCAAATATATTTTCTATGAGAAAGCCATTTAAAGTTAGGTTATTTATTATACATTAGCTTGTTGTGTGTGATTTTTTTAAAATTATGCCTTAAATCGTTTTATTTTTAGAATAAAGAATAAATTCAATTATAAATTAATGTACAGTAATCTTAATCTAAGTATAAAGAATTTATTAGTTTGTGCGGGAAAATAATAGAGGATAATCCTATTCTCCTCCTATCCTTATCTTCCTATTGGTCTAAGATACGATCTAGAACATCCATCACCATCATCACGAACTACATCACCCATCTGTTTAATGGATGAAAAGTATGTATTTTATAACAAATTTAATGTATTAGAAAATATATCTCGAGTGGGTTGCCTAAAAATTCCTGGCAAGACTATGATTTATTAAAAATTAAAAATGTATTTTTATTAAATATTGCCCTCATGTGTTTGACGAATAAATTTAATACCAATCGAAAGTATAAAGCCTGTAAAATATACAAACGTTGGGTTGACTGTTTTTTTTTTCCTGGCGTAACTACTGGGTTGCCAGGTATAAACAGGAAAATTCGATAATGTAGTTATTTACACCTATTTGTTTGATAAATAAATCTTATATCAAAATGAGCGCTATTTAATTATGAATACAATGATATAGGAATCCTATCGTGATATATTATATAGTGATTTTTTACAGACAATCCTATAATAGGATTGTCTGTAAAAAATCACCCCTGAATGAAGGTTGTCTGTTTTTAAAAGGTGAACATTTTATGCGTGTGAATTTAGCTCACCTCTTTGTCACAAGTTTCGACACGCATAAAATTGAAATTTGAAAGGTCAAAAAATCGACAACCGTCATTCAGGCCAGACTTTTTAACAGAGAACCCTATATCATTCTTTCGTTCAATCTGGTCTCGTCGTTTCTAGTTCGTATCTTCTACTATATGATATTTTCATTCGTTTGCAGAATAGTCTATCCTAATATTTTTTCGCACAAACTAACAAACCTATTTATCGAAAAGTAGTGAGTTTTATTTTCAGGACAATTTACTTTTAGGACCTTTCTCACATAATTTTTAAATGTTACTATTAGATTTAAATGCATTTATAAACATCAAGTTACCAACATAAATCATTTCGTTATTTTATATGAAACTGTATTGAATGTGTACATAGCGTTTACGTTTGGATATGAATGTTCAAAATCTTAGAGCATCAAAGTTACTGACTCACCCTTCAGTAGAGACGGCAAAGCGCCTCGCTTCGATACATAATTTTTGTGCCAAATCTGGTGCGGGGGAAGAACGCACACATTTTAATTTTGTCACACATTCACAAATATTATTTCATCGCTACAGACGCATACATTTCTAAATATGTCAATTTCAATTAACAACGTCATTTTCTATGCACCTTCAACACTGACACCGACACACACAGACACACTAGTTGCATAACTAGAAGGCACATTGTGCATGGACGTTAAGACGAGGGGTTCGCCCGTAAAGGCCACGCCTCTGACGGGTGTCATATCTGTCATACCATGATGCTCTAAGTTCAAAATGAATGTATTTGTTAATTTTATCTGTACTCCGTTCCTTGAATTTCTGTAGTCGAAGTCTTCTAAATTAAGAATTTTAATATTTTCTTAATGAAATTATTGTAAATTACGTAGAACTAAATGATATACTTTGGGTTTTTGCTATACATTTGGTTTTGTTCATTTTTAAAGAGTATTTGCCAATTTTAACGGCTCCTATCCCTACAAATATTATAAATTCGAATGTAACTCTGTCTGTCTGTCTGCTACGCTTTCCCGCTTAAACCACTGAACTAATTTTAATGAAATAACACAGATAGATTAGGCCTTGGGAAAGGACATAGGATGGTTTTTATCCCACGGCGGGAACCAATAAAACGGGTCCACGCGGGCGAAGCCGCTGGCGGAAGGCTAGTAATACAATATATACTCGTATACATGGTTTTCTATACATATCAAACCAATTTATATGGGTTTTACACTTTTTTTAAATATTATATTCGTCTTTTATATAAATTTTGTTCAGCCTTTTGTAATGTCCCACTATTGGACATACACCTCCACGAACGGAGAGGGATTAAGGCCGTAGTCCACCACAATGGCCAAATACATGTTGGTTGCAAATTATTATTAAGAAGACATGGCATGAACAGCGAAGGCCGAGTGGTAAAAACCGTCTTCGACACGACCGGTCCCTGGTTCCAACCCTCGGCGCACACCTCTGACAAAGAAATTTGTAATGTGCGCATTGCTCCACGGTGATGGAAAATACCGTAATATTTAATTGATTACGATGTTCTCCATCGCCGTGCATCTTCTTCTTTCTTTCTTCTTCTTTTCAGCCTTTCGTAGTCCACTGCTGGACGTAGGCCTCCCCTAACGTTCGCCACTCCTCTTGGTCCTGCGCCTTCTGAATCCAGCGGCTTCCCACTGTTTTCTTTAGTCCCCTTCTTCTTCTTTTCTCCCCTTACTTGTGAGAAGGAGACCTGTGCCCAGCAGTGGGACATAAAAAAGGTTGAAAAAATAATTAAGACATGATAACAAGATATATATATAATAACAAGGCTCCAAAATTAATTATTTTAATTTATTCCTCTATCAAAATTGTTATAATGTAAATCATTCATTGACTTTTTGATTTAGAAGATTTCTACAAAACTTAGTTATAACGCGTCATATTTTACTAGCCATTGCTGTGAATTTTATAATCGCGTGTTGTACAAATACGAAATAAGTGCCAAGGGATTTGACCCGTGTATGTGTAGTATTAGCGTTCATGTATTTTTCCTAAACCAACGATATTCGCACAAAGTGTGGTGTTTGGCTACATTCCTTGTTTGTTTTAATATCACCTATTTTATACAAAGTATTCTATGAAAGGCTATACCGACACAGCCCAAGCAAAGTTAACTTTAAAGTTCACACTAAAGTGAGTTAGTTGGTTGACAGATTTTTTTACATTTTACATAACTTACTGGTGATGAAATTCCGATTCAGCAAATTATGTTTGTTATTTTGAAGTATGTGCGAATAGAGAACATAGGGCCCACTCTGTACGCCCGTATCCGAAACTAAGTGAATTTTCGGGCCTTATTTTTGGATTAGATTGAAGAAATTCTAGCAATATTATTCATTCAATAGCTTAATGTCATCAATGCCAACGCTTATCTTATTAATTCATGAAAAAGAAGCGATCTGGTATGCTAAAAATGATTCCGAAAATGTTAGAACTTACGGACGGATGCTTACAGAGTGGGCCCTGACACGAAGCATGGCGTTTTCATATTTTAGTCTTGGAGATTTCATTAGTTTCATGACCACTTCTATTTTCCTTTCGTACATAGTTACCTAGTCACACGTAATTTTTTTTATATCACGGATGCGGGTTTAATATAGTAATGGGCGTGCATAAGACTAAGTATTGTCTCTGTATTGCCTAATCTGCTGTCATCAGTCATCAGTTACTATAGTTACCAACAGTTTATTGTAGATAGCAGCAGCAGTTTACTATAAATAACGTTTCGTTTCACACTCATAATCCCACAGTAGGGTAGATATACCCTGTGTCGTGGGTACCATGCACAATAATGCACATATACAAAGACAGAAACACAAACACCCAGACCGAGAACAGAAATTAAAACTCGTCATTCAAATTTGTGTTTCGCCGAGAATCGAACCCGGTACCCTCCGATTGGCAGTCCGGCATGGTAACCATTGCGCCACGCAGGTGGTCAGAATATAGTAACCGTAAAAGTGAAGTATAGTAACATTAGAAGTAAACTGTAGTTAATAAAACCTTAACTCTCAACGGAGACCAGCACTCCTGCAACCATAGTAGTCCGGCATCTTACAATAAAAGCTTCTACGATCTCTAAATTTTTTAAACAGATCTATGATACGGATTATTATGTTCTCTAAACTAAATTTACTGCAAAATGATCTTGTTTTCTAATGGTGCCTTAGCACGAATTGCGGTTGCATCAATTAAATTTAAATTTTAAATTGAGCTTTTCTCGCTACTTGTTTTACTATGCAAGAGACGACATCTTTAAGGCTTCAATTCTTATGCCAGTGCCATGCTGATAGACTGCTTAACGTAATTTAAGAGAGAAAGTGAATAAGAGTTCGCGCAGTCGTTTTCAACGCGTAATTAAATTGAATCGCGAAGCGCGCATGGCCCGGCGGTTAGCGTAGGCGCGAGGTGTGTGATGGGTGACCGCTAGTGGCAAAAAATTTCATGCGCGTTTCCGTGCTTCGGAGGACACGTTAAGCCGTTGGTCCCGGTTGTTGCCGATAGACAACAGTCTGTCGGAGGCCTTATGGGCGGTTTGAAAACATCCGACAGCGGGTTGACCACTAACTCGCATCTCCACCAACCCGCATTGGAGCAGCGTGGTGGAGTAAGCTCCAGGCCTTTCCGATAATGGGGAGAGATCCGTGCCCAGCAGTGGGACGCAAAAAGGGTTGCAGGGTTACTTTGCAACAATCCGCAATCAAAACGTATGATGGTGTATACCATTAAAACAAAACGCGTTTTTAAAATATTGATTAACATTTATTGCTAGTTGGTGTTATCGTAAGTTAACGTGTAAGCTGCCTTATTAAAGATTAAACAACTGTGAAGGAGATTATTGTTAATTATAATTATAATTTGTCCATATTTTAATTTAATTTAGTCGCTTATTGTGGTCTCATTAAAATTATCATACTATATTTTTTCATCTATTTATAATGTATTGTGACTTATAATGCTTAGGTGTTTATGTGATGTGTAAAATGTACAAAGCGTATTTATTTAAATAAATTTAATGGTCTATAAAATTTGTGTTTTATTCCCCACTTTGATAAATGCCACACTAATTTGAACCGACAACACTAGTATAGTTCTATGTCTCATTGTAGGGATGTGTGCACCTGCAAATTATCTCTGTGTGCATTGCGTAAGAAGCTATTAGTCCTGTTACTATAGCCAGCAGATTATTAGAGTTACTTACAGGTAACTATAGTAACCTGAATGGCCGCTCGGGTGTGACTGACTGACTTGACAACTTTAAAAATTAAACTTTTGGTAAAGCACCTTGCTTTACCTACAAAAATGTGTAAGTAAATATTTAAAAGAAATTAAGCATTAAAGGCTACAATTTAATTCATAAAGGTTTCTGTCAGTACTATATGATAAAACATGGTTGTAAAACAACACTGCGTCGTTAAAAATAAATTTTATTTATAAATAAACCTATTATATCTACCTACAAACTATGAGGTACCTACTCACAAGCTACCTAACTCAAAACCATTGAGATCAAGCTCATACATAATTATGACTTTATTGAAATAACATAGATCTGATTCGAAATTGGAGAAAATTAGCAACCAAATGTTTAAAGTAACATTTTCTATAACTTTAGTTCTTTATACGATGCTAGAGGGCGCGGAAGATTAGATAAATTACAAGTATTTATAGGCGCGGCAGAGGACGTTTTACCAAAATCCACTTTAAGAACATATTTTGGGAATAAAAATCCTTGTACGGTTACTATTTTAAATGCACGTCAGCCCTGAAGTTTTATTGGCATTCCATTTTTTCCGATCTCTTGCCCATCGACAAATCTATGGGGCCATCGTCCCACTCTGGCTGGTCGTCTACTTGCTTTGACTTAACACCGTTGTGGCAAATCATGCCATACAGAGGAACGGGAGATGGGTTCTCGGGAACATTTGCCGTAGGAGATATAGTTCTTGTATTCATTCTGAAAGGGTGGAAGGGAAAAACTATAAAATATGAGATGTGACTGTTGAGTCTTTACGGATTTTTGTAAATGCGCCTAACTCCTTTTTTATGCATAAAGAGAGCAGCAAAATAAAGTAGGCCTCAACTAATTAACCACAATTAATGAGTTACAATGACATACCAATACAATTGGTATACAAATTATCAAGTTAAATAATGTAAAGTCCGCCAACCTGCGACTAGTCAGCGAGGTGGACAGTGACTAAAATTCTGGTTTAGGGACGTCCAGTTTCTTTCTTCTTTACTTGAATGGAATAACAGACGAGCATGCAGACCACTTGGTTGCTATACGGTTGCTGCAGCTCATCTACACAACTATAAATAAGCCTAAGGTCGCATATGATCATGTAGTTGCGCTGCTACTCCGAAGCCCGATAGGCTGGCCGATAATAGCACCTCTCCACTGAAACACAGTAGAATTGCTTGACAGTTGAAGTGAGTGCAAAGTGATACTTCCGAATCTTCCGATCGAACCGTTAAAGTTCCACTACGTACAACTCGTGTGCCCAGCTATGGGATTCAAAAAGGGTTAAAGATGAAATTGATGACGATGGATCCATGGAACTAAAAATCTTGAGCTGGAGTGTATCGTCAGCTGCCAAGTAAAGGACGGCGGTGTGTACGTGACCGCACTCCGAAGCATCGCTCTTCCAAGATTGACCCGTTTGGGGCGCTGTGCATGGAGGACACCAGTGTGTTTCGTTGGATATCCTGAAGCACTTAGACAGGGTTTACGACGGGGTTCACGGTCGCCCACATAACGTTCGTCCCAAGGTTTTTAAAGTTTGCTCCGGATTACATAAGAAAAAAATAAAATGTTAAACTAACTCACTTGTACTTGAGACAGGCGTCGGTACGATGTCGCTCCAGATAGCGGTGTTGGCTGAAGGCTTTCCCGCATTCAGCGCAGCGCCATTGCCACGTGTGGTGACCGCGAGTGCGCTGATGGGCTCTTAAGTTCGACCTGGACGAAATAGAATTAGATCATTAAATGTTGAATCTATACTAATAATATAATGCTGAAGAGTTTGTTTGTTTGAACGCACTAATCTCAGGAACTGCTGGTTCGAATTGAAAAATTATTAATTGTTGAATAGTCCATTTATTGAGAAAGGCTGTTAAGAGGCAAAAAACACAGTCGCAGTCCGAATCGTCAACGACCCAAGATTGACTGACAGGCTAGAACCGCTTAGCTTGCGAAGAGACATAGGCTCGCTCTGCGTGTTCTACCGACTTTACTATGGTGAGTGCTCCGAGGAACTCTTCAAATTGATGCCTACATCACCATTCCATGATTATACCACCAGACGAAGGTTACAGTTCCACCGGCACCATCTGGACTCGTGGCGGTCCTCCACAGTCCGCTTTGCACGCTCCTTTTTACCACGGACGTGTAGGTTATGGGACAACCTTCCAGCTGAGGCATTCCCGGTGGACTATAACATGGGGTTCTTCAAGAAAGCTGTAAAAAAAGCTCTCCTTCAAAGCCGGCAATGCTCGGGCGGCTCCCCTAGGGTTGCCCGTGTCCATAGGCGACGGTGATCGCTTAACATCACGCGGCCCGTCTGCCTTATTGTTAGGTTTATTTATAAATAAAAAAAAAACTAAAGTCCACGCGGACGAAGTCGCGGGCAGTCGCTGGGTAAATAGAATGAGAGAGAAAACGATAGATATTTAATTTTATGGCGATAGATTTCAAGGATAGATAAAATGTATCCACTTATTTCTTTTTACATTTTTTTGTTGTTCTAGATATTTATTTACTTACATAAACTATCCTTTTGCGCCAGATACCACACGAACAGCCATTTACATGCTACAAATAGGTAACTATAGTAACTAAATAACTGATTGTTTTGTATGTCCCACTGCTGGGCACAGGTCTCCTCTCAGAAGTGAGAGGAATTTAGGCCATAGTTCACCAAGCTGGCAAGTGCTGATTGGTGGATATCATGCCTCAGAGAAATTACGAGTTTCTCAGGCATGCACGGTGATAGGAGACAGAAGCTCTTGTCGGAATAAGACGTAGTGGAGCCGGAGTGACGTCGATTCAATAAAACTTTATATAGGCAAACGAGATTGTCCCACATCATTAAGGAACAAAGGATGACTACATACGCTAGTGCCAATACCTTTGATGCTACGTCAATGAATTTTGAATCAGTTTACTAACCAACAAAGGTTTGTGGCTAATATGCATATATAACAAGTGATGATAATACTTTATGCGACTAAATACCTAATAACAGCTCATAAGTCGAATCGACTACTGCTACGATCCTAACTAAATATACCTACTAGGAAACGTACTAGTTATTACGATACTCCAAAATGTACACTGTATCCAGTAGTGGATTGTAGTTTTTGGGCTTGACTTAACCAAGCGGTAATTTTTCCAACTTGAAACATTGTAGGCAACATAGCGCGACTTTGTGCTATCCGGGATGTGTTTTGATAATGCATTCGGGAGGCGCGTGGATTTAAAAATTAATAATAATAATAATTCATTTATTGCCTTAAAAGGGGCAAAAGGAGGCGGCTCAGCTTATGCTCACGCGAGGTGTTACCTTTGCGCAGTGCTGTTTTTCAGACGCTTTTATTTTAGTGAGCGACGTGTGTGTGTGTGTGCGTATGTAAATTAGTCATGATACGTATAATTTAAGGTTGATCAAGGGCGGATCAGAATAGTTTTCTTGTACCGAATAGTTAGATCTTTGGCTCCTTAGCCCCACTCCCCGCTGCAACCACTAGTATCTTTGACGCGATACTGAGGGTACAAATAAGTAATACCTTTTCCAGCTCATTTGGGGAAGTTGAACAGTGTGAACTAATGAAACATTAAACTCTGTACCAAATTAAATAGTTCGATGTAATGTTAACCGATCAGCAAAAGTCCGTCCGCAGCGCTCGTGTGGGCAGGGAAAGGGCCGCTCCCCCGTGTGTAGCCGCACGTGGCCTTTCAGCACCCAGGGCCGGTCAAAGCTCTTCCCGCAGTAAGAGCACACGTGGTTGGGCCGCAGACGTCGGTCCGGCCATGGGGTTGGCTGCTTTGGAAAATCTGAGAAATGTAGGTATATAAAACTATTTTTTCTACCTTTTATAGGTATGTCTGTTGGGCAAAGGTCTCCTCGCGGAAGTGAGAGGGATTTAGGCCAAGTATGGATTGGTGGATAGGTGTCATGCCTTCGCAAAATTATGAGTTAATGTTAGGCATGCACGGTCATGAAAAACATCATAAATCTAATATATAAAATTCTGGTGTCACGGTATTTGTAATTAAACTCCTTCCAAATGGCTCGACATATTTTTGTGAAATTTTGTGTACATATCGGTTAAGTCTGCGAATCAGACATCATCTATTTTTCATCCCCCTAAATGTTAAGGGTGGTCCATCCCAAACATTTAAACGTGGTCCGGAGTTCGAGAGGTCAGCTAATTTAAATTAATGTAAAAATAATGTAGTTTAAAAAACTATAAAAACACGCTTTTGTGAAATAATGAACCAAAAAAAAATAAGAAGAATATATGTACATACAGGTCAAGCTAATAATAAAAGCGTGTTAATATCACAATATTTTCCTCCACCTTGGGGCAGCGATAAATACGAGATGCGCGCGGGGGATTTGAACATGATATCTCCGAGACCCTGGTCATTACAGCTCATTCATCGCCGATTTTGGAAACCATTACATATCGTAGTTTTATACCTCGATTCCACTATACCTCAATGTCTGAAGTAGAAATCCTTAGGATAGTTTGTTTTGCCAACTATGACATATGTATATGGCGCAGAGGTATGGTCTTTCATGTACTGTTGGCGTTCTTCACTCGAAGCAAGTATGTTTTATAAGTTTTGTCGGGTCTCAAAATGCCAATGGGCAGGCTACATACTCATAAATGACTTGAAATTGTAGGTGGTAGAACTATTAACTATTAAGAACTATTATTCGCCCGGGGCAAGAGCAGCGATGGCCGCGTGGTAAAAAACCGCGGTCTTCGACGCGACCGATCCCAGGTTCAAATCCTCGGCTCGCACCTCTGACAAAGAAATTTGTAATGTGCGAATTTATCGTTGCTCCACGGTGATGGAAAATATCGTGATATTATTTCATTGATTACGATGTTCTCCATCGCCGTGCATGCCTCAAAGAAATTTATAATTTCTCGAAAGCATGACGTCCACCAATCCACACTTGGCCAGCGTGGTGGACTATGGCCTAAAATCCCTCTCACTTGTGAGGAGACCTGTGCCCAGCAGTGGGACATAAAAAAAAGGTTGAAAAAAAAAATCGCCCGGGGTAGTACCACCGCTGCACCCACTTCTGCCGTAAGCAATTCTATTGTGTTTCGGTGGAAACACCTTTCGGCCAGTTGCCGGCCACATTTATATGCGACGACCACCAGCCTCCGGAGTAGCAGCGCAACTGCATACGACCTCAGACAAGACTTACCTATGCTTGCTTGAGGTTGTATGTAGATGACCATGGGCTGCAGCGACCAAACACCACGTGACCTGCATGCTGGTCTGCTACTTCATTCAAATAAATAAAAACATGGACAGACCTTTTTGGGGTAAACCTTCAAAAGCCTACCCAGCTCTGTGGGGGAGGATACCGGGTTATGTTTGGATGTTTTTAATGCCCACGTGAGGCATCTGACATGGTTTAATGACTGCTATCTTCGATTATATCGATTATAAGCAGCTCAAAGGCTTAACGTGCCCTCTGAACGCAACCAAACCATCTCATATACAATGCTACCCATATTTGTGCAAATAAAATATTTTCATTTCATTTCATTTCATTACAACTGCGCCCGCCGCTGCTTCATGCGCGCTTCAAAGGTTTTCCTAAAAACATAAAATTACGAAGAATAAAAAGTAACGAATAAAATTTATTCCTAACCTTTAGTTACTTCGTTTTCCACTAAATCGGAACACGATACGTTTTCTTTCTCGAACGACTCCTTGCAAAACAAAAGTTCTCTATTGAGCTTTTCATTAGCGTTTGTCGTCACCAAAGTCTTTAGTTTTTCGGCAATTTTGTCGATTTCCGAACCACCTCTACTAGAAATCTTTAATGGCTCGCGATTCTTTATTTCCTCTATTATTGGCGCCAGCGGTTCCTTCCGCAACTTTTTTTTACTCGGTACAGGTACAGGCTCTGATGTTTCATTTATAATCTGTACTTGCTTGTCACTTGGTTTCTTGTTTCTCTGTCTTCTGGTTGTTTCGTAGAAAACTTTACGTCCAGTTTTTGCTTCGCTGGACCTCAAGTTGTACGTGGATTTTTCATTGCATCGATGTTGGTACAAACCTTTGCTTTTTACGTTTTCGGTAAGAATAATCGCCTTTTCGCTTTCAGATGCATAGTCGTAAGTTTCCGTATCAACGAATTGTTGAAGAAATTGACTCTTTTTCAACAGTTGAAGGTAGAATCGGGTTGATATGGGCACTTTGTCGTGATAAATTGTTTCACTGTTTTTTAATAGTGTTTTGTTCTTCTTAACCATGGTTTTCGAAATTCTTTGCTGTTTTGCGTCGTCTGGAATTCACAGTAAATGCACTTAGTGGTTAGCTTAAAGAATTTTATTGGTAAATAAAGTAGGCTAAGCGATTTTCGCTGAAGCCCATGAATATCTTTTTTTTTATATCGGGGAGGAAACCTTCAAAAGGTACCCAGCACCTTGGGAGAGGACACCGGGTTATGTGGGATTTCAACCTCACTAAAACCCCCTCGGTGGCCTCCTCTGCGTTTGGGGAGGACTCCGGGATCTCCCATGGAACGCACCGGTGTCCTCCATACGCGACGCCCTGGAACGGGCCCATCTTTGCGAGAGCAGATGTGATCTCCTGCACATTCCGATGCTTACGGCGGCATGCGGCCACGCACACACCACCGGCGCCATCCTTCCCGGGGCTGCTGGCTGGACGGATCGAGCTCTCACTCTCACCGCCCGCAGCCCCGGAAGCCCCCTTTTAGTTGCCTCTTACGATCAGGCAGGGGATACCGTAGCTCTATTCTTAATCCCGAAGCTACAGGGACTAGCCCATGTATATCTACCCAATCTCAATAATCGATTCTTAACATTACTGAGGACGTGTGTATTTGTACTGCTACTTTGGAGGCTTATGATCACCTTTTGTAAATATGTTGAATCCGCATCAGTGCTTCAAAAAAAAAAACAGAAAAAAATTCACAGTGGAAAAAGATGTAGCGGCGTGCCGGGCGGCAGTAGTTCCTGATATTAGCGCGTTTAAACAATCAAGCTCTATAGATTTTCCCCGTTTTTGCAACATTTTTCACTGATGCTTCGCTCCTATTGGTCGTAGCGTAATGTTATATAGCCTAAAGCCTTCCTCGATAAATGGACTAGCCAACACAAAAAGAAATTGTCAATTCGAACCAGTAGTTTCTGAGATTAGCGCGTTCAAACAAACACTTCAGCTTTATATTAGTGTAGATTTTACAATTTAAGGCCATTTGGTACAAAATCTGGAATCTGGATAGGTTAAAGTGACGAGGTCCGAATAGGTAGCTTTAAAAAAACTATTGGAACATAAAATGCAGCAAAAACCTGAATTGAGATTACGCTACAACTCTACATCAGCTCTATGTATAATCTGTTTTTGTAAATAGCACAATTGAATTAAAATTTCCGACATTGGACGATGGACGTCATAGAAATTAAATAGTTAAATGAAATGGATATTGATAATAGTCTTTTTTATTTTAGCTTGAGAATTGACGTGAACCGCATCACAATATAATTCAAAATTCTATAGAAATACATGAAGCATTACCTACTTTGAAAGTCGTTTATCCTACTAACCCTTTTTAATAACCATAAAAACTTTATCTTTGATTTGTTTATAATGTTTTATAAGAGTTTTGTGTCTCATACAATTTTATGAAAACGACAACTTACTTTCAACGATAAATTCGCCCGATTCTTGTATGGAATCGACAAAAGTAGGCCGCACAGACTTGAGAAAACACTTGGGCATTGCGTGTACTTAAAAATACCACTTTATTACCTCGTTGAATTGTAATAAATTATATTTAAGTGCCTGAAAGACAACTAATACTGTACCACACTTGTTGGTATGCGTCAGATATAAACAAGAGAGGTACATATTATTTTATTTTAAGAATTCCAATTTTGAGTAACCTCGGCCGAACTGCCAGTGTCGCTTGTCGTTCGTGTCAACGACCAGCCACAGATAATTAATAAAATTGTTTGAAAATATCAATAGGAACGTAAATATTCTGTATTGAATACCTACATAATGAATGTAGAGTTTGAAAACTATTAAGGCGCCAATAAATAATAGACTAAGATATTATTATATATAATTAGATTATGCGTAAAAATATTAATTAAAAGTGTTTTTTGAAATCAAATTGACAAACAACAAAAAATAAAAGGTTCGAATTGAATAAATTAGACGGGATGTACAGAGAGGAGTAGCAAATTATCCTTCTGAAATTGCGCTTCTCATAGAAGGGTAAAGAAAGCACAGGTAGGATTTGGAACACAATAAATTGTTTCCTTTTGCTTCGTTTAATAGGTAATAAGTAAAGGCTTTCAGCTGTATTTTAGCGACATTTTCATTTCAAAAGCTTTCAGTTATCGGGCGTATGTGAGAAAAGCGTGGATAATTAAATGGCGCGCGCGCGGAAGCCGGGGTGTACGCGCGGGGAGGCGAGGGAGGTGTCAGGAGGGCAGGCGCGCATTGATTATTCGCGGCCAAGACGCGGTGGCGTGCGGATGTGTGTCGCGTATTCAAATTTGCCGCTCGACGATCGCAACACCGGGAGATGCTAAACAATCGCGGGGCGTTCCTACGCGTGTGCTTGTGTTTTGATCAATCTGGCTGTGCGTAGTGCGTGATCAGTTTCTCGCTGTGATGTCGAGGTAGAAGCAGGGCGTCAACATGGGCAACTCCTGTAGCTCTGGTCAGGCGCACAAGGACAAGGATAACATATCGCAGCACTCTGAAGAGTGAGTAATGTTGCGTATGAATCTTGACGCGCCATGAAGGTCACAACACTCGGTCACAATAGCTTCTTTAGCTAAATGGGTTAAGTGAAAACAACGTCGTCACACATTTATTTGTGAGTCGTAACGCTATATTATTGTGCGGTCGCCGGAGATAAGCGAGGCTGTCGAGATCAAAATAAATCAATACATTGACAGCACTTGCCTACAGGTTGTCTCGTCAAGGATTCCCACGGGCGGCGTTCAATGAAAATATTTGGGAGGCGAAACGAAGAACAATAAAGCAGTTATGATTTGCTCACGACGAGAAACTTCGTTGTGGTTATAAATTATTTTCAATTAGTTTTTTATTTGCTTACGATAGAACAGCGAGAACACATTTGCATAATTATGAAGTAAATAGAATTATGGATACGTACGATGTAAATGGAATCCTTGAAAACGTAAAGAAAACAGCATAAATCACAACTGTAAACTAAAAACTAGAGTTTTATGGATAAGTCCTGAGTAATCCTATCTAGATAGACAATAATAGTAATATGGAAGTACCATGCCAGCTACCTACTTACCAATCCTCGATAATTTTCTTAATGCTTCAAGTTATGAACACATGAATGTATGACAAAATAATCTCTCATTTATCCCAGATCCAAGAAATTGAGAATAATTACTAACTGAGAGTAATCACTGTGAGAACTAACCCATAGAATATAAAGAACACATAGATTTTCAGAGCTAAATATCAGAGACAAGAATTTCATACAATCTCATCTCTCCGAATGAAATAAAAACATTGGATTTATGTCGAGTCCTTCCCTTGAATTTAGACAAGATAACTTTTGTTGTATTTTCTAAGGCGTGGTCAGTAATGAAGGGTCTTACTTAATTGGTAATTCCATCTTTGGAAAGTTATCATCATAATTTCGTTAGGTGAGGTAGGGAGTTGACCCTATGTCCACTGCGACCAGTAAATGGTCTATTAAAGCCATACCCATATTAAATCTGATTCTCCAGGCCGAGCGACGGTTTAAGGAACCAAACGATGCACTTTGGGTCCAGATGTTTGACATCTTCTGATGTGACTAAACTGTCGCTCAGTATTCTACTTCTGCTACGAGAAAGTGCAATACAGTTACACAGTATGTGCAATCCTATTTCTTCTTCACAATTGAAAAATCTGCAGATTACAGAGGAGCTAAAGTTTTAGCTTGAACATTCAAAAAGTTACTTAACAATCTTCTCTGAGTATAACTGTATGGGCTATATTCATATGAATTACGTAGTTTACCGAAGTAATTTTAGTTCTTTTAAGTAAATGCCATGCATCCACCAACCCGCATTGGAACAGCACGGTAGAGTTAACTCCATATCTCTCCAATATTGGGAAGAGCTCCGCGCTCAGCAGTGGGATGCAAAAAGGGTTGCAGCCTGCCAACTGCTATTGCATTGCACCACAAGCCGGCATTGAAGTAGCGTGGTGGGAAAGCTACAGACGCCCATTTATGGGGAGAGAGCCGCTCCCAGCAGTGGTGCGCAAAAGAGTTGTATTTCAAATACTATTGCAAAAAGAATTAAAGTACTGACTACTCAGATTATTCGTACTAATTGAATGAGTTGAAACCGTTGTTTCTATATTACGTAAACTGGAATGATTTTTCTGATAAGAGAGTACCTACGTTGCTTTATTTATGTTTAGAAAATTTTATCAAACATTATGTTAGTTACCATGTTGTTGTTTATTATCTTAAGAACAGAGTTCACGATCACGATAATTATGAAGTACGCTTTCGTATATTTCATCTCTAGTATCTACGTCATGAGATCCGTAACCGTGCTTCGGAGGGCACGTTAAGCCGTCGGTCCCGGTTGTTATCGATAGATAACAGTCGTTAAACCTTGTCGGAGGCCTTATGGTCGGTTTGAAAACATCCGACAGCGGGTTGGCCACTAACCCGCATCTCCACCAACCCGCATTGGCGCAGCGTGGTGGAGTAAGCTCCAGGCCTTCCCAATAATAGGGAGAGTCCCGTGCCCAGCAGTGGGCTGCAAAAAAGGCTTGCAGCCAAGCCATCTACGTCATGCTTCGATAGCGTACATACCAATGACATTAGCCTAGCTAGACTACGTAGACCAAAAATGCCTGCCATAATATTGGTAAACTACGTAGATTGCTTTATGACAAACCCTTTGATATCTACGAGATTGTGAACTTCATGCATTACTTAGTTAGCATTTACAATTAGATATTATTAAAGCACAAAAATTATTCAGATATCATATACAGCAATTTGATCTTCATCTTAATTGATAATGATCAGCGGTAAAACTTCGAAACTTTTACGGCAACAACTTGGAATAGATGGAAAGAAGAAGCTATTTTTGGTTAATGATGATGATCACGAACAGAGTGGCTAGGAAATAGTTCAACTTAACTAAAAATGTGAAGGCTACCGGAAATATCAACAGATAATGTTGGGGTAAAGACAAAGTTTTAGGATCTAATAATAAATGGTCATGAGGTGAATATCCTGAGATGACGACTATCTTTAAAAATTAACTAAATTTTGACGAAGGAAACCAGTTGTTTCTTTATTTTAAGCAAAGGAGAAAGGAAAGTTTATTTTCGTACCAAAAAAATCTCTTGGAAACTTCATATCCATCCTTACCAATATTATAAATTGGAAAGTGAGTTTGTTTGTTTGTTTGTTTCGCTTTCACGCCGTAACTACTGAACCAATTGCTTTGAAATTTTGCAGACGTAAAGTCAGAAGTCCGGATTAAATAATAGGGTACTTTTTATCCCGGCAAAATTTGATATTTCCGAGGGAAAACAAAAATATTGTTAGCTTCATACCAGTTCGGTGATAGATGGCGCTGTGTGCCGTTTAAAACAAGGTAATATATTGCAAACGAATATGCACATGTAAACTTAGAAGCTAAATGATACGATAATTAATCCCTGAAAATGAGGAATTCCCGAGGGATGACGTACAATTTGGTTAATCGTCTAAACTGGTTTTTCACATCTACTTATCCTGTGTACTTAGTATTTTTTTTACTGCAGCTAAGCAAAAACTTCTGTACTTATTTACCTACCCTTTATCCTGGTATAATAGACTGTTCCAGAGGGTTAACAAAAGTTATGAATAATCAAAAATGAAATGCAATATGAATCATGAAAATATTTTGGATGAAGTTATGGGAGAAACTACTGAATATTTATCTGTAGACACAGTGATAGAAACAGAACATAGTGCCTCATATCCTGTAGAGTTCTTAAATTCTTTGGAATTATCTGGGGTGCCTTCTCATAAATTAAAATTAAAAGTAGGGGTTCCGGTGATACTCATGCGTAATCTCGATGCCCCTAGACTGTGTAATGGTACCAGGCTGCGTGTCACTCAGCTTGAAAGGAATATTATTACAGCAACTATTTTAAATGGCGCAGCAGATGGTGAAAGTGTACTCATTTCTCGGATTCAGATTATTCCAACACACCTCATTTGCAATGACCATTAATAAAGCACAAGGCCAAACTCTAAGGGTTGCTGGAGTACACTTGGAAAAACATTGCTTTTCGCATGGTCGGCTCTATGTAGCGTGTTCCCGGGTATCCAGTGCCCAAAATCTGCATGTTTTTGCTCCCCAAGGTAAAACATATATAATATAGTTTACCATTCAATTTTGGTTTAACAAGTCATCGTATCCCGAGTTATATCGCGCTTTTTAGATTTTCCCGTGGGAATGAGAATTTTTCTTATCGTTGTGCTTTGGTATTTATGGTAATGCGAAAGTAACTCCGTCTGTCTGTTGTTCTTTCACGCCTAAACGGCTGAACGGATTTTGATGAAATTTGGTATGGAGGTAGTTTGAGTCCTGGAAAAGCAATGTTTTACCGCGGGAGAACTTCTCATTCCCATGGGAAAATCTAAAAAGCGCGATATAACCGAATTCCACGCGGGCGAAGCCGCGGGCGGAAAGCTAGTTTTAAATATGCGTTTACTAAACAGTCATTTGATGTAACTACTCTATGAATTGCTAAACTCCAATGAGTTGCTCAATAAAAATTAAGGAATACACAGTGCAAAATACGTGAATTTACTTGGTGATATTAATAAACTAAAGATTAAGGAAATTTTAGTAAAGATTATACTAGAAAAAACAGGCCAAGTGCGAGTCGAACTCACGCACGAAGGGTTTCGTACTATCATCTATAAAAATACACGTTTATTGTATGGGAGCCCCCTTAAATATTTATTTTATTCTATTTTTAGTATTTGTATAACAATAGCGGCAACTGATATACATCATTGCTTTTAATTTTTATCCATAGAAATCATTGCATTAAGATTGAATGAAAGGTAAATTGTGGTTTACGATTTAAGACGCATTAAAAAAACTACTTACTAGATCTCGTTCAAACCAATTTTTGGTGGAAGTTTGCATCGTAATGTACATCATATATTTTTTTTAGTTTTATCATTCACCAACATTTTACCACTTTGGAAGTGTCTCTCGCGCAAACTATTCAGTTTAGAAAAAATGATGTTAGAAATCTCAATATCATTTTTGAAGACCTATCCATAAATACCCCACACGTATGGGTTTGATGAAAAAAAAAATTGAGTTTCAGTTGTAAGTATGGGAAGCCCTCAAAATTTATTGCTTTTTCTATTTTTGTTTGAAAATCTTAATGTGGTTCACAGAATACATCTACGTACCGTGTTTCAACAGTATAGTTCTCATAATTTCGGAAAAAAAGTGGCTGTGACATACGGACGGACAGACAGACATCACGAATCCATAAGGGTTCCGTTTTTTGTCTAGGCTACGGAAACCTAAAAAGGCCAGAAGATTAACTGACAAAGAAATAATATTTCCTCAGATACTTACCAAAAGTTTTCCATATTTATGGAAAATAAGTACAATGTGAAAGAAGTATGATACTGGGCACAGGTCTCCTCTCAGTAGTGAGAGGTATGTAGGCTATTGTCCACCACGCCGGCCAAGTTCCACATCATGCCTTCGAGAAATTACGAAAAATGATCTTAGAAATGCCCGATGATAGAAAACATCGTAATTAAATATAACATTATTTTCCCTCACCATGGAGCAGCGATAAATACACACTCAACAAATTTCTTTGTCAGATGTGTGCGCCGGGGTTTCAACTCCGTGTCGGAGACCGCCGTCCTTCCTCGGTCATCGCTGCTCTATAAAGTATAATATTAATAATGGTAAAGCAATTAGTATGAATACTTCCATTGAAAATAATGATTTTCTGCTATTGGCAAAAAAATATAGCCTATGTTTGAAATAAGATAAGGGTTTTCTATACAATAGCGACCACTTTGGATAATTGGGCCCTCCAGAATGTTCACCCTTTTTCGCAATGATCCCTTTATTCTAAATATGCATTGAGAGGATATGTATAGAGATTTAAGGATAATTTAATTAGCTTACTATTCTGAAAACATGTTTTTTTTATTTGAATGGAGTAACAGACGAGCATGCAGGCCACGTGGTGTTAAGTGGTCGCTGCAGCCCATGGACATCTACATACAACCTTTTTTTTTTTTTTTTTTTAAGTAGGGAATGCTATTACGCACCGTCTCGACCTCTGTCGAGGGGACAGAGGGAGGTGTGTGGGACTCCCCCCTGCCGTTACGAGGCAGGGGTATACCCACTAAACCCTACTGCGCTCCTCCATCGCCATCGTGACGATGTCGTGGGAAATCGGCAGAGCCTTTGCTTCCACAACATCGTCGGCGACTGCCTGCCTATCTTGGCAGGCCCTACACGCTCCCCTTATGGGGAGGCTACAGGAATGACCGGGAGCGCCGGGTCATTCCTGTCAATCAGTGATGGCCTGTGCAATGCAGGTGGAGGCACCCCCGTACCTCTATCCTGCAGGCCACCACCGGGGGGAGGGAGAGAACGGTCGTATTGCCGTCTTCTCCTTCCCCTTCTTCGTTTGCGGAGCGGGGGTTGGGACGGATCGTCCTCCCTCTCCCGCTCCGCCGCCTCCTTCTGCGAGATTACTTCCTCGCAGAAGGAGGCATCTACATACAACCTCAAGCAAGCATAGGTAAGTCTTGTTTGAGGTCGTATGCAGTTGCGCTGCTACTCCGGAGGCTGGTGGTCGCCTCATGTAAGTGTGGCCGGCAACTGCACCTTTCCACTGAAACACAATAGAATTGTTCACGGCAGAAGTGGGTGCAGCGGTGGTACTTCCCCGGGCGAATCATAATAGTTCTACCACCTTCTCAAAGAACTTTTAAACAAATACTCAAGCTGAAATACCCGCTATCTATACTTCTATACACACTAATATTACAAAGCAGAAGAGTTTGTTGGAGTTTGATCCAGTGGGTCTTTCTCACCACCCTCCCCCCCCCCCCCCGTCCCTGGGCGAGTCGAGTTCTTTAAGATTAGGTTATTAATTTGCCAAAACAAATAATTTGTAATATTATTACAATATGGATGGTAAAATTTCTATTATTTCAAGATCTCTAAAATTTTGGAATTTAAAGGAAACTTATCCGTGACCAGAAGGGGGGTAACCCTGCGACAATTCTTATACGTGCAATCCCCTCAACTTTTTTACTACTCTTTTACTCTTTATCAACACAAAAGGAATATATCTTTAAGAAGCAGGTACCTTATATCCCCATAGCGTAATTAGTCATTACTACTCTAGACACGTACGAAATTACGTTACATTCTTGCAACGTGAGTACATTAAGTAATGCGGACGAAGCGGCAATCGAATGTGTCCCACTCGAGTATTTAACGACTATTTATTTTTGGCGGGATTATTTTTACACGTGCCTTGCGAATACTCTGGAGACGTGGAGACACTTCGTAGTTTCAAATGATTGGCCTCGAAATAGTTACCATATTATCGTCATTACTGTAGAAAATAGGTCATTTGTTTTGAAGTTTGTATATTTGTTTGACAATAGCACATAATAAAGAAGCCAAAATGACTAAGGTGTAAGTTTGTTGTAGAGTTAGGACGTGTAGAGTTAGAAGCTGGGCTCTACATGAGATAGAGTGGACCAGGTTCAGTAGTTTAAGCGGAACACAACCGACAAACAAAGTTACTTTCGAATTTATAATATTAGTAGGGATGAACGAACACGGATCCTTTCGTGTGCGAATCCGACTCGTACTTGGCCAGTTTTTCTTTACAACACTATTTCTGCGTTACCGTTTGTGACTAATACTCAATAATATTTCATCATTATGACACGAGAATTTTATATACATACTAGTGGATCCCGCAGACGTTGTCCTGCCTTAAAAGTTTTGTAAGAGGATTAGTTTCTTTATCATCTCAAGGGGTTTTTATGTTACTGTCAAATAAAAAATTAAAAACGAACAGTGACAGATGAACTGTTATTCAGACTATGTCAAACTTTTGGACGATGGCGCGAAGAACCAATGGACTTCTACTAATATTTTATTTGACGACCCGTGTGGCCCAATGGTTACCATGCCGGACTGCTAATTGAAGAGTCCCGGGTTCGATTCCCGGCGAAACAGAAATTTGAATGATGAGTTTAAATTTCTGTTCTCGGTCTGGGTATTTGTGTATCTGTCTTTTTATGTGTCCATGGTACCGACGACACAGAGTATATACACCCTATTGTGGGGCTATGAGTGTGAAACGTTTAAACGTTTATTTCAAGACCAAAATTAGCCATATCGGTTCAGACGTTCTTGAGTTTTAGCGAGACTAACGAACAGCAATTCATTTATAGGTATAATATATATATAAAGATTCGAAGAACATTATATTCATTTATTATTTAAAAATAATAATTTATAATAATTATACTATAAAAAACATGACTAAGCCAAAGACAATACTATAACTTTATTAATCTATGAAATGAAATAAGAAACATAAAATTTTCTTTTCATTTAATACTGAATGGCTAAAAGGATTTTTATACAATGCCTTAAAATGAATTAAAAAAATAAGTAACAAAAAAGTCAGACGTGACAATTTTGATAGCTGCGTGAAAATATAAATAAACAAACACCGAAATTAAATAATTTTGTAAAGAAATACTATAGGAAAAGTAAAGTATAAGAATAAAACAACAATAAGTTATAAAATTTGATAATGGACGTCAATGAAGTAAGTAATAACATGTAGTGTATTTATAACAGTACACGGCGCATTTCATTCATTCCATTTATTCCCGTGGGAATGAGATATTTTCACGCGGCAAAAAGTAGCCTATGTTCTTTCTCAACGTCCTTTCTATGTTTATGCCAAATTTCATCAAAATCGGTTCAGTGGTTTAAGCGTGAAAGAGTAGCAGACAGACAGACTTTAGAATTTATAATATTAGTATGGATAAGATGTTACCGATATTATACATCACTAGTGGTCCCGCCCAGCTCCGCTCGGGTGCAGACGTTGTCCAAAGAGGATTTGTTTTTTTTATTATCTTAATAAGATTGCTTGTTACTGTCAAACAAAAATATAAAACAAATAATGACACACGAATTGTCCTGTTATTCTGACTGTGTCAAAGTTTAGAACGGCACGGCACGAAATACAAACGTTTGATAGGTAGGAACAACTCATATGGGAAATACTTATGAATAAAAAATAAAAAAAAACATTTCCAGTGTCCCAAATTGTGAATCTAAACCATTCCCAGATCCCCTTGAACACACACAAAAAATTTCATCAAAATCCGTCCAGTCGTTTGAGAGAAGTTCAGTGACATACACACTCACAGAAGAATTATACATATAAAGAAGATTACTAGTAGTAATTCATACTTCCATACTATTCCATATTATAAATGCGAAATCTTAGAGCATCACATGTATTGACTCTGACAGGTGAGTCAGTACCTTTGATGCTCTAAGTGCCAAAGTAACTCTGTCTCTTTTTCTCTCCCTATCTGTATGTGTGTCTGTTATGTTTTCACGCCTAAACTACTGAACTTATTTTATTCAATTTTATGTTTGTTAGCACGGAGTTGCAAATAACGCGGTGTTTGTTAGTAAGTAAAAGCTTGTTTAGTAAGGTAAAGTTAAATCCACAGAACATATTAAAAGAGGTAGAACGGCAATAATGCGCCGTTCGTATGAAAATTGGTGTCGCCGATCAAGCCCCACCTTTCACCCCCATTACATCTGTACTTAAATAAATACGAAGCTTACGCACTTATTTGCAATTTCAAATCTAGCCAATCTTAGCGTCTTAAGCACAATCACGCGATTTCAATTGAACGAATCACACCCAAGCACGCATATCGTAGCACGATCGCGTGTTTCTGAGAGATACGAGCGTTTGCTCAAAATCCTTGGCGCGTCTGCCCCGCCCACATTTCCATTCTAACCTTTTTTAATATGTTCTGTGGTTAAATCTATCCCATATTCGACCTTGGGAAAGGACATAGGATAGTTTTAATCGCGAAAAATAGGCTTGAGGGGGTTGAAATAAGTGATGAAAATTTATATGAATTGTTTCATCATCAAAAATATAAAATCATGAAATTTTGTGTTTAGTCCAGAAAAGAAAGTAAATAAATATATGTACCAGAGTTAAGTTCTTCATGGTGAAGAAATAGGAGATACAACTTCGTATGCAATGATTACGGGAATACCACGTAGGCGAAGCCGCGGGCGGAAAGCTAGTAACTTAATAAGCAACATTAACAGCTTTCCTTCAATTCTCTTAAATGTACAAGAAAAATAACAATATGGCCGTTTATATCCATAAAAAATTCATACAACCAATTCTATCCAATAAAGTTATATTTATGACTCATATTCAGTTTCTGAACAAAAAAGAGTGAATCAACTTATATCGTTCTTCTACAAGGTTGGAAAATACATTATTTTACTGCCAGCAGGATTGAAATAAAGTTAAAATAAATGCTCACTTTATATAGATCACTAGCGGCCGCCCGCGACTTCGTCCGCGTGGACTTTGGTATTAGTCAAAGCATGATATTATACTTATATGTATAGCCTAAAGTCAAAGATCCATGGTTTGATTCCAAGAGTCTGGCTGATTGTGTCCTTGTCAATGTGTTTCTATACTCGCACTCATGACACAGTATATAGAGCCTATGTCGTTGGGTATGTATACCGTATACATACACTATTGAGAAACAACTACTCACTACGTTTGTAGCAATAAAAGTAGTTAATATTAAGTAAAATGCATTACTCTGCATCAACGTTAATAGTTTATGTTGTTTCTGCTAAAACGCTTTCCGTGTCGAGGTAAAAGCTAGTCAAGGTTCTACGATAAAATACATATTTCATAATAATATAGCAATATATGACTGAGCTACCGCAGCTATTATTTTTCAGGAGAATATTACAGTAATCATTTTATAATTACCTGTGCCCGCGACGTCTTCCGCGTGTACTATATTTGAAAATCAAATATAGCCTAAAAGCTTCCTCGATAAATGGACTATCCAGCGCTACCGATTTTGGATAAACGCTTCCAAACAAACTAGGGTTGCCATCTCTAAAATTTGTCAACCCGGACAAGACGCGTTAAAACCCCGGATTTTAGAGCCCAAAACCCGGACATGTCAACAGCGGGGGGACGGTGAATTTAGCGAGTCGGTTCGTCGGTTGACCGCGGCGTGCGGGCATAGTGCGTGTGTCGCGGGCGGCCCAAGACTTTATTTTTTTTAAACCCGGACTACCCATGAAGTCCGGCCCGGACGCTCCCCGGACGCCCTCTAAACTAGGACAAATCCGGGGAAACCCGGACGGATGGCAACCCTAAAACAAACAAACTCGTCAACGTCCCGTCAACGCTACGTCGACATTGCGTTTTTTAGCAAACTTGCCTTCTTACTCTGTCCGTATGAGCAAGGGCGGTGTTACGACCTTTGTGCAATCAGAGCGTTGACGCGACGTTGATGATGCGACGTCGCCAGCGTGAACGTTTGTCGTTATAAACTCGCAACATCAACGCTCGCTCGTCGCCATCAGCTTTCCGAGTGCATTTCGCGCAACTGCATGACCATCATGTAAGACTCCTCCTTACAACCTTACCCAAATTAAGTGTGAGGGGTGCTATTTTAGCACCAATGACCTTATATACTAAAAATATATATCGACATGTCACCAGTATGATATATCAGCTTGATTATTGTCCCTCGAATATATTAATATGGCAGTGTGGCATTATACCCACCAAATAACCCGCATGACGTAATGGTTACCATGTCAGACTAGCGATCGGAGTGTCCCGGGTTCGATTCCTGGCGACGCTGAAATTTGAATGAGAAGTTTATATATCTGTTCTCGGTATGGGTGTTTGTGTTTCTGTCTTTGCGTGTGTGTTTGTGTGTGTGCATGGTACCCACGACACAGGGAATCCTAGTGTGGGACTATGAGTGTATAGCCTAAATATAAAAAAAATATCTAGGGGCCATTTTCCGAACGTTATAAATAACACATCTTCCCTTTTAATATGTTGGGTTAGCAAATACAAATTCATGCATTTCACTTTGGACATGCAACACTAACGGCAGCTCTGCGTGCTGTTGACATATTTGTGATATGAGATCTGTATATTTGTATCGGTTTACAAGAACTTCTAGATTTAATAAACAGAAGTGAGTGATAAAGCTTATAATTAGTTTTATAACTTTATTTGTACCAGAAGGTGATTGAAACTACCGATAATGATCCCGAGCAAAGTGGAGGCACTGTACTTCAAAAAGAACTGGACCGATTCGGTGTTCTAAAGATAAATAAAAGTGCCTATCGTAATGGAAACGCCTTGTTATTTTACCACTTGCGGCTAACCATCCATTTTCCAACAACACCCTACATAGATCAGCGCGTGATTAGTACTATAGATCCCTTGCATTCTAAGCCAATAGGGTTTGAAACTTTTCGCGTCATTTACGCCTAGAATATACGACAAGTGCAAGCTCGTGCATTAGATAACGACATGAAACACGAGAAGCAGCCGACAGCGCACAAGCATGATAGATGATGACTCTCGCTAGGCTGGCTCGCTCTACGAGCTGTTGACACACTTATGATATTAGTTGCAATTTATGTATTAGTTTCTCCCAAATATTTATAAAAATACATCTAATTTATTGTTACCCTTTTTTTAAAGAACTCAAGTAATATGGAGCGGTTGGGTGTGACACGGGTGACGGCTAATGACGAAAAAAATTCATGCGCGTTCCGTGCTTCGGAGAGTACTAGCGGAGAGCCTTATTATCGATCGATAACAGTGCTTAAACATTGTCGGAGGCCTTATGGGTGGTTTCAAAACATCCGTCAGCAGGTTGGCCACTAACACATATTTTTACCCCCATTGAAGTATCGTGGTGGAGTAAGCTCCAAGTGTTCTCAATAATGGAGACCCGTGCCCAGCAGTGGGAAGCAAAAAGGGTAACCCTTCTTAGCCAAGTAGAGCTTATTAAATATTTATAAGAGGAAATCAAAAAAACCTCTAAGCCTCCTACAAAAAAACCGGCCAAGTGTCGGATTAGCGCACGTAGTTTTCGTACGTCTAGCCATCACAGTTCATGACTATTCATGAGATACAACCTGCTGACAGACAGGCGGACGGACAGCGGGGGCTTAGTAGTAGGGCACCTAACCTTCGGGTACGGAACCTTAAAAATAAACAAAGCCCAAACCAATGACCTAGAGAGGGATAACAGTAAACGGTAGCGAGACGGTAGCATAAAATCCCTTGTTGATACACTAATGGGATTAGCCGCTAATTATGTATCAATTAAATGCTGCCGCAAGTTTTTCATAGGTACCTAATTTATTATTGTACTCTTTATTTTAAAATGAAGTTGCTACTCTACAAGGACGGTTGAAGAGATGATCCAAAAGTATTGTCAACAATAGTAGATGATAAAAAATCACGTTTGCTGATCATGGCTTAGTGAAAAAAAACTGCTCTTTGTATCGTACAACATTAACGAGGCCAAATTAGGGTGTATTTTCGGCAGTAGGTACCGTAATTCCTTACGAGGTTCTTAGCGAAGTAAATTTGCATTGGCCTCAAAAGATGACATACGAGTAATGAAAAGTACACAGACATAATTGAAGTCGGTCTCTGCCAAATTTAGGAGTTGTCAAATAAAAGGCTTGTTTGGAATACTGATTTCTTTCGACTTGGCAAGAATGGCGCTTTTGAGAAGTTAATCTCAGCAAGAATTTCATGGAACCGTTTCGGACTAGATTCTCTCAGTTATCTGTAGTACATTACGAGTTTGGCTGTAACCCTTTTTTGCGTCCCACTGCTGGGCACGGGTCTCTCCCAATTACTGGGGAAGCCTACAAACTTTCCTACTAAACCGAGGTTCCCTCCTTCAAAATTGAATTTATTAAATATTTTTTTCACAAATATCAAGAAATAGAATAAGTCTATGCCTCTATGTTTTTATTTGGTCGTAAAAACCTTTCAAATTTGCTTTGCAGTTGTTGGATTAGGGCTGTATGAAAGAGGCATTTTCTACGATTTTTGATGAGTCATATTTTCTGATCTAATTAGTTGATTGATAAAAACAAAACATAGGGGCATAGCTTTAGCAGACTTAGATATTGTCACAAAAAAACATTCCTCTAGAAGCATTATCCAGGGAGAAAATAGGAGAATACATTTGTATGGAAAAACGACGCTAGCGTTTCCTCTTAACGACTGTTATCTATCGACAACAACCGGGACCGACAGCTTATCGTGCCCTCCGAAGCACGGAAACGCGCATGAATTTTTTTCGGTCACCCATCTTAGACCCGACCGCGCGCGTTTGGCTTAGTTGCATAGATCGGTTGCGTTCTACGCTAACCGCCGGGCCATGCGCGCTTCATTTCGAGTTTACCGACTTCAATTTTGAAGGCACTTGAACACACTTGAAACCTGGCGCTGAAGAGTTTGTTTTATGCAGTATTTCCGCCCCGGCGTAAATTATTACATTTTACTCAGATTTTCACCAGAAATATACAGAAATAAGAAATTCGTCGAGAAATTGTTAAGAATGAGAAACTTGGAATTTCTGGTGAGGGTGGGCTAAAAATACAAAACTCCCGCTAAGATAATAGTGAATTATACGGAATAAAATGAGTAACTTCTTGAATAATTAACTATGAAGACATTGTTGGACGAGTGGCGCTAAAGTTGTTTTCACAACAGTTTAATAAGTAAAGTCTAAAAAGTAAGTAAACGAGGTCAACATTGGATCTTAAGATAACTTTAAATTTTGAAATAATAATCATAAGTAGTCACCGCCTGTCTCACCTTCTCCAGTCCAGTCACCTGTCCCTCGATCGTATGGATAAACGATCGTTTGGAAACTAATTAAGGAGATCCTTAGACCCCTTAATTAGTTTCCACTTTTGTAGCAATAGTTGCTGTGTACCTGGCGGTGAACATCTTCGGGTCATATAACTTTTTATATGATACGGCTGAGGATGGTATCCACCGCTTTTTTTCCAACATTTTTTTTATGTCCCACTGCTGGGCACAGGTCTCCTACTCACAAGTGAGAGGGATTTTAGGTCATAGTCCACCACGCTGGCCAAGTGCGGATTGGTGGACGTCATGCTTTCGAGAAATTATGAATTTCTCTCAGGTATGCACGGCGATGAGGAACATCGTAATCAATTAAATATCACGATATTTTCCATCACCGTGGAGATTTACAAATTTCTTTGTCAGAGGTGCGCGCCGATGATTTGAACCCGGGATCGGTCGCGTCGATGACCTCGGTTTCTTACGACTCGGCCATCACTGCTCCTCGCTGATCCATCGCTTATATACACACAACAACATTAAAGTATCTCTGAAGGGCTTCTACATGTACAAGCCTTCCAAATGACCGGATCAAATACATAGACCTATAACGAAAATCAAATAACATCTTTGATATCTACATTCTCTACACACCTTTTTCAACAAATAAATGAAATAAATTAAAAATAAGAAAATAAAAATTTCCAAGCATTTTTTTATTCCGGTGGACTCAAGATTTCCATGGGCCTGGATTAAAATCCACTTCGCGATCGTATGATTGAGAAAATTTATTATTTGAGTATTATTTCTAGTGGCAGATAGTAACCAAAGTTATTTAAAACTGTGAGGAAGATTCCCCAGCTTAAATTTAGACAATAAAAAAAACCAGCCAAGTGCGAGTCGGACTCACGCACGAAGGGTTCCGTACCATTATCTATAAAAAATCACGTTTATTGTATGGGAGCCCCCTTAAATATTTATTTTATTCTATTTTTACTATTTGTATAACAATAGCGACAACAGAAATTCATCATTGCCTTTGATTGTCCATAGAAATCATAGCATTAAGATTGAATTAAAGATAAATTTTGGTTTACGATTTATGACGTAAGTATTAGAAAAAACTACTGACTAGATCTCGTTCAAACCAATTTTCAGTGGAAGTTTGCATCGCAATGTACATCATATATTTTTTTAGTTTTATCATTCTCTTATTTTAGAAGTTACAGGGAGGGGGGGACACATTTTACCACTTTGGAAGTGTCTCTCGCGCTAACTATTCAGTTTAGAAAAAATATATATTAGAAACCTCAATATCATTTTTGAAGACCTATCCATAGATACCCACGAATGTGTTTGATCACGAAACCATAAGGGTTCCGTTTTTTTGCCATTTGGCTACGGAACCCTAAAAACTTTGAATTAAATTAAGATTTAATTTCTGTTTTGTCTTTGCACCACTTCGCGGAGCGTTTACCAAACCACGGTTATACCCTCAAATCCGACTACTCCCACAAAGGGGACAAAAAGTCGCAACGGACGCGACTTATCGCAAAATCGCAAACGGAAAAACGCTCGCTTATAATATTCCTAAACATGATCAATTACTGTAATGAACGGGTGACCCGTGGCGTTTTAAAGCAATTACATATTATATGTTGCGTGCAGACCGTTTTAAGTTGAGTATATAATTATATCCATCCAATAAATTTAATTGAATATTTACTCACGTGTTGAATCCATCTTCTATATTTTAGTGTATTTAATAACTACTAGCTTTCTTCGTTGAAGAAATGGATAAATAAATAACATTATATTTATATTTCTTCATTCATTTCTACTAGCTTTCTAAGTGAAGCGTTATTTATTTATCCATTTATGTATAACAAGTTGAGAGAAAAATACAAAAGAAAGGATTACAAGAAAGTATATTCTTATTGACATCGTAAATTTTAACAGTAGTTTAGTCTTCTAGATACATTACAAACCTACGCTAACCAAAAGACCATTACATTTTTAAATTATTTGAAGATATATTTCTTTAAATAGTTTCCCTTGTCCATGAAATTTACTTATTGACTGTATACCTACCGTACCGATCGCGAACCGCGGCCTAATTAAAATTACTAACAAAAATATCATTAGATTTTATCATACCTATATTTAAGTTTCTAATATTTATTAGCGCAATTAATGTATTAGTGTTGGCTAAATTTATCAATATTGCGAGGCACCTAACGCCAAATCGTTTAATGTGCTCTAAAATAATAATAAAAGCCGTTTATTATTTCGCGAAATAACCACGAAGTCCTGAGAATGACGCGTTAGTATTTTACTAGTATGAGAAAAACCTACCTAGTGCCTAGAACCAATTTTTACAGACTTCTAAAAGGAGTCTTCTTTGGTTGTAATAGTATGTATTTTTTATATATATATTTCACCGATTCCTCCGCTGCATGTGGTCCGATTTTCAAAATTATTTTTTGATGATGGCATCAATCGAGGGAAAATCTCAAATTTTATAGGCACACACACTGATTTAAGATCAGAGTACGCGCGCGTAATATACCACCTTGACGCCAAAATACGTGAACCAGGTATTTCCCACAGTCCCTGTAGCTTCGGGATTAAGAATAGAGCTACGGTACCTGATCGTAAGAGGCGACTAAAAGGGGGCTTTCGGGGATGCGGACGGTGAGAGTGGGAGCTTGACCCGTCCAGCCAGCAGCCCCGGGAGGGACGGCGTGCGATGCATGGCCGCATGCCGCCGTGAACACCTGAAGGTGCAGGAGAGCACATCTGCTCTCCCGAAGATGGGCCCGTTCTGGGGCGCCGTGCGGGAGGACAACGGTGTGTTCCAATGGAGATCCCGGAGTCCTCACAAACACAGAGGCAGGCTACCTGGGGGGTTTTAGTGCGGTCAAATCCCACATATCCCGGTATCCTCTCCCAAGGTGTCGGGTACCTTTTTTTTTTTATAAATAAACCTAACAATGAGGCAGTCGGGCCGCGTGGTGTTAAGCGATCACCGTCGCCTATGGACACGGGCAACCCTAGGGGAGCCGCCCGAGCATTGCCGGCTTTGGAGGAGAGCTTTTTTTACAGCTTTCTTGAAGAACCCCATGTTATAGTCCACTGGGAATGCCTCAGCTGGAAGGTTGTCCCATAACCTACACGTCCGTGGTAAAAAGGAGCGTGCAAAGCGGACTGTGGAGGACCGCCACGAGTCCAGATGGTGCCGGTGAAACTTCCCGAAGGGTGAAGGTTTCCCCCCCGATATTTGGTATCGGGTAAAAGGTATTTCCCACACCCTTTCCTTGTTTATCCAACAACTGGCATGGCACAGAAATATTTTTAACATTTTCTTTTCTATTACTCTGCGTCTATGCATATTGCCAATGTCATGTAAACATTTTGTTTCATTCAGGTTTTTGTCTGTTTCGTGGAAAACGAGTGATACAATAGTCAAAGTAAAATTTGTCGTCATAAATCAATCAGTCAGTCAAATCAGTCGCTTTACCAGAATTTGTCCAGTGGATTTTTGGAGGCAATCTGTCGAAACTATTTTCCACTTTAATTATTTTATACACACGCGACACTCGTGCACTGTAATTAAACTATATATGAGTATATCGAACAAAATACTATCAACTTTATCCGATTATTATATATTATATATTATTAAATCAAAACAGGAGCACAATATATATTTTCAACTTCCCACCAAAACTCTTTTTTAACAATTTCTGACATCAGAAATATCCTGTAAAAATCGTTTTCCATGCTTACAAACCGCCTCCTGCATCGAAAAAATATTCTATATCTCTAGCTTCTTTCTATTACTATTAATGCCAGGAGAGCTTTTAGAAGTCAAATATATCTCTGATGTAATTAGAACAATGTATTGTTATTATTAGAATGAATTTATTATAAGACATTCATTCATCATACATAATCGTCTCGCCTCACATATCAGATGTGTTATAGTAAGATTTGGTTCACATTAGGTCAGATTGATATCTTAGGTCTACGCGGGCTACCTTTTTTTGTGTCGGGGAGGTACCCGACATTTTGATTGAGATACGGGGTTATGTAAGATTTTTCATGCACTAAAAACCCCTCGGTGGCCTTCTTTATTAGTTAGGGAGGACTCCGGGATCTCTACTGTCTCTGCGACGGCATGCGGCCACACTACTGTTCTTTCTGGGGCTGAATCTGCCAATTCACAGTAAAGTCAACCACAACGTAATGTTTACTGTGTAGGTCTATGTACTATGTTCCCGTTGACTCGTTATAATGCAGATGTTAAATAGTTTTTCCATGTAATATACCTACGAGTAAAACATTTGGCATTTAAGGCAGGCTCTTATTTAGTAATTAAGAAGAAATCAAAACCAAAAAATGTAAGAAATAGATGGATAGTAAGCAAATTAAGAAGTAATAAGGTACAAAAAATTGAAATACTTTCAAATTGTGACGAAAGAAGAGCGCGGAATACAAGGGTGTGTGGTTATCACTGTCATTAAGAAAATTGAGTACAACGCGATATATTAATCCCACAAAAACATTTGCATGCAAAATGTTGCCAAGACGATACCATAATATGACTCGCACTAACAAAAAGTTATCCGATCTCGTATAGTGCCGAGCTTCTAACTCTACACGCCCTAACTCTACGAGGCCTAACTTCACGCCCTAACTCTACGAGGCCTAACTTCACGCCCTGACTCTACAAGGCCTAACTTCACAAACTTTACACCTTAGTCTTAATACATAATAATATGTGGCTTTCCCGTTTTGTTCCCACAAAAAATTATTTATTGTATGACGGAAAATTAATGAACAGTGGATTTATTTTTCACCTTACACCTGTGAATGTAGCGATATGCCCAAGTCACATATTATGACAAAGGTGTAGAGTTTGTGAAGTTGGAGAGTTAGATTGTATAGCAAAATTACACCTAATTCGACCGAAACCATGGTCAACGTTTGGCGAATTTGTTAGCCTACAATAATGTGAACAAGGCTAATTAAATACGTTTGCCAGTATCCGACATGTACCATCATCGGATGACCGTTCGTTCCAGTAAAAGTATCGTCTATTGTGAACTAACTCTTAGTTGCATTGCATATTGAGTCAAAGTGTTCTCGAGTTTTAATTAATTTATGGCGACAATGCTGACTTGCTTTCGTTTAATAATCTGCGTGTAATTAAACATGATAAGAGCACCCCTACACCGGTGACGAGTTCAAAATGTTTGAAGTAAAAACTTCTTTAGCGGCGTTGTGCACTTTTTTTGGGATGGGTAAAAAATTTTAAGGACACGTGGCCTGATCGAATATTCGTAAGTAAAATATGGACATTGAACAAAGTGAAAGTGAAAGAAAATGAGTGTGTACTTTATAAAAATACTAGATGAAAACCTAGTGAAAATATTAGATGAATAAATTAAGTTTTTAACAAAAAAATAGAACCGACTTCAAACGGTAAAAAATAAAATTGTTCAGTACCTACTTCTTCTTGCTTATGGTAATGACTCTTAAAACTATTTTTGGAGTCGGGCCCTTACTAAAATGTCGTACCATTCGTACTAAATGGGAACCGACAGTACAGACAGTGGGACAGTACCTACTTCTTCTTGCTTATGATAATGACTGTTAAAACTATATTGGAGTCGGTGCCCATTCAGAACGAAAGGTACACTATATTTACTAAGACAGGACATTTTACTAAGGGCCCGACTTCAAAAATAGTTTTAAGAGTCATTACCATAAGCAAGAAGAAGTAGGTACTGAACAATTTTATTTTTTACCGTTTGAAGTCGGTTCTATTTTTTTGTTAAAAACTTAATTTATTTCACTCTTTTTAGTAATTTTAATAATTCTGCACACATAAGCATAATTGGAATTTTTTCACTTAACTTCTAAACGTTAAAGAGATACCTTTTATAATCATGTTTATCTAATAGCCATCTTATAGCCTGAAAGAATACTACCTACTATCAGTCCACCTAAACGTATAATGAAAGAATTTGCTCTCAGCTCCTAACCGTTGAGGAGTTGTACCTTCAATCATCAGCTTAGCAACATTAGGTGATAACTACCGGACATACCTAAATATTTGTATTATGATAAAAAATATGACTAAAAGAATGTGTGTGCCTATTAAGTTTCGGTGTTTCCCTCGATTTCTCTAGTATCACATAATCAGATTTTGACATGGTGACAGTTGGATCACCTCAGGAATGTAAGATTTCGAACAAAAAACCATTTATTGAAAGAATTTGCTCTCAACTCCTAACCGTCGTAGTACCTTCCATCATCAGCTCAGGAACATCACATGATGGTAATTAAACACAAATGTCTTTTTGCTTTAGTAAGAATATAAAAATCAATTGATGTGCTATAAAATTTAAATGTTTCCCTCGATTTCTCTGGGATTCCATCATCAGGCTTTGACTTGGTGACAGTTGGACCACCTCGGTAGCATAAGTTTTTGAACAAAAAAACATTTATTGAAAGAATTTTCTTTCAACTCCTAACCATTGTAGTACCTTCCATCATCAGCTCAGCAACATGAGATGATGATTACAATGCACAAATATCGGTTATTCTTCAGAAACTATAAGAAAATCAATGTGTGTGCCTATAAAATTTGAGAGTTCCCCTCGATTTCCCTGGGATCCCATCATCAGATCCTGATTTGGTGACAATGGGACCACCTCGGGAGTATAAGCACACGAACAAAAAAAGAATTTTGAAAATCGGTCCACAAACGGCGGAGTAATCGGTGAACATATATAAAAAAAAAAAAAAAATACATACAGCCGAATACAGTACCTCCTTCTTTTGGAAGTCGGTAAAAAAAGGGTTGGTTTCAGTAGATGGCAGTCGCTGAATCTTGTTGATAGCTTCATCGGCAGTTAACAGATTTGTATGCTCTGCCTTAAACATCCAGGTTTGTACGGGATTTTAGGTGGTTTTGCTTTTGAAAATTTGAATCAATTTGTAAAAAGCATTAGATAACCTAAAAAGTTTTTTTTATTTGAATGTAGTTAGCAGACGAGCATGCAGGCCACGTGGTGTTAAGTGGTCGCTGCAGCCCATGGACATCTTCATACAACCTCAAGCAAGAATAGGTAAGTCTTGTCTGAGGTCGTATGCAGTTGCGCTGCTACTCCGGAGACTGGTGGTCGCCTCATGTAAGTGTGGCCGGGAACTGCACCTTTCCACCGAAACACAATAAAATTGCTCCACGGCAGAAGTGGGTGCAGCGGTGGTACTTCCACGGGCGATCCATAATAGTTCTACCACCTACAAAACTATACTAAGGTTATTATGTTGTAGATGTAAACATTCCATATAATATCAGTACTCTACCTCTTACTATCTTTCACTACCTGTTATCTGTAAATAGAGTGCGATCGGTATCGACCTAATAGCAAAAATATACCCCTTTGATCAAAGTGCAATCTTTCACGCTAAGTGAAGCGGGACAACAACGACAACGTGAAATAATAGATTGTGTAGCAAACTATAAAACTTGGGTCCTTGTTTGTATCACGGGGAAACCTTCAAAAGGCAACCGGAATTCGGAGAGACACTAGTCTAATAAGGATGTGTACCGCATTTAAATGCTCTCGGAGGCCTGTCTCAGCGCTTGGCGAAGAATTGGGGATGTCCAATGGAACGCACCATTTTCCTCCATGAGATGATCTACATCTCCACCGCAACACAAAAGAGTAGAGAATTTGACTAAACATATAAGTATGTTTTTGTTACATGATGACATGATATGTCTATATTCAGTTATATAAATCAATTAACTATAGATTTATACCACATTCTCGGTACCATTCAACTACATAATTGCTTTACTTTATAAATGGTATAATGGTATGGGATAGTTCAAATGGTCCCCATCCATCTTAGCTCCACAACTTATCTCAACCGATTTCGTTTGTAAAACAACACAACAGACAACGATGCTGCGTTGTCACTTAAAGTTTAAGTATCTGGACGACCGAGCGTTGATCGAATAAAAACAATTTATTTTCTTGGTTTAATTTCAAAAGAAACACTCATTTGCTTATTGTTACTTAACAACGCCGTCTGAAATAGCTCCCAATAAAATAAAAAAACGCAATAGTTTTGATTGAGGTTAGAACCCGGGACTCTAGTTCCTCAGTTAGCCCACGTAACCATTCGGCCAAGGAAGCTTTAATTCAATGAACGAAATTTTTATAGAGCTCTTTCAAATCGACATTGTTATTGTATTTCTTTGAACGTCGGATTGGCGGATGGCGTTTGACGTTCTACGCCAAAATATTATTAATACTGAGTTTTTCTACTACTAAATTTTTCAGCTGAAAATATTTTTTATAACTCAAAATTTCAGAAAATAAAACTTACCTGGATCGATTTATCACCCCCGAAACCAGCGTACAAAATTTCATTAAAATCGTTTAAGCCATTTCCGAGATTCAAAAATATATTTAGGTAGGTATATACAAGAATTGCTCGTTTAAAGGTATTAGATTTCATTTCTTTACGTATGTACACGCAGTACACAGTATGTACTTCAGCAATCTGTCAGTTTCCTGATGTTTTACGAGTTCTTCGAACAAGGCTCATCAAATTTAGCGTTACTTGAAACTTTCTAATTATCCCCTTTTGAGAAGTTTTGAAATTTGTTGATTGGCACGCTTCCGTTCTTTTAAACTGTTGACAGTGCAGAAAATGGAAATTATTTCAAAATTATAAATTTAATTTGTTACAGCCTGTTCTGAAGCAGTGATACTATTTTCCAATTACATTAACCCCCTCATTGTAGGTACATAGACTTATATTATGTAGCTTTTCACTACACTATTTTCGTTTTAAATTATTACTATTTAGCTGTGCCCTGCAATTTCAGCCTCGTTTTTTATCAACCTTTTTATGTCCCACTGCCGAGCACAGGTCTTCTTACAAGTGAGAGGGATTTAGGCCATAGTCCACCACACTGGCCAAGTGCGGATTGGTGGACGTCATACTTTCGAGAAATTATGAATTTCTCTCAGGCATGCACGCCGATGGAGAACATCGTAATGAAAAAATATCACGATATTTTCCATCACCGTGAAGCACCGATAAATGCGCACATTACAAATTTCTTAGTCAGAGGTGCGCGCCGGGGATTTGAACCCGGAATCGCTAGCGTCGAAAACGCGGTTTTTTTACCACTCGGCCATCGCCCGCGTTAGAAAGGATCATTAGCATGGCGTGTATAATTATTCCCCGTATATTTCATTGGTTCCAATTGAAACTTAAAATGTTATTTATTAATATACTGGGATCTGACAGGCGTTTTCTTTCTAAAACAAGAACTTTTACTCGCTTTACTGTACTTTTCTGCCAATTCTGCCGATTTTCAACAAAAAATTTAGGACTGTTATACTAACTTGGGAGAGCCGTTAGAATTTAGCGTCAGGGTATGAGAATTCTTATACCCTGACGCTAAATTCGATCGTAGCAAACGTCTACGAAGTATAAACTACCTCTGTTGTTTACCTTCATAAATGTATCAAACAGTTTTTGAGATAGTGGAGCCGGCAGACTTTCCTGCCTTAGTATAAAAGATACTTAAAGTTCGTCCTAGCTTCACATACTTAAAAATAAAAAAAGGAAAAAGTTTATAATATTTTGAGCAAATCCAGTATCGCGTTGCAAAGCTATCTCCCGAATTAATTACTTTATTCAACAATTAATTATTTTCACTTAAATCTATCTTCATTTGGCATCTGAGACACCGCCCGAGAGAGACAGTGAGTTTGTTATTTGACATTTGTACCGCACTAAAACCCACTGACCGGGATTAGGTACCAGCGGAAACTATTGGTGTCTTTCATGCGCGGTATTACAAATGGGTTCTTGGGAGAGCAATGTAGGTAGCTCTCCGATACCCTTAAATAAATATCGTTTCACAATCATCTCTACTTTAACGTAGGTATACCCTGTGTTGTGGGTACCATGGACACAAACAAAAACAGAAACACAAACACCCAGACCAAGAACAGAAATCGAACCCGGGGACCGCTGGGGATCGGCTGTCCGGCATCGTAACCATTACGCCACACGGGTCGTCAAAACCCGTCATAAGCACTCTTAGGTGCTGCCAATCAATATACTTTTATGCTTGTTTTTTATCGCAACTCTGAAAGCCAAACAGACGAAGTCATTGAGAAGAGCATATTATTATTTACGCAATATTGTACAAATAGACCATTTCAATAGGTCGTAGTACGAGTCTGTGACGTATCGCGTGCGTCACGCCGTTAACTAGGTTACGAAATCTGAGCAGTTAAATAGAAAAATTACGTCGCCACGCTCTTGGGATGTTTCTGATAATATTACTACACTAGAATTCCCAGTGTTGTGAGTAACACAAAGACACAAACACCTAGACCGCAAACAGAAATGAAATCTCATCATTCAAATTTCTGCATCACCATGAAGCAGAACCGGGACCTTCGATCTTTTTCTGTTCTTGGTATGGATGTTTGTGATCTTATTTATGGACACATAGTATCTTACTCAAAAGTGTCAGAGGAGAATAAAAAAAATATTAAAAAAAAACAAAAAAACCCGACTGCGTGAAGAACAAAAAAGCAAAAAACAAGTGGATAAATAAATATTTTTAAATTATATTTTAACTAGTGGATCCCGCAGACGTTGTCCTGCCTTATAAGTTTTGTAAGAGGAGTGGTTTCTTTATCATCGCAAAGGGTTTTTATATTGGCTGCAACCCATTTTGTGTCCCACTGCTGAGCACGGGTCTCTCCCCATTATTGGGGAGGCCTGGAGCTTGCTCCACCACGCTGCTCCAATGCAGGTTTTATATTACTGTAAAATTAAAAATTAAAAACGAAAACTGACAGATGAACTGTTATTCAGACTATGTCAAACTTTTGGACGATGGCGCGAAGAACCAATGTTTTACAATTACTGTTACTAACTGTTTATATAGGAAAATAAAATAAGTTATTTAGTAAAGTTAGTAGTTTAGTAAAATAGTTAATAGTAATTAATTTCACAATGCTCCCAAATTTTCTCACCGTTTAAACCTTCCCTGGACTTCTACTAATATATATAAAATTCTCGTGTCACAGTTTTCGTTGCCATACTCCTCCGAAACGGCTTGACCGATTCTCATGAAATTTTGTGAGCATATTGAGTAGGTCTGAGAATCGGCCAACATCTATTTTTCATCCCCCCCCCCAAACTGATAAAGGTGGCCCACCCCGAACATTTAAGGGCGGTACGGAGTTCGCGGGCACAGCTAATATAAAGATTCGAAGAACATTATATTCATTTATTATTTAAAAATAACAATTTATAATAATTATAATATAAAAAACATGAATAAGCCAAAGACAATACTTTATTAATCTATGAAATGAAATAAGAAACATAAAATTTTTCTTTTCGTTTAATATTGAATGGCTAAAAGGATTTATATACAATGCTTTAAAATGAATTAAAAAAATAAGTAGGTAACATAAAAGTCAGACGTGACAATTTTGATAGCTGAGTGAAAATATAAATAAACAAACACCGAAATTAAATAATTTTGTAAAGAAATAATAAAGGAAAAGTAAAGTATAAGAATAAAACAACAGAATATAAGTTATAAAATATGATAATATTGATAATGGACGTGAATGAAGTAAGTAATTACAGGTAGTGTATTTATAACAGTACACGGCGCATTTCATTCATTCCATTTGCTTCCCGTGGGAATGAGATATTTTCACGCGGCAAAAAGTAGCCTATGTTCTTTCTCAACGTCCTTTCTATGTTTATGCCAAATTTCATCAACATCGGTTCAGTGGTTTAAGCGTGAAAGAGTAGCAGACAGACAGACAGACAGACCGATTGACAGCATTGTCAGCTGTCGCAGTCGGGTAAAAAGTCCCAGCAGCAACTTTATATTCTCTAATATATAAAATTCTTGTGTCACTATATAGTAACAAAACTCCTCTCAAACGATTTGACCGATTTTATGAAAATGTTATACGTATATTCGGTAGGTCTATGATTTGGACGTAATCTATTTTTCGAACCCCTAAATCACCACCCCCAACTAGTTATATCATACAAGCGGCCGCCTGCGACTTCGTCCGCGTGGATTTTGGTATTAGTCATAGCATGATGTTATATATATTTGGTATTAGTCATAGCATGATGCTATAGCCTAAAGCCTTCCCCGATAAATGGACTATCCAACACAAAAATATTTTTTTCAATTCGAACCAGTAGTTCCTGATATTAACGCGTTCAAACTAACAAACTCTTCAGATTTTCCCCGTTTTTGCAACATTTTTCACTGATGATTTGCTCCTATTGGTCGCAGCGTAATGTTATATAGCTATAAAGCCTCCCTCGATAAATGAACTATCCAACACAATAAGAATTCTTCAATTCGAACCAGTAGTTCCTGAGATTAGCGCATTCAAACAAACAAACAAACTCTTCAGCTTTATAATATTAGTATAGATTTCCAAAGACATTATGGCTATGGGTATGGCTTTTATATTTATGTTATTAATTTCTTCTTCACACGTACTCCAATACTTAGGTTTATAATCAAAATTTAACAGGACCCTGATAAACAGACATCTAATCAGACGGTACATGTATTAGTTGATATAGGTACATTTGAAACAAATTGCAGTTGATTGAACAAGTCGAGACAGCTCGACAGGCGGCGGATGTCGCGGTCGGAAACATGGAATTACATAAATAATGCTACATCAAAGCAACTTGTTATATTGTATTCAAGAGTGATCTTGGAGCAACTATGTATGGCATGCCATACTAAAAGGACTTTATCTAAATAGTTGTACAACGAGCAACTTTTTTACGTGGTCCTACTAAACCATTGTCCTTGTTCAGTGGTTCAGTGATTCCACTTGGTCTCGTCCATATAGACAACGTAATCGACAATCATTTTTGGATCGATTCAAAAGTGCCACGGTTGGACCACGACTTAGAGCATCACAGGTACAGACAGGTGCCTTTACGGCCTTTACGGGCGAACCCCTCGTCCCAACGTGCATGCACAATGTGCCTTCTAGTTACATACAACTAGTGCGTCGGTGTCATTGTTGTCGATGCATTGACATTGACATGTATGCGTCTGTAGCGATGAAAGAATATTGTGAATCTGTGACTAAATTAAAATGTGCGATTTCTTCCCCCCGCACCAGATTTGGCACAAAAATTGTGTATCGAAGTGACTAGCGAGGCGCAATGCTCTCTCCACTGACGGGTGAGTCAGTCACCAGACACCTTTGATGCTTTAAGAACCACGAGCAAGAAAACTTTACCCGTGGTATAAGCTAATTGGATTTAGTTCAACCGGTATGACCACGGGTAAAAAATGCTCGTGGTACTACCAGTTGGACCACGCGGCTGTCCCACGGGCACCAAACCCGCAGGTAGTTAGTTAGTTCTTCCTCAGTCGAAACATAAGATTCCTAAACCTATCTGAAATCCTAAAATCTGAACCTATAGGAATAACCTTCTCGGTAGTCATGAATATTAACGCTTCACACACACACACACATTCATAGCCCCACAGTAGGGTAGATATACCCTGTGTCGTGGGTACCATGGACACACACAAAGACAGAAACACAAACACCCAGACCGAGAATAGAAATTTAAACTCATCATTCAAATTTCTATTTCGCTGGTAATCGAACCCGGGACCCTTCGATTGGCAGTCCGGCATGGTAACTATTGCACCACGCAGGTCGTCTATATTAACTGCGATTGCCAGCAACCATGTGAAAATAAGATGGTGTCGGTCGACACATGTAACTTATTCTTATTTTATGAATGTGTACGTTTGTTAGCGTGTGAAACTAAAAGAAACGGTGACAAAGTGTAAGTAATTAGTATGTGCACGTTTCTTCCTCTGCACCACATTTTCAGAATAATAATGTGTCGAAGCGGGGGGCAACGGTTACTTTATGGAACGATGTAAATAAAGTCGTTGCTCTAAGTAAGAATGATGTACAGCGTCACCATTATATTGTTTCGTGACCTAATATCTCTATTGTACGTATTCGGTTGTCATACGTCATCATCATCACGTCTTACGACATACTCATGCGTTAGCTTAGCATTCTAGTAGTCAGCTGTATTAGTCAATAGATGACCTCAGATGAGAGCGTCCCTATTATGATTTAAAGAAAGAGACAATTCAAACCATTCCAAGATATTAAACAGATTTCTGAGAAAAAATTGTGTGCATATCGGGTTGGTCTGAGAATCGGTCAAAATCTGTTTTTTATACCCCTAAATTTATTATTTATTGACGTGATAACGTCTTTAAAATCGTTTTAGTCGGGTGACATGTTCAGAAACTTGTGTCACACCAAAACCTCACGAGCGCGATCGCAGGTATAACGAGAGAGAGACGGACCGATCTCCCGTCTCATCTCGAGCGCTGCCAGTCATTCCGTGAAACTTGTCACGCGGAATCCTCACGAGCGGAGGCTGGCATAGCGTTCGAGTGAGTGGACCGATCTTCCGTCTCTCTCACTCTAGCGGCATACAAACGAATGGAGATTTTCTCGTGCGGACGTTATCACGTAAACATCTCGATCGTAAACCTACTTTACAAACAATTTGCCGTTTTGTTTGGAAATTTTCGTTTTTATTGAAGTTATACTTCTTTTGGCGCGATTGGGAAAAATGATGAGAGTGATTTTTTACGATGCGCGCGCACACTGACAGAAAAAAGCAGCAGTATGAAGTTAGTTGCTATTCAAACCGATAACTATGTTCAAGTTGTTGTTGTCAGTAGGTACAATTAAACAGTGTGAATAAATAAAAAAGATATTGATGTTTTTATTAAATCAATTATATTTACGACGGTGATAGATATTTGCTGATAAATTATAAGTACCTATATACATATATATTTATTTTGAATATTTGTGATAAAAGTGGTTTTAATAAACTCTTTTAAGTGCATTTATAGATTTGAGGTTAAATTTAATTTAATTTTAAACTAGGTTCTCCATACTTAGAACTGAAGCTCAAAAAATTTTACTAAAAATAGAATAAAATTAATATTTAAGGGGGCTCCCATACAATAAACGTGATTTTTTATAGATAATGGTACGGAACCCTTCGTGCGTGAGTCCGACTCGCACTTGGCCGGTTTTTATTTTATTATTAATCATAAAAATAAATACAATCCTAAACTTTCGTGACGCCAGGACGGACGTCAACGTCACGTTTACGCAGCGGCAACGTTGAATGCCAACGCTCGTAAAACGACAGTGGGATAGCGGCCTTATTGTTTTAACCCTTAGAGCCCCTTGGTCCGGCCCTGTCGCAAAAACGTTCTTAGATGCCATTTTTTAGTCACCACATATACAGTGTACGTTTTACTTATTGGCTTTACAAAGGATCTCGGTGAAACTCCAATCCAACCTATTGCTATAGAACTGTATGGTGTATTGATGCATTTCAACCTATATCCGGAGCCATCGATAAATCAAATTGTGTGTCGGAAGTGGTATTGAACGCGGGAAGTTTCTCCTCAAAGTGGTTTCTATATTGCTCTCTATTTATTTTAAACTTATAACAAAACTAGTGGATCCCGCAGACGTTGTCCTGCCTTAAAAGTTTTGTAAGAGGATTAGTTTCTTTATCATCTCAAAGGGTTTTTATGTTACTGTCAAATAAAAATTAAAAACGAACAGTGACAGATGAACTGTTATTCAGACTATGTCAAACTTTTGGACGATGGCGCGAGGAACCAATGTTTGACAATTACTGTTACTAACTGTTTATATAGGAAAATAAAATAAGTTATTTTACTATTAATTTCACAATGCTCCCAAATTTTCTCACCGTTTAAACCTTCCCTGGACTTCTACTAATATTTCAAGTCCAAAATTAGCCATATCGGTTCAGACGTTCTTGAGTTTTAGCGAGACTAACGAATAGCAATTCATTTATAGGTAAATATATATATATAAAGATTCGAAGAACATTATATTCTTTTATTATTTAAAAATAGCAATTTATAATAATTATAATATAAAAAAACATGAATAAGCCAAAGACAATACTATACTTTATTAATCTATGAAATGAAATAAGAAACATAAAATTTTTCTTTTCATGTAATATTGAATGGTTAAAAGGATTTTTATACAATGCCTTAAAATGAATTCAAAAAATAAGTAACATAAAAGTCAGATGTGACAATTTTGATAGCTGCGTGAAAATATAAGTAAACAAACACCGAAATTAAATAATTTTGTAAAGAAATAATAAAGAAAAAGTAAAGTATAAGAATAAAACAATAGAATATAAGTTATAAAATATGATAATGGACGTCAATAAGTAAGTAATAACATGTAGTGTATTTATAACAGTACACGGCGCATTTCATTCATTCCATTTGCTTCCCGTGGGAATGAGATATTTTCAAGCGGCAAAAAGTAGCCTATGTTCTTTCTCAACGTCCTTTCTATGTTTATGCCAAATTTAATCAAAATCGATTCAGTGGTTTAAGCGTGAAAGAGTAGCAGACAGACAGACAGACATACAGACAGAGTTACTTTCGAATTTATAATATTAGTATGGATAAGAAAGCTGTAAAAAATTCTTCGAAGCCGGCACGTTGAGAGTTGTTCAAAGACAAAGACAAAGACTTTTATTTGCACAAATATGGGTGTTTACAAAAGGTGTTTTACCTTAAGACCTTATACGTTACACGCTCATACGTTACACACTCATATCCCCACAGTAAGGTAATTAATACCCTGTGTCGTGGGTACCATGGACACACACAAAGACAGGAACACAAACACCCAGACCGAGAACAGAAATTTAAACTCATCATTCAAACTTCTGTTTCGCCGGGAATCGAACCCGGGACCCCTCGATTGGCAGTCCGGCATGGTAACCATTGAGCCACGCGGGTCGTCAACATTTGTCCTTATAGGACAAATGTTTCAGAGTTTTTGAAAATTAACCTCAAAAGGGATAAAAAGGATTGAATAATTAAATTATGTCCCATTGCATAAATATAGAGAATATTTACTTTTTATTCTTTTTATAATTTCGGGGAGGTTATAATAAGATTTTATAATTCTTACGTGACGAACAGCTAGTTTTGTACAAACATCATCAGGTGTTTAGAGAGGATTTAAGGCACTGTACCTTTTTACGAAAAAAATACTGTCACCTAATGAGTACGTTAAAATGCATATTTTTAGATGTTATTTTATTTCGCAACACTCATGCACGTGCACCATAACTAAGAAATACACCAAGATAGTAAAAATTAAACAAGAATATGTATTTTCCGAATTCCCGCCAAAACTCCAAAAAAGTTTTTTTGTCGTGATAAATAATAATAATATAATAATATCCTTTAATTCAGGCATCAAGGCCCATACAATACATACCTTACAGACTAACATACATATTAATTATAACTTAAAATCTACGTCACATTTATCGCGGCGATGTGAGCGCGGGTCCGGTGACTTCTGGCGGCCGTCGACGTCCATGATATTTTCGGAACACGACCCCCTTTGGCCACAACTTTTCGTCTAAGAAAGTACTCAGCAATTCGGTAGGGACACGTACCGCAAATGAACTAAAGTTCACTGCGTTGCGTGACTCCAACTTCTCAGCAAATACTCCGAATTTCGTCTTCACCTTCAGGTACTCCACGACATCGGAGGCCTTCGTAGTGAAGTGAAGGCGAGAGACGTAGATGTATGTCACTGGGACAGCGGGACGCAGCAGCTGGTTGTGTCCAGTCGGTGCAGTGCCGCATTGGTTGCGACAAGGAGGCTTCCTCTTCTTCCGTTCCACCCTGATGAAGCCATCCTTATCGGCCAGCCCCTTAGGCACTGCACTACGAGGGGGTTCGTTGCGACTCTTTGCGCTCCCACTCTCTATCCTCAATTTCGTCCGCTTTTCGGGTTGCTGGCGGGCGGCAGCTGCGGCGTAGTCACGTTGAGGAGGTAACGTGACTTGCGCAGGCGACACCTCCGCGGGGGGAGGTAGCGGGCGGGCAGCGGCTACGACACCGCTATCACGTGCGGGAACAGCGACCGGTGACGCGTCAAGTTTCGCTGACTGGACGCTTGACGGCGAAGCGATGCATGCTCCGCGACGCGTGTTGACGTTAATGAACTCTGGTGACCTACTTATAGCCAAAGTACTTCGCAACGACTCAACTTCAGCTCGCAGGTCACAGATGGTATTTTGAGAGACCTCCAACTTCAACACCACATCAGCCAGGCTCGCTTTCAGGGTAGTTATGTCCTTCAGCAACCTGGTGACATCTACGTGGTCAAACGTGACGGGTGGCAACCTATTCAAGTTCCTCGCCACGAAAGATGGCACGTCATCGGGATCCGTCACCTTCAGTAAGTTGATGATGTCCTGAAGGCTTCGCTCTCCCTTTTCATCCCTTCTGCGGGACTGCATCTGGTCGATCTTTCCGAGCAACTCAAACAGGAGCGCCTTGGAATTGACTATCTCCTCACACGAATAGTTGGACGAGCAGATCTGGATGATGCTGACCTCGTCCATGCTGTCGATGGCGTGCTGCAGAAACGCCAGCAATTCATTGGCTACGAGTTTTTCGGAACTCATAGCCATTGCAACGAGCGGCGGCAATCGCCGCGCAGATCGCGAATAATTATTATTCGTAAGTGCAATGTATGTGTACGACACCGAGCGCGTACGGCACTGCACTGAAACACTTAAAGCCTGTGTTAAAGTTTTGAACGACAGGTGAAATATTGAGTAAGCAACTTAGAGCATCAAAGTTACTGACTCACCCTTCAGGACAGACGGCATAGCGCCTCGCTTCGAAACATAATTTTTGTGCCAAATCTGGTGCGGGGAAAGAACGCACACATTTTAATTTTGTCACACATTCACAAATATTCTTTCATCGCTACAGACGCATACATTTCTAAATATATCAATTTCATTAGCAACGTCATTTTCTATGCACCGTCAACACTGACACCGACACACACAGACACACTAGTTGTATAACTAGAAGGCACCGGCATAAGAATAAATAATACTACGTAGAACGGAAACTCCCGCTCAAAACGGGCTCAAGGTCACGATATTAGCCTACACTTTAATTTCGGCTAAACCGACTACTGAAGACGGGCTGTCTCGGACGGGCGCGTCAATTACAATAACGGCGCCATGTTAATGTGGTGTGTTTGGTTGTACAAACAATTCTAAAACAATGCCAAACTTAAGTTTTTTTAGTTTGCCCAAAGATGATGCGAGATAAGTAATATTTTTTAAATATTATTCCTTTTCCGTACCTAATTTATCAAAAGGATGTGACCAGTTCTTTTTGTGTAGCCAATTGTTTCACTTTCACTCAATTATTAAAAAAAATGTTAGATAACTACAGCATTTTAACATGTCGCCAAAATATTTTTTAATAGCCCCCGCCATCGGTCATTGATATTGATTGCACGTTATACTTAATATGTAATTCGTTTATTTTAAACCTACACTACGTAAGTACTTACACCTATGTAGGTAAGTAATACTTACTTAAATGGCTTCATTTGGTATGGTACTCATAATAATTTATTATTCATGAGCAGGTATTTATAGTGTAGGTAAGTATTTATAATTCCCATACTTTGTAATACTAAACTAAAATAATGATTTTTAAGTAAAGGAAAACTTATATTTTAGCTACCTACAGTATCTATAAAAAAGCAGTATTAACAGTTGACAACCCTGTCAACACGCCTGGGCGACAGAGGGGCGTAACGAGGTGAAGGGGGAAGTAGGTATAAAAATAGCGGCGTTTTCCACCCAGTCAAAGGAGATTCCGTTCTATGTAATTATTATTTATTCTTATGGCACCGGTTAAATGCTCTAAGCTTAGACTCAAGCGACAAACTAAATAGAAGAAAATTGTATATTATAAAACTGCGTGCTTGTTATTCTTAATAACTTCAATACATCGATTGCTTTGCTAGCATAGACCACCTGAGATATTCTGTCTCAATTAGTATCAAGCTCATAATTACAATTCATTAATAAAACAGTCACCTAATAGTCCACAGACAGAATGAGAAATCGTAACATTGTCACGGGTATGCCAAAGTTTGTCCAAATCCAATTTAGATTCTGTTTTGATAATGGTTGAGCGGAGCGCTTAAATGAGTTTGACAGATTACGTGTTTCAGATTCAAATGTCTGTCTTTGTTAATTTATTACAGCATCGTGAGTGTGATTTATTGTTATTTGACATACTCGGTACCAGAGATTTATACGTTAGTATATCCTTAGTCTATGGTCGGTACTCGTATCCACCACCGTTAGAGCATCAAAGTTACTGACTCACTCTCAGAGTGTCATACCTGTCATACCTTGATTCTCTAAGCCACCACCCTATAATGTAGACAAAATTTCCGTTTTGGTTTCCGTTCTACGCAACATATTAGTGTTCCTACAATATTTATACAAACAACGGCTTAACTAACCGACTTCAATTTCGACCTGTTAACTCTTTAACACAGTACCTACTCTTTTCCTAACTCAATGCGTCGTACGTATGCAAATTTATAGAGAACATTTGTTTTTTTTACAATGACATAATATTGTTAACAACAACTTCAACAACTGCTGTCATACCTGTAGTGTCAATACCTTGATGCTCTAAGCCTCCTGTATTCAATTCGACTGTATTTTTTATGTATGTTGCCTCGGTATTTTCAACTTTCACTCAGATTTGACCAGTAGCTTTTTTAATAAAAGCTAACATAAATTCCTTTCCGTCTTAGTTTAATTATACACAATATTCGAAATCAGTTTACGTACATATTATTACGGTTAAATTTTATTAAGTAAATTCATTCATACTATTATCAAATCTCATTAGAACATAGAAACGAGACAACGATTGCATTGCATCGTTAAAAGCTGGCACCGCATCAAAGTGCATTTAAGCCTGCAGCGGAAATCAGGTGTTAACCAGCCGCCATGTTTGTTTTTATTTTTAAAATACGACTCATTTCGACGACAGTAAACACTTGGCGCGCTGATTTCCCGCCCAGGCAATAGTGACTGTTCAATAGTGTTCATTACGAGGAGGCAAAGGTGATCAATCACTATGCCATTACCGTACTCAGGCAGGTGTTTGTGTTATGCAATTTGTTCTTCAATGTTTATTAATATACAATACAATCAATTGATGAATAGACAGCTTTTATAATGTTTTGTTAGTGTTTAGTTGTATTTTAATATGCAGGTGCTATTGTTTTCCATCCATCATCAGCCATTCATCAGCCATTGAATTTCTACTGCTAAACATTGCCAGCCTTGCGTCCTCTGAATCCAGCATCATCCCGCTGCTATTTTTTAAGGTAGTCAGCATATTTGTTTAGAAGTATGGAAGTCTTCGTGAACTTTTGTCCTGAGAGAGATGAGTTTACGTCTCGGCAAGAATAGCATAGGTTGCCATCTCTCTCAGGATAAAAGTTCACGAAGACTTTCATCCTTCTAACAATATGGTCTGCCCGTTGCCACTTTACATTGAAGTTTTAGGAGCCTGTAACACTGTATTTTACACCACTGTTAACACTTACTTTTTTTGCTTTGGATTTCCACATATAATAACATACTTGTATTACATTTAAATAATTGTAAATCACCATTGTTTGTCTTTAGTTTTTTTGTACTTGACGGACCGACTGACATTATAGTGACATCTGGCTTTGACGTTTGGCAAGTACAGGTAGTTTTTTTTTTTTATGAAAAGGGTATCGGTACAGCAGTTATTTGGCCAACATCAATTGTAGTAAATTATTTTAGAATTAAAATTGAGATATCCTAGATTTTATTAAGATAAATATTAAATGCTTTGTCAAACTAGGCCCATGTCCGTCACGAGAGTTGTTTTTCTTAAATGTCGGTAAAGTATTTTTTTTTCAAATCATAGTTGCAATTGGACTTATGCGATACAGTGTTGCTTTATTTTTTTTTGTTTTGTCTGTGACCATGGTGCATTACGGTGCAAGAAGTGGGTTTCTCGAACTTTCGGCGTTCGCAAACGTATATAAGGACTGGAGGGGTAGGCCTCCGCCTTTTCTTTCTCCGGAGCCGGCGTCAAATAGAAGCAGAGTCGTCGCGTGTAGCCCGTGTTCTTAGACCACGTGCGCTATTCTTCAGTATAGCTGGTGAGAATCTGATGGATTTTTGTTGTAGTTCTTCTTTCTTTAAAAAGTGTTTCCTAGTGCTGTGCACAGTATTTTTGGTGCTAAGAAGTGCGTTCCTTTTGTTTTTAGCTGCCATTTCCTGGGGTTGAGTTCGAGCGCCTGACCCTCGCCGAACTCCCTCACCTTATTTATTTTGGAAGAACCCAACCTTTGTTGGTAAGTTTTGAACCATTTTTTTTTTTAAAAAGGTTAGGTTTATTTGGTGGGCCTATTGTCAAACACAAAGGTTAACCACGTGTTCCTTTGTGTTCCAGGGTTCTTCGTTTCTTGGTTCTTCTTCTTCTCTTTTACTTCACGAGACGTCCACTCCATCAACCCCATTCTACATCCACGTGGTAGTAATCATCGCGTTGGAATCTTCCTGAGGGTTGAATTGGTTGAACCGTCTTGGAGACCTCAACCCCATCCGGAGCGTGACGCCCTGTGGGTGTTGGTATCTGCGGTCTCCATTTAGAAAACTTATGCTGCCTCTCCAAGGATTGTTCCGGGTTCCTTGAAGGAGGGAAGTAGGAGTATATTTTTTTTAACTTCAGTTTCCTTTTTATCTTAAATTATTTCACCTTTTATCTATATAAAGGGAACAACAAATAAGGAGAAAACTGTTAAACTTAAGACTTATTTCTTAGGTATTTTACCTGTATTAGGTAATAAGAACCTCTTATGTACTTTTATTTAAGTGAAATTAGATATAATAATTTGAATCAACTGTTTGATTGTGATAGTGTGGTAAGGCGCCCAACAATTTAATTACCCTTTGAAGAATTGATAATAAATAGTCCATTTTTTTTTTGTTCTGTGTAGTTTTTTTTTAACCACACCGTCCTCCAGGCCTACACACCCACACACCCTCACACACACCGGTGCACCCTAACATCTGGTGCACCCTGCTCACCGCTTATAGAGCCTAGCCGAGGTGGACTGTCACAGTGGCGCCCAACGTGGGGCCTGGAAAACAGTTGGTTCACTTGTACAACTTTGTTTGTTATTTTAAGTAAATTGTACTTGTTAACTTTTCAGGTTAATATTTCAATTAATATTGTAACTTTAACTTAATTTTTTGGTTTCCAAATTGAATCTACTTGTTGTCAATTTGAATTTCAAATGTTATTTTAATTGTTAATTTTAAATTGTACTTTTGTCTTTTTGACACTCTGATTATTTAAATCTGTGAAGTGTTCCTTTTAGAACGGAAACTTAATTTAATTAACAATTATTTTATATCTTTATTTTAAATATGGCAGGTTTAGGTTGCAACATTAAATTCCTAACTAAAGATGAAATTATTTATGAGCTGTCTATCCGGAAAATTTCAGTTTCTTCGGAGAGTCGTCTGGAGGAGCTCCGAAGGAAGCTTCGCTCCACTCTGAAGCTCACCCATGGAGGTACCCTTAACGTGTCTGGTGAGGAGGCCGACGGTGATGCGGGTGAAGAGTTGAAGGTAGTTTCTGCAAAGGTTAGTGATTTAGCTTCGGTTTTGGCTTCGGACGAGACCTCATCGGAATCCACTCGTATGCGTTTGTTAGGGCGGTGCCGTTATTTGTTAAGAAGGTTGAACCGAATCTCAGACTCAAAGTATGAGGGGGAGACGAGTAAACTTAGGGATTCCTTGGTCAAAAGTGTTTCCATCTTAGATCCGGATAGCTCTAGTTCAGAATCAGAGGGGAGCTGCGGTAGTAAAAGAGAGGTAGTGCGCAGTATCCTCCATAAAGTAGAACACAAGGTGAATTTAAATAGTTTAAACTTAAAATTTGATGGGCAAACTTGTGTTCGTTCATTCATTAATAGATTAGAAGAGCTCAGAGTGGCTAGGGGCATTAACGAAGAGGAGGCTCTTCATGGTTTTCCTGACTTATTGTCTGGTCCGGCTTTGTGCTGGTTCCGTGCCAATAAGTCTAACTTTTCTAGTTTATCAAGCCTTTTGTCCGCTTTACGGAATGATTTTGATCTGCCTGACTATGACCATAGATTATTGCAAGAGATATATTCTCGCACGCAAGCAAAAGGGGAATCCATTGCTGTCTATACCTCTATAATGTTAGGAATGATGTCCCAGCTCTCGGTTCCTTTGTCGGAGGAGGATAAACTTAAAATTATTATGAGGAATGTCCGCCCCGAATATAGTAGAGAATTTATATTATTCGATGTAAAATCTATATCTCAGTTATTAGAACTTGGGAAAAAATGTGAATTAATAAGATACAGAATGGAAAGTTTTGTTGAACCTCCACCTGTAAAGAAATCTTTGGCTCCAGATTTTAATTTACCTTTTAAGGCTGAAACCACATCTAAGCCACCTAGACTCTCTCAGGTATCCTCTGTATCACGATCGGCAAACCATAAGTGTTTCCGTTGTGGGGAGACTGGGCACCCTACTAAGGAATGCACTCTTACTGGGGATATACTTTGTTATAAATGTGGAGAAAGAGTAGTTAACTGCCCTAAGTGCTCCTATTCAAAAAAACTGAATAGGCCTGTCTCCGTGAATGCCAGGGTTCCGGAGACACATTTAGCTCCTGATATTAATGTTAAATTTTCTAAAGGGCATTATACTAAGTCCGGCACACCAGTCTCTGCTTCCCCTACTCAGTCTGAGTCGAAGCGAGCTAAGCGTAAGAAGCGCTCGACTCTGCCAAGTACGGTGTCGCAGCAACCGGAAGGGTCAGTTGTTGAACACAACCACTCAATAGAACCCTTATTCTCACCACCAGCTGAGGACTGTAGGCCATATTTGTCAGTAACCATCTTAGGACAAAAGGTGTGTGGTTTATTGGACTGTGGTGCTTCATGTTCTATTTTAGGTGACAATGTTCACAAGTTGTTTTTAAAATTAAAGGTTCCACTTTTGAACTTTGACCAGCCCAGAGTGCTGAGAGTAGCTAGTGGAAATGAACTAGTTTGTAAATCTTATATGAACCTTCCGGTAGAATGCAATGGAATGGTGCAAGTAGTTACTTTCTATGTTCAGCCACAAATTAAATTGCCTATTCATTTTGGTATTAATTTTTGGAAAGCTTTTAATTTAGGTCCTGATATTTTATCCTGTTTACCTACATCCGATATTAATAGTTTTAATCTTAGTAATATTAAGGAAGATGGCTTAAGGAGCCTGGACTCCTTAACCGCTTCTCAAAAGGTTCAGTTAGAGCGAATCAGGACTTTGTTTAATAACATTAATACTGATGTTGTTGGTTTGGGTCTTACAAATTTAATTGAACATAATATTGATACTGGGTCAGCCCAACCAATTAAACAGAAGTACTATCGCCTTAGTCCGGAGAAACTTAAGCATTTAAACAGTGAGTTAGACCGAATGTTAAAACTCAAAATTGTTGAGCCTTCATCTTCGCCTTGGAATTCACCCGTTACTATGGTGCCTAAGTCCAATGGTGAGGTGAGACTTTGCCTTGATAGCAGGAAGGTCAACTCCGTTTCTAAATCTGATGCCTATCCATTACCTTACATTAATTATATATTGGACAACCTTCGGGACGCCAAATATTTGACGTCCCTGGACCTGAGTGCGGCATATCACCAGGTGCCTCTCTCTCCGTCTTCGAGGGAGAAGACGGCTTTTACAGTGCCAGGACGAGGGTTATTCCATTATAAGGTGATGTGCTTTGGTCTCATGGGAGCCTCTGCAACCATGCAAAGGTTGATGGATAGTCTCTTTAGTGCAGAATTTGACAATAAAGTATTTTGTTATATTGATGACATAATTATTTGTACTAGTACCTTTGAGGAACATATAAATATTTTAAAACGGGTTTATGACAAACTTAAGTTTGCTAACCTCACTATCAACATGGAGAAATCTATGTTCTGTAGGAGTGAATTAAAATATTTGGGGTATGTTGTAGATTGCTTTGGTCTTAGGACTGATCCATCAAAAGTCGATGTGATCATGAATTTTCCCACTCCTACAGATGGGAAAGAGGTTAAGCGATTTTTAGGTATGGCAGGTTGGTATCGTAGGTTTATAAAGGATTTTTCCAAAGTGGCTAGGCCCCTTTCCCGGCTTACTAGTAAGAAGGTGAAATTTGTATGGGATGCTGATGCCGAGGAATCCTTTTCACAATTAAAATCCGCTCTTATATCATCTCCTATCCTTAGGTGTCCTAATTTTGAGGAACCTTTTTACATCCATACTGATGCATCTTCTTATGCTATTGGTGGTGTCTTAACCCAGAAGCATGAGGGCGTGGATCATCCAATTGCTTACTGCAGTAGGACACTTTCTGCCCCTGAAACAAATTACACCGCTACGGAACGGGAGTTACTAGCCGTCATTTATGCTCTAGAGCAGTACCGTTCCTATGTAGAGGGCAAGAAGTGTTTTATTGTGACTGACCATGCCTCACTTCTGTGGTTCTATAATTTGAAAAATCCAACGGGCAGACTTAACCGATGGGCATGTCGGTTGAGTCAATTTGATTTTGAAATCATCCATAGGAAAGGGAAGGAACATGTTATTCCGGACACTTTATCCCGAATCAAGATTGACTCTATCGACATTGTTCCCGAGGATGTCTCTGACCCGTGGTACCTTAAATTACTTGATGGATGTAATAGGAATCCCAACCATTTTCCAAATTTTAGTATCATTGAGGGGAAGTTGTACCGGTTGTCCAAGAATAAATATAACCTAACTTCTCAGTTTGACTGGAAGCTGGTGGTTCCTTTGGAGAAGCGACCAGACATTCTGAAGAGGTACCATGATGACCCCGAGGCAGGACATTTTGGTGTGGCTAAGACCCACAAGAGGATTTCCACGCATTACTTTTGGCCATCTTTATTTAAAGATGTCAAGGCCTATGTGGATTCTTGTGAAACTTGTCGCTGTTACAAGCCTGTTAATACAGCACGTCCCGGACTCATGGGAAATCCCAAGTTAGTTTCACAACCATGGGAAGCTATTTCTTGTGATATACTTGGACCTTTTCCTCCATCTTATTCTAGGAACCAATATTTATTTGTAGTTTCTGATTATTTTTCAAAATATGTTTTAATATTTCCTATGCGTACTGCTACTGCTAAAAATATTGTAAACATTCTTCATAAAAAGGTTTTCTTAGTTCATGGAGTTTGCAAATTTTTATACACTGATAACGGACCTCAATTCACTTCTAAGGAGTTTAGGGATCTTATCACTCAATTTGGAGTGCCTAATTTGTTTTATAATCCTCGCTATCACCCTCAGACAAACCAAACAGAGAGAGTGAACAGAGATATTGTTAGGGCTATTGCATCTTATGTGCGTTCTGATCATCGCAACTGGGACCAGAACATTCCTGAGATCCAGTGTGCCTTGAACACCTCTGTTCACGATAGCACCAAATTCTCAGCTTATTTTTTGAACCATGGTAGGGAGATAGTCTTGGATGGAGCTTTATATAATTTGAACACCCCGATAGATAGGCAAGCCATACGAGTGGATTCCGACACCTTTCCGAAGGGATTGCCGAAGTTAAAGGAAATATTTGGCAAAGTTCATTCCCATCTTAAAAAGGCTCATGAACATAACGCCAAATACTATAACCTGCGGAAGCGACCAGTGGAGTTTCAAGAGGGGCAAATAATTTATAAAAGATGTTTTCCCCTATCCAGTGCTCCCAAGTACTTTTCTTCCAAATTGTCTCCGAAATTTGAAAAGTGTATAATTAGCAAGAAACTTTCTCCATTAGTTTATTCATTGAAGTCTTTGGATGGGAAATCTTTGGGTCAATTTCACATCAAAGATCTTGTGGACAGGAATAGGGAAGAGGAATCGGCGTAGAAGGTGGTAGCAGCTGTACTGAAGAGCATTGGGTCACTAGGTTAGGTTTTTGTGTCTGTGTTTGTCCTTAGCGTAGTAATTCCCGTAGGCCTAGATGCATTGGTGGGCCTTCTGTCCACCAATGATGCTAAGGGACTTACTCATAGTTAGGTAGGGGTCAAGTTTTTTTTTCTTTTCTTTTAACAATGGATTAAATTTTCTTTCATTTGGGCTTAACCTTGTCTTTGTATTTTGTCGGGTCGAAGTTTGTCGAAAAATTTTATTTCTTCAAAATAAAATTTTTCTTTCCAACGGGAGATGTACTGTAACACTGTATTTTACACCACTGTTAACACTTACTTTTTTTGCTTTGGATTTCCACATATAATAACATACTTGTATTACATTTAAATAATTGTAAATCACCATTGTTTGTCTTTAGTTTTTTTGTACTTGACGGACCGACTGACATTATAGTGACATCTGGCTTTGACGTTTGGCAAGTACAGGTAGTTTTTTTTTTTTATGAAAAGGGTATCGGTACAGCAGTTATTTGGCCAACATCAATTGTAGTAAATTATTTTAGAATTAAAATTGAGATATCCTAGATTTTATTAAGATAAATATTAAATGCTTTGTCAAACTAGGCCCATGTCCGTCACGAGAGTTGTTTTTCTTAAATGTCGGTAAAGTATTTTTTTTTCAAATCATAGTTGCAATTGGACTTATGCGATACAGTGTTGCTTTATTTTTTTTTGTTTTGTCTGTGACCATGGTGCATTACGGTGCAAGAAGTGGGTTTCTCGAACTTTCGGCGTTCGCAAACGTATATAAGGACTGGAGGGGTAGGCCTCCGCCTTTTCTTTCTCCGGAGCCGGCGTCAAATAGAAGCAGAGTCGTCGCGTGTAGCCCGTGTTCTTAGACCACGTGCGCTATTCTTCAGTATAGCTGGTGAGAATCTGATGGATTTTTGTTGTAGTTCTTCTTTCTTTAAAAAGTGTTTCCTAGTGCTGTGCACAGTATTTTTGGTGCTAAGAAGTGCGTTCCTTTTGTTTTTAGCTGCCATTTCCTGGGGTTGAGTTCGAGCGCCTGACCCTCGCCGAACTCCCTCACCTTATTTATTTTGGAAGAACCCAACCTTTGTTGGTAAGTTTTGAACCATTTTTTTTTTTAAAAAGGTTAGGTTTATTTGGTGGGCCTATTGTCAAACACAAAGGTTAACCACGTGTTCCTTTGTGTTCCAGGGTTCTTCGTTTCTTGGTTCTTCTTCTTCTCTTTTACTTCACGAGACGTCCACTCCATCAACCCCATTCTACATCCACGTGGTAGTAATCATCGCGTTGGAATCTTCCTGAGGGTTGAATTGGTTGAACCGTCTTGGAGACCTCAACCCCATCCGGAGCGTGACGCCCTGTGGGTGTTGGTATCTGCGGTCTCCATTTAGAAAACTTATGCTGCCTCTCCAAGGATTGTTCCGGGTTCCTTGAAGGAGGGAAGTAGGAGTATATTTTTTTTAACTTCAGTTTCCTTTTTATCTTAAATTATTTCACCTTTTATCTATATAAAGGGAACAACAAATAAGGAGAAAACTGTTAAACTTAAGACTTATTTCTTAGGTATTTTACCTGTATTAGGTAATAAGAACCTCTTATGTACTTTTATTTAAGTGAAATTAGATATAATAATTTGAATCAACTGTTTGATTGTGATAGTGTGGTAAGGCGCCCAACAATTTAATTACCCTTTGAAGAATTGATAATAAATAGTCCATTTTTTTTTTGTTCTGTGTAGTTTTTTTTTAACCACACCGTCCTCCAGGCCTACACACCCACACACCCTCACACACACCGGTGCACCCTAACATCTGGTGCACCCTGCTCACCGCTTATAGAGCCTAGCCGAGGTGGACTGTCACAAGCCGTATTGGTAACCTTCGTTTGTCTGCGGATTTCATAATTTCATACTTTCAGTCACGTACAGAAATTCCAAGCATATAGTTCTCTCTACAGCTGAGCGATTTTGATCTTGAAAAAAAGGCTTACGGATGAACCACCTTCCAGCGCCACAGATCATCAATGACAAACACCGAAAACTTTCGGCCTCAGGCACTGAAGCTTATCTAGTTTCCCAAGTTACCCATTCTTATTTTATTCGTAATGTCCCTAAACCGCTGATTTGGATTCCAATCATTTGAAACATAACCTTAGGTTGGCTGAATCTTTGTAAGTTATTCTGACCTCTCAGGGCCACTGTAGCGTACTGCTAGATCAATGACCTATCGAGCGACTGTTAGAAAGCGATTTTTAAGCGAGTCTTTCGGAGCCTGATGATCTTATACGCCTTGCGAGATCCAACATTAAGTAAAAGATTAAGTACTCGTAAATTATTGTAACTTGCGGATCCGAAATATTTAAGATAAATATACTTTAATAGAGAACATTTTTATGTGTCAGTATCTGGAAGAAAACCTTTATTATCCAGACATCCGGCTGCCCAAAACTTCATTTTTTCTGCTTCTCATATGTTCATTTTCAGTGGAACTCATCATGTCCTCCTTGTGTTGCCAAAGTGGCAAGCCATTAAGTCTGTCTGGTGAAGATCTAATACGATACCTCCCGGTAATCGAGCAACATATATAGTCATTTTTCTCGGGGCCAGCAGCCCCGGATCCCCGGAGCCCCGATCGAATTTTTTAAACTACAGCAAAGCTTCATTATGGCACCTCCGTTCCTCCAACAATATGTTGCGGTTTTACAAAGTATTTCTCAGGTTTATGAAAGAAAATCTACAGATATATTTCGTTCATATTTGTTTTGTGATTTGCCGCTCTATCCTTGCCTACTCAGCCTTGTAAATCCATCAGTCGACCTGGCAACTAAAAGGAGCTCCAACCGTCCAGTAAGGGGGCCCCTGGACTGGAAGCATGGGCCAATTTTGGGGCGCCACTCGAGGAGGACACCGGTGCGTTTTTCTGTATATCTCGGAGTTCTCCCGAAGCGCTGAGACAGGCCAACGAGGGTTTTTAGTGCAATAAAATTCACATCACAACCACATAACCCGGTTTCTCTTCCAAGGTATCAGGTACGTTTTGAAGGTTTCCCCTCGATACAAAAAAAGTTAAGTTTCTTGGCTGAACGGCCTCCTTTTAGTTGCCTCCAACAAGGTTCATCCTTGAGAATTTAATGTTTTTCTATTCTATTACATTTAGCAAACAGACTGATAGGATTTCTATTTTTAAAAGCCCTCACGTACTATAAGCCATTGAATTCCAACGCTTAAAAATATGACGGGTTTGAATGAATTTATGTTTACAAAAATATTCGGCTCTTGGCAACAGTAATACCATTGGCTTGATAAATGACCACCATATTGCATAGTACGAATTATTGTGACTAATACTGGTTTATTTTTAAACTTTACTGGCATAACTTGTTTTTTATGAAGTGAATATGGCAGACAAATACACTTTCCCACTTGGCAATCCTCTGTGCAAACGCGATTTTGACGTCGAAATTCTCTTAACGACAAGCGTTCACGCCACGTCAACGTCGCGTCAACGCAGCGTTGACGATGCGTTGTTCTGGTTCTTTGCCCGTGGCACTATTGCTTCATTGCTTCGCACTGCCAGTAATCCCACAGGTAAGTTTAACCTCGTTTATAATGCCTGTGGCACTACTCGTTAACCTGTCGCACTACTGCGCGTCGCGCAAAATTTATCAACGAACCCATTTTTGCGTCTTTTTTCGCGTGTAGGGGTGACTTCGGCTGGCTGTAGCCTATTTATCTGATTACTGTCAGCTTTTGGAGATTATTTATTACCGACTCCCAAAACGAGGAGGTACTATTTCGGTTTTTAAACTGGTACCAATCACTTTATCATCACTGTCCTTATGAATGGGTGCGGGGTTACGGCAAGCGTCTGACATAAACGCGACGTTAACGTCGCGTTCAAAGCATGCGCATCGTTAACGTCGCGTCTGTGCAAAGTTGTCGCTGCGTATACGTTGGAGAGTCGAAACGAGAGAGTCAAAGCTTCTAAAAAGTCAGTGGGATAGCGGCCTAGGCATTAAATTTTAAAGTTTTTTTAGTCTTTTGGTAATGACTTAATCCAACGATTTGTGCGTATGATATTTACCATGGTCAAGTAAAAGTTAATAAATCAGGTTTTTACCTCTTGTTTTTAGGGTTCCGTACCTCAAAAGAAAAAAAACAGGACTCATATAGGATCACATTATTGTCCGTCCGTCTGTCTATCTGTCAAGTCCCTTTTTTGCAGACGTATTTTGCAGCTGGAATTTATATCAAATACTCAGGTCTACTGTCCCTGGGAGCTGAGAAAAATCAAGCAATCAAAAGATACAGCCGTTTATGCCGCAAATTTTCGACACTCGCAAGGGAATCAAAACCTACAGGGTACTTCCCGTGAACTCAGATTCTTCATTGTTTGAACGGTTTATATTTAATTTGTTTATAGCTGAAAATTTGAATAAAACGAAAATTCCTAAAAAGAAAACCTAGCTGGATCAATCGATCACCCTCGAAGCCCTGGGCACTAAATTTCATGAAAATCGTTGGTGGCGTTTCCAGGATTCAAATTATCTTATATATAAAATTCTCGTGTCACAATGTTCGTTCCCGTACTCCTCCAAAACGGCTTGACCGATTCTCATGAAATTTTGTGAGCATATTGAGTAGGTCTGAGAATCGGCCAACATCTATTTTTCATCCCCCTAAGTGATAAGGGTGGCCCACCCTAAACATTTTAAGGCGATACGGAGTTCGCGGGGTCAGCTAGTATATATAGGTATTTATTTACAAGAATTGCTTGGTATTAGATAACCACTTGTTGAAGTGAAAACTTCTTTAGCGGCGTTGAGCACTTTTGTGGGATGGGTAAATACTGTGAAACTCGCGCGAGGTCACGTGTGCTGATCGAAAAACCGTAAGACGGTTGGAGAGTAGTGTTGTAACATCGAAATCGATTGTTTATTTTTTTTACATAGCCAGGCTAAACACAGCTTTTTGGCTATATACAAACAGGCATCATAAATATTTGCCCAAAAGAATTATTGCTGCAAACCAATAGATCAGAATGATGTTGAACTATCCCACAATAACCGAAGCGATTTACATTCGTTTGCAAACAAGTGGGAAATTATGACAGTTTGCGCGGACGATTGTTGTACAATAACCTACATTGTTATACAGTCATGATCATCAATTGTCGATATTTATTGCGGAAATGTTGACCTAATCTATCAATACTCTTTATCCCATACCTCAGAATACATGTGCCTGAAGTAGAATGTTTTCGAGTAGAATGTGTTGCCAGTGATGACCTACGGTGCTGAGACATAGTCTTTTACAGTTAGCCTTTTCCATAAGCTCAAGGTCGCTAGCGAGCGATGGAGAGAACTATGCTTGCTATTTCTTTACGCGACAGAATCCGTAACGATGAAATCCGTAGACGAACGAAAGTTACCGACATAACTCTCAAAATTTGCAAGCTGAAGTGGCAATGGGCAGGCCATATAGTTAGGAGAACCGACAACCGATGGGGAAGAAAGGTTCTCGAATGGCGACCACGTCTCAGTAAAAGGAGTACAGGCCGCCCTCCAACCAGGTGGACTGATGACCTAAAGAAGACAGCGGGAAGCATCTGGATTCAGAAGGCGCAGGACCGGGAGAAGTGGCGAACGCTAGGGGAGTCCTACGTCCAGCAGTGGACTACAAAAGGCTGAAAAAAAGAAGAAGATCCCATATAGAATTAGAAAATAAAAGAAAGAAAGCATGACACACAGGAAAATTAATTAATTGGTATAACTCCAAAAAACAATCATTAATCCACGTTGCTCAATTAAATGATTGCTAATTTGCAATTAAACATGTACGATAAACGTTGCTCTTCTAGTTGCTTGAAAGAGAGTTGCTGACCTTAAAAATTAAAATTAATCAGATCATTTGACAACTGAATACACGCACACCAAGGTGATATTGTTACTTTATAGTCTGTTCACCATAACTGAGTCTGAGAAACCATGGAAATACACATACAAAATTTCAACCCAATCGGTTCACCCGTTTAGAAGTTATATGAAAAAAAAATCGGTTGTCTGTAAAGTCGGTTTTTTTTTTCAATTATGGCATCGCAAACTCTGTGCATACTGCCAGCGTCAAGTATAATTTTTGCATCAATTTTTTGCCAGTTTCAATGAAACTGGACGAAGTAATAACAAAGTCAGTAAGTAAGTTGTCGGTAATCAGTTAGTCTAGTCCGTCCAAGGTCTAAAATTCAAGTAAAGCGATGGCTACTTTACTAGAACGTGTCCGATGGAATTTTGGAGGCAAGCAGAAAAAACATATTTTAGCACTGTTATTCTATTTCACAAACACTCGTGCACTGTAATTAACCTATATCAAACAAAATGCCCTCAACTTTATCCGATATAACTCAAAAATACACCAAGAAAATGAAAATAAAACAAGAGCAATATGTCTTTTTCGACTTCCCGCCAAAACTCCGTAAAGTCGGTTTACTGACGATAGTTGAACGTGACAACGTCATAAGAAAATACTTATTGCTATAAACAATTGACACCACATTCACATTTCACTTCATACTTGACGAAAACATGTAAATTGTATTATTGTATAGCAGCTGTCCACGCGGACGCATCGCTCACTCAAGTAGGAGAGAGACAGATGTGGAACGCTGCCGAACGCGGAGGCCGATTGTGCCTCTTTGTCGCTCGTTCCGCGCTCTCGTTTCCACTATGGAACGCCTCAGAGCGAGGTAACGCCGCATGAGTAATGTTTTTTCGTGCGTGCAGCGGGCTCCATTGAATTATAAGACGTTGTCACGTCAAAAGATAGTCGGAAGGATAATTCTTGCTACACGTTGCCCTATTACCCGTTTTCCCGTAGGAATGAAGCATTTTCCCGCGTTAAAAGTAGCATAATATGTTCATCAGGGATAATGTCGGCTTCGAATGGTAAAAAAATTTTTCAAATCTGTCCAGTAGTTTCGGAGCCTATTCAATACAAACAAACAATCAAATCTTTCCTCTTTATAATATTAAAATAAGTGTAGATAATCCTCATTTTTGAAGTGAAAACTTCTTTATAGGCGTTGTGCACTTTTTTTGGGATGGGTAAAAAATGTTAAACTCGCGTCAGGGTCAGGACACGTGGACAGCTGATGGCTCGACTGTAATGTAAATACTTGTAAAATTCGTTTATATCAAGTATTTAAAATATGGACATTGAACAAAGTGCATCTATTAATGAAAAAAGCGACGAAGAAATAGTGAAAGAAAATGAGTGAGTACTTTATAAAAATACTAGAAACCTACAGAAAATACTAGATGAAGTTTAAGAGTTTGTTACAAAATTAGCTTTCTTAATATTATAAATTCGAAACTAACTCTTTTTGTCTGTCTGCTACGCTTTCCCGCTTAAACTATTGAACCAATTTTAATGAAATTTGGAACACAGATAGAGTGGACCTTGGGAAAGTATATAGAATGGTTTTTCTCCTACGGGGACCTATAAAACGGGACCACACGTGCGAAGCCGCTGGCGGATGGCTAGTTTATTATAATTTCTCAAGTAAAATATTGTAAACAAAACGTATTATGTTATTGAAGAATGCATTTTATCTCGACGTTGTTTAATATTTTATTTTATTTCTTTTCACGCAGGTACAAGCTGTCGTCAGAGTGCAAAAGGTTATCATAACTGAGCTTGACCACGCTTGACCGTGTTAAATCGTGATTGTGTGTAGCATGTCGTAGAATCTGACTCGGACGAATTAACATTTTTTTGGTAGTGATTTTCATTTGGTAGTGGTATTCATCACCTAAGGCCTTAGTGTAAGTCTGCATATGCGAAAACGTTACTAACGCGTTTGCGTTAAGAATTTAACTATCGACTTTATTCTTTTCAGGTTAAGATCTATCTGTCCAATTTTAACTCTGACGCAGTAGTAATGTTTGAGCGTTTACAAACTTACACTAAGGGCTCTGTAGTTTAAGCTTCAGTTACCTCTTCCATCTACGTTTACTGCTACGGTATGACCCACTTAATACCTACATGCGATACATATATTTTTTCAGAACATAGGAGTTGAAACTAGAATAGAAAGGAGTAATATTTTAAAATAATTAGACTTAATCGCTTTCCTCATTTTCCCAAATTATATTTTCTACTTACTTACTTACTCCTGTGCTTCAGCGACCCAAAGTGGGCCTTGGCCTCCGATGCAAGAGAGCGCCACTAGACTCGGTTCTGCGTTATCTCTTGCCATTTACAGACGTTGAGCTCTCGCAGATCCGCCTTCAGCTCGTCTATCCAGCGATACCTCGGTCGGCCAACTGGTCTACACCCAGTTGGTTTTCCCGAGTATGCGTTCTTGCCGCTTCGGTCCTGTCCCATTATTTCAAGGTGGCCAAGCCATCTCAGTCGGTGAGCCTGAGGAGAGCCAGCAGTGGGACGTAAAAAGGGTTGCAGCCATCTATTGATAACAAGCGACGAAAACGATGATAGAATTTTAGTTTATCCCAAATAAATATTTCAATGTTAATCGTTGGTTTGTTCATTCATTGGATAATGTTAATAGAAAAGTAGATATACATATAGTTGGTCCTATTAGTTCTGTTTGTTCCTTTCAAGACTGCTATTTGTAAATTCGTAGGCGATCGAAATGTTTCTCCGCACAAAAGTTCTAACTTCCCCGCTGTGATGTAGAGTTTTAAACTTTAAACTTTGTGGTTTGACAACGAGAGTAAAGGAAGTTGGTGCTACACAAGTTTATTTTACCGGAACAGTATGAGTTGAACTAGCCCACAGAGGGTTCCGTACAATACTATATATTTGTGACTTTATTTTTGAATGTAAAGTTTTTCAGCTCTTCAGATTTTTCCTTGTATTTGTACTATGGCTGGCTGCAACCCTTTTTACGTGGCACGGACACGCGTGACTCGCTGGGCACGTGTCTCTCCCCATTATTGATTGGCCTGGAGCTTACTCCACCACGCTGCTCCAATGCGGGTTGGTGGAGATGCAGGTTAGCCAACCCGCTGTCAGATGTTTTCAAACCGCCCATAAGGCCTCCGACAGGTTTTAACGATAGTTATCTATCGACAACAACCGGGACCGACGGCTTAACGTGCCCTCCGAAGCACGGAAACGCGCATGAATTTTTTTTAAATGAAGTTAAAAGATTCCGTTACATACATACATACATAAATACATGCAGGTCAAGCTAATATAAGCGTGTTAAAAAAATCGAAATGAGTCTTGGTCTAAGTTGTCAAATTAAAGGCGGTGCCGGCAGCACCCGTCTAACTCTTGGCAGATTGAAAATCACCTCTCGACGCCTATCTCTCATCAGTGTACATCGTAAAGAACGTAGTCTACCTTGGGCGGAAGAATCCCGTGATGTGACGTGAATATGACGTTTCGTTAGACCCTCAGCAGAAATAACTTCCTGCCGTTAATGAGTAGTTAGCAACATAAAAGTTGTTTGCGCCTCGAAAGTATAACATTTATTTATCTGAGCTTTTAATGTGGCACGTTACGTGTCGGGTAAACAATTTCCGTTTTATTGACGACCCGTGTGGTTACCATGCCGGACCGCCGATCGGAGGGTCCCGGGTTCGATCCCGACGAAGCAGAAATTTGAATGAGTTTATATTTCTGTTCTCGGTCTGGGTGTTTGTGTTTCTGTGTGTGTGTCCATGGCACCCACGGCACAGGGTATCTACCGTACTGTGGGGCTATGAGTGTGAAGCGTAATTTATTCTTTTAATTGAATTTTTTTAAGCTGTTATTGTGTGTATGTGTGCTATGTAATATTATGTTTGGTTTTCATCCCTGAAGCTGAAGCTACTTGTTACGTAAACCTAAAGCTTATGCCTGAGATTTATCCTATTTAATTTATCTTTTTTTTATTTGAATGGAGTAGCAAATAAGCATGCAGGCCACGTGGTGTTAAGTGGTCGCTGCAGCCCATGGACATCTGCACACAACTTCAAGCAAGCATAGGTAAGTCTTGTCTGAGGTCGTATGCAGTTGCGCTGCTATTCCGGAGGCTGGTGGTCGCCTCATGTAAGTGTGGCCGGCAACTGTACCTTTCCACTGAAACACAATAGAATTGCTTCACGGCAGAAGTGGGTGCAGCGGTGGTACTTCCCCGGGCGAACCATAATAGTTCTACCACCTACAGAAGAATCAGAATATAACGGAATCAGCTGTCCCCAACGACGATGTCCAGTCCTAATTAGTACTTAACTAAATAATCCAAGTATTATATAAACTACTAGTTGATTTCACACCGTAGTATAAACCATAGTCTCGCTAAATCAATGGCGAGGCGTGTCCGCCGCCGTGACGTCACTGTGACGTCAGCGTGACGCAGGCGACCCAGATCGAGCTTTGCCCCCTTTATATTCGTCGGCGGTTAGAGCAACGCGGATGTCAAAGAGCCTTGAGAGGAAATTGTAGTTTTATCTCTGTACTGATGCTTATCAGCCATTTTTTGAACCTACTGCTGGGTCGCAGTAAGTGGGATATTGGAAAGGTCTGGAACTTTCTCCATCAAGCTGATCTAATGCGGGTTGGTTGAGTTGCGGGTTAGTGGCCAACCCGCTGTCGAATGTGTTCAAACCGCCCATAAGGCCACCGTCACTGTTTAACATCTGCTATCTATCGATACCGATGGCTTATTGTATTTACCCTCCGTCCTTCGAAGCACGAAAATGCTCACTAAAGCCACTAGCGGTTACCCATTTCGCAACCGACTGCGCCTGCTTCGCTAAGCTGCGTAGATAGCATGTGTTTTCGCTGCGTAGCACCATTTGCCATTAACCGGCCGGAAAGGTAGATTATTATAGTTTCACTCATTTTTATCGTGGTCGTGAAATAATTTTTATGGACGCAACAACACTTAGACGGCCCGTGCGGCGTAACCGGGTTCGATTCCCGGCGTAGCCGAGATTGTTTGCCTTTGTGTTTTTGTGTGTATCCATGGTACCAACGACACAGGGTATATCTACCCTACTGTGGAACTATCTGTGTGAAACGTTATTTATTTATAGCATAACACTTTTTGACTTCGATCTTATTTTCTTAGTGAAAAATACTCTAAGGAAGCAAGTGATATGTTGCTTGTAAAACTCTCTTTATCTAAAGGAAAATCGCTGCTGTCTTTGCATCGGTTTTTGGTCGATGTTATTATTATACATTTTTCAAACCCCATATAAAGTCATTAGTCAGTTAATATAATTGCTAAGCATTTCGTCGTAAGTGATATTTAAGCTTAATTTCATCATGGACACTATTGTAGCTGATAATGATATAAATGATGTAAAACAAAAAAATCTTTAAAAAAAGTTTTTATTTAAATGATCGAAAAAGAAGAAAATAAAATTTTCCTAAAAAATTGTAATTATCAACTTATTATACACAATTCATTAATTATACACAATTTATATGGTCATAAAAGCTTGTCGCGAGGTTTTTGTATGTACCTATATGTATTTAAATCGCTTTTATGATCATATAAATTATGTATAATGAGGTTATAAGGTGATAGTTAAAATTTTAAGGGAATTTTTGAAGTGAAAACTTCTTTAGCGGCGTTGTGCACTTTTTTGGAATGGGTAAAAAATGTTAAACTCGCGTCAGGACACGTGGCCTGATCGAATATTCGTAAGACGGAGGAGTGATAGCTGATGACGGCCCGACATTGTGGCTCGACTGTCTATACTTGTAAAATTTGTTTATATCAAGTATTTAAAATATGGACATTGAACAAAGTGCATCTATTAATGAAAAAAGTGACGAAGAAATAGTGAAAGAAAATGAGTGAGTACTGTATAAAAATACTAGATGAAAACCTACTGAAAATACTAGATGAAAAATAATACTGATAATAAAAGCAATTCGTGCGAAATTATTCCCTAACCATTCCAAAATACCTAAAATGCACAACGTTAATGTTCAAGTTTTCACTTCTGCCGGCACTACCGGAGTGCAACCCTTGTTTTTTAGGGCATTTAAATGAAACCTTTTTTTAAGTTATTTGTTTTCAATATATTTTTTACATTTTAGTTGTTTCTTATTATTCTCGGCAAGCCCTTTCATTTGATACCCATATTGTAGAAGTGCATAAAAAGTAACTATTCCGCCATCTTCGTTGTTCCGCCATATTGGATTTAGAATGACATCACACAGCTTATCGTGTATTGCCATCCAAACTAAACGTGTACACAAAATTTCTAGCTCAATCAGTTGAAGATATCTGCTTCAAACAAACATACATTGCAAGTTAAATAAAAGCTTTTAAAAATAAGAAATAGAGTTGCATGCAGTACATGCTTATTTATAATGGTTATTTTGTTCACTTAAATATTTTTCGGGATTTTCTGTGGAACTTGGCGCTCATTTAGATCTCAATATTTTTTGCGCGAAGTCCACAACCAAACATATTTATATTGAACTAGGCTGTCATTTTTCACATTTATATTTTTGGTGGGTTTGTTTTTATCCGAGCAACGTTCGGTCATCCGGGCACTTTATCTAAATTAAGACTGACACATATAATTCACGTTAAAAGCTTGATGGCTACCGCGTTGCTCTGTATCTCAGTTACGCCTCTGTTACGTGTATTAAGTAGCGCTGTTGAGATACATCCGAATAGTTGTTTATACTACACGTGTATCCAGAGGCGGCTCGTCCTAAAGAGCGCTGGTGCAGTGCACTCCCAAAAAAATTACATAGGTAACTTTATGTCCCTTCATAATACATACTATCCTTACATTACATTCATTCTATTCTACTATACCTATACATAGTATATTATATTAATTATTACCTATATCTACGCGTACATTTAGCGTCAAGTTGTAACGAGTGGAGCGCCAGCGATTGCGCTCCTATGAAACGAAGTTTAGTACGATTCCTAGCGCTGTATTCAATGAGTGCGAAAGAGAAACATCGACACAGGCCGACTCGTGAAACAAAAGATTTCGTATGAGAAATTAACCTAATCTGGAGCGCCGCTCATGCGCGACGTTGCCAAACCGTGGGTTCGGCCGTGACGGCCTGCTTATGCGATGTTGCAGTTCTTATGTATACAAAGAAACGTGTCGTCCGAAGTTATTTCGTACTTTTTTCTTTTAAATGAATATTTAAAAAAATAGTTTTGCGCGACTTTTTGTGTTAAAAATGGAACAGTACAGTGTATCTTTTATCATTTGTATCTTTTAATAAGCAGTGTGAAAAAAAAAACTTTCGAAATACGCCTTGAACTGAAAGCAAAAATGTAGTACGAAAACTAAATCTTTTACGTGTATTTTTAAATCTGAACAATATTTCAAAACACATTGGTTGTGTGGTTGTGAAGAAAGCAATAAATTAATTTGTTTTCCGTGTCTTGTGTCTTGTCTTGTGATTTTGGAACTGACACCGACAGTGGTGGTGAATCTGCTTGGATATCAACGGATGGTAAAATATTTTTTTGTTTTTTTTTTTTTTGTGAACCCCCATCGAAAAATGTCACTAGCCGCCGCTGCGTGTATCGTATATTGCTTGCATGATTGAATTATTATGTTTACATTACGTAAATACATTAAGTTTTTGATATCATTCGTTTTATAGCCGACACTCCTAAATGGAAAGCTGAACAAAATAAAAATAATAGTTTAAATAAATTAAGTTTTTAACAAAAAAATAGAACCGACTTCAAACGGTAAAAAATAAAATTGTTCAGTACCTACTTCTTCTTGCTTATGGTAATGACTCTTAAAACTATTTCTGGAGTCGGGCCCTTAGTAAATGTCGTACCATTCGTTCTAAATTGGCACCGACAGTACAGACAGTGGGACAGTACCTACTTCTTCTTGCTTATGGTAATGACTGTTAAAACTATATTGGAGTCGGTGCCCATTCAGAAAGAAAGGTACACTATATTTACTAAGACAGGACATTTCACTAAGGGCCCGACTTCAAAAATAGTTTTAAGAGTCATTACCATAAGCAAGAAGAAGTAGGTACTGAACAATTTTATTTTTTACCGTTTGAAGTCGGTTCTATTTTTTTGTTAAAAACTTAATTTATTTCACTCTTTTTAGTAATTTTAATAATTCTGTATGTATTAGCATAATTGGAAAAAATTTCACTTAACTTCTAAACTTTAAACAGATTTACCTTTTATAATCATGTTTATCTAATAGTCATCTAAAAGTCTGAAAGACATACTATCAGTCCACCTGAACGTATAAATTAAAGAAAGAATTTGCTCTCAGCTCCTAAACGTTGAGGAGTTGTACCTTCAATCATCAGTTAAGCAACAGCAGGTGATAATTACCAGACATAAATATTTGTATTATGTTAAAAATATGACTAAAAGCATGTGTGTGCCTATTAAGTTTCAGTGTTTCCCTCGATTTCCCTAATATCACATCATCAGATTTTGACATGGTGACAGTTGGACCACCTCAGGAATGTAAGATTTCGAACAAAAAACCATTTATTGAAAGAATTTACTCTCAACTCCTAACCGTCGTAGTACCTTCCATCATCAGTTCAGCAACATGATATGACGATAATTATACACAAATGTCTGTTTTGCTTTGTAAAAATATGAAAATCATTTGTTGTGCTATAAAATTTGAATGTTCCCTTTGATTTCTCTGGGATCCCCTCATCAGACTTTGACTTGGTGACAGTTGGACCATCTCGGGAATGTAAGATTTCGAATAAAAAACTATTTATTGAAAGAATTTGCTCTCAACTCCTCATTGTCGCAGTACCTTCCATCATCAGCTCAGCAACATGAGATGATGATTTCTATGCGTAAATATCTCTTATTCTTCAGAAACTATAAGAAAATCAATGTGTGTGCCTATAAAATTTGAGAGTTTCCCTCGATTTCCCTGGGATCCCATCATCAGATCCTGATTTGGTGACAATGGGACCACCTCGGGAGTATAAGCATACGAACAAAAAAAGAATTTTGAAAATCGGTCCACAAACGGCGGAGTAATCGGTGAACATATATAAAAAAAATACATACAGCCGAATACAGTACCTCGTTCTTTTGGAAGTCGGTAAAAAACTAAAAAAACAGGCTTTTAGTACACACTTAAAATTACAAAATTATTCAGACATTTAGTTTGAAGACTCAAGAGTTTTCCCTTTGCCAAATCTTTAGATCGCAGGTAAACATAAACAATGTCAGTTCGTGACGAACGATAAATAATTACCTATGCGAAATAGTTATAAGTAGGTAATTAGGTAGGTAAGTAAACGTTTATATAATCTTTACTCTTTTCGGACACAACGCTCCACGCTTTCTTTCAAAATAAATCATAGTTTTCGTTTACTTACATTTCGTATAACGTATCGTGTATTATATTTCGTGAACATTTCGAACTACATGGGGGGAAAATCATGTACATATATAAATCAATGGGAGAAATAGGATATAAAAACTCGTATGGTTTCCTAAGCGAATTCCACGCGAGTCAAGCCACGGTCGGATCAAGTCGGATGCTACTCATAAATAAAACATAAAAGTAAATTTTTAAACACACAGCTTTAAAACATGTCGACAGTTAACCAGTAAACATCAATACGAGGCAAGGATGAGGGTCCAACGTTATCTAGGTCGCGGGGTGCTGACGTCACTGTGACGTAGCGCCCCTCCCTTAGCGGTAATGTTCAACATGGGATTTTATTAAAAGCTTAGTGTACAATTAAATCAATTGAGGTTGGATGCTACATCTTCACATCGTCGAGGCGCGTGCTGCTTTGATATAAAAAAAAACGTGTGACACTCGCGGACTGCCGCGGTAAAGCTATTGCATAGCATTTTTTATCAACTTATGCAATTATTTATTTATGCAGTATTTTTTTCTTTTAAAAGTCGCGGGCTTGAACTCGTAGACGCGGCCAAAAAGCACGCTGTCTCACCTAGCATCGTGCCTAAAAGAGATAGAATCAGTTATGAGCAGTTGGCAACTAGTCCACGCGCACAGACACCGTGCCGAAGTCTGCCGAACTGAAACGACGTTAGACGATGCACGGCTTTCAACGCCGCACCGCAATGCCGGTCGCCGGTTGTTAGGTTTTATTTTCGTTACGGAATTTCTTGATTCAGTCGCTAAAAGCCCGCGATAAAAGCTATGCAATAGCTTAAAATACCGTAAATCTACGAGTATAAAATATATCATCATCCTTGCCTCATATTGATGTTTACTGGTTAACCTGTCGAGATGTTTTAAAACTGTGTATTAAATAATTTCCTTTTTCTATTTCTATTTTATTTATATTCAAGTGACTAAGTCCTGGGTACCAGGGAGGGTCACAGAGGACATGCCCCCCCAAATCCATCAGTCATGCGTAGATGGAAGGCGAAACAAGCCAATTTGGGATACTCTGCAATAGATGTCAGGAAGATTCGTATTTTTCAGTTTATATTTAGGTTGACTATCGCTAAAAATATTTTTTAATAATTCAAAACCCAATAATTTATCACCCCCGAAACCAGGGTACTATAAATTTCATCAAAATTGTTGGGAGCCGTTTCGTTTGGTATTAGATTTTAAAAAAATCTGATTCTACAGCTTAGCACCACCAGTAAGTATTACAGGTAATTTTATTTTCCCGTGGACCTACTTGTTATAGTTACATTTTGCAGAAAAGGGCTATTCGCGCAATTTCTAACTTAGGTGTTAGAGAATCACTTAGAGAAAAATTTAAAGAGATAAATATTCTTACATTTGCTTCACAATATATCTACGAAAACATAATGTATGTACGCAAAAATTTCACTACCATGTTGGACTTGCATAGTCCTAACTGTGTCTCAACTAAGAACGGCCACAAGCTGGCATTTCCGAAATGCCGGCTCCATAAAAAAAGCTCTTCTTTTATTGGGATGTCCATAAGGATATATAATAAAATCCCAATAAAGATTCAATCCCTGCCTTTAAAACCTTTTAAGAAGAAAGTCAAACAAGTCCTCTGCCGCAAGGCTTACTACAACACTAAGGACTATCTTAATGATAAAGGAGCGTGGGAATGAATCTCGCCCACACAAAGCTATTTCTAAATTAAATGTAATACATAGATTTAGTAATTACTCGCATCTGTGAGCAGCTGGAATGGGTTTATAGTGTCTCATACGATCAACAGTCACGTGTGCCCATTTTTTTTAAAAAAGAGTGCTGCTGGGAGTTTTTTCCGCCGCCTTTTTTCTCTCAGCTCAACATCTAGCCCAAACGGGCACCTAAAGGCGATGACCGGGAAAAAATGATATTCATTAAGCGAATATTTTGTATTCCTAATATGAAATAAATATTTTTGATTTTTGATTTTGATACCAAATAGAAATCTGCACACACTCCTGTTTTTGTTTCGTTTTAAAAACGCGTACAGTTTAAATTACGACATTAGTGTATTGTTAACCATAAGTTGTTCGTTGTTTTTAAATTATTTACTTTACCCCTTTTTCCTTAAATTTTAAAAACTTGCTAATATTGATAACTATTTTGATAACTTGATCATTTCTAAGTCTGTCCCGTAGCCATCTCCATCGCTCGCTGAATGATTTTGAGCCTGTTGAAAAGGCTGACGGTAAAGCAACATGCCTCAGCGCCGCAGGCTGGTAACAGTGGCAACTCATGCTGCTCGAAAGCTTTCGACTCCAGGCACTGCGGCTGAAGCCTGCTACGACTACGTCTTTAGTCTACGACCTTGTAGTCCTTGTTGAAGCTACGTTGGACTACGATTTGCTACGGCAAAGCTACGACAGTCTACGGGGTTCTACACAGGCTACGATGTTACTACACCCTTGTGTATAGAAGTTTTATATATCTTATGTTATTATCATGTTATTATGTAGACGCATATTCACACTTTATATTGATGGTAGCTGTAATATGAATGCGTTTGGAAGACAACTGTAGAACTTATAATTCCAAGATATAAATATACGTATAACTTGTCAAAGATATTTACATTTTTTTCTTGCATATTTTTTTACTTCTATTATGACCATAGACCTAGGATATACTATACGTTAGTATACCCTGAGGGCCTCTTTCCCCACCTTTACGTAAAGAGACAAGTACGCTAATTGTCGGTTAAAGTAACCCGTAACTTCAATTCCAATTTCACGATGTTCGGGTAGCACTAATCATATGATAAACTGACCCGTACTTATAGCTTTTATTTGCCAATTAACTTTACTTGGGACTAATTAATCAACACTTTACCTGGAGATGGTGAACGAGGCCCTGAGTCTATGATTTTGACTGTCTTTTTCTAATTGACGGATTGTAGTTGACCCTTGTGGCCTTTACTGCTTTTGATAAGTCGGAAAGTCTCAGCTGAAAAAAAGAGTAGGAGGGAGTGGTGCCGGGCCTCTTCCGGAGATCTCCATCACAAGAAGATGAAGGTATCGGTTCAAAAAAGTCATTGCCTTTAAACCTGACACAAAACTCTAACCATACATACATTTCTACAGCTCAGATGGGAGGAAAAATAAAAAACGCTCCGCAGCCACTTTTATAGTCCTTTTAATCCAGGAGAGCACATCGCAAATATTTGCGACTCACGATAGGACCGTCAGCACCCTCTGTGACGTTAGCGGAACGTGCGCCTTTGATGTTTGATTTTTTCTTCAAATTAGCATAGCAAGATATACGAGTATGAATATTCATAGTGTTAGTGTATCATATTGTCAGTGTTAGACACTTTATTACAAGCTACTCTGAAAAAGAGCTAATTATTGTATACCCAATATTTTATACACGAATACAACTGCAGTCGAGTATTTCACGTACTTAGCATTTTTTATCGGGCGCGAATCCTTCAAAATATACCTGCCAGCTTATTATGGATACCGAGTTATGTAGAATCTGTACCGCACTAAATCTCTCTCGAAGGCCTGCCTCAGCGCTTGAGGAGGACTACGGGATCACCAGCAAGACGTGCCAGTGTAACAATGTATCAAATCAAAATCAAATCTTTCTGTACTCCCTTAGGTAAGCTGGTAGATAATGCCATTAGGCATTAAGCTCGCCTATTGTACCACAAATTGTTATGGTTCAATAAAGTTTAATCTATACATATAATAAAACTGTAAGCAGGGTCAATTCTGTACATTGCATATAAATTTAAAAAAATACTTCTAGGGGTCTTTTTATAAGTAACAGAAGCTAAAAATATAAGTTTTGAAATTATTGTCTGTCTGTCTGTCTGTCTGTCTGTTGTTAGCTTTTCACGCAAAAACTACTGGACGGATTTTGATGAAACTTTTTTTGTTTTATATATATTGGTCCTCGCTAACATTTAGGCTATAGATAATTTTAAAAATCACCCTTTAAGGATGTGAAATGAGCGATGAAAGTTTGTATGGAAAACTTGGATTTTTTCAATAGATTTTCTTGAAATTTGGTATAAATTTTTTTTAACCAAAATAAAAGAATGCGTGTTTCAGCATTTCCCGAAATTCACCCTTTAAATGTCAATTTTCTTTGAAACTCTTTGAAAATTGAATGTCGAAATTTGATGTAAAGAATATTTTTGTGCAGAGTAATATACTTATAATTTTGTATTTGTAATCTTTACTAACATAGTAAGAATTCTATTTAAGCTTTTTTCAAAACTACCCCTCAATAGCAAATAAAATGGATTCGAAAGTTGGTATCTCAAGCGTACAATAATTAACCTTAACTTAATATTTCATTCTCAAATTCTTTTCCCTTCTTTGAATGATGTGTTTACTGATATATTGTTGAATGAATTTCCGTAACATTAGTGTGTATTTCATATCAATCGGGTGATAAACAAAAAAGTTATGTTCATTTACACAATACGCGACATAAACTTAAAAGGCACTTTGGGGAATTTGTATGAAAGTTTCGATAACAGCCCATTCAAAACCATAAATAAAAGTTTAAATTTAAGTAAAATTATTTTGAACTCTCACTAATATTGTCGACTATATTAAATATACTTAGATTAGCTTACTGTATTTTCTTTCGTTGGCCGAGTATGGCTAGACTATAAGTACCTAATAAGCGCATCGCGAGCCTTACCGCAGCCGAACCTATCACAGGCTCCATTGAGTCAGTTGCTCAGCTTATTAGTCTTCTTTTGGGGTGGAAGATTATGAACAGGCTGCAGCTGAAACGATTATTATCGCTACATTATATCAAGCTGGAACCTTTTTAGCATTCCACTGCTGAGCATGGAGTTCTCCCAATATTGAGGAGGCCTCAAACTCCGATGAACCGAAATCCAAATCTTACAATCTCAATGCATCCAGCATTAAGGTTGTAAGATACGGAATCTAAACCTTCATACAGAATGTACAAAGCCTTAACAAAACGAGACTACTGCAGACATCTAGGTGACGAATAGTTAAACTTTTAGTGAACCAACTGTTAATCTCATCATAATTTGACATTCGATTTATCAACCACAAAGTTTACACGCCATACGGTAGATGGCGTTATTGATCAATATTCATTTCTTCTCCAAAGTGAATCGATGGAGATAATTTCAAATAAAAGCCTTAAGTCTAATAAAAGTAAGTACATAGTGTAAAAAAAATAAAAAATAACATTTCACACGTATAGCCTCACATTAGGGTAGAGATACCCTGTGTCGTGGGTGCCATGAACACACATAGAGACAGAAACACAACCACCCAGACCGAGAACAGTTTAAACTCATCATTGAAATTTCTGCCGGATTTGATGCCGGATTCTAACCCGGGACAGTTCGATTAGCAGTCCGCCATGTTAAACATTGCACCACGCGGGTTGTCCCATCGTTGGGAAGGTATACGTATGATGCTGAACATTGTTAATTGGACCAATGATAACTTAACTCATTTTTTGCGTCTCTTTATTGCATACGGGCTGAGGGCTCATCCACACACGTTGATTGATGGAGATATTAAGGATTCTTTATAAAAATATTCTTTATTTCCAAATACAGATAGCACAATGTGTAGAGACCCTGCCTTCAGCTTTAGTTTTCACAATGTTATATGAGTTATGACTTATTACCAAACTGCTGTCCGCAAGTTTTAAACCTATAGTTTATTAATTGACCTTACAATTGTTTAATTGTTTAATCCTAAGCACGTGTATGTTTAGAAATTTTATCTCCCAAGTACAAGTAGTTGTATAGTGCACCTGTTTTCTGCAGTAGGTTAAAGCTATGTATATAGAATGAGTCTATACATTCTTTGCAGTATAAATTCACCCAATTTACTAAAGATACTATTTTTAAGATAGATGAAGCCACGGGCACAGCAGTATCTCTTAACTTTAATAAACGAGGTACATATTTGTAAAGAGAATCTGATTGCGCGAGAAAAGCGAAACGTGAGAAAGTGGATAGTAAGATCAGTACAGTAAGCATTCCTTACTGTTTTAGGTTTGAAGGATTTTGGAAAAATACATTAGGTTTCTTCTGAACATATGAACATTGTATTATAAGTGATTTCACTATATGTAAGAATAATCTACCTGCTACTTATTCAATGCAAATAAATAATCTTTAATTTTTAATCAATCCATTTTATAAAAGTCTTTATACACGCGGACGACGTCGCGGGCACAGCTAGTAAATAAATAAATAAAATGTAACACCACGTAACCTGCATTCTCGTCTGTCCCTTCACACGACCTTTTTTTTGGTATCGGGGGGAAACCTTAAAAATGTACCCGGCACCTGCACCTTCCGATGCTTACGGCGACATGCGGCCACGCACACACCACCGCCCTTCACGGAGCTGCTGGTTGGACGGATCTAGCTCCCACTCACACCCTCCACAACCCCGGAAGCCCCCTTTTAGTCGCCTCTTACGATCAGGCAGGGGATACCGTAGCTCTATTTTTAATCGCGAAGCTACCCTTGCGACCACTTATCATAACCACCCATAACGCAGACCGTCTGTTTGTAGCTTGACCTTCAACTATCGTATAGTCGTAAGTTAAGTTAATTTAAGTTACGTTAAGACCAAGAGCAGCACAATAACATAGCGTAGACCGAACTGCTGCGCCCGCAGGTCGCCGTCCTACCGCGTGACGAAGCCGTCGTTTGACGCGAGCGCCGAGCAGCCGCAGGAGCTGCTGGAGCCCCAAGCCTCTGTAAAGGAGAAGAAGCCGCAACTGAAGGGGCCTCGGGCACCCGTTGGCTCCAGTGTCTCAGGTAAATACTTTACAACAACTTTGTATAGACATTTTTTACTTTTTTACAAAGAGTCAGTAGTGTATAGCAAATCAGTGTTAACTTGTCCTGTTACTATTGGAAATATAACTGAAAGTTACGAATGCCCTGAAAACAAAATTTTTGTTAAGCGAGTCGACGTTAAACGAGCCTACTGATTAATTATTTTATGCCTGTGAATACTTTATATCTAAAATACTGCACTTATAAAAGCTAATTAATGTGTGCCATTGTAAGCATGGATTACCATACCAAAAGCCCGGGTCCAAAACTAGGCGTGTACATACAACTAAGAAAATGTATTATTGTAGCATCCTTCCGCTACTCATCAAGAGATGGCGCCACGGGTATTCCTGAATCACGCTATCGAAGTTTTCTGAATATCCGACCATATAATGTACATATAAAAGCTCCGAACCGAGTCAGTTGAAGCGCGGCCGCTCCCCGGGCATGACCACCTCGCCAGGCGGGAGATCTCCCTTTGCCAAATTATCTCCAAATTCTGAGAAGGGTCAGGTACTCAGCTATGGGACTACAAAAGGCTCCTAACATAGCTAAGACGTTTTAAACGTAAAAAGGGTGCTAATTTTGAGGAGGAAGTCTGTCTTTGTAGATTCTTTACGCATTTTTAACCAGAAACCAGATGGAAGAAACCCTTTTCATGTCAAAAATGTCGTCCAGGCTAGTTCTTGCATGTGGCGACCTGATAGCTGGTGGCGAGTATTTCACCGAAAGGCTTAGCCTCGCTGTTCAACGGAGAAATGCCTCCAGCGTCTTAGACGCCATGCCGAACACGGACATTTTAGAGGAAGTTTTATATACCTATATATTATTTTATTGTTTTATTTTTGTCATTACTCCTTTTTTGTACAGTTTATTTATTATTCTTGTTGTAAATATCAAAGAAGCCTAAATAGTTTGTCAATAAAGTTAGTTCAATATGTCGTTCTCTACAATAACGTAAGCTCCTTTTCTCCGCAGACTCCATCTCCCTATCCTCACCAGTGGCATGTCCGTCGCCGCGCGAGGAGGCGGTGGGGCCTCCCATCCCGCCCAACGTGGCCGCCCTGCCCGAGGAGCACCGCGCCTACCTGCTGGGCAAGTACTCCGGGCAGCGGTTCCGAAGACGCCGGGCCATGCTCATCTACGTGTGTGCGGCGGATTCGCAAGGTATGCTTGAGGATCGATGATCTGGTATTGAATTGAAACTGATTTCTTGTATCGCCAACTCAACAAAAGAACACTCACACACGTACCTTTGTATAGACTTTTTCCTTAGTCTTAATAGTAGGGGAGCCCACGAGGCTAATTCTGGATTCACTCGAGCGTCATCAGGACCTTGTTCATTTTAAATGTTGGTTGGTAGGAAGATTAAAAGTTTATATGACATTTTACGTTTCAACGGTGGGGAGAGCGCCTACAGGTTTTCAAAAATTTTATACGAAAGGTACAGGTAAAATATCAACAAATATCGATCAATAGTACTTATTATAAATTAAATGCAATATAAAACATAAAATAAATAAATAAAAATGCGACATGCTACTTTCCGCAACACGTCAACAAATGACAGAAGCATATACGCTCCCCAGGCATGACCACCTTTCTTGGCGGGAGATCTACCTTTACCAAACGTATTAAATTTCGACAGATTTTCCACTGTTTAATTGAAAGTGGAAAAAGCTTGGCATTCACATCAACGGTGATCTCTTCGTGTTTGTTGATTGTGTTCGTTCGATGGCGTTCTCTCGAGCATTCTGGATGAATTCAATGCCATGCTAGTTCATATCCACACTGCTTCACAACGAGTGGGCCTTTAAATGAACATTAAGTAAAATAATGCATAATGTGCATGTAGCATCACTCACTTGTTATTGATAAGCACTACGTACAGTCTAACAAGGTTGGGCAACGTTAATAGAAAGTACCTGGACACCCGAGCGTTGCTCGGATAGAAACAATTGATTTTCTTGGTTTATTTTAAGCAAAACATTCATTGGCTGAGTGTTACATAACAAAGCCTTTTGAAATTCCTAGCTCCCAATTTAAAAAAAATTGTCACAACAAATAAAAAACGCAACTTGCCTACTTGAGGTTTGAACCCGGGTCTCTAGCTCCGTAGTCAGCTTTCGTAACCATTCGACCAAGAAAGCTTTGATTCCATTGATGAAATTTTTATAGAGGTCTTTCATACCGACATTGTCATTTGTTTCAAGGGCGGATCACATTTGACGGCTTTCTTCGCCACAATATTATTAATATTCCCCAATAGATGTCAGTGAGAGTAATTTTATATTTAACGGCATAAACATTAAATAAAACGACAATTTCTATCAATAAAAATTCACTGGATCGATTTATCATCCCCGAAACCAGAGTACTAAATTTCATCAAAATCTTTGGAGCCGTTTCCGAGATTCAAAAAATATATTTAGATATATACAAGAATTGCTCGTTTAAAGATATTAGATATAAAAAGGACAAATCGGACTACTCTCTATGCGTGGTTACACAAAAAAAAAGATACGGGTCGAATAGAGAACCTCCTCCCTCCGTTTTATTCGTCGCCTAAAAATATAAATATTGTTATTAACTATCTTAAAGCTGAAGAGTTTGTTTGTTTGTACGCGCTAATCTCAGGAATTACTGATTCGAATAGAAAACATATTTTTGTGTTGAATAGTCTATTTATTGGGGAAGGCTATAGACTATATGTATAGCATCATGCTATGAATAATATAAAAATCCTCGCGGATGAAGTCGAATTTAATATATGCCTGGAGTCGACTTTCGTTTTCTTCCGATTAGACTATGCCAATTCTATAACTTTGTTCTTTAATGACTCTTGTTTTCTTACAGATTGTTCAGCAGAAAAAGGCGCTTTGCAATGCGGTGCAGCGACGAGGCTACGAGTAAGAGCTCGCAAGCGAGGCTGGCGGGTCCACGTCGCAGACCTGCACTGGAGGTCGCCTTTAGAGCAGCAGAGGGATCACCGGTTCCCGATACTGTGCCTTGCGGAACTGGCTCGTAAGTTTCTTTTGAATTAATTTAATGTACAGGGTCTTTTGGTCGGCTCTTAAATATGAGATTAGATTTGGTTATGCCAGTAAGACTGGATCAAACACTGCAGGCCAGTAGTCGAGTCACGTAAGGAAAAAAGGCATTAACATCGCAATGAGAGATAAAGAGCTCGCCAATTTACAAAATTTCGATTCTTAGCCTTAAGAACGGTAACCTTCCATCCCACTGGACTAAATATTCTCGATCACACAGTATGACATGACAACATTAGCAAGATTTAGCATGCGCCATCTATTTTAATACTAGCGGCCGCCGCGACTTCGTCCGCGTGGACGTTTGTTTGTTTTTTTGAACGCACTAATCGCAGGAACTACTGGTTCGAATTGAAAAAATATTTTTGTTTCGAATAGTCCTGGGAAACAATCAATACTAATACCAATGTCTACGCGGAAGAAGTCGCGGGCGGCCGCTAGTCATAGCATGATGTTATATAACATGGGCGTACCCAGGGGGGGGGGGCAGGGGGGGGCAGCTGCCCCCCCCCCCTGGATCAAGGTCCAGATTCAGGGATTCAAAAATTCCAAAAGATCTCCTAAACGAAAAAAGAAACCTATAAAGAGTACGCTAGATAATATGCTACCTCCTGTTGTTTCCTTTGTATATTTAATATTTTGTATGCGTGTCCTCGTATAATAGACCAGGGTCGATAATTTTGAAAATGGTAAACAACGAAAAAAAAATATAGTAAAATGAAAACCATTGGAAAAGGTAGAGAATATATAACAAAAATTAAAGGAAAATTTTTACGAAACACATAAGTATACAATATAACATAAAATCTTATGTTTTTCGAGTAATTTAAGTATAAATTTTAATAAATAGGCCAAAATTGTACATAATGATTCAAAAGAAATTTGGATTCGAGTTTTCATTATTTGTATTTTCTGAGAACATTAACTGTAGTATTGTATATTTTTATACCATCTGAAATAAGAGATTTCATCGAACATAAAGCACACCGACCTTTTAAATTAAAAAACTAAAAAACAAAGCGTGGGGTGGTTTTTAAGATACTATTGACACCGCACCCCACGCTTTTATTTCACAGTAAAATACATTTTCTTCTTATTTTTTACTTTTTAGTTCGTATTTTCACAAAAGCGTGTTTTTTTTTGTTTTTTAAAGTACATTATTTATTTTTAATTTTTTTGTTAGATTTTTTTTTCATATTATTGCATTGTCATCGGCCCTTGACCGCTGTGCAAATTTTCAAGTTAATCAGATGTTTAGAAGTAGGTGAAAATTAAGTTAAAAGATTCCGTCGTGTTAAAAAGCAGATAATTTAACGTGATAATTTTCCATTGAAAACTAGGGTAATTTTTCAAAATGAGGTGAAAAAAATAAATATTTTAAACCGAAAAAATTACTGTGTGTTTGGTTCATAAAACGGTAGGTTATCACCAAATGTTGTGGAAAAATATTTTTTTAGCAAAAGATAAAAATAAAAAATCAAAAACTTAGTTATTGATATTTCAAAATTTTGAAGTTATTTGAAAAAAGTGTAAATACAAAAGTTATAAACATGTAGATCTTTTTATTACCTACAACTTTGCCATTTAACTTTTTTTATAGAACTTGTAGTTTTTCCGGAAATCGACATAAATCGTTATTTACCCTTCACTCCCCCTTCTCGATCTCAGATCGCGCGTAAAAAATTTTCCTTTTACATATTCTCTACCTTTTTCAATGGGTTTCATCCTAGTATAATTTTTGTTTGGTCTCAAAAATTATCGACACTGGTCTATAACGTGATAACGTGAAAGGCGGTATACGGTATACGCGGTATACGCGCGGTACCCAGCTTGAAAAAATTTGCCCCCCCCCCTGACCGACAACCTAAAAATCCCCCCCCCCCGAACAAAATTTTGCCCCCCCTGCCCCTCCTGGCCAAGACTTTGCCCCCCCTGGCCAAGACTTTGCCCCCCCCTGGCCAAGACTTTGCCCCCCCTGGCCAAGACTTTGCCCCCCCTGGCTAAGAACCTGGGTACGCCCATGTTATATAACCTTCCCCAATAAATGAACTATACAACACAAAAATATTTTTTCAGTTCAAACCATCTTCAGCTTTATATTATTAGTATAGATAAGGTTAAAGTTCCTTCTATTATGTAGTAGAATACAGTTATCATGAAACCTGATTTGTATTTTTCAAATACCATTATGTCAGATATACAATAAATTTCTTTTAAACTCTCGTTCTCTCCTAGGTCAATCGGAGCTGGGAGCAGTGGTTCCAGTGCTATTCCTGAACTCGAACCTGGGCACTCCATTGCTACCTCATACCCTGGAGTGCGCCGATTTCAAGGCAGCGTTGGACTCCGCTGTAGATGAAAGTGACAGGAGCCTGCTCAATAAATGGTAAGTTACGAATTATTTCGTAAGTACTCGTACTGTTTGATGAAATTTACGGTGGGTTTTCGGCTTTTCGGCGTGGCGACATGTCGCCATACGTACCACCAAGTAAATTCACTTCGCCAATCGTAAAGTATGACCTTGATTATGCCTTGTTTTCGGGCGAAATTCATGTTGGTGCATATTTTATACTAGGGGTTCGGTCCGGTTGTGCTCGGATGATTTAAGTTTATATAATTCTACCAATGGAACAGTACACAGAGTAAGAGGGAGAGTGGGAGAGAGATAGGGTTGTTTTAGATAGATGCATATTATTGCATATTATTATGCATGTTCCTTATGTTTGAAGGAGGAGATCGATTACACGAAAAGGTATACGACATAATAAGAAGTATTGATTGCGGATTATTGCAAAGTTACTTTATAGGTAGAAAGTTGTGGTTCAGACTTTCACTTCTCATTCCCTCAGATAGCTTGCTTCACAAATCACAAATCTTTATCACAGACCTTACTAACTTTAATCACAGAACATACATATATGCTTCACATTAGCTCCTGGAATCCCTGACTTCCGCTTCAGTTAATAAAAACTATGTTGCAGAAGTCAGTGTCGTCCTCCTCCTCTTAAACATTACTACTAACTAATTATTACAAACATATAATATTGAGGTGCTTGCTTGAGGTTGTGTGTTAGAAATCCATGGGCTGAGCGAACTGGGTGCCGCTGCTACATCATTTAAATAAAATAAAAACATTTACTTACTCAGTATTGTGATGTTAAGTCAATCGTTTCATGCCCTTCCAGGTACACCCTGGACAGCACGACGACTCCGCCCTGCTACCGGCTGGTGCGAGGAGCTCCCGCTCGTTGGCGACGCGAGATGGCGAAGGCTCTGAACGTGCTTGTCCGGACTTTGCCCCAGGAGGCTTGCGATGCGTACCTGACGACGGTGTTGGAACAGGTAGGTTTTCGGATTCTCCCTTAATGGGAAGTTTGAGGCGCAGCATGGAAGCCACTGGTGCATTCGACTGAAGATACTAGAGTCCTTCCTCAAACCGAGATAGGCCACGATAGGGCATAAGTGCGGTGCAAATCCCACATTGCCCGCTAAAGTGTCCATATGTGAAATAAAACGTTCAACATCTAGACACTTTCCCAACTCGGAAATATTTTTGTGCCTTCAAAAGTTACACGGGTCTTTGGAAAAGTGATCTTTGTATAAAGATGTGGGATGAAGCGAAAGGAAACTGACTAAAAGCATAAAGTGATGTCTGAGTGAATGTGACCTATGAAAGAAAGTTCATGGTCAAAATGGTCACCATAACCTTGTATGCAGGTTGACTTGACTGTCCTGATGTAAATAGGAGTAAATGTGTTTTTATTTAGTAAAGAAAAATCGGATACAGTCATTTGGACTGCCGGCGGAAGTGGAAAAAAAATTTTATTTGGACGATTTTCACTCTACGAGTTCTCCGAGCCACAGTTAGTGTGTGCAAATGCTGCGTAAGCGTCTTAAACATTAGCATGTTGTGACGCAAAGCTATTAGATTAACATCAGCATGTTGTGACGCAATGCCTTTTTTTCCCTTACAAGACTCACTTATTATATACCCTATATAAAGCCTATATTTTAAAATAGAGCTGAAGTTCCTCTCCGTCTGCTTTTTTTCTTCAGCTCAGCATTTTCTAAGCGCACACAGAGCAAACAAAAAGTAACGGTCACTAATAGGGTTGCCACCCGTACTTTATAATAAAGTATTGTACGTTATTTCAGGTAATTGTACTCTATACTTTATGAGAATAATAAAGTATACGAAAATACTTTATTTCATATCATTTCATTTCTTTGAGACTTCGAAACACAGAACATAATAAAAAAGTGGAATGGAAATGTGGGCGGGGCAGACGCGCCAAGGAATTTTGAGCAAACGCTCAAAACAACAGGAACACGCGATCGTGCTACGATATGCGTGCTTGTGTGCGTGCTTGGGTGTGATTCGTTCATTTGAAATCGCATGATTGTGCGGCGCTAAGATTGGCTAGATCTGAAATTGCAAATAAGTATGTGCGTAAGTTTTGTATTTATTTAAGTACAGATGTAATGGAGGTGAAAGGCGGGGCTTGATCGGCAACACCAATCTTCATACGAACGACGCATTATTGCCGTTCTACCTCTCTTAACAATGTTCTGTGCTTCGAAAAGTTTAGTCGTATCGTAAGTATATTTTCTTTAAACGAATGAAGTTATTTCATTTTTACTGTCAATTCCTTCCACGTCAAACAGTAAATGGCGAGACGAAAGAAACCGAGCATCACTAAATTTGATAATAAATGAATTACTTAGTTACTTTAATTTAAAAATAGACTGCAAAGGTGAAAATTGATCCAAACTGCCAAAAGAAATATGTCTTTGAAAAAAAATGTATACTTTATTTTGATACTGTGTACTTTATTTTTCTTACCTATAATAACCAATGTACTTTAATTGCAAAAAAAAGGTGGCAACCCTAGTCACTAAGAGTTTTAAAAAACCGTATAGTGAATAAAACATTTTCTTTCTTTCCTTCGTTCTTTCTTATCACGCCTATAGAAGTTTAAATAAAAAACCGGCCAAGTGGGACTCACGCACGAAGGGTTCCGTACCATTATCTATTAGAAATCACGTTAAAGGAAGGAATGCTCTTTGTTGTTAAAGCGGCAACAGACATACATCATCTGTGAAAATTTCTAATGTGTAGCCATCACGGTTCATGAGATACAGCCTGATGACAAACAGACAGATAGACAAACGGACGGACAACGGAGGCTCAGTAATAGGGTCCCGTGGCACCCTTCGGGTACGAAATTGTAATAAAGGTTTGATAAAGATGAAATTCCATTGTTCCAGGAAGTACAACACACGGTTCTCATGAGCTCGGAAGCGGCCCGTCGCTGCGTGTGGGTGTGCCGCGCCGGCGCCGAGCCCCCGCCCCCAGAGCCCAACGACACGGCGCATCACCAGGAGCTGATGCGGCGGCTGGCTAACCTGCAGAAGGAATTGAGGGTAACGTATCTAAATGTCATGCGTTATTATAATTATTTGAGTTGGTGGGGAAGGGTACAACCCTAAGGCCACTGCGACAAGTAAATGATCTATTGTAGCCTTGCCCCGCATTTAAATGTCATGTAACCGTGGGGCACTTTTTTATGGAGGTGTCACGCTAGAGATGCTACGCATGACATATCCCATATCACCATCGGGGGCAATGCGACGATTATCTAATTTGCATTCCTTCTGCGAAGATAATGTTTTATAAAATTTCTGCAATGTAAGCCAGGGACAGTTTCATGTGTGTGTCATTTCACTAACAGCCGTATTCAAGAAGCATCTTGCTTAAGTAAGCAGGCAACGCTATGCATAGAATGCTATTTGACGAGCGTTCGTGATGTCAAGCCATCGATTAATGTCATATCATCGATTTTGACAAACGCCTAGTGGCAGACTTCATTCAAGTATAGTCAATTCGTTTTGATGACTCTATGCGTTGGCGAGCACGATGAGTCTTCATAGTATTGTTTATGAATACGGGTGTAAGGCTGGTAAGCTGGTAAAGGTGACTTGACTTATGGAGAAGGAGCTCATGCGGCGGTGGCCAAGTACCAGAACAAATTGAGGGTAAATTCTCTAAATGTCTATAATGTAACTAAGGGACTGTTTCGAGTGGTTTCATGTCGCACCAGGTCCAGCTCTCTGCCCACTAAAACTCTGCAATTACTTAGTATTATAAAATATCTATACTATAACTAATGAATCGTTATAAGTGTGCCACGTTGGGGCCAAACTTCAGCCCCATCACCTTCTCACAAGCCTTCACACATGCACTTAGAGTTTTCTAAATGTATTCAATGTAGTCGAGATACGAGTACAAGAGGTACCATTGCGGAGCTGAACCCAAAAACACATCTATATAAGCTAATTCGCAAACTTGTCAAACAGCAAAATAATTCAACAGTAATCCTGTGTACTCTCCTGGTACCTACTTCTCCAATAACTTTTAATATCGGCCAGTGGATGAGCCATATCAAATAGATTTGAAAATTTTGGAGAAAAAGTTCTATCTGGGCTGGGTAGTTATGATGATGAGCTGTATCTTGTAGTGCAAACTGAAACCGTTATTTGCAGTTGAATCTCAGCGAGCGCAACATCATCCGAGCGAGCGTGCGCGGGCGCTACCCGAGCGCATCGGGCAGCGGCAACGACGACGAGTACACGGCGGGCGTGCGGGCCGCGCTCGCCGAGCGGCTCGACGCACTGCTCGACGGACTCATCGCTGAGGCTGAGACCCCGGCTGGCTACTGCGGAGTGCCTACTAGGTTGGTGTTTATGGGTTCTTTAGTCTTTTGGAATCAATCGGGCGCAATATTGTATAGTTGTAATCACACGCAAAAAAAATTGGTTGTCTGTAATGTCTGTTTACATGCTGTTTACGGATGAGAGTTTAACGTGACAACGTCATAACAGTTCAATGAAAACTACATTAACTTTTCACTTTACTTTATAAACAGTCGACGAACGGCTCAACCACAATGGCAGGCGCTCCTTGTATTGTGGCTCAACGTAACATACAAGCGCCGATCGTAACGAACAATGATGAGCGTAACTTTACAATGAGTCAATACTTTTTTCGTTGCAGCCGGCGTTCTTATCGATATATTAGACGTTATCTTGTCCAAAAACTTCATAAAGTAATCGCAAAGGTTCGCAAATGGTGCGGTCCGGCTCGAAAGGCCCTAAATTATCTGTCAAATCTTAAATTTAGGTATAAAGTTTTGGCGTACTTATTTAAGATAATTTTCCAAATTAAAAAAAAAACAATAACATAAAATATGCATGTTTCTGTTTCAGTCTGTTTGATGAAATCCACGAACATCTTGCGTTCTGTCAGAAGGCGACCCAGTGCACATCAAACCGTGAAATTACGCTTAATGAACTGAAAATGTAAGCACAAAGTTTTTTTTTGTTTATCCTTTTTAACACGCTTATATTAGCTTGACCTGTATGTATGTATATATGTATGTAACGGAATCTTTTAACTTCATTTTCACCTACTTCTAAGCGTATGATAAACTTGAAAATTTACACAGGGATCGAGGGCCGATGACAATGCAATAATATGAAAAAAAAACTAACTAAAAAATAAATAAATAATGTAGTTTAAAAAACTACATTATTTCACGTTACAACAGCTTTAAACATTTAATTGACTTGATTTTTAGGGTTCCGTACCTGAAAAAACGGAACCCTTATAATATTAAGATCATTTTCTTGTCCGTCTGTCTGTCTGTTACAGTTAGTTCAACTCATTTGTGCGCGCGGCGCTATGTGTGGGTAAACCTGTATATACACAGTGACTTTGTGTGCGTGACAAGAGGTACAGTGAAGTTGCTCGGACGACGACGGCTGCGTCACTGTCACACAAATTAAAATTACATAATAGGCATGATGACACTATTAAAGAATCAGAGAATAAATGGTTTTACAGAAAAATATATGCTAAAAATGTTCTAAAATATGATCCCGTTTTAATATAAACATAAAGATTAATAAGATTTTCAATAAAATAAAAGTATTAAATACAGCAATCGGCCATGTTATCTGAAATGCCAATCAAAAGGAATGACGTCACGTCTCAGTAAAAGTCATCGTGTTGCTTGAAGTTTGACGAGCAAGCCGACGCCATGACACCTACGAGCGTTTTCGCGCTTAATTCAAATTACATAGCAGAAAATACATTTATTTACGTTAAAACTTAAGTTTCTTGCTGAAATAAACTTTTTTTCGAAACTAGGAGACGTGTACCTACAATAAGGAAAGGTATTTAAAAATCTGTCATCATGCCCATTACTAGCCCACGCACACATAGCGCCGCGCGCACAAATGAGTTGAACTAACTGTAAGACCCTTTTTCTCAGGAACACGTGAAGGTATCAAGCTGGAATTTATAACAAATACTCAGGTCCCTTGGAGCTGTGAAAAAATCAAACTTCTGAACCAGCGCAATCAAAAGATACAGCCGTTTTCCACAAATTTTCGACACTTGAAAGGGAATCAAATCCTAGAGGGTACTTTCCGTGAACTTAGAATCTTTAAATTTGGTACGAAGTAAAGTCTCTTATAGCACAGATAAAGGAAAAATTGCGAAAACCGTATTTTTTTTACATCATATATTGAAAATATTTTACGGAACCCTCGGTGCGCGAGTCCGACTCGCACTTGGCCGGTTTATTTAATTGGATATAGTTGGCAAGCTGGATATTGATAAAGGCTACGTTTTACCCGAGGAAAATATTTCATTCCATTGCTAAAAAACATGTAGTTCACTCTTCACTCGGGTGAAGCCGCGGGCGGAAAGCTAGACAAACTTAGTAAAAATCCTTGGTAAAATTTGACGACCCCATTGGCGCAATGGTTACCATGCCGGATTGCCGATTGGAGGGTCCCGGGTTCGATGCCCGGCAAAGCAGAAATTCGAATGATAAGTTTAAAATTTCTGTTCCAGTCTGTTCTCGGTCTGGGTGTTTATGTTTCTGTCTTTGTGTGTGTCCATGGCACTCACGACACAGGGTATATCTACCTTAATGTGGGGCTATGAGTGTGAAACTTTTAATATTAATTTATTTATATCCTGGACAATCTGTCAAACAAAGAGCTCCAAGTCCATAACCAAGATCCGTAGAAAACTAACTGTTATTCTTTTCCTCTGCCTCTTTGAATTGATATCTCGTCCAACCTTTTTCTACAACTTTTCGGCTTAGCCCCTCTGGCGGGCTGGATGGTTTTTAAAAATTTTACGGATTTCAAATACCTATCATTAGTAAGCACCTACTCGTATCTTATATGTACGTGTTCTCTACAGAAATGCAGGTACCCATTACTGTGTTTCAAAAAATAGTGCGGCGATGGCCGAGTGGTCCGAGCGCGATCTCCGATGCGGGAAATACCAGAATCAAATCCTCGGCGCGCACCTCTCAGAAAAAGATATTTGAAATATGCGCATTTCATCGCTGCTCCACGGTGATGGAATATATTGTAATATTTAATTGATTACGATGTTTACCACTGCCGTGCAAGCCTGAGAAAAACTCATAATTTTTCGAAGGTATGATGTCCACTACTAGGCCAGCGTGGTGGTCTATGGCCTTAATCTCTGTCACTTGTTAGATGAGTCTTGTGCTCAGCAGTAGAATATAAAAAGGTTGGAAAAAAGTAAAAAAAACATGTAAGTTCCGAGAAAAACAAACATACAATACATTCAGTAACGAAATTTAACTCACGTGCTTTTAAGCTTAAATAGAATATACTTAATTACTTTTACAGGTACGTGCAAAGCGAAAGCCGAGTTCCACTGGCGCTGCTGGGCGGCGCCGGCTGCGGCAAGGCCACCCTCCTCGCGAGAGCTGCTGCTCAGGCCCACACCTGGCTTTCTGACTTGGCACTTGTCGTCAGGTATGTGTATCACCCACAGACTCAGGATCTACCTTAGGAATGCCCTGAATTCTGCCCCAAGAGGGGTGGTAATTTTTTTTAACAAGATGGCGGATGTGTGGCGGCCATTTTGTAAAAAAGTGCGAAAAACAGCATTTTTCGAGGTGAAATATCTCTAGGTTGGCAATATTTGACCGATTTTGTTTGTGACGATTGTATGGCTCTTCTCAAAGCGTTGCCAGGTTTGGTCGATCCATCCTTGCAACTCGGGACTAAAATGCAACTGACGGTACCAGCTGAGTTATGTAAAAAGCAACTTAAATAAGAAGCTCTGGGAGGGGAGAGAGCAGTTATCCTAGTTATCCTCCTCCTACTAATAGAACACTGTTTTAAAGGAACTCTTGGCTCTCGCATCTATTAACTGGTACTGAAAAGCCACCTAGAGGATTTTATTGCAGTAAAAACCCGTACATTGTGAGAACCGTGCCCAGGTACTTGTTACCTGCCCTATGACGTCAAAAACAAACGGTATTTTATACAAGAAATTATTTTGTAATGATATTCATATCGTCCTCGTGGATTTACTTTTACACTAGTTGACGTATTCCTTTCTTAAAATATAATTTCAATCGTCCTTCATTTAGTTCACGAAGTCAGAGGTGGCCTGCGCCCAAGTGGCACAGACCGCTTACCCATTGGCTGCAACCCTTTTTACGTCCCACTGTTGGGCACGGGTCTCACCCCATTATTGGGGAGACCTGGAGCTTACTCCACCACGCTGCTCCAGTGCGAGTTGGTGGAGTTTACCACTCGCTTACCCATTATACTGTCTAAATGATATCAAAAACCAACGGTATACCAACCACATATTCATAAGGTGGTTAGCGGGTTTGGCGTTCACACCGATGGAATTTCCCCTCCCTTAACATCTCCTTTGTTCTTCTTTGTCCTCTAAGTCTATAAAATTATCTTTGCCTACTTTACATTGTCTGTTAGTTCACTAGTAAAATGTTACTAACGATTTTTGGATTTTGCAGGTTCGTTGGCTTAACGCCTCAGTCGAGCAGTTCACACCAGCTTCTCAAGTCTATAGTTGATCAGCTACATGTATTGCATACCGGCACTGTTTACCGAGGGCGTAATGTAAGTTGTGACTTTTTTTGCTATAAATTAAAGTTGTTTAAATACATTTTTTAACGTTTTGTGCCAATGTCTACAAAGATGATATGTCACCTGCGCTAAACTCTTAAAAACATTTTCTAAACTTAGGTAACATATTTCCACAAGCAATCGACACAACATATTATCATATGTATGTGTAATAATACTAATATTATAAATGTGAATGTCCATTTGTTTGTTACTCTTCCACACGAAAACTACTCAACCGATCATCATGAAACTTTGTACCTATATTCTTGGAGGTATCAGAGAGGTAAAATAACGCGGGTGAAACCCGGTTATTTATATTTTGGACAACTTTTAAATCATTTCAAAAATTGTAGAATACCTACTATGATTTACTTAACAAACTTTGTAAGCTGTTACTTCTGGACACTTTTGCATTTCTTTTCTTTTCACGAAATGTACGGCTCGAAGGACCAAATGCCGAATAAAATAAAAACTGAACTTAAGTACTAAAATGAAAGTGTTTGTTTTCACAAAAGCTATCTTCATTTGTTCTAGGACGTAGCATCTCTGGGAGCCGCCCTGCAGCAGCTGGCGGCGGCGCTGTGCCGCTCGCGGCCGCTGCTGCTGTGCGTGGCCGCGGCGGACGCGCTGCGCGGCGCGCGCTGGCTGCCCGACACGCTGCCCGAGCGCTGCAAGATGATCCTCACTGTTACTGAAGGTATGCCAAAACGGAAACTAAGAAGACCAGCTACAGGATAAGAAATTCGAGGAGAACTGCCTTGTGTGTACTGTGGTACATGGAATTTTATTTATTTATTTATTTATGTGAAACACCTTAAAACTAAGATTCACAAAGGGTTAAACCTAATGCCTATTGGCATTGTCTCCCGGTCGACCCTGGGTGATGTTGAGAATGTGAGGTAGGCTTTCATAATAAACAAGCTACAGGAACAAATGATTAAGAAGAAAAAAAATGTTATAGTAGAGTAATGATATATTATAACTACATACTAATAATATAATACACACTATAATACACATACATAATATATATATATACATAGATACATACATACTCACATAAATAAATACATGCATACATACATACATACATACATACATACATACATATATACATACATATATATACATACATATAAACGTACACATATTTATAGGAACTAAAAATAGAACTCTTATTATTAAAAAAGATTAGATGGTTGTGGGGATACTCAATAAATGCTCTCGGACCAACTTCTTGAATGCCAATTTGCTGGGTGCCTTTCTTATATTTTCGGGTAGGGTGTTCCATAGTTGTATAGCCTGAACTGTGAAGGAGTGATGAAAAAATCCACTATTATGTGGCGGAAGAATGAGACTAAGATTTTTGGTGGAACGTAATCCTCTGTCATGGGCAGAGCAGAGGTATTGAAAATTTTCCTTGAGGTACACAGGAGAAGATGGGTCATGCAAGACAGAGTACAGACCCATTAAAATCCTAGAGTTACGCCTTTGTCGAATGGTAAGCCATTTGAGCTGGCTTCGAAATTTGGAAATATGATCGTATTTGCGTAAGTTGAAAATAAACCGAATGCAGTTGTTAAGAAGGCGCTCTAGCTTATTTAGAAGATTTTCCGTGAGATCAGGGTAGGACACATCTGCGTAATCAATTATGGGCAACACAAGGGTGTGTACCAATGTTAGTTTAGTGTGCTGCGGTAGGAAGTTTTTAAACCGCCATAAAGCCTGGAGAGTGCCATTAACCTTTCGGCTAACCTCCGTTATCTGAGGATGCCAACTCATACAGCTGTCAATTAATAAACCAAGGTTTTTTACAGTTTTGGTGAGCTGAACTACATTGCCATCGTAAACAATGGAGGGTAGTTCCGACCAATCAATTTTCGCCAATAACCTGGAGCTGCCTACAAGAATTCCCTGGCACTTCAGAGGGTTAACTACAATACCATATTGTGAACACCACATCTTTACAGCCTCCAGGTTTCGGTTTATCACTCCATATGGAATGTATGTAGGGTTGCCATCTGTCCGGGTTTCCCCGCATTTGTCCTAGTTTAGAGGGCGTCCGGGGAGCGTCCGGGCCGGACTTCATTGGTAGTCCGGGTTTAAAAAGAATAAAGTCTTGGGCCGCCCACGACACGCACTGTGCGCGCACGCCGCGGTCAACCGACGAACCGACTCGCTAAATTCACATTCAAATGTCCGGGTTTTGGGCTCGTAATTCCAGGTTTTTAACATGTCTTGTCCAGGTTGACAAAATTTAGAGATGGCAACCCTAAATGTATGCAATAATGCAATATGGAATTGAAGATACATGTTCCAGGGTGCTCTACCGATGTGGAAAGCGTTTATACGTCTTTACTTGGGTCACCAGCATGGACATATCCAGATTCTTGGTCAGGGGGGAGGGGTAAATATTTTTCAAGTTGTGTACCGCGCGTAAATATGTCTTCCAAAATGTTAAATATACAAAGGAAACAGCAGGAGTAGCATATCTAACTTATTCTTTATAGGTTTCTTTTTCCGTTTGGGAGATCTTTTGGGATTGTTGAATCCCTGAATCTGAACTTTGATCCAGGGCAAGACAGCTACCCCTTGCTCCCAACTCGATACGTCATGTACATGGCCACCAAACAGCTCAGAAAAGCATCAGTCAAAACTGTAGCGATAACTTCACAAACAAATTCTTGCTCGTAATAAATTTTACTGTCGAGGAATTATCGTAATAAAGACCCGCAGAATAATTACGTATTCTGTAATGTTTCTAAAGCTATACCTAATATAAAATATAATAATATATACCTATTCAATCCACATTATCTTTATTTATCAAAAAGGCGCTACCACTCCCCTATGAATCTGTCAATTAATTTTAAAACTACCCTTCATTTCCGATTCCTTGAATATTTCCGTCTACCCACAGAAGCGGACGAACCGTCAAGCTCAGCGATCATGGCAGTGATATCATCAGAGGACGGTCCCAAGGTCGTCCGCGCCCCACCTGTGGGACCTGAAGAAGCCAAAGCAGTTCTCATAGCGTGTGCTGCCACTTACAGCAAGACTGGCGCAGCTTTGCCACCTGAAACTGCTGTCAAGGCTGTTCAAAAATGCACTCTGCCGCTTTACGCTAAGGTTAGTTTTTGCAAGAATTCAGTTTCATGACCATTTAATGACTATTAATGTTTGACGACTTGTTTGGCGCAATAGTTACCTTGCTGGACTGCCAATCAAAAGGTCCCGGGTTCGATTCCCTCGAAACAGAAATTTGAACAATGAGTTTCAATTTCTGTTCTCTGTCTGTGTTCTGGGTGCTTGTGTTTCTGTATTTGTTTGTGTCCATGGTACCCACGATACACAGTATATCAACCCTACTGTGGGGTTATGAGTGTGAAGCTATGAAAAAATTCCAAGCTACTCCAAAAATGTCTGAAATCTGAAACATGATAAACTTTCCATTTTGCAATGACGTGACTTTTGACTTACCAATTCATAATCCTTCTTTTTATTGTCGCTGTTCTAACAAATCACATACAAAACTTCGATGGTAGTGTATTGTATTCCCATGAACAATTATATTTTTCTTTACAGATCCTTGCGTGGCAGATCTCCCTATCAGCAGAAACCTTCTCGGAACTCTCTGAGGAGACAACACCAGAGCTGGTGATATGCGAAGACCTGGAAGGGCAGCTGGCCCAGATCCTGGTGACCACGGAGACGGCCCTGGGTGCTGAACGAGTGGAGGCCTGCCTGTCCCTTCTCACGGCTTCCAGGCGAGGCCTAGATGATACCGAGATTCTGGACATGTTGGCCCATGATGAATTGTTTAGGAGCGAGGAAACATATCGTAAGTGTTCTTTGTAATAGCATGGTTAGTATGTTTCATAAAGTTCCTGTAGCTTCGGGATTAAGAATAGAGCTACTGTATCCCCTGCCTGATCGTAGGAGGCGACTGAAAGGGGGCTACCGAGGTTATGGGCGGGTGAGAGTGGGAGCTCAATCCGTCCAGCCAGCAGCCCCGGGAAGAACGGTGGTGTGTGCGTGGCCGCATGCTGCCGTAAGCATTGGAGGGTACAGGGGAGCACATCTGCTCTCCCGAAGACGGGCCCGTTCTGCGGCGTCGCGCGTGTAGTACTCCGGTGCGTTCCACTGGAGATCCCGTAGTCCTCCCCAAGCGCAGAGACAGCCACCGAGGGGGTTTTAGTGTGATCAAATCCCACATAACTCGGTTTCCTCTCCCAAGGTGCCGGGTACCTTTTGAAGGTTTCCCCCCGATACCAAAAAAAAAGTATGTTTCATATAAGCAAATATTTCACTTAAAAAAAACAGTATGAAACACGTAGAAGATCGTTCAAATACTTATTAAAACGTTCAAGACGATCGCGAACGTTAAGATCTTGGCGTAAAACTAAATAATAACGTCATATTTTTTTGTAATACATACATTTAAGATAATCTAACGACAAGAACTCACAATGCGATTTTCACCTGCGTCCGACACGGTTGCGGGCACGCAGCCTTTCTACTATAAGGAGATGGGTAAAATTACTATTATTTATTACAATAATTTAGTCTTTTGTTCAACCTTAACAAAAATTATTTTTCTTGTAGTTCCTTGGGCCCCCGCTTCTCTAATTTGGCCCCAGTTGGCTGCTCTTCTGGCGCCGTGGCTGCGCTGGGACTCGCGAGGGGCTGCCAGGTGGAGGGACGCCGCCCTCGCCGCTGCAGCAGCCGAGAGATACCTAGCACCTGATCCCACGAGAGCGAGGCAGATCCTTGTCGATTATTTCGAGGTATTTGAAATAAATTATTTATTAAAACAACTAAATTATTTATTTATGCTCTCAAAATGTAAACATTACAGACTTTACATCCAAGGCGTTTTCAATGTTTAATAATTGGAAGGCGTGTACACACTTGAAATGATTGGAAGTTGTTAAAACGAATATAACAAGCCTAAACTTACTACCAATAAGCCTAAACTCGTTGGGTTTACTAGTAGGAGTTCCAGGGATCCGTCTGCCATCTATCGGTCTGCGGTCTATCGTCAGGACCTTGTTACGAGGAGAAATTAACAGAATCTGTCAAAATGAACTAAAATAAAAACTGGCATCCAAGAATTTCGCGCCTCCCACCTTCACATCACCAGACCGACTTGATGGTCTCGTATTAAGCTCCTGGAGGGCAATAAGAATAGCCCTTCAATGTTATGGACATATTTACAAGTTTTTTTTAAATCGACATCTTACCAATAGATGATAATTTTTAATTGCAGGGTCACTGGTATACTGAGAACGATCCAAAAATGGCGGGGCGCTTGATATCACAAGAAAACAAGTTTTCGGATGCTTGGTATGTCTTTATTGTCATAACGACGAAAGTAGCTCTTTTCTCACTAAGGGCCTCTTTCACCACCTTCAAGTAAAGTGACAAGTACGCTTATTATCGGTTAAAGTCAATTAACTTCAATTTCTATTTCACGATGTTCGAGTACTAGTAGTAGTAGTTCACTAATCAATATAATCATATGATAAACTGACCCGTACTCATAGCTTTTACTTGCCAATTAACTTTACTTGGGACGTAACTAATCAACACTTTACTTGGTGAATGCAGTCCCTAATAGTTAACCAATGTTGTGGGGATGTATGCACGTACCTTACAGCATCAAGATATGACAGGTATGACACCCGTCAGAGGAGTGGCCCTCGTCCCAACGTGCATGCACAATGTGCCTTCTAGTTATACAACTAATGTGTCTGTGTTTGTCGGTGTCAGTGTTGACGGTGCATAGAAAATGACGTTTCTAATGAAATTGATATATTTAGAAATGTATGCGTCTGTAGCGATGAAAGAATATTTGTGAATGTGTGACAAAATTAAAATGTGTGTGCGTTCTTTCCCCGCACCAGATTTGGCACAAAAATTATGTATCGAAGCGAGGCGCTATGCCGTCTCTCCCGAAGGGTGAGTGACTTAACGTAACAGTAACTTTGATGCTCTAAGGCACGTACACATTATCTTCTGTGCTCGTTATTTAAGAAGCTGTCAAGGAGCAGTTAAGCCTACGTCATCGAACCATATCTTATTCCATTTCAGGTACAACACACGAAAGCTAGACGAGCTACCATTCCAACACTACCACATACTAAAAGAGAACCCAGAGGCATTCTCTCTGAAGCCATACTTCACCAATCTCGCCTGGATCCACGACAAATTGGCAGCAACTGACACTAGCCACTTCTTAGAAGACATCGCTCTAGTCCACATAGACCCTCTACCGGAACACATACAAATATTAAAAGACCTCTTCGAGTCCCACTCTTACGCGTTGGACTACGACCATCGACAGTTCCATGGTCTCTTACGAGCAACAATGCAGAAGAGACAGCGCGATGGATACGAAATTCAGTCTGATATCGCCCAAGATTGGATGCGTGATCTCTGGGAGCCGCCAGTTCCAACGTTCTATCCTGCAAACGATGATTACTGGAGAGTATCAGAGAAGGAGAAGAGGGATTTTACGACGACAGAAGGCTTTGACAGCAAGACGTTTGATCTGATAGTGAGGTTCGATACGAGAGGCAACTTCGTGGCGACGGTATCTACAGAGAGGGAGGAGATTTGTGTTTGGGATGTATCAAAGTAAGTACAGTTCATTTCCGCAAACTCCGCAAATGAAATATCTTTACTTCTCTTCAAAAACTTGTAGCTTTAACCATTTTTGAATCTCGCTGCAAGAGGATTGTTCTTGTAATTGGTTACTACACAACGTTGCTTCTATACTTATTGATTGAGATTTGACGACCGATGTGGCGTAATGGTTACAATGTCGGATTACCGATCGGAGGGTCCCGGGTTCGATTCACGGCGAAGCAGAAATTTGAATGATGAGTTTAAAGTTTCTGTTCTCGGTCTGGGTGTTTGTGTTTCTGTCTTTGTGTGTGTCCATGGCACCCACGACTGTGGGGCTATGAGTGTGAAGCAATATTTAATGAGATACCGATTACCTATATGATAACTAGTTACTGTTCAACTCGCATTAGATCAGCGTGGTGGAGTAAGCTTCAGGCCTCCCTTATTATAATGTGGATAGATCCGTGCCCAGCAGTGGGATGAAAATAAGGTTTTCAGATAAGCCAAATCATTTTCCAACTTCTATATTTAATTCTATTATCTTTTCAGGTGCAAACTAGTTAGGAAGATAGTTGGGGTGACCCATCCTATAAACTTGGTGCCAATAGACGAGTACAGGTGTGTGGTGCTGTGCCGACGAGAGTTGAGAGTCTATGATCTTGATCAGGTATGCATTAAATTCTTCTTTTCAACAATGACCGAGGAATGACCGAGCGTTGCTCAGATAAAATCAATTGATTTTACAGCGCCATCTACTGAATTAGCTTCCAACTAATAAATATAATAGTATTACATATTATGTAGATGTCAGGAAGAGTCATATTTTTCAGTTTAGTTTTCTTGTATATACCTAAATGTATTTTTTGAATCTCGGAAACGGCTCTAATGATTTTGATGAAATTTAGTACCCTGGTTTCGGGGGTGATAAATCGATCCAGCTAGGTTTAGGTTTTAGAAATTTTAAATACTTATTTAAAATATTTTCAGCGTTTTTCAACTTAAATATAAACTGAAAAATACGACTCTTCCTGACATCTATTGGAGAGTATTATTAATATTGTGGCGTAGAACGCCGTCAAACGCCATCCGCCAATCCGACGTGCAAAGAAATGACAATGTCGATTTGAAAGAGCTCTATAAAAATTTTGTTCATTGAATTCATAGCCGAATGGTTACGTGGGCTGAATGCGGAACTAGATACCCGGGTTCAAACCTCAATCAAAACCATATTGCGTTTATTTCACATTTTTTGTGAATTTTTTTTGGCGCTATATCGTTGGCGTTGTTAAGTAACACTAAGCAAATGAGTGTTTCATTTGAAATTAAACCAAGAAAATAAATTGTTTTTATCCGAGCAACGCTCGGTCGTCCAGGTACTGTTTAAATTAAGTATCGCTGAAAACACAGATAAAACGACTTTTTTAATGAAACCTAGCTAGATCGATTTATCGCAGAATCTCGCGGAATAAAAATCTCGGAAACTAGTTCGCACACAAAAATAGTTGGCAGATAATAAATAGACTTAAGTATTTTGAATTAAAAATTATTAACAGATAAATAAACCTGGCTGTAAGTAGTTTTACACGCGGATCTTAGACTAGATACTTTCCGATCCTAAGTTCACTGACTAATTAACTGACTTACTGACTAATTAACTAATTAACTGACTTCAAAAAAGAACAAGTCTCTCAATTTGATAGTATATATGTTTTTTTATGTGTGTTGAAATGAAATGAAATGTTAATATTTTATTTGCACAAATATGGGTGAAAAAAAAAGGTTTTACAAAATATTTAGAACTCCACATTTACCCCTTAGGGTGTACAAATATTAATTTAATTTAATAAACTAATTAAAATTAATGACTTAATTTAAACTTAGATTTTAAAATTACTATTAAAGAAGGGTACATAAGAAACATTAAAGTAGTAGACGTAAACCCAATTTTATGCTTTTTATAATATTTTATTTTATGAACCATACGTTTATTTTATTTAAACCATACGAGGTTTGCCGTCATCAGCTTTGGGCACCCACCAGGATGGGTTTTTGTACACTGAGAGGAAAAAAAGCTGGCAGTTAGTAAAGCTGGTGTTAACAGATAACTTCGTTGTTTATGAACCGATATCGATGAATCTTTTTTGTTGGCAAGGAAAGATGGTCTTATGATACGGTAACCACGATTTGATGAGGTAATCGCAGGCGCGGTCCCAGGGTCATGAAAAAAGCCCATCAGTCATGCTGCATAGATATGGGCGAACGTTTGCCACACATGTAACTCGTGTGATTGACGCGCGTATTGACGCGCTTATAAGCTAGAATAGTTTATCCTAGCCGCGAGAGGTGCCACATCGAGCAAAAAGGCCGGAAACCTGCCCTTATTCAACTACAACTTATGTATGATTAGTTCTGAGAAATCAATAGATGACTATTCTGGGACGTCTACGGAAAATTCGTCGAGAAATTGTTCTCGACGTATTGACGTCGAAAACAATTCGTCGAGAACAATTCGCCGAAAAACCATCCGCTGAAAACACAATTCGTCGAATCGACTGAAAATCCGTCCAAATACTGTATTAAATAGCGGGCAATATTCTTTGGGACATTCAACTATAACGGGAAATATTTATAAAAAATTTCAACTACAGAGGGAAATATCGATTCGACGAATTGTGTTTTCGGCGGAATTGTTCTCGGCGAATTTTCCGCACATCATTCTGGCAAGTATCTCTAGTTACGCCCATGTCCCATGCGTCCATAGTTTACATAGTTTAAAAGTGCAAAAAGATGCGTATAAGAGGGCATATTTAGAAAGGACCGTATACCCGAAAAAAAATTTGCCAAAATTGCCCATTCGTTTGTTCTATCGCAGCATTAGAAGTTACACTTTAAAAACTCAAGTTGATATTTTTATTTTTATTTCAGGGTAAATTCGTAGTGACATTAAAAGGAGTGATGAACCAAAAGATGCCGTACTATGGTCTCCATGACTCCACGCATTTGGTGGCGCTGTCGAGGAACAGGATGTATGTCAATTTGATGAATATCGAGACTGGTAAGTATCTTAAAGCTACAAAATTACAAATAACCATAAACAACAATAAGTACCTACAATATCTTTTTCCCTTTAAAGTTGGCTCAAGGTCCAGATTCAAGGATTCAAAAATCCCAAAAGATCTTCGAACTTCTCTTCGAAGAAACTTCGAAAAAAGAAACCTATAAAGAATAAGCTTGATGCTACCTCCCGCTATTTCCTTAGAATATTTAATGTTTTTTTGTGCGTGTCTTCGTGTAACGTGGAAGGCAAATTTACGAGCGGTACCCAGCTTGTTAAAGTTTGCCCCCCCCCCCCCCCCGGCCAAGAACTTATAAATTTGCCTCCCCCCCCCCCCCCCCGACCAAAAACTTGCCCCTCTCCCCTGACCAAGAACCTGGCTACGCCCATGGCTGCGGGGAAACCCGAAATTGTTCTCAAAATTGTTCTAATTCAATCAAAATAATTCTGTGCAGAACTGTATATGCCCAGTCATTTTTGTTGCACCCACGTTGCGCCTTAAAGGGACAATAATTTATTGTGACGACCAGGCGCGGTCGCAGCCTTCAATTTTGAGGAGGTCGCAAAGAAATTTAGGGGGGTTACTAAGAAATTTGGGGGAAGAGGTGTCCGAAATTGGCTTGTTTCGCCTTCCATCTACGTATGGCTGATGAATTTTGGGGGCCGTCATGTCCCCTGTGACCCCCCTCTCCCCTGAGTAGGGTGGCCATCCGTCCGGGTTTCCCCGGATTTGTCCTAGTTTAGAGGGCGTCCGGGGAGCGTCCGGGCTGGACTTCATTGATAATCCGGGTTTAAAAAGAATCAAGTTCTTGGGCAGCCCGCATCGTGCCCGCGAGCCGCGGCCAACCGACGAACCGACTCGCTAAATTCACCGTCCCCCCGCTGTTGTCATGTCCGGGTTTTGGGCTCTAAAATCCGGGGTTTTAACGCGTCTTGTCCTAGTTGACAAATTTTAGAGATGGCAACCCTACCCCTGAGACAGCGCCTTGTGACGACTGTACTGTAATTCTGAACGCATGCAAGAATTTAATCGAAATACAAAAAATTAAAAAAATAGTTTATTCGATTTAACTCTACTTTATGTACTGTAAAAGCCTATTAAGAGACCAGATGTTTCTGTTTCATAGATTCTGACATATTTTACATAATTTTTTGTACCGGAAAAAATATCGGGAAATATTATTTACACATAGCTTTTTTTGGAAACTGCAATTACCTTTAATCAAAATCACTTTCATAGTCCAGTAAATGTTTTTTATTGAATTATTGAAACAAAATTTAGCTATTGACACTGATTTTTTTACCTATTTTGACCTATGAAAATAATGTTATTCCTTTAGGTGACTGTGTAACAACATTCAAAGCCGGAGAGGACAGGTTTCTAAATTCCTTGCTGATTTCTGGAGATGGCAGGTAAATTTCAATACAGTTGTATTACAGGTCGCGTCATGTAAAAAGAACGCTGATGGTCAAGCTGCGTATTAGGCGGTTTATCGGTCTGTTTGGTTGTACATATGTGGTTTTTCAATAACCTACCCATAACCAATATACGAAGTGACGAACGAGAGGTTAGTTTTAAAAAAACATAGAATTAGACTTCCGTGTGCGAGTGTACCCATGCGCAAACATGCCTCCTCCTCCACTTTCTTCCAGCGTTCTTTTTACATGACGCGAACTCTATTAGACGCTCAATAAGTAAATATTTGCATTCCAAAAATGAATAAAATACCTATATTGATTTTGATATTGTGAAATACCACAAGAAGAAGCTGAAGAAGCGCGCATGGCCCTCCGGAAAGCGCGCATGACCCGGCGGCGAGCATACAACGCAAGCGATCTATGCAGCTAAGCCAGGCCTCCCAATAATGGGGAGAGATCCGTGCCCAGCAGTGGGTCGCAAAAAGTATTGCAGCCAACAAATTCAGTATCAGTTAATTAACCAATCCGGTCTTGGACTACCAAATCAATTGAGATACTTTTAATGAGCTGTCAAAACCTGACATCTGCATACATTTTGTATGAGAAAATGGTTTGTGACGTAACATCTCATTTATAGTCAATTGACTATTGATTCATTAATCAATTTAATGAATGTCATTTTTCCTCGGTCATCGCCTACTTTAAGTGCCCGTTTGGGCTAGATGTTGAGCTGAGAGAAAAAAGGCAGCGGGAAAACGACCAGCAGCACTCTTTTTAAAAAAGTACATATATAATTGAGATAACAGTATGGCTATGGGTCCACAATGGGCATACACGACAGCTGATCGTATGAGACACTATTGGTTTAGTAGGTAATAAAAACCACATATAGAAATAAATTAACAATTATCCTGCTTTCAAGCGTGGTTTAGTGCCACCTTTTTTAGGTACCTATGCATTTTGATTTTTTCCGTGCATAGTGTCGAAGACCCTGAGTTAACTTAGTGAGTGAGCATGATTAATCTTTTTGAAAATCATTCCTCCAGGGTCCTAGTGTGCGGAGATGAAACCCAGAAGCCGTTCCCGCTGCTCGTGTGGTCACTAACCTCTCGGAAGCTCCTATACGATCTGCGCATCCCTCATCACGATTTCATCACCTCGAAGGCAGCTATCACATATGAGGGTAAGAGTTACCATGTAATACTCGTATTTTTTTTAGGTTTATATTCTTCGACAGTTATGTTTACAAATCTATACTTTGTTTTTTGTGGAAAATAGTTATCGTGAACAATCTTGATACCAGTTTTTATAGACAACTTGCCTTCCGCCAGTGGCCTCGCCCGCGTGGACCCGTTTAATGGGTCCCCGTAGGATAAAAAATTGCCTATGTGCTATTCCAGACTTCATTGCTATATTAAAATCATAGGCGTTTAGCCGTATTACCCGTTTTTACGTAGGAATGAAGCACTTTCCCGCGGTGAAAAGTAGCCTATGTTACTCAGGGTGAATGTAGCTTGTAGGTGAAAGAATTTTTGAAATCGGAACAGTAGTTTTTGAGTTCATTCATTACAAACATACAAAAATACAAATCTTTCCTCTTTATAATATTAGTATAGATGTAAATTTCAAAAAAACTATTATTATTAGACGGAAATTAGTATCTATTTAATTATAGTGTTTATAGTGTGTTATTTCTTTACTCTTATTTTAAAAAGTCGTGTCAGAACTATGTACTTACCAAAAACAATCCATGTCTGAGACTATATGAAATTAAGTTGTTTTAAAAACTCATTTCTAAGTAAACTAACAGTCACACGTAATGGCAGCAAGTAAATTTTAGAAGCCTATATTAGTATTTGTCTAAAGCCCTCAATAAATAGAAACCTTACAGTACCTACTTACAGTTTATCTAATTTATCTATTTAAGTATGTATTTAGAATAATATAAGTATGTTTATCAGCTTTCTGATTACCATAGCACAAGCTCTGCTTAGTTTGGAATCAGATAGTGTTGTGTGAATTGTCCAAAGATATTTATTTATTATTATTATAGCTAAAACAAGCCCCTCCCTTGTCTTTACCGGATTCAGCGCAGTTTTTCATCAATTCTAAAAAAACCTACTCTAAGCTCCTCTTTCACCAGCTTCAAGTAAAGTGACAAGTACGCTAATTGTCGGATAAAGTCACCCGTAACTTCAATTTCACGATGTCCGCAGTAGCACTAATCATAATAATTGATAAACTGACCCGTACTCATAGCTTTTACTTGCCAATTAACTTTACTTGGGACGTAACTATTCAACACTTCACTTGGAGATGGTGAACGAGGCCCTTAATGTTCTAACCAACACAATATTCGTATCGCAGGTTCCTATGTGTGCGTGGTCTCCCGCGAGTTGGACGAGCCAAGTCCTAACTTCATAGTGGTGTATGACCTGCAGTCAGGAACGCTGTTCAAGAAGTGGAAGCCTGGGTGTGATACCGTCGCGTTGGCCATCAGCTCGGTGGACGGCTGCGTGGTCTCTGGCCTCGCGGATACGAGGATTCTTGTCTGGGATCTGGTCACTGGTAAGTTTGTCTTATTTGCGGACATCCGACTTAGAGGAGTTTTCGTCATTAGCTTTACCACATTTGAAGTATAACTTTTAGATAGGTAGGCGGTTTAAGAACGTAGAGTAAACATCTTCAGCATTAGGTACCAGAACGTATACCACATTTGATACCTTCAGTAGTCGACTTCAAAAATAAAAAGGACGGACTTAATGCTGAGATGTATGCTCTAAAGGCAGCCCTGGATGATGACGAGAATTTTAATAAATAATAATTAATAATAAAATAAATAACAGTACTTACTGTACAAAAAATTTAATCGGTAGTATTTAGGATTAGGATAATCGGGGATCTGATTGAAAACTAGGGTTAACAGTGACCGGCAGATAAGAAACAAGCATACAAACATTACAGTTTACAACCATTGAAAATGCTTTTGTAGCGACCTTCCGCTAATCATCCAGAGATGGCGCCACGGGTGTTCCTGAATCACGCTATCAAAGTTTTTTGAATATCCGAACATATATACAAGCTCCGAATCGAGTCAGTTGGATCACAGCCGCTCCCCGGGCATGAACACCTCGCCCAGCGGGAAATCTACCTTTGCCAAACTTTTTTTTCTTCATAATTATAACTCTTCCCAGGTAACTGCCGGTTGACACTGAACGGTCATAGAGCAGCGCCGTCACTCCTGCGCCTGGCGCGCTCAGGCGGCGTGCTCATGTCCACAGACGACACCTGCAAGGACCTCTCTGTACGGCTCTGGGACCTTCATACTGGTGAGATTACACGACAAACAAAATATAACAACCCTTGTGGCGCAACGGTTACCATACCGGACTGCCAATTATGGTCCCGGGTCCGATTTCCGGCTAGGCAGAAATTAGAATGATGTTTTTTAATTTTGAATAATGAGGGGTGAAATACTACTTGTTTTATTCAGGGCTAACACGATTAACTATGGTACGAGCATTTATGAGTGCCCTAACTATACTATAACAACGGAAAAAAAATGTATTGAATTTTTTTTATGAAATCGTATCTGATCGGGAGCGAGGGAATGGAACACAACATACTTTATGATTTTGATCAGTAAAAAGTAAGAAATACATAAGTAATGGAGCCCCGAGAATTGCATTTACTATAATAGGGGCCCTCATTAGGATTAATCCGGTTGTGCTTTTATGTGACATTTTAAACCCATAAATTTGGTTTCATTAAAATTCTACGTACAAATTGTGCCTGCTTTCTATGTATTTAGTTTTTGATATTAGATTCTCAATATTATCTAAGGATTTATATATTTAATAGATAGATGTCAATTTGTCATATTATTATGTATAATTAATACGTAGATAGATGTCAATTTTATCGGTGAAGTTAAACAACCTCATACGAATATAATAAATACTTTTTTTAATATTTTTATCTATCATAAGTTTTATGTTATCTACACATTTCCTGAGGAAACCAAAAAATATTCATAAATTTTATGAGTATATTCTATTCAAGTTAGATAAATTAATATTATGAATTTTTTTTCTTGTTTACAGGAAAAATAATAGCAGTGTACACGCCCCCAGAGCGAATAACATCTTGCGAGATCCTCCTTGGAGGTTCCGTCCTCGCGCTGGCCCTAGAAAACTACAAGGAGATCATGTGCGTGAAACTCTACGGCCCCATGGTTGAATCCGTCAAGAACGGACGCGATAACGAGTATGACGACAGACCCTACGGGCAGCCGGAGAATGAGGGGAAGACCTTCGACGTACGCGGCCAAGAAAACGTCTGATGACGTATACTAACGGCACAGTCGAACGCGGTAACTCCGAATTACGCACCCCGAAAGGACCATTCACAGAACAAAAATCTGGTTGCGTTCAAATTAATTAGAATGTTTCAAGAAAAGGCTGCGTTCAAGAGTTGATAAAAAGTAACTGTAAATACCTACGTATTTACTGGATTGTTGAGCTGGATTCTTAACAATATCTCAAAGCATTTTTAAAGATATATTTGGTTGAGTCCAATTACGAAAATGATTTATATTTAAGACAACTTCTCAATTTATCACGGGTTGAAATGCGAGTGACTCAATTTCAACAGCAAATCAAAGATAACTCAAACTGATTAATAATAAAACTGATAATAAAGATTTAGGTTTATCACCTAAAATTCGAGTTATCTACAAAACTAAGATAAAAGCAAGGTAAAAAACGAAGAATTTATGTTTGAAGTAGGTACTTCGCCAATTAAGACAGCAAAGTAATGGAAATAAAAATCCTTTTGTTCAGTTACATCTTTTATGCTTGATTTATAATTTCAAATATCGGACGCAACCAAAAGTCATGTTAAGTGCATAATAACCTATCATACAAAATTTAAATGTTGACGTAATTACTGTTACATGTACAACAAATCGACTATTTTGATGTTTTTAAACCCATTCTGGCCATTTAGAAAATAAATTAAACTTAAATGTTGCCGACTGGGCGATTGTTAAACTGGCGAAAAGTAAAAAAAAAACAATGAATGTTTTTGATCTATTACGCTTATTAATTATTAGAGTAATTAAAGATCTTGCGACTACATTAAATGTTCAGAAAGTATTTCTGTAACACAATCGATTACAATTAAGAATTAAAATCTTTTTTTTTAAACGTTACACACTCGTACCCCACAGTACGATAATTAATACCCTGTGTCGTGGGTACCATGGACACATACAAAGACAGGAACACAAACACCCAGACCGAGAACAGAAATTTAAACTCATCATTCAAATTTCTGTTTCGCCGGGAATCGAACCCGGGACCCCTCGATTAGCAGTCCGGCATGGTAACCATTGCGCGGGTCGTCAAACCATTGTTATGTAGTTGGATGTTTTTATGTCTAGCTCTATGTTCCTGGTTTTTTTTAATGAACTTTAAAAATATTTATATTTAAACAGTATCTAATTTAGTCGCAAGAGCTTAACTTAATTGTATTTAGTGAGTTCTTTACTGTAATGTTGATGTTTATACAGTTAACACTAGTCGGCTAAGGAATCTATGTACCTAATCTGAAATTATTTAACGCTCTTCGTAACTGTCTTCGTTTAACATTCACCTTCTTGTCCTTGTGTACTTAGTAATAATGGCTATTAACATTAAGTACCTAAACTTAAATCAGCCAAAATATAAATGGGGCCCCAAAGTCCTCTATAAGTCGGTAGATTTGTAAATGCACGAAGTCGTTTCCGACGGTCACCTCATTTTTTCCTACGGTCCAAAGCGTTGCGATTAACACTGCCGTATTTTATGAACTAATTTACCAAGACTTTCCTATCACAGTTTTTTTGAGTTGAAGGAGATTTGATTTAATTTAGAATTTAGAAAGGATCGACTATGAGTACTTATATGTACTGTAGACAGGCGCGGTCCCGGAGGGGGGGGGGCGAGAGGGACATGACCGCCCCCAAAATCCATCAGTCATGCGTAGATGGAAGGCGAAACAAGCCAATTTGGGACACCTCTTCCCGAAATTCTCTTAGTGACCCCTCCCCCAAATTTCTTGGTGACCTCCCCCCCCCCCCCAACACCAACCAAAAGGTGTTATTATTTTGCAAACTGATGGAAAACCATTTGAATAAGACTATGAAAAATGTCGAATACGAAACTTTATTACCATTTTTCTCTACATAAAGTTTCATTTTTTCCTGAATTGTGTCGATGTAACTTAATATGGCAACAACATTATTCACATTTTGAATGACACGTGTAGATATTTTTGAATTGAATCAAATCTCTACTAAGTATCTATTTATTATCGCTCAAAGTTGTACCGTAATTTTAATTTACAATTTACATATATTTTTACTAGTATAAACTTTACGTTTTTAAGTTTATTTTATTTTAGCTAAGTACTAATATATACCTACTAACAATATTTACTGACGCTTAAATGCACAAAACATTTTTATTTACTAACATTTAGAGGGGTGCGGTTATAATGTCGTATGTCCCATAAGAAATATACTTGTTATTATCGCCTGCTGAATTCAATAGTGGCACAAGTCGAAGTTGACAACCCGGGTTTCAGTTTTTATATATACTATCGAGTTTTTTAAGGCATAAAGTAAAGTTACCAATTAAGAACAAGAATAATTAATTATTAATTCAAAATGACACAATTTCGACTTATGTCACTATTGAATTTAGCAGGCGTTATAGTCGTTAAATACGTCTCCGCTCTGAGGGATTTTATCGTGTTGCTCGAAATAGTAGTAAGTAAATAACTGAAGTATAGTCAGTTTGCAATATTCTCTATTCATAAGGTGCCTGTGACGAATTTGAACCTCTCCTGTAGCGCTATGGAATAGCACTACGGAACCAAACTGAACCAATTAGTGACAAAAACAGTAGACTAACCCTCGTTTGACACATCCGTTTATTAGTGATAAGTAATTCGCACAAACCCTTCAATGACTTTGTTTGTACGAGCTACTGCATGTACACGGGACTGCAATAATGCTTATATTATGTAGAGGATTTTTCGTATGTTGGTAATTTTTTGTAAATCACAGACACAGATACATAATTCAGCTCGCAGTTTTTTATTGCATCAATACGTTGCTGGTTCATATCCGGCTCGAAGGACCAATAAACTGTACAATCAGGGTTTAAACGGTGTGTAGCTTCTTTTTGTCAATTTTTGCATTCACACTTCAAACATTTGTATCTTATGTTCTTAGCGTGTGTGATAGGTCTTAATATTATGTGCGATAAACAAGTGAATTTCGAAATGCTATATACCACTTCTGCGCAGTGTGCAGACAGAAGCGCGCATGTCCCGGCGGCGGCGGTTAGCGTAGAACGCAAACGATCTATGCAACTAAGGCACAAACTGGCGCGGTCGGGTGTGAGATGGGTGGCTAGTGGCAAAACATTTCATGCGCGTTTCCGTGCTTCGTGGCACGTTAAGCCGTCGGTCCCGGTTGTTGTCGATAGATAACAGTCGTTAAAATTTGTCGGAGGCCTTATGGGCGGTTTGAAAACATTGAAAACGACAGCGGATTGGCCAGCATTGGAGCAGCGTGGTGGAGTAAGCTCCGGGCCTCCCCAATAATGGGGAGAGACCCGTGCCCAGCAGTGGGACGCAAAAAAAGGTTGTAGCCATACCACTTCTGGACCATATTGTATCAATAAGGAAATCTGAAGACAGTTTTAGGGCCAATGTATTTTTAAAAAATCCAAATCCGATGAGTTTTGCATTTACAGAATTATATTTTACAGAAAAAAATGCTGAAAAATTATTCCTGCATGAATTATGTATATGTGTGCAGGTGAAGTGCCTACATAGGTACTTACAAAAAATCCCACATAATCATTATTACAGTCACTTCATCTGCAGTAAGTTCCTATATTGTTACTCGCCTTTAATAACCGCACCAAACGCTTACTCTTCTTAGATATATCGACGAGTATCGTAACTTGTAGAGAGTAGACATTTATTAAATCTTCGATGTCAATATTGATGCTGGTCCATCATAGTAATTTATTATAATTAGGTAAGTTAAGATGTTCGATCCTAACATTTCGAGGCAATGTTCAAGTGAGATAGCCGTGATATAATTATATTTGGCGTTAAGAGACACAACAACAGATACTGAGGCATTGCGTCAAATACTGATCGCGTTTGAGTGAACAAAATGCGACAATTATTACTGTATTTGACCACCAGACTAGTCTGTTGAGATTGTGAGCAGCTGTTATCTTGTGGCATCATCGATGTGTGGCATAATTAATTTGTTGTTAAAATAATTTTAATTGATACGCTTATTTACTTTACGGTACATAGCATTTTTATTGTTAAACCCAAATCATTTTGCTCTTATCATTCAGTTATTTTTCATCGTTTCTTCTTATGTGGCCAAAATTAGTTTTTGCTATAAACAGTATGCACACGTGCAAATTTGTTTGCAGGTCTGTCGGATTTCAGTGCCGTAACTACGACGATCTCGCGACTAATTTGGACGTGTAATGTCCGCTGCTTTTATGTTCTACTAGAAGTAAGTACTCATACTTTAGCACAGAACTTAGTACCTACAATTTTATTTTATAAAGTATTATATGTTTTCAAATCAGATCTGTAGATTTTACCTACCTAGATGAAATTACCTACATGACAAAATCGTAACACGTCTCTTTTTTCTTTACGAATTCATAAGTAAATTTAAAAATATCACAGACCACTCAGCTCGTAAGTTGGTGGTTCATAAATACTTAAATAAAACAAACTGTTTTACCTAATCATTTTTTATATACCTTATTGTAATCTGGTGTCATGGTATTCGTTAATTTTGTGTATATTCATTATACATTTAATTTCAGGAAATAGTATGTAATTAGAATATAAAATTACGTGTAAAGCCACAAGTAAAATATGGAGCATCGCATTGAATATTGACTGACGTAAAACGTATAGTAGGTATTCTGTAAGATCATTTTCCATGTAGATGGAGCTGAGTTACTGCTGCGGTAACTTTCTGTCACCTTTTTGTGAGGCTCTCTACAGTTGTCACAACAGATATTTGTCCCACTGAAGTTGCAATTACACGACTGCGCAGGTACTGTTATCGTCTCTTGTGTGCAGAAAAATTTGTTTAGAACAATTTTGTGACAACTACGATTGTTTCCATTGTGTCTAATTAATAATTCAGCGTCAGTGACGCCACAATACCAATCAATAAATAAATAATAAATATAAATTACGCTTCACACTCATAGCTCCACAGTATATACCCTGTGTCGTGGGTACCATGGACACATACAAAGACAGAAACACAAACAAACAGACCGAGAACGGAAAAATAAACTCATCATTCAAATTTCTATTTCGCCGGGAATAGAACCCGGGTCCCCTCGATTGGCAGTCCGGCATGGTCGTCAAGAATCAATCAATGAAATGCTGTCTTGAATGCGTATATTGAGTGACAAGTGCGTATACTGTAATACTTTTCTACTTTTTTTGTCACCTTGTGTCACCTACACAGTGCTTATTGGTGACACTAGATGGCAGTAATAAAAATTCACATAAACAAATAAGTCCCATGGTGGGATGTGGGTCTTACAGAATGCTACTACAGGTCTTATTCGGTATTAAAATATCTTTAACACATACAAGCTTCAAAATCCTGACCAATTCAATTATACAAACTTGTGTAGTTACTATTTGTAATTAATAGGTACCTATGGCTAACTCTTATTCTAATAAATGAACTGAATATTATCTTCATCTATTTCATTATCTGACATAAGTTTAATCTAACTCTTTGTAATCTTTTAAAACTAATTTTAATAACATAAAGGGCAATTCATTATATCTACTCAATACCTCTAAGATAAGACATACCTATGTAGATTTATTATAAACCTCTTTCAGAATATCATTAGTGGTGGAATAGATAACCAGGATGGTTTATTAAACAGTGACTATTTGTAAGCTGTTGCCAATTTATATCATAAGCACGTAGATATGGTATAACTACTCAAAAAATAGCCTCTTAAATCTAGCACATGACATGACATATCAAACGCGACGACTCGGCGTCGACTTTCTTCTTGTCTCTTAATATACCAATTTCAAACACTACAACACTAGATCAGAGGACATTCTAAGGATAATTTTGAACTTTTTCATACTTATGACATGTCTACGAATTTTTGTTAATTGCGTTTCGAGGTCACATTAAAAAATATTTAATTGCATAATAAGTATTATTATCATGCTTAGCTCAACATTTAAGCTTCAATTGTAAGTATATTCCGTCACATCTGTCCAGCACTAAAGATATTTGATTTTTGTTTGTAGTTGATGCAGTACTCTAGCAAAACAATGTATACTTATTTGAGTAATGTGACTGGGTGAATAAAATCTTATTCGTTTGATTTTTTTGCGTTTGTAACCATATGTTGTACTACAGTAACTACAGTCACTTTTACTGTGACTCACAGTAAAAAAGTCAGCTAGTAGAGAGCAGGCATAACAAGACTAACATACTGTCTATGATTTATACAATGTTAAACCTTTTAACTAAAAATCTTGGAAACTATGTAGAAACATGAACAAAGAAGACAAATAAGATTTGACAGTGAGAACAAACGTGTTGTTTACTCTTTTCCTCATTCACTGATCCAAATGCAAGAGTTTCAGAAAAATCTTTTTTTTTTCAATTTCATGCAAAATCATATCTGCTAGCTAGAGTAATGCAACAACAATGGGAAGAGGGTAGCAGATACAAAATGTATATTTAACAGTCATTGTAACATGGCACGCACAACACAATCCTTTGATAATATAATTGTGATGGAAGTTGACACTATCGTGCATGTTTTATAACTTTGTTGTATTAATACGAGTTTATTTTACCTATTTTTATTAATTGTACCTTACTTACTTTTTGTTTCATACATTGTTATATGGATATTCAATTGTATCTACATTTTCATCTTCCGATGGTTTGAGCCTATTCCATTGTACGTTGTGTTTTGTTGAAATTCAACAAAAATAAATATGAGGGTACCGTCAATGGTTATCTCATACCTATTTTGGCCGAATATTTCACCCTCAAGAACCAAAACCTCATTTTAAAATGTATGTAGCGCATATTATAGTTACGCTCTGCTTTATGATTTGTGTAAAATGATAGCGGTAAGTAGTTGATTGGCTGCTTGTACCGGTAGTGGCGGTTAATTTCAACCGCGTTTGCGTTGCCGGTTGGTTCTTATAGAAGTGGAGCTAGGCTAGGTACTCCAAATTAACTATCTGCGATCTCTACGGACGGTCGCACTTTTCAGTACAAAATTTGTACTACAAACAGTTGATTGAGAACATGATTCCTATTTTTAATTAGCGGCCGCCCGCTACTTCGTCCGCGTGGACTTCAGTTTTAGAATTTTTCTAAAATAAAACTAGCCTAAGTTTCTTCTTATTACACCCGCTACCTGCCAGTGAAAGTCCCATCATAATCGGTCCAGCCGTTTCAGGGATTAGCCGGAACAAATAGACAGACAGAAAGACAGACAGACAAAAATTGAAAAAAAATGTTATTTTGGTATATGTACCGGATACACATTCATATGCATGTAGTAAAAAGCGGTTATTTCAATATTACAAACAGACACCAATTTTATTTATTTGTAGGTATAGATTATAAGTCCTTGTAGCTTCGGGATTAAGAATAGAGCTCTAATAACCTGCCACCCACACATTGTTATATAACATGCCGCTAGTGTACTCTACCTTACCTTAATTTTTTCCATTACCTGTATGTAATAAAATTATGTTGTAGTGATGTAAACAGGCTGGTCCCTGACTTCTATTTAATTAAGATCTGATATTGTAAGTTTAAGAACTTAACCATAATATTTACGATTACGTAGATCAATTAGAGAATTAAGTGGTGTAAAATAATCAATGAGGATGTAATTGAATTGTTAAACTATTTGTGTATTCAGAAGTTACGTATTAATTGATGTCCTGATTAAATTATCGTAAATAACTAGGTGTGTGTTTTAATTTTTCTCCGATTATACTAGATGACGCTATTGCTGCTCGATACTAGATGGTGATACAAGTATTTTATTTCTGAATCAAAATAGGAGGTCCATTACACCATGAGAGCCCTTGTATACACACATTTTAATTTTGTCACACATTTACAAATATTCTTTCATCGCTACAGACGCATACATTTCTAAATATGTCAATTTCAATTAACAACGTTATTTTCTATGCACCGACAACACTGACACCGACACACACACACACACACACACAAGTTGTATATAACTAGAAGGCACGTTGTGCATGCACATAGGGTACCTGGTAGTACTTGTGATGCTCTATGTAAAAAAAGCCAAATCTGCAAGGATTAAAATTAAAATTTTATTTTAAGCATTTAAGTAGTGCTTATTTGATCCGTTTGGCACTTTTAGCAAATCTTTCAACAAAGAAGTTTTCAATCATTGAATGTATAGAGCATGTCATTATAAATTACCTTTAATAATTTCACAAGAGAAAATCTAGTATAAAGGCCATGGGATGACAGTAAAACAACAAAGTGATGATTTAACTGATTTTTATTTAATTTAAGGTACCTTACTCACAGCAAAATAATATAACTACATAACGATGTCAAATACTTTAGCAGGATTGGAACAGTCCCTTCTTGCGCATTTCTTCAAATTCCTTCTCCGCATCGTAATTCCTGTAAGAAACAAAACATTGCATCACAGGTTTTAACTAGAGATGTAACGGGCAGTCAAAAAGTATATCTTCGAATATGTATCAGAATATTTATATTGTCGAGTATTAATAGTGTCTAAATCTGCAGATCTCTATTGCTTATTGGTCTTTTGAATGAAGGGCTGAATTAATATTTATATTAACGTTGACATGAATAAAACTTGTTGTTTATAGCATTACTTACATACACAACAATTTGTCAGTGAAATTAAATTCACACATACTCTATACACAGAATTCTATAGAATTACTTCTATATATAGAAAATGAATAAATTTGATTTGGTGATCCATGAAAGATCTGCTAAAAAATCATGGATATGAATGAATCATTGAAATGAAATAAATTGAACTATTCTTTATTCACTGTATGGTTCCTTTACAAACTCTTAGTGAACTTTTTTTTTTGTTCTGTCTGCTCTAGGTGCGCTTCGGCAATGCTGAGCTGAAGAAAAGAGCAGACGGAGAAAAACTTCAGCCCTGTTTTAAAATAAATAAATAAATAAGGAACATATGTGACGTCTTATGTGGAATAATTATTTTTATGTCTACCACTAAGATGCAATGTATAATGTAGAATAGTTTATTTCTATGGTATTTATAAATAATAATTACCTGTAGAATTCAGCATACTTCCTCTTCCTTTCATTGCCAACAATCTGTTTAAACGCAAAACCACTAATTGCAGCAAGTCCGAGGGCAATGAAGATGTTCTTCTTGATATTGGCGTGGAGGAGGCCCTTCAGCTTGGGCTTGGAAATAGTAGACACTGCATTGTCTGCCATCTGAATAAAAAATAATGTATCTGTGAAATTGTTAGCAGCATTTTCACTTTGACCAAAACTCATATCAAATAAAAAGGCAAAGATAACTCTGCAAACAACAAAGTGAGGTTGGTTTTGTAAATGTGCACGGTCAAAAATTCCAATCATAATTTTATTCAAATATCCCTAATTTTTATTCTTGTGAATTTATATTACTGACGTTTTTTTCATTGCGCTGCAATGTTTGAATTGCAAATCAAGTTATAGTTTTGTTTATGTGTGTGTGTGGAATTTAACTTTGTTTTAGTTTTAATGTGATATTATTTTTTTTCAATCTGTTCCTTTTTTATTGAGGTCTAGGCCTCTCTAGTCATGGGAATCATGAGGGAATTGTCTATTCTAAAGCCTATTATAGTAACACATAGCCTGACTGCTGGTGTAGAACGCAGTTAAGACAAACGCACGAACTGTGAGATGGGTGGATGGGTAGTAGCACTAATTACACACATATTTCTGTGCTTCTGGGGAAGGTTAGGTTATCGGTCCCAGTTGTTCTTTATAGATAATAGTCATTTAACCTCTGAAAACATGGATTGGCCACTAACCACACCTCCATCAATCTGAATTGTAACAGTGTGGTTGTGTAAGCACCAGGCCTCCCCAATAATGAGAAACCCATGCCCAGCAGTAGGACCTAGAAACGATTGCACCCAAAGACTAGTGCAATAACTTTATACCTACTTACGGTTGAGGTGTGCCCTTAAGCGTACACGGTATACGTATAAGATTAAGTATACGGTCGGTATACGGGTATACGGTATACCCTAACTCCAGCCCCCGCCCCTAAGTTGACTCTCCGACCCTACTTACGTTTTAGATTTGAAATTGTTTTCTAAAAAACAAATGAAATTATTCTATAAAATTACAGCCCTTAAGTAGTCAATAACAGGAATTGCAGTTACAAGCACACATCTATTTCAACACTGAGGTTATTAATTGAAAAATATTACAAAGAAATATTTCCTTCACTAAATATTTTTAGTAAGTTTGCAGTCAATTAAGACAACGTAACATGTTTAACAGTGCAATCAATTTAATTGAAACAAATGAAAACCTTCAGATAAATATCGATTTTGACATGATTTTTGACAATCCTCTTACATAACACCTCAATATAAAATAACCGTTGTGGTAATGATAATGATGGTAATTTAGCATTCAGAAACACTTGATAAAGTTGTTTTAAGAATATGAAATAGATATTACTAAAACTTACCTTTACGTAGCTTTTATTCACAAAAATATCACAATCGTGACCACTATCACCACAAAGAACAAGTTTTATCAAAGTCTAGTTTTCTATTACGCTAAATTCGCTTTGTTCCAATTTTCTTTTCTTTCAATGAGCAACGAATGGGCATTTCAGATCTTGCCTCTTATTGGTGGATTTTCAATATAGACTAATCAAAACGTAGAGGGGTCCTCTATCTACGAATCAAAACATACACGTTGGTTTTCTACACACATATACTCCGCAGGCATTTGATTTCTAATTTTTTATCTGTGATTTATATATACAGGTAAGAAAAGTAAAAATACAATGGGAGTTTTGGCGGGAAGTTGAAAAAGACATTATTGTGCTCTTGTTTTATTTTTACTTTCTTGGTGCATTTTTGAGTGAAATTTGATGGCATTTTGTTCGATATAGGTTAAACATAGTGCACGAGTGTAGTGAATTAAAATATCAGTGCGAAATATGTTTTTTCGGCTTGCCTCCAAAATTCCATTGGTCACGTTTTGGTAAAGAAGCCATCGCTGACTGATTACTGATGATTTACTTACTTTACCTATTATTATTACTCGTCCAGTTCACTGAATCTGGCAAAAACGTGATGCAAAAATTATACTTGACGCTGGCAATATGCAGAGCTTGCGATGCCATACATAATTGAAGAAAAAAATACAATGTTTATAAATTAAGGTTTTTACGAATAAATTTTAATAATAAATATAATAATAATAAATAGCAAAAATATAGTAAATACATATTATTTTATTTATTAATTAGCCCAATGGATCAAGGTCCAGATTCAGGGATACAAAATTCTAAAATCCCAAAAGATCTAAACGAAAAAAGAAACCAATAAAGAAAAAGCTAGATATGTTACCTCACAAATGTACACTGTGGCTACCTCCTGCTGTTACCTATGTATATTAAATATTTTGTGTGCGTGTCTCCATTGCATGTAACGTAGAAGGCAAATTTAAGCGCAGTACTCAGTTTAAAAAATTGAATCTCTGTCTGTCTGCTAATTTTTCCCGCTTAAACTACTGAACTCATTTTAATGAAATTTGGAACACAGAGTGGACCTTGGGAAAGGTCATAGGGATGTTTTTTATCCTACGGGAACCTATAAAACGGATCCACGCGGGTGAAGCCGCTGGCGGTAGGCTAGTAAATTGTATTATTAAGATAAATAATTTAGTAACATTTTGCTTCGGATTGATAAAAAAACTGTTATTAAATTGTATTATTAACAATATTTTTTTTATCAATTACCGATTTTTATATAACTAGGTATCTAAATAGTGAAAGATTAAAAAGACCTTTTAGGGATGACTTAAAACAAAGAATGAAAAATAAATACATCTATTCTATGTGATATGATTTAGTGTAAAAAAAATCCTATATTTTAAATTAAAAAATAAACCCGACACCACTCAGTAAAACAAGAAACAATTTTTTTATTCGTTTATTAATAAACTAACTTTACAAATTTAATAATAGCAGAACAATAATATTCCTTATTTCTTTTCATTCATAATAATATGATAATAATTCACCATGACTCATCGTACTTTATGAATATAATTATATGATTTAAAAATAATGAAGAACGACAGAGAAAGCAACTTACAGAAAAATAATGCACAATAAAAAAAGGATTGATGCAATTACTGATTGCCAGCAACAACACTATTTTACATTCTCACCGCGCGTGCGCCAGTCGCAGGACGCCGGCAACTAACAACACATACTAAAAAAATATTACAATAACATAATGTTAAATTTATTGTATCAATTCTTTTATTCTCTATTTCTGCAATCTATTTACAAGTTATATAATGTTTACATACCAAAACTATATGCTATCTCATGGTGTGGTGTAACCCCTATCCTATATTTATAGTGTTTAAACTATTTGTATTTCTTTCTTCATAGATATATATAAACGTATAATATAGATATTTTATTTTATCGGCATAAATTACTATCATTAGTTGAAAATAAAAACAAAACAAAAAACTATAAGGATAACTATACACCCAATATACACAGCTAGTTTTGAGAGTCCATTCACTATAATTATATGGTACAAGCCTGCAAGTCATACTCTTATTTTACAGTACAAGGCTCAGTATTCTACGATAGAGTCGGTCCGGGTGGAACGGTGCCGTATGTACAACGCGACCAAAACCGACAACTCCCAAAAATATGTTCCAATAAAAAAAACTATTACTTAACGCGTAACATATATTAATTTCCCCATCTATACATAAAATTTACAAGAGATTGTACATCGGCCGGACCGATATTAAAACTAATAGTTTAAAACGAAGAAACAAGGTTTGTCGCGCGGCGTCGCCCGCCCGCCCCCGGCCAGCCGTATGGCCGCACCGCTCTAACACTAATAACTTTATTAACACATAGCGATAGACACACAGCTCGATCCACGGCACACGTTTTAGGGCACAATTTATCAGGCAATTCTTTAATATTTAACTATAAAATATTCTCAATATACTATACATCCTACATACGTACTATAACACTTTTTGTATTGTAGCACTATCACTGTCCGACCTAATAACAACATCGTCAAAATAGGGGTATAAAGGGGAAGTCAGAAAAAATTTAAGGTACAAAATACTGAAAAACTACGTGGAGCGCATTCTACAAATTACTTAAGGCAGGTCGATAAGCGACCGAGGTTACCCTACTAAGGTAACAGAAGTTCACATCCACAAATTATTGCTTTTAATTGTATCGCACAGACATAGGAACCGCAAAAAAATCACTATTTTTATTATAATTAAAATTATTCTGACGTCTCAATGCATTACATATTCATTCAAAGTGCGATTTCAATAAGAATATCATAGAATAGAATTCCAGAAACAATTTTGTGAGAAATAAGATATAAAATGTCAAATTTTATGCTATGGCTGTTTATAATAACGCATTACATATCTGAATGACAATGTATTATTGTAAACATAGCAAAGCAACCATGTTACAGCTAACAATCTATATGAATCCGAAATACATAATTTTATCTATGCATTACTAAGTGAGGGTATAAAATTGTGATAATAAATACTAGCATCTACTTAGAAAAACTAAATTTCATTTAAAAGTCAATCATATTATCTACAGTGCAAAGAAAATCTTAACCTCTAAGACGAAATCATCACTGGTTCATATCAATTGTTTTGTTACTAAAAGAATAAAATGGACGATGGGACTCGGTCTTAAAACTGGGGGGGACGAAATAAAAAGGAAGGGGCGTCAAATGAATAAATTTAAGTATGTATACTGGAAGCCCAAACAGACAAACTGTTGAAACACTCAGTCACGATTATTATCATTTCACTAAGAAATTATCCACCAAAATATCGTGTCCACATATAAATTACAATTATTGGTCTCGTGAATTCACTTACATATTAAACGCTATTTTACATCGTACCAGCGGCGTGTGTCCGGCGGGGAGTGGCGATCGTGTAAATATTATCATTTAATTAAACTAACACGGTAGAAAATTACAACCGCTGCGCGCTGCTACAAGATGGCGAATCCCCGCCGAAACCGTTAAAACTACAACGCTCACGTTACTTTACGTGCAAAAACGTATGAAAATATCTTTTAAAACTTTACGCATTTATCTTTATATCTCTCGGGTATTTATCCTATTATAACAATGTGTCTACAAGTCGAGTGCTCTTTTGTACAATAATTATACACCTCTACTCACTAAACTAAGGCTCCCACGTTTGGCTTAAACTAATCTTCCGAAGTTACGTTACGCCGTCTGGTGGTGTTTAAACTTTAAGACGCTCTTAAAAATACTCGATAGAGGAAATCAACTTACAATTAAAAAAACGTCGAGTGCTTCATAGTGAATGGTAACATTATTTGTTCACTAAAAGTTAAAATAAATGAAAATACAAACAACGTCGGCCTCGCGACGATACCGAACTCTGGTGACAGAACGTCTTATGAACACTTTGACAAATATCTCCGTTCCGTTGGGACTCTAATTACTCCGATTACAACAAATTCACTCACTACTCGATAAAAAATCACTAACAGTTACACACCTCGCCTATATTGCACGAGCTCATTTACTTTACAAACATTTGAGATTCATGAAATCAAAAACGAAACGAATAGTCCACAAAAGCATGAGCGAGGCGGCTACATTACAAAGAACGAACAAGTTACATTTTGGAAAACTAACACATTACATTCGGTAGCTTAAAGACGTTCACGTTAACACTGAGTTAAGAAGCGCGGTTGTAAGTTTTCGTCTGCGAATTGGAGCATGGCAACACAGCCGACGAACACATTATTGAGTCTGAACTCACATGTGCTGAGACTCAAAATTACACACATTTTCACTGTTCTTTTTAGCTGACGAAGGCATTTAAGTCTGAACTCATGTTAGTGTGAATATGGCGGAGCGTTACTCAGGTTACTAACGACGAAATCAATGTTTGGACTCACATGTACCACAAACATCTATTTTAGTACAGCTGACGCCAAAGCTTATTGGTATCTGGTTGCCACAGATTCAAGTGAAGCTTGATAAAACTGAAAGTCAATTCTCGTTTTCAGGGCATCTGTTATTGGTATTTATACGTATATATGGTTGTCAGTATTCAGTGGAACGTGGTACAATAATTAAGGTCAGGACAAACATTCAGCAAGGTTAGTAGCAGAATTTCGTAGGTTAGAGACGCACAATGGTAATCTTAGCTACAATAATAATAGACTTCGAAATCTTGCCGGATGCTACAAGTTCAATTGTACCCATGACGTAATAACCATTGTAACCGAGTGTTACTGGCGTACCCGACCGTCAACCGTTGCGTTAATCGACATTCAGGGTTCACGTGTGCACTGTGAGCTGGCGATGCCGGTCGTCTGCGTGGAGATGAATGAATTGCAGTTTCCACCAGCTTACACGTTTGTTAGCGTGGCGGGAAGTGGCCATCGGAGTACGTTCGAGGGTAGTGTGGCGGGGCGTCAGTCGAGGTAGAGCAGTGCGAGCGGCGCGAGGGGCGCGAGGGGAGCGTGGGGCGTGCGGGGGGCGAGGGGCGCGGCGGAGGGGGAGGCGGAGGGGGAGGGCGCGGGCGCGGGGAGGCCGCGGTCCGCGCGCCGCCGCCGTCACTTGCCGTCGCGGGACGCGCGCCGCCGCCGCACCGCCCCCGGGGTCGCCGGCGCGCCGCCTTCGCCCACTGGAGACCACAACATGTTGGTTACCACTTTGTTAATCTTGATATCAGTCCACTATTGGCTGATTTTTAATTCTGACAGAAATTATTTAAATCAAAGTAAATGAAATAATTTCTTTCAGAATTACAAATTCAGGGGGCAGGTAAATCAGCGAAATCGGCAAAATTCCGTATACGGTCTCATACCACGTTCAATGCGAAAACAAACTCAAAGTAAAAGACCGCTATCCGACTGACGTTTTAAGAGCGTTGGCGTTTCTCCAACGTTGTCGGTAAGTAAAAGAGACGTTAACGTCAGTTCGACGGAACGTCGACGTAGCGGTTGTTAACTGGTACAATCACGCCATCCCCACTCTGTTCGTATGAGCGGGGCGGGGCTACTGCCAGCGTCCAATCGCAGCATGAGTTAGCTAACGTTGCGCATGCTTTAGGCTAGGATGTCATGATTGTACCAGTTTGCTAAAAACAACGTCGACTTTAACTTCACGTTTGCGCTTTGTCAACGCCAACGCTCGTAAAACGCCGGTGGGTTGGCGGTCAAAATAGTTGCATGATTGTTACCTTAACGAACAAAATTCCAACAATAACCAAGGTTTTCTGAAATTCAAGAACCTTTTTTTTATAAAATGATATGCAGCAAAAGTGAATGAGTTTACTTTCTTACATCTGATTCTATATCCAACCTCAAGTAAGCTTAGGATGTATGCAGTTGCACTGTTATTCTGATATCTCATCTCACCACCATAGACCTGGGAGCTTAATCACACCTCTCTACCACAACAATAAGGAATTTCTTGTATGTTAAAAACTAAACAATAAAACAAACTCACCGGCACTCCTTGTTTTCCGTCTGACAGGCGTATCGCTAGGTGGCGCCGGCAACGTTGCTCCCTGCCTCACAGACCTCCTCGTGCCGATGCCCCCAGCGGCATTAGGCGTCCCGCTGGCCACTCCGCTGACCGCTGTTGCCGGCGGAACGGGCGTGCGGGGACCCTTAACTCCCTTCCCGCGAACCTTGCAGATGAGTGGCTCATCGCTATCGCTATCCGACTCCTTCTTTCCCTTCCCACCAGCAGCCGCCGGGTTTGCGAGCTTCGGCTCCACTTTCCGGGGCTTCTTCTTCGGCCGCCCCGGAGATGGGCCCTCCTCGCAGCTGATGGTCGAGGCACACGAGCTTTCTGACTCTCTCCGCTTTCTCTTGGCCCCAGGGCCGGGTTTAGCGGGCGCGCCGACGACGCTAGCCGTCCTCGGACTCGTTTTGTCGACGGACCCGCTCCGTAGACAGTTCCGTGGTTGCAGTGCGGGCGAATCCGAGCGCTCGAGTTTAACTCCAGGGCTGAGTCGCGGCGTCTTCGGTCCGTCCGCGGGACTATTCATTTTGCTACTGGATCGCGTTCGCACGCTACTTCGCGCAACTCGTTCCAACGCCGACGGCGACGGCGACTCCGGCCTCTTGCCCGCGTAGTCCGGCGTCGGGATCTCGATGAGTAGTTGCTCCAGGAGACTCTTATCGGGAAAGTCCGCCTTAAGCGGCAGCCTCTCCAGTTTCGGCTCATGCTTATCTTTCTCCGAATCGCCACCTTTCGTGTCGCCGTTTTCAGAGACAGAGGCCTTCTCCTCCTTCAGCTGGGAATCCGAGCACTTCTCCTGGTTGGAGTACGTGTAGAGCGGCGGCGACATCCTGCTCGGGAGATGGTCGAAGTCGTCGACGCCCTTCTTCGGCGAGACGTTCGATTCTTCCTTGCCCGCCTCGTTCTTTTGAGCAATATTACATTCGAGTTTGATTTCCGAATCGACCATCTTCACTTCCGTCTTCAACTGGTCCTTCCGCTCGCCGCTCTGGCCGGGGGGAGGCTCGTCGTCCCTAAAGATGGGCGTAGGCTCCCGCTTCGGCTCTTTGGTCTGCGGGGAGTCACCAGGCGGACGGCGGGGGGCGTCGTCCCCGTTTATGTGGTCCGCGTGCATCTTTGCGAGCTCCGCCTCGATGTCGCCCATGTCGTCGATGTCCGGGGGCACCGGGTCGTAGTGCGGCTGCCCCGACGCCAGGGAGAGCCTCTCGAGGAGGTCGTCCGACGCGGGCGGAGGGTCGATGACCCCGATTATCCTCTGCACGGACGTTGGGCTCGTCGATCGAGGCATGTCGAGGCGCTCCTTTCTCTGGGGGCCGGGGGGCGACTGGCTGGCCTGGTTGGGCGACTTCTCGGAGAGGGCGTCCATGGACTCTATCCCGGAGTCCTCGCCCTGCGCCTGCGAGTTGGGCGACTTGTTGCCGAACTTGTCGGAGTCCGGGCGGGCGGCGCGCTCGGCGACCAGCTTGCAGTAGGACTTGTCCTTGGGGCGCTCCTTCCGCCGCGGCGACGACGCCCCGCTCCGCTGACTAGGGGCGGGCGGGGGAGAGTCTACCCGACTAGCGCCTATTGTGCCTACGTTTGTCGATCCAGGGGGATCTGGAACGCAAACAGACATGTTTAAATTTCTTCGGCGTTAGTCTTGCGACTAGTTCATCTTTATTGAGAAAGTTTGGTAGTTAGATTTCATTTGATGGGCTGCACAAATATGCCCTTGAATTTCGTGAAACTTCTAGCCCTCACATTTTGGCAAATGAGTTATTTATAGCGCAATCAAATGTGAGACGAGAGAAATTATTGTGCCACTTTAAGAGTGACTTTTTTCTAATGCAAAATGGCCAATTTTGACAACATTGAAACACTTCCTGTACAGTTTCTAAATGTTTTTAATTAATATTTAAAAATTATCATCCAAATTAATTTCATTTTGCAGTACATACAAGATAAGAAATTCTTGGTAAATTTTTGATTCTTTAATTATGCTATATACAAAGCCAATATACATGGATACAAAAACAATTTTACTAATATTTCTAAACAAAATATTTACATATTACATAGTGACCTTTGATAATAATAATGTTTTTAGTACAGCTAGAACATAAAATAATTCTTAACTAATCAACTATAATTAGTATTTCATTCATAGATATTTGCGACAAAAAATTGATAGCATTTTTTATTTAAAAATATTTTTAATAAAAAGTAGAGCCAAGCTTCTTTACTTCACTATCTATGAAGAAAAACAACATAATATCAGTTAATTTAAGATTGCTTCCATATATAATATATAAAAACAATAGTATAGATTTTATTGCACCATACATGTTAATAAATTTTTATGCCAATTGTGATATCTCAGCTGTTATATTTCCAAGTCCATTTCTATCATTCATTTAATTAAGAATTTCATTTTCTTTAGATTGGATTACAAAATTGATAGCAAAATAAATTTAGATACCAATCTGTCTGAAGGTGCCAGCCCATGGATTACAGTGTAATTTTGAACTCCTTTTGAGGTACAATGTAATATGGAAATTACCTTAAAAATTTGTGCATAAGTCAATATACATACCTGGACAGGAACTATGACTAATTTTCCTCTTCTTCTCCGAAGCAATCAGTCCATTGGGAGAGGTTATAGCACTGTCAGTCAGCGTCCGTTTCAACTTGTTGTCCTCGTGGTCAAACGTAGAGGTCTCGAAATCGTCCACACTCATTGTCCGCTCAATACGCTTACGACACTTGAGCAACCTATCCACATCACTAGCACCAGTTTCATTATAATCTGTGTCCACTTGCACTGTTTTCACGTCACTGGACTTTAAACTATCACATTTTGCACCTTCCTTCTCTACTTTTGGAGTTGGTAACTTCTTTTTCGCTTCATGGTTGTTCACGATCTCTCTGTAGCCCTCGTTCTGCGCGTATTTGCCCTCCTTTTCTAGTAAATCATTCCTCCACTCCTTCTCCCTTTCCTTCTCTATGATCTCACTAAGGAGTTTCGACTTCTTTTTCAGCTTCAAGCTGTCTAGCATTAGCTTGTTGTTTAGGAGCTTGTAGTCGTGAGATTTCGTGACTATATGAGCGTTCTTGGATATCGTCTTCATTCTGTAGACTACGCTGTTATCTGCAGACTCGGTCTTTATCGCTTCGCCCTCGTTATAATGGTTGTTTAGCTTTATGTTCTTGACGTGCAAGTACTCATCAGTCTTAGAATTCTCAGTACTGGCTCCCGATTTCGGCACGAGAGTCTCCTCCAAATCCCGCCTGTGGGACTTGTCCTCAGATTCCATCGTTTTCCTAATTTTTATCTTTTTCGAGTGCAACTGAACTGGACCTAACTTTTTCTTCTCCTTCTTGGAGTTCTTTATGACTGCTGAATTTCGACCTCTTAGGCTAATATGCAGCGGCGGTACCCTGAGTTCGCCTTCTGTGGGCTTGTCGCCTTTCGGCGGCATATTAATGAAACTAACGTCTGCTTTGTACACGGGTTGAACCACAGGTTCATTTTTATCTAGTTTTAACCTCAATTTTATGGACTCCTTTTCCCCGGAAGGGGACTTGGGTGCCTCGGCAGTAGGAGTGGAGGGTTTCGCGACGTGGGGTCGCGGTAAGGCAACTTTGGTAGACTTTCCATCGCGCACAATCTTATCCTTTAGCGTGGCCGGTTTTTCCTTTGCGCCACCCGTCCTCGGCTTGCCCCCTTTTTGCGCCACTTTATCGTCTCTGTCTCTCTTAACGATCTTATTTTTCAACTTAGAGTCATCATCCTGGCTCCTTTTGCTATCGTCGATAGGTTCGGTGATCTTCGCGATGCCGAAAATCTCTGGCGTTTCCGTCGAGTTCTCTTTTACTTTGCACTGCGCGACCGTTACTTCTTCGACTTTCTTTTCCGGCTCCTTGGGAGGAGGAATGTCGTCGTCTCTCATGAGCGTTTTGATCAGGTACTGCTTGCTCTGCTCCTCGATCTCTTGGGCTGTGGCCTGAGACCCGACGGTTGCAGTGGATACCGAGGTCGTTGCTCTCACGGGCAATCTCATCGGAGGTGGCATTGACGACGACTGGCTCGCCATCATTCGGTCCGCGTGTAGATTGCTCATAATGACCCTGTCGGAGTTCCCGCTTAGCCTGTCGTTTATGATATTTGCTATCCTATCAGGGTTCATACTGCTTGCTGGCATCCGATCAGAGTTCATACTGCTTCCCGACATCCTTTCTGAGTGCATGCTATTTCCAGCCATTCTTTCTGAGTTTAGACTGCTTGCAGCCATTCTATCCGAATTTAAGCTTGTTACTGATCTGTCAGTGTGTAAGCTGCTTGGGCCCATTCTATCTGTATTGATACTGCTTATGCCCATTTTCTCTGAATTGAGGCTGGTCGCGACCATTCTTTCGGAGTTCAGGTTACTCACCATCATCCTCTCAGTATTCATTCCACTCGAAACTCTTTCAGAGTTCATACTGCTTGGCGTCATCCGATCCGAGTTTACGCTGGTCTGAGCCATTCTTTCTGAGCTCATATTACTTGTGCCCATTCTTTCTGTGTTTATATTACTACTGACCGTTCGGTCTGTGTTCATGTTACTGGTCCCCCTGTCTATGTTGACATTGCTAGCGACCATGCGATCGGTGCTCATACTGTTCCCGCCCATTCTTTCCAACCCTACACTACTCGCGACCATTCTTTCCGAGCTCATGCTGGACGTCCCCATTCTTTCTGCGTTGATACTGCTTGCAATGGAGTTCATAGTACTTGTACCCATTCTGTCCACACTGGTATTGGTGGTGACCATTCGATCCGAATTCATACTGCTAGGCGACATCGAGTAGCTCGCGTTGGGTGGCGACTTGAATGGCGGATGGTGCGTATTTACTATTGTGTGGTTGGGGCTCTGCGCGAACGTTTTGGACTGAGGCACCGGCGGCGGAGGCATAAAGTTTGTCTCGTTTACGGTGTCGAAGTCTGGTTTAGAAGGCACATCGCTGTTCACGCTCGAATGGCTGGGCGTTGCTTGTTCAATGTAGGGACCGTTTAAAGCTCCTGTGAACTGTCCGCCTGTGATTTCCCGGAGGAGAGCATCGGGGTTCGACTCCGCCGAATTGGAAACGGTGTCTTGTGATTCGTAGTTGGACAGCAGATCGAGCTTAGAGGAGGAGTCAAGGTCCGAGATGGCGGACAGGGCGGTGTCGTCGAGATTGAGGTCTGCGCCGAGGGTCGGGAGCAGCTGGTCCAGATCGCAGGTGTCCGGCAGATCGTTCAGTAGGTTGAGAGGGTCCCGGTAAGGCTCATTCCAGTCTTGTTGCGACGCGTCCCGCGACGCCGCCCGCTGCCGCGCGTTGTACTGCTGCTGATACCTTTGGAACTCCTGTAAAACAGCAATATATTCTTATTTAGTGGCCATCATACATTAGAATATAAAATATACATAAAGGTACATGAAATTGAAATTTCTTTCACCCAAGTGCGGTTTCAAACTTTCCTATTTTTCGGTGCCATTACGCGTGTTTTGTTTGTTTTTTCTAGCGCGTGTACGCGCGAAATAGCAAGATTGGACATCATTTTTATTTAACATTATTTTATTTATTTACAAAATCCATAGCTCTTAGAATTAAAATACATAAACATCCTTGAATAAGATCTGGTATTCAAGGATTTACATTTATTAAACAAAAAATTACACGACCGTTACTATCATATATTATGCTCACGTTAGTAAGAGCACCTGCAAGTGTGTGTATCTGTGTGTTAGGGTGTGTGTGACCGCTCTAAGTTTATAGAGACAATTCACAAAAATTCACATGAATTTTCATGCAAATTAATTCAATCACACCACTACTGGCTTACATACCTGAACACTGGACTGCGTCTTCTGATCCATAGTACTGGTCGGCGGTAACAGCGCTTGAATGTCCTCCGGCGTGACCCTCGGGGGCGGAGGCCGCGGCCGCTGGATCTGCTGCCTGTAGGGCGGCGGCGGGGGCGCGGGGAAGGTCTCCGCGGTGTAGGTGGAAGAGGGAAAGCGCGGCCGGATGACGGTGGCGTTGGGCGCGGGGGAGCGATACGCGGGCGGCGTGGGGGGCGGCGTAGGGCGCGAGGGGAACGCCCGGCGGATGAAAGGCGCGGGGCGGGGGGCGGCGCGCACCCCGGGGGACGGGGGCGGCGTCGGCGCCGGTCGAGGCGTCGTCGGTCGCCCACCCCGGTATTCGAATGGTGCTCGACCCACTGCTAATTCCACCTATTAAAAGAAAATGTGATGAAATTTTTGTGCTAAAACAACTTTGTGGGTATTTCACTATGCTGATAGGCTTATTTTTCAAAAATATACAATGTTACTTATTTGTTTTTTTATTTTATTTATTTAGGTAATAAAGCATCACGAAAAGGCGATTACTTCATTTCACTACGTGTTTTTAACATTACATACAAGGTAACTCACATTAACTGAAAAGAAATATTTATTGCTTGTTACTACATACTAAACATCATGTAAAATATTGGTCAAAAAAAATAACTATGGGAAAATTCAAACTGCACTTGTAGCTGAACAGACTCGTAATGCTGTTACCTAAATTAGAAATGAGATTCGCAAAACTCGCGCATCAAGGGTTCCGTACCATTTAATAAAAACACGTTTCTTGTATGGGAGGCCCACTTAAATATTTATTTTATTTCGTTTTTAGTATTTGTTGTTATAGCGACAACAGAAATACATCACCAACATTATCTACGGAAATTATAGCTGGCACAGTTCACGAGATACAGCCTGGTGACAAACAGACAGACAGGCAGATGGACAGCAGTCTTAATAATAGGGTTCCCTTGGTAACCTTAGGGTACGAAGCCCTAATAAAGGGACATCTTGATAGAAAAGAAGACAAACATAAGAGATTGTAAATACTAAGACAACATACCTGCGAGTCCTCCAGCCTATCCAGCTTGGCCGGATGCTGCTGCGGCTTCGAGCGGGGCTGGGGCGCGGCCGCGTCGTTCTGCAGCAGGTTGACGAGCAGCGGCGAGGACATGGCCACGGTGGGCGGCGCGGGCGAGGCGGGCGGCGGCGGCGCGGCGGGCGCGGGGGGCGCGGGGTACGGCGGCGGCGGCCCGGCGAACGACGACGTCGACGGCCGCGGGAACTGCGCCTCCGTCGCGGTAGCCGTAGGCGGGCGCAGGCCGCTCGCGCACCCGCCTATACCTGCCGAAGGTCAAGGATGTTTGTAACGTATTTGTATCGTATACGTATTGGGAAGTATTGGGATTGCCCAAAAGAAGGCTGCAACCATTTTTGTGTCTCACTGCTGGGAACGGGTCTTTCCCCATTGTTGAGAAGACCTGGAACTTAACAAGCTGCTCCAAAGCGGATTGGTGGAGATGCGGGTTAATGGCTAACCCGCTGTTAAATGTTTATAAACAACCCATGAGGCCTCCGACAAGGTTCAACGACAGTTATCTGTCGATAACAAACAGTCCCAATGGCTTAGATCCTATCGAAGCACGGAAACGCGCATGAAATTTTTGCCACTAACGTCACCCATCTTAAGCCCAACTTCACGTAGATCTTCTCTTCTGCGTAGATCGCTTGCATTCTACGCTAGCCGCCAAGCCATACACTTTTCAAAAAAAGAACTTCGACAAATTCAGACCATGGAGATGGTTGGCCGTAGGAGGATTAAACCAGAGCATACAACATTTCCCCTAGTGGCCTTCGTAATTAATTCTATTAGTCTTATTAGGTGTCTGAACTAATGAACTACGTCTCACATCATTGAAGCTAGTCACTCCAGTCTGACAAGGCTAGAATTTTGTCCTAGAGTGTGTGCTTGTTGCACTTCTATTTTAAGTAGGCTGATGGCAACCTCATGACATTCAGCAGTAAATGCACATTCCCACCCAAACATGATTTGTTTCATGACAAAAATACTTTTTCAACCAAACCATAGAAGTGCTACCACATACATATGAAAGAAAACTTTTCTTTCTGATGTATAATGCCTAAGTGATGATCAACGACTATGACGGATCTTGCTTTCCTTTGGGCACATTGTGTTAAACTTTGATACATACCTAAAGTATTCTCCTTCCGGTGTATAACCCTGGCCTGGGTCATGCTGCCGAAGGGGAACTCGCAGCGGTCGCTGGTCGGGGTGGGGATGTTCTGCGGGATCTTGCCGTCCATGGGGCACACGGTGTTGGGCGACTTGAAGTTGTCGCGAGGGGGCGCTGGGGTGGGGGGCGGCTCGCTCGAACTAGTGGAGGCGCCGTCGCCGTCCGCCAACAGCCGCCCGATGCCGCCCAGGCCAGCCAGCAGCTCCGAATTGGATTGCGTGCGCGATGTACTCGCATCTGGAAGGAAATAGACAACATTTATACATCGTGGATGAGTTATGAGCAATCTACAAGTACTAAAAGGTTGTCATATCAATTTGTATATCTAAATCAAAACTACTGGTACCGACATCGCACGTTAACATCTTACATTTCTCTTTTTGTGCACGTAACGCACGGAATCAGAGATTCAAAAGATTTTATTTGATTCCTATTTACCTGGGCAGTTCTTAAGAGAGGGTCATATTCATCTGGCGCTGGCCGCCAGCGATTTCGCCTACGTTATGGGGACCCGTTTTATGGGTCCCCGTAGCATAAAAGTCCATGTGCAGGCTTGCAGGCTATATACCTAACTTTATTTCATCCATGGGACAGCTAGTTAATAAAAATGTACTGTTTCGCTAAGATCACGACATCAGGCTAGCATTGCTTACCGTTCATACACATAGCCTCCGTAGGATACCCTGTGTCGTTGGTGTCATAAACACACACAAAGATATGGACACGTATACACAAACTATGCAAAAATCAAAAACAAGTCAATCAAATATGGGTAGGCATTGCTAGCAATAGAACTCAGGTTCCATTAACACATTTCCACGGTACACAAACAAAATGAAGACCATTATTTATTATAAAGTGTATCTCACCATCGGCGTCAGTATTGATCCTGAGCTCGGCGCCGTGCTGTAGCCGCAGTGAGACTGCCGCGTCGCCGTCCAGCTGCACGGACAGTATGCCGAGCGCACGCAGCTGCGGCGCGCCCGCCTCGGCCAGCGCACGCAGCCGCGCCGCCGCCGCGCGCGGCACCGACAGCGTCACACGCACCGAGTTCCAAGGCTCCACCTGCAAACAGACCGGCACGGTTGTAGTGGACTTTGGTGATAATTGGGAGTCTTACCAGGGAGTCTTATACACTAAAATATACTAAATGCACGGTAAGTAATAGTACTTGGACGACCGAGCGTTGCTCGGATAAAAACAATTTATTTTCTTGGTTTAATTTCAAATGAAACACTGATTTGCTTAGTGTTACTTAACAAAGCCTTCTGAAAATTCTCCCAATAAAAAAAAATTTTGCAAAAAAATATAAAATAACGGCAATATCGTTTTCATTAAGGTTTGAACCCGGGTCTCTAGTTCCGCAGTCAGCCCATGTAACTATTCGGCCAAGAAAGCTTTAATTCAATGAACGAAATTTTTATAGAGCTCTTTCAAATCGACATTGTCATCTCTTTGAACGTTGGATTGACGGATGGCGTTTGACGGCGTTCTACGCCACAATATTATTAATACTCTATAATGTCAGGAAGGGTCGTATTTTTCAGTTTATATTTAAGTTGATCATCGCAATAAAATTATTTTTAATTAAATTTCTAAAAATAAAACCTAACTGGATCGATGATTTATCACCTCCGAAACCAGGGTACTAAATTGCATCAAAATTGTTGGAGGCGTTTTCGAGATTTAAAAAATAAATGAGGTATATACAAGAATTGCTCGTATATAGACGGTTTGTTTAAATTCTGAAATTCTCAACAGATTGAAAGATATATAAGTATGAAGAAAACTCGTAACTTGTATCTTCCTCCTTGATATCGTATAAACTTTCGCTGCTACTCCGGATAAACTAAAGAGGATAAAAGCCGCCTCTTATAAAGTATGGCCGGTACTCGCATCTTTTTCATCGAAGCAAGGAATTGTCACAATGCAGAAATGATTTTTTTTAAATCCGCCCCTGCTCATGCTCATGCTTGTCCTGACTTTGATTAGATCACCATTTTCTGCATTGAGGGAAACCCCTCTCGAAAGTACTGGTTACATCATTATGAGCGTTGACGACGTGACGTCAACGCCTGAAGTTGGCTCAGTGTTCTATTACATACTCCATACGTCAGCGCCTTGACGTGACGAAACTGAAGGAGCAAAGGTTAAGCCGATGACGATATTATGAATGATTTTTTTATGAATGATTTTAAATATAAATTGGCTTTACAATTCTATTTGTGCATTAATTAAAATTAAACTGTAATAATAGTAAGTATATTTATTAAATTTCTTTTTTTTATTATTAAGTTAAAAACTTGTTTACGTTAGCAGTTGGCAGTTGAGTTGCCACTCCAGAGGCTGTAGCAGTCCTCATCGAAGTGTGGAACGTGATCCACATAATCACAATAGAATTGGTTCATCGCTAAAATGGGGACAACGGTGGTAACACTCCGAACAGTAAAAGGTGAATTTGGCTGCAACCTGCGTCTCAATTCTGTGCCCCACTGCTGGACTGGACACGGATCTCTATCCATAGGCCTGGAGCTTATCACCAAGCTGCTCCAATGCGGATTGGTGGAGATGCGGTTTAGTTTAGTCGCCAATCCGCTGTCGGATGTTTTGAAACTGTCTATTATGCATCCGACAACGTTAAATGTCGTCTCCTCATTAGAATGCCCATATTATAGGACTGTCTCTGCTGCCATTGAAATACCTATAAGGAACGTACAACAAAACCACATACTACGTGTAGTATTTACCAAAGTAAATGAATCTTAGAATAATTTCTAAGAAATGAATTAATTAGTTTGTAACAATACATTATCACCTCTGAATGAGATTCGTTTACAACTGTCCAAATATTTATTAATTCATATATGTATGTTGTTTACTACTATTGCCCAAGTTTGCTTACGAGTCGATTTTTATCGCGTCACTTCATGGTTGGGAGTTAGGGTTGCCAGGCAGAAAAGCAAATTAGGATAATCCTGGTAACAACACTTACGTATTTCACAACATATGCCACGTTTTGTTAACTGGTCTGATGCACCCCATGGACATCTTACCTCAAGAAAGCTCGTATTTGCCTGAAGTCAAAGAACTTTAATGGTTCGACCGGGGAAGTACCAACGCTGCAGGCACTTTTGCCGTGAAGCAATTCTACTGCTTCGGCGGAAAGAAGCAGTTACAGGTCAGACTTAAAAGAACTGGCCTACATCGCCTTCGGACCACAAGGAAGACTTATGCTTGATTAAAGTTGTGTGTAGATAGATATGTCCATGGGCTGCAGCGACCATTAACTCCACGTGGCCTGCATGCTCGTCTGCTACTCTATTTAAATAAAAAAAAGTGATATGGATGTGCGTTGCAACTTCCGTCGTCCACTCAGTGTGGTCGTGCAATTCAAATACAAAGCAGATATTGGTGCAGCGTAGTTCAACCACTAACTGCTTCCCTAGTCCAACCATGCCAATTTTACCACCATTATAATTTGATTTAACAAGACCAAAAGTAACTTGGGATGGAATCGTTACTTTGCTATTACAATTGGAAGCGCGCACTCTTTAACGGTTCATTTCTAAAGATTGATGAAGATCTGGCTAACCGAAACATGACAAGTCTACTTATGTAGATATTAGAATATTACTCACACACGATTTCACTCCAATTCCAAAACGCCACAATGTAAAAAAGAGCAAGCCATGTCAGTAGCTCATTTCTTGTATGAAGCGAACTATTAGCACACAAACATTAAATCTTCATTGTTTGATAGGATAAAAAGGTAATATGTTCAATCTACGTATGGAACTACGTAGAAAGTCTCGAACCTAGTCGTCAAGATGGCATCCATATTCGGAGTGCGTAATACGGAGTAAGAGTTCTGAGAGTGAAATATGACATCGCTGGTATCGTATGTCAAAACCACAGTAGCACGCAAGAACCGACATCAAATGCATTTGGTACACCAGTGTTTACGATAGAATATAAAAATGAATCACATATGGTTGTTTATTGCAAGAGCAATCAGTAATGCAGCCTTCCTGGTGCTTTTCATTTTATCGAGGATGCAAAAGACACATTCAAAGACAAAGATACAGAACACAAATATAAAATCTTTATATATAAATTACGTGTCACGTGTTTGTCCGCGATACTACTTAACCGATATTAATAAAATTTGCACACCGTGTGTAGTTTGATCCAACTTGAAAGATAGGATAGCTTACATCTCAATTTATAGTCGCAATATTATTATTGTTGTTACTGATACTTTAAGGCAGGACAACGTCTGCCAGTCCCTGTAGCTTCGGGATTAAGAATAGAGCTACGGTATCCCCTGCCTGATCGTAAGAGGCGACTAAAAGGGGGCTTCCGGGGTTGTGGACGGTGTGAGTGGGAGCTCGATCCGTCCAACCAGCAGCCCCGGGGGGAAGGGCGGCGATGTGTGCGTGGCCAAATGTCGCCGTGAGCATCGGAAGGTGCAGGAGAGCACATATGCTCTCCCGAAGATGGGCCCGTTCTGGGGCGTCGCGCGTGGAGGACACCGGTGCGTTCCGCCGGAGATCCCGGAGTCCTCCCCAAGCGCAGTGGCAGCCACCGAGGGGGTTTTAGTGTGGTCAAATCCCACATAACCCGGTACCCTCTCCCAAGGTGCCGGGTACCTTTTGAAGGTTTCCCCCCCGAAAACAAAAAAATAAAAATAAAATAAAGGACAACGTCTGCCGGGTTAGCTAGTATAAAATAAAAATTACTAAATTTCGTTTATTGAGAAAGCAAAAAAGTCACAGTTCATTCATCACCATCGAAAAACTCGAAAGAATTTGCAGATCCTTTCGAAGTTGGGAATCATGATTTCAGAAGATGTAATCGATTGGGACATTATAAACAAGAGAACCTCCTAAACCTCCGAGGAAGGTTACTGTAGATGTTCTAGTAAAGAACTCACATAACTGGGTATCTACGTAAAAGTAGCTAAAATCCTTTTTACGTCCCATAACACGGGTCTCTGCCCATAATCTAGGAGTCCTAGAGCTTACTCTACCACGTTGTTACAATAGGGTTTGGTGGGTGATCCTTCCAATTTAAAGTAGAAGTACTTCAGCTCCCAATTTAAAAAAAAAATAGAATTACATATACTCGCCGGTAGATGTCAGGAAGAGTCATTTTTTACGGACTTCCAAAAGGAGGTACTGTATTCGGCTGTATGTATTTATTTGGTGGGTTGTTCACCGATTACTCCGCGGTTTGTGGACCGATTTTCAAAATTCTTTTTTTTTTTTGTTCGTATGCTTATACTCCCGAGGTGATCCCATTGTCATCAAGTCAGGATCTGATGATGGGATCCCAGAGAAATCGAGGGGAACATACAATATTTAGGGTTCCATGCAAAATGCTATACCTACTTTTTTACTTGTACCACCATTAAATTTTGTGATGCATGATGCAATAAATATTATGATTATGATTATTATTTATAGCACAACAATTTATTTTCATATTCTTACTAAAGCAAAACACACATTTGTGTATAATTATCATCATATCATGTTGCTGAGCTGATGATGAAAGGCACTAAGACGGTTAGAAGTTGAGAGCAAATTATTTCAGTATATCTTTTTTTATTCAAAAACTTATATTCCTAAGCAGGTCCAAGTGTTACCATGTCAAAATCTGATGATGGGATGCTGGGGAAATCGAGTAAAACACTGAAACTTTATAGGCACACACATTGTTTATGCATATTTTTTAACATAATACAAATATTCATGCCCGGTATTTATCACCTCATGTTTATAAGCTGATGATTGAAGGTGCAACTCTCAACAGTTAGGAGCCGAGAGCAAATTATTTTAATATGTTTAGATGGACCGATAGTAGTATTCTTTCAGGCTATTAGATGACTATTAGACTAACATGATTATAAAAGGTAAAAACGTTTAGAAGTTAGGTGGAAAATTTTCCAATTATGCTTATACATAATATACAGAATTATTTAATTAAAATTACTAAAAAGAGTGAAATTAATAAGTTTTTAACAAAAAAATAGAACCAACTTAAAATGGTTAAAAATTAAATTGTTCAGTACCTACTTCTTCCTTATGGTAATGACTCTTAAAACTATTTTTGGAGTCGGGCCCATAGTGAAATGTCGTACCTTTCGTTCTGAATGGGCACCAACTCCAAAATAATTTCAACAGTCATTACCATAAGGAAGAAGAGACAGAGAAAATTTTATTTAACACTACTTAAATCCTTTTTTACCTACCACGATGCTCGGTTACCTTTTTTGAAGGAGGACAGTTAAGGAGAGACACCATTAAATGGGATATGATATATTTAGTCTGTTAGTATGAAATTAAAATTTGCATTACCTTCTGATATCTTAAGAATGATCTACTTTGAATATTGAAATTTCGACTTGTGTCACTATGGAATTCAGCAGGCGATATAAATAATGTTTTACGCTTAATTATAGCTGTTCAAAATACTTTGTATATTTCACATATTGCTATAAAAACCAATTAGTAATGCATAAAATCGGAAGACTAATCACGTTATACATATCTCCATCTAACCTTGTTAACTTTGAGCGTGTGCGGATGCGGCTCGGCGAGCAGTGCGCGCAGCTCGCGAAGCAGCCGGCGCAGGCGCGCAGGGAAGCGTGGGTCGCGCAGGTCACCCTCGCAGGTCACCACCACGCCGCACGAGCCGCCGCCCGCCGAGCCCAGCCCATCGCTGTCCGCTGCCATGCTGGAAAACGATCGCCAGATTAGTTTTTGAACAAGTCATTTTTGTAATAAGAAAAAAAAAGAGTAAAAATCCGGCCACCAGTTCCATTGTTGTGGTAGAACTTTTACGGTTCCAGAGTGGCAGTACCACCATACATGCTGCACACATTTCTTTCTGTCGTGAAGTAATTCTTTATGTTTCAATGGAAAGGTGATATTGTTGGCCAGACCTATTAGCCGCGCGGAAAAGCAACCTCAGGCAATACCCAGGCTTGCTTTTTCTTCTGTGTAGATAAGATGTCCATGGGCTGCAGCATCTTTTAACACCACATGGCTTGCATCTGCATGCTCATCAACTGTATGGGCACGGGATTGGGGTGGAAAAAGGTGTTATGTTTCCGACTGGAAGCTACTATCCTTCCATCAAAGAATATTGACAAAGACAAAATTTCAGGAGGTAAAAAATTATCAAAGCTTTTAAATTCGTAAACAAACATGTCTTTAGGCTCAACTTACACCGCTGAATGAAATTTAAGTTAACTTGTTTGCACATGGTAATGTTTTAGTTTGTATCTGGCTATCCTGTATGTGTAGTTTTCTTAATTTTATTGTCAACTATAAAATATTGCTTTTTATAATAATTAAGCTTTTTATGAAAACTTACAAGACAAACAAAAACAACTTATAGTCAATCCATTTCCCACTTTAATTACCATAACATTTCTAAAAACTCTTTTATGCATTTTGGAATACTACTTTATGATTTATGTAACACACATATGAAATACTAGTTTTTTTTTTAATTTGTTATGACACATTAAAAAAAAACTAGTATTTCATCAATGTTTTTATGTCCCATAGCTGGGCACAGGTAACCTATCTGGAGTGAGAGGGATGTAGACCATAGTCCACCATGCTGGCCAAGTGCTGCGCTGGACTGGTGGACATAATCATCCATCCATCCGTCAGTCTTTTATTGTCCACTGCTGGACATAGGCCTCCCCTAACGTTCGCCACCCCTCCCGGTCCTGGGCCTTCTGAATCCAATGACTACCCGCTGTCTTCTTCAGGTCATCAGTCCACCTGGTTAATTAGGAGGACCGACAATCGATGGGGAAGAAAGGTCCTTGAATGGAGACCACGTCTCGGCAAAAGGAGTACAGGCCGCCCTCAAACCAGGTGGACATAATGCCTTTGAGAAATTATGATTAAAACTACTTTTGTTTCCAAAGTTCCGGGGGGCACATTTAATCATCAATCTGATTGTTATTGGTCGATAGTTTTTGTTAAACCTAGTTAAAGGCCTTAAGGGTGATGTGAAAACATGACAGTTTGTGTGGTCACTAACCCATGTTAGCATTCATGTAAAGTAATTACAAAATAATGTAGTTTAAACAATTGCTGCTTTTTGAGATACTATTGACACCATGCACCCCACACTTTTTTACAGGAAAATACAATTTCTTCTTATTTTTTACTTTTTAGTTTGTATTTTCACAAAAGCGTGTTTTTTAAAGTACATTATTTGTTTTTAATTTGTTAGTTGGATTTTTTTTTCATATTATTGCATTGTCATCAGCCCTTGAACCCTGTGCAAATTTTCAAGTTAATCAGACGCTAAGAAGTAGGTGAAAATTAAGTTAAAAGATTCCGTTACATACATACATACAGGTCAAGCTAATAAAAGCGTGTTAAAAAGTATTTAATGTAAGTAAAAATAATAACTTTAATGTTGGTAATTAATACCAACCAGCATTGGAGCAGCATGCAGTAAGCTCCATGCCTCCCCAATAAGGGGGAGAGACCCATGCCCAGTAGTGGGACTCAAAAAGGGTTGCAGCCAATGAATAAAAAAACATTACTCATGTATGTTTTGTTTAGATATTACACAAAACAATCTGTTTAACACTATTCTAACACAAAATTTTGTAATCATCCATAAAGTTGTCAACAATATGCTTTACTCATCCATAAAGTTGTCAACAATATGCTTTACATTAGCAAGGCCCTTTGGCCTATTTATTGAAGGGTGAATGTGTGTCACTAGGGTAAGACTACTATCACTGGTATATAATGATTGTGAGAGATCACTGTTGTTATCAAATATCTATTTTAGGGTGAGCTTACTTTAAGACAATAGTACCTGGATGACTGAGCATTTCTCGGATAAAAACAATTTATTTTCTTGGTTTAATTTCAAATGAAACACTCATTTGCTTAGTGTTACTTAAATAAGCCATCTGAAATAGCTCCCAATAAATAAAATCACAAAAAATAATAAACGCAATAATATGGTTTTGATTGAGGTTTGAACCCTGGCCTCTATTTCCAAAGTCAGCCTACGTAACCATTTGGCCAAGGAAGCTTTAATTCAATGAACAAAATTTTTATAGAGCTCTTTCTAATCGACATTGACATCTCTTTGAACGTCGGATTGACGGATGGCGCTTGAAGGCGTTCTATGCCACAATATTATTAATACTCGTCAATAGATGTCAGAAAGAGTCGTATTTTTCAGTTGATTATCGCTGAAATATTTTTATATAATTTAAAATTTCTAAATATAAAACCTAGCTGGATCGATTTATCACTTTTAAGCTGCATCTCACAATCGCATCTCTCAATGTCTCACAAATTGGTAGCCAAGTTCAAAAAGTCATAAAATATAATTATGAGAGATAAAAAGGTCAAAAAGAATCACAAGTACATAATTTTTAACATTGTTAATGGAGATGAATAAAGATAAGCAACTTCCAAACAATTATATTTTCTATGAAATCCATACCAGTTATAAATAGGCATTTGAAGATAAGTGTGTCATTGCTCATTAGAGTCATGAATTTAGGTGACTGAGGATTTTTGGTAGAGATACAAATAATGGGACACTATTTTAATTCACAAATTGTTTTTTTTGTAGATAATAGGATCCAATAACATTGTAAGTTGTAAAAATGTCAATAAAAGCAAAAATAACAATCATGGAATATTAAATGACAGAAAATTCTCAAACAGTATTAAGTAACAACGAATTACGAAAGATTACTGCATCCAAAGACTAGTAAACCGAGATTCTTTAATTATTTTATGCTTTTTCAATTGCACTTAAGCCGTGTTGGTTATATTTTTAAGTAATGCTTTGTTTTTTTTTTGTTTTGTAAGATTTTTTTCTTGAAATTTATTTTATTTAAAAAAAATTGTCAGCATTTTACTTTATTTCGATTACTGGGTTACATTAACGTTTTGGAAAAATACATAAAAAATTACTTCACAAATGTAAGAATGCTAAACTACTAATAGGAAGGGGAACTATACCAAGAAACTTGATAATTATCGTTTTATCGTACGCATATACGTAACGTAAGTAGCCCAGGAACTATGATTCACTTACTTTATCAAAGATATAAGATAACTGACCCAAGCCAAAATAAGATATCAGTTTTCCTTAAAACCGAGTTTTCCAATACCATAAACTGATTAGGGTCTGTGCAAACCATCATTTTACCAAAAAATTGGAAATTGTAGATTTAATTTGGCTTCACATGTCAGCCATTACAATTTTCATTACAATAGAGTAAAAAACAGCAAAAGAAAAGTACGTTCGTTCGTTTGCTATTTTTCTTCGTCAATAAACTATGAATTTTCGATTTTGGAATTGAGTGAAACAAATCAAATAAGAGTGACACTGATATAATTGACCCCATAGTTTTGTGTGAGATGGAAAGGAAATGGAAAATTGTCATTTTACGATGTATGTTTTTTTACAGCTTGATATAGTTTAAAAAAAAGTAGAAATAATTGATCTACAGTACTTGCATACGATTTTGGTAAGTGAAAATTATGTATTTAATAAAGCCATTGTCTCTTAAATGGTGTGAGTGAGCTCGGCAAATTAACTAATTTTGTCTTCAGTAACAGTAAACAGACAGATTGGCTTTCGTGATAAAAAGCCAATCGCGAGAAATATTGATAGTAATATTGAAGGTTCTTTCTTATTGCAAGTCTAAAAGTGGTTTTACAAATACAACTTTACGACGTAAATTCCGTCAATACTACAATTGTGAAATTTTGTTATGATTAGCAAACCACAGGCCGCAATGAACGATAGAATATTATTGAATTGAATGAAAGTTACACTAGAAATGTTTTAACTTTTTTCGATAAAAATATGAATATATAATGTATAAATATACGATTTTCGCTGAAATTAATTCACTAAACATAAAAAAATCCTTGCTATTAAATATATCTGGAGCCTGCCGCGTTCATATCCAATCATTATATGTATTATAAAAAAGTGCACAGTACAACAGTCAATGAAACTTTTTTGTTTCTCAGTTTCGACAACCCTGTGCACGTGAGCTTAGAAAAGAGTCACGACATCTCGTCTGGTTCGCAACAGCTGTTCGCTGTCAACGGACAGACAATTATTATAAACAAGTGCACAATACAACATTCAATGAAACTTTTTTGTTTCTCGATTTCGACAACACTGTGCACGTGAGCTTATCACGACATCTCGTCTTGTTCGCAACAGCTGTTCGCTGTCAACGTACACACAATTATTATAAACAAGTGCACAGTACAACAGTCAATAAAACTTTTTTTGTTTCTCAGTTTTGACAACCCTGTGCACGTGAGCTTAGAGAAGAGTCACGACATCTCGTCTTGTTCGCAACAGCTGTTCCCTGTCAACGTATACACAATTATTATAAACAAGTGCACAGTACAACAGTCAATGAAACTTTTTTTATGTAGAGTTTATTGAACTGTCAAAAAGTGACATTATAGTAGCTTAAAAGTTAATTAGGTATTGCCTACATGTATGAGCCTATATCTTTCAAGGTGTTTAATTAGAAAAGTGAGTTTACTACTAGTATAGACAGATTGGGACAAGTACTAATATATAAAATAATAGAATTATGATCAAAATATTATCATAAGCAAAGTTAATGAAAGTCTTTGGAGCCATTTAGGAGATTCAGATTATATTATAGTTATATACAAAATATATTTTCTAAACATAAAACACTAGATCAAATTTATAGCCCCTGAAAATCCCTGCATACTAAATTTCATGAAAATCTTTTGCCATTTAGGAGATTGAGATTATATCTGATACCTTTAAACGAGCAATTCTTTTATGTATCTAAACATATTTGTTGAATCTCGGAAACTGCTCCAAAGATTTTGATAAAATTTAGTACCCTGGTTTCGGGATGATAAATCTATCCAGCAAATTTTTATTGTTGTCTTATTTGATGTTTATGCCCTTAAATACAAAATTACTCTTAGTGACATCTATTGGAGAATATTAATAATATGGATGCGTAGAAAGCAGTCAAATGTCGACCATCATCCACCCTTCATACAAATGACAATGTTGATATGAAAGACCTCGATAAAAATTTCGATAATGGAATTAAAGCTTTCTTGGTCAAAAGGTTATGAAAGCTGACTACGGAGCTAGAGACCCGGGTTCAAACCTCAAGTAGGCAAGTTGCGTTTTTTATTTTTTGTGACTTTTTTTTTTATTGGGAGCTAGTTATTTCAAAAGGCTTTGTTAATTAACACTAAGAAAGAAAGTAAAAATAAACCAAGAAAATCAATTGTTTTTATCCGAGCAATTTGCTTAGTAACTTAAAGTAAACATTAAACACTTCTTATCAATACAAACATAAGAAATATGATGATATAAGAGAAATAAAAATATAACCATGTAACATTTAAATACAAATTATATTAATCAAATGATAAGTTTACAAAAAAAAAATAACGGGTTGCACTCCTGGAGTGCCAGCAGAAGTGAAATCATTAATGTTTCACATTTTTGATGTCTTGGAATGGTTAGGGAATAATTCTGCACAAATTGCTTGAATTATCAGTATTAATTTCTATCTAGTATTTTTATAAAGCACTCACTCATTTTTTACCGACTTCCAAAAGAAGGAGGTACTGTATTCGGCTGTATGTATTTTTTTTTTTTATATATGTTCACCAATTACTCCGCCGTTTGTGGACCGATTTTCAAAATTCTTTTTTTGTTCGTTAGCTTATACTCCCGAGGTGATCCCATTGTCACCAAATCAGGATCTGATGATGGGATCCCAGGGAAATCGAGGGGAACTCTCAAATTTTATAGGCACACACATTGATTTTCTTATAGTTTCTGAAGCATAAGAAATATTTACGTATAGAAATCATCATCTCATGTTGCTGAGCTGATGATGGAAGGTACTGCGACAGTGAGGAGTTGAGAGCAAATTCTTTCAATAAATAGTTTTTTATTCGAAATCTTTCATTCCCGAGGTGGTCCAAGTGTCACCAAGTCAAAGTCTGATGAGGGGATCCCAGAGAAATCGAAGGGAACATTCAAATTTTATAGTACAACAAAATGTTTTTCATATTTTTACAAAAGCAAAACAGACATTTGTGTATAATTATCGTCATATCATGTTGCTGAACTGATGATGGAAGGTACTACGACGGTTAGGAGTTGAGAGCAAATTCTTTCAATAAATCTTTTTTTGTTCGAAATCTTACATTCCTGAGGTGGTCCAACTGTCACCATGTCAAAATCTGATGATGTGATATTAGGGAAATCGAGGGAAACACTGAAACTTAATAGGCACACACATTCTTTTAGTCATGTTTTTAACATAATACAAATATTTATGTCTGGTAATTATCACCTGCTGTTGCTTAGCTGATGATTGAAGGTACAACTCCTCAACGTTTAGGAGCTGAGAGCAAATTCTTTCTTTAATTTATACGTTCAGGTGGACTGATAAAAGTATTCTGTCAGGCTATTAGATAAACATGATTATAAAAGGTAAATCTGTTTAAAGTTTAGAAGTTAAGTGAAAAAAATTCCAATTATGCTAATACATACAGAATTATTAAAATTACTAAAAAGAGTGAAATAAATAAAGTTTTTAACAAAAAAATAGAACCGACTTCAAACGGTAAAATATAAAATTGTTCAGTACCTACTTCTTCTTGCTTATGGTAATGACTCTTAAAACTATTTTTGAAGTCGGGCCCTTAGTGAAATTTCCTGTCTTAGTAAATATAGTGTACCTTTCGTTCTGAATGGGCACCAACTCCAATATAGTTTTAACAGTCATTACCATAAGCAAGAAGAAGTAGTACTGTCTCACTGTCTGTACTGTCGGTGCCAATTTAGAACGAATGGTACGACACTTACTAAGGGCCCGACTCCAGAAATAGTTTTAAGAGTCATTACCATAAGCAAGAAGAAGTAGGTACTGAACAATTTTATATTTTACCGTTTGAAGTCGGTTCTATTCTTTTGTTAAAAACTTTATTTTCTTTCACTATTTCTTCGTCACTTTGTTCAATGTCCATATTTTAAATACTTGCTATAAACGAATTTTACAAGTATAGATCGATCGATCGAGCCATCAGTGTCACCCCTCCGGTCTTACAAATATTTGATCAGGCCACGTGTCCTGAAGCGCGTTTAACATTTTTTACCTATCCCAAAAAAGTGCACAACACCACTAAAGAAATTTTCACTTCAAAAATAACTGTTGAAGCTTTTCTATTGCACCATTAGCTCACCAAAGTCTGATTCTGAGTAACAAAAGAATTATGTACCTATAATAATATGAACGATTTAACATAACATTAGACAGAGAGAGCAATACAGTATAGTGACAACACTGTACTGTCTGAAAACAGTGTGTGCAAATATTAGCAAAATGCTGTTTTGCTGGAAAGCTATTAGAAAGATGGTCAAAAGTGTAAATAATTATTGGAATTATATGAAAATACAGATTTTCATACTTTGATTGTGTGGACTTAAAAACTTGATATTCACAGCTCCCAAGAAATAGGGAATATGCATGATTTATTTATTTATTTATTTAACTATCAATCAATCCTATTTGGCATAGACACCAAGTGATCTTAAAGGACCACATTGATAAGACCACTATGAAAAACATAAATGGTAGTCAAAGTTAAACCGCACAGTGTAGTGTTAAAAACGGCCCATACAAAGTAACAAGGCAAGACAAATGACATCAAATGTTGTGAACACTGTACCAAATACTATGGGAAAAACAAGTGATTTGCAATTTTAACAAATAATAAAAACTGCATTCAAGTATTAAGTTGTAATTATTTGTAATTTATTACTTAAATATATATTTATTTATTTATTTAGTGTTAATATTTGAATAATATTAACAAAACATATACCCTCAGGATCATAAGAAAATGGATCTTAACAGACAAATATACTGACAGGTCAAAATGATTCTACATGCAATATATCAACAATATTACCTGTAATTCAGATCATATTTTGACAATTGTGAATTCTAAGCATTTTTGAGCCCTGAGGGCTGATTTTGTAATTCTGACAGATATTATTTCAATTACTTTGATTGAAATATTTTCTATCAGAATTACAAAATTAGCCCACGATTGGCTGATTTTTAACTCTGACAGAAATTATTTCAATCAAAGTAAATGAAATCATTTCTTTCAAAGTTACAAAATCAGCCCTCTGAGCACAAAACAATAAAAAATACAACATATTTCATTATTGTAGTAAAAATTTGCTACTGACTAGCAACATTTTTTTTACTAACAAGCTACATATTATCAGCTATTAATTTAAACATAGAAGCATAGAGATAGATATATTCCCTGATTCAGTCATACAATTGCTATTCCTACATATTTTTTTTTTAATATGATACAGATAATTTTATTATGTATCAGTTTATTCATATGGGGATTAAGTTTTGTGAGTTGTAAATATTTATCATTTTTAGGTTTCATTACCTACATCACTTTGTAAAGAAGTTACCATTGAACAAATCAAAAAGTTTTATCTAATAATGTAAGTAATTGAAAGTTTACAGAAATATGTGTAATTTATGTGTAGGTAGTAGTAAACAGCACAATTTCAAATACAGTCTGAACTTTGCACTTTTGTATGTAAGATGGTTGGCAAGTTGTTAAAAAGAAAACATATTAGGTATGCTGATATTAGTTAAGAGTTTGTGAAGTTGTTTTAAATAATGAATGAAAACTTGTATATTGTAGAGTAGAGCAGCTCAACAACCCTAACCTAACTTTATTTACATATTGACAGCTCTATTGACAAATAACACGTACGCCAATAAGACAGAAAACAAAATATTAATCCAATGGCAATTAAAATGGGGTTGGATTGACCGCGTAGGGATTCACGGCGAATCAAACGATGAACGTTTCCTACAACGATGACAAGGTCGACCAAAACACTGTCGCGTGTTACACAACCGCTCCAAAGTTAACCGTTTCCAGCGAAAATGGACATTCGATTAGGTTCATGTGATCGTGCGCCGCGCGGGGCACGTCCGCGGCTGCCGGCCGACCTGCTGTCCACCATCTATGAGTCCATTTTGTTCACAACACATCGCGGTTAAACACCTCACAAAAAGTAAATAAACTTAAAAAATGCTTACCTATCATACAATGTCACATTCCGCTCAATACTACACAAGTTCTACTGTCTCGTGTTCCAAATCATCCTGGAAAATCAAACGCAACATTACAGTCCGGCTCGGACGCAAGGCAAAATCGGTCCTATGGTCACTCGCTCACTACTCCCAAAACATATGATACGCCACTATTGTTCCGCCCCAGGTCCGCCCGGGGCACTGTCTGGCACTTATTTTCGAATTTTCACATCCGATCACTAGACTAGAAATTTGCGATTTTCCTCACGAATCAAATTCACTGATTAATGTTCCAGTGACGCAAAGCTCATATATCGTGAAGAGCAGCAGCCATTTTGAAATGTACGGGGAGTGCAGTCACGGCATGGAACATTCGTAAATTACGGCTTTTCTGGTGGTTCGCTACACTAAAGCCTCGGTTGGTTTGTGCTTAAACTTTACACAGGATCCATTTTTACACTTAAGGTCACAAAACTTCACTCCATTTTCTTATTGAAACTATCCAAAACAACCTAAGCGACATCCGATAATTCCAGCTTACCCCATTTGCATGACACACATAGAAACGGAAAAAAACACTTAAAACACATAAAAACGTACATAAAACGTGTCGCGCCGAATCATAAGAAGTTAAAGCATCGCATCAATATATCAGTTCGGTAGAAAAATCGCTAAAAAGATTGGTATATATTTTACAAATAGTTATTCGGTACGAACAATAACAACGGACGCCATTTGCAATTTTCAACTTGACATGCGCATTGACTCGAAGTAGACAAACATACGTGACATATCTTTTGAACGTAGTCATAATCTAATAAAAGTGATTTAGTAAAATGTGAATTAAAATTTAACGTATATTTTTCCTTTAAGAGAAAGCAACAGTACATACTTATTTGAATGTACATGATCATTTAGACCATTGTTAAATTTTTAATTTCATCCCAAACATGCTGTTAAGTCGGCATTACAAGGTTAGAAGATCCAACTTTCATGCTCCACTGAAGGTTTTCACTGATTGGTTCTTTCTGTAATCTTCATGTTTTTGTATTAACATCTGTGATGCGCATTGGTTGCCGCCACGAAACGTGAGGACACGAATCACTTCCTGTTTTAGTTTTTAAAAGGAATAATTTCAAAATTTAGTCATTTTTCTAAAAATATTGGTAATCGATCTATCTAATAATAATATGTACCTTTAAACGAGCAATTCTTGTATATATACCTAAATATATTTTTTGAATCTCGGAAACAGCACCAACGATTTTGAAGAAATTTAATACCCTGATTACGGAGGTTATAAATCGATCCCGCTTGGTTTTATTTTCATAAATTTTAAAGTATAAAAAAATATTTTCAGCTATATACACTGAAAAATACGACTCTTCCTGACATCTATCGGAGAGTGTTAATAGGTGTAGAACGTCGTCAAACGCCATCCGCCAATCCGACGTTCAAAAAAATGACAATGTCGATTTGAAAGACCTCTATAAAAATTTCGTACAGTGAATTCGTACCGAATGGTTACGTGGGCTGACTGCGGAACTAGAGGCCTGAGTTCAAACCTCAATCAAAACCATATCGCGTTTATTTTTTATTTTTTGAGATTTTTCATTGGGCGCAATTTGAGATTGCGTTGTTAACTAACACTAAGCAAATAAGTGTTTCGTTTGAAATTAAACCAAGAAAATAAATTGTTTTTATCCAAGCAACGCTCGGTCGTCCAAGTACTAATTAATAAGTGACGCTGTTTGATGTTTCAGTCCTTCAGTTATTCTTATTTCAATAATATTATTATTGCATAGAAACTTTGTCAGGTAATTTAAATATTCAGTAATAATACGGAGTTCCTTATTCTTTTAACTTCAAAGCTGAGTTTCTTTAAAATTACTTATTAAACTACATATTCACAAGAAAAAATTACCATTGTGTGAAAGAATATTAGTTGTTCTTTCACGAATACATATATTATTTTCATATAAGTTAAACCCATTGACTGACTTATGTCTGTGACTAATAAATAATAAAAAAATTAAACTGTTAACTTTTTAGAAAGATTTTATTATTTTCAACATTATTTGTTCATATGCTGGTTGTCTTTCAAAGATTCGGAAGGTACCGATTGAAATAACCCTTTTCTGGCCATTTCGTCAGCCCAATCTTCAAATTCTCCGCGTCTGAAATCAAAAAATAAAACTTTGTGGAAATATTGGCTCATTTCTGCATCCACAACAAACGGCATGAAATTTTTATAAAAACACTTAAGCAGACCCCGCGATCTCCGTGTTCATAGAGAAATTAAACACTCCGTGTTCCCTGTAATATTTGGTGTAGGCAACCCAGGACAACCTTTAAGGGCCGATTACATTGGCCAACATGCAGGGTCCGATTTGGCATACATTGCTGACTGGCTATCTTGAGTATTTTATTACAATGTACTCAGTTAACCAGCAATGTATGCTAAATCGGCCCCTGCATGTTGGCCAATGTAATCGCTTCATGGAGCGTTACTATAAAATACTCAAGATAGCCAGCAATGTATGCCAACTCGGACCCTGCAAGTTGGCCAATGTAATCAGCCCTGCGAGTTATACGCGACGCGATGGCTTAAGGTCTGATTACATTGACCAACCTGCAGGGGCCGACCCGCAATACATTGCTGGTTATCTGAGTACAATACTCAAGATAACCAGCAATATATTCCAAATCGGACCCTGCAAGTTGGTCAATGTAATCAGCCCTTTAATCTATAGTTTCTCCTCAAGTTTCTCTATTTCTCTCTACGATTAATAGTCTCTGTGCAATCCTTGTATAATCTGTGGTGGGAATGCTGGAATGCCTGGAATCTGGAATAGGGATGCAACATCGTTCCAAAAACATAGATGTTTTAAAACATCGATGTTGAAAAACATCGGTAAAAGAATACGATACATCGATGTTTTTTTCCATCACAAATTCTCAAATGAAATGTGAAATGTCATTTGTGTCATAAATTAACTCTATAGATGTTAAATAAACATCGATGTTTAGCTGAAAAACATCGATGTTTTGAGTTTGACATCGATGTGTCCTCGATATCATCGTCACATCGATGTTATTAGAATAAAACATCGAAACGTCAATTAATATTTAGGACGCCATCTAGCGTGTACCAGCTTCAACTATCGAATAAAAGAATGAGAATCAGGTAACTATTTTTTTGATTGAATGGAGAGGCTCAGGCTGTGCCAGCCCGAGTACTTCAACCTATGTAGATTGTTTGTACCCAGGTGACTATCAAATTTAACTATTTGCCACTAGATGACACTGATCGGAGTAAGCTGTAGGTATCAACGAATAGTTTGTTCTTTATTTGAATTTCTCAAGGGATAAAAAATAGTGTCAACTTCAATTCAACCTTTGCGTCCAAACATCTTTCTTTCCTCACTTCAAAATTTTCAACTTATTGCTTAGACTAAAACATAATACAGATAAAATGTACAGTTTTATTTGTTACCGAAAACATCGATGTTTATCTATCGATATACTCATCGTTCATTGATACTTTTCATTCGATGTTAACATCGATGTTTACCGTTATGTCGCCGATGTATCGGCGATACATCGTATTTAAAAACATCGATGTTAACATCGATGTCTATGAACAAAACATCGATGTTTTCTAAACATCGATGTATCGTTTTCATCCCTAATCTGGAATTTGGAAGCGAAACTAGGAAACTACATAGTGTTTTATTTCTCTCCATTTTATAACGTAGTGTTTATTTTCTCTATGCTCCATTTCTATTTTCTCGATCTATGGGAAACTAGCGAATTTTAGCGAAAGAAAGTTGACTTGACTTGACTCACACGTACTAAACCACAGAGTAGTTCTACTTTATACTAAACTAATGTGGTACTATTATTTTGATCGTTGTGGACTTGTGGATAATTTCGTTAGATTTTTACAAAGCCGATGAAAGAAATACCTTAGAGATTAATAAATACTAACTTATTCGGCTATTAGGCATTAGCTATGAATTTATGCAAAAATATACAATAGAAAATACAAAGGATAGCTGTATTTGTCTATCAGGTAAGATAATAACATTATAGTACTTTTCTTTTACTTGATTACTTTTTGATACTACTTTACGATTATTCCACTAATTCCACTATTGCAAAGAAATACATACACACGTATTTATCCTGTTAACAAGACGTTTAAACGTAAATTGAATTTAGAATGTTAGTTTCAGTTCACGATAGTGATAAGTTTCAATTCAAAACGCAGCCAAAATAAATGTTTTAGAATGTTGTATTATTGTCGATACCAGGAATACCTATTTGTAAAATTATTTGTTGTTGAACTTGGTAATCTACTGTCTCCCTACATATATTATATCGATGGCTGTCTCGTATGCTTGTGCCGTCTAGTTGAGGTAAATCTTGTTCTAAATATAGCACGAAATAAAGCCTGCTTGAATACCTCACGTACCTAGTAGATTATTAATAATAATCTTTATACCATGATATACCATCTTGCATCTCTCATTTATTTGGAATGGTCATTAGCAACCAAAGCAACCTTAGAACAAATCATCATTGTAATTATATTTATTATGAATACTAGCCTTTCGCTACAGGGAATGCAAACCGGTTTTTTTCTGTTTTGTCTCTATTAAACCCTGTTTTTTTTCCTAAAACCAATTTTTTCGGTTTTTTGCAGAAGAATTTTTTCAATCATGACAGAAATTTTAATGACCTAGAATAAAACAGTCTTTCAATATCACTAATAGGTGTTAGGTATCCTAGATATAGCATTTATATTTAACAAATACAACCATCTTCCAATACCATAAATAATTTTCAATAAAATTAGTTTTTTTAACTTAAAAATAATGTAACTTTAGCATTACTCCAACATTATTTTAAAACATTTTTATTTTACTTTATCCTTATTATGAAGTAAAATCATAATATAATACAACATTGTTCAAGAAAAATAGAATCTTCGACACTGTTGGCATTTCTCTTCATTTTTCCATGGTACAGTGATCTCTGTTTTGAGTTTAAGGATATAAATGGATCCCACTGACGGTAAAACAATTTTGTAAACAAAAGTATAGATTAATTAATAAAAACAACAACTTACATTTTATCAAAGAGGCACTATAGTATACAAATCTTACTTGTTTACCTAGTTTTGTTTAAAATAACCTAAAATAATTTGATAAAAAATGATATATTGAACATAATATATTTATTATAATGTAATATCTAATATGTTTGGTACATGATATTTATAGTTAATTGTGATTTTATGAGCCTTATTTACAGTTTGAACAAATTTAATATATCTATAAATATTTTTTGCTTGATTACTTATGATTGTTGATTAGGTTTTTTTTATTTTATTTTGCTTGATAGAGATCTAACACGTTATTCCGTCAGGGTTGACTGGTAGAGAATGCCTATTGGCATTAAGTCCGCCATTTGTACAACATAGTTTAGTTGTGACAATAAAGAGTAAATAAATAAATAAATATTTGACTATTTTTCTACAAAACTTGTAAACTTTAATGAGATTTACCTTTTATAATAATGTTAACCTAATAACCAGAATAAATACTACTATTGTAGTAGTATTGTATGAATTAATGAAAGTATTTATAAATTTTATGAAGAAATCACAGTCACTTATAATAATCACTTTATCTAATACTTTTAAACGAGCAATTCTTGTATGTATCTAAATATATTTTTGGAATCTCGGAAACGGCTCCAAATATTTTGATGAAATTTAGTACACTGGTTGCGGGGATGATAAATCGATCCACAAATTTTTATTGATAAAATTTGGCGTTTTTTTAAATGTTTATGCAGTTAAATATAAAATTACTCTTACCGACATCTATTGGAAAATAATAATAATATTGTGGCGTAGAAAGCCATCAAAATGGTCAACATTTGACAATCCACCCTTCAAACAAATGACAATGTCGATAATTATGAAAGACCTCTATAAAAATTTCGTCAAGGGAATTAAAGCTTTCTTGGTCGAATGGTTACGAAAGCCGACTACGAAGCTAGAGACCCGGGTTCAAATCTCAAGTAGGCAAGTTGCGTTTTTATTTTTTTGTGACAATTTTTTTTTAATTGGGAGCTAGGGTATTTCAAAAGGATTTGTCTAAGTCAATGAATGCTTTGCTTAAAAATAAACCAAGTAAATAAATTGTTTTTATCCGAGCAACGCTCGGGCGTCCAGGTACTTTTTATATTATTGTAGTAGTATTCTGTCAAATTGATGTAATGTGCCAAAATGTTCAGTGGTCTGATGAAACAGAAAATTTTATATAAAATTCCTAATTTTCCCAGTTAATTTTAATGTTAAGTTTGATATTTTAGAAAAATGGTACCATTTAAAAAACCGGTTTTTTAGGAAAAACCGAAAATAAAAACCGGTTTTCAAAATCTGTCCGGTTTTGCATTCCCTATTCCGCTAGTGGTTTCGCCCGCGTGGACCCGTATTATAGGTTCCCGTAGGATAACACCATCCTTTGTCCATTCCCAAGGTCCAAGTTCGTGTGGCATGCACGGAGCGGCAACTATTTGTCGGCGAGAATATTTTGCCGGTGCTGATACGCTCTGTGCATGACACGCGACATTGTCAAACCGCTGAGTGCAGGCGGCGAACTGGTGAGTACACGAGAATAAAATGGGCTTCTATCGATATTTGGACGTTGTAAATGGGCATCGTACAGGTTGCATACTGACTTCATATGGTTTGCATACGGGTACGGATCTCAGTCTATCCGTTCAGTGGGCATTGTAGACCGTATTGTGTTGCTTCTCGTGTCGGATACTTTCATAGCACAGTCATGTTATGATACGGTCTAATCTAATGGGTTTGGTGTTTGTTTTACAAGGATTGCCTTTAGCAATTAAGCAACTTTCACTGTTGCAGACTACAATTTTTTTTCCTATAGGAATGTGACATTTACCCCAGGTAAACCCCCATACACAAATCTGGTCAATCTGTAGTACCATTGTGGTGTGTAAGGACAAACAAATACATTCACATTAATAATATTAGCATGAATTCCACCAACCCGCCTTAGAGCAGTATGGTGGTAGAAGCTCCAGGCCTCCCTAATCATTGGGAGTTCCTTGCAGTGGGAATCAAAAAGGATTGAGTCTTAAAATACTAATTTCATTTAGAGCTGCCAAACCTAGCTTTTCTATGTGAAAAATATATGGTATTAGAAAACTTACGCATAATATTCCCTATAAAGATTTCTGCGCGGCACACCAATGAAGAAGTACACACAGCTGCCAGCTAAGCAACTTAGGGTCAGAGCCATAAATAGGTTCCTTTTGGTTTGGGCCCAGTGGAGGCCTTTCAGAATAGGCTTGCTTCGGCAAGGTGGCAGCGGCGGCGGTGGGGGACACACTTGGGCACAGGGATCTGGGGTTTTCGGTGGGCAACTCATGCTGGGAGAAAATATTAGAAGTTAATGTTACTATTATAGCTTGGCATCCTCCCTATGTATATAAAACCTATAAATCTAGAGAATTTTGTGAGGTGATAACGAGCCAAAACTAACCCAAGTAATCAATTTTTATCATGTTGTTATCTACTCTTTTAAATAGAAACAGTGTAGCATACAATAGCCACAGAAGTACCATACAACTTAAATACCAAATGTTTGTTACTTCCGCGGTTGATGGTCACCCATGCAAATGCAACCACACTTTCACTGAATCTCTAAAATTTGATTTATGGCAGAAATCAGCATACATCAAATAAAGCATGAAAATTACCAACTACTTACTGCTCAAAAAAAGGGGTCAATAATGTCTTATATGACACTTGATGTTACAGAATCACAAATGAAAAATGGCACAAAGCTCTCATGGCGGGAGCCACCGGCGGAGTCGCGAACACGACGGGCCCTCCATGCGGTACACCAACACGGACTGGGAGGCCAAGGAGGCGCTCTACCAGCGAGAGCTGGACGAGGCCCGCGCCCGCGCCACACAGATGGAGAAGACCATGAGATGGTGGTCTGACTGCACGGCTAACTGGCGGGAGAAGTGGAGCAAGGTACGTACCGAACGGAACAAAGCAAGGGAAGAATCCAAGCAATTAAAAAACAAAGTTGACCTCCTCACAAAAGAACTATCGGCCATCAAGTCAGAAAAGGGAGATCTTGAGCAACAGATAGCCGATGTCAGACGAGACAACGAAAAGCTCCTCACAATAGGCGAAAGCAGGATAGTCTCGGCCGACCTCACCGCGGATGACGGCGTCGAGTTGCGACGCAAAAACGTTGGCTACGTATCTCCTAACGATCAGCCCTCGATTCGGCAAAGAGCGTCCCTGGATTCCCATAAATTTAGCAATGTGGACAATGTTCTCGCTAATAAGTTAGGCGAGCTAAGACTGCGGCTGGACGAAACCTGCAAGAGCTTACAGAGCGAGAAGGATCAGAAGGCGTTTTTGCTTGCCAAAATAGAAGCCCTGACGGCCGAGCTCCATAACACCAAACTGGAGCTCACTCACAGTGATCGGACTATTGGTTCCACAGATTCTAGTCATAGCGAGGTTGAGAGGCTACAGAATGAATTACAGGACGAGATCGCAGCAAAGCAAGTACTAGAAGAGAAGATAGCGGAGTTGAAAATGGAGATCGAGAGGCTCAAATCAGAAAACACTATACAATGGAGCAAGCGGGAGCTTCTGGAAACTGAAAATATTGCCATTTTACGTGAAAATAAGAAACTTTACAGTCAAGTCTGCGAGCTGAGAGAACAAATACACAAACTGAACAGAATATCCGACGGTAGTGCGTATGGAGTCCCCTTTTCTAATGATCACAATGCAAGGTTGGATTCTAATGTGTTATATGTAAGAAAAACAAGTGTAAGCCCGAGATCGCACGAATCTAGCAACGGTTCGTCGGAGGCAAATTTAGCGCATTTTGAAACTAAAACAAATACATCTGGCGAAGATGAAGAATTGGCAATCGTGGAAAGAAATGAAAATTGTTAATATTAAAATGTACCTGGTATTTATTTTCTCGAAAAATTTCACAACTTTACGTCAACGCTAAGTTGATTATGTCAACTGTCATCACATCACATACATTTTTTTCATCTAAAAAGTATAATACTAGATACTTCTAAAGAGTACTGTTGGAAATGATCTGAACTGCTTTTATACCATTGAGGAACAAATGTTATTGCATTTATTTATTTGACTTAAAAATTAAAATGCTTAATAAAGTAACAACATTCCATTTTACCAGAACAAACTCTTCAGACTCTACAAAATTAAGTCCATTACAAAAGCTATTAATACAGCAAACGAACCTGTTCTTGTATTACTTTTAACCCTTTAGTTTATTACATACATGTTAAGATAACAGTACTTAATAAATTAAATACATATGGATGTCCTTTGCTTCCCAACCTGCAAGAACCTTCTAACACAAATGCATTCATACCTATGAAGTTCTGGGGTGTATTAAGAATAAACCTACCTAACCAGATACATTTTATCGCGCTTTGAAGAGTTTAAGTAATAATTAGCCGTAAGAGTCATTTAAGTACCGTAAACTGCCTTAACATTGCCTGAATTTTGAACATTTTGACCAGTATTTCAAATTTTACTTAATTATTATGAACTTTATTGAGAAAGAAATAAAGTTTAAAATACGATACTCTTAATACTGTTTAAACTGACTCTTAAATGTCAGTAGAATCTTATGTTTTGTTAGATTTTGTAAGTAGGTAAAGATAGGACCACTAAGCCGTAACATTGCCTAGTCCAATATGAGAGATATTTTTGTTTTAATTTTCATCAACTTACAAACTGAAATGTACCTTATATTTCCGTTTATATGTATAGTTTTCTGTATAAAAGGCGAGGCAAAGTTAGGACATAGTTTTACGGAGATTTCATATAGTCAACCATTGATACATAGGGCTGCCGCACAAGATATTTTTCTTAAAAATAAAATTTAAATGTAGTTCTTTTGTAATTATTTATTTAGTAACAACCAACATCTGTTTTCATAATCCTTACGTGTATCTGAATACTGCTGTGTTATTAAATATTTTCTTATTAATGATATATGTTTTGTGAAGACAATAATATATTGTTTATCTTATACTAACTATTAAATCCTTATAGAAAGAATTATTTAAAGGCAGAAATATTATTATTCCTTACCATCGTCGCAAAACAAATAGACATAAGATAATATTTAAAAACATTTAATTGCACCATCACACATGAAAATACGAACATAATAAAACAAGTAAAAACAAATACAAAATCACAATAAAAACATCAAAATTAACAGGTATGCATGCATTAATATCTTGGTAGGTTTAACTCTTAGGTACATCTAGTAACTTTGGCAACTTTGCTACAACCTTAATCATAAAAAAATTCACTGTGCAGTTTCAATATCTATGAAAAGTGAAAACTAGCGAAAAAAGTTAAATAATCAAAATTATAAAATATAACAATTATCTCAGTCTCAAATAACCAAAACTTTTGGTGAGAGAAGTTAGAGATTAGTATTAATATTAATCATAAATAAAAATGTTAATATGTAGCTAATAAATGTTATTAATAGGCACATTTACATGACCAAGACAAAAATTTAATTCCCCTCTACGCCCTACTTGTGGTTTAGGTAAAGTATTCTGAATATCTAGTCTTGTAACGTCTGATATATCATCTGCTAAGGGCCAGGAAAATGCCTTATTTATGTTATTTCTTAAATATTTAACTGTATAGCATCTTTCATCTAGTTTGTATTTAATGACCAAACCAATATAATATTTATACTGTTTTATCGGTGACAAACTTTACCAAAACATATTTGACCACATCAGGTTCTTCATCTTGTGCATCCAACTGTTCTTCATTAGTTTCAAAATCGCCTACTGTCTCTGTGTCACTATTAGATTCTAAAAATGGTCCGTCAACAGAGTCAGATGAATCATGTAAAGAAATTGTGCATGATGTATTTGTCTCGTCAGTAAGGTTCTCATTTTCTCGAATATAGCTTGTATCTTGAACTTGCGATTGATCGTCAGCAGGTTTCACCAAAATATTTGATACAATTACACTTTTACCACTTGTAGAACCAATGTTACGTGGATTTGATAAATCATTTTTGATCAGACTGCCATCGTTTGAAATTAATAGTATATTTCATTACAAGTGCGGAAAGGCTGTCATTGCAAGGAGTTCCGACAAATGTCTACCCGAGCCGAGGCGCAGCCGAAGGTGAGGGTTGACAGTCAGAACTCCTTCCAATGACGGTTCCGCACGTGTACTGAACAACTATTTTTAATACAGTTGCGAAAAAATGAAGCAATCTAATAAAATAATAAAAAGTCGCAAAGAACATTTTTGAAAAATGGCGCCAACCGTAAAAGAATACCTATGTCATAAGAATAAATAAGTATTATTTATTCTTATGCCTATGTGCAGAGATTTTTTTTGTTTTTTTTACCCATTCTGGTTAGGCAAAGGGAACTATGCCGAACAGCCAAGAAAACTTCTAAAACTTCGTGGTTGGTTTTTTTCTTTTTAATAGACATTATTTTGACAGTTGGGAAAGACAACGCACGAGTGCGGAAAAGGTAAAGAAAAAGCACGAGTGTGTAATAGCCCACTTCCCGCACGCTAAACGTCCCTGTAATACGTCACTTTTTGAGCAACTGTATTAAAAAATATTTTTAGCAACGTTTGTCATGGTATTAGGGGTCATATTTTCTTTTGAGGACGACTCAAACTTTCTGCAATGGGATGTCTTAACTTTCTTGCAAACCTTGCCTTGACTATTTTTATCATTCATTTCCAACACTCGAATGTCTTCTGTAGTTACAGATTCCCCAGGTCTTGTATGTAGTTTACGATTCTTTATTTTCGGTTTTTCATATGTAGGCCTTCTTGATTCCTTTAAATACTGCACTAAAGACGCGTCGAATGAGATTTCAGCTGAATCTGTTTTATACTCCGGTATTTTGCACAAAACCTGTTGGGCATTTAGTGGGTAAATTCCGGTGGCACGGAATCCACTCATTATAATTTTCGTTTGATTAATTTTTATGTCCTCAATTAATCTTGACAGTAATTCCGGAAAAATATTTTTATTTAGGGTGTTTGCAATTGGATATCTCATCTTGTAGTCTAAGAGTATTTTCTTCCAAGCCCTTTTCAAGGGTCTAAAAAAGGAGACGTCCAGAGGTTGGGTGTCATGAGTAGAGTTCAGGGGCAAGAAGACAAAGCGAATGTTTTTTTCTTGGCATTGGGCAATGATATTTACATTTAGATGTGATGACAAATTGTCACCGATAATCACTTTTGGTTCTGGAGATTGATCGGCCCATGGTAATATAATGGTATTAAACCAGTCTTCGAAGGTTTCCCTGTCAAACCATCCGGATTTTGTTTTATTATATCTTACGCCTGGAGGCCCATTAGCGCACCAGTTTTTCCATAAATTGTCAGCTTTATAAACGACATACGGTGGCAATAATGAACCTTCAGCAGTTGCAGCGAACATGAGTGAAATCGCAGTTTTGGAGTTGTTGAGCACTTTGTTGGGATATTTAGTACCTCTTTTGAATATGCACCGCTGTGACCCTGGGTTGTCCGATAAATTTGTTTCGTCGTAATTTACAATAAATTGTGGTTTTACGCCTTGTAATGAAACTTTTAAATTTTCAAAATAGTCTTCGTATTCCTTGATTTGATTCCTTATATTTTGGGTTGAACGCATTGTTAAGTGGTCTTTATGACGATGGATAAAATTTCGAGCCCATTTTTCACCAGGCATTTTGTTATTGAATAAATGTGCTCTATTATTTTTCACTAAAAAGTCAAAAACTAATACGAAGTTCTTGAAGTGTGAGTGGACTACCGTACTCACCACAAAGAATTAAAGTTGTCACTATTTTTGACGTGATAACGTCTTTAAAATCGTTTTAGTCGGGTGACATGTTCAGAAACTTGTGTCACACCAAAACCTCACGAGCGCGATCGCAGGTATAACGAGAGAGAGACGGACCGATCTCCCGTCTCATTTCGAGCGCTGCCAGTCATTCCGTGAAACTTGTCACGCGGAATCCTCACGAGCGGAGGCTGGCATAGCGTTCGAGTGAGTGGACCGATCTTCAGTCTCTCTCACTCTAGCGGTATACAAACGAATGGAGATTTTCTCGTGCGGACGTTATCACGTAAACATCTCGATCGTAAACCTACTTTACAAACAATTTGCCGTTTTTTCTCATCATCTTCAGTTAATCTGGTTGGTGAACCTACATTTTTTAGGTGTTTGTTTTTAATTTTATTAACGATAGGTCAGCGAGGAATCCCAAATTGTTTTTCTGCTTCATATGATGTAAGATTTTTATTAGCCACTAAAACAATTGCTATTTGGAGCAAACTTTTATCATAATCTTTATAGCGCCGAGCACCTAACTTCTTTCTTTCTTCCATTTTTATTACCTATGGGAAAAATCATAAAGTACAATTAGTACTTGTATTTACGTATACCTACAAAGCGATTTCCATTTTTGATAACATACATAATTTGTTTAGTTTTTATATCTAGACAGACAGACAATACGTGACAACCCTACATCAGGCAAAGAAGGGACGAATAAATTTGATTACGCTGTCAACTTTGCCTAAATGAAATTTTATTAAATTCTGCACGAATATGGCAAGTAATAGTAATGAAAACCTATTAAAAAATGTTTAAGCTCTAGGAATATACTAAAACTTGTAAGATAATAGTGTAATTGTTCAACTTACATCAAAAGTTTTCAGCGCAACGAAATAGCCGGCTTTGTCTAATGCTATTTGACGGCTAATGACGTGAATTCTGTGACGATTTATTATTAGATGGTGGCAGCCATCCTGAGTTGCCAGATTAATATTTTTAATAACTACCATGTTCTCAGTTGCCAGATATAAAAAATAAAAGAGGCATTGGGATTTTTGTGTTTTAGGCAAAGATAAGTACAGAAGGCAATTTTGCGGCAGTTTACGGTAATGCACAGTTCTCCAAGTGAGAAATAATCTTACTTTTTTGCTTTACAATATATTTGTGACTTGGAAATTTCACCAAGTGTGTTAGACGTTGCTATCTGAAATATTTCTGTTACCCTGTATAAACAATAAACATAAGAAGAACTTCTTATGATATAGGTAACTTTTCCTCATTATCATTTGGAAAACAAAAAACAATATATCATTGATTAAATATACAATGTATGATTAAGTCATTGTTTATGTTATGAAAATTTATCTTTCAGTGTTAAATAAATCGATAGAAAAATCATTTTTTCTATAAAAGGATAAGTAATTTAATAGCTTATATCCAATCCTATATCTTAAGCTGTGCCAAAATTTATGTGAGATACTGAGTTTGTATAGAAATTGTTAGTTAACGGCATTCGAAGTAGCTTATTTTTCGCGTATTTCTCATATGGAATTCTCATTGGATACCGAAACCAATATACGTAACTTAGAACAAAATGGTTAAGCTGAATAAGTTTTTTAAACCCATTGTATTCCTTGTACAAAAGTAAATTGTACCTAGTATTAACAAGATATTTATTTTTACATTGGATCATATTTTAAGTTGCAATTTTTTGTATGTTAAAGTATATCACAGACAAACGAAATATTCTTTGTTGTGGCCATGAACGTAGAGAAGACAAAACAAACAAAACATTGTTTTTCTACATGATTATACATGTCAACCATAGACTTAGCATATGTCAACGAATAATAATAAAATTCTGTCATCTAGTAGCTCTTTTACCTCCCGAATGTCACCAATTTACTATAGTTCTTTGCTAGTAACTATTGTGTCTAGCCGCTCGGTTGTGACTGATTGATTGAGTTTTTTTTCACATAAACATCCCCACTACTACGTTAGTATATCTTAAGTCTATGCCCACTATCATATTAAATTCGCTTTCGCTAATTAAATTAACAATATGTGTAAACCATAGATTATTGATTTACTTTTTATTGGTGTACGACACGTTTGACGTGGAACCTCGTACTTTAGGATTGAAAGTGTAAAAGTGCAAATAACTACAGGTAATATTACTTCTACAAGAGTAAGTCATTTGAATTGAAATATTTATATAGATTAGTAACTGAATGGTCTAAAAATGTCTTAGAGCATCAAGGTATGACAGGTATGACACTCGTCAGTAACTTTGATGCTCTAAGAAAAATGTTAATGCCCTTACGAATTTAGCCCAAAATTGCGCCACAACGATATTCGACAATAGACTAGATTTAAAATTAAAAGCACCGCCACATTGAGTGAATTTAGATTACATTATATATACATCGTTCATTTTCGCTCGATAAAAGCTGTTTGAAAATACTTCGGTATGTATTTTCGAACCTTACCTTACTGAATATGCTTTATAAATATATTTAACTTATGTTACAATTTAGTAGTTATTCTTCGTTTTACTTCGTAAAAATATTATATCTAATAATGCTGGTTACGAGTCACTACATGATAAAGGTTTTTTTTATGTAGATTATATAATAGTAATTTCTAAAACATTTTTTTTTCTCAAATATCTGTATTTAGTGTGTAAAATAATCCGGCCTATTAAGACTAGGTTGATTGTGATTCGACTTATAATTTTTTTTGCATGAAAAATTTAAAGTAACTACATTTTTACAACTACCTATAGTACTACCTATTGATCAGTTAATCTCAATGACGTCTTGATTTTTGATCATCCTCTTTACATTTCTACAATAAAATTAGACTGCAGTTTAGTTAAAGTTCATAATAGAGTCCAGCTCTAAGGACCATTTTTTGATTAGGTTAATGGCATTGGTGTCTTAAAATATATTCTGAGTCTTGGCTAAATGGCGGAAATGTGTTTTGGTACTGGTAGCTGGTATTTTAATCTCCACATTCGATTCCTACTCTTATAAGGATTTTTCATTCCACACCAAAACATTATAAGACATTTGACACTTGTGTATGTTTATTTTTATTTTAATGAAATAGCAGACGAGCATGCAGGCACGTGGTGTTAAGTGGTCGCTGCAGCCTATGGACATCTACATACAACATCAGGCAAGTATAGGTAAGTCTTGTCTGAGATCGTATGCAGTTGCGCTACTACTCCGGAGGCTGGTGGTCGCCTCATGTAAGCGTAGCCGGCAACTGCACGTTTCCACCGAAACACAACAGAATTGGTTCACGGCAGAAGTGGGTGCAGCGGTGGACTTCCCCGGGCGAACCATAATAGTTCTACCACCTACAGGTTGTTAGTGTTTGTTGAAGATTGTGATAGTTTAGTTTTAATAGTATCTTAAATGTAGCTAAAATTCGAATGAACTGTAGAATAAAAGCAATAATGTAATAATAATGTTTATTCTTAAATTATTTTATGTCATGTCTAATTTCACTATTTTGTATTCATTTCTTTTGTTGAGCAGATTTGTAAGTACGACTGCATATTTGTACATTTCTTTAGTTAAATAAAAACTATTTATTGCTTTACTTGCCTCAATTATTGTGTTTCAATTGTATGATACATTGACCCAAAATATTTTTTTATTCAAATGGAGAAGAAGCAGAAGAGCATGCAAGTGGTTGCACTCTGTATATACTATCTCTCTGACAGATTTATTATATGACTTAAGTAAGCAGTATAGGTATATACATATAATTATTGTTAAGACCAGAAATAAAACGACAGAGCTTCTGCATTTTTTTGAAGTGAAACTTCTAGTGCGACTTCCAACAGTAAGGTTCTACTGGGGAATAGAAAGAGACAGAGCGAGAGTGAATGCGTGACACTCGAACGCATGCGCGAAGTATATCTGTTACAGGCCAGCGCGAGCGTTAGCAACGAGTAGCGTCCAATATTCCAACGCAAGAGAGAGAGAGAAAGAAATATACACAAAGGTAGAAAGTAGGAGAGAGAATTTCACTAAAAATTTCCACATTACGAAGTTTCACTTCTACCGCGCGGAGAGACTCCACGTTTTTATTGACAATATAGCATGGCTCCGATTGGCTAGATGGCTGTCGTGTTCGTTACATTACAATATCATAAATCTATGATCTTTCCAGTAAATTCTTCCTTACACGACTGGAATGTTAATTTAGTGATGAAATGAAGCATGGTCCATGGCCTTGTTTTTATCAAAGCGGAAAGGACAGGGATCGCAAAAATATGTGCTCTGACCGACATATTTCCATTGAAGCGGAATAATTCCCGACCGGTGTTACCCGTGTTACGGTAAGAAATGAATGACCTTAGTCTTCAATAGCATCAAGTGCGTCACAACCGTCCGGTTCTTCAGGCCCTGTACTCTCTTCATCCATATTGTCCTCTGATTCAATAGTTTCAGAAGGCTCAAAATTAGCGACTGGCAGCATTCCCTGACGCTTGAATTTTGACTGTATGTGGACGCGCTTCATATCCCTCTTCTCGGGGTGGGGTATACCTGGCGTCTTTTCTTTTTGCATCTTTTTTGACTCCTTACTGGTTTTCTTTATTTCAATTATATTAGCGAGATCGTTTTTTTGATCCTCGGTCGAAATAACAATAATTTCAGCGCTGTCGCCCACAGTTGACGGTCCCTGACTGTCGGTTTGCTTGGAATCATCAATTTTCTTAATACTCAAGCCTGGCATCTCACTAATTTTAGTCAAAGCCGTTTTCTTACGTTGATACGTTTGTACAATCGGTGTGCGGTTTACATTAAGGCGTGGGGGTACATCATCATTATACAAAGGTATGATTTCAATTTCATAATTCTGCCCCTGATTTTCACTTCTTATTATCACGGGTAATGTATCTATTTCGATGTCTAACTCCTGTTCTTCTCCATCTTCTTCTTGGGATTCTTTGTCTTTTTCGATCACTTTATTGTCAGACGGTTTCACATTTTTGTCCACTTTCTGTACACTAATCATTTCAACATCTGAGTCTGAATTTGATTCATTTTCACTTTCTGATTCGCTTTCTGATGAGTTCCTACAGTAATTGTACCTTATGAGGCGACTTTGTTTGAACGCCCGAGGGCTTATGGGAATTCTCCGTTTCTTATTAAAATCAGTTTTTGAGGATTTGTCTTTTATAACGGGGGTCTTGGCGGGTGATTTCGTTGGTGATTTTCTGGGTGAAGTGAAGGCTTTCGCGGTCGACGTATCTGCGTTATCTTCAGGGTTTGCTCCAGACGTACGTTTTTTTCTGCAACAATATAAATAACGATTAAATCAGACTGTATCTTTAGTAAAAGTTGTAAAATCCTTTATAAGGTAAAATAAATGTATAATCTTTTGGGGTTAAAGAATTTAAGAAATTTACATTTCACTATGCGAGAAAACATAAAAATTTATAATCTGTTACTTGTAACAACTCCAATGGACACACGTAAAAATAATTACATTAAAGGTTGTTTCACATTCAAACAATTACTACGTACAAAGAACAAGATAACGTTTATGCGCCACAGTGTACATGAAATGCAGTAATTAACCGTTAGGATAAAAGTTTGTGATAATTTAAAATATGGTTTTTAAGTTTTACTTTAAAGACATTAAATGATTCTACATTTTTTATCTCCTTTGGAATATTATTGTACAGTCGTGCTCCTTCAAAAGTTATTGATCTTTTTCCAAACTCAGTTCGTCATTGGTACGACTAAATGATCAGACCGTCTAGTGATTCGGGAGTGAATTCGGTCGGAGAAAAGTCGGAGAAAGATCACCGCAGCTATGGGACACTTAAAATGTTAACAAATACACTTACACGGACTATCTAGAGAAATCGTGAATCTCAGAATTCGCTTAGGGCAAAATTTTGCCGGTTCTCCAAGGTTAAGCCATTGTGATGATCACTTCCGATTGTCGTACTGGATCCATTTCTTATTAAGTCACGATACGGTTCAAAATACTCTAATTATTATTAAACGCAGCAAGCGACGCGTGTCTGTTGGTTTGCTTCAGACAATTCGCGGGGTATTCACTTTTCGAGTTTATGACATAATATGCCGAAAGTTACTACTAATTCAGAAGTGGTTTCCAAAAACGCACCGTTCTGTTCGTCAGCGGTGCCTGGTCCGTACACATCGGTAATTCTTCGAGTCTTTTCTGCAGCACTGGTGCCACGGTGGAACTCGTATTCGTAAAAACCGCGAATTTTAAATTTTTCCATAGTTGTTGTTATAGCAATGTTGAAGCTCAAGCAAATGTAATACGAATTTGAAAACAATATTTTTCTGGATTTTTCGAAATAAATTTGAAATTGGAATTATTAACCAAACGCAAAATATTTGATTAGTATGGGCAATTCCATATGTAAGGAAATAATAAAAAGTCGCACAGAAAAATGACAATTCGAGTACCTTTCATTCAAGTCGGTGAGATGCATCACAGGTTGAATTTCTCCCTTCATGGCCCGTTCTTTGATTAATTTTCGGTTCTTCAAAATCTTATCGTCGTCGCCGTCCTCCTTGGTATTTTGAGATGATCCTGGAGCTAATAGATATAAATTAATAAATAAAAAACGGTTTAAAAAACTTTCAGTGGTCGTATCCAGTGGCGCTACTGGTCCGAATGCCGAGTATTGGCCAGCTACTGACCCTTTTTTAGATGCCGGGTACCGGATCCTTGGGAGAGGATGCCGGGTTATGTGGGATTTGAACCGCATTAAAATCCCTCGGTGGTTGCCTCTGCGCTTGGGGAGGACTCCGGGATCTCCAGTGGAACGCACCGGTGTCAACCACGCGTGGCGCCCCAGAACGGGTATATCTTCGTGAGAGCAGATGTGCTCTCCTACACCTTCCGATGCTTTCGGCGGCATGCGGCCACGTACACACCGCCGTCATTTTCGGGGCTGCTAGCTGGATGGATCAAGCTCCCACTCTCACCGCCCAAAACGCCGGAATCCCCCATTTAGTCGCCTCCTACGATCAGGTAGGAGATGCCGTAGCTCTATTCTTAATCGTAAAGCTACAGGGATTTAGCGACTGAACCTATCCACAACACATTTAAGCTATCCGCTACCAGAATAAATTAGTTATTTATTTAAAAAAACGACCTTAAATAGTAAAGAATAAAATCGATGATATTTTTTCTTGCTATGGGTAATTAGTCTTAAAACTATTTCGAAGTCTGAGCCTGATGATATATCCGATGATGATAAGGGGCCATCCATAAATTACGTCACACGAATTTCAGGACTTTTTAACCCCTCCCTCGTCCTTGTCACAGGTTGTCACATTTTTAGAACACCCCTCCTCCTGGTGTGACGTCACACATTTTTTAATTTTATGCATGTATTTAAAAATAATCAAAATAAAACAGTTATTTTCATTCAGAATGCTAGGGTATTAATAAAAATAGATCGAGTTCGTAAATATTTAAAGTTTTCATTCACATATAAATTTCGCGTTTTAGTATTTTAAATTTTAACATGTGACATCACAAAGCTTTTGACTCCCCCCTGCCCCTTGTCACACAATGTCACATTCTGGTGACCCCTCCCCCCACCCTTTAAAGTGTGACGTAATTTATGGATGACCCCTAACTTCTTTTGCAAGACTGTGAAATAACTCTATGTTTCTGGTTTGCATACACTCACCATACTGATCTTCGTGTATCCCGCTAATAAGCTTCTTCAAAGACGTTTCCAACTCTCTGGGCATGTTTTTGTCTATGTACCTTAGGTTGCGATCGAATTCGGCCGTCTCTGAAATATTTAAATAATGCTTTATTACGAGAATAGATGTTATGGAGCAAGTGATCCAAATACTTTCGGTTTTGCAGGAATATTATCAGCAGATCTAATGCAGAGGGTTACACCGTTTTTTTGACGTGGTGACGTATCGTGTCAAACTAACAAACAACCTATGGAATAACATCGTTAGCGTGATTTATAAAAAAGGTACAGTGACACCTAGCGTGAGTAATTTGAAACAATAGAAGGAAAACCTGGTTAACGGTACCACGCTACAACAAGCTACCTAAGTTGTGTTATTAAGATACGAATTATAGAGATTGAAAGTAATAAGTAAAAAAAACTTTACAAAAACAAGTTTTTATTTCAATGCGCTCAAAAATATTTAATTAGGTATATATTGTGTACCCTAATAATGTACAAGTTAAGCCCATTTATTTAGATTTTTAAAAAACAGGGTATATAATGTTGGACATGTTCAGTATACTTTTATTTGAGTGAGACCCATGATAGGTGAGTTGTATAGAAATTTTTATAATTCGCTATTTTATTGCAGCGGCTATTTTGGATTTCTAATGATACTATATACATTAATATATATATACAATATCTGTTTTAGCAAAGAGAGATATCCCGCTAGGCGAGGTGGTCGCGCTCCAACTGACTCATTTCGGAGCCTATATATATGTTCGGATATTCAGAAAACTTCGATAGCGTGATTCAGAATAACCGTGGCGCCACCTCTTGATGGGTTGCGGAATTTTTCTATATATTTTCATTTTTGGTTGATCCGTTTTTAATTTATTTCGTGAAATATCCTTTTATGTATATATATCTGTTCAAAATAATTAAGATGTTTCCCTTCTGCTATGCTTCCCACCATCGGCGGCTAACATTTTTATAAAATTCAGTTGATATTCTCCTGCGCATGATTAACAAAAAGTATTACCACTTGTTCCATAACATCGATAAATTTTAGATTCAACTACGACATAAGCATTTCGCATCAAGACAAGTAAAGTAGTGCGTCCGAAAATTTCGTCAAATACATATATACATACATATGTATTAAGCTTTGTGTACAATCGTGAATGTTTTCTTTTTTCGTCATGACCTCGCTCTCCAATATTCTTCAATTTTGTTCCCATCTCCACCGTAATACTCTTAAATTTTTTAAATAACTACGATTTTCTTTTGAATTTACGGTTTTGATATTACGGCCAATAATAAAATTGAAGAGACAAAATGATGATACAAAGCTTAATATTGATTGATTTTTTATTACACATTTTGTGGTATTTGTACTTCTCACTAGTCTTGGCTTTGATTATCTGTTTTCTTAAATTATTAATAAGCAAGGGCATAAAGAACAATATTTTGTTAAAAAAAGCGACCGACAACGCCCCAGACTTGAAAAAAAAATTTCGAAACGCACTACTTTCGACAAAAAATGCTAGGTACAAGATTAACAAATGTTGGCCTGCGCACTGCTTGTAACGACATAGCTAGACGTAACATTATTTTATATTAAACTTTATAAGTAATTTTTTTATATAAAAGTTGGATTTTCCTGTGAAAAAAAATTCAACGTCTAGATAAGTCTTATCGCTAGCCTATTATTAGAAACAGACCAGTCAGAACGTACATTGAAATAATTTGTTTAAATGAAGCGAAATTTATATAAACTTTTTATAATGTGCATTAGGGTTTAGCTTGGAGTATTGAGATTTGAGACGTAAAGTTATCGATTTTAGAACTTCCAGATAGGTATAAAGTAATGGTAACGGCAAAGGGCAGACCATGTTGTTAGTAATAATTAATAATAGTTATAAAAGTCCTCGAATTCCGACATCTCGGATATAGGAGCACAGGTAGCCTACCAACGAGGAAGACTGACCAAATCATAAGAGGAACATTAGGGAGGCATATATCAGGATGTGGACCTCCAAAGTTAGTAAAGTAAAGGTTGAATGATGGATGTACCCAACCATTTCCATCCTCTCCTGCACCCTCAGGCGCTCACAGCGGCATGCGGCCACGCACACACCGCCGTCCTTCCCGGGGCTGTTGGCTGGACGGGTCGAGCTCCCACTCTCACCGTCCGCAACCCCGGAAGCCCCCTTTCTTACGATTAGGCAGGAGATACTTTAGCTCTATTCTTAATCCCGAAGCTACAGGGACTGACCATTTCCATCCTACGGCCAAAATGGAAATGGTAAAGTACGAATTTATAAATTTTGATGATTCAAAACGATCAACTTTTCTGTTTTGTACCTCAAATGAATAACATCAATAAAAGCATTCAAAATTCTATAAATTCAGCAAGTAAAACTTGAAATATTAGATAATTTAAATACCATAATTACCTATCTAAAAAGTATAGCTACCCATACTCACATTAGAAAAACCGTGATGTTTATAAAAAAAAACAAAAACTCTCGTACGTTTTGATTGGCCTTACAAAAAAATTTTGCGCGTATTCCATTTTTTAACATATCGTCGTTCATAATGCCAATGGGTGTTGAAAGTACATAAAGTACCAGCATAAATTGTATTACTTAGGTACCAACAAACAGATGTTCTTACTGTCATGCAAGGATGTAACAGGAAGACAGGACAGAAAAGTGGCGAACGTATAGTAAAGTCAAAGTCGAAAACATCTGAAATCTAACATGAACTGCCGGCAAAATCAATATAATAGTAAATAAAAGTAGCACTTAAAGGTTTGGAACGAATTATTAAATTAAATAAATTATAGAAAACGTTTTTAAAAATAAGCTTTAATTTAAATGCTCTAATAATATTACTCTTCATGATGTATTGTATTCTACAAGTTTAGCCTTTTTATTTGGTACCGATAATGGGTGGGTAATAAAAATATGTAATCCACCATCTTGTTTCGGCAGCCATTTTGAATTTGCAACAATAATATATTTAACAAAATTTGAGCTCAGTCTATTAATATATTTGCTTAAAAATTGAGTTGGAATATTTCCACCCGAACAAACATACATTGCAAGTTACTACTATTGCTTGTCATAATAATTAACCATTTTCAAACCGTTAAAATAAACGATCAAAATAATATCATAATTACCTAAATGCTGGTTTTTTTATAACTAAGAATAATGTAAAAGTATAAAATAATACATAATTTTTTTTTTTAATTTAATGTTCCATAATAATTACAAAAATAAATAAAAAATAATGACGTACTAAAACAAATATGATACTGCATGGTCTCGAATCTTTGTGTCATTCATAATACAAAACTCAATGACTCGATCCCTTGCATACAACAAAATACAAAGTAATAATATATTTTGAAACAAATGAAAGCCAAATGAAGCTCACGACGTGCAAAATGTCACGATCGGTAATTTCTTACCGATCACGGTAAGCATGGGCTTAGCCCGAGCTTCCTCGGTGAGGAATGGGGTCACTGGATTCAAAAAAGATAATTATGATTTTGCAGTTCATTCATTTTATTAACAAGCACTTGGCATAAGAAAATTATAGAATGCTGTATCTACAGCGTCAGCGAATTTAATAAAAATATTATTAAAACATGTAGATAATATCAAAATCTCTAAACCGTATGGACAGCTGTCAGCTTATGAAACTCAAGTAAAAAATAGACAATGAAATGAAATAGTTTATAAAATCCTGGGTAATAGACTCACTCTTAGAGCATCAAGATATTGACAGGTATGACACCCGTCAGAGGAGTGGCCTTTACGGGCGAATCTCTCGTCCCAACGTCCATGCACAATGTGCCTTCTAGTTATACAACTAGTGTGTCTGTGTGTGTCAGTGTCAGTGTTGTCGGTGCATAGAAAATGACGTTGTTAATTTAAAATTGCCATATTTAGAAATGTATGCGTCTGTACTGTCTGTAGCGATGAAAGAATAATTTGTGAATGTGATTGTGTGTGTTCTTTTATGACTATAACTGGGATGACAGATGATGTTAGGCAAAAAACTTATCTTTTACAGTCTTAGACTAAGAATAATGTACTTACGTAGTGAAGGTCATTACTGCAATGTAATTGTGATGACAAAACTAACAAGTGATCTATATAAGCTGTGTAAGTTTAAAGTTAATATTTTGAGTATGAATGTAATAAAATATAAAATTCTAAGAATAACCTACCCTATAAATATTGACATAAAAACTTTTAGTCGGTCCACGCGTTCAATGTTGCCAGCAGTATATTAAACTTAAAAAAACGCGTCCTTAAAGATGCGACCAATGCAATTGTTGAACTCACGACGCGCACAGATCTCCGGTCTCGTGAGTTTGGAAATAAAACTGTAGTTCCTTCACCGCGACGGGCGCGGGTAAAAAGCCTAGCGATAAGCGGCTTTCGGACTACGCTATAACATAATAACATATAGTATATAGCTCATAGAGTCATAGCATAAACAATATCGCGCACCATACATTGTTATGGACACGTTCACACTGTATTGTACTATATATTATTGGCTTACTATACGCTATAAATTGGTGCGATGCACTAAGTTCGCTGTGCTATGATGACTGAGATGTAGAAATGGCTTCCTTAGACAAGTAATCCGAATGGGTAAGTCCAACTTTGAGAGACAGGTTACTCGAAGAATCCAATTGAATAAAAATAGAATCGGCTGGGTTCAGGAGGTCTACTCGTAAAATCGATATTTATCGTGAATTTTTCAGCACAATTTTGACCCTGTTCTGACCTTTCTTTTTGTGGATACTAACTCTATAGTAAAAGTGAGAATATGTTGTTATAAAAAGTGTAAAACCCTTTATAATTCTTCAAACTTTTACAGAATGATCACTCGAAAATACACGATACTTCAGACGATCGCGCTTAGAGTAGAGTCCAGAAAACTACATGTCTTCCGTCCAGTATAGCTCAGTGCCTGAAGTCGAAATTTTTCAAGCAGTCTGTGCTGTGTGAGTCGTGATTCTTTAATGTCAGCCTTTTCCACTGGCTCAGTCACTCAAAAAGCGATGTATGGGCTATGATTGGTATTTTTCTACGTAACAGTATCAGAAATGATGTACCTAATCCGTATACGGACGAAAGCTTAAAATCTGCAAGCTGAAGTGACAGTGGTCCTGCCGAAGTGGCAGGCCATATAGTTAGGAGCACCGACAACAGGGAAAGAAATGTCTTCGAATGAGGACCACGTCTTGGCAAAAAAAAAACAGGCCGCCCTCCAACCAGGTGGACTGACCACCTGAACAAGACAGCGAGGATCCGCTCATGGGCGTACGAGGGGGGAGCCGGGGGGCAGCTGCCCCCTCACCCTGGGTCAAGGTCCAGATTCAAAAATTTACGCGCGGTACCCAGCTTGAAAAAATTTGCCCCCCTCCCCCCCTGGCCAAGAACCTATAAATTTGCCCCCTCCCCCCGACCAAGAACCTGGGTACGCCCATGGATCCGCTGGATTCAAAGAGCGCAGGACCGGATGGATTGGCGAACGTTTGAAGGTCTACTCATGTCCAGAGGTCTATGAAAGGCTGATGGTACATGAGAGTACTTCGTACAGTGTAAGCCACATACATATGTGTACATTTTTGCTTGTAACAAAAAGACTGTACCAATTTGCGAAAGTCTCATACAACTCAAACATTCAAACAAACGAAAGTTTGTATGTGTGATTCCACTGCACAGGCAAAACGGAACGTGTGCACCATACCCGCTAGCACGCATAGATCATTTGCAATACTATAATGACGACTATAAATTAACTTACCAGATATATCCATTTTAGCTCGAGTATACCTTTGGGTGATGGTATCGAGCTCTTTTATTATATCCAACTCCTCATTTTGCCTGTAGAAGACACCTTTGGGCCGCAGACCTAATTTGTCGATGGAAGTGAAACCTGCAACAAACAACAATTATGATTTAGTAAACAACGATGAAAATGGGTTTTGTAGGTGTAAAGTATCTAGTCCCTGTAGCTTCGGGATTTAGAATCTACTAGATTTAGAGCTACGGTATCCCCTGCCTGATCGTAAGAGGCGACTAAAAAGGCGATACCGGGTTGTGGGCGGTGAGAGTGGGAGCTCGATCCGTCCAGCCAGCAGCCCCGGGAAGGACGGCGGTGTGTGCGTGGCCGCATGCTGTCACCAGGCTACAAACAGACTCTTAGTAATAGGGTTCCGTTTGTACTTTTTGGGTACGGAGCACTATAAAAAGTAATTTAAGCTTATCTTTGTATTCGTCGACCCGTGTGGCGCACCGGTTACCATGCCGGACTTTCAAGTTTTCACTTCTGCCGGCACTACCGGAGTGCAACCCGTTGTTTTTATTTATTTATATCAAATGAAAGTATATTGCCGACATGTGTGGCGTAGTGGTTAGAATGCCGGACTGCCGATCAGAGGGTCCGGGGTTTGATTCCCGACGAAGCAGAAATTGAAATGATGAGTTTCAGTTTCTGTTCTCGGTCTGGTTGTTTGTGTTCATGGTGTGTGGCCATGGTACCCACGACATAAGGTATATCTACCCTACTGTGGGGCTAAGACTGTGAAATGTATATTTTTTATATTTTTTGTTGGTTACCATCCAAGTACTTCCGTATGGCGAGATCCATGCCATGCTCTCGCTCAGTAGCGCAGTAGTGTACGGGCCCCTTGATGAGCACCGACGCCAGGATGTACAGTACGTCGTGACGTTTCTCCCGCCGTGCGACCAATTCGAGGCGATCAATCGCAGGCAGGTCGTCAGCAGTCAGACGCAGGTGGGCGAACCCTGGATACGGTTGTAAGTTCAGCAGCGAATATACTATGAAGAGACCGGCAACTGATTCCTGGAACAGATTACTAGTTGAAATAGTTAGTCTTAGTAGCTTCGGGATTAAGAATGAGGCTACGGTATTCCTGTGTGTCTGCCTGTACCTGATCATTAGAGGCAGACTAAAAGGGGGCTTCTAGGGTTGCGGATAGCTAGAGCGGGAGCTCGAACCGTCCCGTTGGCGGTCCAGGGAACGATGGCGGTGTCTGCGGGGCCGCATGCTTTCGCAAGTACTAAAAAGTGCTCTCCTGCACCTTGCGTGCGAGCACATGAAGCATCGTTATCCGGATGATGGGCACAACTTGATGCACCGCGCATGGAGAACACCAATGGGTTCCTGTTTAGATACCGGAGTTCTTCCCAAGTACTGAGGCAGGTCACCGAAGAGGATTAGGCGCTGTATAAATCCTAAATGAGTTGGTATCTCTCCCAAAGTACCTCCGCTCCCCTACAAAATTGTTTGTTGCTCAAAAGAACGACTGAACGGATCGGAATGAAATTTGGCAGAGAGATAGATTATAATCTGGAATAGCACATTGGCTATTTTTTATCTCAGTAAAATTTAATGCTCAAATAACCCAAGAAAATCCTGTGTAAAAAATATGTGTTTTAAAATTTCTATTGTTGTCATTCAAAAATGTATTGACATAAAATTTATACCTCAAAATTTGATGTATCCCTAATCATATAGTGTTTCGCTACTTGGACAACCTCTTCTGATAGTTCTGCTACCTCTGCACCTAAAGTTCTTCCACTGAAAACATAATGAAATGGATAACTTTTAGCTTAGCTAAATCATAAAGTAATTCAAGTATTTGTTTTGTAAGATTTTGGGTTTCTGCATTAATATATTAAATTACAAATAAAATACAACTTAATGTATAAACAATTTAATCATACGTATTATAAATGTGAAGTTTGGATGTATGTTTCAATGGATGGGTGCTAAATCACACAATAACAGTTGAATGGGTCAAGATGAAATTTGATAGATTATAATCTGGATTAGCTCATTAGCCTTTAGGCATTAAGAAATTGGTCTGAGTGCATTATTTGTTGAGTATCCCTACCATCGTCTAGTATTTTTTACTAACAAGAGTCCCATTTACATATCTTATATATATAAAAATCTTGGGTCACAATGTATGTTGCCAATAAACTTCAAAACTACTGAACCGATTTCAATCAAATTTCACATGTATTTTGGTCTAACTTACTGGATAGGATAGTTATCATCTCAATTATTCGCGTCGTGAATGTAAACGAATAAAATGTGTCAATTAATTGTTTCTTATGCAAGTGTTTATTTACTGTTCAGTTTTATGAAGTTCTCATAGATGGCGGTGAATGTTGATTCATCGATAAAATTCTTCAACATTGTTTGACATCTAGGTTGCAATTACACTCAATAGATGGTGCTGTGTTCTGTTTCTTAGAAATAAAATATGGCGGTACGAAGTTCGCCGGGTCAGCTAGTATTATATATGTTGTAAAATTATATCCTTCCAGTATGTATGTGTGTATGTATGTTTGATTATGTACGTAGTTATTATTATTGTTATTTTTAATTCTTTGTTATTTTTTAATTCTTTTTAGTCTGTTTATTTTTAGAAGTCTACCTCACATTCTCAACATCACCCAGGGTCAACCGACAGACAAAGCCAAAAGGCATTAGGATTAATCCTTTGTGAAACTTAGTTTAAGGTGTTTCAGATAAAAATAAATAATTTATATAAATAAAAAAATTGCTACATGATCCTGAAAAAATTACTAAACAGCAATGAATCCCGCTGAGATCAATAGTAAATTTTATAAACAAACTCTGGTACTCACTTATACATGCATCCCATGTTCATTTTCTTCCAAATCCTACAGAAAGCCTGGTAGTTCAGGCTCTCCAGCTTCAGACACTGGTGGATCATCTCATCACAGTCATCAGCAAAGCCATCCGCTATGTGGACTTGGTGAATGAAGGGCCCATAATCTGTAAGTGGAATCATTCAATACTGTGGTTCAATACAGTCAAGACTTGTATCATCAATGAACATAATCAGATATTAATAATGTCTGATTAAGTAACCTGATTGAGCAAATCATATTACTTAGGTCTGCTATTCTAGTATGAAGAAAGATCTTTTTAGGGTTCCGTACCTTGAAAAGAAAAAAACGAAAAGCTTAAGAACATGAACTGAGTACCTTATACGTATTCCGTGTACTCAGATTCTAAGGTACGAAGCAATGTCTTACAGCACAGATAAAGGAAAAATTGTGAAAACGGTAAATTTTTAGTTACATCATATTAAAAATAATTTACAGAACCCTCAGTGTGCAAGTCTGACTCGCATTTGACCGGTTTTTTTTAATTACCATAACCTTGTGATCTGCCCCTTCTAGGCATTTATGTGTTTATTTTGTGCAGTTAGCATATATTATACCTATATACATCCAGTGGTGTATCCATGTATGTATGGTATAGGACAGTGTTTCCCAAACATTGTTCTACCATAATGATAGTCCAGTAATGTTCAAACTGCCCTTTCATGATCCACTATATACTTTAACTTAAGCTGGTTCCAGTGTGTATAACACATTTACGAATACAAATTTAATACACATTTATTTATAGAAAAATGGGATTTTTAGTTATACTTTTTTATCGTCTATTTAGTCACTTTTTAGTGTGAAGTATACTGAAGTATAGCTGTACCTTATTTTTACTAAAGAATCCAAGTTTGTGGTATATGACTAAATTAATTATTCTAAGGTCTGGTTCCCCTTCTAGTCAATTTCTACATTTATTTTTAAGTAAAACTAGTGATTGAAACCCAGCTTTACATTTTGTAAGTTGTGACAAAAGGCTTAGAAAAAGTATTACATAATGAGCTGATGAGTATATTTATGACCACTAGATAACCAAAAATCTGTCAAGGGTGTTGTGTCAAATATTTCCTTGATTGTTGTGATAGCTGAAAGTTTAATTAACAAGTTGACATCTAAATCTGGCTAATTACCTTCAAATGTTATATCCTTGAAGACTAATCTCCAGTCCCAATGTATGTTCTTTACCCCGCTCACCGCATACTAATATTTCCAGAGCATTAATTGATATTACGTCTTTACTAGTATTATAAAGAGGAATGATTTGATTGTTTGTTTCCATTTAAAAGGCTCAGAAACTACTGGATTGTATTAAATATATTTTACCATTAGAATTCCACATTATCCCTGATGAATAAAGGCTATTTTCAAAAAAGCTAGGGATCTATATGAAAACTTCCATAATGTAACCCAATGTGTTAAATAAAATACCAATATAAATTCTTCTGTTGTGTGCATTGCGGAAATTGTGGGCTATAGAGCAAAGTAATGTAAGTCTTGTGCTATAGTTTTATAGAGGTCAATATCTAACTATAGTACTTCCAGTAAAGTACATTATAGTACTTACAGCACCACAACCTGCGTGGCACAATGATTACCATGCTGGACTGCCAATCGAGGGGTCCCTAGATCAGATTCCAGGCAAAACAGAAATTTGAATGATGAGTTTCTTTCTGGGTGTTTATGTTTCTGTCTCAGGGTTTCTGAAGCATGGTATATCAACCCTACAGTGGAGCTATGAAAGTGTAGCGTTATTTATTTACAGTCATGTAACAATAATTACTTTTCACTGCCTATTTTTCATGTTAAAATATGCAATAGTAATGTCGGTTCAATCTAGGCTTTGGGTTCCACGAAACCTATGCTACTAATCCTTTCTAACGCAGGTAAAGCCGCGGGGCACAGCTAGAAAGTTATATTCGTTATATAACAAGACGAGAATTTTTACAAAGCGGCAATTTCCCAGCAAATGGGAAACACTGGTATAGGATCTTCTTGGTCCTACGATGAGAGAAGGTCCTGGGACGCTCCCTTTTAATGTGTTTAAAAATGTGATGTGCAAGTGGGATTCATTATTCATTAGTACTTGAATAATAAATTATTGTATGATAAAATTTTAAGAACACAGCGCTTACCGCTTAGTAAGATTATAATAGTTATGTAAAAATATCAGGATTTAAGTAATGACAAACAAAAACTATATAAATATATTTTAGTACAGTCCATCCAAAGTTACTAAGTTACCAAGTAATAAAGGTTTTAATAAATAAATATTAGTACAGTAGTTTTCGTTACTTACGCGGCATTGTTGAATTGCGTTTATGTCTGCTCTTTTAATTCTCCATGAAGCGGATTTCTAATAAAACGATTCTTCTGTGCTTCTGTTTCCTGGATTATTTTAGGCCGACTTATCCTTTACTATTATAATTCATAAATTAAAGCATTTCAAAAGACTACTTTGCTTCGGCCATATAACAAGGTACTCTGTGGCTTCGGCATTCAATAAATCGACCAGACCGAATCAAACAAAACAAATTTTGACTAGGGATGGCGATCTGAGATCGATTAATCGAAGAATCGATTTTTCAGTCCAAAAAGATCGATTTTTTAGATCGATATGTAGTACTGAATCGATTCAGTGAATCGATATTTCACCCTTGAAAATCGAAGTTCGATATTTTCTGTTTTTGTATAAACCATAAAATTATTTACAATAATTAGTTGAATGTACCCGTATTATAAGAGTGTTGCCTGTTAAAGGGTTAATTACTCAAAAACTCGCTAGATGGCTGTGTGTTTAGTTTCCCTAGACTCTTTGATAGAAAAAACATTACGTTTGTTTATGAGTATCGTAGGATCATCTGTTCCTTGTGAGCGACTTTTTTCAATTGCCGGAAATATCATAAGTGATGAGTGGAACCTCATGGATCCCAGTAGACTTAACAGACTATTATTGTTTTTAAAAAAACTTAGATATTTAAGCATTTGGAACTATAAGCTATATTTTATTACCTATTTTATAAACTTTTAAATGTAACCAATACATTTAGAAAATAAATGTCTTGTTTTATACCTGATCTGATATGGTAATAGAAATAATTTTTATTTTTGAATTTCACTGATCTTACTAATAAGACATCGTTTAATTACAATATTTTACTTGTACTAAATGCGAAGTACTGAACAATATAATTTTTTACCGTTTAAAGGCGGTTTTGTTTTTGTTATAAAGTTATATAATTTCACTCTTTTTAGTACCTTTCATTTAATAATTCTGTATTGTTTAAACATAATTAGCGATATTTCCACATTATTATGTGGGGCTATAAAATTTGAGAGTTCCCCTCGATTTCCTTGGGATCCCATCATCAGATCTTGACTTGGTGACAATAGGACTACCTCGAAAGTATAAGCTTTCGAACAAAAAAGAATCATCAAAATCGGTTCATAAACAACAAATTTATCCGCGAACAAACATAAAAAAAGCATATATACGGTCAAATTGAGTGACCTCCTCCTTTTTTGAAGTCGGTTAAAAAAGATCGATTTTTTTGGAAATCGATCTTTTAGACCTCGATTTTTTTGTGAATGCTTTTGAACAAAAAAGAATCATCAAAATTGGTTCATAAACAACAAAGTTATCCGCGAACAAACATAAAAAAGCATATATACGGTCGAATTGAGTGACCTCCTCCTTTTTTGAAGTCGGTTAAAAAAAGATCGATTTTTTGGAAATCGATCTTTTAGACCTCGATTATTTTGTGAATCGATTCATTAGGTCACGATTCGAATCGATTCAAAAATCGATCTTTTTCGGAAAGAATCGTCATCCCTAATTTTGACTGAACTGATCATAGAACTGCTGAATCTGCTGATTGACTGAGTGACAGCGAGCTGACACTGACGGACAGTATGTATTTTTTTCTCAATTTTGGCACCACAATCTCTGTGCATATTGCCAGCGTCAAATATAATTTATTTGCCACTTTAGTTGAAACCGGACGAGATAATAAATAATAATAAAGTCGTCAGTAATCAGTGAGTCAGATATTCAAAGCGATGGTTACTTTACCAGAACGTGCTCCATTGGATGTTTTATTCGTCAGAAAATAAGTAATGTCTGAGGGCCCTGGGATCTTGCTCTATTACTGTGGCGGCAGAAAAGCATCATAATATAGTTATAGTGACTTCCCTGTGCAGCTTTACAAAATAAGTCTGTTTAGGCATACGGCCGCACATGAAACTGGTCCTCTGGTCCAGCAATTATTACGGCTCTTACTGTTACGGCTGTTACTATAATGAGACTATTGCACGAACTTATCCCGTTGCATTGTTAATGTTTACTGACCATTATTGGTGCCAATTCCTAATCATTAGTGGTGTTGGGGACCGCTAGCCCGACAATGGCATTTATAAAAGTTCCCAATCTCCGTAACACATTTTGCGTCCTACTATTGTCCCGTTTCTATTAAGTGTTGTGGATAACCAGCTGTCTGATGTCTTCAAACCGCTAAAAGGCCTCCAAAAAAGTCAGTCATAATAAGTCTATGCCTCCAACAAAGTTTCCTGATGTGGATAGCAACAAGCAACAGATACACAGACTGCTAGAATTGCCCTCTGAAGTGCGAATTTTTTTTTAGATTTTTTCCAATCATACACCATAAGGATTTAAACAACCTATAATGAAAACTCACTTGATATATGTGTTTAATAACTAACTACGAATACTCAAAGAAACACATCATAACAGCACAGTGGGCAACACTAGCAATAGAATAAAACACTGGTAAATATGCTTACAATTATATTTTAATATTGATTGGTTGATGTAAATCGTTTGGCCAACGCATCGAGTTAACCAGCCAAAACTCATGGAACGCTGTGCGAGGCTAGGACGCGTTTTTTTATTGCAGTAACATTATTCACTACTAATTGATAATCTAATAGAAACAGCTTAGAGGGGCGTCTTCTCGATTAATTTGTACCAATGTCCGCACTCGCAACGGCGGGGGTGGTCCTGAAAAGAATAAAAATAAGAATAAGTAACAGATCTATACTATCTGGGGACGCGATTAACGTGGTTAAAATAACGCGGGCCAATAGCGGACTATTCGGGTTTACCCTTCACAAACCTCTAATTCCACCAACCAAACCTCAAGAATGGCGCGGTCCGAGTACCTACACTTAATGCATCAGATACCCCTCCCCTCACCATCGTTGACAATTTTTTTGACTTCCTCCAAAATTTCACTAAAAAACTAAAATTCAAGCCCAATGCGCCACTGCTGCGGGCACAGCTAATGCTTATAGTAATTGATACCTTTACCATTACTTTTGATATCAATGATTAATGATATTTATGAAAGTTGATGATGCAAGTAAGATTTCTTGATTTAATATCAACAGGCAGGCATTAATATACTTAATTAATTAAATATGTAATTAACAGACACTTGCTTACGCTAATAATCACTAGCGGATCCATGGGCTGGCGGCATCACAAGTACTGACAAGTATGACACCCGTCAGAGGAGTGGCCTTTACGGGCGAACCCCTCGTCCCAATGTGCATGCACAATGTGCCTTCTAGTCTTCTTGTAGTTATATACAACTTGTGTGTGTGTGTGTGTGTGTGTGTGTGTGTGTCGGTGTCAGTGTTGCCGGTGTATAGAAAATTAGAAATGTATGCTTCTGTAGCGATGAAAGAATATTTGTGAATGTGTGACAAAATAAAAATGTGTGTTTTTCCCCCCGCACCAGATTTGGCACAAAAATTATATATCGAAGCGAGGCGCAATGCCCTCTCCACTGACGGGTGAGTCAGTACCTTTGATGCTTTAAGGCTGGCGGTCTCAAGCCAGAAAACTGCCAGACGGCCTTTTGATGATTTCATTAACAGAAAAATAGAAAGGTCAACAATGAAAGAATAATTACCTTGTGTACCCAGAGCCAGGTGATTGTTGTGGAGTGTTCTTCGCCTGTAATTAAATAAAAACCATTTAGAACGAAGTGGGATAGCGGCCATTGCCTTAGACTAACAAAGGTTTCTGTATTGGTGTCAGTCTGTCTGTTCCAGCTGGCTAATCTCTGAAATGGCGGGACGGGTAGCTGATGTAATAAGGAGTGACGTAGGCGGAACAAGTCGTGGGCAGCCCCTAGTAATTTTGAAAATAAAAGCCAGTTACATTTTCATGGAACATGATTTCCATTAACAACATTATCAGGTTTAAATTATTTTTAAGTTATTAGGAATTATTTAATTAAACCATTTTCCAGCTCCATGCTCCGCTCCTGAACTCCAAGCTCCAGACCCTGGTTACTATCTACCACCAAAGTACACGTCAAGACGGATCAAACGATACCAAACTCGATGGGGTTGCGTCGTTTAATTACGGAGTTCCTATGACCACCTTCCAGCTCCATCATCAGATCAGCTCTATGTCGTAATAACATTGCATTTTCATCCGATTCATACATACATGCAAAATATCATCTTAATTGGACACCGGGAAGTGGATCAAATTTAACTTGCAAGATTTGATTACAGACCGACAGACAGACAACGGGACAGATGAAACTAAATAAAAGCTTGTAAAATATTAAACAGCTCCATGAGATACTTACATACGCAACCAACAATACGCGCGTCAAAGCAGGATGGTACTAGGGTCGGGCTGTCGCGGGTGCCGGCGGCCTTCTTGAGTACCTTCATGTTGAAGGGGTCGTCGTTGCCTGACTGCAGAGCTTGCAGTTCCTTCTTCTCCAGACCGGTCGCGTGCTCCATGGGGTCGGGCATCACTGTGGAAAGATATTAATTTCATTCTGCTAAATAAAACTTTAGGAGCTGACTGCCTTTTTCGTCTGCTGATGGGCACAATCCTCTCCCAATTATAGGTGGGGCCTGGAGCTTACTTCACCATGCTGCTCCAATGTTAGATGGTGAAAATGTTGGAGCCACTACTGAGTGGTTGTCTGATGTTTTCAAACTGCCCTCCGATAAAGTTTTACGACTGTTAGCTATCGATAATAACCGAATGCATTAACACAGAACACAGTGACATTAGGATTGTAACAAGCTTTTAAAAGGTAAGTTTACAATTCTGTAGTCTATTGAGAACCCCAATTTTTTCTGGAAACCTTTAAGAATGCAAGTAATAGCAAGGCAAGAATGAAATAATAACTTAATGGCATTGAAACGTTTAGAAAGGAAATTATCTATTAAGATTTCAATCATATTAATAGTACAAGCTGATTTTGGTCCCACTGGTTATGGGACATAAAAATCGGTTATGGTCTCATTTTGAAGAGCTCCAGCCATAAATGTGCAGAAAAATAAACATTTTAATACTAAATCTATTTAATTGATAAAAAACAACAATTTAATTTTCCTATAATATAATGGTTCCAAACTGTCAAATACTTGTAGTTTGTTCCTCATTAAAAAATATGACACAAGTGTGAAGTACCTACCTACTAATTTTCGGATAGCCGATGGCGTCTTAGCTTTTTGACAATTTTTTCAATTTAAAACTAGGGTTGTCATTCAATTCAATTAAATACACACAAATGTTTTGTTGGTGACAAACTAGTATACACTAATGAGATTTCAATAGACTTACTACATGATGTGCTATAAACAATCAACAACAAATGTTTGAATGGTAACTACAAATAAATACAGATATATGAAAAGGATAACCAGGGAAATGTCTGGATTCAGGAACCAAGGAAGTGGAGACAGAATCAGGTGTTGGATAAACTGAAAAATTGAGAACAAACTTTTAATCCCCAGAAATGACAGCATCTAAGAAAAATTTACAATTGATTAGATTTCTTAATGAGATACCTGTTGTTTATTGATTTATATTAAATGAAGGTATATTGACGACTTGTGTGGCGTAATAGTGACCATGCTGGACTGCCGATTGGAGGGTCTCAGGTTAGATTCCCCGCGAAGCAGGAATTTGTATTATGAGTTTAAATTTCTGTTCTTGGCCTGGGTGTTTGTGTTTCTGTCTTCGTGTGTGTCTATGGTACCCACGACACAGGGTATACTACTACTGAGGGGCTATTAGTGTTTCAAGCATTATTTATTTTTTATTATTATTATATCCCTCTTTACAAGCTTTTAATTTTCTTTAGAAGATTGTAAATTTCTCTAATCTGTTCATCACATAATTGAATATAATTGAATTGAAAACCTGTGAAGTCACTTTGCCTTTGACACATCATGCTATTACACTTTCGGTTATATGAAAAGAGCTCTTTGTATTGTGGTTATACTCTGGATAACTAAACTATCTAGATATTCAGCCTGCTTAAAAATAGATTAAGCTCCTGATTGCATATATGTACAAAATATCTCAAGGGGAATAAAAATAGTCCTACCCGAAATGATTGGCAAGTTTGTATAGTAAATAATTCTGATAAACATAAATCTCCCATTTTTTATGTGTGAAACACTCCAAAATTGTGAATGTGATTGTAGGTGTGATTAAGCCTGCATGTTTTTAGCTAAAAATAAATAATTTCTCAAGTGTAGATCTTGAGTGCCAGTATAGAATACAAATTACACAGCGAAAAGTGGAAAAAAAATTTGGTTAAGACAAATTTTAGATAAACAGGACTAAACTGTAATGTGAGGTCCACTATTTTGCTATCATGACAGAGTTTGCAGTTTGGTCTAAATTCTTCTCGTATATGAGATCTATGCCCAGGCAGCAGCTGACCCACTGCCACGGGCTAGGAAAGTATTTGAGGAACACTTTCATATGTTTTAACTTGTATGGAAAGTTGCACAACATTTATTTTTCTATATTAAGTTAAATTATTACACCACACATTGTGCAGCTAATTCACACTTACATATCTGTAGAATGAAAACAGCTATTTTTGTCGCCAATGGAATTTGATTAACCTAAGGGTTATTCATGAAATGAGAGAACACTTTTAATTTTTCCACTGCCTTTTTTCTCTCAGCTCAACATCTAGCCCAAACCTAAAGGCAATGACCGGGAAAAATGTAGGGCATGCATTATTCGTTTGTTATAGGTATTCGGATATTTCAAATAGAAAAAAAAAATATATTCGAATACTTCGAATAATACGAGTTTTGGTAGGATGTCTGTCTGTTAATCTGTCGACAGGATATCTTTGGATCTACTGGTCAGATTGACTTCAAATTTGATCAGTAGACCTTAGGTTAGTACCTCGATCAAATAAAAGGGACAGGAGATATAGGGGTCACAAGGTCACATGTAGTCAAATTTTCGTTAAATTGGTACGCAGGTGGAAGTTGTCCTATAGAATTACATTCTCTAGTTCAATGTGTGTGAATGAAAACCTTTTTATTGCTTAAACATTTTAATTAGGAATTAAAATTTAACATTTTAATTGTGCTTAAAAAATTATCAAATTATAAAGTTGAAAAAAATATTTTCTTGTATTCAAAAAATACTATCGTAGGAAACTGAGGGCATCTAACGTATCGTCATTGAATGAACATCGCAAATGATTACAAATAAACCTATTATCTGAAAATACAAACATGTTCGGCATCAACACTTGTAGGTGGGATGTTTAGTAAAAAATCACAAACACGCTGTAGATGAATGCATTTCGGACCACCTCGATCTAATAGTGCCATTTCCACCCTGACAGATGTTACTATGTCATCATTTTCAGACAAATGTTTTATTTTAAAAAAAACGGCAAATTGTTTGTAAAGTAGGTTTACGATCGAGATGTTTACGTGTTTACGTCGAAGATGAGTCGTCGAGACGAGAAAATCTCAATTCGTTTGTATGCCGCTAGTGTGAGAGAGACGGAAGATCGGTCCACTCACTCGAACGCTATGCCAGCCTCCGCTCGTGAGGATTCCGCGTGACAAGTTTCACGGAATGACTGGCAGCGCTCGAGATGAGACGGGAGATCGATCCGTCTCTCTCTCGTTATACCTGCGATCGCGCTCGTGAGGTTTTGGTGTGACACAAGTTTCTGAACATGTCACCCGACTAAAACGATTTTAAAGACGTTATCACGTCAAAAATATTAGATTTTTTTCCATTGCAGAATTAGAAACGAAATCATAATTTGAAATATTTTAGAGCCTACTAGCTACATCGAGCTGTAGTGATAATAAAATTATTAGATACGTTTTGATAACATATCTATAACCTAGAAAACAACAAAAATTTTTTTCATTATATGGCCTACTTGATGCAATTTTTTGTAATTATGTTATTAGTGAACATAAATGACTAGTTTTATTGGCAGATTTAATGGAATTAATCTGGAAAATGAGTTGAAAATCAATAAATGATCACAACATTGACAGACAGGTGGAACTCTTTACACTGTAGTTTTGGTCGAAACTTTGCATTCTTATAACCATTTTAAATAGGATAGCCTTAATTAAACTTCATTATGTATAAAATCATAATTTAGAGGACAAATTACATGAAAACCGTAAGAATTACGTAACAAAATTCTGACAGATAAAGCCAAAATTATTGGTGCAAATTTTTAATATATAGTCTTACTTATGTCTGCATATCCCCTTCGAGTACTGTTAAAGAGAAGGCTTTTGAAAGCATTTCCGCGAACAATTTGTCTACACAAGGAAGCCATTTCACTTGTTTCTCACTAGACCGCTTCTCACGATAGCAAGTGGCACAATTTGATTTTCGACAAAAAGGGATGTGTCCATGTGTCAAATAAGAATCGACAGTAATCGACTAGATCAAGACAAGTAAATAAAAAATCAGTAATCGATTTTTACACAGAACAACACTAGTGGCTGTTTGGGAGTTTTGGAGGTTGCCAGTACTTGGCCAGTACCATACCAGTACTTCTTATGCCAGTACTGCGTGTACATTTATTTCTTTGGCACAGATAAAAAATCAATATTATTAAAATTCTAATTCTAATACAAAAAGAAAATTAGTTTTGATCTGGGGACACGACGACGAGAGAGATAGTCCATCTACCAGTACCTCGTTTGTTCTACCCATAGACCCGATATCATCCGATATTATGTTCCCTTTTCCTAGCAATAGTTAAGATAAGATTAAGATGTAAATTCTTTCCATCTTTTGTACCTTATTGAACAAATAAATATGATTGATTGATTGATAGTTTATGTGCACCTGGCGGGGACCACCTTCGGGTCATATAACTTTTAATACCATACGACCGAGGATGGTATCGGCCACATCCAACTACATAATAACATTAAAAGGCCTCTACATGTTGGATCTATATCTATCTAAGCCTCGCAAATGACCGGGTCACATAACAAATAACAATAACATCTTCGACCCGTGATCCTCAAGGAGAGATACAAATAATAATATTGCAACCAACAGATGTCTGGATACATATTCTACCTGTTTTTACCCAACTACGCCAGAAGGAGGGTTATATTTGTATGTATAATAGTTTGGCACGCTCTGCGGCCTGAACGGCTTGGTGTATTTTAGCTTGAGAGGTGTCGTTAGGTTCGTTTCTATTGTGAGAGTGACATTGGGTATATATATATATAAGGGTAATTTAAAAACTGAATAATTGTTGGGCACCCTCTGCTGCTTGAAATCTGCAATGTAATATAAATATGTAGGTATGCGATCTGTTTTTTGAAGTGAAAACTTCTTTAGCGGCGTTGAGCACTTTTGTGATTTGGGTAAAAACTGTGAAACTCGCGCGAGGTCACGTGTGCTGATCGAAAAATTTCGTAAGATAGTAGAGGAGACGTGGAAGATCGACCTTCACCGATTTGATAATTCGATGAGACATATTTTTTACCAAATATAATTTATAAACATATATGCCTATGATAACTTGAGTATCGAAAAGTGTCCATAGCTATTTTTAATTTAATTAATTTTAATCAATTTTCTTTCATATCACCTTCACTCTTATAATAACCGAACGAGTGAATATCTTCACCGGCTCTTAGACCAAGACGGAGGGGTGACAGCTGATGACGGCTCGTCTGACGGCTGTCTATACTTTTTTTTCTTCAATTATGGAATCGCAAACTCTGCATATTGCCAGCGTCAAGTATAATTTTATCTTAAAATTCGTTTATATCAAGTATTTAAAATATTGAACAAAGTGCATCCATTAATGAAAAAAGTGACGAAGAAATAGTGAAAGAAAATGAGTGAGTACCTACTTTATCAAAATACTAGATGAAAACCTACTGAAAATATTAGATGAAAAATAATACCGATAATTAAAGCAATTCGTGCAAAATTATTTCCCAACCATTCCAAAATATCAAAAATGCACAACGTTAATATTCAAGTTTTCACTTCTGCCGGCACTCCCGGAGTGCAACCCGTCGTTTTTTTTTATTTGAATGAAGCAGACGAGCATGCAGACTACGTGGTTTTAAGTAGTCGCTGCAGCCCATGGACATCTACATACAGCCTCAAGCAAGCATAGGTAAGTCTTGTCTGAGGTCATATTGCGCTGCTACTCCAGAGGCTGGTGGTCGCCTCATGTAAGTGTGACCGGCAACTGCACCTTTCCACCGAAACACAATAGAATTGCTCACGGCAGAAGTGGGTGCAGTGGTGGTACTTCCTCGGGCGAACCATAATAGTTCTACCTGAATTCACAAATTTTATTTCTAGACTGTGTCCCGACTACTACAATTTTTCTTATATTTGAAAAAATTGTTAAATATACAATGAGCTCCTGTTCTATAATTTATCTACCCCTATTAGTCAATTTTTAAGTTAAGTGCAATCGGGTATGACGAACTTCTTGTTTTAGAGTTTTTACATTTCCAAATTACACAGAAACGTAGTCGAGTTTTTTTAAGTTTTTTTTTTATATTAGCGTTCTTTTTTTAGAACTGGAAACCTAGAGTAAATTATACCAATAAAATTACTAATAAATAATTTTGAAATCCATGGCAACTCTCAGCTCTCAATAATTACAAAGGTCAGGTCACATTTTAGATTTAATGCTTTATTCATTATAAAAAACCGAGTTTCACTTTAAAATAATTCATAATTTGCACATAAAATAAAATGAATATAAAATACAATGACTAGTATTTATTTAAATATTATTTTATAACATTATGTTTAGAGTACTTAATGAATTAATGTTTGTTAGTTTTGATAATGCTATAAGGCGTGTGAATTCAAAGATATATGTAGGTACATATATTAGGTAAACAATATAATTACTGATTTAGTGCAGATCTATTTTCGTAATAATTGTTTAATACAATTATTAATAAAAGTGTTTTTCTTATAAACAGCAGATGTTATTACCTGTAAATCAGAATAATTTGATGAGTATCAAATTCAGTAATTAAGTTTCTGTTAGTTATTCTCTTTTTAATAATAATAAGTATCCTATTATTTTAATATTAAAATATACTATGTATTATTTCGTTGTATTTTCTTTTTATTTATTTTGACATTAATTAATTATAGTTAAATTATCATTATTATTTTCTTGGTATGACATGACTTTTTATTTGTATATGTATTATTGTTATTGAAAGGACATGCCCATGTATCTTTCTAATTAACAACAAATAAAATAAACAGTATGATAGCTTACAATGATTATAAATTGTATTTTCTTCTGTACTTTGATAATTTTACTGGCACATAACAGAAACGATGAAATGACACTGGATTGGAATCAGTTTCTCGTTCTACCACTTCTCTGAATAAAACATCCTTTAAAAGAATTCAAGCGAACGTCGATTTCACCTTCCTCGAGCTGGAATATAATTTTTTTTTATTGAAAATATTGTCTTGATGTCTAGCCATTAAAGAAAAGACAATTGTTAACGAGAATAATTATTAACTGGATCGTTTAGATAAAGGTCTCTATAACACGATGGTGAGACACATTCTCTAACACAGCGTGTTCGCGCCAGACCATTTAAATGACTGCATGCGCTGCTTTGCTCACAAGCTGATTCAAATTCCCGAAAAGTCATTTCCTGTAACAATAAAAAAAATATTATCCGGATCAATAGTTCAAACTTCTAAGTTGCAAATCAGTAAATTATGTATGTTAAATAGATTTAAATTATACTATCGAAAAAGAAAACGTCAATCAATACTAAAATAAATATTGTGAAAAGAATTATTTAACTGCAATTTACATTTTTGGGAGAATCTTTATATTGGTATTCTTTGAAGGTAAATGTTACAGCATTTTGATCAGCGCTGTATATACCAAAAAGGCTTGTTATAACGAATACTAGTATTGTGAGCATTTTGGTTAAAGGATTATATTTCACCAAACACCACTACCAGAAAAATCGATACTTAAAGAACTATAACGCAGAAGCAGAACCGTAGAGACAGTCTATGCGACAGTATGCGAAACAACATTTCTGCGCATGTCATTTATCCATTTTGTTTATGCTACACAATTGAAAATTTATTGAATGTTATTTCATATAATATTTTGATTGTAAATTCTTATGCTTTTTAATTAATAAATAATTATTAAAATAATAAATAAATTATTTCATTGGTATCAATAAATCTTTTCCGAATTTTCAACATTTCGATTCTGAAGTTTGTAATTTCTATAGTACATAATCATCACACACTGCACATCACTCATGTCGTTCTGAAATCGTAGCGCGACATATTTATGGTAGAGAGCATAAGAATAAATAATAATTACAAGAGAGTATTATTTATTCTTATGGTAGAGAGATGGGCAAAAATTCGATTTAAATCGATATTCCGCATCGATAGGAATCGCAACATGACATATCGATTCATCAATATATTATTATTGCAACGTTTTATATCGATACATACGATACGATATTTTTAAAATTTTCAGTAGGTATCAATCAAAACCATTCCAAAATAAAAAGATGTAAAAGAAATTAAAGTATTTGATTAAAAGATTGAATATTACAACTGTTGTACAGGACCTAAGCTGCAAAAATATTGTTTCCTTACAATAGTAGGGGAAGAACGAACCAACTACAATCGATGCACTGTGTTGGTGCCTGTTAATGGTGCTAATAATAATAAGAAAAATATTAATTTTTAATTTAGGAAAAATAAAATTAAATATTTATAGAATGTTCAAATTCAAACTTTTGTTGGTATAGATGGAGGCATTATTGATTAACTATATATTAATATGTAACTATATAATCATGCGATACGACCGTAATACGATACGTATCGCTGCGTATCATATGGCGATGTATCGATTCAAAATATCGGTATATCGCATAGCATTGTATCGATACGCGATAATATCGATACGTATCGCCCATCTATAATTTATGGTTAAACAGTATCGCGTGAGTTGGAAAATGTATTATAATATATTTTAATTTTGTAATATTATAATATAAAAGAATCATTATTTTGCGTCACTTTTATTACAGTAGAAAGTAAATATTTATTATATTGAGTCAATTTCTGAACCCAATGAAAAATATATAATCGTAATAATAAAATTTAAGCACACAGATTTATTCTAATATATAATGGGGCGATTACATTGGCCAACCTGCAGGGGCCGATTTAGCATACATTGCTGGTTATCTGAGTACATTGTAATAAAATACTCAAGATAACCAGCAATGTATTCCTAATCGGACCCTGCAAGTTGGTAATGTAATCAGCCCTTAACAAACAGAAAAGGGCTACATTTTTTGTTAATAGTTTTATGTAACAACTACCAATTAATATTATCATCAAGCGGTTTGTTAATGTAAATTACAAAACAATCAATCACCATTTGTAACAGGTATCAAGTTTAAATTTAATAGAACGAAAATGATTTTTTTTATGTCCATAAGAAATCCACACTAATATTATAAATAACAAAGTGATAGTGGTGATAACATGATAACTTTATTTACTGAAGTTATAATATTGACGATGGTATGTTAATAAAACACAAAAGAGCTCCTTCTCATGGGGTTTTTGATTTTGCAACTGGCAAGATGAAATGTCACTGTCACTTGTAATCCAATGTCGACAATTTATGGAATCGTATCGTATCGTACCTGTCAAAGTGTCAAAATATTCTATTTTTATTGGGGAAGCGAAAACGAAACGAAAAGCGAATTTGAGTGAGTCAACCTAGAGAATCAAATCAACGAATTTGTTAAAGTGAATTATTAATGTGCTGTAATTTCCGTTGCTAACTGTGAAATCAATATCTTCTTAATATCAAATTGAGTTCATGAAAAACTTAATAGTGAAGTGTTAAAATTTGTGAATTTTCTCTAGAACCTAGAGTATTGTGATTGTATGAAGTTGTGGCATAACCGAGCACGATTATTCCAATTTGGTAAGTACAGCTGTTTGTTTATAGTTCATATTTCTTAATATATTTCTAATTCTGATTTCAAAGGTTCTAGTGTTGTATGTAGTATGATAGTGATGACCAAAAGTGTTTTTTTTGTGAAGGAAAGGTTGTATAATTCCTTTTTCTTTTGACTTGTTGTAAAGCCTGTACAAAACTAAAATCACCTAATAGCTTTTAACAGTAATATTAAAAACATGAAAAATAAACAAGAAATATTAATAAGCAATAGTATAATGTGAAATAAAATATCAACATTTACAGGACAATCTCAGACTCACGATTTAATTCTATTGGTTTCTGGAATTTAATTTTACATTAAAATTAAATAAACTGTATCGTTGTTTAAAATATTGTTATTACCATTAAAATCCTTACATGCCCACACAATATTTATAATAATAATAATGCAATACTGACAAAGATTTAGATAATGTCAGAATGGTGTTTTATCATTAAATCCATAAAAAATACAGGTAACTATGGTAAAATAAATGAATATATTTATAGTAGTTGATAGCAATTTTTATTTCTCTTCTTGGGCACAGAATTCCTATAAGACTATGATTTGAGACTGACCTTTATCCTATTATATTATTGTATACATGTAGAATAGGCATGATGACACTATTAAAGAAGCAGAGAATAAACAGTTTTACCGAAAAATAATGCTAAAAAAGTTCTAAAATATGATCCCGTTTTAATATAAACATTAAGATTAATAAGATTTTCAATAAAATAAAAGTATTAAATACAGCAATCGGCCATGTTATCTGAAATGCCAATCAAAAGGAATGACGTCACGTCTCAGTTAATGTCATCGTGTTGCTTGAAGTTTGACGAGCAAGCCGACGCCATGACACCTACTAGCATTTCACGCTTAATTCAAATTACATAGCAGAAAATACATTAATTTACGTTAAAAGTTTAGTTTATTGCTGAAATAAACTTTTTTTCGCAACTAGGAGATGTGTACCTACAATCAGGAAAGGTATTTAAAAATCTGTCATCATGCCCATTGTAGATAGTATATAGATGCTATACTAATACTTGAAAAGTTTGTTTTTGTAAGGGCTTATTTCAGTAACTACAGGTTTATTTTTTATTATAAAATAAAAAACAAACTACTGGTTTCAATTGAAAAATATATTTTTGTGTTGGATAGTCTATTGAGGAAAGTCTTAGGGCATAAAACATCATGTTATGATGACTAATAGGAACATATTAATCTATCTCTGATTTACATGTCCCTATCCACCCAGAAAACATTGTGGACACAATTAGTATTTTATTATTCTAAGTGTCAAACAATTATGAAATTTTATGCTTTAACTCTGACAGCTTTTTGTTAAAAACACTAACATAGGTCCATCTACCCAATTTTGGTGTTGATTCATAATTAAAACACTATAAATTACAGCATACTAGCCTTCCGCCAGCGGCTTTGCCCTCTTGGTCCCGTTTTAAAGGTTCCCACAGGGTAAAAACGATCCTATGTCCTTTCCCAAGATCCACTATATCTGTGTTCCAAATTTCATTTAAATTGGTTCAGTGGTTTGAGTGGGAAAACATAGCAGACAAACAGACAGAGTTACTTTGGAATTTATAATATTAGTAGGGATTTCATTAACAACAATGGAGACGTGCCCTGCGGTTTTGCCTGCAAACTAACTATTCAGATTTATACAATTAGTATAAATTAAAATAAAAACATGATTCTTTTCTTATAATATATAAAAATGTTATCAAAGTAAGTACTTAAATAAATTGATCTCCCATTTATGATGTCAATTGCCCCTTTTTTGGCAAACTTGTTAGAAACCTCAAAACTGGTCCTTTGTGCTATATCTATGAGGTTATTGTAACTATTTGTTTAAATTTGTACAATACATTCAACTAAATAAATAACCAAGGATTCATAACACTCAGTCAGATTCAATAACAGTATTGAGATCTATTTAAGTTTATGATAAATTATTCCTATGAAATAAACAGTGCACAAAGTTTTTCACTTCACAACAATTTGTCATGACCCTAAAACTCTAGTACAAACTTAGTGCATGTGTACTGACTTAAGAGATAATTTTCAAGTCAAAACCTACCATATTAGCATAGCTTTAAGGTTCTATAGTCTTGGTTTTCCTTTCATGTTAGTCATACTATTCTTGTTCATTTTCATGAAGAGAATTTCAATTGTAATGTCATACATTTAGGGTTGCTTTTACTCTTCACAATTTTACAATGCTTTATTATCACTCAAGCATATAATTTTGCAGTGCATAGGTTTTTATACCTTATTTTGTTGTTTTTAAGGCTATGATTAATGAGTTTATTATGTTAGCAATGATTTTCGCTTATTTTGGTTTAATTGAAGTGTTGATGTTTATTATTAAAAGCCTCATCACATTCATGCCTTTAAGAATTTTGGATATTTGTTTGTGGAGTGCATGTGCTGATAGAATTAGTAATGATATGCTAATATTTGTGTAAGTATATTTAATATATTTATGATTTTTTATATATTTATGTATATTATATAATTGTGTGTATATCTACATTCTACATACTAATATATAAAGCTGAAGAGTTTGTTTGTTTGAACACACTAATCTCAGGAACTCCTGACTGGTTTGAATTAAAAATTATTTTTGTGTTGGATAGTCTGGATAGTCTCTAACTATGGAACTGTGATAAATACTAGATGTGTCCTGCGGTTCTACATGAATTATAACATGATGTTTTATAGCCTAAATATTTTCTTGATAAATTAATTATCCAACACAAAAATATCTTTATATTCAAACCAGTAGTTCCTGAGGTGAGCGCTTTCAAGGAAACAAACTCTGTAGCTTTATAATTTCTGTATAGAAGTATAAATTTATTATTTAGAGGTGCACACTGGAGTTGGAACTAGTGAACCCCACATTGGAGATTGATGTCTTTAACACCTATCACTGCATTAACTTTATCATTAAGCATATCTCTGTACAGTATACATAATTCTAGAAATTTACATGCTATTGTCATATCATAAAGAGGTTTATTAACACCAATATTATAATAAAACATGTTGTAAAGCATAATAATGGCTGATAAAGAAGCAAATGAACTACTGATTAAGTATGAACTGAGTAATGTACTAAAAGACGAATGCACTAATAATGCACTCAAATAAAATGAATAACATGTTTTGTCTTCTGATATATCATCAAATCTTAAATATTCTTGGAGTTATCAGAAGTAAAATAGGATACTTTATAAAACAATTAACGCGGGTGAAACCCCGGGGCACAGCTAGTTTAATATAAATTTAGTTGTTTCTTCATGTATCAGAAAATTACTTTCGATGGAGTAAACAATAAAATCAGCGCACACGTTTCACTTTTATAATGACTGCTATACGTCCAATTACTTACTGATGACTCATAAACACAATTACTAATGTGTTCAATATCTACTTGTTTCCATCGTTAATTTGCAAATATGATTTATCTTTATATCGCGTTATTTTTTTGTGGTCTGTAGACCGGCTTGACTTGACTTGAATCTTTTTTCTCATGAACGCGATGACGATGATGTATATCCAGTATCCGATTATGTATATTCAGTAGATATCAATAGCAATATTCATGTGTTTAATCTGTTAAAGCTGTGAATAATTCTAAGTCTACAGAATCGAATGTGGTGGCCTTTTGTGCTGTATAGCGGCCGCCCGCGACTTCGTCTGCGTGGACTTTGGTATTAGCCATAGCATGATGTTATATAGCCTATAGCCATCTTCAATAAATGTACTATTCAACACAAAAATATTTTTTCAATTCGAACCAGTACTTCCTGAGGTAAGCGCGTTCACAGAAAGAAACAAACTCTTCAGCTTTATATACATATACTAGTGGACCCCGCAGACGTTGTCCTGCCTTAAAAGTAATAAAAGAGGATTTGTTTTCTTATTATCTTAAAGAGACTTCATGTTACTATCAAACAAAAATATTAAACAAATAATGACATACGAACTGTCCTGTTATTCTGAATGTGTCAAAGTTTAGAACGGCACGGCACGAAATACAAACGTTTGACAGATAGGAACAATTTATATGGGAAAACTACTTATAAAAAAAAAAAAAAAAATTAAAAAACATTTCCAGTGGCCCAAATTGTGAATCTAAACCATCCTCGAATCCATTTGAATACACACAAAAAAATTCATTAAAATCTGTCCAGCCGTTAAGGAGGAGTTCAGTGACATACACACTCACAGAAGAATTATATATATTAAGATATTACGTGCCTTGAACAAGAGAATTAAAACCTACTTGACGTGTGACGAGTGACGTCCTTTATGGATTTTGATGTAAAACGTCTAATGGTGCCTATACGCTCTTTTACACCGGTTTCTGGCGTGGCGACGTCTCTTCCCAAAGTTTTTCGATTTCTATGTCTCTTCCTAAACTATTTACTCAGTACTATCTAGCTCGACTTATTCAAAACAACTGAAAGAAGACCTGGTACAGTCTAGTACCAACTAGCTCGTGTTATTTAAGAGAACGCGCGTCCAAGGGATATGTGTAATTAAAGAACGTATTGGCCGGCTGCACTTATTGCGTCCCACTTCTGGGGAGTGCTGAAGCTTACTCCACCACGCTTCTTCAATAAGGGTTTTTGGAGATGCGTGTCAGTAGCCAACCCTCTGTAGGGTGTTTTCAAACCGCCCGTAAGGCCTTAGAAAAAGTTTAATTCTTCAGGAATGTATTATTCTATGCCTGTACGGGTATGACCGTAGTAAAAGGAATAAAAGATAAATGTTCTTAATAAAACTATATTTCCGTCTCTTAAAGTACAGATAGGTAGGTAAGATAATTAGGTGAAATGATATGAGTACGCGCGGTACGCTTAATGACTGGAAGCGAACTAACTCTAATTACATTCTAATATTAATGCGAAATGACCGATGTCGCGTAAACAGCTGATATGGTGAAATTGTACGGACGTTGCCCGTACAATGCCTAATATCGGTACTTTTGATCTTCTTAAGTGTGTCGAGTAGTGACCACTAAGCAACTAAAGGCAACCAATATGCAAATTACCAATGAGAATAATTATCTTATCAAACATTTCTATCTTGCTCCATTCCTGTTAAGCTGCTTAAGCCAATGTTACTACATATGAAGACCCTTCAATGCGTGAGCGAGCCATCACCTGCCCTACTTTAGATAATTTTATGGCCTGACTGGTAGCCTACCCAAGTAGAAAATGACGGTGTATTTTCATACCTTTTAATGAGGCCGCTGGGCCAGTGCTCAGCAGTTAGACCAGTTTTTCAAATGTTAGGTATTAAGGCTATAAGCCCACTTTCAATGACCAAGTTCAAACCTTTTGAAGGTTTCCCGGTACCTTGGGAGAAGGTACCGGGTTAAGTGGGATTTGACCGCACTAAAACTCCCTCGCTGGTTTGCTTTGCTGAGTAGATTGCTTAGGTTCTGCGCCAGCCGCAGTGCTATGCGCCATGGACATTACACAGGATGTAGTATCACAGCATTGACCGAGCGGTAAAGACCACGGTCTCCCACACCACAGACATCTGAACTCGTTATCTCCGTGTCGCCTTCCAGCGCGCACCTCTGACAAAGAAAGTTGTGGTGGACTATAGCCTAAATCTCTTTCACTTCCAAGATGAGACCGGGAACTGGTCTTGGGACTTATAAAAATATTAAAACAGCATTCACAAAACAATCTAGTGCAATACAACCTCATAATGACATATCGATCTGAGTTCATCGAGTGTATTCCAGTGCATCAAGTGCAGGCGCACTTACACCCGTGACCAACTGCTGAATTGTTTGTTTGTACACCTTTAGATATACCAGCCAAGCAAACCACTTTAAATCCTACATCTATTGAAATAAAGTTGGAATTGGCAAAACTGTAAACTTTAATGATGAGAAACTATTCGCCGTTTTACTTGTTGTGAACCTTTAAACTGGTTGCTGTTAAATATCATGTGTTTTTTGTTGCACGGGAGTTGCTGTGTGATTTTGTTCTGTTATTGTAATCGATTTTGGGCTAGAGAGATTTATAGTCGTGTAGTGTTGTTTGGTTTAGAGTTTGGTGTAGACAACTTTGCAACAATCCGCATTTGATAGACTAGGCAGGTACGTATGATGGTGTATATTATATTTTTTCCATTCCCATCATTTCCCATATTTTTTCATTTTTATGCAAGAGCAGCGATGGCCGAGTGGTAAGGACTGCGGTCTCCGACGCGGGAGGTGCCGGGTTCAAATCCTCGGCAAAATCCTAGGAACACACCTCTGACAAAAGGAACTTTGTAATGTATGCATTTCATTGTTGCCCCATTGTCATAGAAAATGTTGTGATATTAAATTGATTACAATGTTTTCTATCTCCGAGCATTCCTGAGAGAAACTCATAATTTCTCGAAGGTATCAAACCAATCCGTCATTAGGCCAGCGTGTTGGTGGTGGACTATGGGCTGAATCCCTCTCAGTTGTTAGCAGAGACCTATGCCCAGCTGTGGAACATTAAAAAAAGGTTGATAAAAATATGCATAATCTACATCTACACTAATATTCTAAAGAGGATATTGTTTTCATGCCTGTATTCAATTGTGTTTCATAATTGGTACCCACGACACAGAGTATATCTATACTATGGGGCTCGGAGTGTGAAATGTGTCGTTCATTCCCCACCGTACCTACTGCCGTACTGCTGTACCAAATACAAAGAGAAGAAACACAAGTACAAAGTAATGTTGGTAAAAGGCTTACTCTTATGAGCGTGCATGCGATTCCACTAACGACGTTATAGGCATGTACAAGGCGTAGTCCCTGTAGCTTCGGGATTAAGAATAGAGCTACGGTATCCCCTGCCTGATCGTAAGAGGCGACTAAAAGGGAGCTTCCGGGGTTGCGGGCGGTGGGAGTGGGAGCTCAACCCGTCCAGCCAGCGCGCCGCGTTTGGAGGACACCGGTGCGTTCCATGGGAGATCCCGGAGTCCTCCCCCCAGCGCAGAGGTAGGCCACCGAGGGGGTTTTAGTGAGGTCAAATCCTACATAACCCGGTATCCTCTCCCAAGGTGCTGAGTACCTTTTGAAGGTTTCTCCTCCGACACAAAAAAAGGCATGTTCAAGGCGTGCACAATATGCTGGTTTGAAACCACCTTTACTCCCAACAAAAACCTAGCGACGGGCGACCGGACAGTGATTTTAATTTTTAATATATTTCAAGTATTGGAAACAATGCAGTGCATAGTTCAACAACGTCACACATGACCTTGATGACGTGGTGTATTGAAAATCAATTGCATAATTAATCAAGTGTATCGACTTCTGTAAAGCACTTACAGCGCTCCACCAATTTATACTCTTGAAGGGTGAATTTTCCTTAGAATCTTTAGTGCTCTTCACCCCATTAGTGCCATTAGTTATTACTCAAACATTTGAACAGTGTTTCATGTGCATCTCTCCTTCTCCGGTCCCGCTTTTAACGGCCAATGCGTAAATTTATATCTTCGTGAGGTTAAGCTCACAAGCCGATTCCATTAGCTGGGTCCACACCGGACACTTTGGATCAGCGATCCAGAGATACAGACTGATTTCCTTTATTTGTGACCAAAGCTATTGGCATAACAATTAAGTGCATTTGCCTTATTGCCATCATCACAGCAATATATACTGCTTCGTAATTATACCAGTTCTTAAAAGAGACCCGTTATATTTGTTTAGTAGAGGGCCCATAATGGGACCTTATGTAAACGTGGAGTGTTCACACTAGTATTGTAATAACGCCATTTAATATTGGGTTGTTGCGTTTATACACCATGCCTGAGCGAAAGTGTAGTAACTTACAAAATTGACTATTTATAACGGTTTTACCATTATGTAAGGAATAGAAGGGCTTCGCTGCCTACGAAGGTATTTCTACCTTCGTAGGCAGCAAATTCAGAACGTTAGGTACATCGAAAAAGTTTTGAAAAAATGTTACCATTAGCAAGTTAAATCAAATGCGATATTTAACTTTTGTTTATATTAATCAGAATCATAAATATATCTTCCTGATAATCTGACAAGATGAGATTAAAAACATAAGGTGACACGGTGGTGGCACGTATGGTTACAGTGCCTTCAGGAGTCCTGTAATTTTAGTCTTTCTTACCAGAATCTTATAATTAACTTAATATTTAGGTGGTCTTTGCATGACAAAACTAGGAAAGTGTTTTGGCAAAAGATGTGGTTACCGGTTTTGCTGAGATGAGCCTCTGGTGTAGTAGTACATAAGGGTGTGTCGAATTACCTTTCGGTCAGCTAATGTTTTCTTGCATAATTTATGAGGAGATGAGGTCGTTTTAGCGTATTATATTGTAAGGTGACTGTTGTCTAAGTTGTTCATGTCACTTGTAGCTTTGTTTAGTAGGTTCCAAACCAATACAAAACTTAATTATACTCGTGAAGCCTGAGCTTAGAGAACTACACTGCCGAGGTACAAGTTGTACCTTTCTTCTAAAAAAGCATATAAATATTTGCAATAAAAAAAACACTTCGAATAATATAAATATTTGCAATAAAAAAAAATCAGATATGAACATTTTGGTTACTTTGAAGCATGAATAGGGGCTTCAGTTGTTGCGGGCAGCTAGGTCGAAACAGTCAGTCAGCAACCCCAGGAATATCGACGGACGGTGTGTGCTTGGCTGCACGCTGTTGTAAACCTTTAAGAGGTGTAAACAGCTTTGAGGTATCTCAAGATGCCCTCGTTTGGTTTGGGCGCAGCGCATGGAGGACACTTTTGCTTTTGTATTTTTTATTGCAGGCCATCGGTTTCGTTTTTTCGGTATCTTTCCTAAAAGGCCGATTACTTTTTGAAGATTCTATTCCTTCCAATACAAAGGAGGCCTAAGTTAACTCACGGCAGAGTAGATCTGAAATAGGTTAAATACAGCATGCGGTAATATAATTTATTTTGACCGATATGTTATATATAATTCGATGCAACCTGGCATCTGTCCATTCGGGATAGTCGTTGGTACAATATCCGGTATTTGTGATGTCATTGTGACATGGAATATTCCGTAAAATAATGTTGAGGAGAAAAGGAAAGTTTCGAACTGCTATAAAAGTAACATTACTGCCATGTGCTCTTAACAATACTGCTGTATATTTGTACTCTTCTTTATATTATTTTGTGGGCACAAATTCAGAACGTTAGGTACATCGAAAAAGTTTTGAAAAAATGTTACCATTAGCAAGTTAAATCAAATGCGATACTTAACTTTTGTTTAAATTAATCAGAATCATAAATATATCTTCCTGATAATCTGACAAGATGAGATTAAAAACATAAGGTGGCACGGTGGTGGCACGTATGGTTACAGTGCCTTCAGGAGTCCTGTAAATTTTGTCTTTCTTACCAGAATCTTATAATTAACTTAATATTTAGGTGGTGGTGGTTTAGGTGGTCATGCAAAGATGACAAAACTAGGAAAGTGTTTTGGCAAAAGATGTGGTTACCGGTTTTGCTGAGATGAGCCTCTGGTGTAGTAGTACATAAGGGTGTGTCGAATTACCATTACACCTAGTACTTATCCGCAACCGGGATTAATCTTAAATTAAAACCGTAAATGTAGATATTCAATATAGTGTAGTTTTTAAGAGACGTGTAATACAATGAGTTTTGTTAACTGCCGCTTGGACAGTTTCCAAGCTGACGCTCCAATGTATATTATTACGACAAAATTGATAGATCTCAACAATTGGTATGCGCCCTTATTGTTCTGGTTAGTAATCATAGGTACAAACAAGCGAGTCCCTTCGAATAATAACATATCACTGATAGATGTTTCTCGCGGTTTTACCTGCGTTATAGCGTGGTGTTATTCCTTAAATGTTCATCAATAAAATGGACAATCGAAAGCAAAAGTAATCTTTTCATTCCAACCAGTACTGTATGGTTTCCACGTGTCCCTGTTAGCCACGAGTTTATGATTGCGGATTATTAGAACATTTCTCGCTTTGGAGCTATGTAATTTTGAGTAAATAGAGTATCATGTGGAAAATAAGTTCTACACGGCGAAAACCAAATACCAAATGATATCTAATACCTTTAAACGGGCAATGCTTGTATATACCTTTATATACAACTAGCCTTCCGCCAGCGGCTTCGCCCGCATGGACCAGTTTAATGGTTCCCCGTAGGATAAAAATTAGCCTATGGGCTATGGGCTTCATTGCTATATTAAAATCATAGGCGTTTAGCCAGTTGCTTCAACCGCGTTGACCTTATTACCCGTTTTCACCTAGGAATGAAGCATTTTCCCGCGGTAAAAAGTAGCCTATATTACTCAAGGTGAATGTAGCTTTCTAATGGTGGAAGAATTTTTGAAATCAGAACAGTAGTTTTTGAGTTTATTCATTACAAACATACAAAAATACAAATCTTTCCTCTTTATAATATTAGTGTAGATTTGAAACTCTGAAACGGCATTAATGATTTTCATGAAATTATGAAATTTTGTACACAGTAGGTAAATCGATTTATCGAGATTTCATTTTTAGAAAATGTCGTTTTATACATGTTTTCAGCCATAATTAATTTAAACATATACTGAAAACTATGACTCTTCCTGACATCTATGTGATACTATTATATTTTTTAGTTGGGAGCTACTTCAGTAGATGGCGTTGTAAAATTAATTGTTTTTACCGAGCAACACTCGGTCAGCCAGGTACTTTCTATAATATAATAACATTAATAACAGATGTTGACTATGTCGTGATTGTGTCTAACTTTAATTAAAATGTTTCAATGGGACAATCCACTCCAGCTTGTACAGGTGCTGTAGTGATGACATAACGAGTATTACCGACATCACGGTTGAAGCTCGACCGGTCGCCTCGTTCATTGTTCCGTCGAGTGGGAATTATGTGGGTGGCCTTTTCTCTTTCCTTTTATTATACTACAGCAACATTTTTTAATCGAAACTAATAGAGACTAGTTCTATGTCCTCATATTTTTAAAACAAGTTAAAATCATTTGGATCAAAATAAAATAAAAAACGCTGTCATCGGTTCTAGGTGCCCTTATGCGTGATATGTTGAGAGAAAGGAGCAGGAGGAGAAAAACTCTCAGCAGCACTCTTGTTAGATAATATCAATAGACCGTATGGCCCTTGTTCTTCTTTGTTTTGTGGTCTCAGATAAAATAAAATAAAATATCTGAGATTGTGGTATGGGTATGTGTGGTAACCAATAAGAAGCTTGCAATGAACAGAATTTGAGAGCCCAAAGTCGGTAGACTTACTAGTAGGCGTTCGAGGATACCTTTCAGGTCCTTGTCGCCATGTGAAATTAACAGAATACGAGTATGTCAAGACGAACGTAACGAGCCCAAAATCAATTATTTTACTGATATCGTCAGGATACAGTTACAGTTACTACAATTACATTATAGAAACCAAGTTCGCGCGTAGGCCACCCTTATCACTTAGGGGTATGAAAAATAGATAGTAGCCGATTCTCAGACTTACTAAATATTGTAGTGTTATTAATATCACTACATGTTACTTACTTACTTCATTCACTTCCATTATCATTTTTTTTTATAATTTATATGCTTTTGTTCTATTATTATATTTACTTTTCCTTGCTTATTTCTTCATTACTTTAATACAATGTTTGTTTACCTATCAAAATTGTCTTGTCTGTCATTTTATGTTTCTTATTTAATTTCATAGATAAACACATTTTAATATTGTCTTTGGCTGCTACATGTTTTTTATATTATAATTTTAAGTTGTTATTTTCAAATAATAAAATTATATAATGTTTGTCTAATTTAGTTTTGTATTATTTATCATTTAAAATTAATTCACGACACTCGCTATAATTATGGATACTGGAAACTCTTTGGATAACCTGCTGGTCGAATGCAAGAATATGCATAAAGGAAATCCATGGAAGAAGTAAATTCAAATTTGAATGATTTTGATATATAAGGGCCGGACGGCCGAACACGAGGTTCTCTTGCTTTCTGGTTCTTTCTTTCAGCTCTTACTCTTGGTTCTACAACATATCCTGCTAATCTTTCTGGAAGTATTTTCAAGTGAAAGTAATCTAAACCTACCTAACTTTATACTACCTATTCCTATGCGAGCGGATACTGGACTTTTGGTGATATCTACAATATTGCCTGGATTTGTCGAATGTGGAATTCTATTCTAATAAAGAACTGAAGATTCTGGACGTGCACTGGACCATCCACTAAAGGAAGTACCTTCTAATAATCTTACTATCGTTCCGCGAGTGTCTTAGGGACATTAAGTGTGCTAGTTTTAAAATTAGTTATACGCTTAGTGTAGTATATTTTCTGTAACCACTAGGTTATTAAATAAACCCAATTTATCCCTAAATTCCCTTTTATTTCACTACAATATGCATATAAAATTTATTTCATAAAAATTGGTCGAGCCGTTTCGGAGGAGTATGGTACCTAACTAATATTGTGACACGAAAATTTTATATATAAGATTTGGTCAAAATAAAAATATTTTGTTTGTCAGATGTGACAGCTGTAGGAATCTATTTAGTGCTTCAATTTTGACAGCGCGCTTGTATGAAGACTGACGTTCTTAACGTTATTATTCTAAGACCGTCTCCCACCTTCGAGGTCCACGCTCAGAACAATTCCATGGTACCATATTATTAAATTGTCGCTTGATCTACATACGTATCAATTACCGTATTTTCATGATGATAAAATAATGAACATGAATAAAGAGTTGCGATGACCGAGTGGCAAGGACCGCGGTCTCCGACGCGGGAGATGCCGGGTTCAAATCCTTGGCGCGAACCTCTGACAAAACAAATTTGTAATGTGCGCATTTTCATCGCTGCTCCACTGTGATGGAAAATATTGTGATATTTAATTGATGACGATGTTATCCATCACCGTGCATGCCTGAGAGAAATTCATAATTTTTCAAAGGTATGACGTCAACCCATTCGCATTAGGCCAGCGTCGTGGTGGTTAAAAAAAATTAAATGTAGATGAAAGCTTTTTAAGTTTAATTTCATAGAGAATATTTCAGACCGAAAATGACAACGATGTTCATTGTTTCATGAAAATAGATGATTGGAAAAATAGACAATGTAGTGTAGGCGCGGAGTAATGAGTTTTGCTACTTCATTGAACGTTTTCATGACAAGATCTAAAGGAAATTTCGCTGTTTTATTTATTTTGTGAAATAATATACCACTATGTAAGTAAAAGGTAATCATTAAGTACTAGAATTTTACATAGAAGATAATCTCTTGCTACTGAAAATATATTATCTCCAGCTCATGTATTAATTAGATCTGCCTAATGAGAAGGTAGACCGGAGATTTGATGCTAATCTATTATGTACCTAGTCTTGCCATAAACATTGTAACAAAGAAAAAAATATTTTTTTAATTGCAAATAACATTTATTACTTTTACAGTTATCGCCCTATAGCTCTATTGCCTGTCCTATCTAAAATATTCGAAAAGGCTATGAGTGAACGATTATACACTTTTTGCGAAAAGTTCAATATCTTCGACGACGCACAAAATGGTTTCCGCAAAAATCGCTCAACAATTCTAGCGACTTATAAATACATAAACGAAGTCCTTAATATTATAAATGATAAAAAATACGCAGTAAGCATGTTGTTTGATATGACAAAGGCGTATGAAAAAGTAAAATTCGATATTTTGTTAAACAAATTGTATGGTATAGGAGTGCGTGGCATACCCCATAAATGGTTTGTATCATATTTAGAAAATCGGAAACAGTATGTCGAAATTGAACACTTTGACGAAAAATCTGGTAAGCTGGAAACTATTCGATCTGATGGCGTTATAGTTAAAAACTCTATACCTCAAGGAAGTATTTTAGGATGTATTTTATTTTTAATATATATTAATGACCTCCCAAAAATAATTAATGAAAAATGTATAATGTTTGCCGATGACTTTTCTCTCATAATACCGTGTAATAATAATATAAATCTATATGACAAACTTAACTTCATTATTAACAATATAATAAACTGGATGGACGATCACAATTTAGAAATTAATTTTAATAAAACAAAAATAATGCAATTTCACCCGCGACAAAAACCAGAATTGGACATTAACTTTACATACCAAAGTACTAAAATTGAATGTGTATCTAGCCATACATTACTAGGAATAGTGTTAGACTCTAATATAAATTGGAAAGCCCACATTTTAAAAGTTAAATCTAAACTATCTCAGTTCGTATACGCCCTGAGGGAACTAAAGAGATGTACTGATTTAAAAACAGCAATCACTGCATACTACGCTTATGCGAATGCATGGCTGTCTTACGGGGTTATGTTGTGGGGAAATAGTACTAATGTAAAAGACCTGTTTGTTACGCAGAAAAAATGCATAAGAATCATAAGTAACATTCGGCAACCGGAAAGTTGTAAACAACACTTTAGGAATTTAAAAATATTAACCCTCCCTAGTATTTATATATTTGACTTGTGTAAATTTGTAAGGAAATATCCAAATTTATATTGCCTAAAAAAAGACGCTCCTAGCCGATACAAATCCCGCTATGGAAACAAGATAATACAAACTACATCTAAACTAAAGTTACATAGTTCCGGTCCTTATTCGATGTCAGTAAAAATTTATAATAAGTTGCCAGACTCAATAAGAAATATCGAAAATTTGACTTCCTTTTGTAATTCCCTAAAATTATTTTTACTTGACAAAGCCTATTATGACATTGACGAATTTTTTAATGATAATAATTATTGACCAATTGATTTAATTTATTAAATTAAATTTGATACTAATATATATATAAATTAAGATTTAATAAAATTATGAGAACATTTAAACAAAAACGTCTGCCTCTCTCCTGTCTCAAATTGCATTGCCTCACAAGGCTCATATGTACAATGTATGAATGCAATAAAATATATGAAATGAAATGAAATGAAATGACAGTGTGTTAGTTTAATACATAAATATAAAACAATTAAAATTTATAAAGCTTATTCGAAGTGGTCTCCATTGGCTGCAATACAGTCCTTTAAACGTTGAGGCCAGTTATCAATAGAAGCACGCACTCTTTCCATGGGAAAATTCTTCACTGCCAATCGTATGGATTGTCTTAGGGACTCCAAATTATCATGGCGCTTAGAGCAAGCCGTACTCTCTAAAACTGACCATAAATCATAATCCAGCGGATTAAGATCGGGACTAGACGACGGCCAGTCTTCGGCTCTGATGAAGTCCGAAACGTTCGCTTCCAACCAAGACTGCGTGGACCGAGCTTTATGACCCAGTGCCGAGTCTTGCTGGAAGGACCATACTTGGTTATTGAATATGGTGTTGTTAAGGGGCTTAACTACCTTCTCAAGAATAGTATCTTGATACACTTGTGCCGATGTTTTGATACCTTTTTCCCAAAAATATAGCTCAGTCACTCCTTCATAGCTAACACCCCACCAAACCATCACTGAAGTCGGATAATGCCCACGTTGCACTCTGTCGACTAATTGGGAAACTTCCTTAGAGCTTTGAGCATAAATACGGTCATTTTGTTCGTTAAAATGTTGCTCAATGGGCATGATGACACTATTAAAGAATCAGAGAATAAACGGTTTTACAGAAAAATATATGCTAAAAAAGTTCTAAAATATGATCCCGTTTTAATATAAACATTAAGATCAATAAGATTTGCAATAAAATAAAAGTATTAAATACAGCAATCGGCCATGTTGTCTGAAACGCCAATCAAAAGGGATGACGTCACGGCTCAGTTAATGTCATCGTGTTGCTTGAAGTTTGACGAGCAAGCCGACGCCATGACACCTACATAACCTACCCCTACACCTACTTAATTTACATTAAAAGTTGAGTTTATTGCTGAAATAAACTTTTTTTCGAAACTAGGAGACGTGTACCTACAATAAGGAAAGGTATTTGAAAATCTGTCATCATGCCCATTGTAAAAAAAAATTCATCCGTGAACAAAATTTTTCTGTGACCTCCCTTTGCGTACCGCTTCAGTAGTTGTTTCGATTTTACCACCCTATTCTTTTTTAAATTATCAGTTAAGAAATGACCAGTGCGTCTCTTATAGGCTGCAAGTCCTAAGTCAAAATACGCGACATGGTTCTAGGTGCTATCTTCATCTCCCGAGATAAAATCTTTTGCTTGCGGACAGGATTTCTTCGAATTCTTTCCCTTACAGCTTTGACCACCTTTTTCGTACGAACACTACGTGGACGGCCAGGTCTTTTTCTGTCACAAACAGAGGAGGTCTCATTGTACCTATTAATAGCCCGGTACACAAACATTTGACTAATACCAAGTGTATGAAGAGTTTTAAAAATTGCAATTGGCTCCATACCTACTTTGTGTAATGCAATCACAGCGATTCGGTTCTCTTTATCACCCCACTCCATTTTAATATCGCAAAATATTGTACAATGTATTGGCGCCAAAACGAGAAATCACAATGAACAATCGTATAAAAATAACAGATTCCAAATTCAAATGTAATATTTTTTTATGTTTAATTGTAACAGTATTTATGGCCAGACTAAGTATTTTATTTGTAGATCTTATGTCGTCAAAAGTTGCTTATACACATTGCCAAAATTTTACTACTGATAAAATTGTTTTTGAATATCTTTTCAAACTTAATAAGACAACGAAACAACTATTTAATATCGCGACACATTAGCAATATCATTTATAGGGGAATCCTTTAGATTGATAGCTTCGATGTTTTATCTATAAATTTTATTTATGGTTTTGTTAAAAATGTACTAAATTTATTTGGTACTTGCTTTAAAACGTGCGTCATTTTTCAGAATTTACTCCTTGTTTATTGGTGCTTTACCTTTGATACTACGCAATTCTTTACTCTCTCCGCAATTTAACTATTCTCCCAGAAATACATGGTAAATGTACATGAAGTTACTCGAAGTCTAGACGGTACTGCTGTTCACATATTTAATTGCTACTTAATTCAATAAACCGTATATAGATCCTTCAACTATTCAAATGGATTCAATGACCAAGTGTTCAATATGTCACACCCTATTTCTTGGACGCCAGTGTCAAAAGTCAACGGTCCAAAAATAAAAGAACAAAGGAGTGTTCGTACACAAATTGAATAAATACATAATGAGGTGTTCAATTTGATAATATCATTCGCGCGTTTGGTTTGGCGCGCAGTCCGGTCTGAGTACTCGAGCCGGCGTATCACTCCGGCGCTTTTAAATCGTATTATTTATTAAGTTAATAAATCGATTGATCGATTTAAATTTCGCACGTCCCACAGTTCCACTATATCGTTCCGCGCGTTCCATTTGAGTGTCAAAATCGGAAGTTGGAATAAAAAGGTGCGATCTTAAGTTTTCAGTGAACAAAAGAAAAATAAATATAAAGAAAAGAAATTTTGTGCAAAGTGATCTGTGATAATATTTGTGTCTGTTTGTGAGTTCATACAATTGCTAAAGAATTATTTTGTGAATCATTTTCTGAGTGTTGGTAATACTAAAAATTGTGTCGTTTTGTGGGAGTTTTGGTGTTTTTCTTGGCTACGATTTTCTTATATTGGATCGTCAAGAGTGGCAATGGAAAGAAAAAGAATTAGCTTCAAGTAAGTGGAACGTGTTGGATTTAGTTCTTTAGATATTTTTAGAAGCCGTTGCTAGTTTCATTCTTCAAATTGTTATAAAAATGGAAGCGCTTTCATTCCATCCATTTCTTTCGAGTCGTATACTTATATTTTATCTGATAAGCAACATTTTTATCGAATGTTCATTATTTTGATCAATCTGTTTATGTAATTCTTTAACATAATGCGAAAACAACATTATCTTAATTATGACGAATGATGATTTCTTCCTTTGTTACATGTTGTGTTCTGGTCATTATAATAGCAGATGCGAAAATGAGACCAAATACCTAAGAAGTGCGAACAGTGACTAGCCTTTATTGTATTTCACATAGAGCAAGTAAGTAACATTAGCTTTTGGACAGCACTTGTTGCGTCACGAATACGAATTGATATCAACACTTATAACATATGTTTAACGTGTGCGTGCTCTAACTGAATAATGTTTCAGAGGCATTATTACGACTGCCTTTTTGTCTTGAGTTCCAGTTCCTCTTGGACTGAATGCGCTATGCTGGAACTCATCAGTGCTGCTTGCATCTCTAAGCTATTAGAGTTGGATACCGATTTCATCGGGGTAACTGCACTACCCGGCTCTGCTTTAGGCAGACCGTGCAGGCGTCTTTACTCGCCTAGACAGCCTGCGTTGCGATCGTCGAATCTTAAATTGGAATATTCCGATACCAACCAATTTAACTCATTAACATTTATTTCACGGTTATTCTTCGAATAAAAAAATGTATACTTAAACGCTGTTATCTACCATTGATAAACAATTTAATAACATATTTGTTATGATTAAAACTCCGATAACTACCTACAATTTTTAACCGATTTCAAAAAAAATTGTTTATCTATTCGACTCGCATCACAGAGCTCTCAAATGACTTTATTTTTAAACAAAAACATGTTTCTCTATGGTGTTACAGCGTCATAAAATCATTGAAATGGTCGCATTCATTATAGTGTCTCATTAAGATAGACAATCTAGATAGAATTATCGATAAGCTAGAGAGAGCTAGATAGAATGTTATTGTTGAACAGCACAAAATTTTGAGTAGAGAATACGATAAATTTAATTGAACCTTTAAAACATTTTTCATCTTCAAATGCATTCTTTACTGAAAAGCAAGAAATTTTAGGGCACAGTGAGCAAAACAAACTATAAGTGCATTTGAAGTGCATTAACAGAAGCTTATAAACCAGCGGACATTGTAAGTACACAAGTAGTGATAAATATATAAGTGCGTTGTTTAATTTCATCTAAGTAGCCTAATTAATTGTTATTCAAATTATTAATGGTGGACGCATTCGTATAAAGATTATAATTTATCGTTCTAATTACGTTTCTCTTATTATTAATGAAGTGTTTTCCAGATTGGTATCTTTCTGTCTACAGTTAGTACAGATAATGTACCAAATCGACAAGTAACTTTGTCTTTTGTGTTAGGTATATTGGATGCATTACATTGCACTAAGGGTAGTTCTAGTTACTCCGATACCGAACCATTCGGTAGTAATATAGTAATCATTACATTGCACTAAGGGTAGTTCTAGTTACTCCGATACCGAACCATTCGGTAGTAATATAGTAATGATAATGAAATACTGCCTTTAGTCACTTTTATTGTTCAGTAACTGGACGCCCGAGCGTTGCTCGGATAATTAAAAAAACTAAAAAACACGCTTTTTATAGAAAACCGAACTAAAAAATAGAAAATAAATTTTAATGAATTTAAATTAAGAAAATAGTGTTAAAAATTTCAATGAATATAAGTTAATAATAGTGTGAATAAAAAAAAAATTATTTTAAAAAAAGCGTGGGGTGCATGGTGTCAATAGTTATAAATATTTTATTGACAGATATGAGTAGAGTGATTATCATTTCGATAATATTTTAAAAAGCACCCCACGCTTTTTTTTAAATAAAATATTTTTTTTATTCACACTATTATTAACTTATATTCATTGAAATTTTTAACAGTATTTTCTTAATTTAAATTCATTAAAATTTATTTTCTATTTTTTAGTTCGGTTTTCTATAAAAAGCGTGTTTTTTAGTTTTTTTAAACTATTATTTATTTTCTACTTTTTAGTTTGGATTATTTATTCTTTCCATGATGTTTCCACGAGCAATGGACTGGTTACTGAGAACCTTCTTCTTTCTTTCAAAAATATCTTTATCTATCATTAGGCTTGTTACATAACAAGGTTACATATTTTTTTAATTTTTACGTTTTCATAAAATTTCACCTGTCTTACGACTTAACAAATTATTTATATTCTTTATATATCTCATACACGTTTTCGGTTACTGAGCACCAATAGTCTACTCCCCTACATAAATATGAGCAACCCAAGCAGCAAAATAGTCGAATAGTAATTAGATTACTCAGCCTTTAATCGTATAAGAGCCGAGTAACCGTTCTTAAAACACCCATTTATCGTGTAATAGCGGTTATCTCGACTATTTGGCAATATTTGCTAATGTGTGCTTTAAGGACGTCGAATAAACGTTTACAGCACTATGTTTTAGCACTTTTACTCCACCTTTTAGCAGATGCTGAATTAAAGTGGCTAAAATACTCGTTATTAGATCGTTTGATCTATAACAGTCGTATAATAGCTGTAGCTCTATAAACGCAATCGAACAAAAATCATATTTTGCAAATTGAAAAATGGAATAATTTTATCAAATTAGTGTATTGTCATCGGTCCTCAATAAATCTACAAAGTTTGAACGAAATCTGGCCGTTTAAAGTGGGTCAAAATCGCGCCCAAAGAAGTCGGTTACAAACATACAAACATACAGGTGAAGCTAATAAAAAGCGTGTAAAAACAATTGATTTTCTTGGTTTATTTTTAAGCAAAACATTCATTGACTTTAAAAAATATTTAAATACCAATTTAAAAAAAAATTGTCACAAAAAATAAAAAACGCAACTTGCCTAGTTGAGGTTTGAACCCGGGTCTCTAGCTCCGTAGTCAGCTTTCGTAACCATTCGACCAAGAAAGCTTTAATTCAATTTACGAAATTTTTATAGAGGTCTTTCATATCGACATTGTCATTTGTTTGAAGGGCGGATTGACGGTCGACATTTGACGGCTTTCTACGCCACAATATTATTAATATTCACGCCACAATATTATAAATATTCACGCCACAATATTATTAATATTCTCCAATAGATGTCAGTAAGAGTAATTTTATATTTAACGGCGTAAACATTAAATAAAAACGGCAATTTCTATCAATAAAAATTTGCTGGATCGATTTATCATCCCCGAAACCAGGCTACTAAATTTCATCAAAATCTTTGGAGCCGTTTTCGAGATTAAAAAAATATATTTAGATATCAAGAATTGCTCGTTTAAAGGTATTAGATATCGCTTTTCTATTTCTTCACTTATATATTTGTTATTTCGTATATCACGGTCGTACTTCTAGATTCCTCTGCCTTATGTTTTAATTCTTTATCCGAATTTAATGATTAACTTATTACACGTTTGTTAGGTCGTCTTAATCGCTACACGATGGCTATTCATTGCATAGTCTAATTATCAACGTAAAAAATGGACAATTTTACAGTTTCTAACACGTATGTAGGTATGTATGTATGTTTATATATTTTATATAGGTATGTACATATTTACATTTATTGCTACGCTATAGTATATTTGTTACCCTATAAATAAGTATGTTAAATATAGAAATGGTTAGCGAAAAACTATTTCCACCTACCAACAATATCTTACCATCGCCATGGGTTGACTGGGAAAAAACGCCATTAATCATAAAGTCCGCCCATTGTGAACCTAGTTTAAGGTGAACAATAAAGTATTAAATAAATAAATAAAATAATTTTTATAATTTAATTATAGTAAAAAAAAATTCTATAAGTATAATTTTAAAACACACTATATTTTTAGTTCGGTCCCTGTTATCTATTAAAGATAACGAAGACAAGATAAATTAATAAATCGATTGTATAATCTGATTGACTAAAACCAGCAGTATGAATCACTTCACGTGATAATTTAATCCTATTTTTGCAAACGTATTTATTCTTTTCATTCAGAATTGTACGTTTAGTCGATATCAGAATATCAGATACATAAGCAATAGGTTTACATTTTAATATAAATTCTCCTTCGATACTATCCAGAACCGGAGAAAAAGTGTAAAAGCTATTTCCACAATACAAAGAACGACTTGCGCTATTTCTGAATTGCATGTTATCAAATGCTATCTGATTATTTAACATACTTACGCTGTTTTCCTGATCACCGTTTTCTCTTTCTACCGAATTTTCAATGTGCTCAATAATAGATTTTTAGATAACGATTATAAATAAAGTAGTTTTATTAATGGTTTGTTCATAGATAGCGTTATCTTGTGGTTTCTTAATTCTCCATATCCTGTAAAGGCTTTTTTTAGTTTTAATGTTTTCAGGGTCAGTTAAACTATGACTGTAATTATGATTTCAGGTAAATTTTCTGTCCAAACGTAACACTTTTTTATCTTTTATCACACAAGGCATGAAGAATACCTCGGCTGTACGCTAACAAATTAATTGTGCCGATATTTTTTGATATGTATATCTATGAAATATCTGCATCGTTTACGGTTTTGAATCCGATCACAAACACTTTTTGTTACATCTTAAATGTAACTTGAGTGTCTTCAGTAACAGTAAATTGAAAAATACGACTATTCCTGACATCTACTGGAGAGTATTAATAAAATTGTGGAGTAGAACGCCCTCAAACGCCATCGGCCAATCCGACGTTCAAAGAAATAACAATGTCGATTTGGAAGAGTTCTATAAAAATTTCGTTCATTTAATTAAAGCTTCCTTGGCCGAATGTTTACGTGGGCTGACTGCGGAACAAGAGACCCGGGTTCAAACCTCAAACAAAACCATATTGCATTTATTTTTTGTGAAAATATTTTTATGCTATTTCAGATGGTGTTGTTCAGTAACACTAAGCAAATGAGTGCTTCGATTGAAACTAAACAAAGAAAATAAATTATTTTTATCCGACTTAGTTATCCGAGCAACGCTAAACTTTAAATTAAGTACACTAGAATTGTTTGAGCCTTCGAGGTATTCATTCAAGTTGGGCTTCTATTCTTACCCAATGGTTTGCAGTATAGGGTACTTAATAATAGGTTCTTTGACGTAGGGCAACATGCAGTTGCGGTCCTGCTCCGGTCGGACTGAAAGTTCATGAATAGAATGAATTCTGTGATAACAAAAACCATTTAACATTTTGAGCTCTTCGAAAGAGTCTCAACCAAACCTAGACCACTTAAACTGCGTGATGTTTGTCGTGCAAGATAAACAGAATGGACAGGACGAAGATAAGAGATCACACGGAACGTACGGATGTATCACAGCTTTCTTGTGAGAGTGAAAGGGCAATGCCCTTGTGCACTTGTAGTATTAACGGTCCGGTAAATCTAATACCTTTAAACGAGCAATTCTTGTATATATCTAAATATATTTTTTGAATCTCGGAAACGGCTCCAAAGATTTTGATGAAATTTAGTACACTGGTTGCGGGGATGATAAATCGATCCACAAATTTTTATTGATAGAATTTGTCGTTTTTTTTAATGTTTATGCAGTTAAATATAAAATTACACTTACCGACATCTATTGGAAAATATTAATAATATTGTGGCGTAGAAAGCCGTCAAATGGTCAACATTTGACAATCCACCCTTCAAACAAATGACAATGTCGATAATTATGAAAGACCTCTATAAAACTTTCGTCAAGGGAATTAAAGCTTTCTTGGTCGAATGGTTACGAAAGCCGACTACGGAGCTACAGACCCGGGTTCAAATCTCAAGTAGGCAAGTTGCGTTATTTATTTTTTTGTGACAATTTTTTTTTTAAATTGGGAGCTAGGTATTTTATTATTAAAAGGATTTGTAAAGTAACACTAAGTCAATGAATGCTTTGCTTAAAAATAAACCAAGTAAATAAATTGTTTTTATCCGAGCAACGCTCGGGCGTCCAGGTACTTAACTGTAATTTGCGTGTGTACTTTACACAAGCATTGGAACATTACAACTTATTAAAGAAGTTGGATCAGGAGAAGGAAATACAAATGACAAATAAAATGGCGAAAATTTTTATTTCTGAAGACTTTGTGTTTTGGCAAATAGAGGATTGTTATAAGTTTAAAAAATGGTAATTTAATACTTAACCCAATTTCTGTTTACCAGCACCTAACACACTATCAAACTAAGGTTCACTAAGAGTTTTTAATAAGATATTGAATATATAATAGTTTACAAAGTACTTAGTATCGTAAAAGAGAATATTATGGTTAAATTAAAATTCTTTATAAGTAGAATATTATGGATCAAAGTTCCAAATTTTTTTCCAGGTAGCAATAAATCAATCTGCGAACGAAATCGAATTGAATCGAACGAAATCATAAAACATTTTGAATTACAACTACTACCACGGCCCAATTACAACATCGTAACACACTGTACTTACTTTTATTGCTAAACAAACCATGGGTGAAGGAGCTATATTTATAGAGACATGTGTTTCAATAACAAGACATGAAGAACTCGCTGTACAAACAAACGGATGGATGTTTTGTTCCGTTTACACTCCTGTGTTGCCAATTGTTTCCTTCTCACTCTATTGTGCAGGCTCTGTTTATGATTGCACCTGAACATTGAAACAATGATGTCCTATTTATCATTGAATGTTCAATTTCGTACATAACTTCGTAAGTATATAAAATATTCGGTCTTCCTCAGAAGCTCAGAACATTATGCACACTGTATTCGTGCACGAGCAAATCCAGGGGGAGTGGGGGAGGGGGCTAGGGGCTCAAGCCCAAAACGATCAAAACCATTCGAGTTCACCCTGGAAAAACTTTAAATTGAGCGCCACCTAGATGCGTTCAAAGCAGATCCGCCGCTGATACGTAATTTGTGGCACATTGTATGTATATTGTTGCCAACAATGCAAGTTCGTAAAAATACCGCCCAAACTGACATCCTTGATCCGATACCGCCTTCGTGTATTGAAATATCTAATACCTTTAAACGAACTATTCTTGTATATATCTAAATATATTTTTTGAACCTCGGAAACGGCTCCAACGATTTTGATGAAATTTAGTATCCTGGTTTCGGGGGTGATAAATCGATCCAGCTAGGTTTTATTTTTAGAAATTTTAAATTATTAAAAAATATTTTCAGCGATAATCAACTTAAATATAAACTGAAAAATACGACTCTTCCTGACATCTATTGAAGACTATTAATAATATTGTGCCGTTGAATGCCGTCAAACGCCATCCACCAATCCGGCGTTCAAAGTAATGACAATGTCGATATTAAAGAGCTCTATAAAAAATTTGTTCAATAAATTATAGCTTCCTTGGCCGAATGGTTACGTGGACTGACTGCGCAAATAGAGACCCGGGTTCAAACCTCAATGAAAACCATATTGCGTTTATTTTATATTCTTTGTGAATTTTTTTGGAAGCTATTTCAGATGGCGTTGTTAACTAACACTAAGCAAATGAGTGTTTCGTTTGAAATTAAACCAAAAAAATATTTTTTTTATCCGAGCAACGCTCGGTCGTCCAGGTACCTACTTACATTTATGCGAGAAATTCATTTATCTTTTTCTGACTTTTCCGTCTTTATCAAGGCTGAGGTTAAGGGTTTCCATCAGTTTCCTGTATCCTTGTCCTCAAGGCCGCTCGGCAGAGGTCACACGATTTGTACGCGCAGCCGTCCTTGGCAAACTTTGTTCTATTAAGTATTAGATGCTTTGTCAGAGTCTTTTGGATAATAAATTTTTCGTATCTAATAATACAGTTTTTTTCAACCTTTTCTTCCCATGCTTAGCACATGTCTTCCCTTAGATGGCAGAGGGATTATTTATATACTAGTGGCCGCCCGCGACTCCGTCCACGTGGACTTCGGTATTAGTCATAGCATGATGTGTTATAGCCTAAAGCCCTCAGGTGGCTCCCCTGGGGTTGCCCGTGTCCATAGGCAACGGTGATCGCTTAACACCACGCGGCCCGTCTGCCTTTTTGTACGGTTTATTTATAAAAAAGCCTTCCCCGATAAATGGATTATCCAACACAAAAAGATTTTTTCAATTGGAACCAGTATTTCCTGAGATTAGTGCGTTCAAACACAAACGAACGAACGAAGAAACTCTTCAGCTTTATGTATAGATTAAAATGTATGTATAGATTAAAATAATGATCAATTATTGTCGACGTGTGGGGGACTGTACGAAAAAGCGTGAACCCTATTTCGTACAACTTACTATATTATTGCCAGCTCATCTTATGTTGTTTTTTTCTCTATGTATTATCTATTTTTCTTTTCATTTATAAGTTTCATGTTATCATTTAAGGGACTGTAAAATATAAAACTTCAATACATACATTAACTGAAGTTTTCGATAAATCAATAACGGTACTCTTGAAATGGACGTAACTTATTTATTTAATACCAATACATCAGTGAAAACCGCATCCTAGAAGGATAAGCCGTTCCTGAGATTAGCGCGCACAATCGAACAAACAGACAATAATTCTAAAAATCATTGTTTTGGGTCCTATTACGCTACTAAATAGCCCTGTTTTTCTCAAATATCTTCAATGTACAGACACCAACTTGTTACAGATTTATTATATGTAATATGTATAGATTAGTCTACCACGCGAAATGTGTGCGAATTAGGGAAATCATGCCTATGAGAAATTAAGAATTACTCTCAGGCATGCATGGCATATATCCCAAGTTCTTGTATTCGGATTTAATTTTTTAGTACCTCTCTGATTAACCGGATATAATCGTTGGTTTGTCGTCAAGGGTATTGTATGTAAATAGATGATGTAGGAAAAACGCCGTCGGGTACAAGGTAACGCTAACAGTTTCTTGATATTTGCTTATAAACACTTCCCTTAACCGAACGGTGTGATGAAATGTGATCAACATAATAAACAAATTAGCGATTTACTACGGAGTCGACCAATGGAACCAAACACCGTTCATTCAATTTTAAATGAATCCACAGAACACAACACAGCAGAAAGTAACACATAACACAGCAGAGAAGTAAAACAGAAATGAACGCGATAACCTTAATTTAAAAACGACTATAGATTTTGATGGGGCATTTACTTATTTAAACTGTTCCTACTGTAAGGAAACTCAATACATTCTTGCTTTGAGAAGAGATCCAGTTACTCGTATCATAGATGTCGGTTAATCATAAAAATGTATAGACCCTCTGTAACGTAATAATGTAACAAAATTTTTGATATTTTCACGGTGGTACATAACCTTATCTCTACTGGAGCGCGAAATATTAATATTCCCAGCGAGGCTAGCGAGCACTGTGTCCTAGTTAAATATCGTAACTTCCTTTTTATCTAAATACGCTTGCGTTAATCTAATAAAGTAGAATGTTCATAAAATCTAGTAACTCATTCAAAACCATTAGGCATGAGTTTTTTGGCCCGATATTTTTTTTTACATCATTCACTATAGAGCCGATAAAAAGTTGAAGAGGCCAAGGCACACATTGGCCTCTTTTTATTATTTTACCGTCAACTAGTCTTCGAGCTGATTTTATAAATATAACCAATCAACTCAAGTCATAACATAACTGGGGATTATCCGTTAAGTTTATTTATTAACTTAGAAATATTTGCCTGATAATTGATATAATAATAATTAAATAGCATAACCATAAATCATTGAATCTTCCTCATTATTTTCGTCACGTCGTGTAGTGTTGCGTTAGTCATTGGTTTTAATTAATTGAGCTCAATAAATTGACTGTTGGAAACATAACACGTGTACAATGTATATCAAAGCTTATAAAATGTAGATGGCGTAATGACACACAGTTAAAAAAAAATGCTTTCGTTTCCTTCTGTTCCGCGATTTAATGTTAACTTTATACATATCTTCGTTAAACTCTCCCGGGCGGACGTACGCGGATTTTGAGAATTCTGCAGGGTTTGATATTAGGGCCATTTGTTATGTTACTGCTTATTGTACTGCAAATTATTCATTTTTAAACTTTATGATCTACAGTCTACATTATCAGATTCTTTCATTAACGATCAAAAGGATTTAAATCTAAATAAATCTTTACAGGTTTGGGTAGATACTCGTATATTTTCCTAAGCTACTCAAAATGTTACGATATTTTTTATTTGCTACTTTAATTCACTCCGAGAACTTTTATTTTTATTTTCTTATTTGAAGGGAGTAGCAGGCGAGCATGTAGGCCACGTGGTGTTAAGTGGTCGCTGCAGCCCATGGACATCTACATACAACCTCAAGCAAGCATATGTAAGTCTTGTTTGAGGTTGTATGCAGTTGCGCTGCTACTCCGGAGGCTGGTGGTCGCCTCATGTAAGCGTGGCCGGCAACTGCACCTTTCCACCGAAACACAATAAAATTAGTTCACGGCAGAAGTGGGTGCAGCGGTGGTACTTCCCCGGGCGAACCATAATAGTTCTACCACCTAAAACGTGTTATAACGAGAACGAGAACGTGTTACCAACGCTGTTAGGTTGCATTTTTTTGTTACATCTATTTGTTTGCCTCAACGACAGCAAGCTCATCGCGTAAGTGACATAAAATAAGAAGAAAATGTGAACCGGTCTTCTATAGACTTAGACGAAACTGGTTTCCATTTGTGTCAGGTTCCATTGGGTGTAGTATTTGATCGGCAGCTGTTCAATAACAAAGCCAGTTGTCTATACTGGCATTTTCATAGCTACAGAGTAAAGCAGTTTCCAGAAATTAATAAAATGGCATTTAGGTTGCGTATGTGCCAGGGAAATTATGTACATTCTTTGTTGCTGCTAGAATCCAATGAATAGGAACTATTGACTGCCCACTTTTTAAAAATTGTAGTGGTACTTATATTGCCGTCGTTTATATGTCTTTTTTTAAACAACCCTTATTTCGGCTTCATCAATTCATTTCTATTCGTCTTGCGTAATTTTGAGCACAGATTTTGAGCAAGGGGACATTTTGAATTTTTTTCTTAATAATTCCTTTCAGTCGCCTTTAGACTTCTTTAGCTTATTTGTATGGCTTATCAATACTAATATATCAAGCTAAAGAGTTTGTTTGTGTATTTGTTTCTTTGTTTGAACGCGCTAATCTCAGGAACTACTGGTTCGAATTGAAAAAATATTTTTTTGTTGGATAGTCCATTTATCGGGGAAGGCTTTAGGCTATATAACATAATGCTATTACTCATACCGAAGTCCACGCGGACTAAGTTGAGGGCGGCCGGTAGTTTATTCTATAATCAAACATACTAATAAATTTAGTTTGTCATGAATCAATCTAATTATCTTCCAAATAGTGCCGTCCAGAGGTCGAAACTTTTTAATTCTAAAATCGAACATACAAGTAGTCTTAATTTGTCATGAATAAATTTATTTATCTTCTTTAAATAGTGTCGTCCAGAGGGCGGACCTTCAAGTCATTAACCCAGATACCTTGACACGGAAAATTGTATTTGTTCGTAAATCAGCACTTGACTTGTTATTACTTGTGGGACCTATCTACGCACAAGCACACACAACGCACGATTATGTAATCATTACCGATATACCGCTAGTAAAAACATTGAGAGGTTAAAAGTGAAGCTCATAGAGAAAGCGACGGAATCTCATAATTCGTAAGTACTCTAGATTTCAATGATTCGTTAGTACTCAAAATTATAATGAGATTTTTTATGAATTTAGTTTAGAGATAATTTAGCTTAGTCCAGCCCTGGCGGATATTTCTCGGTTTGTCGGGGAATTCCAATAGGTTTTTTTAAAATTCTAATATTATGAGTCATCAGTCAATTTCGGTTTTTTATAACTTCTAATGTCGTTGCATGTTCTTTGTAATATACCTCACTCTCCTCGGACAGTGCATCAACCACCAGATCTGAGATCTGGTTTTTATTTTATTTTACTATCTTGTATTGCAATAATATCTGAATGAGGTAGTATTACCAGTTTGATGCAGGATATTTCACTGCCACACCCATCAGACTTAAGAATAAGAATATAGAGTTTAATCTGATTCAGAAGCAAGTTTATGTATAACATTATTATCAGCTTAGAGAAATTTAGTGTTACAATATCTATTTTACTAGTGCCACTAGTGTTACACTTAAAGTATCAAAAATACACATCGCACAGACCTATAAGTGTCTCGGGGTGACAGCAACAAATTGGCGTGATTTCCCTAATGTCCCGTATTAGTTAGGTTGAATTTTTGATTAGAGTAGCTTCGAAATTATTTGATCTCCAACCAGAAACAGGTAGAACAAGTACTAACACTTGGTAGATACCAACGAGAAGGTGATCGTTTACAGATATAACAAATCGAATATCAGCTTTAACAGACCGAATATTAGTTCCTATAGCAACAGTGCTGCAGACTGAGTCTGGTTGAAATAAAATTGTGTTTAAATATTGTTTACATTAAAATTTCTGGAACAGATAAGTAAATACTTTAAGCAGTCTTTGTTTTTATCGCTGCTAAAATGAGTACATTATCACTTATAGAAGCCATCTTGCCGTTTGATAACGCATCTGCGCAAACATTGGGACGGGCTACCGGTATTCCGGGAACTTATAATTATGAGCTGTGAACGATAAAAGGCAATGTATGCCCAAGTTGAAATATTTTTGAATAAACTTATAAGAACGGCTCTAATAAAACTATAAATAAAGGTTCATTTAAAAGTGTTGGTTGAAAATTGGTTTATTATAATCGTGATTATGAAGTCGTTCAGCTATTTCAGTTTAGTCGAGCAGCCTAGAAAGGGTAATTACTAATTAATGAGAATGATGAAATGATTATCGTTTTAAATTGGCAGCAACCCTTTTTGCGTCCCACTGCTGGGCACGGGTCTCTTCCCATTAATGGGGAGGCCTAGAGCTTACTCCACCACGCTGCTCCAATGCGGGTTGGTGGAGATGCGGGTTAGTGGCCAACCCGCTGTCGGAAGTTTTCAAACCGCCCATAAGGCCTCCGACAAGGTTTAACGACTGTTATCTATCGACAACAACCGGGACCGACGGCTTAACGTGCCCTCCGAAGCACGGAAACGCGCATGAATTTTTTTGCCACTAGCGGTCACCCATCTCACACCCCCGGCCGCGCCCGTGGCTTAGTTGCATAGATCGTTTGCGTTCTACGCTAACCGCGCCGGGCCATGCGCGCTTCTAAATTATGATGCGCTTTTAAAATATGATTTGTTTACTTTTCTTAATCACAAAATAAGGCTTTGATGAAATTCCTTGTAGGATAAGATAGAGCACTGAAAGTTATTCTAAAAAAAAGTTAATTCAATTTTCCGGGGAATACTCTCATCAACATAGTACACAGTTTAATCGGCTGGTACCATCAAAAGGTAGTTAGCAACTGTATAGTTTTATTTTTTTCCTCGTATCTATACCGTCATCACGCAGATGGCGAATGATGTGACAGATGTTGATCTGTTCTGGAAACTCAGATAAAAATATTTGCTCTACTACTGCTATGTACTCGATGTTCCGGACTCTTAAATGTGTACCGTCTACTTAAATGCTTATGTAACATAAATAATTGTTGGATGTAACTATTCTCTATATTTATGAATTTGTTTACGCAGTATAAAATAGTTTAGCCTTTTTAGGGGTCCGCCAAATGGCAAAAGACGGAACCCTTATGGATTCGTGATGTCTGTCTGTCTGTCTGTCCGTCCGTATGTCACAGCCACTTTTTTCCGACAGCCACTTTTTTGCACAACGTTAATGTTCAAGTTTTCACTTCTGCCGGCACTACCGGAGTGCAACCCGTTTTTTTATATTATTTTTTAGATTTAAATAAATCCCATTATCATACGTAATGCATTTTTTTCAACCTTTTTTTTATCTCCCACTGCTGGGCACAGGTCTCCTTCTCACACAATTGAGAGGGATTTAGGCCATAGTCCACCACGCTGGCCAAGTGCGGATTGGTGGACGTCATGCTTTCGAGAAATTATGATTTTCTCTCAGGCATGCACGGCGATGGAGAACATCGTAATCAATGAAATATCACGATATTTTCCATCACCGTGGAGCAGCGATAAATTCGCACATTACAAATTTCTTTGTCAGAGGTGCGAGCCGAGGATTTGAACCTGGGATCGGTCGCGTCTAAGACCGCGGTTTTTTACCACTCGGCCATCGCTGCTCGTAATGCATTAGCGGTAATCATTTGCCCATTAGTGACTATCCTTCACATATATCTTTTTTTAATGTTTTTAAAGCGTATGCATACAGAATTAGCGTGTTTCGAGATTATGTATAATGTTCTGTTTACATTTCTTGAGTCTTGAGTGTTTTGTCAATATTTGATGACTTGCTTGCTATTTAATTGACAAAAAAAAAACTACAAAACGGACAGGTGGGTACATTTTAAGCTCAATCCAATCCAAAATAAATTATAATAATAGCCAAAGATTATTTCAAAGAATCTGAAGTGTTTTGGCTGTTTACAGGTTTCAATCATATGATAATTTTATGTAGAATGCAGAGTAGAGCTTAAATGCAGAGTAGAGCTTAAATGCAGAGTAGAATTGATCCGAGCGATTAGCATCTGGTAAAGTCTTGCCTTTCCACCAATTCTGTCATTTCTTCGAGCATATTTCACTAACACACGCCCCATATTGCTTGGCTTTCAAAATTGTTAACGATTTTCTCTAGGTGATTCCTGGAAGCAATCGTGAAATAAAACAGGGTGTAAATGTGGCCAATAGACATGTAGACATAGACATTCATGTGTTTTTGGTTAAAAATGCGGAGCACTTAAAGTTATATCCTCATTAACTTTTTGCTCTGAATCATAATCACCTCGTAATTTTTGTTAAAAAATTAATGTTTTTGGTAATAATTCAAATAGTATTGTCGTTACATGATTCATATTGACGAACAGTTAAAAATTCCCCGAAACATCTTCCTTATTATTTATTTTATTAACCACTTTGACATCATTTATAATAATTTTATCACGCTTTTATTAGCTTCATTTGTATATTTGTGAGCTTGTTAGTAACTCTTCTTTGGACTCGATTTTGCCCCACTTTCAATGGACAGTTTTAATTCAAACTTTTGACACTTATTAAGAATCGGTGGCGTATCGTAGGTATCGTATTAATCAACAAACAGATAAACAGACAATAATTGTAAAAATCATTGTTTTGGGTTCTATTACGCTAATAAATAGCCCTAGTGACAGTTTTTCAAATCATCAATTATCTTCAATGTACAGAAACCGACTTGTTACAGATTTATTATATGTATAGATAGACAGATCAGATATAGATAGATAGATTATTTTTCACTTTTTTTCTTTGATGTGCTTCAAAAGCGTGTTTTCCATTTTTTTTATTCGAGCGCCATTTTACTTCACAAGAAAAATAAACTCTAATATTAAGTTCATTAAAATATTATTCTTGTACAGTTCTAAAATTTTTGTTGGTCCCATTTTTGTCAAATTTTAATGCGAAGTATTTTTTTGTTTCTTTTTTCTATTTTTTTTAATAACATGTTCATAGTCTTTTCAAGCTTTTTTCTTTACTTTAAATATCTTTATATCAGTCCCCAGGCGCAAATAAATAACAAACGCTTCAGATGTATAAGACCTAAAAATTGAGCTGTCGATGTCGGCTCGTACATAGACAAACACCATGGCACTTTAAATATACATGCTCTCAAGGCTAACAAGATTGTTGCAGTAGTAGCTGGTAGAAGGCTAGGCATTTTCGACCCAAACACCCACACATACTATAAGGCAAGCCTATTTAAACTTTAACACTTGGAGAATAAAGCTGTTAATGGCTTGTAGGTTCAGACGCGAAGGGCCAATAAACTGTGTCGTATGTTTGCAAACAACTTTGTTCTCTATCACTTTAATTTATGGTACTTGTTTCGGTGTTCTGCTGTCTATTATTTTAAGTGCTGCGGTATTGTAATGTTATCAGAATTATCTCTATTATATGTTATTGATACACGCCCCGGTTAAAAAATAAAAACGTTTTGCCCATCAATGAACAGATAGCCAAAGAGGTTATTTTGTATCTGATGGACATCTATACATATAATAAATCTGTAACAAGTCCGTTTCTGTACATTGAAGATATTTGAGAAAAACTATCACTAGGGCTATTTATTAGCGTAATAGAACCCAAAACAATGATTTTTAGAATTATTGTCTGTTTGTCTGTTTGTCTGTTTGTCTGTTTGTCTGTTTATCTGTTCGTTTGTGCGCGCTAATCTCAGGAACGGCTTAACGTAGAAGGATGCGGTTTTCACTGAAGTATTGGTATTTTTTTGGATTAACATTTAGGGTTTGTTTTATTTAAATCGGTTGACAAACAAAATAGTTACGTCAATTTCAAGAATGATGAAATGGATGAACGCCTGCACGCTATAATAAAGTTAATGCGAGCGGTCACACCACAAATTGCGATAACTACTAACATCTCTTAATATTCTGATAGCAAGTTTTCAATCACTTATGCTAGATTTCATCTCTAAATATTTAAAAAAACCATACATATCACCACATATTCAAAGAAATCCTCAATACAAAATGTACAAAACCTTAACAAAACGATGCTACTGCCGACATCTATGTTCACATTCAGAACTATTTAGTGATCTGTTGCAAATTCGGTATATCGACAATTTAGTTTACACGCTATACGATAGATGTCGTTGTTATTCATTTATTCATATTTAATTGCTTTTTACCGGTAGATTTACAGGTGGTGTTACATAATCATTATTTTACTCAATAACGCTTATACAAAGTGGATAGGTGGAGATTATTAATTTCAAATAATTAATTACGAGTATATTTACTTAATAAAGTATCTAATAAAAAATTAACAACTTAGAGAGCTTTGGAACTGGCGCTGATATTGTACTCATTGTGGTAGAGCATTATGGAGGCGCGGCGCGGTGGTTACATCCACATATTATTGGTATCGACCTTATTTAATAGACAATAATAATTATCGACTCGCGCAGGCGCGGTCCCAGGGGGGGGGGGGGGTCACAGGGGACATGACCCCCCCCCCCAAATCCCTCACTCATGCGTAGATGGAAGGCGAATCAAGCCAATTTGAGACACCTCTTCCCCCAAATTTCTTAGTGACCCCCCACCAAAATTACTTGGCGACTTGGCGGCGAAATTCCATGCCGGACTGCCGATCGAACGGTCCCGAGTTGCTTCGCCGGGCAGAAATTTGAATGATGAGTTAGTTTAATTTTCTGTTCTCGGTTTAAGTGTTTGTATTTCTGTCTCTGTGTGTCTCATGGTACCCATTACACAGTGTATATTTACCCTACTCTGGCGCTATCAGTGTGAAACGTAAAAAAAATCAAAGTGTTCTACCGACTTTACTATGCTGAGTGATATTTTCAAAATGATAGCTACGTCACCATATCATGATTACACCACCAGTCGAAGGTTAAAGTGCCAAGGGCCGCTTTGCACGCTCCTTTTGACGTTTGAACGGATGTGTGAGTTATGGGACAACCTTCCAGCTGAGGCATTTCCAGTGGACTTTGACATAGGTGGAAAGAAGAAAGCTGTAAAGAAAGCTCTTCTTGAAAGCCGGCAGTGCTCGGGTGGCTCCGCTGGGGTTGCCCGTTTCCATAGGCGACAGTGATCGCTTAACCACGCGGCCTTTCTGCCTCTTTGTTCGGTTCGGCAGCAGCACGGCATGGTGGTCACGCCCAGAATAATATTAGTAATCGATATATTTATTTCTGATGCTGTGTGAAGGGTTGTTAATAGGACCAATTGATTCTTAATCGCGTAGGGCCTGATCCTCTCACGCTGCTCCAATTCAGGTTGATGACGTCTTCATTGTTAGTGGCCTAAGTGCTGTCGCAAGTTTTAAATCGCTCAAAATACCTCCATTAAGTATGAACGACAGTATGTTAACGACAATTGCAACCAACGTGTAAGCAACCAAGAATTTGACTCCCAAATACTAACCACGCCTGACATAGCGTAGACATTTCACCACCTTTCTGCAATATATTTAAGTTACATAATGAAAATGAATCTATGCATTATTTGCAGCACAAATTATTTAATTATATTGATCCTTTCCGCGGGCACAGCAGTACTATCTAAAAACTTTAAAAACAGGCTATTATAATACGTTTAATTTGTAAAGAGAAACTGATGATAACGACTGAAAAGTCGATATTATAAGAGGAGTACAGTAACAATTGTAAGGACTCAGGAAGAATGTATCTACTCAACATAATAATATGAACTTTTGTATCATAAGTAATTTCATAAAAGGTAACAATAATCCAAGGGACAGTGGAGGGCAAGCGGTCACGAACGAAATTGCAACCTCATCAGCAACGACCACTCTGACAAGAGTGAACGACTAAGGAGGAGGAGGAACAAATAATCCAAGTCTAATCAAGCCTTTTGTATAAGTCTTTATCTACGCGGACGACGTCGCGGGCACAGCTAGTACTTAAAATATGTAAATAGCTTTTTCACGTTGCTCAATAAAATGCTTCGAAGTTATCCATAGTGAACTATATCCTGAACATAATCCTTCGATACTAAAATTCAATTCTTTTTTACCGACTTCCAAAAGGAGGAGGTACTGTATTCGGCTGTATGTATTTTTTTTTTATATATGTTCACCGATTACTGCGCCGTTTGTGGACCGATTTTCAAAATTCTTTTTTTGTTCGTATGCTTATACTCCCGAGGTGGTCCCATTGTCACCAAATCAGGATCTGAGGATGGGATCCCAGGGAAATCGAGGGGAACTCTCAAATTTTATAGGCACACACAATGATTTTCTTATACTTTCTGAAGCATAAGAGATATTTGTGCATAGTAATCATCATCTCATGTTGCTGAGCTGATGGTGGAAAGTACTGCAACAGTGAGGAGTTGAAAGCAAATTCTTTCAATAAATAGTTTTTTATTCCAAATCTAACATTCCTGAGGTGGTCCAACTGTCACCAAGTCAAAGTCTGATGATGGTATCCCAGAGAAATCGAAGGGAACATTCAAATTTTATAGCACAACAAATGATATTTACTAAAGCAAAACAGGTATTTGTGTATAATTATCATCATATCATGTTGCTGAGCTGATGATGGAAGGTACTATGACGGTTAGGAGTTGAGAGCAAATTCTTTCAATAAATGGTTTTTTGTTGGAAATTTTACATTCCTGAGGTGGTCCAACTGTCACCATGGCAAAATCTGATGATGTGATACTAGGGAAATCGAGGGAAACACTGAAACTTAATAGGCACACACATTCTTCCAGTCATATTTTTTAATATAATACAAATATTTATGTCCGGTAATTATCACCTCATGTTGCTAAGCTTATGATTGAAGGTACAACTCCTCAACGGTTGGGAGCTGAGAGCAAATTCTTTCATTAATTTATACGTTCAAGTGGATTGATAGTAGTATTCTTTCAGGCTATAAGATGGTTCTTAGATAAACATGATTATAAATGGTATCTCTTTAACGTTTAGAAGTTAAGTGAAAAAAATTCTAAATATGCTTATACACATGTGCAGAATTATTAAAATTACTAAAAAGAGTGAAATAAATTAAGTTTTTAACAAAAAAATAGAACCGACTTCAAACGGTAAAAAATAAAATTGTTCAGTACCTACTTCTTCTTGCTTATGGTAATGACTCTTAAAACTATTTTTGGAGTCGGGCCCTTAGTAAAATCAAAAATGTCCTGTCTTAGTAAATATAGTGTACATACCTTTCGTTCTGAATGGGCACCGACTCCAAAAATAGTTTTAAGAGTCATTACCATAAGCAAGAAGAAGTAGGTACTGAACAATTTTATTTTTTACCGTTTGAAGTCGGTTCTATGTTTTTGTTAAAAACTTTTTCATGCAATAGCACCTCCCTCCCTCCCACATAGGACACATGCACATGCAACAACAAAAAGTATACACCAAAATACGTACCACCACCAACACGTGTTTCGCCCCAAAACAGAGCATCATCAGGGTTATTGACTCTACGACGGTCACCCGCAAAGTGAGGCAATGGCCGATCCAGCCCCCTTATATACGTTTTCAACTCCCCTCCATCGGAGTCGGTGAAGTGACGTTTGTGATACGTCAAAATGTATTATGTCAAATGTCAAGTTGATGTCACTGGTTGCGGATTGTTGCAAAGTAGTTTTTACCTAACTTTATAACAATGGAGTTCCGCAAAGTAACGCCTGATTCTATTAATTTTAATTTGATAATTATGCTTTAACACAATTACGAAATGTACGTTAACATCTATTTTATTATTATTTTTATTTGTCTCATATTGCGCCTTTTATAAATTAAAATATTTATTTATTTATATTTCGGATCGGTTCCGATCGTCAGCTTTGGGTACCCATATCACAGGGTGTTTGTACACTGAGAGGAAAAAAAGCCGGCGCGGAAAAGAACCTCCCAGGTTTTTATGGAATGGACTGTTATGATATGATAGGTACTTATGATATTGTTTTGTTATAGAAGCGATTAAACATAATTTACTGTAAAGAATCAAACAATTAATATACCTAAACTAGAGGCCGCACACGACGTCGTCCGCGTGGACTTTGATATTAGTCATAGCATGATGTTATATAGCCTATAGCCTTCCTCAATAAATGGACTATTTAACACAAAAATAATTATTCAATTCGAACCAGTAGTTGCAGTCTTCAGCTTCATATATTAGTATAGATTTGCCCATAGAATTGAGTTTAATTATTCACTAACTACTAATTACTTTATACTGATATTTGCAGAGCAGAGCAGACACATAGTCAGATCATCTTCTAAGATGAATCACGGCAACGCAAAATAGGTTAGGCGTTACTCGACCTGACCTGGATGTAGCGTTCAAAACTGCATCGATCTACTGCAACCGCATATAATGATACCTACGAATGTTGATAAATATTGTCATTTTACACAATACTACTAAGAATAATATTCGTCATTTTCTGGTGTTTTAGAAACAAAACGTGTGAGCTATTTGGCATGGATTTGTGAAAGAAACCGATTTATAAATGTAAATCTTGTATAGGTACTGATTTTGAAATGTAAATCTATTTTGACAAAAATATAACGAACAAAATTTACGGTATACAACAATACGCCATTATCTATAATAAACCAGTGATTAGACCCGGCTTTCCTCAGCGGATTTGAGTTTGTCTATCCAACAGGAACAGTATCTTTTTCGGAATTTTCGGTGTAAAACACCTAGTATGTGCTAATTCAGACTATAACACATCTCTGTATATAATACCAATTTGTTCAGCAACAATAGTACACACAATATACTACAACTATAACAAGGGGTAAAACAAGACGATTTCTGACGAGGGCGAGAGGTGACTGCCTGAGGGAAGCGAGGGCTGTCATCGCCCAGGTCTCAAATCGTGTTTCATCCTGTGCCACACATTGTATTTTTCATATCACATGTAATGAAACAACGAGTTTTGATTTCTGTAGCCAGTCGGCGTTATAGAAATGGTATTTTTATATCATCACATGATCACCAATTATTATATATCTCAGTTACAGTCTTACTGTGTATAAATATCACCTCAACAGTTTTTTTGCAAGTTGTTTGGCAAAAGAAAGTTCGTACCAAATAATAAGTAATGATGTGATACATCTTAATCTTTCGTGTCACAATGTTTGTCCTCAATGGACTCCTAAACCACTTAACCGATTATAATAAAATTCGCACACCATGTGCAGTTCGATCCAACTTGAGAGATAGGATAGCTTACATCTCAATTTATAGTTGCAATATTATTTTATTTCTGATATTTTCTGCCGGATTCGCTCTGTTAGTAACTTTTTTCAAGCCATCGTCCAGAAGTTTGACATTGTCTGAATAACAATACATCTGTCACTATTTGTTTTATTTTTTTTATTTGGCAGTAACATTAAAACTCTTTGAGATGATAAAGAAACTAATCCTCTTTCAATATATTTAAGGCAGGACAACGTCTGCCTGGTTCACTAATAGCTTATACATCAGAATAACACATAGGCTACAATTTATAAAGTTATAGTGTGAATTGTACAAAATATGACGATAAGTGTCAAATAAGTAGGAAAAAATCTACAATCTGCGAGCTATTCTGGCGTGCGCTGCCAAAACCGCTAGTTACACATATGTTATGTATGATGGCAATGTTTATCTTAAAAAGTCCTACAAAAAAGCCGGTCCACGGCACTTCAGAAGGGACTTCACTTTATGCTAACGGTCCTCTCTAACGTGGGTGAAACCGCGGGGCACAGCTAGTATATAAATAAATTTCCAATATATAAAATATTTAAGCATTTTTTTGCTGAGAAATCTAACTCTACGTCATCGTCTTAACGTTTAAATGATCTTGGCAAGAATTTAATTGGCGTAGATTCAGCATTGTCTGAGATATTTTGACAATTTGGCAGTTTCACCTCGACCCTGACCTGAGGAAAGACATACGTGCTGACTAAATATCATATAATATAATAACATAAACTTGTATAAGTTCAATGAGTAGAGTGAAAGGTATCCTCTCTCTACTCATGTGGAATTTTAAATTTTTCGTACTCTTACTATTACTACGTTGTACTCTTCTTATTATAAATTCCAGATCACTTTTCAATATATGTATGTGTTATGATCAAACCAAATCCGTATTCGTAGGTTGCGTGGTGGAGCGACAAAGAGGCATCCAAACTTTCGCATTTATAATATTAGTATAGATTTACTGGATTTATTGGAACCATTTTGTTTCCAAATGCGGATATTGCGGATGTATTCTTTTATCACGTTTCTTAACGCTTACGTCTCCGTTCTGGCCGAGACTTGCATTTCACCTATGACGCGGTTACATAAACGCGTGGTACACCCACGTCTTAGGGTCATTTCCCACTGAAAGAGCAGCGCATTTGCTGTCTTTACTTACAGCACATTGAGAGGTAATTCTATTTTTGTTGATGTGTGCGTTAGATGTTGTCCTTTAATAGTGTCTGTTGCTATTCAAGTCAAAATCTATTCCTAAGCTTAGAGAATTAATAGGTGACTGAAATTTACTGAAACGAACTTTCTTGTACAGTTATCTACACGGAGTTTCAAATAACGCACACCGCCATACATCATTCGTTTTCCTGTGGTTATCTATCTTATGACAACCATATCTTCTTATCCTTAATAGTCTCAACGTGGCCAAATAAAATAAGCTTTTTAATTAAGCTGAATAAAATTATATAACTTTTTAACAAAAAAAATCCGCCTTCTAAAATCGGTCGGTGCCCATTCAGAGCGAAAGGTACTTAATTTTACTAAGGGCCCGACTCCAAAATAGTTTTAAGAGTCACTACCATTAGTAAGAAAAGTATCAAATGCGAAGTATTGAACAATATTATTTTTTACCTTTTGAAGGCGGTTTTTTTTTTGTTAAAAAGTTATACAAGCGGTTTTTGCGGTGTTTATCCGACGTCGGCCGGCAATTTAGGTGGCGGCAGCCTTACGTATAAGTGATGGCTATGACGTCCAATAAGTATCTATATTGTTTTTATTTACATTCTCTTATATCTTAAAAATAATTGCCGATATTGACTAACTTTATAGTTTAACGTTAGAGTTAGAGATATTTATTATAGTTTTTGTACATGTTTTGTTGTAAATATCTTACAGAAGACTTTATACAATGGAAAATCGTGGTAGGACCCGGTTTGAATGTTTCAAGTTTACCTTTCTTAATGACCATTATACCTATAGTCGGTAGATTCAGCGAGTCGACCTTGGAATTATCAGTTCCTGTTTAACATGTCACAATTTTAAAGTAACAGAGTAGAGTTGTCACTATGTATTCATTCAGAAATTGTATATCGTTGAAATCTTCAAAACTAGTTAGTTTGATGGTAGTTACCTTAATATACAAAAAGTAAAATCTCTCGATGTTCGAAGCCTTGAATCATTTTCACTAGAAGTGTATGTTCGATTCCTACATTTTGCATATATTACAGATTCCTACGAGTCAAACATTTCATGTGATCTTTGCTCTGTTTATCTCTTACAGTTTTGACGTCAGTTAAGAAAAGTTTTGGATGCTTGATTTATTTTATCGGCTGATCCAAGCAGAGTAGAAGTTTCGACTTACAAGATTTGATGTAGTTTTGTGAATTTGCACCAAACCTTTTATTATCTACTCAATGAACATGGGGTGTTGTGTTGTATATGTTTTCTATTTCTGAAATGTAGTATCTACTTTTTGACGATCAACCGCGACGTGCTTGGTGCATTTCTTTATTATTTGCTGGTGTTTCCTAATCATACACCTACCGTAAAAAGCTCTAAGGATATGGGTATGCCGCTTAGTTTCACCTTTCAGTAGTTTAATTGGTTCAGAGGTTTTCGCTCTCATTTTTGCCATAAACGTGTCACGAATAAATTCAATGTTATTCATTTTAGGTTCGTTTTGTTCAGCTTTATTTATTGAGAACTGCATTTACAAATAAGTCTTCCCAGGATGCTCCTAGTTTATCTTGGGCAAAGTTAGTAGTTTCCTCAATAATAACGTTGCAGACTTGCAGACAGTCTATATCGGTACGCAATAATTCTGAGTCATTGGTGCGATTGCAATAAAATAGTAATAAAACACTTTCAGCAATGTTTAAAGATAATAATACCAACACATGTTTGTTTACATGTGCAGGATGATAATAATAGAAGTGTGGACACGTCCGTTGATCCCGCCTTTTCACTTGTTGAAGTTATCGTGCATACAGATTGAACTTGTCTTAAATGCCGTCGGCGATATGGATTTTTGCCTTTATAAAGTCTACTACAGCTTTTTAAACGCCCTTCATTTTGGTATGGAAACCTTTACTAAAATTTCCTCTGTACAGCAGCGTCTGTGCAGAATTCCTAAGTATGTTTTCAAACCAGGGTATTTTACGCGCTTATAAGGTGCATAAAATGCGCTTATACAGAAAATGTGAAATCTTGACGTTTCTCGGCTACACGCGCTTCAAGAAACGAACAAAAGATGCGCGAACCGCACTAAACCACACTAAATCACCTGGACCGTACCGTGGCCCTTTCGTTATTAGCACACAGTACGACCAATTAATAAGCCCATTTAAGTAACGATTCCCTTTCTAAACCTTTCCTACCCTTGCCTCGGGGCAGGCGCGGTCGCAGCCTTCAATTTTGGGGGGGTCACTAAGAAATTTGGGGGAAGAGGTGTCCCAAATTGGCTTGTTTCGCCTTCCATCTACGCATGGCTGATGGATTTTGGGGGGGTCATGTCCCCTGTGACACCCCGCCCCCTCTGGACCCGAGGTCTTTCGACTGTGGCGGTCACACAAATGCCGTCCGGTCCTTATTATTGTTTGGATCATTCGAGCTCCAACTATAACTAACTGCCATACCTGAAGAAGAATGAAACATTACTTATACCAAGTTATTTTCTTCCAAGCCTTCTTGCCAAAGTATGACATTAATACTTAGGAAAAGTAAAAGTAAGGAAAAGTCCAGTGTGTACGAGTATTTTAACCCTGTACTGTACCATAAGAACAACATTGTTACCTTTCGGTAGAAAACATCAAAATTACTTTAAAAGTCTTGAGTTGCTTCCTACTAGTCCAGGAACAATTAGACCATGTTAAGGTGAGAAAATGGTCAATTTAAAAATTAATAAATATGTCCCATAGGATGAATGAACGTTATAGTTTATACGGAAGTACCTGGACGCCCGAGCGTTGCTCGGATAAAAACAATTTATTTTTTGTGACAATTTTTTTTAAAATTGGGAGCTAGGTATTTCAAAAGGCTTTGTTAAGTAACACTAAGTCAATGAATGTTTTGCTTAAAAATAAACCATGAAAATCAATTGTTTTATCCGAGCAACGCTCGGGCGTCCAGGTTCTTGGAATCTAACGCCGCTGTTTTGGGATACGACATTTACGACTACAGGACCACCGTGTGTGACCACACTGTGGACTCCACAGTAAATGCAGTCTTGCTCATGCATCATTAGACGACGTGTATAAACTTATAGCATACGAAAATTATTGACGATTAGTAGCAAATCAATGTTGTGTAACCACCAGTTTGCCTTAGAGTATTTGCAACTTTCGTACAAAAGTAATGCTTTATGGTATGTTAGAACTTTTTTAGCAAAAAATAAAAATAGAATCGTTTAAAATTTCAAAATAAAAGTTTGCAACGCTGGGTATACCACTCGCGTCAAAAGATAAGAGTCGTCTCATTTGCGTCTTACTGTCGGCTTGTTAGCGGGCATTGACTTACCACGTGTGCGCAACAGCAATAACGTCTTTCTGAATCACTTCCACGCAATGTGATTATATAATAGCAGCTCTTGAAAACTAAATGTACCTATGTGTGTAAGTTAGTACGCTTTAGTATTCTGCGGCATACTCTTCTAAACTTGTACGTCTAGTGTTCAAAGAATTAGACTATGGCCTGTTTCTCTGTTGGAAAATACGGCTTTTATGCGAAGGGACTATACGACTTGTATAATGATCTTATCGTTAAAAATGGCGTTGTTTCCGCGTTCTTTGGCTCTAGCAAACTCTATAAAGAGACTCGCTAAATTGGGACATGGTTATGTTGAAAGTAGAATACTAATAAGCAGAAACTTTTGGTTGGATTTTTCATTTACTCTAATAATATATTTTCATGCCTAGAAACTAAGCATTTGTCTTTATTTTGTTTGGCTTTGTGTGCCTAATTTTACAGTACATCTTTTATTGGAAATGACATCAATCTATCCATTAACCATAAAAAAGGCTACCTACTGCTGTGCTGGGAGCTTACAGTAGTCCTCATTCTAACTTTTAATACTACGTCCAGTAATTTATGCCCCGATTCCAATTTTCTATTGCTTTTTTGAGATACTTACTCAAAAGTGTTATAAAATAAAGCAGATTTAGGTATCAAACTTTTTTTCGACACGTCGATCCCGGGAAGATTTGCCGCTGAACGTATACAATCTAAATATGCCACTAAAGTTTCATCTACTTGTGTAACTGTACTATTACGTTTCTCATTACAATGTCACATTATACTCGTAATAAGAGCGTTATGTTCACCACACGTGCTACTCATCAAAACAAGCGTATTGCGTCCTACGTATCAATAACAATACCAGGAAATCGATATCATTCATGAGTCGCTTTTACATGAGTATAGCACTAATTGAAGCGCGCATGGCCCGGCGGTTAGCGTAGAACGCAAGCGATCTATGCAACTAAGCCAAACGGGCGCGGTCGGGTGTGAGATGGGTGACCGCTAGTGGCAAAGCCTTTCATGCGCGTTTCCATGCTTCGGAGGGCACGTTAAGCCGTCGGTCCCGGTTGTTGTCGATAGATAACAGTCGTTAAACCTTGTCGGAGGCCTTATGGGCGGTTTGAAAACATCCGACAGCGGGTTGGCCACTAACTCGCATCTTCACCAACCCGCATTGGAGCAGCGTGGTGGAGTAAGCTCCAGGCCTCCCCAATAATTGGGAGAGACCCGTGCCCAGCAGTGGGACGCAAAAAGGGTTGCAGCCATAGCACTAATAAAAACAATTTACTTTTTGACAAAAACAGGGTAAGAAGGACCTTGAATACATGCGCGTGTGGAGAACGTTTTTGATCACGGAAGTACCACAACGTTGCCGATCAGTCGATCACACATGCATGAGATGATCGTCGGCCTTTACAATGGCAGTGCCACTGCATACGATCTCAGAGAAGATTTTATTTTGTTTATACATCATGCGATATGCAGCTGTTCACGCTAAAATGGTAAATAACGCATGACATAATAAGCAAAATGTTGATTTCTCACGTTCTTAACTTGTTTAGGACTGGTTTCTGTGATTCTGATTTAAATACTGCTAATGTTACAATTTTAAGGAAAACAGTTTAGATCCACTTTTCTACCTTTTGATCCAATGTGAATCAAATGATGAAAACTATACTAGGCTAAAAAAGTTTGCTGTGTTTATTTGATTTCGAAGTGAAAATAAAAATTAGGTATGATCGTAATCAGACTTGTATTATGCGTTACTAGCCTTCGGCCAGCGGCTTCGCCCGCGTGGTCCCGTTTAATGGGTCCCCGCCACTCCCCGTATATTCCATTCCAGTTTAGCCAGTTGCTTCAACCACTTTGACCCTATTACCCGTTTTCACGTAGGAATGAAGCATTTTCGCGCGGTAAAAAGTAGCCTATGTTAGGGTGAATGTAGCTTTCTAATGGTGAAAGATTTTTTGATAACGGAACAGTAGTTTTTGAGTTTATTCATCACAAACATACAAAAATACAAATCTTTCCTCTTTATACTAATAGATATAGATGACATACTATCACATCAATGTCTTGAACTTGTATGTTGGCGAATTAATGTATTATGAATATGTATATTGTTTTATATAGTTTGCATATAAGCATATTAACCTCCTAAAGAAACTTGACCCTGCGGACTGGTTTTAATATTTCGGTGGAAGTCGGATGTCCGGAATACGTATTTCTGCAATATGAGTATGTATGTATAAGTATTATCATAGAAATGATTAGGTACTATGGTATAATACGAAATTGAATTTCTTTCTGCACAATCTGAGAATATATTAATTTTAAAGTTTTGGGTATTTTCACAATATTTTTGAAGTAAAAACTTCTTTAGCGGCGTTGTGCACTTTTTTTGGGATGGGTAAAAAATGTTATACTCGCGTCACAGGACACGTGGCCTGATCGAATATTCGTAAGACGGAGGGGTGACAGCTGATGATGGCTCGACGTGGCTCGACTGTCTATACTTGTAAAATTCGTTTATATCAAGTATTTAAAGTATGGAAATTGAACAAACTGCATCTATTAATGAAAAAAGTGACGATGAAATAGTGAAAAAAATGAGTGAGTACTTTATAAAAATACTAGATGAAAACCTACTGAAAATACTAGATGAAAAATAATACTGATAATAAAAGAAATTCGTGCGAAATTATTCCCAAACCATTCCAAAACATCAAAAATGCACAACGTTAATGTTCAAGTTTTCACTTCTGCCGGCACTACAGGAGTCCAACCCGTTGTTTTGTTGATGTTTTTTGTTATTTAGGACTTTTCGTTTTCAGTTTTTTTAATGAAAAAAAAATTAAGCTGATATTTGTAGATGAAACACATGTTAATTAAATTATTTTTTTATCAATTTTCTGTACCTATTCAAATACGCTCTTTAAGTTATCAAAGCTCCGGATGTCGATAATCGAATAGGTATTTCGTTATTCGTATTACACTTTTTAATTTAATAGAAAATGTTGTTTTATGAACCATAACAAGCGAATTCCCAACCAGCAAATTGGCTGAAATTGCTGCCTATTTTGTTACTCAGAGTTGTATAATGGTGTTATAAGAGATCCAGAAGCAGTTTAAAGTAATACAATTGCTTCTGTTGCTGCTTGTAGCTGCATGAGCTACTTTAAGTGCTAAAAGTTGATTCTATTATCACCTTTAATCTTACAAAAGATCTTTTAAGAACTCTTTTGCCTCTTAAGCCCTGAGATAAGAGTTAGTAAATGATACGTTACCATTTTAAGCTACATAATAGCTGCGTTTGCACATCTTATAATCCGTTTGACTGCATAAGTGAGTTTGTTACAGGTATTTGAATGTAGCTGCGTAAAGTATTTAATGATTACTGTTGTACTACTAACAGTGCCATAGGGGAAATAACTCTGTATTCTTAAGCAGGTTTTAGTTTCAATAATATGCATTATGGTACTAAAGACTGCTTTCAATCTTTAAAAAGGAAGCAAGAGCTTCTTTGAGTAACAAGTGTCCAATGGGCCAGGCGGCCATCTCTTTTCGTCGCAATTGAGAAATTGAGTGTTTTTTTTTATCAAAATTAGTGAATTATTGATGAAAATGAATTCAAAAGGATGGAAATCGTTAAAAAAACAGGTGGTTACCGCAGAAAAGTACGCAAAGCTTACGAAAACATGCTGAAGCTTAGTAATATCGGTGAAGTTATCGGTGAAGCTTCGAGTTCAAATACATCAAATTCTAATTATAATTTGTCCAAGTAAGTATAAAACTAAGTAATTGTTTTTACGTCCTATTCTATCACAAAATAATTTATCTAATTTACCCATTCTTTGAAGGAATTCAGCAGAACCAAATGAAAACGATAGGTATACCAAGTTCGACACGAAACTTGAGTGAGGGTTCCGTAGAGATATTTTATTCAACGGATTATTTTGGAATAGTTTTTGATGAAGAGAGGTAAGTGAAAAAATAAAATTATTACATTTATTAATAAATTAAAGGACCGTATTTGTTAACGCCACCAAGTGTGAGTTCGAACTTGGCTATTTTATATGTCAAGATTGTAGTCAAGTGCGAACTCAAAGTTGAGCGGCGTTTATAAATACGGACTTAAGATATATTTTAATTTTTGATGTTAATGTAATATTTTTATTATTGAGTCTGTCTTCTGTCTGTCTTCTTCTGGGTTTGGGTGATATTTTGTGCATGTCTTTGTGTGTGTGTTTATGGTGTCCTGGTACAGGGAATTCTAGTGGAAATTATGAGTGTGATCGTGTTTTTTGTTTACAGGTGTGATTTCGTGGATTCTGAAAATGACTCTGACAAAAGATCATATTTTAATGATTATGAAAGCAAATGTGACTACCGCGATCGGATACGAAATTGGGCTATAAAATATAATTTAAGTCATGATGCTTTAAGAGACTTAATCAAAATTTTAAATAAAACATCTCTTAATGCCTTGCCTAATGACACACGAACACTACTTAAAACACCAAAAACAATAACTATAACCGTTGTGGATCCGAGAGAATACTGGCACAACGGGCTAAAAAATGTTTAATGAAGACATTAGAAAAAACATCCGAAATACCCGAAAGGATTTCTCTCATATTTAATGTAGACGGCACGTTAAGCCGTCGGTCCCGGTTGTTGTCGATAGATAACAGTCGTTAAACCTTGTCGGAGGCCTTATGGGCGGTTTGAAAACATCCGACAGCGGGTTGGCCACTAACTCGCATCTTCACCAACCCGCATTGGAGCAGCGTGGTGGAGTAAGCTCCAGGCCTCCCCAATAATTGGGAGAGACCCGTGCCCAGCAGTGGGACGCAAAAAGGGTTGCAGCCATAGCACTAATAAAAACAATTTACTTTTTGACAAAAACAGGGTAAGAAGGACCTTGAATACATGCGCGTGTGGAGAACGTTTTTGATCACGGAAGTACCACAACGTTGCCGATCAGTCGATCACACATGCATGAGATGATCGTCGGCCTTTACAATGGCAGTGCCACTGCATACGATCTCAGAGAAGATTTTATTTTGTTTATACATCATGCGATATGCAGCTGTTCACGCTAAAATGGTAAATAACGCATGACATAATAAGCAAAATGTTGATTTCTCACGTTCTTAACTTGTTTAGGACTGGTTTCTGTGATTCTGATTTAAATACTGCTAATGTTACAATTTTAAGGAAAACAGTTTAGATCCACTTTTCTACCTTTTGATCCAATGTGAATCAAATGATGAAAACTATACTAGGCTAAAAAAGTTTGCTGTGTTTATTTGATTTCGAAGTGAAAATAAAAATTAGGTATGATCGTAATCAGACTTGTATTATGCGTTACTAGCCTTCGGCCAGCGGCTTCGCCCGCGTGGTCCCGTTTAATGGGTCCCCGCCACTCCCCGTATATTCCATTCCAGTTTAGCCAGTTGCTTCAACCACTTTGACCCTATTACCCGTTTTCACGTAGGAATGAAGCATTTTCGCGCGGTAAAAAGTAGCCTATGTTAGGGTGAATGTAGCTTTCTAATGGTGAAAGATTTTTTGATAACGGAACAGTAGTTTTTGAGTTTATTCATCACAAACATACAAAAATACAAATCTTTCCTCTTTATACTAATAGATATAGATGACATACTATCACATCAATGTCTTGAACTTGTATGTTGGCGAATTAATGTATTATGAATATGTATATTGTTTTATATAGTTTGCATATAAGCATATTAACCTCCTAAAGAAACTTGACCCTGCGGACTGGTTTTAATATTTCGGTGGAAGTCGGATGTCCGGAATACGTATTTCTGCAATATGAGTATGTATGTATAAGTATTATCATAGAAATGATTAGGTACTATGGTATAATACGAAATTGAATTTCTTTCTGCACAATCTGAGAATATATTAATTTTAAAGTTTTGGGTATTTTCACAATATTTTTGAAGTAAAAACTTCTTTAGCGGCGTTGTGCACTTTTTTTGGGATGGGTAAAAAATGTTATACTCGCGTCACAGGACACGTGGCCTGATCGAATATTCGTAAGACGGAGGGGTGACAGCTGATGATGGCTCGACGTGGCTCGACTGTCTATACTTGTAAAATTCGTTTATATCAAGTATTTAAAGTATGGAAATTGAACAAACTGCATCTATTAATGAAAAAAGTGACGATGAAATAGTGAAAAAAATGAGTGAGTACTTTATAAAAATACTAGATGAAAACCTACTGAAAATACTAGATGAAAAATAATACTGATAATAAAAGAAATTCGTGCGAAATTATTCCCAAACCATTCCAAAACATCAAAAATGCACAACGTTAATGTTCAAGTTTTCACTTCTGCCGGCACTACAGGAGTCCAACCCGTTGTTTTGTTGATGTTTTTTGTTATTTAGGACTTTTCGTTTTCAGTTTTTTTAATGAAAAAAAAATTAAGCTGATATTTGTAGATGAAACACATGTTAATTAAATTATTTTTTTATCAATTTTCTGTACCTATTCAAATACGCTCTTTAAGTTATCAAAGCTCCGGATGTCGATAATCGAATAGGTATTTCGTTATTCGTATTACACTTTTTAATTTAATAGAAAATGTTGTTTTATGAACCATAACAAGCGAATTCCCAACCAGCAAATTGGCTGAAATTGCTGCCTATTTTGTTACTCAGAGTTGTATAATGGTGTTATAAGAGATCCAGAAGCAGTTTAAAGTAATACAATTGCTTCTGTTGCTGCTTGTAGCTGCATGAGCTACTTTAAGTGCTAAAAGTTGATTCTATTATCACCTTTAATCTTACAAAAGATCTTTTAAGAACTCTTTTGCCTCTTAAGCCCTGAGATAAGAGTTAGTAAATGATACGTTACCATTTTAAGCTACATAATAGCTGCGTTTGCACATCTTATAATCCGTTTGACTGCATAAGTGAGTTTGTTACAGGTATTTGAATGTAGCTGCGTAAAGTATTTAATGATTACTGTTGTACTACTAGCAGTGCCATAGGGGAAATAACTCTGTATTCTTAAGCAGGTTTTAGTTTCAATAATATGCATTATGGTACTAAAGACTGCTTTCAATCTTTAAAAAGGAAGCAAGAGCTTCTTTGAGTAACAAGTGTCCAATGGGCCAGGCGGCCATCTCTTTTCGTCGCAATTGAGAAATTGAGTGTTTTTTTTTATCAAAATTAGTGAATTATTGATGAAAATGAATTCAAAAGGATGGAAATCGTTAAAAAAACAGGTGGTTACCGCAGAAAAGTACGCAAAGCTTACGAAAACATGCTGAAGCTTAGTAATATCGGTGAAGTTATCGGTGAAGCTTCGAGTTCAAATACATCAAATTCTAATTATAATTTGTCCAAGTAAGTATAAAACTAAGTAATTGTTTTTACGTCCTATTCTATCACAAAATAATTTATCTAATTTACCCATTCTTTGAAGGAATTCAGCAGAACCAAATGAAAACGATAGGTATACCAAGTTCGACACGAAACTTGAGTGAGGGTTCCGTAGAGATATTTTATTCAACGGATTATTTTGGAATAGTTTTTGATGAAGAGAGGTAAGTGAAAAAATAAAATTATTACATTTATTAATAAATTAAAGGACCGTATTTGTTAACGCCACCAAGTGTGAGTTCGAACTTGGCTATTTTATATGTCAAGATTGTAGTCAAGTGCGAACTCAAAGTTGAGCGGCGTTTATAAATACGGACTTAAGATATATTTTAATTTTTGATGTTAATGTAATATTTTTATTATTGAGTCTGTCTTCTGTCTGTCTTCTTCTGGGTTTGGGTGATATTTTGTGCATGTCTTTGTGTGTGTGTTTATGGTGTCCTGGTACAGGGAATTCTAGTGGAAATTATGAGTGTGATCGTGTTTTTTGTTTACAGGTGTGATTTCGTGGATTCTGAAAATGACTCTGACAAAAGATCATATTTTAATGATTATGAAAGCAAATGTGACTACCGCGATCGGATACGAAATTGGGCTATAAAATATAATTTAAGTCATGATGCTTTAAGAGACTTAATCAAAATTTTAAATAAAACATCTCTTAATGCCTTGCCTAATGACACACGAACACTACTTAAAACACCAAAAACAATAACTATAACCGTTGTGGATCCGAGAGAATACTGGCACAACGGGCTAAAAAATGTTTAATGAAGACATTAGAAAAAACATCCGAAATACCCGAAAGGATTTCTCTCATATTTAATGTAGACGGTGTGCCCCTATATAAAAGTTCAAAACAACAGTTTTTGCCTATACTCTGCAGCATTTTTGAAAAACCTACCTGGAGTCCTTTGTAAAGCACATGTACTTCAAATTCAAGAATAGAGTACAATTGTTCACCTTCAGATGTGAAATGTAAATTTGTAGTTACTAAGTTCGAGTCTGAATTATATTTTATACCTTTACTACATACAATAGCTGAATAATATTCATAATTTTAAGATAATAATATGTTGTATTTAGTTATCAAAATCATTAATTCTTACTAATGAAGATTACGAAATCTATAATTAAGGAAGCTGTTACTTGTCTGGTAGAATAATATAGCCATTTATAATTTATGAATCAACGTGTTTTATTGCTTTCTTTCATCTAACAAACTTAAAAACATCTGAGTCGGTATCTTATAGCATAATCAGCACCTAGATCGACAAACTTTTAGAGTAAGTTCGCACTATGAAACTGAACATTTTTCCACTAGGTGGGGTTCTATCTTAATTTTAACGAGTATCATTTTTCCTTATAAATCTAGGCATTAAAAAAATACCTTGTTCCCACTATTAGTACCATGAAATACCTACTAGTAGATAAAGTACGAACTCTATACCTACCTACCGAAAGCACTATACCTACTATACATATTATAGTAGGTATTCATGGTAGTGATTAGTGGGAACAAGCTTAATGAGCTAATAAAATTGAATAACTTTCTCACTTTTTCTCGTAAATGCAAACCGTAATAATAAATAACTTTCTCTATGAAAAATGGTTCTGAAATTTTTTTTTCTTCAATTTTTTTAACTTTTCTATGATCCTATGTTTTATAGAGAAAGTTATTCAATTTTAAGAGCTCTGAGTATTTTTCGGCAAATTTGCTCCACCTCGTAAAAAGTATTTGTTTTTTTCCGGTTGCCACTGGTGATATAATTTCTTGAGCTTGATCTTGTTCTGTTGTGGAACACTCCATCATGTCTCATCTCATCTCAACTCATATGATTTTATTTTATTTCTTTTCACTACGCAACTGATTTGTAACCAACCAGGTTGTGGTACCTACTGAATTTTCTATTTTCGAAAGTTTTGTTCCTTTTTTCTTTGGCCAGAACAGAACATTATTTTTTTCCCATGCCGATGGGCAATTACACAATTCTTCTCGTTGTGTCTTTTTATTATAGGTATGTTCTTACAATTTTAAACGTCATTCTGATAAGAAAATATATCATAAGTATTTTATTTAAGCAAAAATAACAGAAACAATAAATACAATATCAACTTCACGGTTTTTTTATCTAGCCCACGGATCTCTGAAATTGTCTGTCTCTATCCACGAGTATTAAAACTGCAGAAGAGAATATTTAATCTCTTCCAACTGCATATAAGGCGAAATAGCGGCTGTTTTAATGGTTCTGACTGTACTAAGGTAGTAAAAAACACTCAAAGCTTTTCAAGAGAATAAATTAGCACTAAAGACTGCAAAAGAGAGCCAATAAGGTGAAAATAAGGGTTTATAGCTGCATGACTCAAACGCCATTTTGATTATGATAATTTTGATTGGTTTGTTTACATTTTTAGGTTATATAGTATTTTTTTAGAAAAACTCTAGACAAATAGACCTATTTATAAGTAGCTTGTGTTTACCTTTCAAGTTTAGTAACATTCTCATATGTAAAAAAGCAATAACAACGGAAATTATGATCTACTTTCAATACCGTATATAAATTGAACAGATGAAATTTTATTACTTTGATGATAAAACAAGGGCGCGTTAAAATTACTCTAAATAATGTTACCTTTTTGCACGGTAAACTTGCCGGCGTTTTGCGATACGCATATAAAACACTTAAGTCTCAAAAATATAATACTTACTTGATTGAATAAATAATTTTGATGGCCGCCATAGAGTAACTTATAACTGATATTATGCACTGCATTGATATTCTATTAATACTGGGGATGTCAAAAAATAATGAGAGAATTACAGCTGTGAAGCAGCTTCGAATATAATCATTCGTTCATTCTTTCGTTCACTAAGCGCTACAAGGGCTTCAAAGTGGTAATAATTATAAATTACAGCTATTGTGCTACTTTTATGCTGCTGTTATGCAGTACAATTAGAACTATGGGCTGCAAAAAGTGGTGCCCAATTGGCGACACAGTTGTTTTATAGCTGCTGCATAGCGTAGTCTATTTCTTACGCTTAGCACCTTGAGGAATAATCGGATTGGCTCTATAGCCTCACAGCAGCTAATTTTGCTGGTTGGGTTATTACGCCGCTATACCACTGACGTTTTACCGTTAGTTAAATTTTTGGTCCTTCGAGCCGGACTTTAACGATCGATTTTCAAATTTTCAGGTCGTGCAAGCGGCGGTCACCGTCGCTGGGCATAAGATGCGTTCGCTGCTAGCCTACTACGCGGACGCGGTGATGGCGGCGGCGGCTCGGAGCGCGGGCTGCGCGCTCGACTGCAGCGGGCGTGGGGACTGCATGAACGGAACCTGCCTCTGCGAGATACGCTACTCGGGCGAGCAGTGCGACGGGCCTAACATGCCGTATCACGCATGTGAGTGTTAATTTTATTGTTTATCGGGAGAGAAAGCTTTAAAAGTTACGTATCCAGCAGCTTGGGAGAGATTTCGGGTTATTTGGGATTTGTACAAAACTCTCTCGGTGATTTGCTTCAGCGCCTGGGGGAAGACTCAGGGATCTCAAGCGGAACGAACGGATGTTTTCGATGCGTGGCATCCTAAAATGACGCCCATCTCTCGTGATGACGACAATGCACAACTACTACACACTAATAAACACTAGCATCCTTCCTGGAGTCTCTGGCTGAACGCACTCTAGTCGACACAACCTCTGAAGCTCTCCTTTAGACGCCCCTACGAGCAGCAGATGATACTGTAGCCATGTTTTTAATCCCAGGATATGGGAATGTGTAAGGATACGTCAAACCGTTTCCTTATTACTAGTTGCGACGTTGACCATCGCTGGTCGTAAGATGCGTTCTGCAACGAACGGACGAGCCTACCTATGCGGGTATCCTATGCGGAAGCGTTGGTCGCGGTGGTGACTTGGAGTGCAGGCAGTCTGCGTGTAGGGCCTTTGACATATTTATTGGTTCCTTAGAATGAATTAAATTAGCTACAGATTCTCCAATACTGAGCTGCCTATTCCACGTCTATCTAGTTCCCTCAAATCCTTTAAGTGCCAAGTCAAGGCGCATTACATACGAACTTGACTTGGTTTCTTCGTATCTAATCCTCGTTATCATTGTCTAACACTGTACATCTTCATCACCCTACCTCTTTATCTTAATTTCTTTCCTTAACTCTTTACCTCGATGCTTGTCTGGAAGACGCTGCTTAGCGATAAGACCGCCATTTACCTCTAGCCAACCGGGCCGCTTTCGCGCCAATACACTATTCCGACCGGGGGTCTAGAGATTTTTTGCCGCGATACGCACTACGAGTGTTATTTATGTTCCTGCGACCAGATGTTTACACTTACAACGACTCCAGTTACATTTCTCGGAAGGGAATGAAACAAGCTTACACCTTATAGCTATTTAGTACTTCTACAGTGTGTTTTGTTTTTATAATCATCGTTCAAAGCCAAACAAAGAGTCCGCATGTTTAGATTGTTGTTCCGCTTGGTATAAAACGAATGTAACATATAATCAAAGAAAAAATGTGGCACATTATTTATATATTCAGAATCTACATGAAAAGACCTTTCTAATAAAGTATAATACAAGTATGTGTTCATGCAAAAAATTTAACAAATTTGAGGTTGAAGTTACGTAATGTTTTTTTCGCGCGCCGCACATGACGGTGTATTGAAAATTTAATTGCAATGATAGTATTAGTCGTATTCATTTAGTTATTCCTTTATTCTTTAGGTAAAGTATCTCGAAACGTTGTATATTTTTTTCAGGTTCATTGAATGAAAAACATACTTCGTAGAAGATGAAAAACGAAAAGTCGGAAAAAATAGGAAAAAAATTCGAGGTCACGTTAAAATTCTTTTAACGAATTTTATAATTAATCTAATTAAAATCAGGGGGCACACTCATAAAGAATAAGAAATTGCCTTTCCTGCAATATAATTTTCATTGACACTTTTCATACACAAATAGACGTAAAAATGCCAAGAAAAGTAATTAATTTTTTTTTCATTACTTTTCAAATCACGCAAGCAAACACGCAAGCAACAGATTTTGCCAGTGCGCACTTATCGTAAAATGAACCTTATTGCGAACTCCATAAGGCGTCGACGGATGCACGGTAAAGTCTGTATTCGTTTGATTTTATATTCAAATTATGAAGAAAACTAATTACTAATCGAATAATATAAATAAAATATAGATTCCCTGATAAATTATCTTTATACTATTAGTGATTGTCATGGTTTTGTAACGTAATAATAGCAGAAAAAAATATAACTTCAATGCGCAAAATTCACACACAGAATTGATCTTGATTCATTTGTATAATAATGATAAAATATAGCAAAAGATACAGAAACGGATTCCTTATAAAATAACCTTTCTACATATGTATGGCAGTAATGGTTTTTAACCACTAAATTGTGTAATAATTGAGCTAAAACCAAAACAGCGCCATTGTTGTGGCCCCGCGCAATTCCACTTCATTTTGAAAACCTTTTATACCAAAAAATATGACGCGCATCAAACTTCTGGATATTTGTTATTACTAAAAACACTATAAATGAAATAATTATAACACTTTACTTACGTTTTCAGTAGAAAAATCCACATAAATCAGGAAAAAACCGGCACTAGCACAAACTGTCACTGAGTATTACCAAGCAAATTTGACGACTGAAGGAGTGTCGCTTTTGCAACAGAGATTTCTTTTTATTTCACTACCAACCTACAGATGTTAAATGACCCAATGAACGGAGAATTTATTCCTCTATGAATTTAAAAATACGCCAGACTAAATAGAAACTTATTTTTAAAGCAATACAGCTTTAAACAGCGCGAGGTCGAGAGGACATCAATAGATGTCACCGGTCAAATTTTTTGACGACATCTATTGATGTTTCCGGTTCTACAGAGGTTTATACAGCATATCATAAAAAATCTGTAATATTTCTTTGTTTTTAAGTGGTGTAAAATAAAGTATATAAATATTAAATAAATAGAAAAGCGGTTGTGGTTTTGTGCGCCATGCAAAATTGATATTAATTTAAACAAAAAAAAAAAAAACAATGGGTTGCACTCCGGGAGTGCCGGCAGAAGTGAAAACATTAACGTTGTGCATTTTTGATGTCTTGGAATCGTTAGGGAATAATTCCGCACGAATTGCTTGAATTATCAGTACCTATTAATTTCTATCTAGTATTTTTACAAAGTACTCTCTCATTTTCTTTCACTATTTCTTCGTCACTTTTTTCATTAATAGATGCACTTTGTTCAATTTCCATATTTTAAATACTTGATATAAACGAATTTTAAGATAAAATTATACTTGACGCTGGCAATATGCAGAGTTTGCGATGCCATAATTGAAGAAAAAAAGTATAGACAGCCGTCAGATGAGCCGTCATCAGCTGTCACCCCTCCGTCTTGGTCTAAGAGCCGGTGAAGATATTCACTCGTTCGGTTGTTACAAGAGTGAAGGTGATATGAAAGAAAATTGATTAAAATTAATTAAATTAAAAATAGCTATGAACACTTTTCGATAGTCAAGTTATCATAGGCATATATAAAGTTAGGTAAAAACTACTTTGCAACAATCCGCAACCAGAACGTATGATGGTGTATACCTTTTTCATGCAATAGCACCTCCCTCCCTCCCACATAGGACACATGCACATGCAACAACAAAAAGTATACACCAACATACGTACCACCACCAACACGTGTTTCGCCCCAAAACAGAGCATCATCAGGGTTATTGACTCTATTGATCCAGCCCCCTTATATACGTTTTCAACTCCCCTCCATCGGACTCGGTGAAGTGACGTTTGTGATACGTCAAAATGTATTATGTCAAATGTCAAGTTGATGTCACTCGAAACATTAAAAAGAATCGAGTGAAATCAACTGACCGATTGGTTGGTAAAAATATGCAATAGAGGAGAGTTGGAAACATCGATTTGTTCATTCAGCAGTGTAATACAATCGTTATTGTGTTTAATGATTTCCAACTGCTCAAGCACGCTGAGTCTAAGGCCCTTCTCGCAAGTGTGTAAGATGTTGTACGTGTGGTTATTCGGTATAACATGCCCCGTTTCTATTAGATGTTTAGCAAAATTTGACCTATCGCTGTCATGTCTGTACGCAGCAATATGTTCACGATATCTACGATCGAATGTCCTACCAGTTTGACCCACGTATACTCCGTTGCAATCAGAACAAGCAATTTTGTAGACACCGGACTGTTTGTGTCTCTCTCTTCGCTCTTTTGCATTACAAATAGATCTAATGTTATTGCTTGTTCTGAATGCAACGTGGATGTTATTACGACGTAAGGTTTTAGCTATACGTTCTGTTAGTGGACCGAGGTAGGTCAAACTGGATGTATATTTAATGGGATTTTTATCCCTTGGTACCGCGTACAGTTGACCAAGCGCAGTCAAATCCCGCTTTTTCCGTACGAGCCTGTCCATCATCTTACAGTCATATCCGTTGGCAACAGCAATATGGTAGATATTGTTTAATTCTATGTTATAGTTCTCGTGTGACAACGGTATGGTCAATAATCTATTTATGTATGAGTGGAAAGCTGCTAGTTTATGTTGCCAGGGGTGACAGGAAGATGATGGAATGACTGTGTCAGTATGTGTTGGTTTGCGGAAAATTCCAAAGGAATGCTTATTATTTATTCTGCTGATACTAAGGTCCAAAAAGTTTAAGGTATTGTGTTCCTCTACTTCTAATTTGAATTTAATTTTAGGGTGTATTTTATTTAGTTTATTTACGAATACGTCCAGCTGTCTCTGTGTCCCTGTCCAGCACATAATTATGTCGTCAACATACCTATAATAATACAATATAAGGCTGTCACCCACAATATATCTATTCTCAAAATTATCCATAAATATCTCCGCCAGCAATGGACTCAAAGGGGAGCCCATTGCAAGGCCTTCTCTTTGAGAATAGAATTGTTTATTATATTGAAAGTAATTCTGATTCATGCATAGAGTGACAAGCCTTATAAGATCATTCTTTTCCCCAGGATGTAATTTTGATTTATCGAAAAGATCGGACAAAATATTGATTGTTCCTAAACAAGGAATGTTTGTAAATAAATTCTCTACATCTAATGAAACTAATTTTGATTTAGTGGGTAATGTAATATCTTTAATATTGTTTACTAAATGGAGACTATTTTTGAGGCCAAAAGTTGGGGAAAAAGATGTCTTTTCCTTTATAAGGGAGTTAAGATGACGAGCCAAATTATATGCTGGTGCCCCAATGTATGAGACAACTGGACGCATGGGAATATTTTCCTTGTGAATTTTCGGCAAACCATACAAAATGGGAGTACGAGGATTCATCGGGATCAAGGATTGTGGTGGTTTCGGAAAAACATATGGCGTACTCTTAATAGTTAATTTTAGCTCCGCGGTATATTTACTGGTTGGATCCGTATGTAGCCCGATGAAATCCTCCCCTTGGATTATGTCACCGATTTTCCCATTATATGTGTTTCGGTCCATTATCACGATGGTGTTACCTTTATCTGCTTTTGTAAGTACTAAATCATTGTGATCTAAGCGACGCTGAATTGATTTAAGAACAGGTAACTCACCGTTGATAATGGACCGATTCGGTCGCATGGCAGACTTGATCTGCTGTGCGACCACCTGTGCCATGCGACACATGCGACACAGTGGTACGTATGTTGGTGTATACTTTTTGTTGTTGCATGTGCATGTGTCCTATGTGGGAGGAAGGGAGGTGCTATTGCATGAAAAAGGTATACACCATCATACGTTTTGGTTGCGGATTGTTGCAAAGTAGTTTTTACCTAACTTTATAACAATGGAGTTCCGCAAAGTAACGCCTGATTCTATTAATTTTATAGGCATATATGTTTATAAATTATATTTGGTAAACAGTATGTCTCATCGAATTATCAGATCGGTGAAGGTCGATCTTCCTCGTCTCCTCTACTATCTTACGAAATTTTGCGATCAGCACACGTGACCTCGCGCGAGTTTCATAGTTTTTACCCATCCCACAAAAAGTGCTCAACGCCGCTAAAGAAGTTTTCACTTCAATAATCAAACCAATGATAAAGACAAAAAGATACATGTGAATTTTAAGGGTTTTTTGTAACAAATGATAAACTTTTTTCTTTTTTTACCTTCCAGGTATCGGTGGAATCTTCCTCCTCGTGGCGTTCGTATGCGCAGTCCAGCTGACCATCTGCATAGTGACGGAATACCGTCGGCTGAAGGCGCCCACCTTCCTACGAGCGTGCAAAGTGACCACGCAGAAGATGCTCTACCTGGTCACCTTCCTCGCGTCCCTAATCCGCGGAGCTTACTTTATATCTCCGGTAAGTTTGCGTTCAGTTTACAATTTCAAAAGCTCAAACATATACTAACATTGTAAAGCTGAAAAGTTTGTTTCTTTGTAAGCGCTAATTGAAATGAAATGAAAATGAAAATTTAAAAACAAAGTTCTGTTGGGTAGTTCATTTGTCGAGGAAGGTTTTATAAATCATCACTCTATAATGTGGATAAAACCATGGGGCACTTACATCTAGTCAAGAGATAAGTCAGTTTTTAAACCTATAAACTGCTAAAATCATCTGAAAACTTAGCTTTCCATTAAGAGTCCAAAGCAACTATTCAGAAATATTATGCGTTTCTTGGATTTCATCCAGGGGACCTATTTTGAGTTTGCAGACATTGCAGTGGGTCTTGAAAATGAGGTACTTGGTACTAGTAAGTTAGAACGGGGGCTTATACGCTTTTTGTAGGCTTTCAAAGTTCTATTAAACTTGGCCAAATCCTTGAATGCGCTTACTTTCCTCCTACGATTCAGCGTCACCATTCTAAATAATTTTGTACTTAGTCGCGGTACTTCGACACATTTTTTAAGGAGGTTCGTCCCAAGAAGCCCCGTAAAATAAACATGGGGAACTGCACCCTTGGCGCCCTTGTTACTTTGCAGATACTGTTTCTGTTTTCTTGTTTTGTTTTGATTATACGAGTAAAACTGTTTCAATGTTGTAGTTTTTCAGTATTACAGTTAGCGACATTCTATGTATTTATGTATTTAAAATACTTCGTAACTCGTGTCAAAATTAAAGTCAAGTGTTAATACTATTAATAGTTTATTGTGTGGCAAGGGGTGTTTCATCCCTTGCCACACACTGTATTTTTCATATCACATGTAATGTGTCATGTCACATGCAACATATTGTAATGAAACAACGAGTTTTGATTTCTGTAACCAGTTGAAGTAAGACTATTTCAGACAAATAGCGCAGTAATCTTAATATATATTGTTACGAGCTATGGGTAATGAAAATGCCGTTTGACACGTAGAAGGCGTTTATTGTCAGCTTCCACAAAAATCCACTTATCAGAGTCCGAATCACAATGCACAATCACTATAGTCCAATATCTTCGCTTGAGTCGTCGAAATATTCCTTCCTTGTCGCTTGGTAGAGATCGCTTCGGTTTCACTTCCGGAAATAAACTGCCCAGTCGTGGCTCGGATACAGCTACCCATGGTTCTCTAGAAATTTCCCGAACCACCAAATACAATAGGCCCGTCCCGAACCTTCCTTTATGTTATTACGCACCTATGTACAGCTTATGTAGTCATAAACAATAGCCGCGGCCCGCGATGTAAACAACCTATACATGTACGCTATATATAGGTACGTACTCACCGCGGATCCCGAATTTGTTTACTTGTAGAAATAGATGTTTTTCTTATCACTGATTTTTCGAGAACTTTCTTCACTGTTCGATAGTAGACCAAATACCTGTTTATGCGTTTTTGGGGTTTTGCTGTACGACGCTCTGTATTCGAGTTATAGCTACTCAAAGTCGTAACAATATAAATCTCGTGTCCCAATGTTTGTCCTCAATGGACTCCTAAACCACTTAACCGAAGAGAATGTGCAGTTCGATCCAACTTGAGAGATAGGATAGTTTAAATCTCAAATTATAGTCGCAATTTTAATTTATTTCTGATATTTTAAGGCAGGACAACGTCTGCCGGATTCTCTCTATTAGTAACTGTCAAACATTGATTTTGCGCCATCGTCCAGAAGTTTGACATTGTCTGAATAACAATACATCTGTCACTATTTGTTTTATATTTTTTATTTGGCAGTAACATAAAAACTCTTTGAGATGATAAAGAAACTAATCCTCTTTCAATATATTTAAGGCAGGACAACGTCTGCCTGGTTCACTAGTATCTTATACTATTTTAATCATAGAATAATTCAGAAATCAGATTTTTTTTTCAATTATGGCATTGCAAACACTGTGCATACTGCCAGCGTCAAGTATAATTTTTGCATCAATTTTTTGCCAGTTTCAATGAAACTGGACGAAGTAATAACAAAGTCAGTATGTAAGTCGTCAGTAATCAGTCAGTCTAGTCAGTCCAACATTCAAGTAAAGCGATGGCTACTTTACTAGAACGTGTCCTATGGAATTTTGGAGGCAAGCAGAAAAAACATATTTTAGCACTGTTATTCTATTTCACAAACACTCGTGCACTGTAATTAACCTATATCAAACAAAATGCCATCAACTTTATCCGATATAACTCAAAAATACACAAAAAAATGAAAATAAAACAAGATCACAATATGTCTTTTTCGACTTCCCGCCAAAACTCCAAATCAGATAATAAAAGAACATAAAAAACTTTGACAACGATTTAAAGACAGCTGTCAGACGATTACGATTTTTCATATCACATGCATTGAAACAGCGAGTTTTGATCTCCTTTTGTTTATAACAAATGAATGTGCCGGGTAGAAACAACGTTGTTTCTCCCCTATGGCACAAACAACGTTGTTTCTGACTGACAAATTCGCATTGGTTTGAAATTGTCTTATTTCGACTAAAACATAAATCAAAACTCGTTTCATTACATGTGATATGAAATAGTATATTTACTTTGTACTGAACAACATTGTACTGAACAACAATTTTTAATACAGTTGCGAAAAAATGAAGCAATTTAATAAAATAATAAAATCACAATAAACTCAACTAACTAATCATCTAAACTAGCAAAGAACATTTTTGAAAAATGGCGCCAACCGTAAAGGAAGAAGGGAGGGAAGAAGCAGAGAATTTTTTTGTTTTCTTCACCCATTCTGGGTAGGCAAAGGGAACTATGTCCATACAGCCAAGTCTTCAGTAGAATTTTTTTATTGATATGAAATGAAAATGAAATTTAATGAGATGAAATGAAATGAAACCTAACCTAACTCATTGAATCAAATCAATAAATCTGATATTGAAACAAATTAGTAGCTTCTTTTAAGAAATATTTGCATGAATCATAAAAACTTCTATGATTTTTTTTAGTAAAAACTTCGTGGTTGTTTTTTTTAATAGACATTATTTTGACAGTTGGGAAAGAAAATGCACGAGTTCGGAAAAGGTAAAGAAAAAGCACGAGTGGTGTGTAATAGCCCACTTCCCGAACGCTATACGTCCCTGCAATACGCCACTTTTTGAGCAACTGTATTAAAATAGTATATTTCATTACAAGTGCGGAAAGGCTGTCATTGCAATGAGTTCCGACAAATGTCTACCCGAGCCGAGGCATAGCCGAAGGTGAGGGTTGACAGTCGGAACTCTTAGCAATGACGGTTCCGCACGTGTACTGAACTAGTATATTTCATTACTAGTGCGGAAAGGCTGTCATTGAAAGGAGTTCCGACAAATGTCTACCCGAGCCGAGGCGCAGCCGAAGGTGAGGGTTGACAGTCGGAACTGCTTCCAATGACGGTTCCGCACGTGTACTGAACGACTATTTTTAATACAGTTGCGAAAAAATGAAGCAATTTAATAAAATAATAAAAACTCGCAAAGAACATTTTTGAAAAATGGCGCCAACCGTAAAATAATACCTATATGCAGAGATTTTTTTGTTTTCTTCACCCATTCTGGGTAGGCAAAGGGAACTATGCCCATACAGCCAAATCTTCAGTAGATTTTTTTTATTGATATGAAATGAAAATGTTAATGAGATGAAATGAAATGAAACCTAACCTAACTCATTGAATCAAAATATTAAATCTGAAATCGAAACTAATTAGTAGCTTCTTTTTAGAAATATTTGCATGAATCATAAAAACTTCTAAAACTTCTTGGTTGATTTTTTTCTTTTTAATAGACATTAATTTGACAGTTGGGAAAGAGATCGCACGAGTGCGGAAAAGGTAAATAAAAAGCACGAGTGTGTAATAGCCCACTTCCCGCACGCTATACGTCCCTGCAATACGTCACTTTTTGAGCAACTGTATTAAAAAACTATTTTTAATACAGTTGCGAAAAAATGAAGCAGTTTAATAAAATAATAAAAACTCGCAAAGAACATTTTTGAAAAATGGCGCCAACCGTAAAAGAATACCTATATCCCTATATGCAGAGATTTTTTTGTTTTCTTCACCCATTCTGGGTAGGCAAAGGGAACTATGCCCATACAGCTAAGTCTGCAGTAGAATTTTTTTATTGATATGAAATGAAAATGTTAATGAGATGAAATGAAATTAAACCGAACCTAACTCAATCATTAAATCTGATATTGAAACAAATTAGTAGCTTCCTTTTAGAAATATTTGCATGAATCATAAAAACTTCTAAAACTTCGTGGTTGGTTTTTTTTAATAGACATTATTTTGACAGTTGGGAAAGAGAACGCACGAGTGCGGAAAAGGTCGAGTGTGTAATAGCCTACTTCCCGAACGTTATACGTCCCTGCAATACGTCACTTTTTGAGCAACTGTATTAAAAAATAATTTATATTATCTTTTCCATTGAAAATTGAGAATGTATTTTTTGTTCACAGTCGGCATTCCGCGAGGGATGGGCGAGCAGTCTCCTTTCTGCATATTACCCTCTGCTCATGTCCGGGTCATCCTTGATCGTATGTTTTTGGGCTGAGGTAAGTTCTTACTTTATTTATTTTACCGACTTCCATTAAATAAGGAATATGGAGGAGAAAAACAAATAAAGAATTGGAAGACCTAGTGGCTGAGCCGAATATTATCTGCGAGATCAAAGCACACAGACTTCGTTGGCTCGGCCATGTTGAAAGAATGGGTGACGATCGTGCTGTGAAGCGAACGTATTTGGGGCTGCCGAATGGTCGCCGTCCGGTCGGCCGCCCCAAGTACCACTGGAAGGACCAGGTGAAGAGAGATCTGCTCGAACTCAGGATGGACGACTGGCAGGTGATTGCGCAGAACAGGCTAAAGTGGAGGCTGATATTATCTAACATTAAATAAGTTTTTAACAAAAAAAAAAACTGTTCACAGTTTCGCAGGTATCATATTATGTGGCTTTCTTTAAATTATCCAGGTAATCGTCGATGTACTACGCAATTTATATTAACGTTACTCGTAGTGCCATCTTTGAACTTCTTAGCTATCTACGAAGTTGTGGCCATTGACTAATTGCGAAATAGTTTCATCAGTTGCCGCTAGATGTCATCATGAGTAACAAAGTGCAGTTAGTAGAAACCAGATATAATGAATTTAACTTCAAATCTTACGGATTTTGTATATTTCAAATGTGTACTGGATACCGTTGTTATGGTCATTTTCGAGCTCCTTTCAGTTTGAGAAGGATTGAGGACAGATAGAACGCAAGCGAACCACGCAGCTAAGCAAAAGCGGGCGCGGTTGGATATGAGATGTGTGACCGCTAGTAACGAAAGTTTCTTTTGCAGTCATTATAACGTTTCTCAGTTACTCAAATATTTTGTAATAGTTTCCTTAAAATATGATATTAACATTGAGAGGTACAACATTGGGATATAATGCATTAAATACAACATCTGTCCGCTCTTCGATGTCAATATCCAAAGGCCTGTTTTTAGGTTCGTATGAGTTTGCCTTTTCCAAAAATATATTCAACATAATATCCAGTTTCGTGAGGTTAATCGGGGCCGTAGTCGTGGTAGAGTCGTCGTTTATCCTAAGACCAGTTTGACCAGCGTGAGGGTTGGTGCCCTCGTGCCTCCCTTGCATTAAGTCCTCTGGTCGGGACTAAGGAGGTCATACCCCAGCTGAAAGGGTCAGTTCCTGCTGCTGAGGCAAAGTAGTGCCATGGGTCTTTACCGGCTCCATGACACCTCACCCCCGCTTCTCCAGTTAATGTGTATAGGTGTTGGGTTTTAGTAATTGCCTCATGAGTGCGGACCCCTTCCCAATACCACACTTACCTTCATCGAAGAAAAAATAATTTTACTTATTTTTTTAAAACCTATAGAATAGGCGACCAATTTTTAAATCAAACTATGTCCTTAAGGATTTTTTTCCTGCACACAGAATATATGCTACATTAACAGAACACATAAAATTAATACAGAGTTGTTACCATAAACCTACCACTACCAGCAGCGCCTATTTAGAAAAAAGAGCAATTTTTCGTTTTAAAAATTTGCTACTTGAAATTTATTAGGCGCATCATCGAGTTGACCAAATATATCATATTTCCAAAGTCCTGCGGTTGTAGCATTTGATTTTTTTGTGGGAACAGTTATAAATATTATTAATAATCTCGCATTAAAAAAATGCTAATACGGAAAGATGCCTTAAAATAAATTATATTCATAATCGTAGAATTTTATTTTTACTCCAAATTTTGAATGTTTTTTAGCTACATTTTGTGTTCATACGGTACTTTTACGATAACCATTTTTTCAATTCATGATTTCAATCTACAATAGGTTTGATGAATAATATGTACGGAGAGAAGATATAATATTTGTTTTTCTGGGTTCTATGGATTTTTCTTAAGTTTCTTTATATTACAAAAACTATGGATCAAAGAGTGATGAGAGTTCTATTCTTAGGACTGTTTTAATGAGATCTATCTAATAAACCGATAAACTGAGGATGTCCGCTAATAAGGTCAAAGAATACACTGTGCGACGGCCTATATTCCGAAAGGTGTCGAAAAAAAACCGCAACCATTTTCTGAATCCTAAATTATTGAAATTACGTCACATTGTTAGACTGGAGAAAAAATATTCCTTCAGACAGCTGGATTCCTTAGCGTTTACGATAGCGAAACTCGATTGAAAAAGCACGTTATATAATACTTGTATATTTACATTCAAATTAACACAGTATAAAATCGTATATAGCAATAACGTATGTTGTTTAAAGTTGTTTTAATTACAAACTCTTTATGCATTTGTGTAAAGGCTAGTTCAGATTGGTGTTTTCTTAGAACAGATGGAACAACCCTGTTCTAGAGAACGCAAGCGATCTACGTAGCTCAGTGAAACTGGCGCGGTCGTGTCGTGTACCTAAGATGGGTGACCGCTAGTGCCAAATTTCATGCGCGTTTCTGTGCTTTGGAAGGCACGTTGGAGTGTTTGTAACGGTTATCGAAAGATTCAAGACACTTAATATAGGAGTGATTTATCAACTAACTAGCCTTCCGCCAGGGGCTTCGCCCGCGTGGACTCGTTTTTTGGGTTTTATAGATAAAAAATAGCCTGTGAGCTATTCCAAGGACATAGGATGGTTATTATTTATCCTACTAAGAAAGTACTATGTCTCTCACTTTCTTCCATCCATTTGAAATACGACGTAAGACGATATTGCCATATTAAAATGAAAAATCATAGGTGTTTAGGCAGCGGCTTCGACCGATTACACCGCTTACTGTAGGATAAATAATAACCATATGTCCTTTCCCAAGATGCACTCTGTCTGTGTTCCAAATTTCAATAAATTTGGTTCAGTGGTTTAAGTGGGAAAGTGTAGCAGACAGACAGAGTTACTTTTGAATTTATAATATTATAGTATGGATTGTGTGACTTTTTTACGTAATGCTTATCAAAGCGCACGAAAGTGCGCCGGACAAGTTCTAAGCACAGGCCGCGCGCACACCTTGCACTATTTACCCGAACCGCTTCGGGGCACTTTTGACCCCCCTGTATCTTCTTACCTGATTAATAGATCTGGATGAAACTTTACGGACATAATAACACCATTTAATATACTTTGAATAAAAAGTTTCAATATTGTAGCTATTACAGAAAAAAAGTTATAGACTCGAGAAAATTGTAAATTTGGTACTCACTGACTCATGTACTCACTGACATCTCATCAAAATGTTTGACCACTTCTAGAAGACCTACAAAGCTGAAATTTGGCATTGAGCTAGTCGTCGGGGTAAGAGTAATGGGAAAATTCGAATATTGGAAATTGGTCAAGTGCGAGTCAGGTTTTAGTCAAAATTATGTATAATGTTGGTAATACTTCTCTCTAAGACTTAAAAATCTGGGATTTTGCATGGGGATAGTCATTAACATTTAAAAAAGTAAAGAAAACATCGAATATTGGAAATTGGTCAAGTGCGAGTCAGATTATAGTCATTATCATTATGATGTATAAAAATGTTGGTCATACTTCTCTAAGACTTACAAATCTGAAATTTGGCATCGGGGTAGTCGTTAGCATAAAAGTAAAGGAAAACTTTAGAAAATAGAAAATGGTCAAGTGCAAAAAGAAATTATAATACACGAAAAATCAGAACATAAAAAAAAGAAATTATAGTATAATCAAAATTCATTTTAATAGATAACTAACTACGTTTTAAAATGAACTACAAACAAAACAAACCATTTCATCCCAAGATGTCGTGCACAGTATCGTATTGCAGTTTAAAATAAATGTTTAAATTATTAGTATTATTACATGTTACATAAAGCTATTATTACATCTGGTGGACCAGACACACTTCATTTTAATAATAATAATATAATATGAACAACATTGCGATAGGTACCATAAAGCAAACTGAGCAAAAAAAAAATGAAATCCCACCAAAAACATAACTGTAAAAATGTAGGCCAAGTTCTTGTACATAAAAAAAGAGTTGTAATCTAAACTACAGCCAAGTTAATAATAATCAGAACCGATATTAATCATTCGAACTTGGCGGTTTTTGAAATTTTAATGAAGGAAAAAAGTCCAACTCTAAAACTTACCTCCGCAAGATTTGCTCTTTTCAGAAGTATTCGTGTGATGAAAACCCGCCAAGTTGGAATGGTTAATATCGGTTCTGATTATTATTAACTTGGCTGTAGTTTAGATTTCAACTCTTTTTTTATGTACAAGAACTTGGCCTACATTTTAGAGTTATGTTTTTGGTGGGATACGAATTAGGGGTAAGTAGTACCTGGACGACCGAGCATTACTCGGATAAAAACAATTTATTTTCTTGGTTTAATTTCAAACGAAAAACTCATTTGCTTAGTGTTACTTAACAACGCCATCTGAAATAGTTCTCAATAAAAAATATTTTCACAAAAAATAAAAAATAAACGCAATATGGTTTTGATTGAGGTTTGAACCCGGGTCTCTAGTTCCGCAGTCAGCACACGTAACCATTCGGCCAAGGAAGCTTTAATTCATGAACGAAATTTTTATAGAGCTCTTTAAAATCGACATTGTCATTTCTTTGAACGTCGGATTGGCGGATGGCGTTTGACGGTGTTCTACGCCACAATATTATTAATACTCTCCAATAGATATCGGAAAGAGTCGTATTTTTCAGTTTATATTAAAGTTGATTATCGCTGAATTTTTTTTAATAATTTAAAATTACTTAAAATAAAACCTAGCGGGATCGATTTACCACCCTCAAAACCAGGGTATTAAATTTCATCAAAAACGTTGGAGCCGTTTCCGAGATTCAAAAAATATATTTAGGTACCTATAAACAAGAATTGCTCGTTTAAAGGTATTAGATATACATCGAATAATTAGTTATAAGATACATATGAATCTGGTGTTTTTAATCAATATTAAATTATATTTAAATTTTTGTTATAACATTATTCATTTGTATTGTTCATGAATTCAGTGTCAGTATCAGTTAACAGCCCCGTTGTCGAGTATTTAATCATATCTTTTTCCATGTCATAAATCACCGGCGTACGCTGAGTTCGCAGAACTGAGTTATGCAGCCAGTCGCTTTTTATATTGAGATATGGCCAAGCCACACTAGCTACTTTTACCTCCGTATTTACAGACAATTCTAATTAAATTAAAAAAACCGGCCAAGTGCGAGTCGGAATCACGCACGAAGGGTTCCGTACCATTATCTATAAAAAATCACGTTTATTGTAGGGGGCTCCCCTACAATAAACCTGATTTATTTTAGTATTTGTTATTATAGCGGCAACAGAAATACATAGTTACATCATATTGCCTTTGATCATCCATAGTCCATAGCCATTATTGTATAAAGATTGAATGAAATGTAAATTGCGGTTTACGATTTATTACTACTACTTACTAGATCTCGTTCAAACTAATTTTCGGTGGAAGTATGCATGATAATGTACATCATATATTTTTTTTAGTTTCATCATTCTCTTATTTTGGAAGTTACAAGTTACATACATTTAACCACTTTGGAAGTGTCTTTCGCGCAAACTATTCGGTTTAGAAAAAAATGATATTAGAAACCTCAATATCATTTTTGAAGAATTATCTATAGTTAACCCCACCCCACCCATACGGTTTGATGAAAAAAATTTGAGTTTCAGTTCTAAGTATTTAAGTATGGGGAACCCGCAAAATTTATTGTTTTTTTTTTCTATTTTTGCGTGAAAATCTTAATGCGGTTCACAGAATACATCTACTTACCAATTTTCAACAGTATAGTTCTTATAGTTTCGGAAAAAAGTGGCTGTAACATACGGACGAACAGACAGACATAACGAATCCATAAGGGTTCCGTTTTTTGCCATTTGGCTACGGAACCCTAAAATACGTTTCACACTCATAGCCCCACAGTAGATGGACACACACAGAGACAGAAATACACACACACACACAGATACAGAAACACAAACACCCAGACCGAGACGGGAAATTTTATCTTATCATTGAAACTGCTTCGCCGGGAATCGGACCCGGGAGTCCCGGGACCCTTCTTTTGTCAGTCCGGAATGGTAATCATTGCGCCATGCGCGCCGTAAAAGTAATAGACGAGACCAAACAGCTACTTTTAGCATCGGTGATTTAGTCGCTAAACGCAGCGATTCAGCATCTGAAACGTTGCCGTTTCAAAGTCCCAAAACGTGGTGCTGCATCCATGATGACGCATATCGTTGATACTACGAGTCAAACGGTCAGGTCTCACTAGCTACTATTAGCTAGTGAGACCTGACCGTTTGCGTTTCAAAGTGTGCCCGGTGCAGCGTTCGGTCGCTGCGTTTAGCTTCTAAAAACCGATAAAAATCGCCGATCGCCGACGTTAAAAGTAGTTAGTGTGGCTTGGATGATAATAAAAATAGAGAAGAAACTCACGAGGTAGGTCCCCGTTTGGCGTCTGGTATTGGTATACGTAAGTTGTGAGACGCGGTATGACCGTTTGGCATTGTCTGTTGCTGAGTGGATAGGTTGTCTTCTATTTTGGCAAATTAAGGATCAATTAAGCAAATAAGCTGTGCACTCGACGTTGTCTGTTAGAATACAGATTTGTAAATCAAAGGTACCCTAAAACCTTCCTTGATAAATGGATCATCCAACACAAAAGGAAATTTCGATAGTGTATTTATGTGGACACACACAAAGACAGATCGAGACAGAAATTTTAAACTCATCATTTTTTTTAAAGTAAGAAAAAAAAGAAAATATTTTATTTGCACAAATACGGGTAATAAAAAAGATTTTACAAAAATATTTAGATCGCCATATTTACCCTTTAGGTGTAATAAATTTAAATTATAAACTAATTATTTTCAATAAACACTAAAATACGCACGCACGCACCAAAATACACTTTTGTGCTTTCAAATTGCATTCAAATGTCTGCGTCGCCGAGAATCGAACCCGGGAGACTCGCATCGGCAGTCCGGTATGGTTACCATTGTGCCACTTGTGTCGTCAAATAAAACTATCTTTAAATAGTAACTTACTTTTCATAGTCATAGTCATTTCATTAAATACCAATAACAATTGAGTTAACGAAATAATTTTAAAGAAAACATCCAGGTTTGTTTAATCGGGACTGTACTGGGAGTGTTGCCAAGGTAACAGATTTTGGTTTGTCGGATTGGGTCAATGTACTTGGTGATTGGATGGCCTTGAAAACATATGTTACTAGCCTTCCGCCAGCGGCTTCACCCGCGTGGACCCGTTTTATAGGTTCCCGTAGAATAAATACCATCCTATGTCCTTTCCCAAGGTCCACCCAAATTTCATTAAAATTGGTTCAGTAGTTTAAGCGGGAAAGTGTAGCAGACAGGCAGACATACAGAGTTACTTTCGAATTTATAATATTAGTAGGGATATACGCCTGTCAGACCTCCTGTTGTGAAGTTGTGATAAATATTCTCACTGTTATTACATGAAGTAAGTAATAATACTAAGGGCCTCTTTCACCAACTTAAAGTAAAGTGACAAGTACGCTAATTGTCGGTTAAAGTCACCCGTAACTTCAATTTCACGATGTTCGAGTAGCACTGATCATATGATAAACTGACCCGTACTCATAGCTTTTACTTGCCAATTAATTTTACTTGGGACGTAATTAATCAACACTAATTACTTGGAGATTATTGATGAGTGGGCTTGGAGAGCCCGATTATTAAATGACCTATTTCTCATTCACAAAGAGATTCCTTTTTTAAGAGTTCTTTGTCATGGACGGGGGCATAACCCCCTCATTCTCTTACATTGTTGACGAATGCTAATGATGCGTTGACAGGTGTATATCGGGATTTCGAAATTGCTCCTTATTGGATGGGTGTTTATTAATACTGCCCATGTTTTAATTTTTGAATACATTGTACCTCCTTTAATAATTACTCTCCTTATCCGGCCGGGTTTACTCGCTTGATTTTAGTTTATATTATTTCACTAATCTGTCTATCTCATGGTAACAGCATATTTATACAAGATAGTATGCTATTCGACTATTTAATCTATTTCTTACATCATTTAATCTATTTATGCGCCAAACTTCATTCCGATCCTTAGAGCATCAAAGTTACTGACTCACCCTTTAGTAGAGACGGCATAGCGCCTCGCTTCGACATATAATTTTTGTGCCAAATCTGGTGCGGGGGAAAGAACGCACACATTTTAATTTTGTCACACAATTCACAAATATTCTTTCATCGCTACAGACGCATACATTTCTAAATATGTCAATTTCAATTAACAACGTCATTTTCTATGCACCGACAACACTGACACCGACACACACAGACACACTAGTTGTATAACTAGAAGGCACACTGTCCATGGACGTTGGGACGAGGGGTTCGCCCGTAAAGGCCACTCCTCTGACGGGTGTCATACCTGTCATACCTTGATGCTTTAAGTTCCGATCCTTTTAGCCGTTACACATCAAAGTCACACACGTATTTTAACGCAAGTTTTAGCATTTATAAGTATGTATTAGTATAGCTGATAATATTATCGGATTAAAGATACATTTGCGAGAAAATCCTTTGTTTAATTTGAATTCATTTTTCAGCTTTTCAAGTTAATTTGCTTGCATTCCGTGAATGTCGAGCATAATGATTACTTGTGTTTAACATTGAAATTCATTTCGCATGTATTCGAAAGTTATGTCATTCTGGCGTGAGAATTGAATGTTACATTCCAAATGGTCATTACCATTGACACAACATTACATGATTTTTGGGTGTTTTTATTATTATTATATTACTAGTGGACTCCGCAGACGTTGTCCTGCCTCAAAAGTATTTGTTACGATAAAAGAACTTTTATGGTAGAAATAAGTTTATTTCGGATATACTTTGAAATTGTACAATGCACTTCAACGTTCCACAGAGTAGAGTGACATAGACAATAGGTAGGCGAGAAATTTAAAAATTGCACAGATTATATATATTACTTTAACACTCCCTCCAAATTTGAGCCTTCCTACTTAAAATAAATAATAAAGAAAATATCAAATGTTTGATTCTAACATACCAATATTACTTCTTAACAACTTAAATCTATTTCGACACAAAGCTTTAGTGAAAATATCGGCAAATTGATGATCTGTGCTTACATAGTTCAAGGAAATTACTTTTTCGTTGTATTTTTCTTTTACAAAATTATACTTGATATCTATATGCTTACAGCGTTTATGAAAGTCACTGTTTTTAATTACATTTATAGCACTTTGATTGTCAATGTTTAAACATACACTAGATTGTTTATACTCTCCCACATCACTTAACAATTGTTTTAACCAAATTACTTCTTTGGTAGCTGCACAGGCAGCCATAAATTCTGCCTCTGTAGTTGAAAGCGCTACACTTTGCTGGCGTTGACTAGACCATGTAATAGCAGCTCCATTTTTTAAGAAAACATATCCTGTCATGGAACGCCTTGATGTTAAGTCATTTGCATAATCTGCATCACTGTAGCCAATCAAATCGGTTGTATGAGGCTTGGACTGATAACATAAACCAAATTCTTTGGTCCCTTTTAGATACTTCAATATTTTCTTTATTGCATTCCAATGAGACTCGTTATAACAGTGCATAAATTGACTTACCATACTGACTGCGTACATTATGTCAGGTCTGCTTACAGTTGCCAAGTGAATGAGGGATCCAACTGCTTCTCTGTATGGTAGGTCTTTCACAGGCATTAACTCACTTTTCTGTAACTTTACATCAGGGTCAGCTGGAATACTATTTGGATTAGCATTACTCATGTTAAATTTATCCAAAAGTTTTTCAATGTATTTAGTTTGATGAATAAAAATGTATCTTTTATTTTTCTCTATTTGCATACCAACAAAATTAGATAAAGGACAGATTTTTATGTCAAAGTTTATTTTTAACTCATCAATTACTTCTTGTAGGGCACACTTTTCTTTTGATAATAAAATGCCATCATCTACATATAGGCATAAAAAGCACTTAATTCCTTTAACATGACCAACATAGACACACTGATCAGCCAAGCTTTTGACAAAACCAAACTTTTCTAAAACTGTATTAAATTTAGTGTTCCAGCACCTGGGAGCTTGCTTAAGGCCATAGAGAGATTTATTAAGTTTACATATAGTATTAGGTGAACATTCTAAGCCCTCAGGTGGAACCATAAATATTTGTTCTTTCAGTTCACCATACAAAAAGGCTGTCTTTATATCAAATTGCATTATTTCTAAGTTTTGTTCTGCAGCTACTGATAAAAGAGTACGTATGGAATCATACCTGACTGTCGGAGAAAAGGTTTCATCATAATCAATTCCTTTTGTTTGTGCATATCCTTTTGCATACAGACGAGACTTATACCGTGGACCTGTTGGTTCATCTTTTATTCTGAACACCCATTTACAACCAATTACTTTGGCAGACTGTGGCTTCTCAACCAATGTCCATGTCTTGTTTTCACTATGAGATTTCAATTCTTCACTTATTGACATTCTCCACTTGTCAGCGTTGGCTGATGTAATTGCATCATTGTAGGTCAAAGGTACATCTAGAATTCCTTCATTATAACATAAATAAGTTTCAAAATGTTCTGTTTTACCATGTTTGTTTCTCGGCCTTAATGTTATGTTTGAAATTTGCACATCTTCAATTTTCCTATCTGGTACATAGATACTGCTGTTTGCCGAATCATCAGATTCAAAACTGTCAGAGCCTGTCAATGTATCTGTGGAAGATGACTTAGGGCTCTCAGAAGGGAGCTCTATTGACTCATCCTTTGGTCCAGTCAAGTCCACCGGAACATAGTTTCTTGTAACTGTTGATTCCAAAAATACAGCATCTCTGCTTTTGAGAATTAATCCAGAAGTAGGGATGATGAATCTATAACCTTTGGTGTTATTACAATAACCAATAAATATAGCTTTAGTGGCTTTTGCATCCCATTTTCTTGTTTTTTCTCGTGGTAAGTGTACCATTGCTTCACATCCAAATACACGCAGATGACTCACTGTAGGTTTTCTTCCTGTCCATATTTCCAGAGGTGTTTTGTACAACAATGATTTTGTTGGAGTTCTATTAATCAGGTATGCAGCAGTTTGAACGGCTTCTGCCCAATACTTTTTAGACAATTTAGCATTGAGTAACATACATTTGGCTTTTTCTACTAGTGTCCTGTTAAGCCGTTCTGCTACTCCATTTTGCTGTGGTGTATAGGGTACAGTGGTTTGATGTATAATTCCATGACTTTTTAATAAATCAGAAACATTCTTATTAATAAATTCAAGACCGTTGTCTGTACGAAGACATTTTATTTTACACTCAAGTTGATTCTCTACACATTTCTTGAATTCTTTCAGCTTATCTATGACTTCCGATTTCTTTCGCAAGAAATAAACAAACACCATTTTAGAAAAATCATCAGTAAAGGTCAGAAAGTACTTAGCTCCACCCATGGATTCTGTCTCCATTGGTCCACACACATCAGAATGCACTAGTTCGAGGAGTTTTGTGGCCCTTGTTCCTTTATGCTTAAAAGGCAATCGAGTTTGTTTCGCTTCTAGGCATGTTATGCATGTTAAGTTTTCTTGCTTCTTTAGTATTTTCATTCCTTCAGTGTTTTCAATCATTTTATTTAAGTCATTAAAATTCAGATGGCCCATTCGCTGATGCCACATGTATGCATCATTTTCATGAACATCAGATATGTAAGCCTGTCCACCATACATATTAAGTCGATACATATTGTTCACTAAATTAGCTGTTGCCACTGTAGTGTTATATTTGTTCAGAATAACACACCCTTTGCTATTAAACTTGACTTGGCCACCATTTTTAATTATTTGGCTAACTGATATTAAATTTGTGGCCAACTCTGGCACATACAACACATTCTGGAGTAAAACCTTTTTGCGCTCACCTGTTTCGTCACAAGTGTCTAGACTTAACTGCCCGGAACATTTCACAGACAAGGATTTGTCATTTGCTACCTTAATTGACTTGATGACTGGTTCTATATGATGAGATAATAAGTCACTATGCCTAGTCATGTGCATTGATGCTCCGGAGTCGACATACCATGCATCACAGCTGTTGTCGGAGGCAATAAATGCGGCAGCATAACTTGAGCTTTCCATTTTCCCTTTCTTTTTTGATTTACACTCTGTGCTGATATGTCCATACTTGTTACAAGTATAGCACCGAGGGCCTTTAGGAAACCACTTTTTAGTACCTTTCTTCTTGAAATTTTGATTAATTGCAAATGCTGAAGTATGACTTTCATTCATTTTAACATCTTGCAGGATTTTAGATTTCACAGAATCTGCACTAATTTTTGTTCCTGAACTTTCAATCGCAATAATCATGGGTTGATACGACTCTGGTAGACCGGAGAGTAGTAAGGTTCCCAACCACTCGTCATCTACTTTGAACCCAATATTTCTTAATTTATGTGCTGTCGTCATAATTTTACTGACGTATTCCTCTACATTTTGGCAACCAGTGAGTGTCGTTGTACACAGTTCCCGAAGCAATCCAACACGACGTGTCAGCCCTGTATCGTCAAACGCTTTGGCCAGATTGTTCCATACTTCCTTAGCAGTGCGAGCTTCTTGTATGTGCACATAATTCGTTGAATCAACGAGCAATATTATTTTTGTTTTCGCTTTTGTGTCACGCTTAATATCCACTGCGCTATCAGTCTCCACACAATCCCACAGTTCTTCGTGCTGAAGATATGTTTTAACGGCAAATCTCCAGGTTGAATAGTTGTCCCGGCCGGTTAACTTTTCAATTAATGCCAATGGATTGTTGGATGACATTATTTTGAAGATAATAAGATGACTTAAAGAAAAAATTTTTTCGAAGACCACGTGCTGCTAGGTTAGGAATTTTCTTGTCGAAATTACAGTATGTATTTATACGAACTTTTCAATTTTTCGTTATCACTGGGGCTTACTGGGCCCATAACCTGTTACGATAAAAGAACTTTTATGGTAGAAATAAGTTTATTTCGGATATACTTTGAAATTGTACAATGCACTTCAACGTTCCACAGAGTAGAGTGACATAGACAATAGGTAGGCGAGAAATTTAAAAATTGCACAGATTATATATATTACTTTAACAGTATTGACAGAGAATTAGTTTCTTTATCATCCCAAAGAGTTTTTATGTTACTGTCAAATAAAAATATAAAACAAATAGTGACAGATGAATTTTATTGTTATTCAGACTATGTCGAACTTCTGGACGATGGCGCGAAGAACCAATGTTTGACAGTTACTAACTGTTTATATAGGAAAAGAAAATAAGTTTTTTGACTATTAATTTCGTAATTTTTCTTATATTTTCTTACCGTTTAAACCTTACCTGGACTTCTACTAATATTTCAAAACCAAAATTAGCCAGATCGGTTTAGCCGTTCTTGAGTTTTAGCGAGACTAACGAACAGCAATTCTGCCGTCATAATGAGAAAAGGCACATCTAACATTTTATAAATATGGAGAAAATCGAGTTTAAAGTTTTTATTGGTTTTTGGCGAAAAATATCGACAATAATATTACTTTCGAAAAAAGATGAATTAAAATAAATTCATTTTCACGATTCCTATACAATTATTAAAATACAAGTTTTTATTTTATTTGCATTTAATAAATAATCAACATTTTCTCTTTCAACGTAGCAAAAAAAATGAAGTAAATTTATTAATATTACGAATAGAGGGCATAACTAACCAATTGTGACTTTTCACTCTGATATTTTGTGAAAAAATATGAAATAATACAATGAAAAGGCATATTTATTAAAATGTGCCTTTAAAAACTTTTAAATTGACTAATATTATACAAGAAGAATTTTGGTAGTAAAGGCATAACTGCTAGTTGTGACTTTTCTTTTAAATTAAATATCAAGGTCTAGTTGGTAAACTTTAAATCAAAGAGCACATCTGTGTTAATTATGCCTTTTCAAGTAAATAAATATATTTATCGTGATAAAACTAAAAGCCGAATCTCTGCATATGTGACCTTTTGACTTACTAAGGTCAGATGTGCTCTTTTTACGTACAAAAATTTTAAAAGTGGCTCAGTTGTGCCTTTTAAGCTTACGGTATTTTTGTTTATCTTGTTTCTAAAATTGTATAAAAAATATTGGGAGATGGGCCTTTTTTTCTGATTCCGAATATGTATATAACTCAATTTCGGAAAAAATGTTAGTTGTGCCCTTTTTCTTTATGACGGCAGAATTAATTTTTATATAGGTATAGAGATTAAGTTATGACATTGCAACTTAGACGTTGGCAAATGGTGAAAAGACCAAGATGCGATTCGATAAGAGAAAAAAAATTTACAGACACCTCGTGTCATATTTATTTATTACGTTTTTGACATGTTCGTGTGTTCATTCAAAAGAACAACAAATGATTGATGGACTGTTTATATGGAAAAATAAAATCGTAGAAATATTAATAGAATTGAGATTTTTATGATATTTTCATACTTATTATCCTATTCCCGGCGAAGACAAATCCAAAAACATAAAAATCATAAAAATTGGTCCAGCCGTTCTTGAGTTATAAATGGTGTAACTAACACGACTTTGTTTTATATATTATATAGATTTTGTATTCAGAAAGTTCGAGAAACAGTTAGAAGGTGGAGTTGTCTAAGTTTCTGTGCTTTTATTTGAGAATATGTATGCGCTCCAAATTCACAGCCTCTATTTCTAGACTGGGTCCTGACTACTACAATTTTCTTGTATTTAAAAATATTGTTAAATATACAATGAGCTCCTATTCAATAATTTACCTACCTCTAGTAGTCGATTTTAAGTTAAGTGCAATCGGGTATAACGACTTTCTTGTTTTAGGGTTTTTACATTTCCAAATTACACACAAACGCAGTCGGGTTTTTTAGACTTTAATTAAAAAAAAAATTGTTTCCAATCAGACACTACTTACTTGAAGTCTGTGTTAGTTGTAGTACGGAACTCGTGGCATGTCATTCCGACTGATGAGGTTTTCAATGTTTTGACGACTGTATCTATTCATAGCGATACAAATGTCCGGGCTCGCAGCTAATGCGTGGTAATCCGCGCTTCAGTATCAGCGATCTTGAACCGCAGAAAACGCGACGCGCGCGATCGTTTCACACGCATTTAAATTTGGAACTTACAACTTGGAAATGGGCGCAAATTAAAAACTGTTGATTTTTTTTTAAATTTTGAACTGACCGCGCATCGGAGATTTATTAAATGTTTGTGACGTGTATTGTTTTTTAAATTTAAAATTGACTTTGGAATTTATTGGGTTTCAAAAATGTAAGTGCATTTATTTCTATTTCCTTTTTGTTATTTTTAGTGGTTTTTGTGCAATTTTCCACACACGTTTCAGCAAGTTCTGTACCTATTCATCAAAATACAATGAAGAGTGAGTTGAATGCACGATTTACAGTTAGATATTCCTATAACATACATAGTTATTTAAATTAATTTCTTGTCAAGATAACGCTGGACTAGTACTTAATTAAATCAGTTGTTCTTGTTGTGAATAAATTTTATGTAACGGTATTTACGCTAGGAATATTCAGATTTGTTTTTGCGAATCATAAAAATAAATAGTAAGTACTTATGAATTGTTTGTAAAAACTGTATCTTTATTTTATAAATAAAACAAAGAAGTTTACCGAATTTCCAAAGCCATGGCAAGTTGGTATGAATAGCATTTTCTACATATTTCAAATATTTAAATTAATTTAATGTAATTGAAATTACGGTTACGAACGTTTTTAATTAAATAATAATATTTTCAACTAAAGGTTTTTATATTGCTTTCCATTGAAAATACTTATGGTTTTTAACTTTTTAGTTCGCTTCCTGGTACATTTTCATATAAACTTTCTACTTCATGCGAACTTATTCTATCGATATAAAGCTGAAGAGTCTGTTGTTTGATTGAACGCGCTAATCTCAGGAATCTAATACCTTTAAACGAGTAAATTCTTGTATATATCTGAATATATTTTTTGAATCTCGGAAACGGCTCCAAAAATTTTGATGAAATTTAGTACCCTGGTTTCGGGGATGATAAATAATCCAGCAAATTTTTTTTGATAGAAATTGGCGTTTTATTTAATGTTTATGCCATTAAATACAAAATTACTCTTACTGACATCTATTGGAGAATATTAATAATATTGTGGCGTAGAAAGCCAACAAATTTACACATACATATGTGTCGACTGTCAATTCGCCCTTCAAACAAATGAAAATGTCCATATTACTCGATATGAAAGACCTCTAAAAAAATTTCGTCAATGGAGTTAAAGCTTTCTTGGTCGAATGGTTACGAAAACTGACTACGGAGCTAGAGACCCGGGTTCAAACCTCAAGTAGGCAAGTTGCGTTTTTTTATTTTTTGTGACAATTTTTTTTAAATGAGAGCTAGGTATTTCAAAAGGCTTTCTTAAGTAACACTGAGCCAATGAATGTTTTGCTTAAAAATAAACCAAGAAAATCAATTGTTTTTATCCGTGCAACGCTCGGGCGTCCAGGTACTAGTCCATTTATTGAAGAATCCATTAAGTCGCGGGCGGCCTTATCGTTAGTGTCAAATAAAATTATTATTAAATAAAATTATTGATATAACGTATTGATAAGTTATACAAATGTGATCTCATTATTATTTTTCCTGTAAAGATCACATTATTATCATTATCAACATATTAACGAAGAAAATAATGAATGTAATGTTACTGTATTGCCATAACTAATTTACTATTTCGAGGCCGTGTCAAATAGTTATCGAAATAGCTTTTTTTACAAAAGAGTAAAAAAGCTTACGTAAAGACCTTAAAGGCTGATGGTTTAATGTACAAAAAAGTTTTTTCAAGAGTTTTTGTATTATCAATTCAAATCAATAAAATTGGAGTGTCTGTTTGTAATATTAAAATAACCGCTTTTTACTACATCCATATGAATGTATATACGGTACATATACCAGAATAACATTTTTTTTTGCAATTTTTGTCTGTCTTTCGGTCTGTCTGTCTGTTTGTTCCGTCTAATCTCTGAAATGGCTGAACCGATTTTGACGGGACTTTCACTGACAGGTAGGTGATGTAATAAGGAGTAACTTAGGCTACTTTTTTTTAAAATATAATCTAAAACTAAAGTCCACGCGGACGAAGTCGCGGGCGACCGCTGTTGTCAAATAAAACCAGTAGGTGTGAATGGGCACGTAATGATGTAATGTGAACAAGTTTTTCTTCATGAGTTTTACTATTATTGTCAAATAAGAACTAAAGGTCTGAAGCCCATTCATGATTTAATGTAAAAAGAAGTTTTTCTTCAAAGGTTAAGTTTTTCTATGTTTACCCCGGGTACAAAGTAGCCTACGTCACTCTCCAGCCCCAATTGCTATACAAATTTTTAAAAATATTTTATTTAAATGCCCTAAAAAGGAGAAAATAAAATTTTCCTTAAAAAAATAATTATCAACTTATAAACTCATACGAAGCGCATTATATGAAGCGCGCATGGCCTGGCAGCTAGTGTAGAACGCAAGCGATCTATGCAGCTAAGCTAAACGGGTGCGGTCGGGTGTGATATGGGTGACTGCTACTGGCAAAAAATTTCATGCGCGTTTCCGTGATTCGGAGGTCACGTTAAGCCGTCACGTCGGTCCCGGTTGTTGTCGAAAGATAACAGTCGTCAAACCGTGTCGGAGGCCTTATGGGCGGTTTGAAAACATCCGACAGCGGGTTGGCCACTAACCCGCATCTCCACCAACCCGCACTGGAGCAGCGTGGTGGAGTAATCTCCAGGCCTCCCCAATAATGGGGAGAGACCTGTGCCCAGCAGTGGGACGTAAAAAGGGTTGCAGCTAACTACCTGTACTAGTCCTGACTTCACCAATTCTACATCTCAGTCATAACGTGTTGCTTCGCTGTTTTGTTTTTCACGAAGGCGAGTGTTACTTTTGCAAATACCTAGTTTCTCAAGTAACGTATCGGCCTTAATAAAATTATTCTATTCTCTTAGTCGATTGAAAATTAGGCAAACTCGAATCTCAAATTTATTGAAACGTATAATTTGATTAATCGTTCTTTGTTTTCGGCTTAAATGTAGGTCATCTGTGCAGATACATACCTACGTTTGTCAGCATAATCGACAGTACCTGGATGACCGAGCGTTCGGATAATAATAGTTTTCAAATCTTCAAATCCAACTAAAAAAATGAAAATAAATTTGAATTTAAATAGAGCAAAAATGCATTTTATGGTAATAAAAGCGTGGGATGCCAGATATGATTAGAAGGATAATTATTTTGGTAATATCTTAAAAAGCACCCCACGCGTTTTTTTACAATAAAATGCATTTTTCCACTATTTTGATTCAAATTTATTTGAATTTTTTTTAGTTGGATTTCTGATAAAAGCGTGTTTTTTGGTTTTTAAAACTATTATTTATTTTCTTCTTTTTAGTTTGGTTTAGTTTTAAAAGAGTGTTTTTTAATTTTTTTAAACTGTTATTTTTAAATAAAATACATATTTTAATTATTTATATCATTATTAATTTATGTCTTAAGATAATTGTTGGAAATAATTTTCAAAAATTCTATAAATTGACAAAAATCTTATTTTGCAAATTGAATAATGAAAATAATCTTATCAAATTAGTGTGTTGTCATCGGTCCTCGATAAATCTACAAAGTTTGAATGAAATCTGGCCGTTTAAAGTGGGTCAAAATCGTATCTGAAGGAGTTGTGAAGAGCGTGTAAAAACAATTGATTTTCTGCAGAGACTCATTGACTAATTCTTACTCAACAACACCATTTACGGAATGAAGTAGCTTCCGATTAAAAATAATAGGTTTACATATTATTCTAAGCATACTATCCGCTAAGAGATATAATGTCAGGAAGAGTCATGTTTTTTAGTCTATGTTTAAGTTGATTATTGTTAAAAGTACGGATAAAACGATTTTTTTTCTAAGAATGCAACCTAGTTAAATCAATTTATCACTCCCGAAATGCTGCATAATTTCATAAAAATATAGGTAAATAGATACACAAGAATTGATCAATTAAAGTTATGAGATGCGTTAAGTACGTTTAATTTTTATATATACATACATATAGAAACATTTCACTCTTTATTTATTTCACTTTTTTTTTAATCTTTTTTGTTATTGCATAATTATAGGAGAAAACTAAAAAAAAATTGAATTTTTTTTTAGTTTTCTCCCCAAAAGTGAGTTTTTTTTAAAATTTTAAACGTTATTGTTTTATATATTTGAAAAGGTAAGTTATATGAGTACAAAGAAGGTCCAGTTTCAATAAAATATTTAATCTCAAAAGCAGTTACCAAATTTTTACTCAGAACTGATTAACCTAAAACTGTTTTTGTAACTCATATTATATCAGTGTTGTTCCTTCCGGTTAAAAAAAAAACCTTAAAATGTTGATGGACCTGTTTTCGCGGGCTTCGTGTAGTATTTAAAAAGTGGTCGAATAAAATCGAATTAAACTAGCAAGGGCAAGGACAAGACTACACACTGAAAAACATCAGTGCTAGTAGAAATCGCATGGGTTCCGTATAAACTTGAATTAATTTTTTTTAGTGGTTATAATTAGTTATGTGTTAGTTATCCGACCATGGGCTGGCTGCAACTATTATTGCGATTCCCTGCTGGGCACGGATCTCTGCCCATTATTGGGGTGGCCTAGGTCTTATTACACCACTGCTTCACCTCCAATGCGGCCTCCGACAAGGTATAACAACTGCTATCGAATCGATAGATCGAACAACCAGGACCAACGGCTTCACATACCCGAAGCACGAAAAAGTGCATGAAAATTTGCCACTTTGGTGACCCATCTCAAATTCAATCGCACCTGTTTGACTGGTTGCATAGATCGCTTGCGTTCTACGCCAGCCGCAGTGCCACGCTTGCTTCATCACGTATCACCAGTGCTCGGATAGTTACCAATCCAATGTATTACCGCGTCTATTTTGTTTCAAGATCCGCGAATACTATTCCTCAATCGGTGTCAGTACGCGCGATAGGTATATAAACGATAGTCCCTGTAGCTTCGGGATTAAGAATAAAGCTACGGTATCCCCTGCCTGATCGTAAGAGGCGACTAAAAGGGGGCTTCCGCGGTTGCGGACGGTGAGAGTGGGAGTTCGACCCGTCCAGCCAGCAGCCCCGAGAAGGACGGCGGTGTGTGCGTGGCCGCATGCCGCCGCAAGCATCGGAAAGTGCAGGAGAGCATCTCCCGAAGAGATGGGCCCATTCTGAGTGCGGTCCACTGGAGATCCCGTAGTCCTACCCAAGCGCAGAGACAGGCCACCGAGGGGGTTTTAGTGCGGTCAAATCCCACATAACCCGGTATCCTCTCCCAAGGTCCCGGGTACCTTTTGAAGGTTTTTCCTCCGATACAATAAAAGGTATATAAGCGATAGTTGTCCCGACTTTACACAAGTATTCGGTTTTAAAAATTTAAAAGTAATCTGAATGGACACATTGTGAGTGATTCCCTGCTAGCTATTGAAAATCAATAAAGTATAAGTCCGCCAAAAAGTAACTGATACCGATCCTTCTTCCACTTCAATATCTGTGGATAAGCCAAAACACATAGGCAGATAGATAATGGGTTGATTTTCAGTTTAAAATTGCGGTACCCAAAAATAACATGATGAACCCAAAGTTCTCCACCAAAATTTGGCTCTCTGGCGGTTTTTGTAATTTCAAATGTCTATATTGACTGACTGACTGACTGACTGACAAATGTCTATATAGACTATAGTACGTAAGTACATTATTCTTAGTCTAAGCTATAAAATATTAAAAAAAAACAATGAACTTTGTAAATCTACGTAGAGGTATATGAATAAGTTTCCACAAATATTGGCCGCACCACCTCAAATTATGATGCATAAGCTTAAAGTTCAACGAAAAATCGGTTTTTCTTTGTGTGTTGTCGTATTCGACATAAATAATCAATGTGACCTTGGAAATAAATTAAGAACAAACAGTAAGAATGAAAAAATAAAATCAAATTGTATGGTGTCCCACGATGGTTAATGTGGAATTACTCAAGCATTGGCGTCATACAGAGACCTTGTGGGCTTTACTGAATTATAATAAATAAACCTTACACACTCATAGCCTCACAGTAAGGTAATTAATACCCTGTGTCGTGGGTACCATGGACACGTACAAAGACAGGAACACAAACACCCAGACCGAGAACAGAAATTTAAACTCATCATTCAAATTTCTGTTTCGCCGGGATTCGAACCCGGGACCCCGGCATGATAACCATTGCGCCACGCGGATCGTCGAATAAATGATGAGAAAAAAAAATGATTGTCTGTAAAGTTCATTTTACAGACGATAGTTTTACATGATAAGGTTATAAAGAAACATTGATGAAAAATTACGTACTTTTATGAATTTAATTATTACACTGAATTATTATTATCTTATAGGTATACTACTTTACTACTTTGGAAGTGTCTATCTTTCAAACGATTAACTTTGAGAAAAAATGATTTTAGGAACCTCAATGTCATTTTAAAAGACCTATCTATAGACACCCTACACAAATAGGTTTGATGAAAAAAAAAAATTTTTTGTTTGGGAGGTATTTCATTTTTTTTGTATAAAAATCGTAAAGCGGTTCAGAGATTACATCTACCTACCAAGTTTCAACTTTGAAGTCCTGATAGTTTTGGAATGAAGTGGCTGTGACATACGGATGGACAGACAGAAAGACAGACAGACAGTCATGCCGAATCTACAAGGGTTCTGTTTTTTGCCATTTCGGCTACGGAACCCTAAAAAGGAGTTAATGGAAAATTATATTTTTTCGGTAAATTAACATGTATATAAACTAGCTCTGACGTCACGCGAGAAGAGAGATAAAAGTGACACAAGCCGATGCTTGGGCCGATCGTGCCTCTCTATCACTTGTTCCGCGCTTTTGCTGCCGCGCTGTAGTAACATTTTGGAACTCTCGTGTGAGATTATTTTTATTAAACGATAAAAAAGAGGTTGTGCTTATCTGATTTTGAGCGGCTTAAGTAACATACACCATCTTAACGTCCATTTATGAAAGACTTGTTATATTCGGGAATACTTGTCTGATACTCCAAAAGTAAATATGACGCGCTCGAGTAAATAAATAAATCTCTTACTTTGTATTTTCCGACGTATAAAAAATGTTCAAAACAACACCATTTTACGTTAATAGATGCACTTAAATTGTAAATAATCTAAGTTCCTCGTGTTAAACCAATTACTCAAGTAGGTACAGGATAAATTTATTGTGTTTGTTTGTATGTCACTTAGACTTTAAGTCATAAGCAGTTAAAGTCTATGTTATTTCTACATTGTACGGAATTAAATTTGCTTTACTACTGCTTACTTTAAATATCAAATTTATTAAAATTACGCGACTTTAGCTCAAAGCTTAACACAGTGTCCGAAAGGGCATTTACAGTAGAGATCGCGAAAACCATGACGTCTAAGCATCGTTCAATAATCCAATATTTGTATTCCAAAAATCAATAAAATTTCTTCGTAATCTGCCAATTTGTCCGTCCAGGAAGCAAAATCGTATATTAGTATTATGTTATTTCTTTACTTTAAATCTTTTTTCAATAATGAAATTGGATAAGCCGACTGCGAAGTGTGAGGTCGTGGGTTCGATTCCCATCCAGGACAAATATTTGTGTGATGAACATGACTATTTGTTCTGTGTCTGGGTGATAATTTATCTATTTAAGTATGTATTTAGAATTATATAAGTATGTTTATCAGCTTTCTGATTACCATAGTACAAGCTCTGCTTAGTTTGGAATCAGATGGTGTTGTGTGAATTGTCCAAAGATTTTTATTTATTTATAAAAATTACACCACACAGTTACAGCTGTAAGCCTTCACTAATATCGATTAAAGAGCTTAAAAGTTAATAAATAAAAAAACTTAAGGCGAGGATTTCCGAGACACGCAAAGCGCCATTGTTCTTCATTCAAAATGCGACAAGTGCGACTCACAAGTTAGCGGCCTCGTAGGATGAAATTCGAATAAAATTAGCGATTAAAGAGTGAATTTCTTAAAATACATTATTTTCATTACTCAATGCCCTCTATTTGCATGCGACACTTACTCTGGCATTTTTTCAACTTCCTAAGTAGATTTGACTTGAATTAAAATAAATTTTTTACAGTTTTTCAGACCAATGTTTGTGATTTTTTCACTGCAGCTAAATAAAGATTATTATGTATTGAGATACTATTAGGTCAATGACTGAAATAAAACATATATTATTTATAGAATTTTAGTTTTAACAACTATGGATAAAACACAGTCAATAATTAAGCAATCATATTTGAATACGACACAACATAGAAGATAAACTGAAGACGCAAAAGCTAAATACCGATGAAGGTACAGATCATATCAATGAACTCTAAAATCGTAATACAGGTACGCCAATAGAATCTTGAATTAAATTAAAACATGAAAAGACGAACAATTGTAATCTAATGTTAAAGAATAATTTAAATCCTCAAAACGAACAAATTTTCAACATAAAACGCGAGCGACCGTGGAAAATTTATGTTCCCTCTAGTTATGGATTAGTGGCCCAAAAAAACCGCTACGACGACGGTCTACGTTAAACAAGGTGTGTTTTGTAAGAATTGCGTATAGAATAAGTCAGATTGTCCGATGCTTTATCTAAGTAGATTTTCAGATGCTGAGAGTTTGAGTTTGAAAAGCTTTCGTTTAAAAAATGATGGTGTTATTTAATGTTCTTCTTACTTCCTTCCTATTAGGAACTCGTGATCATATCGATGGATTGATCAAAAACAAATCAAATGTGGTTTCCTCTTATAGGTCGCATTGAAAACCATTTGTGAAACAATAGTTACGCGTTGCATTGTTGCCAAGTGCATGTTACATGATAAGCGGCCATGGCCGGATTGATGTTCTTTTGATTGAAAAATATTCCTTCGGTTTGTTCATTAGTTTTTTTTAAATATACCAACTTTTTCTCAATGATTTTAAAATAATACAAAAGTGTCATTTCATCCAAACTTATTTCCGATTTTATTCTGATTTTATTTCAACATTCCGCTACTTAACTTACGAGCAATTTGAATTACTTTTAATATTTTTGAAACCAAAATAAGTCAAGAAATAGTGACGCAATAGTGCTTGACGCACGTCTTAGTTGTACAAGGTTTATTACATTGTCCTACCCATATCAAATTTTTTTGCTGTATAAAAAATAGTGGACCCGGAATGCTTCCTTGGAAGGAGCATTCCTTCTATGGAGTACCATATTCAATTTTAGAGTGATGATACTCATTATTTTCTATCTCTAAGTTATCTATTACACCGATATATTTTTTTTTATCATCTGAAAAACTTTTTTTTTTACTTTACATTTTAAAATTATTTTACGTTATGACCCGTTACAAGTTCTTGTAAGTATCACAATTTAGACAATTATGATTTGTATCTGTTAGGAAGATTGCGTATGTTTAACGTAATTGCACTGTCATCTGTTCTTAATACTGTACATTTTCTATGAGTTTACATTGCATATTCAATATTATGATAATCAGGAATGTGTGAAATCAACATTATCGATGACTAATTAGACGTATTATTGTACTTAGACAAGTGTTTAGAAGTGGCTCACGACGTAATATTTCTATGAAGGTACCTTTCATTGTTCTAGGTAATCCGTCATAAGCATTTATGAAAATAAAAGTTTGACTGTGAAGTCTTGTTCCCTATGTACAGTAAGGACATAATCAGTAACTATTGCTGAGTATACATGTGATTGTATGTATTAATTTTTTTAAATTTTGTTTTTAAAGCTTCGCCGGCCTGTGACATCTTGCCAGGTCACATATTATCAATGGCTGACCTTATTATTACCTTGACCAAAGCCAGATTTTTCTTCTTTTATCAACCAGATTTCATCTAATTGATTTAGTCTGCAGTTAGTTCGCGCTGAAAATACATTATTCGTGGATAAGTCTACCAGCGATATAGCATTAGAGGCAGATAAATAGTTTCTGCATGTTATTTCAAACGATTTTAATTCAAAATTTTGTACAAATTTGAGCCGTTCGTGTATAAGAGCATTTTATTTCCGTCAGATATCATCGCTTAATTGTTTCGCGTGCGGACTGTGTGAAACATGAGTTGATAACGATGTTGATTACAACAATGTGTGTTGTGGTGGCACCTTTGGTTACATGTGCTGTGACAGTTTTGTAGTTATAAGAATAATTATGTTAATTTTCATGTAACTTGCTTTTGCTTGATGGACAATATGATTGCCTTATCTTTGTGTTCAGATGGCGTAAATAAAAATCTTCCAGCTTGTCGCTAAAAGATGCGCACAATTAAGATAACGATGTTTTTAAGCCTATTTATTTTTATGACAACATTATGTTGTATTTAGCTTACTATGTCTATAGCTTAAAGAATATCGTGCTTATTAATGAAATTTTTACATCGTTGTCAGATGACATTTTAATAATCAAAATTTGAAGCAACAATTCTTTCCAAAGACGTAAATAATTCATTGTTTTGAAAAAGTTCTTAGCAAAATAACGACTTCAAACCAATTAGGGATTCAAGTAACTCGCGTAAATATTTGGAAGTAAATATTAGTCGATTGCGAACTTCGGGTTTTTTGTGGTCTGACAACCCTAAGTACAATGCCCTCTTTGTAATTAATTCCCGAACAATGCTTCTGTGTGCAATAACTGCTTATTAAATGACACGTGAAGATGATTAGATTAGAAGACGGGCGGTAATATGTCCCTGCACAATAGAGTCCTGGCACCATACAAGTACCTAAGTACCTACGACGGTCGTACCATCTGCCAGTCAATAACTCATTGTTGTATCTTCATTGGTCAAGTATAATGCAACTATTGACTCATCGCAAAAACATTCTCATGCGTTGTCATTATTTTTTACTATAAAAGACAGTACCTGAACGTCTGAGCGTTGCTCGGATAAAAACAATTTATTCTTAGGTGTAATTTCAAATGAAACACTCATTTTCTTACGTGTTACTTAATAACGCCATCTGAAGTAGCTCCCAATTAAACAAATCCCAAAAAAATAAAAATTAACGCAATATGGTTTAAGATGGTGGAAGCCTTAATTCAATGAACGAAATTTTTATAGTCCTCTTTTTAATCGACATTGTCATCTCTTTGAACGTCGGATTGACGGATGGCGTTTGACGGCGTTCTACGCCACAATATTATTAATACTCGCCATAGCAATTCTTGTATATACCTACTTATATTTATTGAATCTCGGAAACGGCTCCAAAGATTTTGATGAAATTTAGTACCCTGGTTTCGGCGGTGACATATCCATCCAGATAGGTTTTATTTTAAGAAATTTTACATTATTAAAAATATTTTCAGCGATAATCAACTTAAATATAAACTGAAAAATACGACTCTTCCTGAAATCTATTGGAGAGTATTAATGATATTGTGGCGTAGAGCGCCGTCAAACACCATCCGTCAATCCGACGTTCAAAGAGATGACAATGTCGATTTGAAAGAGGTCTATAAAAATTTCTTTCATTAAATTAAAGCGTCCTTGGGAGAATGATTACGTAGGCTGATTGCGAAACTAGATACCCGGGTTCAAACCTTAATCCATATTGTTTTTATTTTTTATTTTATATGGTTTTTTTTTATTGGGAGCTATTTAACACAATAACACTAAGCAAGTGAGTGTTTTGTTTGAAATTAAACCAAGAAAACTAATTTTTTTTTTATCCGAGCAACGCTCGGTCGTCCAGGTATTGCATGATTTAGTTCCGTAATTATCGTAGACTTTACTAAAATCTTCGGATGATGGCATTTAATCTGTTTGCCCAAGTATATTTGTTACTAAAACCATTTAAAATGTTAAAATATTTAATTTTTAGATGCACATTATTTGCACTCCTTGTTTAAACGGATCGTAAAATATTGTAAATAGCAGTCATATTTGGTATCCTTATTCGGCGAACGGCTATCGTACAGATAGATACACCACTTGGAGATGTGCTCAAGTCGCGTCATTGACTTTTGCAACACTCTATACCTTTGCTTCGAATAGTATTCGTGTAAACTGTCGTGTCTGACTATTTTGTTCTTGTATAAATTACCTTTTTTCTCTTCATGAATATGAAATATTAATTACTACAAAAAACTTCATATACCTACCACATTACATTTGAATCACTTTTACAACTTTATTATTATAGAGTATAGACAGAGATAAATAAAATATCCTTATCAGCAGATAGTTTAAACTTTGTAAGTAACCTCTCCACCAACCAACCGCATTGGAGCAGCGTGGTGGAGTAAGCTCCAGGCCTCCTAATTATGGAGAAAGACCCGTGCCCAGCAGTGGGACGCAAAAAGGATTGCAGCCCAAGTAACCTGTAGCCAGGTTTCTAGAATATACGGCTAATTTCGTCGAATTAAAATTTACATATTGTAGCAAGCCTTAGTGAGTTCTGTGGAATTTTGTTTTGTCTGTGCCAAATTTAATTTTTGCCGCGCTCACAATTGTTGGCTCGGCCAATCAGCGCGCTTCCCGCCGACGCGTGGGGCCTCGCCTCACACCACTCTCGCGCCTCATCGTCGTCCAATAGGAACGAGTCTTTTACTTGCTCTCGGCTGTGACGCTTCATCATTATTAGAAACTTTTGTTCATGAGTTTAAAAGTTGTAAAAGTAGTTTTTTCGGTTTTCTATTTATATAAACAGTATTGTAATGTTCAAGTTGTGTTTCGGACAATAAAACAGTTCAACGGTGTCCACTTATCTACCTTTATTTCTGCGCCTGCATCACCCGAACCCTACAGTGGCTGCCCAACGTGCTGCGATTGCTGCGAACAAGACGTGTAACTCATCTCAACATGCCGCGTACACGCAATAATAATAAACGATCGGATGCCGAAAGTGACGTAGAAGAATGCCTCGACGACACCGTCTTAGAAACCGGGGAAAGTTTTACAACTCGCCAAGTATCCGCCATGATGGCGGCCATACAAAAGTCTCAAACTGAAGCTTTTGCACGCCTGTTAGACACCGTCATTGGGAATGGGGGTGGAAAGCCCCACGAATCATCGTCGATTCTCTCCCCGGCCGTCAGCTCCGGCACCTTCACGCATTGCACCGCCCGATTTGGTGGTGACGCTGACGAGTCCATCGACGTGTTCATCGACGCTATTCAAAGCTATAAAGACTGCGCTGGAGTCTCTGACGAGAATGCTCTCAGAGGCCTTTCCATGGTACTCATAAACGACGCTGCAGTTTGGTACCAAGGCGTTAAAGAAGAAATTAAATCATGGAAAGATGCAATCCATTATCTTGAACATACCTACGGTGACAGAAGGCCGCCGTACCGAATATACAGAGAATTGTTTTCACTACAACACGGATCTGAAAAGACTGGAGTCTTTGTTGCTCGATGTCGTGCCCTTTTATCAAAGATTCCCGCCGGCGATTTATCAGAAAAGGCAAAGATTGACATGGTGTACGGATTATTGCACCATCGTATTCGGAATAAGCTCCGCCGAGAAGATTTCCATGACTTCGCAAACCTGCTTCGCCTGGCCCGTAACATCGAGGAATTTGACAACGAGGAGACTGCGACATGCCGCGACGATCGCGCAGTCACGCAGCGCCCGCGCCCGCAGCGTAGACAATCGCCCGCAGTGCTGGATTCCCCGAACGTTCCGACATCTACGCCAGTGACGAAAAATTCGGTTTCGCGTTCGAGTAGTGTTCCTAAACCGCGTTGTGTATATTGTAAACAGTTCGGTCATATTCGCGACGAGTGTAGAAAGTTAAAATCTAAAAGTGTCGACCCCAATAATATTAATGACTCCAAGTTGTCTACTCTTTGTTGTTATGGTTGTGGCGAGAGAGGGGTGATGAGGTCACAGTGCCCACGGTGTAGTAACACGAGTATGTCATTTTCATCATTTTGTGTAACTGAAACGGCACAGCACAATCTGGTAAGAGATTTTAATCATAATAATAGTGATTCAACTTGTTTCTTTAAACCTAATAGCGTAGGAACAACAGATTTAGCTCTTAATTCTCAATCATACAATAATAGTGTCAAATCTTTAGTTAACAGTGACAAACCCCAGTCATCTATTGTTTTAAATAATCAGGATAGTGATTCTTATGATAGGGGGAGAACACAAAATATAGATAGCCCTGATGTTGAAACGTCCTATAGGGTGAATGCACCTGTCATGAGTCCATCTCATGGGTTGTTACAGTCTGATGCTAACCAGCTTTGCATGTCAACAGTAGTTCCTACTTTCTGCGCTGACTACACAGATACAACTACTGCTACTTGTAATTTATCTGAGCATGCAGTCCCGCTCTCTGCGTCCAACGTTATAAGGTCGACGACCGCATGCTTTATGCAACTAAGGCCTGTGCTTAGCATTAAGATTCTTGGTGAACGGGGCATAGCTCTGATTGACACTGCTGCTAGGTGCTCTGTGGCAGGCCATAAGCTTTATAAAATTTTTAAGGATAAGCATGTAGCTTTTAGATCCAAAATAGTGAATGTGAAATTAGCGGATGGTGTTGTCCAATCGCGTGAAGTCTTGGTGGCTTCTGTAGATGTGACAATCTCTACTGACCGAAGTCTTCGAATGGACTTCATTATTTTTCCGGATGCTGACAACAATGAAACACTTCTAGGCATGGATTTCCTTAATGCTGCAGGTATGGTAATAAATTTTGCTGCTTCTTCTTGGCATTTCTTTGGATGCACGCAGACTTACCCACTTGAGTATGAGGATGAACAAATGCTTCAGCGCACTTCACTTGCAGTTTCTTCCATGTCACTCCGAGCTGATGAAGGCTTGATGCTTTCTGATGACCAACGTCAACAACTCACTGCTTTTCTTTTACAGCATGAAGATATCTTTAATCTAGGAGGAGCAGCAACACCTTTTGCAGAACATCATATTGATACAGGGAGCCATGCTCCCATTGCTGTTCCCCCATACCGCCTCACGCCTTCTAAGAAGGCCTTAATGGAGGCTGAAATCAACAAAATGTTGAAGGAGGGGGTAATAGAGGAATGTGAGTCTGCGTGGGCTGCACCTGCACTTCTTGTGCCGAAGAAAGATGATACGTATCGGTTTTGTGTTGACTACAGGAGATTAAATGCCATCACTAAAAGTGACTCATATCCTTTGCCTGTTATTGAAGATTTGCTTCACTCTACTAGGAGAGAAGGTTATATGAGCACTATTGACCTAAGATCAGGTTACTGGCAAGTGAGTGTCTCACCAGCTGATAGGGATAAGACAGCATTTGTCTCCCCATTTGGTACTTACCGCTTTATCCGTATGCCTTTTGGCCTTAAGAATGCCCCAGCCACATTTCAGAGGTTAATGGACCGGTTTCGTTCTGGGAGTGCCTTAAAGGACATTACCCTACTGGTTTATCTTGATGACCTCCTCGTTTTGTCGGATGGGCAGTTTCATCAACACCTAAAAGATCTGGAAGCTGTGTTTAATCGCCTTCGAGTGTTTGGTTTGAGAGCTAACAGAGATAAATGCTCTTTTGCTTGTAGCCAAGTTAAGTACTTAGGCCACCTAATCACTCCTAAAGGCATAATGCCAGATAATACTAAGGTGGAGGCCATACTTAATTTAAGTGAACCTACAAACCTCAAACATCTCCGTACTTTTTTGCAAACCTGCTCATGGTTTCGGAAATTTGTTCCAGGGTTCTCTGAAATAGCTCAACCACTTACCAAGCTAACTAGGAAGAATCAGACTTGGGTATGGAATGATGAGCAGCGACTGGCTTTCCATGAGCTCAAGCAGAGGCTGGTTACAGCTCCAGTACTTGTGCAGGCAGACTATAGTAAGCCCTTTATTATCCATACAGACGCTAGCAACTATGCAATAGGTGCTGTACTTCTACAGGGTGAAGGACACGACATGCACCCCATTGAATATGCAAGTCGTCTGCTTACATCTGCTGAGCGCAAATATAGCACCACAGAGCGCGAAGCCCTTGGTGTAGTCTGGGCTGTCGAAAAATACCGCCCCTACATTGAAGGCCATTCTGTCATTGTAAGAAGTGACCATCAACCACTTAAGTGGTTACTCACATTAAAGTCACCTAGTGGTCGGTTAATGCGGTGGGCCCTTAAGTTACAATCTTTTGATATAAAATATGAATACTCTCCTGGAAAGGTTAACGTAGTAGCTGACACCCTTAGTCGTCCAATTTGTAATGAAGCTAATGAGAAAAGTTGTGGTGTTTGTTCTGTCATCCTGGACTTACCACGTAAGAATCCTAATGAACTTCGATCAGCCCAGCTTGAAGATCCTGAAGTTAGTAAAATCATTAGCGACTTGGAGTGCACCTCTGACCCCTTAACCTCCACTCGCTGGCTAGAGAGAGGTTATCATTTGGAGCAGGGTGTTCTGTATCGCCATGGCCCCGATTCAGATTCCGAGGAGCCTCAATTAGTGGTACCCAGGTCAATGCTTAATGATATCATGACTGAGTTTCATGATGCACCTACTGCTGGTCATCAAGGTGTTGACAGAACTATTGATCGTATACGACAACGTTATTACTTCACTGGCATGCGCAAGTATGTTACTGAGTACCTTAGGAACTGTATTGAGTGCCAGAGGTATAAATATTCAAATCACAAGCCTTTTGGACTTTTACAAACACCTGTACTCAATCAGAGAGGGGAAGTACTTGCCATAGACTTGTTTGGTCCTTTGCCTGAAGCAGACACCGGTGAGAAGTGGGTGTTCCTTGTTGAGGACACCGCTACTCGTTGGGTGGAACTGTATGCTCTGAGAGAAGCTACAGGTGATGTTTGTGCAAAGATTCTACTGGAAGAATATTTTCTCCGGTATGGATTTCCCAGGCGAGTTATTTCTGACAATGGTGTTCAGTTCATATCTGCAGTAATGCAGTTGTGTATGTTCCTATTTGGGGTAAAACAGAATCTTATTCCTCTTTACCACCCTGAGGCCAACCCGGTTGAGAGGAAGAATAGGGACCTAAAAGTTCAACTTTCAATACTTGTTAAGAATGACCATCGCACTTGGCCTCTGTGTTTACCACAGGTACGTTTTGCACTCAACTCTTCCACATGCTCCACCACAGGACTAACACCCTCCTATATGATGTATGGGAGAGAAATGCGTACCCCATTCGACGCACAACATGACCTACGTGCAATCCTGGACAAAGAAGCATTCATACCTCAGGTGACACCTTACCTAAGTTTATAAAAACTTTGAGTGACGTCAGGGAAAGAGTTGAAAAGCGTCAAGATTTAAGAAAGGAGTATGCTGATGCATCTCGACGTTCCAGTCCTGTTTTTAAGGTAGGTGATCAAGTCCTACTTACTACTCATGCTCTGAGTAATGCACCCAAGGGGGTGACTAAAAAGTTTATGCCGCAGAGAGATGGACCATATGTTATCAGACGGATTGTTAGCCCTACAACCTATGAGGTGGCTGATGATCGGGGTCGTTTACTGGGACGTTTCCACACATCAGACCTTACAGCTCTAATTACTAATGACACTGAACTCATTGAGCCTGTCCAACCTCGTCGTCTACGAGGAAGGCCACGTAAAGCTAAGTAAGATTTGACAAGCGTAGGATGCCAAGCCACTATCGGGTCGATTTAGTGACTTGGAGGAGGAGAATGTTCGTAGGAGATGTATGTAGGAGAAGCCTTAGTGAGTTCTGTGGAATTTTGTTTTGTCTGTGCCAAATTTAATTTTTGCCGCGCTCACAATTGTTGGCTCGGCCAATCAGCGCGCTTCCCGCCGACGCGTGGGGCCTCGCCTCACACCACTCTCGCGCCTCATCGTCGTCCAATAGGAACGAGTCTTTTACTTGCTCTCGGCTGTGACGCTTCATCATTATTAGAAACTTTTGTTCATGAGTTTAAAAGTTGTAAAAGTAGTTTTTTCGGTTTTCTATTTATATAAACAGTATTGTAATGTTCAAGTTGTGTTTCGGACAATAAAACAGTTCAACGGTGTCCACTTATCTACCTTTATTTCTGCGCCTGCATCACCCGAACCCTACAATATATTTTTTGTTTGGATGGTAGTTTGTATTAAGCTCCTGCCTAATCTATCTATCTAATTAAATCTGTCTTAACTTAATACATTTAAAGGAGCTACTCTTGTATATCTTAATATATATATATATATATATAAAAAGTAAAGGTTTTTCTTTGTACGTAAAGACACGGTTTTCTCTATTAACATTAACTCCAATCAACTTCCCGTTGGGGTGGTAAATAGCCCTTAGTACGTAGATGATAGTAAGGGAGTTTGATCACGGTGGGTGGAAGTAGGTGAAGAAATCTGAAAAAAATATCTAGAATATATATATCTATAAAAATGAAAATGTTCGAGAAAGTTCCAGAAATTTCTCAAATGATCTGGAAAATTCTACTAATACCTATTATAAACGCAAAAGTTTGTAAGTATGGATGTTTGTTACTCTTTCACGAAAGAACTACTGAATGGATTTAAATGAAACTTTACAATAATATGGCTTATACATCAGAATAACACAAAGGCTACAATTTATAAAGATATTGTGTGAATTGTCCAAAATATGACGATAAGTGTCAAGTAAGTCGGAAAAAATCTACCATCTGCGAGCTATTCTGGCATGCGCTGCCAAAACCGCTAGAGTTACACATTCGTAATGTATGATGGAAATGTTTATTTTAAATAGTCCTACAAAAAATCCGGTCCACGGCACTTCAGAGGGGACTTCACATTATGCTAATGATCGTCTCTAACGCGGGTGAAACCGCGGGGCACAGCTAGTACCTATATATAATCTGAATCTTGGAAACGGCTCCAATGATTTTCATCGTTCTCGGTCATCCGGGTATTTGTAATATTTAGCATCAATAAGATCCTTTTAACAAGATCCTCGAAAAAGGGTTTGTAATTACATACTTTTTAACGAATACGAAGGTATTTTTACACGTTATGCGATTGAGGTTACGTCACTAATGTGGTTCGTTACGGCAATTAATTTCCTAACGTGCCGTGTTATTGTTCGTCTGTAATAATAATCTTCTTGTTCTCGTTATTTGTAAATTTAATAAACGCTTATAATATGTACAATTGTCATATTATGTAAGCATGAATGCGCCATTTTTAACCGATGAAAACGTATGAGGTTCTCAAGTCGACGCGTAATTATTTAACCACGCATAAAATTTCAGAGAGTAGTCCGATTTTGAGGGTGTACTGTTTAAGGGTGTACCCGACTGCGCCAGAAGGAGAGTTATATTTTCAGCTCCTTTAGTATTGATTCGTTGGTCCGACGAGCTGTCCACGGTAGTTGTGGCATTTTCCTCCAACACCACATTTTCAAAGCGTCTATATGCGACTACGATCCGCTGCGTTTAGTGTCCCATGTCGTATCGATATTAAACACCAAAATATACTATTTGATGTCATTAATTTACTTGCCAAATGTAAAATGTGAGATCTGTTCGAACTGCTTTATTGAAACATGTTTGTTTCTATGTTTGTGTGTATTTTCCATCTGCCTAATCTATCGTCACATTTAAACGAAAAACTTACCTACAGTTCACAATATTTTAAAACCGGCCAAGTGCAAGTCGGACTCGCGCACGTAGGGTTCCGTACCATTATCTAAAAAAAATAACGTTTATTGTATGGGCTCCCATACAATAAATCCCTTAAACATTTAATTTTTATTTTTTTTGTATTTCTTGTTAAAGCGGTAACAAAAATACATTATCTGTGAAAATTTCTAATGTCTAGCCATCACGGTTCATGAGATACAGCCTGATGACAGACAGACGGACAGACGGACGGAAAGCGGAGGCTTAGTAATAGATTGGCGCCCTTCGGGCACAGAACCCTAAAAAAGCAATTCATAGAAAATTTAACGAACCGTTTTAACGTGTGCTATAAAATTACGCAATTCATCAAGTTTTATAATGGTTTTATATCGTTTTATTGTTTGCAATAACAAGGCCTTTATAACGGTGATATAGGTACCTTTTTTTGGTATCGGGGGAAACCTCCAAAAGGTACCCGGCATCTTGGGAGGGGATACCGGGTTATATGGGATTTGACCGCACTATAACCCCCTCGGTGGCCTGCCTCTGCGCTTGGGAGGACTTCGGGGTCTCCAATGGATTGCACCGGTGTCCTCCACGCGCGGAGCCCGGCATGGACCTATCTTCGGAGAATAGATGTGCAGTAATAAGTGCTAAAGTGATCGAAAACTAAGTGAGCAAACAACATAACCTTCAAGAAATAAAGTAAGACTATCACTTTTAATAAACTCACTGGTTAAAAACAATTATTTCACTTCACAATCTCATCTTAGGAAGTGCCACTGTGTCAGTTACATATTTAAAAAACAACAAAAACTAAACAAACAATAGATTAAACTAATTCTATTAGTTAATAAATATTGTCACGTCCTACGAAGCATCAGCTGATTGGATCTGAGAATATGTCACATTGACATCGACGACGGACGTCGTGCTTGGATACTTGTACCAGCACATTAATACTGACCGGTATATAATTTTAATCTATGATACTGACCGTAATCCATAAATACTGACCACAGATAAAAATACACATCGTATGATATTAAAATAGGAACATGGATAATGTAACAATTCGAAAAAAACCTCGTCGCTCTACTTCAGAATTGAACATCTGTGTGTCAAATGATAATAATGAAGACATCTTTAATTCCACTTTACTAGATACTTCTACATTAAGCTTGCAGAGCCTACATGAAAACAATGATAGTTTGTATGTTCATGAATTAAAACTTGAAATAGAAAATATGTACCAGAAATTAAAGAGCGCTGATCAAGAAATTGAGAATTTACTTTCTGAAAATAATAAACTGACAATCACGTTACAAGAACAGAATAAACAAATAGAATTGCTTAAAAAACTCTCACAAAATTATTCTTTAAAAAAATGTTCAATAAATACCGCTTCACCAATATCTAGGAAACTTTTGAACATTAATATGAGTGCACCTCGAACATCTCCTCTTCATAATGGTAAAAATGTATGCCTTAGCCTCGGAAACACTCCTATCAAATATAGCCAAACTCTGAAGAAAACTCAGTCATCTTCATGCACACCTAACTCTGATTGTTTAAAGCCTAAAATTACTACAAATAAAACACCAAAATCAGAAATAGAAGTAAACTCTGACTACAACAATAGTACCTCAAGTACAATGCAACTGCTACAGCAGCAAACTAGTACTGAAGAATCTATGAAATACCGAGTTGTTCTAATAGGAGACGAACAAGGCCGAAATGTTCGATATCACCTGCAGAATCTTTTAGGAATGCAATATGTAGTTACTAGTTTCCTTAAGCCGAATGCACCATTAGGCGAAGTTACTTGTTCAATGAAGTCCGAGATAAAAAAGCTGACAAAAAACGATTATGTTATTTTGCTGGCAGGCAGCAACGACAGAAATCCGTTTGAGTTCTCTACAAAATTAAATGTTTGGCTTTCATCTGTCACACACACAAATGTGATTGTAGGGGAAATTCCTAAAAATTATTATTTGCATGAAAAGAAACTGAATTATGAATTAAAATTTTGTTGCAATAGATATAACAATGTCATATACACAGATCTTAACTACAGTAGGGCAATACCGAAATGGAACTTTTTTCCTATACATTTATCTCGATGTATTCTAAAAGAAATATTATGTATCTCATATAAACAAAAAATACAAAACTATCAGATATCGCGTAGATTGTCGCAAAAGAGTCAGGTTAAATCATTTGTAAACGCCAGTACGCAGACGGTATTCGATAAAACAAATTGTAATTGTAATGCTCGTGATAATATAAATTCTGACTTAAATATTAATGAGGTTGACATTAATACTAATAATAATTTATTTCGTGTATGATTGTATTACTGTGCTACACCAGAACATTAATGGACTTGTGAGTAAATCAGACCTGCTAACTGTATGTCTTAATGAGTTACTTAATAACGGCATAGAAGTTGATATTTTATGCATTACAGAGCATAATATGATCTCAGGTGATGAATACTGCTTGTCTATACCATCGTTCTCACTAGCATCATTTTGTATGCGAAAAAATCGCCATGGAGGGTGCTGTATATTAGTAAGGAACTCTGTTAAGTTCAAAGAAATATCTGATATAAAAAAGTTATCTGTAGTAGGGATTATTGAATGCTCCGCAGTAGAAATTATTGATTACCAAATGATTGTGGTCTGCATATATAGAGCCCCAAAATATAGTTTAATGTATTTAGACACTTTTTTTACTACCTTAGAAACGATTCTATCTAAATTTGACCTAAAGAATAAAAATAATATTGTAGTATGCGGTGACTATAACATTGACCTATTAAAAAATGACAAATACGCGAACGAATTTAAAAATGTGGTTATAGGTCACAACCTTAAGATTGAATTTCAGCAGCCAACTCGGCCATCTAGCAATTCTTGCATAGATAATATTATTCATAACGTAAGGGGAGTGAAAAGTCAACAAAAAGAATTTGCATTATCGGACCACATAGCACAATTAATTACCTGTCCGACTAAAAGAATGTGTAAAATAAATTTTTGGTATGTCAAAAAACGTGATTACTCTGTGGAAAACATATCGAACTTTACGAAATATATGAACCAAATACCGTTCAGTCATATCTATGAAATAAATGATCCTAATAACGCCTTTAATGAATTCCACGACCTGTTTCAATTAATGTATAGTCTATGTTTCCCAGTCAAAAAATTTAAAATGAACGTCAAAATAAAACCAAAGTGGCTATCCCGTGGGATCAAGACGTGCAGCAAGCGTAAAAGAGAAATGCTCTGGTATTACAGGCGACATAAGAATGTTTCAAATAAAATTAAATACAAAGCATATGCAAAGCGTTATAAAACTATAATAAGACTCACACAAAAATCGCAAAATAATTATTACATCTCCTCTGCATATAACAAATCTATGGCTACTTGGTCGATTATCAAAAACTCCAAAATAAGATACCCTCCCAAGGAAATCGATTGTATACACGTTAAAGGTAAACGTACAAGAAGTCCCAATAAAATGGCTTTAGCATTTAACAACCACTTCATTGATGTAGTAAAAAAAACAAATTGCAACATAAACGAAGCATCTAAGGTAAACTACAGCAACCCTAAATCGATTTTCATGCCTCCTATAATACCGAATGATATCGAACATTTAATTAACTCGCTAAAAACTACAAGTAGCGCAGGTCATGATGGTTTAGTTACGAAAATAATAAAATCGGTAGCTAAACGAATATCGCCAGTACTCAGCTACATTTTCAATATGTGCATTCAGAATGGCATCTTTCCCAAGAGATTAAAATATACTGTTGTTAAACCACTGTTCAAAAAGGGCGATGCTGCAGATATGAATAACTATAGACCTATAGCCCTGTTACCTGTCTTCGCAAAAATTTTTGAAAAATACATTTACAATTGTATTTACAGTTTCCTCGACGTTAATTTAGTATTAAATAAACAGCAATATGGGTTTAGGAAGAACTGTAGTATAAATACCGCAGTCTATAATCTATTATCGCCAATTATAAGTAGCCTTGATAATAAAAAGCCTACAATAGGTCTGTTCATGGACATTACTAAGGCGTTTGATCATGTAGACCACAAAATATTATTAAATAAATTGTATAGCTGTGGTATAAGGGGACAAGCTCATGAACTCCTAAAATCCTACTTAACGGATAGGGAACAAATGACTATGATTTCGAAAATTTGCTCACAAACGAAAGAACTGAATGAATATACATCTCCTTATAGAATTGTAACATATGGCGTACCACAGGGTAGTATTCTTGGACCCTTATTATTTTTGATTTATATTAATGACTTCCCTGACAAAATTAATCATAAAATGACGTTATTTGCTGATGACACTACTATATTATTTACTGCTGACGATGAAAGAGAACTCGAAATTGACATTAATAACTCATTAAAAGACATAATACAATGGTTAGAATGTAATAACTTACAAATTAATTTATCCAAAACAAAGTATATTCACTTTAAAGCACGACATATCGGTAATTCAAAAGAAAACATCAATATCAATTACAAAGGTGATCAAATTTACGATGCCGATACAATAAAATTTTTAGGTTTGCAGGTTGACAAATTAGTCAATTGGAAATCCCATATAGATGTTATTTGTAACAAACTAAATAAATATTCTTATGCATTACGTAGACTACGATGTCTAGTAGATCAACATTCTGTCCTTACTGCCTATCATGGCTTTGTCGCCTCCACGTTGCGTTACGGACTTATATTTTGGGGGAATTCCACTAATAAGCAGCTAGCTTTTAAAGCTCAAAAGCGATGCATTAGGGCAATTTGTAAGTTAAGACAAACAGACTCCTGCAGACCACATTTTAAAAATCTAAAAATTTTGACATTGCCCTCAATGTATATAATGGAATGTGCTACTTTCGTTAAAAAGAATACTCATTTATTTACATATAGAAGCAGAGAACGTCTTAAAGACACTCTGACTATAATGCCAGGAAATACCCGTTTCTTTAGAAAATCTTTCTTGGGTGTGATTCCAAATATATATAACAATATTCCTAAAGAAATACGGAATATTGAGGACATTACCTTATTTAAACAAAAATTGCAGACCCATTTAATAATAAAGTGCTACTATAGCATAAGTGACTTTTTGAATGATAAGACATAGTTAAGATATTAGAACTTTTTAGTAGTCTGGTTTACTCACATTACAAAATTTGACATTTATTTAATTTGATTTACTAACGTTTAATAATTTAATATTAATCTTGACATTTAAATTTGACAATTGTTTTTCTTAAAAATAACTTGTTTATGCTATCTTAAATATTTGACTTGTGTCTTGAGAAAATTTGATGTATATTAATTACCTTAATTTAAAAACTAAAAGCATTAAGAATAAATTCTATAAGATGTTATTGCATGCCCAAATGGGTCAAATATGAGCGAAATTTCTTTGTTAAGAGCCTATGTAACTACCATATTTTGCAATAAATACTGATTACTGATTACTGATTACTGATTACTGATTACTGCTCTCCTGCACCTTCCGATGTTTACGGTAGCATGCGGCCACGCACACACCGCCGTCCTACCCGGGGCTACTGGCTGGACCGATCGAGCGAGCTCCCACTCTCACCGCTCACAACAGTCACAACCCCGGAAGCCCCCCTTTAGTCGCCTTTTACGAACATGCAGGGGATACCATAGCTCTATTCTTAATCCCGAAGCTACAGGGACTAACGGTGATATACCTAGGTTTTGAATTGAACTGTTTTTTTTCTAAGAGCACATACTTGTAATTATCACCCTTCACAACATTGAACATTGGTAGAGTCCTGATACAATCACAAAAGTTAATTAACGTCCTAGACACTTGCAATACTTGATGACCTCATTACGGTCAATATCAAAATAAAACTGTATCAATATTTTTGACAAGAGCCTCAAATCAAGGTGAACTTTAAAGACTTCGAATGTTCATCGAGCCAAGAGACCCATTACTTTGTATATTATAATAAATTAAAATTAGAAAGACTACAATTAGGTTTTTAACAAAAAAAAAAAAAACCGACTCAAACGGTAAACAATAAAACCCCATACCCCTACAAAAAAATGTTTTTTTTTTAATTGTAGCGTCTGAACCGTTAAACTTGCACAAAATATGTATTGTTACATTTGCTATATAAAAATAAAATGAAGTCAAAAAATAAAAGGTGTCCCATACAAATAGACTTGTAATCTAGTATTAACCTGGATGCGACAAGTGTTAAATAAAACAATGATTTAATCCATATTTGGTTACATGCATTGCGACTCTACCAGGCTTGTGCAGAATACATAATATGTGTATAATTGTTAATGACTGTATCGAGGAGATAAAGATGCCTTGCTCAAGCAAGATACTCGTGGTTCGTGTTTGGACGTAAAATTTTCAAAAATCGCGTGAGAAATCTTGTTATCTTTCGATTGTGTGTAATTTACTTTTATTAACTTTTTGTGAATTCTGATCAAAAGATTGACGGTACTCACAACACCTGTAGGTTGAAAAACTCGACTGGAGCAGTACCACCGTTGCACCTACTTCTGCCGTAAAGTAATTCAAACCTGTTTCAGTGGAAAGGTGCAGCCTTCGGAGTAGTAGCGCAACTCTATACGACCATAGACAATACTACATCTATATAAATAAAGTACCTGGACGCCCGAGCGTTGCTCGGATAAAAACAATTAATTTTCATGGTTTATTTTTAAGCAAAACTTTCATTGGCTTAGTGTTACTTAACAAAGCCTTTTAAAATACCTAGCTCCTAATTTAAAAAAAATTGTCGTAAAAAATAAAAAAGCAACTTGCCTGATGTTTGATCTCGGGTCTCTAGCTCCGTAGTTAGCTTTCGTAACCATTCGACCAAGAAAGCTTTAAATCCACTAACGAAATTTTTATAGCGGTCTTTCATAACGACATTGTCATTTGTTTGAAGGGTGGATTGACGGTCGACATTTGACTGCTTTCTACGCCACAATATTATTAATATTCTCCAATAGATGTCAGTAAGAGTAATTTTTATAATAAACGGCATAAACATTAAAATAAACGACAATTTCTATCAATAAAAATTTTCTGGATCGATTTATCATCCCCGAAACCAGGGTACTAAACTTCAACAAAATATTTGGAGCCGTTTCCGAGATTCAAAAAATATATTTATATATATACAAGAATTGCTTGTTTAAAGGTATTAGATTAGATAAAACTGGAGCGCAAGTAAAAGTTATTGTCTTTGTCTTTTTGTAATATTAAAATAACCGCTGTTTACAAACTATCTGGCAAATCTCTGAAACGGCTAGACTGATAGACAGGACTTTCACTGCCAAGTAGCTGATGTAATAAAGAGTAACTTAGGCTACTTTTATTCTAGAAAAATTCTAAAACTAAAGTCCACGCGGACGAATTCGCGGGCGGCCGCTAGTTGGTGGACATCACGCGTTCGAGATTTTTTGACAGGTGCTTTATAGGCGATTCTACAGCGTTGACCACCAATCCACATGTCCACTAACCCGCATCACAGCAGCGTGGTGCATTGAGCTCCAGGTTACCCAAATTATATATACCCCAATTATACATATAGAAGAAGCCCGTGCATATCTGTGGGAACCAAAATGGTTTGCAGCCATATACTCTAACTAATAATCCCTTCTCTTTGTCCCCAGGTGTTCCATCTACGAGACATCCGCTGGGAGCGGCCCCGGTTTCTCTCGAAGTCGTTCCTGGCGTTTGTCACCTTCAACATCATCACGTATTCGCTGCTAGCGGCCGAAGTGTTCACCACGAACGCTGCTGATACACTTGCTGCTAGGGTAATTGTCATTCGTGTTTTATATTTTCTGCCCGTTTTTGTAGTATTGTCATAAGAAGTACTGATGATGACAGTAAGGTGTAGAAGTGATATAGCGTTTTCAAAAAACTATCGCCTTAACTCGTTGGTCGCACGTTCTTCTATGAGCACATTACAGACGCAAAGAACATAGATAATAAAATAATGTAGTTTAAAAAACTAAAAAACACGCTTTTGTGAAAATACGAACTAAAAGTAAAAAATAAGAAGAAAATGTATTTTACTGTAAAAAAATCGTGGGGTGAATGGTGTTAGTAGTAAAATCACCCCACGCTCTTTTTACAGTAAAATACATTTTCTTCTTATTTTTTTACTTTTTAATTCGTATTTTCACAAAAGCGTGTTTTTTAGTTTTTTAAACTACATTATTTATTTTTAATTTTTTGTTGAATTATTTTTCATATTATTGCATTGTCTTCGGCCCTTGACCCCTGTGCAAATTTTCAAGTTAATCAGACGTTTAGAAATAGGTGAAAATATGAAGTTAAAACATTCCGTTACATAAATACATACAGGTCAAGCTAATAAAAGCGTGTTAAAAATGCTTGAAGCGTGCGGGTGAAAATCGACCATAACAGGCTACAACAGTAGCCACAGACAGTACCTTTAAGCCTTTGATTGACTTTTACTATAATATTTGGTGTATTATGTGGATAGTACCTGGACGCCCGAGCGTTGCTCGGATAAAAACAATTTATTTACTTGGTTTATTTTTAAGCAAAACATTCATTGACTTAGTGTTACTTTACAAATCCTTTTGAAATTAGGTATTTCAAATCCAAATAATAAAAAAATGTCACAAAAAATAAAAAAACGCATCTTGTCTACTTGAGATTTGAACCCGGGTCTCTAGCTCCGTAGTCGGCTTTCGTAACTATTCGACCAAGAAAGCTTTAATTCCGTTGACGAAATTTTTATAGAGGTCTTTCATAATTATCGACATTGTCATTTGTTTGAAGGGTGGATTGTCAAATGTTGACCATTTGACGTCTTTCTACGCCACAATATTATTAATATTTTCCAATAGATGTCAGTAAGAGTAATTTTATATTTAACTGCATAAACATTAAAAAAAACGACAATTTCTATTAATAAAAATTTGTGGATCGATTTATCATCCCCGCAACCAGTGTACTAAATTTCATCAAAATCTTTGGAGCCGTTTCCGAGATTCAAAAAATATATTTAGATATATACAAGAATTGCTCGTTTAAAAAGGTATATATTTAGATTCATTTCGTCTTAGGCTCATGCATTAAGTGTTACCACGTAACTTTCTAATGAAAACGAAACGAAGTGTCGTTCTATGCAAGCTTAACGCAACTGCTATGTGTCCTTTTATTTTGTCTTACCAACTATGGAGTGCAATGTTGTGAATGTTGTGATTGGTAGTTTGTAATGTTTAGTATATTGCGACCAAAATTTTGTAGCCGTCAATGTATCCATATCTAATTGAAATTAAGACTAAACGTCCACCACCGTTATTTACCCAATCAACCAAATTGGTACAGTGTTCCCAGAATGAGAGACGTTTCTTGCTATGTGACCAGTTCTTGCGAAATGAACTCTTGAAAATATTTACTAAAGTTTTCAAAGTACGCCGCTGTAGGTACTTGGGAATCGTGACGTGTATTTAAGTGTATTATCACCTATAGAAAGATCAATATATATAGGTTTTTATATTATGTTGTTAAGAATTTGAATGGAAGTCCCCAAAAAACTTACGATACGATTCTTTCCTTATTGCTTAGTTCAAACCTTAAATATTTTTCGTTGCCACTGAAACAACGTCGTCGTACTATTAATATCGTTTATTTTGTTGACTGGTCAATTAACGAGGGTGTCACTGAGCGACTGTAAAAATGCCACTCTCTGGTGTTTAAATTAGGATTTATTTTTACGAGATGCGTCACCATTTGTCGGTTACGACATGGATTGCGTAGTAGTGATGAGAGTCTAAGGGCTTGTCGGGAATTTTGTACGATTTAACGAATAAACCAAGCCAATAAGCCTCGAATTCATCTGAAATTTGGTATCTACGTATAAAATTTTAGACGTGCTGATATGAACCACTAATCTCCTGGAACACATCGATGTTCTTCTTCCAAACAATCGATCATCATGATCAAACTACATCAGACTACTGTTTGGACATGGCTGAAATGAAATGAAATGAAATGAAATGAAATGAAATGAAATGAAATGAAATGAAATGAAATGAAATATGAAATATTCTTTATTCACTGTACGGTTCATTTACAAACTCTTAGTGAACGTTATTTTTTTTGTTCTGTCTGCTCTGGCTCTCTCTCAAAGTGTGTTATGAGCCCGATTTTCGGCTCTTCGCATCCGGTTACTTCCTAAAGTTGAATTGCTGCGTTTAGCGACTAAATCGCCGATTTTAAAAGTAGCTAGTGTGGCCTGGCCGTAAAAGGCGTCTTTCCCAACGATTGCCAGCTTTTCGGCATGTGTGACCAGCCCACTATTACTTAGCTTACTGGCTATTAAAGATATTTCGATGGCCTTATTTCTACTTTGAATTTCCTGGCTTAGAATCTACTGTAACAACATTTTTATAGTGCCCTCTGAAACGTTGACAATAATAAAAAAAAACAACGGGTTGCACTCCGGTAGTGCCGGCAGAAGTGAATACTTGAACATTAACGTTGTGCATTTTTACCGACTTCTAAAAGAAGGAGGTACTGTATTCGGCTGTATGTATTTTTTTTTTATATATGTTAACCGATTTCTCCGCCGTTTGTGGACCGATTTTCAAAATTCTTTTTTTGTTCGTATGCTTATACTCCCGAGGTGGTCCCATTGCCATCAAATCAGGATCTGATGATGGGATCCTAGGGAAATCGAGGGGAACTCTCAAATTTTATAGCACAACAAATGATTTTCATATTTTTACTAAAGCAAAACAGGAATTTTTGTATAATTATCATCATAGCATGTTGCTGAGCTGATGATGGAAGGTCCTACGAAGGTTAGGAGTTGAGAGCAAATTCTTTCAATACGTGGTTTCTTGTTCGAAATCTTACATTTCTGAGGTAGTCCAACTGTCACCAAGTCAAAGTCTGATGATGGTATCCCAGAGAAATCGAAGGGAACGTTCAAATTTTATAGCACAACAAATGATTTTCATATTTTTACTAAAGCAAAACAGGTATTTGTGTATAATTATCATCGTATCATGTTGCTGAGCTGATGATGGAAGGTACTATGACGGTTAGGAGTTGAGAGCGAATTCTTTCAATAAATGGTTTTTTGTTGGAAATCTTACATTTCTGAGGTGGTCCAACTGTCACCATGGCAAAATCTGATGATGTGATACTAGGGAAATCGAGGGAAACACTGAAACTTTAGGCACATACATTCTTTTAGTCATATTTTTTAACATAATACAAATATTTGTGTCCGGTAATTATCACGTCATGTTGCTAAGCTGATGATTGAAGGTACAACTCCTCAACGGTTAGGAGCTGAGAGCAAATTCTTTCATTAATTTATACGTTCAGGTGGACTTATAGTAGTATTCTTTCAGGGTATAAGATGGCTATTAGATAAACATGATTATAAAAGGTATCTCGTTAACGTTTAGAAATTAACTGAAAAAAATTCCAATTATGCTTATACATGTGCAGAATTATTAAAATTACTAAAAAGAGTGAAATAAATTAAGTTTTTAACAAAAAAATAGAACCGACTTCAAACGGTAAAAAATAAAATTGTTCAGTACCTACTTCTTCTTCTTCTTTTGCTCTAGTAAGGGCCCGACTCCAAAAATAGTTTTAAGAGTCATTACCATAAGCAAGAAGAAGTAGGTACTGTACTGAACAATTTTATTTTTTACCGTTTGAAGTCGGTTCTATTTTTTTTTGTTAAAAACTTAATTTATTAATATTTTGGAATGGTTAGGGAATAATTTCACACGAATTGCTTTTATTATCAGTATTATTTTTCATCTAGTATTTTCAGTAGGTTTTCATAGAGTATTTTTATAAAGTACTCAATCATTTTCTTTCACTATTTCTTCGTCACTTTTTTAATTAATAGATGCACTTTGTTCAATGTCCATATTTTAAATACTTGATATAAACGATGTCACCCCTCCGTCTTACGAATTTCGATCAGGCCACGTGTCTTGACGCGAGTTTAAATTTTTTTACCCATCACAAAAAAAGTGTACAACGCCGCTAAAGAAGTTTTCGCTTCAAAAAATCGTTAATTGTCTTGGATAGCCTACCATCACAGACATTGTGTGGGCTGTAAGCATCTGATGTTCTATTTCCCGTTTGTACGTTTTTTATAGGAGGTCATTGTCATTATTTAGAGAATCTACAAGTCGTTCTCTGTTATTGTATACTACTGTGATATTTTAGGTAGGTATGCCTATAATTGAATTCTGATGACGTAATTCTCAGCACTTGATCAATATCAAGGACCTAGAATATATGGCTTAATTCATTTTTAGTGACGCCATTATCGGCCACGCCACACTAGCTGCTTTTATCATCGGCGATCGATGCAACTTCGCCTTTTGACGAAAATTCGTAATCGCGCAAAGGATGCTGCATAGCAGTTTCGTGGGTACCTAAAATCTAACGCGGTAGCGGATTCGCGCGTTTTGGCGTTTTCAAGTATGCACGGTGCAAGCGTTCGGTCGCTATGTTTATCTTCTAAGTCGATGCTAAAAAAAGCTAGTGTGACTTGGCCGTTACGGTGAAGATAATCAGCGAAAAAGGCGCCTTTTAGCCAATTATGGGTGGCCGCTTCGAAGGTCACAGAAAGAGGGCCGTTTCGGTTGTTGTTGATAGACACCAATAGGTAAACCTTGTTGGAGGCCTTATTGGCGGTTTGAAATACCGTAGCCCTTTCTTCATTCTTCATACCCTTCTTCATTCTCCATCCGTTCTTCATCCCAAAGTTACACGGAATTTGATGCAGTGTTCTAACGGAGGATTTTTGTTTGGTTTCAGAGTTCTTACCAGCACCTCTTCTACGGGTGCTACGCTGTGCTACTGTTCATCGTGGTGATCTTCTTCCTCATCTACGGCGTTGAGGTTTACTTCAAGGTGAGTTTCCAAAGGTTTCCACTAGCGGTTTGCCGAATGTTCGGTAATTTCGGTGTGTAGGTTGTAGAACTTTAAAGATCCGACCGGAGCCGTCGGGATTCGGGACCACTGCTGCATCCACTTCTGCCGTAAAGTAATTATATTGTGTATTGCAGTTACCGGCCAGACTTACATGAGGTGATCATCAGCCTTCGGAGTAATAGTGCAACTGCATACGACCACAGGCAAGACTTAAGCTGGCTTGAGGTTGTTGAGGTTGTATGTAGATGTCCATGGGCTGCAGCGATCACTTAACACCACGTGGCCTGCACGCTCGTCTGCTACTCAATTCAAATATTTTTTCCGCTAGTATGGAAGCAATTTTTACAAAGATCGCTGAAAATATAACCGCTTGTTGACCCGTTCAGAACACAACAACTAAATTTGTGAATTTAGACCCGTCATCTCTAATCTGACATAGAAAACTGGTGTACGTTAACCGAAATGATCATCGAGGAGAAAAAGATAGAAGGTATTGATCTGATACTTGCACTTACACACTCACTGAAAGGCAACGCTGCTACGTGCTTAACTAAGTTACAGCCTCAACAATTATCAAGGACAAAATATATCTAAGAAATACTAATGTCGACGTTTTCTAAGCCGATGACAATGCAAGACCACTTCGACCAGATAATAAAGTTTCAAATGAACACCAATAAAAATATATAAATAATTATAATTGCATAAGTTGATAAAAAATGCTATGCAATAGCTTTACCGCGGCAGTCCCCGAATGCCACTTATAATTTTTTTAATAGCGTTGCTCAAAAAGTGACGTATTGCAGGGACGTATAGCGTACGGGAAGTGGGCTATTACACACTCGTGCTTTTTCTTTACCTTTTCCGCACTTGTGCGTTCTCTTTCCCAACTGTCAAAATAATGTCTATTAAAAAGAAAAAAAAAACAACCACGAAGTTCTGGTTAAAGATATTTATTCTCAAAAGAAATTATTACATTTCACTTGATGAGAACTTACATGTGAAAATTTATATAAAGTGAGCATACAGAACATTTTCATAAATAACAAATGAAACGAAAGGAGTCTTGTGCACAATTACTGTTAAAAGGATTTGCAAGAGAATCAAAGAAATTGTTAATTGCGCGGGTAGAAGAAAATATTTTTGCTTACTAATGCCTGTCGAGAAACGAAATAATGTTATCTGTTCTTTATGGAAGAATGTAACAGGGTCGGACTTAGACATGCTCAATAACGTATTGTTTTAGTTTATTTTTAAATTTGACGAAACTATTTAAATTTTTAATATCTATTGGTAATTTATTGTATAACTTTGCTCCCTGAAAATAAATTGTTTGCTTACCGTAATTTGTTCGAACTTTGGGAATATAAATGTCATTTGCATTACGAAGAATTTTTTTACCCATGCACCTGTTAGAAATGAGTTTTATATGTGTATTTATTTTATTATCTATTATTTTCTTTATTAGTATGCAAGTATTATAGTAATATATTTGATTAATGTTCATGATTTTAGTTTCTTTGTACAACCTGTCAGTCGGAGTTAAAAAGTCATAGTTAAATAAGAGTTTTACGATTTTGTTCTGACTAATTTGTAAATCTTTCAATGTAGTTTTATAGGCACTTCCCCAGATTTCAATTAAATATTCTAAGTGCGGTTTAACGAGTGTATTATATATCATGGAACGTACTCGTTTAGGCAAACATCGTATGCATGCATATAGTGAACCCAACAACGATGATAATTTCAATCTTATTTTGCCTATATGGCCCTTCCATGACAAAGAGTCATCTAAAACGAGACCTAAATATTTTTCTTTAGAAGTTTGTTTAATTTTAGAATTATAAAGGGTAAGAGGCAAAAAAGTACCAATCTTTTTGTTTTTTGCTTTAAAAATAATAAATGAGGTTTTAGACGTATTAACGGTTAGCAAATTACACTGGAACCAATTTTGAAGCGCATTTAAATCTGTTTGAGCTCGTGGAATGATTTCTTCTATTGAACGTCCGAAATAAAATACACAAGTGTCATCCGCGTATAGGGAAACTTCACCGCTTAGGTTTAAGTCTGTTATATTATTGATATAAATCAAAAACAGGAGCGGACCGAGAATTGATCCTTGTGGTATCCCGTAAGTTATAGGCTGCGGAGAACTTTGGTAGTTACCGATCTTAACAATTTGGTATCTATTTTTCAGGAAATCTTCAAGAATTTTTAATGCTTTGCCACCGATACCTATGTGCTCTAATTTTTTTACTAAAAGTGAATGGCTTATCGAATCAAATGCCTTTTTTAGGTCAATAAACACGCCAAGCGCGATGTTTTTTTTATCTATATTATCTTTAATTTTGGTAATTAAGTCTATGGTGGCTGCTAGGGTATTTGATTTTGGTCGAAAACCATATTGCCGGTTAGAAATAAAGTTAATAGATGAAAGGTACGTAGAAAGACTGTTGTGAATATTTTTTTCAAAAATTTTAGACATAACTGGCAACACAGAGATTGGCCGGTAATTGTTAGGGTCTGTTTTAGAGCCTGATTTATGTATTGGGGTAACTTTAGCGACTTTGAGTTCATTTGGAAATAGTCCGTTTTCAAAACTGTCGTTTATACAAGCAGTTAATTTTGCTAGGATGTATGGCTTCATACATTTAAGTGCCTTAGTGGTAATATTATCTATCCCGGAACTTGAGTTAGAGTCTAATTCATCAATAATCTTCGAAACTTCATTTTCATTACAATTATCAAGAATTTGCAACTGCGTATTTTTATTTCCTTTTATTGTACTAAATATATACGTGGAGTTATTATAATTGCCTTTTGAAATATTACATGCTAATTTTGATCCTATGGTAGCAAAAAATAAATTAAATTCCTCGCAAACACGGTTGCCGTTTGTAATTTCTTCTTGTTGAATTATCAACTTTGGAGGGACAATATCAGTTTTTAATTTATTTTTTGCTAAAGTTTGTATAAGGTCCCACGTCTTTTTTGGGTTATTTTTACATTTATAAAAAGAATGTGTGTAGTATTTACTTTTTGTTTTTGCTATGAGTTCTGTTACTTCATTCCTAATGCGTTGGTGTTTTAGTGTAAGGTTTTCTTTTTCATGGTCATTAGAGCATTTTTTAAGTTGTTGCCAATAGTTATTCCTGTGATTTATACTAGTAATAATATTTTTGTTAATCCAATCTTTTTGAGGCAAGTTTTGTATTTTAATTTTAGTACATTTACATCTTTCCAGGGTATTTTTAATGATTTTATGTAAATCATGAAAATCAACATCATTATCTGTGGCACAAAACTCCTTTTGACAATATTTACGTACAAGATCATAATTTATTGATTCAAATTTTTTACGCTGTGGTGGCTCTGGTTTAAATTTCTTCATTCCCAAAAATATTTGCTTGTGATCTGACATTGATGAATCAATTAAAGCTACATGAAAGGTTCTGTCTTTTAGATTTGTAAGCACGTGATCTAATATAGTATTAGTAGTTGCTGTTGTTCGCGTTGAGTATTGTTCTTCTAATTTATTCAAAATAGTAAATCCGGATTCATGGATAACGTTAATATATTTTTCTGTATTTCTGTCAGTGGTCAATAAGTCGAAGTTGAAGTCACCGAAAATCATTGCTCTTTTCCTGTTTTGTAGTTGCATTTCAAATTCTAGCAGAAAATCATTGATGTTCGAGTCTCCTGGTTTATATATAAGCCCAATATCTATTTTTAGTTTCTTAAGTGTGACCCATAAATAATTATTGTTGTTTGAATATTTTTGTTCCGAAAAACATTGATTTATATCATTATGTATAAAAATGGATACACCGCCCCCTCTGTTGTTTGTTCTGTAACAGTAGTAATGAGTATAGTTAGGTATTTGTATGCTCTCTGCTTCTTCTTCACTTTTTATCCAGGTCTCAGTTAGCAGAATTAAATGTATTGGTATATCCACTGAATGCATAAATTAAGTTTTTAACAAAAAAATAGAACCGACTTCAAACGGTAAAAAATAAAATTGTTCAGTACCTACTTCTTCTTGCTTATGGTAATGACTCTTAAAACTATTTTTGGAGTCGGGCCCTTACTAAAATGTCGTAGCATTAGTTCTAAATGGGCACCGACAGTACAGACAGTGGGACAGTAGGTACCTACTTCTTCTTGCTTATGGTAATGACTTAAAACTATATTGGAGTCCGTGCCCATTCAGAACGAAAGGTACACTATATTTACTAAGACAGGACATTTTACTAAGGGCCCGACTTCAAAAATAGTTTTAAGAGTCATTACCATAAGCAAGAAGAAGTAGGTACTGAACAATTTTATTTTTTACCGTTTGAAGTCGGTTCTATTTTTTTGTTAAAAACTTAATTTATTTCACTCTTTTTAGTAATTTTAATAATTCTGCACATATGTATAAGCATAATTGGATATTTTTTTACTTAACTTCTAAACGTTAAAGTGATACCTTTTATAATCATGTTTATCTAATAGCCATCTTATACCCTGAAAGCATATCAGTCCACCTGAATGTATAAATAAATGAAAGAATTTGCTCTCAGCTCTTAACCTTTGAGGAGTTGTACCTTCAATCATCAGCTTAGCAACATCAGGTGATAATTACCGGACATAAATATTTGTATTATGTTAAAAAATATGACTAAAAGAATGTGTGTGCCTATTAAGTTTCAGTGATTCCCTCGATTTCCCTAGTATCATATCATCAGATTTTGACATGGTGACAGTTGGACCACCTAAGGAGTATAAGGTTTTGAACAAAAAAATACATACTGAAAGAATTTGCTCTTAACTCCTAACCGTCGTAGTACCTTCCATCATCAGCTCAGCAACAAGATATGATGATAATTAAACACAAATGCCTGTTTTGCTTTCGTAAAAATATGAAAATCATTTGAAGTGCTATAAAATTTGAATGTTCCCTTCGATTTCTCTGGGATCCCATCATCAGACTTTGACTCGGTGACAGTTGGACCACCTCAGGAATGTAAGATTTTGAACAAAAAACCATTTATAGAAAGAATTTGCTCTCAACTCCTAACCGTCGTAGTACCTTCCATCATCAGCTCAGCGACATGATATGATGAAAATTATACACAAATGCCTGTTTTGCTTTAGTAAAAATATGAAAATCATTTTGTTGTGCTATAAAATTTGAATGTTCCCTTCGATTTCTCTGGGATCCCCTCATCAGACTTTGTCTTGGTGACAGTTGGACCACCTCAGGAATGTGAGATTTCGATTAAAAAACTATTTATTGAAAGAATTTGCTCTCAACTCCTCACTGTCGCAGAACCTTCCATCATCAGCTCAGCAACATGAAATGATGATTACTATGCACAAATATCTCTTATGCTTCAGAAAGTATAGGAAAATCAATGTGTGTGCCTATAAAATTCGAGAGTTCCCCTCGATTTCCCTGGGATCCCATCATCAGATCCTGATTTGGTGACAATGGGACCACCTCGGGAGTATAAGCATACGAACAAAAAAAGAATTTTGAAAATCGGTCCACAAACGGCGGAGTAATCGGTGAACATATATAAAAAAAAAAAAAAATACATACAGCCGAATACAGTACCTCCTCCTTTTGGAAGTCGGTAAAAATACAACGAAGCTCGTCAAGCTTGCCCGGTCGAACGATGCTTCTTATGTTGGTGTAGAATAAGTTCATTGATGATTGTAAGGATTTGATATCGTAGGTATTAAGGATTTCATGAGTTATTAATTGGTTTTCTGGGTTCTCGCTGTTCACTTGGCTGAACTTTTGGGAGTGACATGTATTTCGTCGTTTTTTGTCAGGGTTATAATTTTTGGATAACCATTAAAATATTTTATAGTGAGATCTGATTCGCCATTTTGTTGTCTTTGAATAAGCTCCTTTCTAAGTTGTTTTAAATATAATTGTTGCGCAGGAGTAGCATCTGAGAAAATTTTTATATTTTTGTTTGTTATTTTATTTTTATTTTTTAGGATTTCTTTAACAACCAATGATGAGTCCAGATACACCTTTATAGGACGGTTGTTTTCAGAGTTGTACTTTCCAATTCTTGACGTATTTATTTGTGTAATATTACATTGAGCGAGCGTACTAATTATGTTCAGTGTTTCCGTTTTATCATGTTGCCGCCTTGTTTCAACGGTAGATCCGTGAAGTTCGGGAAGTTTTAGATGTTTTTATGATTCAAGCAAATATTTCTAAAAAGAAGCTACCAATTTGTTTCAATATCAGATTTAATGATTTAATTCAATGAGTTAGGTTAGGTTTCATTTCATTTCATCTCATTAACATTTTCATTTCATATCAATACAAAAATTCTACTGAAGACTTGGCTGTATGGGCATAGTTCCCTTTGCCTACCCAGAATGGGTGAAGAAAAAAAAAAAAAATCTCTGCATATAGGTATTCTTTTACGGTTGGCGCCATTTTTCAAAAATGTTCTTTGCGAGTTTTTATTATTTTATTAAATTGCTTCATATTTTCGCAACGGTATTAAAAATAGTTGTTCAGTACACGTGCGGAACCGTCATTGGAAGGAGTTCCAACTGTCAACCCTCACCTTCGGCTGCGCCTCGGCTCGGGTAGACATTTGTCGGAACTCCTTGCAATGACAGCCTTTCCGCACTTGTAATGAAATATACAATTTTTTGACATCTATTCCACCATTGAACCGCCCAATGATTGATCCTGCGGTGGATCCGCCACTTCTGATATCGGCGTACGTCCCTCCATTTATTAAAGGAAACACCAATTGTACGATAAATTGCGTCGGAACACAAATTTCACCTTCTTAAAATCACAATTCTATTATTATTTATTACAGCGAAAATGAGTAATCAACTCTTGCTTACAAAGTTGTCAAGGCGACGCTGTCATATACAGCGGAATATGCAATCTGACTGCGACATACATACATGCCGTGCCGAAGTCTGCCGAACTTAGACGATTGTCAGGTTTATTTCGTTACGAAATTTCTTGATTCAGTCGCCGCGCTCAAAGCCCGCGATAAAAGCTATGCAATAGCTTAAAAATATTTTGTCAAACGATGAAAGCAACCATCTGTTGCTGAATATTACTAACTTATAGTTTAAAGCTTGGCTTCTGAAACGGGGTGTTAATTAAACTGAGTCATTTAGACGAACATTCTGTTAGTTATGTTGACAATCCAAAAATAGTAGGTGATATTTGTACTTAGGAAAATATATTATTAGTTACTATATTAGCCGTGCGACAAGAATCCTATAAATAAATTCACTAAAAAATTATTTGCGGCTTATAAAACCAGTACCTATGGAACAATAGTCAGGATGATGTTTTGTTTTGACGAACTTGAAAAAATTGTCATTAAAACTTACATAAAGGCAGAAACAGAACACTTGAACGCTAAGCTCGTGCGATCTTATAAGTTATAATTATAACGCATGCACTTCTCACACTTTGATTTTTCTTAATAAATACCATCTATACAAATAATTATACTTTTTAAATAGGTTCATAGGTTTAAATATATTTAGGTTCATGTCTCTTATCAAAATCGTATAGTATATCTATTGTTAGAGGTTGGTTATTAATGTTAGTATAAATTTTAATCTACCGCCGAGATAATAATCTGGTATCCCTAATTAAAGTACTTATTCATGTGAAGTTCAAAAATTTCTTTGTTTATAATCCATTTTCATCTATTCTTTTTTGACGTGATAACGTCTTTAAAATCGTTTTAGTCGGGTGACATGTTCAGAAACTTGTGTCACACCAAAACCTCACGAGCGCGATCGCAGGTATAACGAGAGAGAGACGGACCGATCTCCCGTCTCATCTCGAGCGCTGCCAGTCATTCCGTGAAACTTGTCACGCGGAATCCTCACGAGCTGAGGCTGGCATAGCGTTCGAGTGAGTGGACCGATCTTCCGTCTCTCTTACTCTAGCGGCAAACAAACGAATGGAGATTTTCTCGTGCGGACGTTATCACGTAAACATCTCGATCGTAAACCTACTTTACAAACCTTTGCCGGTTTTTTTTGGGTCTAGAACAGCTATTGTGACGTTGTTGCCAAGACGAGTCCATATGGCTTGCAATGGCTTGCATTGTACAATAAGTTATTCGAAGCTTCTCTAAAGGCTTTTCTCTACAAGCCTACAAGCCTTAGTCACAATTTGTAGCTTTGTCGTTTTGCATACAACATATTTTGATATTATCTTACTAACCAATTTATTAACTCTGTTTAGTTGTACAGATAGTTGAAGTTGGTACACATTATTGATCAAAAAATTTAATATTACATATTACTTTATACAGGTAGCATGAACGATTCGGGTCGTATAATATGTTTCCACCACGACACGCGCGTCCGTGTTAAGCTACTTATCCCGACCTTGCTTATTGTTCTATGGGCTATTAAGCCCATAGCTCGAGCTATATACGGCATGATGGTGTATTGTGAGTGTAATGGCAGACTATTTGTAACTTGTCTTTTGTTAGGGTTGCCACCTAAAAGTATCCTCAAAAGTATTAGGCTTAATGTGTCCTCCGAATCACGGAAACGTGCATGAAATTTTCCACTAGCGATCTCACACCCGACCGAGCTCGTTTGGCTTAGCCGCTGGGCCATTTTTTTTTGGTTTGGGGGGAAACCTTCAAAAGGTACCCGGCACCTTGGGAGAGGATACCGGGTTATGTGGGATTTGACTGCACTAAAACCCCCTCGGTGGCCTGCCTCTGCGCTTGGGGAGGACTCCGGGATCTCCAGTGGAACGCACCGGTGTACTCCACGCGCGGCGCTCCGAATGGGCCCATCTTCGAACAGAACAGATGTGCTCTACTGCACCTTCCGATGCTTACGGCGGCATGCGGCCACGCACACACCGCCGTCCTTCCCGGGGCTGCTGGCTCGGCAGATCGAGCTCCCACTCACACCGTCCACAACCCCGGAAGCCCCCTTTTAGTCGCCTTTTACGATCAGGCAGGGGATACCGTAGCCCCATTCTTAATCCCGAAGCTACACCTGCGCGCTTCATTTCCGTTTTTGAATAAATGCGGCCAAATGTAGCTAGTAAATAGCCTAAATGTTTTAAAAATATGTTTCAATGTTTTACACAAAGCTGCAGATATACAAAGTATTGTTAATTGTTCATATTTTCTGTTGAACCTTATGCGATAATGAGTTAATTATATATCTATGTATTTAACGACATGTTTAAGTGCTATTTTTAATTATTTACAAATATGAGAATAACTATGATGTCATATTTTAAAGTGTGCTTCAGCTACACATACATCTTTAAATATATCCTTCTTGGTACTATAACATCTCATTTTCCATTGAAAAAATATTATGTTTTATTTCTAGTGTATTTTGCGAAAAGCATAAAACTCTGCGGTGAGAATTCTATTAAATTTGATCGTTAAAGCGATCGTTATGATACAGTCATGTGAGTCGAACTCTACCACAACAAATGCAAAACATAACATTCCAACCGTGATGGCATCCTTGACGGAACAATACGATACTCTATGGTGTTGGTGTCATAATGATCTATTGATTAAACACGATTGAGGAAGTCTCAGTTGATAGGGTTGTCACTGGTCTATTGGTTCTTGGTTGGGCCCTTAGTAAAATGAAGTATCTTTCGCTCTGAATGGGCACCGACTCCAAAACAGTTTTAAGAGTCACTACCATTAGCAAGGAAAAGTATCAAATGCGAAGTACTGAATAATATTATTTTTTACCGTTTGAGGGTGTTTTTTTTTGTTAAAAAGTTATATAATTCAATTCGAACAAGTAGTTCCTGAGATTAGCGCGTTCAATCAAACAAACTCTTCTGCTTTACTCGTATATATTAGTATAGATTGTAAGCTGGCATGTCCCCACTACTCACAAAAAGCATGCAATATTTTAAAGACTAATTCTTTCTTTTATCAACGTTGTGGCGCCTATTGTCCCGTCATGCGACAATGTTCATAATCATCGTACAAACAAACAAATTAGAAGAGCACATTTGGATAATTACGAACTGTGCTTAAACAAACTATTGCCTTATCGTTTACGACGTTGGACTACATTTTTTTATGGTTGCACTTTGCCCATTATTGTTATATTTCAGTAATACTGAGTTACGAAAAATTAAAAAAGCTTTATTACTTTCGATCCGTTGAAAGAGTCACAGTTGACAGGGTATGATCATTTGTTCATCATATTGTTTATTTTATGGCTGAGTTAATGACCAATATGACGATTACAACTCTAATATGCTTGGAGAATAACTACAGCTACGTACAAACATAAAACCTTAGAACATAAGCGAATAGCGTAACGAGTAACGAATAATTTAAACTCGCGTAGTTTTTTGTGAGTGTACGCTCATTTCGGCTACTTTTTGCACCTAAAATTTTCAAATCTCTCCTATCTCCTATAGCGATTCTTAAATGGGCTTGTGTAAGGTTAATAGCTCTGGATCATACAGAAAAGACTAAGTAAAAAACCTACTGGATCTAATTTTTTACGCAGGTAGATCCGATAATTTTAGAGTTTACCAATTTTTTATCCACGATCAATTCTTCGTGGTCATCTATCTAATATCTTTAAACGAGCAATTCTTGTAAATACCTAATAATTTGAATCTCGGAAACGGCTCTAACGAATTACATGAAATTTAGTGCCCAGGGTTTCGGGGGTGATAGATTGATCCAGCTAAGTTTTATTTTTAGAATTTGTCGTTTTATTCGAATTTTCAGCGATAATCAACTTAAAAATAAAATAACTCTTTCTGACATTTTTATTTTTATTTTTATAAATAAACCTAACAATAAGGCAGACGGGCCGCGTGATGTTAAGCGATCACCGTCGCCCATGGACACGGGCAACCCTAGGGGAGCCGCCCGAGCATTGCCGCCTTTGAAGGAGAGCTTTTTTTACAGCTTTCTTGAAGAACCCCATGTTATAGTCCACCGGGAATGCCTCAGCTGGAAGGTTGTCCCATAACCTACACGTCCGTGGTAAAAAGGAGCGTGCAAAGCGGACTGTGGAGGACCGCCACGAGTCCAGATGGTGCCGGTGGAACTGTAACCTTCGTCTGGTGGTATAAACATGGAATGGTGATGTAGGCATCAATTTGAAGAGTTCCTCGGAGCACTCACCATAGTAAAGTCGGTAGAACACGCAGAGCGAGCCTATGTCTCTTCGCAAGCTAAGCGGTTCTAGCCTGTCAGTCAATCTTGGGTCGTTGACGATTCGGACTGCGCGCTTTTCAACGGAGTCAAATGGGTGTAGCTGGTACTTCGGTGCTCCTGCCCAGAGATGGGAGCAGTACTCCATGTGGGGTCTGACCTGGGCCTTATACAGCGTCAGGAGTTGCCCCGCAGTGAAGTACTGCCTCGCTCTGTTGAGGACACCAAGCTTTTTTGATGCCAATTTGGCTTTGTACTCCAAATGACTCCGGTACTGCACTTTACTCGTAATGTCAACTCCCAAGATACCGACGCTTTCACCGATGGTGAGCGCGGTGCCCTTGAACTGGGGCGCTATAACAAATGGGGCTTTTTTAGCGGTAAACGCGCAAACTTGTGTCTTCGTGAGGTTAAACTCGACAAGGTTAAGTCGACCTCATTCCGAGACTCGCTCCAGAGAGTTCTCGACTTCAGATACAAGTTTGATTCTGCTTTCCTCCACTTGTGACCTAGAGGCATTGGCTCGACAGGTGTATAGTGCGTCCACCGTACTATCATCTGCATAGCAATGTATACTGCGTGATTGTTGCAGCATGTCATTGATATGCAGAATGAATAGTGTAGGGGACAGCACTGAGCCTTGGGGAACACCGGCGTTAATGGGCTTCATATCTGAGCAGCATCCGTCAACAATTTGGACAATATTAATAATATTGTGGCGTAGAACGCCGTCAAACGTCATCCGCCAATCTGCCGTTCAAACAAATGACAATGTCGATTTAAAAGAGCCCTATAAAAATTTCGTTTATGGAATTATAGATTCCTTGGTCGAATGGTTACGTAGGCTGACTGCGGAGCTAGAGACCCAGGTGCAAACCTCAAGCAAGCATATTGTGTTTTATTTTTTTATTTTTGCTACAATTTTTTCTTTTAATTGGGAGCTATTTCAGATGGCGCGTTGTTAAGTAACACTAAGCCAATGAGTGTTTTGCTTATAATTAAACCAAGAAAATCAATTGTTTTTATCCGAGCAACGCTCGGTCGTCCAGGTACTGTACATTTATTAAAGCTTCGTTGGAAACATTATTCTTGTCGTCCATAGATAAAACAGCATTGACATTGTCTTTTCTTGTTTCAGTTACGAGGCGAGTTCCTGAAGCAGACGAAGGTGTGCACGATTGTGTCGCCACGGCCTGGACCGTCTACTGCGGCTGAGGGGGACGATGTGCAGGACACCCTTGTTACTAAACAGGTACATTAATATTGTGGCTTTTGTAGTGTGTGTGCCTAACTCGCACTCACTATCCTTCCGCCAGCGGCTTCGCCCGCGTGGATCCGTTTAATGGGTCCCCGTAGGATAAAAAAAGTCTGTAGTCTGTAAAGTCGGTTAACTGACGATAGTTGAACGTGACAACGTCATAAGAAAATACTTGTTGCTATAAACAATTGACACCACGTTCACTTTTCACTGCACTTCATACTTGACGAAAACATGTAAATGTATTATTGTGTAGCAGCTGTCTCTGTCTCTTTGTCGCTCGTTCTGCGCTCTCGCTTGCACTTTAAGCCTTAAATGAAACGCCTCAGAGCGAGGTAACGCCGCATGCGTCATGTTTTTTCGTGCGTGCAGCCGGCTCCATCGAATTAAAAGACGTTGTCACGTCAAAGTCAAAAAGTAGCCTATGTTACTCAGGGTGAATGTAGCTTTCTAATGGTGAAGGAATTTTTGAAATCGGAACAGTAGTTTTTGAGTTAATTCATCACAAACATACAAAATAGAAATCTTTCCTCTTTATAATATTAGTATAGATATATATTGGGCTAAGGCATTTATGGAACAGTTACAATAAAGACTTCTTCAACTACAGACGCCTTCTTATTCCCGCCGATCCTGTAACGTCACTATATGGCGACCCTGCCAGGCTTCGAACCTGGAATTTTCTGACGTCCTGTATCTGTATTTTTGATTGATTGATTTCTATTACCAGTTTTATTTCTGTTTCATCCATATTTATTTCCTTTCACAAACTATCCTTTCACATCTACCAGATGTCCTGGCATTCCAGTCTAGATTTAGTCTAGTCTAAATTTTTACTATTTGCTCTAGAGGCTATGAACAGTCGTGCTTTTGTAGCAAGGGATGATATGTATATTTCATTACAAGTGCGGAAAGGCTGTCATTACAAGGAGTTCCGACAAATGTCTACCCGAGCCGAGGCGCAGCGAAGAAGCACGTGTACTGAACAACTATTTTTAATACAGTTGCGAAAAAATGAAGCAATTTAATAAAATCACAATAAACTCAACTAACTAATCATCTAAACTCGCAAAGAACATTTTTGAAAAATGGCGCCAACCGTAAAAGAATACCTACCTATATGCAGAGATTTTTTTTTGTTTTCTTCACCCATTCTGGGTAGGCAAAGGGAGCTATGCCCATACAGCCAAGTCTTCAGTAGATTTTTTTATTGATATGTAATGAAAATGTTAATGAGATGAAATGAAACGAAACCTAACCTAACTCATTGAATCAAATCATTAAATCTGATATTGAAACAAATTAGTAGCTTCTTTTTAGAAATATTTGCATGAATCATAAAAACTTCTAAAAGTTCGTGGTTGTTTTTTTTAATAGACATTATTTTGACAGTTAGGAAAGAAAATGCACGAGTTCGGAAAAGGTAAAGAAAAAGCACGAGTGTCTAATAGCCCACTTCCCGAACGCTATACGTCCCTGCAATACGCCACTTTTTGAGCAACTGTATTATAAAAGTCTTTACATCTATACTAATAATATAAAGCTGAAGAGTTTGTTTGTTTAAACGTGCTAATATCAGGGAAATTTTTCAATTCAAAAATATATTATTGTGTTGAATGGTCCATTTATTGAGGAAGGCTATAGGGGAAAAAAAGTAAAGTTCACGCGGACGTAGGACGTAGGGCGGCCGGCTAGTTCTATATAACATGGTATTGGTTATTTTTAATTCCCATGATAGTTAGTTACTGGCACAGACCAGTTATAGGTGGTCTGTGGTTACTGGAAAGGCGCAAGATCCCAAAATGAGTCTTTTGTAGTTTTTTCAACCTATCTCGCGTATCCTACTATCTAATATCCTACGCGCGTATGACTAAAATCTTTGTATAGTTATTTATAACTTAATTTGTGCTCCTTCCTCAGGGCATCCAAACCGACCTAGCAGACTCAGATGGCACTGTGGACCCCCGGTCGGTGAACCACTCTCAACTGCACCAGTCGCGTGTTGGGCTCGTCAGCCAGGCTCTGATGCTCATCCTCATCGCGGGCTTCCTCGCCTCGGAGACCCTGAGCGAGTTCTGGAAGACCAAGTGAGTAATACTGAGGAAATAATTTATACCCATTTCTGCCATAAATCAATTTGATTGTGTTTCAGTGGATAGGTGCATTTGCCACACCGAATTTAATATCCGATTTTAGTTGCTGAATTTTTTTTAAATATTGATTAGTGACTAACAGCTAACAATTCTCCAGGGTACCGGTGGTGTCGCGCAACTGGCACGACCTAGTGTTCCGTCTCGCCGAGATCGGCGTCGCGATATGGTTCCCGTGCGTGCTGTGGAACTGCATGGCTCCCGAGCGGCTCTGGCTCTTGAACCCGCGCCGCCTGTTGGCCTCGCAGCTGGACGACGCGCGCCTCGCGGACCTGCTCGCGCACCACCAGGAGGCCAAGGTTGGTACACGCCACACTCCACACCCAACACGCCACCCGTCACACGCCACAAGCAATACGCCACGCGCTACACGTCACACGTCACACGCTACACGTCATACGCCACACGCAACATGTCACACGCCACACGCTGCAAGCAAAATGTCATGCAACATTTAACATTCGTCACTCAGAAGACCAAAATTGGTTTTCCAAAAGAAATTATGTACTCAGAATAAGTTCTGTTGACATATTAGATTCACGTTTTGCCCGAGGCCTGTGAGGAGATCACTTTAAATGGGAAATGTCTAATTTTAAAAAATGGCCGCTCCTGTAGGCGACAAGGCTTTACATGATCAAAACTTTGAGGTTTTCAGGGTTTCAGTAAATTTTTCTATTGTGTATTTTTTACTGTATATTTTTAACGGCAAACACGTATGCAATCGAGAACAGAGTTTCATACGTTCTTCAGCATTTATGTTGCTTTTATCATTTATTACTTGATGGCGATGTTGCCAGTCTTCAGCTATGTGCTTATTGTATCGTAAATTATGATATTCGAATGTATTTGTTGGCATAGGTATTCGTCGTTGCACTCATATGCTGATATTATGCATATGCAAGCATTTATTTGTTGCGCTGTGCGTGCTCTCATAATGCCACATTTGTGATATTCTGCAAATGGTGCAGGTTCCGTCTTTGCTATGCGGACAAAATTGTCCAACATTGGATCAATTGTCTAAAGATGATTTCATATAGTTTGGCAAACGTTGCGGCAAACTTTTTGAAAGTCCTTCTGTAAATACTTGAAGTGAACAATACAACAATATAGTATTATTTTAATAATATAGGGTTGGTGATGAATGTTATGTGGGGTGCACAATACTAATAAACGTAGAGAGATGTAGTAGAATCAGTTTTTAAAGGTCCTAGCCAAAACTGCGTCTTAAGATGACATTATGACGGGTACTGCGAAAATTCATAGCGCTATAGATGCAATCGAATTGGTGCTAATAGTACTCTTTAAATTTTATAAGCAAAATGTATTACAGTTTACAGTCAAAAGAAATGGAACTGGGATCTCATTCTATGTAATGTTTGCCACAAATGTTTGTCAAACAATGCCATCCAAGCTTCGGGTTAAAAAGGCTTCGGATTGGTTACTACTGTCCTCACTTCAATATTGCAAATCGATTCCCAGATATTGGCGCGGTTTGTACACTTGCGATGGCACCAGAGGGCGCTACTCGTTGTGGAGGTGTTCCGCCATTGGATTGTATGGCGTTTCCTTGAGTTGTTAGTCCGTCTCAACGGTAGACCATTGGCTGTTAGGTGTATCGAGGGGTGTGGTCAAACGGTAAGTGTGAATAGGTTTTTGAGATAAGTCATTATCACATTAATTAACTAGACGAATTAGTCATGATTGTCTAGAAATAAGGAAAAATAAGTGGCAGTGTCGAAAATTATTCCATTGTAGTTCTACAAATGTATACTTAATGCTTTAATTATATTGTCAGCTAGCCAAACGTGATTGTTTAAGAAGTTTTTTTATTGTTTAAAAAGCGGCGTAAGGTGGTTTAAGGTTTTTAAAGGAAAAAAGAGTAATATTTTTGTAAAAAAGTTCTAACTTCAATCTCCTATGACTTGGTTTGATGCAATGGGTCCCTCCCTATAAATAAGGCTATTTTTAAATTTCAAATTCGATATATAAAATGTGCGTGCATATTTATCAGTTATTTTAACGGTTTTTGTTATTTCCGTTAGCAGAATGTGGAAACAGACTCGCTGGTTGGCAGCGTCGGCTCAGCAAGGGACTGCTGGATCTGCTACGACGGATCCCGACCGGAGCCACTCATCACGCCGTGCCGCTGCACCGGCGACGTGGCCGCCGTTCACCACGATTGCTTACGTCGTTGGCTCGTAGAGGTATGTCCCATCATCATCATCATCATCGTCAAAATTATCAGTAACATACGCACTGATGGGCAACGTCGGTTCAGCAAGTACATCCTTTCCAATAAAAAAAAAGAATCATCGAAATCGGTTAGCGTGATATTGAGTTATTCGTCCATTTGTCGCGCAGCTACTTAGTGCGAATTTAAGACTTATATGGTTTTCGCATGGATGCCATTGTCAGAACTGCACCAAATTAAAATGGGATCACTCGGAAAGTATCAGCTTTCAAATAAAAAAACAATCATCAAAATCTGTTCACCCATTCGTGTTAAGTTCTGATGTAACAAACATAAAAAAAATACAGACGAATTGATAACCTCCTCCTTTTTCATTGAAGTCGGTTTAAAAAATTAATATAAAATAAATTATTTTCATTGCAGAGTGCTGCGACTCCTGACGGCCTGAAATGCAAAGTATGCAACACGCCATACATAGTTCAAGAAACAAACAGGTATAATTTAATTTTTCTATATATTTTTCGTACGCAAGCGAATGTTAATTTGTTTTTTTTAAGTATTTCAATAGGAATATGCATAAATTTTATTTTAATGTACAAAATATGTATTTAAGAGGCCGTATACATATAATAAACTATTAAATTGGCCACTTTTTCATTTTTATTACGTTGTTTTGCTTAACACACCTGAAGACGTTGACAGTAAAAATAATGTAGTTTAAAAAACTAAAAAACACGCTTTTGAGAAAATACGAACTAAAAACTAAAAAAATAAGAAGAAAATGTATATTACTGTAAATAAAGCGTGGGGTCCATGGTGTCAATAGTATCTTAAAAACCACCCCACGCTTTATTTACAGTAATATACATTTTCTTCTTATTTTTTTAGTTTTTAGTTCGTATTTTCTCAAAAGCGTGTTTTTTAGTTTTTTAAACTACATTATTTATTTTTAATTTTTTAGTTGGATTTTTATTCTCATATTATTGCATTGTCATCGGCCCTTGACCCCTATGCAAATTTTCAAGTTAACCAGAAAATTATATAAATTAACAAAAATCATATTTTGCAAATTGAAAAATGGAATAATTTTATCAAATTAGTGTATTGTCATCGGTCCTCAATAAATCTACAAAGTTTGAACGAAATCTGGCCGTTTAAAGTGGGTCAAAATCGCGCCCAAAGAAGTCGGTTACAAACAAACATACAAACATACAGGTGAAGCTAATAAAAAGCGTGTAATGAGGCATCGATATAATATGTAATAGGTATAGAATATTATATATTTCCGAATAATTTTAAAACCATTAACGGCTCGAAAAAATGCTATGTATTGAAGGAAAACAGGAAATTAAGTCACTTTTTTCCACTTTGATACAAAAATATTAGTAAAAAAAATATTGAACTTAGTCAATTTTGAAAGGAAATGGGCTAGAAATTGTAATTTATTTCTGCAAATTGGAATAATCTTTCATAAAATGTATTAGACATAAATACACTTCAGTTCATAATCAATTCATTTCCTGAAAAAATAAAACAAATTCTTATGAAAATTTGGCATTAAAAATCTTTTAAAGTAACCTAAAATAAAACTCGCATTATAATTCTTGACGAAAGCTAAATAAGTGGCTAAAGTATTAGATTATTATAATGATCACTTATATTGTGCCATGAAACTTATTGGAAATTTATACTATATTTTAACTGCAAAATCTCTTTAAATCAGGCGAAGACCGTAAATTTTTGTTACATCATATATCAAAAAAATATTATACGGAACCCTTGGTGCGCGAATCCGACTCGTACTTGGTCGGTTTTTGAAGTGAAATTTCTTTAGCGGCGTTGTGCACTTTTTTGGGATGGATAAAAAATGTTAAACTCGCGCCAGGACACGTGGCCTGATCGAATATTCGTAAGGCGGAGGGGTGACAGCTGATGGCTCGACTGTCTATACTTGTAAAATTCGTTTATATCAAGTATTTAAAATATGGACATTGAACAAAGTCCATCTATTGTGACGAAGAAATAGTGAAAGAAAATGAGTGAGTACTTTATAAAAATGTTAGATGAAAAGCTACTGAAAATACTAGATGAAAAATAATAAACCAGTGTCGATAATTTTTGAGACCAAAAAAAATTATAGTAGAATGAAACCTATTGGAAAAGGTAGAGAATATAACAAAAATAAAAGGAAAAATAAATTAGAGGCGATCTGAGGTCGGGAAGGGGGAGGCCCTTCCTACTTGCTACTACAAGCACACCAACTTTTTTAAAAAAAGCAGTTATTTTGACGTGAGAATTTTCGATTGAAAACTAGGCTGCTTTTTCGATATTAAGTCAAAATGAGGTGAAAAAAATTAATATTTTAAACCGAAAAAAATACTGTATATCTGGGACATAAAAAGGTAAGTTTTCACCAAATTTTGTGAAAAAATAATTTTATTTGTATAAGATAAAAATAAAAAAACCAAAAACATGGTTATTTGAATATTTCACTTAAATTTTGAGGTTATGTGAAAAAAGTGTAAATATAAAAGTTGTAGATCTTTTTATTAACTACATCTTTGCCATTTAACTTTTTTTCATAGGACCTGTAGTTTGTCGGAAATCGAGATAAACCGTTTTTACCCTTTAAAGCCCCCCCCCCCCTTCCCGACCTCAGATCGCCTCTAATTTATTTTTCCTTTTATTTTTGTTATATTCTCTACCTTTTCCAATAGGTTTCATTCTACTACAATTTCTTTTCACTTTTTACCATTTTCAACATTATCGACACTGGTCTATAATACTGATAATAAAAGCAATTCGTGCGAAAATATGCCCTAACCATTCCATGACATCAAAAATGCACAACGATTAACGTCAAGTGTTCTCTTCTGCCGGCACTACCGGAGTGCAACCCGTTGTTTTTTTTAAATAAATATTGTTGGTACGTCGGCAGGGTGGAGTGGGAGCGCGGCTTCACGTGGGCGCACGTGGCGCGCACGGTGGTGTGCGTGACGGGCGGGTGCGGCGCGGCGGCGGCGGCGTGGGCGGCCGCGCAGCTGCTCGCCTCGCCCGTGTGGCGCGTGCTGGCCGCCGGCGCCGCGCTGCTCGCCTGCTACGTCGCCATCAGGTGACTGCTTCGCGCGATTTTTTTTTTTTTTTTTTTTTTTTTTTTTTTTTTTTTAAGATTTCAAAGATTTTATTGAACACAAAAATAGTAATACAAAAGCATAATGATCGTAAACAACTACAATAGTTAATTAATTAACTGTGCTGCAGCAGTTTACGCCCGCCCCAAAACACATAGACAATTGTTCAACTATGTATATATACATACAATTAGTTTCACTTCTTCACTTTCATATATTGTAGCGACCTTCCGCTACTCATCAAGAGATGGTGCCACGGGTATTCCTGAATCGCGCTATCAAAGATTTCGGAATATCCTACCATATATACAAGCTCCGAAGTGAGTCAGATGGAGCGCGGCGGAGGCATGACCACCTCGCCCGGCGGGAGATCTCCCTTTGCCAAAATATAAATTCCTTAGGATAAATACGTATAGAATGAGTGTCTTCATACAAGCGCGCTGTCAAAATTTAAGAACTAAATAGATTCCTACAGCTCTGTCACATCAGCAAACAAAATATTTTTATTTTGACCAAATTAACTATAAAATACTACAAAATATTGAAAACACTGTGAAAAGTTATTTTATTACACTTCTTTTTTTTTAAAGTGTTGTGATTAAATTTAACCTTAAGTCTTACGGAGCGGCCCGGCGTTTGGTGCCATTAATAGCACCAATCAACATGCGTCAATTTGGCACGCGAACTTGGTTTCTATAATGTAATTGTAATTATTCTAAGATAAATTCTAAACATATCTCAATACATGCATAAGATATTTAAAAAATAGATGAAAAATTAAAAACAACCTATTTATCTATTGTTTCTTTCCAGATTCCTGGGCATGAACACATTTTCAGCCTACCAGAGGGCCAAGGTGTCCTCGTTGAGGATCCTGACTGAGTCTCCGGAAATAGAGCAGACACGGCTGTCCACCATCAGCAACACCGTCACCGTGGAGATCGCCTCCAAGTCCGTCCTCGATAAGGCGCTCAAGGGAGATGCCAAATAATACAACGAAAATACAAAAATACGACCCCGTATGAACTGAATACAGCCGAGACTATGTTAGAGCGTACAAGATAATGTGCGTGTATGTGAGGCCCGCATTGTATTTAAATATAAACATCGTGCCGAAAATACAGTTAAATATGAGGTAAACTTCAAGAATACAACAAAACATAAGACAACGAGAATACAAATAAGCTAAATACAGTCATCTATAGTCGAGCGTACAAGAAAATTTAGTACAATAAATTACAGAATGATATGAATCCAACTCTCGAAATGTGAGAAAAATAAGAGTTGAATACCTTAAAATATGAAACCTAATTCATAAACCACTTCTAAAGTGTAGTACAGTATTGCAAGGAATTTTATTCAATAATATACAAATGGCAATGGTAATAGGTAAAAACTAACCAACTAAATAATGGTAAAAACCCAATACAATTCACAAACCGCCTGCATTGTATAGAGTGAGACACAGATAATAAATTACTGAAGATATGCGATACACGAAAATAAAGATCAAAATTTTAGAACAATTTGAGTAATACCACATGATCGGCATATCGGCTGTAGACGTATACGTCGAGAATACATTGCAATATGAGTCAGTGAGTTAAAATTACTTTGGTAATTATACGATTATAATACAAATATACAAATTACAAATATACTATATTGAACAACAGCGCAATATAAGTGCTATGTAAGACGATATTATACAACGTATATTGAATCGTTTTTTAATAAAACAGAAAAATAAGAAAAATACAATGAATACACTATGATTAAAAGTTTAGGTCCAACTTCAAATTACCAATATTAATACACATTGTATACATACTGAAAGAAATGACCAAGAGATTTGTATGACATAAACTATTTGTAAATGGTGAAAGTGCTTGAAAATTAAGATTGTTTTAAGAATCACAATCTCAAGATTAATTCCGACTTTACAAATAGAAAAATGTACGTTTGAATATGAATACCTATATAAGGTGAAAACTAAACTTATCAATAATTGGAAATTTATTCCGTAACAATGGTATTAATATGAAAACTTTGAACTAACAAACTATAGTGATTTTTGATACACAAATATACTTTTTCTAAAGACATGTGAAATCAAGTGAATAACAGTGCAAAACAATTTGTGTCAAGTTTCTTTTAATACCTGAACAGTGCGATAAATATATATGAAAAGTACATTAAAACTTTATCAAAACTTTAGTGGATTCAGTACAAAAACAGTGATAAATTTAAGAGTGAGTTTTTAAAGTAATGTTTTATTGAATACTGTATAAGTTCGGTCCTTCTTTTGAGTTTCTTAATGTTGGTAGGTTTTAATGTTAAAATCATCAAAATAATATGTGAATGAAAGAAGTTACCAAAACCTAATGTTATGGTGGATTCATACTGTAACTACCTAAGAACGAATACTTTTACGATATAAAACGAACAAAGTTAGCTATAGTAACATAATATTTTGATTCCATCATAATAGAAAATACAAACTAGAACATACATTGATTTGAACTTAACATCGTAATTTAACGTTACCCGATATTTCTATTTGTTTAGACGTCGAAACGACGAATGTCTGTTTACAAAGTTATTTAGGTACATACACATGCACATTTCCCCTGTACGCGTTACATATGATATACGAAGCTGTCACTCTCGAGTCACACTCGAGTTACTATAGTAACTAAAAAACCGGCCAAGTGCGAGTCGGACTCGCGCACCGAGGGTTCCGTCAAATATTTTTCCTTTATCTTTGCTATAAGACGTTGCTTCGTATCAAATTTAAAGATTCTCAGTTCACAAGAAGTACCCTGTAGGTTTTTAATTTCCTTGCGAGTGTCGAAAATTTGCGGTATAAACGGCTGTATCTATTGGTTGCGGTGGATAAGAAATTTGATGTTTTTCACAGCTACAAGGGACAGTAGACCTGAGTGTTTGATATAAATTCCAGCTTGATACCTCCACGCGTCCCTGAGAAAAAGGGTCTTGATAGACAGACAGACGGACAGACAGACAACAGAGTGATCCTATAAGGGTTCCGTTTTTATCTTTCGAGGTACGGAACCCTAAAAAGTAAAAAGATGTCATTTTACAGTCAGTTGTTTGTCAGTTACTATAGTAATTGATGGCAGAATGACAGAATGACAGCTTTTTAGACACAGAAGCAATGTGCTCGTGTATGTATAGACCCACATAATCACAGTAAACATTCAGGCATTCTTGAAAAAAAAAACCATAATCACATAATAGATCAATAACCTCAAGTATCACTGAAGAAATAATCTCAATTAAAAGCATCTTTGCCTTTAAATTTGTTGCTGTGTGTATCCACCAGTACTTACTTAATTTAATTATTTATTTTGGATGTACAGAGAGATAACATTTCTCTCATCTACACTATTTGTCATTGTTTTGCAATTTAGAGTGCTAGAAATATTTCATTTTTATTTTTGGAGTCACTATTTCGTTACACTATTAGAGCATCAAAGGTACTGACTCACCCTTCAGTAGAGACGGCATAGCGCCTCGCTTCGATACCTAATTTTTGTGCCAAATCTGGTGCGGCCCCCCGCAAGGACGCACACATTTTAATTTTGTCACACATTTACAAATATTCTTTCATCATTCATTTTCTATGCACCGACAACACTGACACCGACACACACACTCACTTGTTGTATATAACTAGAAGGCACATTGTGCATGCACGTTGGGAAGAGGGGTTCGCCCGTAGAGGCCACTCCTCTGACGGGTGTCATACCTGTCAATATCTTGATGCTCTAGGTTTACACTACTAAAACTGTGCTAAAAAGTCTTGGTCAATTGAAATATTGTTGCCAAAATTAAGTGTCAAAACGTAGAAGTGTTAATGTTATGGTTCAGGAAATGAAAGTAATGATTGTATTTTTCATAGATTTAAGATCTTAATGATTCCCTTACTAAATGTATGTAACTTAATATTATAATATGGATGGCATATCATTGAATCGTATTATTTGTGTGTCATATTTTTTTGTAATTTAAGGCCTATATGAATTTAAACTTAGAAATTACTTTGTTTTTTTGACGTGACAACGTCTAATAAATCGTTGAACGCCGGCTGCACGCACTCAAAAGAATGACTCATTGTAACGTTACGCCCAATGTAACGTTACGCTTGTAGCGTTACGCTGAGTCTTGAGCGTTTGATAACTTAACGTTAATTAAGTAAAGTGAAAGTTAATGTGGTTTTCATTGTTTTGTTTTGACGTTGTCACGTTAAACTGTCGTCCGTAAACCGACTTTACAGACAACCAATTTTTTTACTATGGCGACATCTATACCAAATGTGGTATACGATTGCTAAAATTATTTCTGATACGTTTATGTGAAAATACAGTACTTAAAAATAATATTTGTTCATTTCCAGAATTTGCTTGGAACTTTTTTGTTGATATTTCAGTTTTTGTATATTTAGCTAATTTAAATACGTACTGTTAACATAACAAGCTGTTCGGAAATCAGGAGCATGCGGTTAGTTTGTTTTATAAAATAATGTTAAACCCCAAAAAATAAAAAAGTATTTTATAAATAAATGCTACAACTTGTTTTATAAAAACACGTAAATACATAAAAAATAAGAACTTTTTACAAATTTAGAATAGTTTGATCCAAAGAATACGCAATTAATCTTGATACCCATTGATAAATATATTTAAACCACTTAAGGCCTCTTTCACCACCTTCAATTAAAGTGACAAATACGCTAGTTGTCGGTTAAAGTAGCACTAATCATATGATAAACTGACCCGTACTCATTGGCTCTTTTACTGGCCAATTAACTTTACTTGGGACGTAACTAATCAACACTACTTGGAGATGATGAACGAGGCCTTTATTGTTTTATTATATCCGAAAATTAAGTTAATTAAAAAATCTGTGCATAACATATTATGAACCATGGACTTTATATTATTATGGTTCTTTGGATTAAATACAATTTAGTGTTTCTAGATTTAATACTCTTCAATTAAAGTTTCTAAATTCAATACTCTCAGGTTTTATTTTCTATTAATGTATTTCAAACATATATGGACCGATTGCCGAAAACGGTCGTGCACAACACATGCACGAATATGCGTGTGTAGAGTCCGTCAAGCACACAGGACACGCGCATTCTGTATAATGTCGCAGCCACCTAGTTAAATCAGCCACTCAATTGAAAGGCTAGCCCGTTAACTAAACGCATTCAGTGAATTGGCTAAATGACAACTGGTCAATTCGTCGAGTATAATATTCAACGATTTGGCTGAACGTCACTTCGGCTAAGTGCATTGAATTTAAAAGTGTAATTTGTTAAATGAAATATAGGCGAGTTTGTAACGTTTGGCTAGGGTGACGATCAGTACGCAACTTAAATTATTATTTGATTGACATAAAAAAGGAAACTAATTATTCAAGATTAGATTTATTTAATAAAGCAATCAAATTTTAATAGAAACTTGAAAACACAAAAACATTGCTAGCTTTTTGAGCTATCTGACGCCATATTTGTTATTGTGACTACCGGCGGCACAGTGAACAAAGTTACCTAAATTTAAATTACCTGCCTGATTAAACGTCAGCCAAGCCATATAAGCCAACTACATAGTTGAACGTTGAGTGATGCTAGTTCAATCAACCATCGGCCTACGCATTCAATTGAAGCCGGCGCGTTTAATTAAAGAGTTAGTTTTTTAACTGAGTGGCAGATTTAACCAGATGGCTGCGACATCAACAATACTATGATGCATTGGTGTGAGGTCTTTGATTTGTGATCGTGCATATTTGCGGAAGTCTGTCTTTAAAGCACTTATACGTTTGCCCTTTTGTGGCTCATTTTATTCTATAATTTTATATAATTGAGGCTGGTATTTAAGTAAGAATAGAAGAACATGGTCACACATCTACGTATGTGCCAAAGAGGTTGCTGGGAACGAAATTGTATGTCGGGTACATACCACAGAGCATAAAATCGCGCGCTTCTCTCGCTCCCTCAACAATTTCGTATTTTTTTATCAAATTTTGTTAGCTTTGTTTATGGGTTTATAGAAGAGATGGCAGCTGTGGTTTTGCTGTTTACCTTCTCTAGTAGGGGCGCGAGTGAATCTGCTCTGTGGTATATACATACATTATACGTATGTAGATGTAAGAATTTGAATATAAATTCAATGCATTTGTCATTTTTGTAGTAAAGTAAATATTATGATGGGCAAAAATAATTCTATTTTTTGTTTTATATATTTGTATTTTCTTAAAATCAGCTTGAAATTTATATATTTCCATTGTATGTATTAACATTTTTATTTTTGGTCAGTTGATTTTTTGATTGATTTTTTAATCATTTAAACATACTGATTTACATGGGCGTACCAAAGGGGGGAGGGGGGAGGGTTCAAGGTTCAGGTTCAGGGATTCAAAAATCCCAAAAGATCTTCTAAACGAAAAAAGAAACCTATAAAGAATAAGCTTCTGTAGGTGGTAGAACTATTATGGTTTGCCCGGGGAGTACCACCGCTGTACCCACTTCTGCCGTGAACTATTTCTATTGTGTTTCAGTGGAAAGGTGCAGTTGCCGGCCACACTTACATGAGGCAACCACCAGCCTCCGGAGTAGTAGCGCAACTGCATACGACCTCGGACAACACTTACCTATGCTTGCTTGAGGTTGTATGTAGATGTCCATGCGCTGCAGCTATCACTTAACACCACGTGGCCTGCATGCTCGTCTGCTACTCCAATCAAATAAAAAAAGCTAGATATGCTACCTCCTGCAGTTGTGGAAGTGGAAGGAAAATGTACGCGCGGTATCCAGTTTGAAAAACTTGCCCCCCCCGGCCTGTTCAAGAACCTAAAAATTTGACCCCCCCTCCCCCTGACCAACAACCGACCAAACTGGGTACGCCCATGCTGATTTACTATGATTACTACATGACTTCATGCACCTTCTAGATTTTAAAATAACGCTGTACATTTCATATGAGCTTCTAAGGTAGTAACAAATCTTATTGTTAGTATGTAAAAGAGCGAAAGCAATTTATTTTTGTACATAATCTCCAAAATTTCAAAGTAGTGTCATACAAAACTACAATTTTGGTCTCGTGTGGTGTTATCATTCCTGACAAATAATCGTAGAAAGTTTATACGAGTATTTAAACTGTGAACAGTTGTAGTGAGTAGTTTTTTGTTGAAATTCTTTTCATTATCATTGGATCTCTGACCAAACTTTCGTTCTATGGCAGTCAGACAAAGTTAGTTTTTTTTAAGTTATGGCATCGCACCATGATGTTAGTGATATTTAAAACATTTATATCAAACCCCATTTCATATGGTTTTTGCAGTACGATCATACCATATCAAATAAAATACCACTAAATTTATTTGGTACTAGCGACCGCCCGCGACTTTGTCCACGTGGACTTTAGATCTGGAATTTTTCTAAAATAAAAGTAGCCTAAGTTACTCCTCATTACATCAGCTGCCTATTAATGAAAGTCCCGACAAATTCGGGCCAGCCGTTTCAGAGATTAGCCGGAACATACAGACAGACAAACCGACAGACAAACCGACAGACAGACAGACAAAAAATGTAAAAAATGATATTTTGGTATATGTATGTAATATGTGTACATTCATATGGATGTAGTAAAAAGCGGTTATTTAAATGTTACAAACAGACACTCCAATTTTATTTATTTGTATAGATAACTTAAAAATCTACCTAGATTTCCCAAACATTTGATTGTAGAAAAATGTTATATTTTCCGTGCCTGTTTGAACTTTTTCCTGATGACGTAAGTTTTAAAAGCCTCAATAATAAAATTCTTAGTCTCAGGCTTATGCCTGTTACCCAGTTGAAAAAAACAAAATTTTCAGTAGAGTATGTAGAACACGAGGCGTTCAGTGGTTATTCAGGCCATTTTCGAATAGAAAAATTATTTTTGTGTTGAATATTTAATCCATTTATTGAGGAAGGCTTAAACCAAAGTCCACGCGGACGAAGTCGAGGGCTTAATTACACTTGCGAAAGATTTTTATATTTTATAATGAAACATTTATTTGTTTTAACGAACAGACATCAAAGTGCTATTTTGTATATAACGATGTAGTAATAAATATTTATTAATTTTATTATTAAAATAAAAATTACCTGAAGTTTCCATAACGAATACATTTGTTTTCAACTTAAAGCATCAAAGGTACTGACCCGTCAGTGGAAAGGGCATTGCTCCTTGCTTCGATACATAATTTGTGCCAAATCTGGTGCGGGGGAAGAATGCACACATTTTAATTTTGTCATACATTCACAATATTCTTTCATCGCTACAGACGCATACATTTCTAAATATGTCAATTTCAATTAACAACGTTGTTTTCTATGCACCGACAACAATGACACCGACACACACAAACTAGTTGTATATTACTAGAAGGCGTCATTGTGCATGCACGTTGGGACGAGGGTTTCGCCCGTAAAGGCCACTCCTCTGACGGGTGTCACACCTGTCAGTACCTGTGATGCTCTTAAGGTTTTCAAAGTGTATTAATATCATGAGATGGTAGAAATAAAAGTAGCCGTGTTCTTCTTTAAGTTAACGAAATAATTATTAAAATAAAACGTAAGAGCAGTATATTTGGCAATAAATTAAGTATCTATTTTTATGATCTCTATGTTTCTTGGAAGTGAAGTTGCATACATTATTTTGTAAATAAACAGAAAATGTAAAATTTCCCAGTACTTTGTGTAACTGTGGATAAGAATATAATAATATGGAAATAAACATTTTAAAGTACAGATTTTTGTCTTTTATTTAATTTTTTGTTTACATAGCTTTTTCAGTCTCATGTCTCATGAATTTTATTTGGGATATTATAAATTGCATATCAAATAAATAATCACCTATCAATACATACTCATCATTTATATTATTTTTTACATCAAATAACTTACGTCACTACAAATAAACTAAATGTTTAACAAAACTCAAACTGCAGATAATTCGAAATTTTACATCAATATGACATTACTTTTTTCCTCATAATGCAATACAGTTAAATTTATTTTTGTACAAAAATACTACATACATAGCATATTAATACTGACTGCACAGCAAATTTTTCATATTTTCACTATATAATATATTTATATTCGAAAAATACCCAAACCGAATCAGAACACCCCTCTATCCACGTGGTCTTGTCTGTACTACCCCTAGAGTGTATATAAAAAGCCGGAGGCGCGGAGGGAGACCACTCCCCGCCCGCCGTAGGAAAGCGCAGGCATCAAGAGAGCCGCAGCGGCTGAGGCTGACCAAAAAGCCGAAGCTGCGAAGGCGAGCGCAGGTGCCGCGCTTTCTTACGCTGGGGCGGAGGGAGTGGTCCTCCCGCAGCGCCGGAGATGTCACAGAGCCACGTTTTATTTAGAAAAACTGCTGTAAATAATATAAAAATAGAAGCTATATTTAAAAGAAAAAGAGTTAACAGGTATAATGTGCATTAAGATTATTAGCTGTGCATTGATGAAAAAGCTTTTGCTTTAGGAAAAATCGCTGTACGCTGCGAAAATAAATTGTAGTGTGTTTAGTGATATTTTGAGTTGAATATTATGCTGTGCAATCAGTAATTTTGATGGGAATTTGGAATTTTATTGCATAGAAAAAGGATATTTTTTTATTTGCGTTTAAATACTACCCATTTTATTTTATTTGATGACACGCGTGGCGCAATGGTTACCATGCCGGATTGCCAATCTAGGGTCCCAGGCTCGATTCCTGGCGAGATAGAAATAAGAATCATTAGTTTCAATTTTAACCGAACTGTCGACCTTCGACGCCCCGGATGGCATTGGTCAAAAGGCCTAGGTTCGATTCCCAGCGCGCAGTTTTTACCGAACTGTTGACCTTCGATACTCCGGATAGTATTGACCAAAACGCCTAGGTTCGATTCCCAGCGCACAATTTTAACCGAACTGTCGACCTTCGACGCCCCAGATGACATTGGCCCAAACGCCTGGGTTCGATTCCCAGCGCGGAAGATATCTGAATGATTTTACAGGTATTTTTCTGGTCTGGCTGTTTCCGTGCTTGTCATGTATGTGCCCATGGAACCACGATACAAGGTATTATAGTCTACTGTTGGGCTATGACCAATGGGAACTTGGTAGTTCAACTAAATTCATCCCCGGTGGTCATTTTAAGATCCAATTAGTAATAATATGGATAAGACCACCATGTACGACCACAAATTTCACCAATATTCATTTTGAATTTTATATTCTTTTTATGTAAGTACCTACATTATTTTTCGATTGTGCTGTGGTGTGATTGGTGCTGTGTTAGGTTATATATGGGAGAGGTGTTACCGGGTTATGTGAGATTTGTTACCACTCTAAAACCCCCCAGTGAACTACCTCTGCGCTTTGGGAGGACTCCTGGATCTCCAGTGGAACGCACCGATCTCCACGCGCGGTGCCCCAGTACTGGCCCATCCTCTGGAGAGCAGATATGCCCTGCACCCTCCGATGCTAACGATGGCATGCGGCCACGCACATACCACCGTCCTTCCCGGGGCTGCTGGCTGGGCGGATCGAGCTTCCCACTCACAGCGTCCACAACCCCGGAAGCCCCCTTTTAGTCGCCTCTTTCGATCAGGCAGGGGATACCGTAGCTCTATTCTTAATCCCGAAGCTACATATACATATGTACATATACAGTGTGTTTTATAAGTGCAACTTGTTTTGCGTCCCATTTCCAATTTATGTGTATCCTAAATAGGTACTTCGTGTTGGAGACACGGGTTAGTCTATAAGGGGCCCAACATGACTATATTACGACAATATTATAGATTTAGATTTTTTTCGATGCGTCATCCATCAACTTTGGACCGCTCTCTTTTCGCTTAGATATAGATCGTTCTACCGCTGAAAGGCCAAGCGCGGTTTCCATTGTGTATTAAAATCTAATCACAGTTACAGTACAGGTACTTAAAAATAAAAATGACTGAATAGCTTGATCTAACTTAAGCTTGCCTGAATAAACAATGCATACCTAGTATAAATAGTGCACATAGGCTATTGCATCGATTTTCGGTACAATTTTGGCCACCCGCCAGCTCGGCACGAAGGTCGCGGCCGGTTTCGTCGATAACGTGTGAAAATATAACCTACTTATGTCGAGATCCAGTTTGGTATTACCAACTTTGCTAACAGACAAAAATGAGGACCACTCGCATAGTTTCAAAATGTGAGCGGTCTTTGCTTCATACAAATGGCATGTTTGTAAAATAATGGTTATAAAATTAGTGCAATGATTTTTTTAATGAAACTTTGCTTTTTTGATAAGTATTTTTATAGCCTTCAGAAAGTATATTTGTCCTAGGTATAGTCCTGTTAGTCCCTGTAGCTTCGGGATTAAGAATAGAGCTACGGTATCCCCTGCCTGATCGTAAGAGGCGACTAAAAGGGGGCTTCCGGGATTGTGGGCGGTGTGAGTGGGAGTTCGATCTGCCCAGCCAGCAGCCCCGGGAAGGACGGTGGGGCGTGGGCGCATGCCGCTGTAAACACCTCAGGGTGCAGGAGAGCGCTCTCCCGAAGATGGGCCCGTTCTGGGGCGCCGCGCGTGGAGGACACCGGTGCGTTCCACTGGAGATCCCGGAGTCTCCCCAAGTGCACAGCAGGCCACTGAGGGGGTTCTAGTGTGGTCAAATCCGACATAATCCTGTCCCAAGGTGCCAGGTATCTTTAGAAGGTTTCCCCCCGATACCAAAAAAAGGTATAGTCCTGTTTGGACAAGCGAATAGGCGAAAGACAGATTTCGGAATTTGGACAATTATCTGCCTATTTTTCAAAAAACTATCTACCCGGATTGAATCTTAATAGATGATGGTAGGAATGGGAAACTCTACCTTTGCTTTATCATCCTTAAGGGCTGAAGCTTCCTTCACACATAGGTGGCGGTGTCAAGAATGATGATTAAGGAGGAGCAAAAGAAACCAAGTGGAATCTGACATCCGTGACGTTAGTGACCATTAAACACCAAAAATGTAGTCTGCGTGCTATTTCGCAATAAATTTAATACGATACATTTGGGAATAGCTGTTTTTGATGTTAATTACGATTATAATGTAACATATATCGAATTTTCTCGTTTGTTTGTAATTAGTAAACACCGAAAGTACGAAACTTTTAATAATATTTTCTTTGATATACGAGTATAACATAGTACTCAAACATACCGGCTACGTGGTATTGATGCTGTGGACTCTACCTCCATATTATGTGCCTCTTCATTCAATTTAGGTATGGTCGATAACCGCACTATACTAGGTATTGTAGGTAGAGGTTATCGTGGTTCGTTGTTAATTTCTCGTGACGACCGTAACACTGAAAGTACTACTGGTGCGCCTGTCGTGAAACAATAGGGAACTTTCATGATTTTTAAAATTGTACGTATTGTATGTATCAATCGATCCTATTTGGCATAGGGATAAACTGTTCTTAAAGGACCACATTGCTTGGAACACCTCGAAAGATAGAAATACGAGCTAAAGCTAAACCTCACCGCGTAGCGTTGAAGACGGCCCATACTAACGAAGCGACAGATATGACGTCACCGTCCGAGAACGCAATAGTCCCAGTAACAAAAACTATGGCAAAAACAAATGAATTGCAATTTTAATTTTAACCGTTAAAAACTGCGTCTATGTATATATTTGTCATATTTTTTTCTTGTTAAGTTATAAGAGTTCTGAAAAAAAATATTAATAACATTAAAGGATGAAATAAAAAAATAACTAAAATTTTCATATTTCACATTTCCATATTTCCTAGAGTTATCGAAAAAAAAAGGATTTTTTAAATTTTGTCATTATTATATATTTGGAATTTTCCAATTAAAATATATACATTTTACGTAAAAATAAAATTTATGCATATTCCCAATTCTATTGTGTTTCGGTGGACAAGTGCCGTTGTCCACCAGGCTGATACAAGACGATCATCGCTTTTGAAGTAGTAGCAACTGATTATTTATACCAGTAATACCATGGATCTGTAAAAGCTTGTTCACTGTACATTTTCGGGGGAAACTCGACTAGTTTTAGACCTTCTGCGCGGCCTCCTAACGACCACTCGCGACTGCTCATGGGGAAAGACCTCGTTCATATCCGAAACCAGTCAGGCTCTTGCGAAACTGTATCGTGAGTATTGCTGGATATAACTAATCATGTTTAGTTACACTCACAATTCGTTTAAAAAAATAGTAGCAACTTTATTTGACCATACACGATTGCTTGAGATTATCTGTCCATGGGCAGCAGTAACTACTAACATTGGTACGTCGAGTAGGTACGTGGTCTTCACGGTTGCCAGCTATTGTAAAGGAAAAACCTTAGTACCTACTACTTAAAACACAAATAAATTGATAACGCAAAAATTGGTGTGATATTTTGCAATGACTATTATTAAAGAAATACATTCGAAATTCTCCAGGTTTTCCACTGGATATGTAGTCCTTCATACGCAAAGCCACAGCTCCAAGTCCTATGGACTACACAGATCGTCGATATTTTAATACAGCTGAGAATTTAATCTCATTCAACATTTGAAAGATCGTTTATGAAAGAGCGCGGACTCAATTCAGTCGACCGTCGTTAAGTGATCAAGCCCCCGGGGTCCCTTTTAATATGCAGACGTCCCCCTCCATTCACCCTCGCGGGGAAGCTAAAAATAGACCGTCTATTCAAGGTCTTGCGTAATAATAGTTCTAAGCTACGAGCGAATGCAACGGTCAAACATGAAAAAGTATACAGCATGTTTGGTTAATCATAACAGTACCTATCTAAAAGTCATGGGATTAATTTTTGATCGCGAAGCGCATGGCCTGCGGCTAGGGTGTAGGGTACCTTTTGAAGGTTTCCCCCCCCCCCCCCCCCCGATACCAAAAAGTCGCAAGCAATCTACGCAATTAATCCAAACTAGTGTGAGATAGGACCGCTAGTGGCAAGAATTTGATACGCATTTCTGTGCTTCGGAAGGCTCATTAAGCCGTTGGTCCCGGTTGTTATTCATAGATATCAGTCGTTAAACTTTGTCGTAGGCCTTATGAGCAGTTTAAAAACATCCGACAGCAGTGTTCGACTTGTGGTGAAATTTTCAAGGGTTTCTTAGCCGAATAGCAATAAACGGAACCCTCATGGATTCGTCATGTTTCTCTGTCATGAAAGATACTCCCAAAGTTCAAAATCAAAAAATTAAAAAACCGCAAATAATTTTATCATTAACATTAACTGCAAATAAAATTATCATTAACACTATAAAAAACAAAGTATTTTTCTGATTCGCACTTGGTAACTATATCTATTATTCTCTAGGTTTTATTTTAACTTAAATTCTGTAGGAATATAATAAAATGACACGTTTTTGTCTGCCGCTAAGCTTGCGTTCGAATCATTTATCATTTGCAAGAGCGATGAAAAGTACGTACTGCCTGAATTTGAATTTCAAAGTTGATCTTTTGCGTCATATGGTTTCGCCAGACTACAGTTTTTACGATCACGATAAAATCTGAAGGCATTGCAGTAAGCTTCAGATGTTTAGGTATAAACAAACTCTGATTTAGGGTTTTGTGTCTCAAAAGATAAAAAAAACTCTCATATTCTCATTACTTTGTTTCTCTCTTCTTTCTTCTCATATTTACATTAATTTTAGTCTTTTAATAGGGTCGCGAGGTAGTATCAAGTTGAAATTAATATCAAATCAAATACTTACTGACAAAGGCTAGCGAATTGCTAAAACATATAAACTTGAAAAGCGTCCGTTGAAAAGCGCGTAGTTCGAATCGTCAACGCGGTCAACGACCCAAGATTGACTGACAGGCTAGAACCGCTCAGCTTGCGAAGAGACATAGGCTCGCTCTGCGTGTTCTACCAACTTCACTATGGTGAGTGCTCCGATGAACTTTTCAAACTGTTGCCTACATCACCATTCCATGATTATACCACCAGACGAAGGTAAAGTTCCACAGGCACCATCTGGACTCTTGGCGGTCCTCCACAGTCCGCTTTGCACGCTCCTTTTTACCACGGACGTGTAGGTTATGGGACAACTTTCCAGCTGAGGCATTCCCAGTGGACTATAACATGGGGTTCTTCAAGAAAGCTGTAAAAAAAGCTCTCCTCCAAAGCCGGCAATGCTCGGGTGGCTCCCCTGGGGTTGCCTGTGTCCATAGGCGACGGTGATCGCTTAACACCACGCGGCCCGTCTGCCTTATTGTTCGGTTTACATATAAAAAAAGTAGGCCGTTATGCAGCTTATTTCATACATCTTACAAGGGAACTATAAGCGATAAGATACCTATACTCGTGTAATGCCAAGCGTACTATTACAGTCCTTATTATTTACACACTATTGGACATAGGTTTCCTCTCGAAATTGAGAATGATTTATTTATTTAGTCTTGTAGCATTTCCTTAAAGGAACACAAGGGAACATTTAGTTGATGGACATGACATGCTTTTGATAAATTCCTACTTATATTATAAATTCGAAAGTAATTCTGACTGGTTATCTGTCTGCTACGCTTTCCCGCTTAATCTACTGAACCAATTTTAATAAAATTTGGAACACAGATGGAGTAGACCTTGGGAAAGGATATAGAATGGTTTTTATCCTATTGGAACCTATAAAACGGGTTCATACGGCGGAAGGCTAGTAGTGTATAAAAATTAGGTATGCACGATGATGGAAAACATCGTAATAAAATATTACAATGTTAGCCTTCAATGTTGTACAGAGTGAAATACGCACAAAGCTAATTTCTTAGTTGGAAATGTTTGTCGGAGTTAAAAGGACTCCCGTGACGGAGACCTGTGTCTTACCATTCCCCAATCGAATAATTACTTGATATTTTTAACTTGAATGAATACTAGGTCAGGTTTTCACCAATAAATAGTAGATATGTGTACTGTACCAGATTACTCAGTTACTGATTAGTGTAATAAAGGAATGGTAACAAATTCTCGCTTTATAAACTGTCCTTAACATAGTTTTGATTCATAGAACGTTATTTTTCTATTCTAGTGGTTTATAAGAATAAATGTTGAAGAAATTTTATTTTTCACAATTCAGTAACGAATGAAATTGATTTTTAGTGGCACACTGGAAATTTAAGAAAGTTTGAATTACAATAAATTTAAGCAATTTTGCTACGAAAATCTGTCTACGGCAAAAGAAAACCACCTACGATGCATCTGCTACGCCAGCTACGCCTACGCCTACGATAGAGACTACATATTTTAATTTTAATAGAAGTTAGACAATTTGTCATTGTGTTCTGTAATTGTTGAATGTTAATTTAACTCAACTAATTTTAACGTCCATAGCCCCGCGGCTAGTGAAGGGCACGATCTACGCAAAAGCATTGTCAGCGGCACCGTTAAAATGTAAACATTTAATTTGCAGTAAGTACATGGACGACTGAGCGTTTTTGAAGTGAAAACTTCTTTAGCGGCGTTGAGCACTTTTTGTGGGATGGGTAAAAACTATGAAACTCGCGCGAGGTCACGTGTGCTGATCGCAAAATTTCGTAAGATAGTAGAGGAGACGAGGGAGATCGACCTTCACCGATCTGATAATTCGATGAGACATATTGTTTACCAAATATAATTTATAAACATATATGCCTATGATAACTTGACTATCGAAAAGTGTTCATAGCTATTTTTAATTTAATTAATTTTAATCAATTTCCTTTCATATCACCTTCACTCTTGTAACAACCGAACGAGTGAATATCTTCACCGGCTCTTAGACCAAGACGGAGGGGTGACAGCTGATGACGGCTCATCTGACGGCTGTCTATACTTTTTTTTTTAATTATGGCATCGCAAACTCTGCATATTGCCAGCGTCAAGTATAATTTTATCTTAAAATTCGTTTATATCAAGTATTTAAAATATGGACATTGAACAAAGTGCATCTATTAATGAAACAAGTGACGAAGAAATAGTGAAAGAAAATGAGAGAGTACTTTGTAAAAATACTAGATAGAAATTAATAGGTACTGATAATTCAAGCAATTCGTGCGGAATTATTCCCTAACGATTCCAAGACATCAAAAATGCACAACGTTAATGTTTTCACTTCTGCCGGCACTCCCGGAGTGCAACCCATTTTTTGTGATATTTTATTTTTATTAGGAGCTATTTTAGATGGCGTTGTTAGCGAACACTAAGAAAATGAGTGTTTCGATTGAAAATAAACCAAGAAAATAAATTGTTTTTATCCGAGCAACGCTCGGTCGTCCAGGTACTAACAATAAATTTAAATAACTTAACATTTTTCTAATTCTATAAGCTGCTCGTTTTCAATGTAATCTAATACCTTTAAACGACCAATTCTTGTAATTTTTCGAATCTCGGAAACGGCTCCAAAGATTTTGATGAAATTTAGTACACTGGTTGCGGGGATGACAAACCGATCCAGCAAATTTTTATTGATAGAAATTGTCGTTTTATTTAATGTTTATGCCGTTAAATATAAAATTACTCTTACTGAAATCTATTGGAGAATATTAATAATATTGTGCCGTAGAAAGCCGTCAATCCGCCCTTCAAACAAATGATAATGTCGATATGAAAGACGTCTATAAAAATTTCATCAATGCAATTAGAGCTTTCTCGGTCGAATGGTTACGAAAGCTGACTACGGAGCTAGAGACCCAGGTTCAAACCACAAGTAGGCAAGTTGCCTTTTTTTATTTTTTGTGACCATTTTTTTTAAAAATAGGGATCTAGGTATTTCAATAGGCTTTGTTAAGTAACACTAAGGCAATGAATGTTTTGCTTTACAATAAACCAAGAAAATCAATTGTTATGTTAATATCCGAGCAACGCTCGGGCGTCCAGGTACTAACTAGTAAAACGTCGTAGTTATACCAGAAAGTTACGTAATACAAGAACCTTATCATACTTTAATACAGCCGCAAGGGAAGCGATTCATAATTAATATTGCAGAGAAAGTCCACACTATGAGTACGAGCAGTAGACTGCATTTTGCGAAAATTTCCGACGAAGCACGAACTTTGCCGAATTGAAAACAAAATGGTAGAGCTTTTCCGCGCATGTCCACCCCTTGTATGGGCCAGACGTGACGTCATCCTAGTGATGGGTCGCGCATTCAACCCTTTGTATCGATAAACCGAGAACTATGATACTTTGAATTTTGAACAACTATTTCGCACAATATACAAACAACAATTTCGCGCTCATTCCACCGATTCCCACTCTCCCAACTACCTTCTGCCGGAGACGCGTAGTTTTAGTAAAGGGGTAGTTGGAGGATGATACTTCATAAAACAGATGTTAATGTCGCTAATGGCGACGGAACCTCGCTGTGTGGGGTTTCTTTTTTGTGTTAATTAAAATGTCGTACCTAACGAACCTAACCCAACTCGTCCGTTTTAAATTAAGGGTTCACTTTTGTTGAAACTGAGTGGGGTTTAAGTAGGAAGGCGGAAAAAACATAATCCTTATTGTCTTATTATTCTCCCAATCTTGGTTAGAAACGAACGATCCGTTCTTCAACAGAGCAGAAGAGGGGCCGTCATCTAGTCCTGAACTTAATCCACTGGATTATGAGTTACGATATGGTCAGTTTTAGAGAGTCTTGCTCCAAAAGCCGTGACAATTACTATTCTTTATTTATATATACATAATTTTTTCTTCTACTTTCTTAATACACTTCTGTTTTATGCACCTACTACAGCTTCACACCAACGCCACGGGTTGACTGGCAGAGAATGTCATTAGGCATTAATTAAATAATTTGAAGTCTCTGAAACAATCCATACGATTGGCAGTGAAGAATTTTCCCAGAGAAAGAGAGCGTGCTGCTGTTGATAACTGGCCTCAACGTTTAAAGGACTGTATCGGAGCCAACGAAGACCACTTCCAATAAGCTTTATGTATTTTAAAGGTTTTATATTAATGTATTAAACTAACCCACTGTAATAATTGTAATAAATATTACGTACAATAAAAAAATGATTTTGTGTAAAAATATTTATGGCAAGACTATAGCAGCTATAGCTGTTACTTTACTGTTTGACGACCCATGTAGCGTAATGGTTACCAAGCCAGACCGCCGTTCGGGGGTTCCCGGGTTCGATTCCTGGCCAAGCATAAATTTAAATGATGAGTTTAAATTTCTGTTCTCGGTCTGTGTTTTTGTGTTTCTGTCTTTTTATGTATCTATGGTAACCACGACACAGGGTATATCTACCCTATTGTGGGAAAATGAGTGTGAAACGTTATTTATTATGTTTTTTTTAATTAACATTAAAAAAATGTTGTTTAAGTGGCCTTGGCCTTGATAGGAAGCTAACCTTTTAAAGCCAACACTCCCTAGTACAGATGGACTAAATGGACCAATTTGAGCGATTAATAGGGTTAAGGTTAGCTAATTGATGATTGGAGTCGTGCACTTTGGTTAAAACTCTTTCATATATCGTTTTAAAAACGCTATAAATTGGTAACGACGTGCAAAATGTGTAGGATTTCACTAAATTGTATCCAATATGCACATTATTCGGACAAGAAAATTTAATTATAATGTCTTTCTCAAATATGCATTTCCTACTAATTAATCCCACAAGCTTTTGAAAGGAACTTTTTTATTTTATTACAATGGTATAACAGACTAGCTTGCAAGCCAAGTCAAGAGGTCTAGAAGCCTCGCTGCAACAAAAGAGTGGAGGCCCATTCGCCTCAAATTATTTTCCAATTAAAATGGGCAATTTTTTTCAGTCGGGTTTTCCAATAAACTTTATTATTTAAGAAACATATTAATATAATCGGAAAAAAGGAAACGTTGTTTACTAGTGTGCACTCGTTTGAATTTGTTTTTTTCCGAAGTCTCTATTTTGGAAGCCCCTCTTTTGCGGAGGCCCCGGGGCTGTAGCCCCGGTAGCCCTTCTCTGAATCCGGCCCCGCTCGCGGTGTTAAGTGGTCGCTGTAGCCCATAGACTCCAGCAAGCCTAAGTCTTACCTGTGGTTGTATGCAGTTGCGCTGCTACTCCGAAGGCCGATGGTCGTCTCGTAACGTGAGCCTGGCCAGAACTGAGCCTTCGATATAACTTGTAATTATTTTTTTCAATCCTTTTTAATTTTTCACCTCTGGCGAAAGATCGTCTCTCTCAATTGGGAGGCAAATGAAAGATAACGAAGTCTTTGAACTGCAATTAATAGAATTATGCAAGCAATTGTGTAATAAACAATGAGGCATAAAATATCGATTTATTGGGCTTATCAAGGAATACAGTCTCTATCGAGGGTATTTAAACTAATTATTGCTTCTTAAGTGACATCGGAGGCAAAAGGTGTGCTGAGGTTATCTTAAAATATCTATAATTAGTTCAATATTAACACTAAAATTTTAATCTTCAGTTTGTAAACAAGACAATAATGGATAGCTTGAAAGATGATTAATTTTATACGACACTAAAGAACCTAGATAAGATTATAGTTACGGTAAATATTGTTATAATTTTTTAAATCATAGTGTAACGAGTTTTCAGGGTTAATGTTAATTACGCTGTAAATTTTTACAGATTATGTTTATCTTACGGCGATACAAACAGTATCTCAACAAAATCGGAATCTTATAGAAAAGCAAGTATTGATAAGTGAGGAACTTTTAATTTTTGAAGTGAAAACTTCTTTAGCGGCGTTGTGCACTTTTTTTGGGATGGGTAAAAAATGTTAAACTCGCGTCACGACACGTGGCCTGATCGAAAATTAGGGATCTGCTGGGCACGGGACTCTCCCCACTATTTCCTGGAACTTACTCTACCACGCTACTCCAATGCGGGTTAGTGGCCAACTTGTTGACGGATGTTTTCAAACCGTCCATAAGGCCTCCAACCGCCGGGCCATGCGCGCTCCGTGTATACTAAAAATAATTATATTTTTCTTACAGATTTTCCTAGCGTAGATATCTTGTCGTAATGAAGGATTGTCGGCGGTTGTCTATACCTCTTTACCGCTCAAAATATAAGTGTAACAAACAGACAGAGTTACCGTTCATAAAATAGATATGTAGAGATTAAGTCCCTCGTTCACCATCTCCAAATAAAGTGTTGATTAGTTACGTCCCAAGTAAAGTCAATTGGCAAGTAAAAGCTATGAGTACGAGTCAGTTTATCATATGATTAGTGCTACTCAAACATCGTGAAATTGAATTTAAAATTACGGGTGACTTTAACCGACAATTAGGGTACTTGTCACTTTATTTGAAAGTGGTGAAAGAGGCCATAAATCTGAGGATTTAATGCAAGAATTCAGCACACTTTGAAGTATGCAATTGACTTCTACATAGACTAATGTGTTTGCAGTGATTCATGTGGCGTCTATCTACAGTGAAATAGATTGCGCGCTCGTTAGTTTCAATTTGTTTTCAATTCATCAAAATATAAGTACTTACGTATTTACAAAGTAATTAGATACCACGATACTACAGGAAAATAATTTAAAAAACATTTATTATTTTTTTAGTTTTGTAGTTTCCTAGGGATTTGACTACACTAAAACCTCCTCGGTGGCCTGACTCTGCGCTTGGGGAGGACTCCGGTATCTCCAGTGGAACGCACCGGTGTCCTCCACGGGAGGCCTGGACTCCTATCGGTAGATAGTAACTGGGAGCGCCGCCTTTACGTGCTCTCCGAAACACGGAAATACTCATGAAAAGCCACTAGCCACTTACCCATATCACACCCTACCGTACCCGGTTCGCTTAGCCGTATAGATTGCGTGTTAAAAATGGTAATTAAAATGGCTGCAATATTTTCTTCATCTATTAACCCTTTTGTAGTATCCTACTAAAGGGATTTGAAATAATCATCTCAATAGCTTAGCTATGAAACAAGTTATGCTTGAGATATCTTACAGAATAAGATCCGATATGAGGGGTTCACCAAATAGTTAAAGTAAACGCCATATCTCAAATAATAAACAAACTGACATAAAAAATTAAAAGTTTGTATTTTCTTGTTAATTAATCTAATCTAATCCAATTATTTACAACTGGAGCATAGCTTTAAAAGTTTTCTTTGAGAAAATTAAATGTAGTTTTTTTGCAGCACCTAATTTAAAAAATATGTAACTTTATAACTTTGGCGAGTTAAAAACAACTTTAAAACCTGTGCACTGGTGGCCTAATAGATACTATTTTTATCAACATTTTGCTGTATCGGGTAAAAACTGTGTTACCGCGTGTCTAAATTTGTCTAAGGTAAAGAGTTTGTGATGTTAGGGGATATAGAGTTATGACGTGTAGAGTTAGAAGCTTGGTTCTACATTTGATCTGCTAAAATGTTGTCAGTCCGAGCCATATGGTCTCATTTTGGCAAGATTATGCATGAAAAATGTATTTCATGGGATGAAAATTTTGCGCAGAGAGAACTGTATCGTTGTAAATGGTTTGCTATACTGATTTTTCCCGTGCTGGATCTATCGACAGCTCACAACCTGGGGTGCACATCTCTAGCCCTACGGAGTGACAGTCAGTGCAGCGCGTTCGTCGCGGAAGTCCGCTCGTCGCGTTTGATTCGAATTTCGAATTTCCGTCAACTAAAAAAAGAACACCGTATCAACCAGTGATTTATGGATACGTTCTGAAATAATGTATGTTGTATTTTTTTATCTCTACATTTTTTAATCATAACTCATCTCCCATTGATCATAATTTGTAACAGTAGTTTCTTATTATTAAAATAGATTATTTATATTGTGCGACACAACTCGTATTAAATAATTGAATTAGTTGCTTTTCATTTAAAGTAAACAGATTTTTGCGACAAATAAAAAAAATAAGACCCAAGGAGTTTTATCATAGCGTGAGGACGAAGTTAAATATCAAAAAAGGACTAAGATTTTATTATAAGATTAGTGTGTGTTTACGTAATTATTCAAATTGAAAAGGAAATGAATGTGCGAGGTTCGCAAAGGTTCTACGTCCCGGTGCGTATTGATTTTATGCGGGTGGTAGGGGGGTTGCGCCGCCATGAGAAAGGTCAGGATTCCTGTGTAGGTATCTCACGTGATAATTGCACGTGGTCCTACTGTTTATCTTGGCCTTCTGAAAGGCAGCCAATAACCCTATAAGAAGGTTAAAAAAATAAACATCAATAATAGGGATGCGAAGCGATATCGGTAAGTACGTACTGTTACGTAAATATCTATTCCGTTGAGAGGTGAAGGCCGCTACTACTTTTGGCAAGTTATTCAATTTCTATAATTTTCGTCTTATGACGGTTAGGCACTAAAACTATGTATGTAATCTAGTTCAAGACTAATCGCTATAAACCTAGTAATAGTATTAGGCCGCAACCCTTTTTGCGTCCCACTGCTGGGCACGGGTCTCTCCCCATTATTGGGAAGGCCTGGAGCTTACTCCACCACGCTGCTCCAATGCGGGTTGGTGGAGATGCGGGTTAGTGGCCAACCCGCTTTTGGATATTTTCAAACCGCCCATAAGGCCTCCGACAAGGTTTAACGACTGTTATCTATCGACAACAACCGGGACCGACGGCTTAACGTGCCCTTCGAAGCACGGAAACGCGTATGAATTTTTTTTGCCACTAGCTGTCACCCATCTCACACCCGACCGCACCCGTTTGGCTTTGTTGCATAGATCGTTTGCGTTCTACGTTAACCGCCGGGCCATGCGCGCTTCAATAGTATTAGGTAATATTTTAATTCAAGTAAATCATGTGTCTAAAGAATGATTTTCAAGAATTGAAAATGATAATTTTAACGTTTCTCTTAATATCTTATACCTTTAAACGAGCAATTCTTGTATACACGTATACCTATATATAATTTGAATCTCGGAAACGGCGCGCATGGTTTTTATGAAATTTAGTTTATGCGATAAATTGATCTTGCTAGATTCTTTTTAGAAAACTTCGTTTTATTCGTGTTTTCAGGCAATGAGAAATTGCTAAAATATAGGTTTATAATAGCTCAGGTGGGAAATCGGGCGGTCCTGAAACCAGAAGGCTCCAATTCGAGTCCTTTTTCTCTTTTTTTAAAGTTCCTTTTTGAGATTATACCAAGAAAATCAACTGTTTATATCCCAGCAATGCTCAGTTATCCAGGCACTTTGTTTATTAATCGATCTCTACTTAAAATAAAGTATGTTTTTCTTAGCAATACATTAGGGCTATAAATTATTAATAAAAGTTTTCGGTGCCTTAAACATATTCAACACGAAGTTGCAGACAGGGCAAAGATTTGTGTTTAACTTTATATCAGTATCAGGTCCTACCTGGTACTGTAATTAGCATAGAAAATTTGTTGACGAATGTCGTAAAAAGATTATAACAGTATGTGGGAATTTAGCCACGATTTATTTTGATCGTTAGAATATTATAAATATTGTCGTCGTTTATTAGATCCCTTGACTTCACCTTTTTTGAGTATCGTGGTAAAACTTTCAAAAGTTACCCGACAGCTTGGGAGAGGTAGTGCCAAGAAATGTTTTAATTGTCAAGGATTTGCAAAACACTAAAATACACTTAGTGCCGTCAGCGCTTGGGGAAGGCCTCCGGGATCTTCAGCGGAACGCACTGGTGCCCTTGTCTTTTATCTTCACTTTACCTTAAGTTAATGGAAGACATAAAGAAAATTGAAGTCTCTTCTTTCTACATTTAATAACCTGTAAGGTTTAGGTTGTACTGTATGAGAGTGGCCAAAGCTGTCTTCGTTGCAAGAAAAATAAACGTAATTATCATAATAAAAAATTGTTTATTTTATTAATATTACAACTTTACGTTATTACGTGATATATTTCTAAACGGACCCGCCCGTGTCTGAGTCGCCCCAACCCTCATCGAACAGCCCATCCATGAGACCCCCCTCATCCCCCAATTCAAAGTCTTGATTCACCCTAGGTTCGCGGAGGAACAGTGATATTTTTATGCCGGTATTTAAAAAGCTCAACTCAAAAGGGGAAATTCAAACAATTTTTTTAAAACAGGAAAATGTCGTATGTTTCTATTTTGCTACACTGTAGTCGCATTTGCATTTTTCCGAGTGAGAGTTGTATGCAGACTAATTGATAATCTGTTCCGCCCCGCTCTATGAAAGACGCTGAAAATTACTTTTTCTTTACGTATCTGCACTTTATAACTATAGTAATTTCTTTTGACCCTCATGGTTTTTATTAAGATTGCTTTGAATTTATCTGTCTTGATATCAAATGTATGCTTCATTGCTACTATAGAGATTGCTGGTGGTAGAACTTCACGAGTCCTGTAACATACCACTTATTTACCGAAGGAAATATATGGTTGTCCTTTCGTGGTTATTTTTACCTGACTACGGCAATACCAAAAGGAGGACTTTACTTTTCAGGCGTTTATACAGCTCTACAGCGGTGAGCGGTGATGGTCAAATGGTAAAGATCGCGGTCTTCAACACTAAGTTACCGTGTTTTAACCTCTAGCGCGCACCTCTGACAAAGAATTGTACACATATTGTGATATTTAATTGGCTGCAACCGTTTTTGCGTCCCACTGCTGGGCACGGGTCTCTCCCCCTTAGTGGGAGAAGGCCTGGAGCTTACTCCATCACGCTTCTCCAATGCGGGTTGGTGGAGATGCGGGTTAGTGGTCAACCCGCTGTCGGATGTTTTCAAATTGGCCATAAGGCCTCCGACAAGGTTTAACGACTGTTATCTTACAATTACAACCGGGACCGACGACGGCTTAACGTACCCTCCAAAGCACGAAAAGGTGCATGAAATTTTTTGAAACTAGCGGTCACCCATCGGTGCGTTCCACTGCAGATCCCGGAGTCTTCCCCAAGCGCAGAGGCAGGCCTCCGGGGGGTTTTAGTGCGGTCAAATCCCACAAAACCCGGTATCCTTTCCTAAGGTGCCGGGTACTTTTTGAAGGTTTCCCCCGATACAAAAAAGGGGGCAATCCACTGTCGAATGTTTTCAAACTCCTCACTTATGAGTAGTTGGCCTTAGCCTCCAACAAGGTTTAGTGACTGTTATCTATCTACAACAACCGGGACCAGTGACTTAGCGTGCCCTATATAGCACAGAAACGCGCGTGAAATATTTTGCCATTAGCGGTCACCAATCTCACACCCGACGGCGCCCGTTTGGCTTAGCTGCATACACCGCTTGTGATCTACGTTAGCCGTCGAGCCATGCGCGTGAACTATTTCATTCCAGTGGAGTGGTTGTGTGGCTAGGGGACTATAGCCTAAATTCCTCTCACTTACTAGAGGAGACCTGTGCCCAGCAGTGGGATATAAAAAGGTTGAAAAATAACGGCTCTGTGAAAATCAATACTTACTATTATTAATTTTGTAGGTAAGAGCACAGAAGAGGTTAGAATAGAATTGTGGGCGGGGCAGACGCGCCAAGGATATGAGCAACGCTCATATCTCTACAGAAACAAGCGATCGCGCTGCGATATGCGTACTTCGTGCGTGCTTGGGTGTGGTGTGATTCTTTCATTTGAAATCTAACTAAACTAAAAAAAATATACGATGTACATTACGATGCAAAATTCCACAGAAAATTATTTTGAACGAGATCTAGTAGGTTTTTTTTAATACCTCATAAATCGTAAACCACAATTTACCTTTCATTCAATCTTAATGTAATGATTTTTATGGATAATCAAAGGCAATGATGTATTTCTGTTGCCGATATTGTTATACAAATACTAAAAATAGAATAAAATGAATATTTAAGGGGGCTCCCATACAATAAACGTGATTTTTAGGGTCCCGTAGCCAAATGGCAAAAAACGGAACCCTTATGGATTCGTGATGTCTCTCTGTCTGTCTGTCCGTCCGTATGTCACAGCCACCTTTTTCCGAAACTATAAGAACTATACTGTTGAAACTCGGTACGTAGATGTATTCTGTGAACCACACTAAGATTTTCACACAAAAATAGAAAAAAGAATTTTTTGAGGGTTCATACTTAGAACTGAAACTCAAAAATTTTTTTTCATCAAACGCATACGTGTGGTGCATCTATGGATAGGTCTTCAAAAATGATACTGAGGTTTCTAACATCATTTTTTTCTAAACTGAATAGTTTGCGCGAGAGACACTTCCAAAGTGGTAAAATGTGTGTCCCCCCCTGTAACTTCTAAAATAAGAAAATGATAAAACTAAAAAAAAAATTATGTACATTACGATGCAAACTTCAACCAAAAATTGGTTTGAACGAGATCTAGTTAGTAGTTTTTTTAATACGTCATAAATCGTAAACCACAATTTACCTATCATTCAATCTTAATGCAATGATTTCTATGGACAAAGGCAATGATGTATTTCTGTTGCCGCTATTGTTATACAAATGCTAAAAATAGAATAAAATAAATATTTAAGGGGGCTCCCATACAATAAACGGGATTTTTTATAGATAATGGTACGGAACCCTTCGTGCGTGAGTCCGACTCGCACTTGGCCGGTTTTTTTACTTTATTTCACCATATTCGATGAGTTTGTTAGTTATTTTAGACTTTTGCAACGTACATTCATCAATGAACATTTATTTACCCTTTATTGTGTTTTAACAAAAGGCGGACTTAATGCCTGATGGCATTCTCTACCAGTCAACCCTTGGCGATGGTGAAAAATTGTGGTAGGTATCATAAATAAAATTTACAAAGGCGCCATAGACAAAACTAAGCAAGAATTTAAACAATGAGCTTAAAATAAAAAATACTAAGTAGATAACATACACAAATACACATTATACCTATACTAAAATATATACATAATATAATATATATGCTAAACATATATATTTTTAAAACATTCTTTATGTAACCTATGAATGAACTACAAAAGAAGTCGTGTACTCATAAATACGGGTGAATACGTCATTCACCTGAATAAACAATAAGTATAGTATTCATTATTGAACAAATGAATAAGGTTTGCGGAAATGTGTTTCCTGTTCCGGTAACCAAAATAACCAAAATAGCCTTTGCGTATCATCCATTCATCCATCTGACTTTAGAAGTCCACAGCTGGACATAGGCCTCCCCTAATATTCACCAACCGTCCAGTCCCGCGCCCTCTAAATACAGTGGCTTCCCGCTGCTTTTTTCAGGTCGTCAGTCCACCTGGTTCGAGGGCGTGTCGTAAGATGCACAACTATAAAGTGAAGCGTGCATTGCCCGGCGGCTGGCGTAGAACGCAAGTCAACTAAGCAGCTTAGCCAAATGAGCGCGGTCAAGTGTGAGATGGGTGACCGCTAATGGCAAAATATTTCACGCGCGTTTCTGTGCTATAGAGGGCACGCTAAGTCATTGGTTCCGGTTGTTGTAGATAGATAACAGTCGTTAAACCTTGTTGGAGGCCTTATGAGCAGTTTGAAAACATTCGACAGTGGATTGCCCTCTTTTTTGTATGTATTTTGTAACCTTCAAAATGTGGGATTTGACCGCACTAAAACCCCCTCTGTGTGATGTGCTCTTCTACATCTTCGGATGCTTAAGGCGGTATGTGGCCACGCACACACCGCCGTCCTTCGCGGGGCTGCTGGCTGGACGGATCGAGCTCCCACTTGAGCAGTGAGCCGCTCGCAACCCCAAAAGCCCCCTTTTAGTCGCCTCTTACGATCAGGCAGGTGATATTGTAGCTCTTATTCTTAATCCCAAAGCTACAGGTACTAGCGAATTGGCCCCTAACCTGCATCCACCAACCCGCGGCCTCCCCACGGGGAGAGACCCGTGTCCAGCAGTGGGATGCAAAAAGGCTTTAATGATCTTAATTAGGAGCCATATTACTTCTCATCATCAACGAAGGTATCATTAGCGTTGCTCGCAAAAATGACCCATAGATTATGCAATAATGTTATTAGTGGCCCTGACTCACGGATTCTATGGAGATGACTACTACCTTAATTGAATTACTTGCAACCTAGGCAGATATGATATGCGCGTTATGAGTACGGAAAATCTATTTTTATGACAGATCGTCAGAGGCTAAGAGGTTGAAAGGTTAGTAGGTGGTTGTTCAATCTTTGCGACTGGCATAAGTAATTGCCTTCGTCAAAACCTAGATAGAGATAATTGTCCGCAAAATATTCGAGGCATGTGGTTGTCCGTGTTCTATCTATGGCAGCCCCGGTACCGTATACCAAGAGATGTTTCAGCGGTGCTGAGAGTGAATTGTACTTATTCGAAACTACGACTTGTAAGTTGGCCTCGTTACCGTGTACCCAAGGACATTCAGCCGTACTGTTTGCTTAGTTCACTCTGTGAATGTTCAGTATTAGAGATTCGTAAAGAACCATCGGCCGTGCCGACGTGCCTGATAAACAAAAAAAAAAAAAAAACAACGGGTTGCACTCCGGTAGTGCCGGCAGAAGTGAAAACTTAAACATTAACCTTGTGCATTTTTGATATTTTGAAATGGTCAGGGAATAATTTCGCACGAATTGCTATTATTATCAGTATTATTTTTCATCTAGTACTTTCAGTAGGTTATCATCTAGTATTTTTATAAAGTACTCACTCATTTTCTTTCACTATTTCTTCGTCACTGTTTTCATTAATAGATGCACTTTGTTCAATGTCCATATTTTAAATACTTGATAGAAACGAATTTTACAAGTATAGACGAGTCGAAGTCGAGCCGTCATCAGCTGTCACCCCTCCGTCTTGGTCTAAGAGCTGGTGAAGATCAACCTTCACCAATCTGATAACGCGATGAGACATATTTTTTATCAAATATAATTTATAAACATACATACCTATGGGAACTTGCCTATCGAAAAGTGTTCATAGCTATTTTTAATATAAATAATTTTAATCAATTTTCTTTCATCATCTCACTTTTGTCATAACCGAATGAGTTTTATCACAATTGATAGTTTTTAACGATCGATAGGCAAATTATCATAGACATGTATGTTTATAAATTATATTTCATAAAAAATATGTGTCATCGAGTTATCAGATCGGTGAAGGTCGATCTTCCACGTCTCCTCAACTATCTTACGAATTTTCGATCAGGCCACGTGTCCTGACGCGAGTTTAACATTTTTCACCCATCTCAAAAAAAGTGCACAACGCCGCTAAAGAAGTTTTCACTTCAAAAATGAACGACGTGCGATCTACATAAATTGCAGATCGATTTGGAAGTTAAAGTTGGTGGTTTTAATATTACTTATTCATTTCAACAGGGTTTTGAACATATCTTCTACATACGTATTATCATCGCACAGTCCACGTCACATCTAGTGCAATTACCGCACAGTGGTAGACGACTGATTTTAAATGGTTTAATATCTGAATACGTTCACCATACCTGCTTACATTTCTACCTTATTTTACTTTATTACTAGTGGTCCCGCCCAGCTCCGCCCGGGTGCAGACGTTGTTCAAAGAGGATTTGTTTTTTATTATCTTAAAGAGACTTCATGTTACTATCAAACAAAAATATAAAACAAATAATGACATACGAACTGTCCTGTTATTCTGAATGTGTCAAAGTTTAGAACGGCATGGCACGAAATACAAACGTTTGACAGATAGGAACAATTTATATGGGAAAACTACTTATAAATAAAAAAAATAATTAAAAAACATTTCCAGTGGCCCAAATTGTGAATCTAAACCATCCTCGAATCCATTTGAATACACACAAAAAAATTCATTAAAATCTGTCCAGCCGTTAAGGAGGAGTTCAGTGACATACACACTCATTGGTTTATCTATGCACACTCACAGAAGAATTATATATATTAAGACTAGCTGTGCTTTGGTTTTACCCACGCTAAGAAAGGAGCATTATCATGTAGCTGCGAAGCTATTTAATCACTTGGTTGCAATTAAAAGATATGCGCGTGATTGGATGAAAACGCTGGACAATATTTTTTACAAATATACAAGTTTAGTATTTTTTTGTTTTATTATGCCTTTTACGCCAGTGCAAATGCAAACGACCACAGACAATATAGTATTTATGCTTGCTTGAGGATGTGTGTGGCCTGCACAATACAAAGAGCTCCTACCTGCATGTGGTTTTCTATTTCCATTCAAATAAAAGAACTTATGATCAAGTTGAAGCTTTTATCAAAAATTGATGTAATTCCCTAACTAAGAGTTAGAAGTGGTAGGTAAGCACGAAACAAGAAGTGTTGAAAGGTCAAGCCAATGACCCGACGCTAAGACTCTTGAAGTAAGGTTTCTGTGTGCTAAGCTGCTGAGCTGATAAAATCTATTTCCTCACTTGATTTTGTCCTTGTTTTGAGTTTGCGAAAACATTTCCTAACGAAGTTCTTTTTTATGAATGGCGTCATCATTTCTTGGTTGTTTGACCATTTGTAATTGTAGTCAAATCAGTTGTCACTGACAACTGACTTGACTGACAATGAATTGACTGACTGATTACTGACAACTTGTCAGTAATCAGTCAGTCAAGTCACTACCAGAACGTATCCAAAGTAATTAAAATTATGAAATTAAATTAAAAGATAAGTTTTTTTGGAAAAGCATAAGAGTATTAACAGTTGTTTCATGTCCAGTTTTAATAACTTTTTCTTTTACTTTAGCAGTAGCATAGTAACAAACATGTCTTTAGGCTTTGAGTATCCCTGCAGCTTCGGGATTAAGAATAGAGCTACGGTATTCCCTGCCTGATCGTAAGAGGCGACTAAAAGGGGGCTTCCAGGGTTGCGGGCGGTGACAGTCGGAGCTCGATCCATCCAGCCAGCAGCCCCGGGGAGGACGGCGGTGTGTGCAAGACCGCATACCGTCGTAAGCGTTGGAAGCAGGAGGAGAGCACATCTGCTCTCCCAAAGGTGGGCCCGTCCCAGGTCGCCACTCGTGGAACACAGGATCTCAGAGTCCTCCCCAAGCGCAGAGGCAGGCTACCGAGGGGGGTTTAGTGCGGTAAAATCCCACATAGCCTGGTATTCTCTCCCAAGATACCGAGTACCAGAAGGTACCCCCCCCCCCCGATACAAAAAATGCATTTAGGCCACGTGGAGTAGCGGTGGTTTCGCCGGGGAAGGAGCACGAACCGTTGCACCCATTTCGGCCACTTGGCGAGATATGTGCGTTGCTAATATCCTTGGTGCGTCTGCCCCGCCCACATTTCCATTCTAACCTCTTTATTATCTTCCCTGGCTGTTTCTATAACTTATGTTATAGACTTAAATCAATCAAATTGCCAATGTTATCAGATGGCTGTGGGACGACATTGACACATGAGGTAACTATCAAGTATGTTCCTTATCCGCCCATAGCTACTCTGTAAGAAAGCAAATTATTGTATACCACATGTTTTAAAACAGGGCTGAAGTTTTTCTCCGTCTGCTCTTTTCTTCAGCTCAGCATTGCCTAAGCGCACCCAGAGCACACAGAACAAAAAAGAATAACGTTCACTAAGAGTTTGTAAAGGAACCGTACATGATCAGGTTCTATTTTTATTTTGTTGGTAGCTTTTGCGGGCAACTTCAACCTGTTACTTTGGTGCTACGGTGATGCGAGCGCATCTTAAAATTTCACTGTCATAATTTTTTCATCACGTGTCTAAAGAAGTATAACTTCAAAGTACATAAAGTACAAACGGTTCAAACATTGTTCAAGCATAATTCTTACATGTAACTTCAGAATATTGAACATCAAAGAGCTTTCCTCCCCAGAACTTTCTATGTATATACACTCGAAGTTAGCGAGTTGTTATGAAAGAAATACCTTCGTAAAGAGGGGAATAACTAAGTGCTCAAACCCCATTTGTATTAACGGCGTCCTTGACATAATTGTGAGTGGATCCCCCAGTGTTTATAATACACCTGGCTATTATAGGCACGCTTTACGTGGGATGTATCCCGGCGATAAATTCAGGCGATTAATTATTCTGCTCGTCACCTTTTTTTATTAGATCTAGGTACTTTTTCCATCGCCTACAGAATTTGTTGGTGAAAAACCGCCTATAGTGTTGCAAATTTTTAATTTTTTTTTAGTTGTTTTTTGTAAAATATTACAATGTCCTCTAGAAAAGGACTCCAGGAATACCATTAACTAATTACCAGAAACTTATCTTTGATACTGATTAAATTAATGAGATAATAGCAATAATAATGAGGACTAATGATGAGTCGTAATAATGTGATGGATTTATTGTTTTCAAAGCAATTATCTTGACTGACATTTTAAGAGGAAAGATTGTTTGTCATATATTGATGCTCTAAGACTGGACGAGAAGATACATTGTAATGTTTCAAATGGGTTGACTAAGTATTTTGTTTATTTTCTCTGGGTTTTAATACGTGTTGGTTGCGTGACGACCCGTGTGGCGCAATGGTTACCATGCCGGACTGCCGTTCGGAGAGTCCCGGGTTCGATTTCCGGCGAAACAGAAATTTGAATGATGAGTTTAAATCAGTCTGGGTCTTTATGTTTCTGCCTTTGTGTGTGTCCATGGTACTCACGACACAGGGTATATGTACCCTACTGTGGGGCTATGAATGTGAAGCTAGTGTGAAGTGAAACGTGTTCTTGGTTCTTTTCCTGGTTCTTGGAGTGTTGAATTTTTGAATGTTCTTAAAAAATTATCTTCGACGGTCATATGAATGACTCGATTTTTTTACTAATAGACATTACACTTTGTCGGTGTATTTTAACAATAGTAGGTACCTGGACGCCCGAGCGTTGCTAGGATAAAAACATTTGATTTTATTGGTTTATTTTTAAGGAAAACATTCATTGGCATAGTGTTACTTAACAAATCATTTTGAAATAGCAAGCTCCCTATAAAAAAAATTGTCACAAAAAATAAAAAAGCAACTTGCCTACTTGAGGTTTGAACCCGGGTCTCTAGCTCCGTAGTCAAATTCGTAACCATTCGAACAAGAAAACTTTAATTATTCCATTGATGAAATTTTTATAGAGGTCTTTCATTTCGACAGTGTCATTTGTTTGAAGGGTGGATTGACGGATAACATTTGACGGGTTTCTACGCCACAATATTATTAATATTCTCCAATAGATGTCATTAAGAGTAATTTTATATTTAACGGCATAAACATTAAATAAAACGACAATTTCTATCAATAAAAATTTGTGGATCGTATTATCATCCCCGCAACCAGTGTACTAAATTTCATCAAAATCTTTGGAGCCGTTTCCGAGATTCAAATAATATATTTAGATATATACAAGAATTACTCGTTTAAAGGTGTATATAGATTTAAAAAAATAGTCATGTTTGAGATAAATATTTATTTCGAATTGAAGTCAAAAATACTTTTTGCCGTCTAATATCATAGAAATCCTTGAATATGATTTCGTATTCGTTTGCCTTATAAAAAAGGCGAATTGCCGGTCGTGGCGAGTCTGTAGAGTCCACTTCTGAAAATTAAAAAAACAATATGGCATGATGACAGATTTTTAAATACCTTTCCTTATTGTAGGTACACGTCTCCTAGTTTCGAAAAAAAGTTTATTTCAGCAATAAACTCAAATGTTAACGTAAATTATGTATTTTCTGCTATGTAATTTGAATTAAGCGCGAAAACGCTCGTAGGTGTCATGGCGTCGGCTTGCTCGTCAAACTTCAAGCAACACGATGACATTAACTGAGACGTGACGTCATTCCTTTTGATTGGCGTTTCAGATAACATGGCCGATTGCTGTGTTTAATACTTTTATTTTATTGAAAATCTTACTAATCCTAATGTTTATATTAAAAAGGGATCATATTTTAGAACTTTTTTAGCGTATTTTTTTCTGTAGAACCGTTTATTCTATGATTCTTTAATAGTGTCATCATGCCTATTAAGTCCAATGACGGGAGTTTTGTCGGGAAGTCGGAAAAGACTCGTGATCGTGTTTTTTTTTTCATTTACTTTGTGTATTTTTGACTTTTTGGCTTTTCGACTTCCCGCAAAAACTCCGACATTAAGCTTATTGATGTCACAATCTGTACAAATTTGAAGAGGTTTTATACAAAGCTCCATTTTATCGTGACGTAAGTATCAACATGCAAAAGTCCTGTCTTTCGCAGTTCAAGTAGTTTAATTTTACTTTACTAAGTTTCCATTTTATAATTCTAAGTTACAAAAAGCCCGTAGTTAATGAGTGGAAATAATGTTTTTTGTGGTATTTGTCTCCCTGGGCCCTGTATCACCAAAAATTGGCCATTTACGAGTTTGACAATCCAGCACTTGCTTCTTGTGAAGTTGATCAAACTTGGTCATATTTTACAAGATTTTTACTAACTTACAATTTGTGCGTTTGTTCAGGTGAAATTTTACTACTACTTTTGAAGCAGATATCTTTAACCGGTTGGGCTAAAGTTATTCTCGGTAGGTACATATTATTACTGTGTTAATTCATAATGGCCGTTGAAACAAAATTGCGGATCATATTCTTGTAAATCCACCCGATATGGGCACCTATCACATGAATGGGCTTATCTTGTAGAATACGATGCACTTTAATATTTTTAGCGCAATTAAATAAATGGTTGTTTTAAAAAAATAATTAACGCTTATTGAAACGAGACTATAGACTGCCTCCTCAATTCGCTTATAATATCAAGCTAATGTTAATTAGGCAAATTGCTTACCCTCGCTTAGACATAACGATGTTGCCCATATGAAGAGAGTTGCCAGTGCACTGATTGTCCCTAACTTGTTGGAGGTTTGCGCATTGTCTGCCCACGAAGCGGTTATTTCTGATGGTGGATGCAAATAGCTCGTGAGCGCGGCTGTGAGAGCAAGAGTTCACCCAGCAGTTGGGCTGGCGATTTCTGCCACCGTTGGGGTAAAAGTCTGCGTCAGAAATAGGGTCGAAGATGCCGTACCACCCACCGTCAGTGTGGATCGACTCAACATATTGTGCGTCGTTGCGGTTTAAAGCGTTACTGTTGCCACCCCACTGTGGGCCAGCTGGGTCAAGACCTGGAAGTGAAAAATAGAATAAAGTTATGATTGGGTCAAAAACAAACTCTTCTTTCTTATTTCGTGGGCCTGAGACTGGTTGAAGTCTGGATATGTTCAGTTGGACGAAACAGGTCAAACTAGTGAAACACATGGTCGAAACCATCCTCGTATATGTGAACGTGTGAAGCGTAAATAGCCCAGCGGCTAGCATAGAACCCAAGCGATCTATGCAGTTCAGCGATACGGGCGCGCTCGGGTGTGAGATGGGTGTTTCAGTCGTGGGACGCAAAACGGGTTACATTTTTAACAAAATTTAGTTTTGAGGTCAGTGGTTCCCTTCAAATGAACTGCCCCATAGCCTACATGTACATAGAAGTTAAATACACACCAGTGATTCGAGCAGCGCGCCGTCCCGCAGTTCGACCAGCGTTGCCCACGACGTGAGCGCCCAAACTGAAGCCGACCAGATGCACGTTGTTCCAGTTACCACCAGCGTTGTTGATGAGCCACACCAGGAAGTGACCGAGCGATTGCCCAATGCCGGGCACCTTCCTCACGGAGAGGGAGTAAGAGCCGCTTGCAGCGTTGCGCCAGTCTACGACAATGACGTTCCCGTCAACTTCATCCAGGTAGTTGCGGGTGATCAGAGTGTTCATACTATTTGACCCCTTGCCGTTGTACCCGTGGGATACCACGAGGATGGGCCGGTTGTTCTGGTAGAAGGAGTTATGAACTGATTGAATGTTGTTTGGGATCAGCCTCTGATGGTTGTTCCGGTTGTGCCTGAAAATCGCAGAAATTTATGTTATTTTGTGCACCCGTGTAATTTTTTAGATTAATGTCTTTAATTAACTTCTTCTTCTTCTTCGTCTTATTTAACTTCTTCTGTCTGTACTTACCTATAAAATTTTATAACAACGAAGCATAAAACATTTGTTTAAGTATATGCTTTCCAACTGATTCCTCGACTTTTTTTGTCTTTTTCGGTTGAGCGAAAATTAAGAAACTGTGGTTTATGTTTTTCGTTTTTTTAACATCTCAGAAATAACTCTAGTTAGAAAATCCTTCTGAATTATTATTGTCTTGTCGAAAGTTGTATGAACCGGTGGACAAAATTTGAATTACGGAAAAGAAATGCTGAGGAAATTAGAATGCAAGTAACATTATGTCATAGGTCTCTGGTAGCTTCAATATAAACTGAGGTCTTAGTGTATGTCTGCACACGCGAAAACGTAACTATCGCGTTTGCGTTAAGAATATAATTATAGACCTTATTCCTTTCAGGCTAAGATCTATCTGTCCAATTTTAAATCGGACGCAGTAGTAACGTTTGCGCGTTTACAAACTTACACTAAGGCCTCAGGTCAAAATGTAGTACAAAGTTACAATTTGTCTATGATGAAATACGTTGAAGAAAACATGGGTATACATAAAAACCATTTTGTCTTTCAAGCTACCGTTGCTGCCGTTGACATCACAACGTAGGTGGTGGTTGCCTACAAGAATAAAATAAAGTAAACATTTACCTGGTAAATAGCCAGTACTGGTTGTTCTGACCAGCTCTTTCAACCTCCCGAAGATCTTCTTCGGAGAGGGGCTCCTGAGTATCGACGAGAACGAAGTCATCGTCTCCATCGGGCACCCACACGTACCGCCCGTCTCCCCCCTCGGGGTTAAGGTTTTCCTCTTTAGGAGGGGGAAGGGCTCCGCCAGCACATACTGGAAAATCAGTTAATTTGGATTATAATAACAAAAATCTACAAAGAAAATCCTTTTGTATGTGGGCGTGGGAGTAATTCTCGCTGGTGATATTGCTAGTGACAACTGTAAGGCGCGCGAACGGCGACTTTCTTTGATAACAAATTGGATAATGTTGGACATTGCACGTAATGTTAATTATTGTAATTGATTATACTGTTATCAAATTATATTTATAATATTATTTTTTTACTGTTTTTCGTGTTTATCGAATATTATTATTATTTGTAAGTAAGTAACAGGTTTTCCATTAAGGGCGGGTCGATTTTAAAATTGAATAAAACAAGTTGTATATGAGATATCAATAAGGTTTTATCTTTATTTGAGAGCCCTATCAATGACATTATTGGTGAAATATAACATCGTTCAAATGGCCGCCGTGGCTTCGATGGGTGGCGCATATTCGAAAGGTCCATTTTTCGATTACTTTGGCGCATAAATCAGGCTGAATTTGACCGATGGCATTGATTATGTTATCTGTGAGGGCCGCAGTAGTTTGCGGCTTATTCGCATAGACCTGCGACTTAAGAAAGCCCCACAAGAAAAAGTCTAAAGGTGACCCCTTTAGACTTTTTCACACGATCACGAATCACACGATCTTGGTGGCCAATTCACGTCGCCTCGGCGCGAGATAACCATGCCATGAAACCGCTCGTGCAGAATATCGACTGTGTCTTGAGCTGTGTGGCACGTAACGCCATCCTGTTGAAACCATTATGTCTTTGGTGTCCATATCATCCAATTTAAGCTACAAGAAGTTTGTGATCATCGACCTATGACGTTCGAAGTTGACTGTGATTGCGGCGCCAGCATCATTTTCGAAGAAATACGGTCCGATGACGCCTCCAGCCCAAAATCCACACCAAACAGTAACTTTATTTGGATGCATTGACACCTCATGAATCTCGCGTGAATTGGTGTCGCTCCAAATCCGGCAATTTTGCTTATTCACGTACCCATTCATTCAAAAATGGGCCTCATCGCTAAAGATGATTTTTCGCCAAAATTGGGATCATCGTTGCTACTAGAGAGCACCCATTTTGATAATAAAGTTTTATCATTTGCACGTGTTGCTTGACGCTGTAACTTGCCATAATGATTTGTCTATTGACTGATTAAAATACTATATTTTCACAGAAAGTAAACGAAACAATATGGTCGCCATGAGCTGTCAAAATCAACCCGTCCCTATTGGAAAACCCCTTACCTACGTTATGAATTAAGTATTAGAGTGTGCGTTCCTGTTATTTTACTATCTATCTATCTATCTATCTATCTTCTATCTTCTATCTTCTATCTATACTATAATAAATCTGTAACAAGTCGGTGTCTGTACATTGAAGATATTTGAGAAAAACTATCACCAGGGCTATTTATTAGCGCAATAGTATCCAAAACAATGATTATTAGAATTATTGTCTGTTCGTTTGTGCGCGCTAATCTCAGGAACGGCTTAACGTAGAAGGATGCGGTTTTCACTGATGTATTGGTATTTTTTTGGATTAACATTTAATGTTTGTTTTATATAAATCGGTTCACAAATAAAAAGTCCATTTCAAGAATTTATCGATCAGTGTTTGGAAGTATCGTTGTTGATTTATCGAAAACTTCAGTTAATGTATTGAAGTTTTATAATCTACAGTCCCTTAAATGATAACATGAAACTTATAAATGAAAAGAAAAAAAGATAATACATAGAAAAAAACAACATAAGATGAGCTGGCAATAATATGGTTAACTGTACGAAATAGGGTTCACGCTTTTTCGTACAGTTCCCACACGTCGACAATAATTAATCAATATTTAATCTATACATAAAGCTGAATAGTTTGTTCGTTCGTTCGTTTGTAACTTTGTTTGAACGCACTAATCTCAGGTTTTTTTCAATTGGCACCAGTAGTTCCAAAAAAAAAATTGTTTGTAAAGTAGGTTTACGATCGAGATGTTTACGTGATAACGTCCGCACGAGAAAATCTCCATTCGTTTGTATGCCGCTAGAGTGAGAGAGACGGAAGATCGGTCCACTCACTCGAACGCTATGCCAGCCTCCGCTCGTGAGGATTCCGCGTGACAAGTTTCACGGAATGACTGGCAGCGCTCGAGATGAGACGGGAGATCGGTCCGTCTCTCTCTCGTTATACCTGCGATCGCGCTCGTGAGGTTTTGGTGTGACACAAGTTTCTGAACATGTCACCCGACTAAAACGATTTTAAAGACGTTATCACGTCAATAAATCTTTTTGTGTTGGATAGTCCATTTATCGGGGAAGGCTTTTTTTATAAATAAACCGAACAAAAAGGCATACGGGCCGCGTGGTGTTAAGCGATCACCGTCGCCTATGGACACGGGCAACCCCAGGGGAGCCACCCGAGGGCTTTAGGCTATATAACATCATGCTATGACTAATACCGAAGTCCACGCGGATGAAGTCGCGGGCGGCCACTAGTTAATAAATATAATTTTAAAGAAAATAGAAAAAAAAATGAAATGTTCAACTGAAACTTTTAATAAACGACCTATTGCAAGGATCGAACTCGCGTCAGAGCGTAAAAGCGTGTTTTTTTTTGGCGTAACTCTTCGTGTGCTAAACCGACTCGCACTTGCCCGATATTTATCTACTTACATGATACTACGGCGCAGAAAATGATAAGAAACTTCATGACGAAGTTTTTTGAAATAATAACATCTATTGGTATTTATATTACCTTTTATCAGAGCCTCTTCCGAATTTGTTATCAGTTAATGCCAGAAAATTGGTAAGGTCAGATTTAGCTGAAGTCTTACGTGAAAATCTGATTATTCTATTTATCTACGACGAATTAGTATGATAAAATTCTGATTCCTTAATCCGTAGAATTCCGTTGCGTAGATAGTGATAGTCATATTTAGTCTTGTGGTTTCACACGTGGTAGGGGTGCGTCTCTATTTTTAACACGCTTATATTAGCTTGACCTGTATATATGTATGTATGTATGTAACGCATATGTAACGTAATCTTTTAACTTCATTTTCACCTACTTCTAAGCGTCTCATTAACTTGAAAATTTGCACAGGAGTCAAGGGCCGATGACACTGCAATAATATGAAAAAAAAAACGCAACCCCATCGAGTTCAGACTTGTTTCATTTGTCTTAATGAGTACTTTGGTGATAGACGGTAACCAGGGTCTTGATGATGAAGCTGGAAGATAACCATAGTAACTCGGTAATTGAACGACACAACCCCATCGAGTTTGGGCTCGTATGATTCGACTTAACGAGTACTTTGGTGCTAGATGGTAACCAGGGTCTGATGATGGAGCTGGAAGATGGCCATAGGAACTCGGTAATTGAACGACATAACCCCATCGAGTTTGGGCTCATATGATTCGACTTAACGAGTACTTTGGTGCTAGATGGTAACCAGGGTCTGATGATGAAGCTGGAAGATAACCATAGGAACTCAGTAATTGAACGACACAACCCCATCGAGTTTGGGCTCGTATGATTCGACTTAACGAGTACTTTGGTGCTAGATAGTAACCAGGGTCTGATGATGGAGCTGGAAGATGGCCATAGGAACTCGGTAATTGAACGACATAACCCCATCGAGTTTGGGCTCGTATGATTCGACTTAACGAGTACTTTGGTGCTAGATGGTAACCAGGGTCTGATGATGAAGCTGGAAGATAACCATAGGAACTCGGTAATTGAACGACACAACCCCATCGAGTTACTAAATTCTAAATAGACTAAGTTCTGCCGTCTTTGCGATTAAAAAAATAAGATCACTTACAGATGTCGATACAGCCAGATTGGTCTATTTTAGTTATTTCCATAGTATAATGTCGTATGGTATTTTACTGTGGGGAAATGCAGCTAATGTCGACACAATATTTATTTTGCAGAAGAGGGCTATTCGCGCAATATATAAATTAAATTCTAGAGAATCACTGAGAGAAAAATTTAAGGAGACTAATATACTAACATTTGCATCGCAATATATTTATGAAAATATAATGTATGTTCGTAAAAACAAACACGAATTTATGACCTTTTTGGATCTACATAGTTCGAACTGTGTTTCGACAAGGAATGGCCACAAACTTGCATTCCCCAAGTGTAGGCTCCGCAAAAAGAGCCACTCTTTTATCGGGATGTCGATCAGAATATACAATACAATCCCGGAAAATGTTCAATCCCTTCCTTTTCACAGATTTAAAAAAAAGTCAAACAAGTCCTGTGCCGCAAGGCTTTTTACGATCTTAAGGACTATTTAATTGATAAAAAAGCTTGGGATTGAGGTGTAGTCTCACAAGGCTGTTTCTATAACTGATGTAATAGACTTAAATGAATTAAATTGCCTATGTTAGCAGATGGCTGTGGGACGACATTGACACATGCGGTAGCTGTCACGTATGTTCCTTATCGGCCCATAGCTACTCTGTAAGAAAGTTAGCTATTGTATACCCCATATTTTAAAACAGGGCTGAAGTTTTTCTCCGTCTGCTCTTTTCTTCAGCTCAGCATTGCCTAAGCGCACCCAGAGCAGACAGAACAAAAAATAACGTTCACTAAGAGTTTGTAAAGGAACCGTACAGTGAATAAAGAATATTTCATTTCAAAAAAAAAAAATTCATTTCATTTCATTTCATTTGGGCTCGTATGATTCGACTTAACGAGTACTTTGGTGCTAGATAGTAACCAGGGTCTGATGATGAAGCTGCAAGATAACCATAGGAACTCGGTAATTGAACGACACAACCCCATCGAGTTTGGGCTCGTATGATTCGACTTAACGAGTACTTTGTTGCTAGATGGTAACCAGGGTCTGATGATGGAGCTGGAAGATGGCCATAGGAACTCGGTAATTGAACGACACAACCCCATCGAGTTTGGGCTCGTATGATTAGACTTAACGAGTACTTTGTTGCTAGATGGTAACCAGGGTCTGATGATGAAGCTAGAAGATGGCCATAGGAACTCGGTAATTGAACGACACAACCCGATCGAGTTTGGGCTCGTATGATTCGACTTAGCGAGTACTTTGGTGCTAGATGGTAACCAGGGTCTGATGATGGAGCTGGAAGATGGCCATAGGAACTCGGTAATTGAACGACACAACCCGATCGAGTTTGGGCTCGTATGATTCGACTTAGCGAGTACTTTGGTGCTAGATGGTAACCAGGGTCTGATGATGGAGCTGGAAGATGGCCATAGGAACTCGGTAATTGAACGACACAACCCCATCGAGTTTAGGCTCGTATGATTCGACTTAAAGAGTACTTTGGTGCTAGATGGTAACCAGGGTCTGATGATGGAGCTGGAAGATGGCCATAGGAACTCGGTAATTGAACGACACAACCCCATCGAGTTTAGGCTCGTATGATTCGACTTAGCGAGTACTTTGGTGCTAGATGGTAACCAGGGTCTGATGATGGAGCTGGAAGATGGCCATAGGAACTCGGTAATTGAACGACACAACCCCATCGAGTTTAGGCTCGTATGATTCGACTTAAAGAGTACTTTGGTGCTAGATGGTAACCAGGGTCTGATGATAGAGCTGGAAGATGGCCATAGAAACTGGGTAATTAAACAACATAACCCCGTAGTCAAACTAGCATCAAAAAATACTAAAAATCTAAAAATAAAATTATAAGAAAAAAGTCTTTTAAAAACAAGCTTTTTTTAAAAAATAACTATAAAGTTAAAAATAATTTAAACCTGATAATCCCTACTTCCCTACTTAACATTATAAATTCGAAAGTAACTCTGTCTGCTACGCTTTCCCGTTTAAGCTACTGAACCAATTTCAATGAAATTTGGAACACAGATAGAGTGGACCTTGGGAAAGGACAAAGGATGGTTTTTATCCCACGGGAACCTATAAAATGGGTCAACGCCGGCGAAGCCGCTCGCGGAAGGCTAGTTTTATAAATAAAAGGGTTACATTGTCATTGCAAAAGAAAAATAATGAAGATGTAATATGCTATGTTTTTTAATACTGAACTTTAGTACTAAAGAAGTCGTATTACTCAGTCACTGATTTCATAAACGACAAAACGGCATAAAGGAATTCCATAAAACCTGGGAGGCTTTTTTTCCACCGGCTTTTTTTCTTCTTAGTGTACAAAAACCCTGCAATATGGGTACCCAAATCCGACGACCGGATCCGATCCGAAATATAAATAAATATGAATAAATAATTAAATAAAAAACAGCTAAACAAATTCATACTTAAATAAGTAAAATTTAAATTTTTAAAAGGCGTAATATGGGATCAAATGAAAATAACAATAAAATTGATATAAATGTAGATTTTTTTAAAGTGTGTTATAACAAAGTTTTTCTTTTATTTTTTTTATAATATTTGCATACCTCATGAAGGTAAATATAGCGTACTGAATATGAATTAACAACTTATATTTGTGCAAATTAAAATCATTGTCTTTGTCTTTAATTTTCCATGAAAATGTAACATGCTTTTATTTATAAAATTATCTGGTTTAAATTATGATCAGGTTTAAAATACATATTTTTAAGTTTTTAGTTGGACCACGGCCCGTGGACTTGCGCTGCTACATAATATCGCGCGCTGATAAATATTATCTTAATACGAGTATATTACAAAGATTAACTTGTTATAATTTTTGACATAACACCTCTTTCTCTTACGTGATAGATTGATAACTACAAGATAAATAATTAATAATGAATAAACAAAAAATCGACCAGTGCGAGTCGAACTCGCGCACGAAGGGTTCCGTACCATTATCTTAAAAAAAACGGCAAAAACTCACGTTTAATGTATGTACAGAAATTGTTAAAATTTCGGAACACAGAAACGTAGGAGACTCGATACTACGAGTAGCTCTCGATAGTCTATATAGCCGTTACATATTCCGTGCATAAATGAGAGGCATGATATGATGTTAAAGACATGACTGCAGATAGTTAGAAACATTTGTGATGCACGATAGCTAAGTGCTTTACAAATTTAGGTTGTTTATACTCTAGGTTTTGAATATAAGTTATGTATTGGGGATTCCAGACAATTGCAATATGTACTCTAATACTGGGTATGTACTCGTTTGCGTGTAAGTGTATTTTTATTGCAATATTTTTATGATTGCATTCAGACCACCGACCACATAGCCTCTAGACGCCTCATACCAGGCAAATAGCCAGCACATCTGACTTATAGTTCCGATGTTCTGATAAAAATGTCCGCTATTAATGTTCTTCTTCTACACTTCTCTATCTTCCACTGTGGCCTTGAACTAGCAAATCACAGCATTTCAACCTTACTTCGTTTAAAGATCGACCTACTTAATTAAAGTGCGTACGTGATAGCGTTGCTAACGGTCCTAATAGGGTCTGTCGTTCTGTCTGTCTGTCTGTCTGTCGGAGCGCGGTGCGGTGAAGCGGGTGGGAGCGGCCAACTCGAAGCGAACGCGTAGTATGTTTCTCACATATAACGAGTAGGTTCAGTATGGGCAAGCAACCAATATCAGTAAATGGTTGCTTAACCCTTAAGAAAAAACCAAGACTTTTAAAAGCTATAGATACAAAGGTGTCAATGTGTTCAGAGAACATTAATTTTGAGTCAATTGTAATCCCGAGGTCAACAGAGCTTACTTTAATGATATAAATATTATTTATTGGGTAGTTATAAGTAATGGTATGTTTTTTCCTAGTAAATGACACAAATGAACATTTATTTAAGTAATAGCAACTCAGTCTATCTAAATCAGCTAGAAGTTTTGAACAATCGGAAAGTTGTTTAATATTCATGTGGTGATTAAAAATGAAATTCCGGATATGGTCACTAGCTTTATTAACTTTAAAAAATCGCAATTAATATAATCGTCCGTCTTTCTCGTCTTACGTCTTCACACCGACCCCCTCCTATTCGTTCCATTCACTCGTACCATTCTTTCCTTCATGTACATTCATTCGTCTTACGTTCCCTTTCATGCAATTCCACACTGACATACCATTACATATTGAGATTTAAAATAAAATAATACAATTATAATTTTTACAATCCCACAATCGGCCATTCCTGACAGTGAGACTGACCTCAGTCTCCCCAACCCTATCTTAATGCTACGTTACTTAAAGCTAAACAATAATACAATAAATACACAATCACAAACAAACATCTTAACATAAGTAGGTATTAAGTAGATAGGCATAGTAGCAGCAGTTTTAGTGACCCGCAACATGGTAGTCAAATAAAGAAAAATTAAAAGAAATAAGCATACTGACTTGCAAATTCCCTCAGCCACTTATGCTACAGTCGCTGTCCTCAGAATCACTTGGCCATGGCTTCATGAAATCTGCAGCACTAGACGTCTTTTTGGGTCCTTCAACATCGCTGCTATCTTTTACAACGTCATACCTATCTTTGCCCTTCACTTTATCAATCCTGTATGGTCCATAGTACTTAGGTTTAAGCTTCATTCCTACACCAAACTGTGTTCTTTTTATTGCCACCTTATCCCCTTCTTTGTACTTCCGACTCTCCTTTCTCCTCTTATTAAAGTTTTTCCTATTTTCATCCTGAACTTTTAGAATTTGTGCCTTAGCTTGAGCCCTTAGTTCATCTCTATGGTTAACAAAAATGTCTCTATCTTCCTGTTCCAATAAGTTGAGAATTTCAATGTCTTCCTTTTGCCTCATTTTTGCTCCAATCAATAATTCAAAGGGACTTGTGTTTATACTTCTTTGAAATGTACTGTTAAGTGACCTTTGCACCTTACTGACATGTCGGTACCACTGGGTAGGATCCTCAATGCATAATTTTGTAAGGACAGAGATTATAATTCGGTTCACTCTTTCAACCTGCCCATTACTCCTTGGAACTCCTGTAGTAATCCGGATATGATTAATTCCCTCCTCAGTACAATAGTCTTCAAATTCTAAACTTGTGAATGCTGTGCCTCTATCGGTTATTATCCGAGTTGGGTTCCCAAAGCATTGCTGATGTATACGAAGCTTGTCTATAGTTTCTTTGCTTGTAGTACTCTTACAAGGGAAAAGCCATGTAAACTTAGTAAAAGCGTCCACCATTGTTAGGATATAATTGTACTGTTTCTTAGTAGTTGTCATGGGGCCAATATGATCCAAATGCAAAGTATGTAAAGCTGTTTCTTCTTTTTCTATAGGGTTCAAAAATCCTTCTAATTTACCTTCCTTACGGCTTGCCAGTAAACATGGGATACAAGTCACAATAAAATCCTCTATTTTCTGCCCCAAATTCTTTATGTGGTAGTCTTTGCTAATTAAATCAATCATTTTCTTCTTTGAAAAATGACCATTTGAATGAATTTTACTAATAATTTGTTTTTCCAAACCTTTAGGTATAACTAATTTCTTCTCCAATCCTTTTACTAACAAACCATTACTGATCCAGTAGTCCTGATAGGTACTACTCTGTAATATTTTCTTGATAGCATTAATGCCATCGTCCTGTTCCTGAGCTCTTCTAATATTTTCATGCAAACTTGTTTCATTTAATGCAACATATGGTATTCGGCTGAGTGCATCTGTGTGTTTCATTTTATTTCCGGCACGGTGTTCCACAACAAAATCATAGTCCTCCAATAACAATACCCATCGTGCAACTCTTGTTGTCAGATCTTTTTTCCGCAGCGTCATCTCAAAAGCCTTGCAATCTGTAATTATTTTAAATTTTATTCCATACAAATAACATCTAAACTTCTTAACACCCTCAATAATAGCCAAAGCCTCCAGCTCATAACTAGAGTAATTTTTCTCTGCTGCACTAGTTCTATGACTCATATAGTGGACTGGATGTAAGCAACCATCATCCTTATTCCACTGTAGTAAAATAGCGGAATAAGCTATCCTAGAGGCATCTGTATGCAACTCCGTATCAAACGCAGGATTATAAATTTTTAACACAGGATTGGTAGCTAAACTCATCTTCAAACTATTAAATGCTGCTAACTGTTCATCATTAAACTCAAAAGGTATGTCCTTTCTTAACAAGTCTGTCAAAGGTTGCGCAATTGTTGCATAGTTAGGTATAAACTTCCTAAAATATGATGTTAACCCTATAAAGCTATGCAACTGCTTAGTAGTCTTCGGAATGGGATATGAAACTACAGCTCCTGTCTTATCTGGTGATGGCCTAACTTCTCCATTCTCAATTAAATGACCTAGGTACTCTACCTTCTTACATACTAACTGACTTTTCTTCCAATTAATTTTTAGACCATACTCAGAGGCCACCTTTAAAACTTCTGCTAAATGTTGTACAGCTTGTTCCTCACTCTCTGATGGAATTATTAAATCATCAATAAATATTAATAGTATACCTTTTGCTACAAGATCTCTAAATATAATATTAATAAAGCGAGTAAACACTTTCGGGCATACTGCAAGTCCAAAGGGTGCTTTTAAAAATTCATATTGAGAGTTATGTGTGACAAATGCAGTATATTTAATTGAATCCTCGTGTACAGACAAATGAAAGAATCCATTTTCCAAATCTAAGGTGCTGAACACTCTAGCATTAGATAATTTATCGATGTGATCCTGAATTATAGGCATAGGATACTCATCCTTTACCATCTTCTTATTAATTAATCTGTAGTCAACACATACCTGAGGACTACCATCTTTTTTACGCACAATCACTAAAGGACTTGAATATTCAGAGTAACTCACCCGTATTATCCCATTATCTAGCCACTCCTTTACTTGTTGGTCCACTACCTGCTGCTCCTTAATCGCCAAACGTCGGGGCCTTTGTGCCACTGGTATGTCGTCCTTCAAAATAATCCTCAGCTGTATAGGCGCTTCTTTCGTCTTGTTTGGTGTATACGTCTCCACCATACGTCTTACTTCGCGATAGGTACCCATACTGACGTCTGTGCATATGAAATTAGAAAAATCTAAATTAGATACAAAACACGACATGTTCCGCAACCAACTTTCGTTACGGGGCAATAACCACACACTGCTACTATCCATTATCATTACAACTTTAGCTAAAAATTCTTGACCAACTATTAAATCATATGGCATACAAGTTTTTGGCACGACATAAAATACAATGTTATTATACAATGTTTTATCGATAAATACCTGCATGGTAACATACCCTGACGAGGTTACATTACTACCTCCGAGACCTCGCATGTTTAAATTACACTTTTGTAACTCAGGCGCATCGATTAATGAACTATAACAAACATCAGACAAAAGGTTAATGTCACTACCCGTGTCCACTAACGCTAATACACTTTTCCCGTTAATAACAACAGTTTTTGTCGGCTTGTTATCAATTGCCGGTAACCTATTTTCCAAGACACTAACACTTGACTTTGACATATTTAACTTTGACGTTTCTGACAAGTCTGACAACTCTGACCTCGCAGTATCGGTCACTGACAGCTGGTACACACTTCGAGTCGTTCCATTCGGCTGTGATCGGACACCCTCGGCGTAAGTATTTCCGTCTCTTTCCCCTGTAGTGTCCGGTTCTGCGTCGACGCACATCGCCGTCCTTGTCTCGCCGGAGTGACGTAGCTGCGTGCTCGAACTTCCCGCGCGATTTGAATTGGCTCGGACCGAATGACTCGTCCCGCCGCCAATCACCGGTTTCCATGATGTCGATGTCACTGGTCTCTCATTGGCGTTGCATTGAGGTGAATGATGACCGAATCCGTTGCATCGGAAACACTTCATGCCTTGCCCTTGAACTTTGTAAGGACACTCAGAAGAAATATGATTCATTTCACCACAGTTGTAACATCTTCTTTGACGACTATATGATGATGAAACTGATGCATGATTTTTTTCAGCCTTGTAGGGTTTAACTATTCTTGCACTTTTTTGTAGCTTAATTTTCTCACTGACCTGTTCGTAGATTTTAAGCTTCTCCTTTAGGTCTTGGTACGTCGTAACACCATACAGCATGATTTTATTGCTCTCGTCATCTTCAATACCGTCCACAATGTATTTGATGGCAACATAATCAGGCATTTTGCCGCGCTTACCCAGCTCTTTCATTACCAACGTGTAGTCTAACAAAGATTCGCCCTTTTGTTTCTTCCGCGACGACATCATTTCGTGCACTGTTTTGACATCCAAGGTATCGGGAAACTCTCTTATCAGTGCTGTTTTAAGGTCTTCCCAGCTTTTAAAAGGTTTCTCCGACCTTAACCATAAAGCTGCTGTGCTCACTAACGCCCGCCTGGCTATTATGAGCTGCTGCAGTGCTGACCACCCGAAGATTTCGGCATTCTCTTCGATCTCCTGCACAAATCTGGTAACCGGATAAGTTTTATCGGTGCCGCTGAACTTCGTTACCAGCTCCTCCGACAACTGCAACGTGCCTTTCGTACCACACTGCTGTCCACAGCTTGCTGCGACTTCAGACTTCGACATTGTTTCGAATTTGGTCTCGAAAAATTCAAATTTTCCGTTACAGGTACGAGACGTTCGGCTGGTTACCTGCCCGTCGTATGTAAATCCTGCCGATTCCTTCGATCCAGTTCGATTCCTTCGATCCCGTTCGACTGCTTCGATCCCGGACGAGCCCCCAAAATTTGTGGTGATTAAAAATGAAATTCCGGATATGGTCACTAGCTTTATTAACTTTAAAAAATCGCAATTAATATAATCGTCCGTCTTTCTCGTCTTACGTCTTCACACCGACCCCCTCCTATTCGTTCCATTCACTCGTACCATTCTTTCCTTCATGTACATTCATTCGTCTTACGTTCCCTTTCATGCAATTCCACACTGACATACCATTACATATTGAGATTTAAAATAAAATAATACAATTATAATTTTTACAATCCCACATTCATATAAACTTTAGTATCATCAGCTTACATGACATAACGTGCATGTTGAAAGCAACTCTCGACGTCATATAAGTAAGAAGCATATAAGAGCAGCCCTAAAATTTACCCCTGTGGTACAGAAGGGACGGTAATAAAATCTGAGCGACAGCCTCCTACAACTATGTACAGCTTGAGAGCGATTTCGCAAATACGAATTCATCCGTCTTAAAAAAAACTACCATGAATTCCTAATTCAGACAGTTTTCGTAAAAGTATCACGTGATCAACCAGGTCAAATGCCTTTTCAAAATCAGTATAGACCACGTCAACCTGGAACCCACCATCAATACCGTTTATAACGTAATCAATAAAAACTCCTAGATTAGTAGCTGTACCCTTTCATGAATCCGTGCTGTTCTAACCGAATCGAAGTAGCTAATAGATAACTTTTTTTCATAGGACCTATAGTTTTGCCGGAAATCGAGATAAACCGTTTTTTATCCTTTAAAGCTCCCCCCCTCCCCCTTCCCGACCTCAGATCGCCTCTAATTTATTTTTCCTTTTATTTTTGTTATATTCTCTACCCAGAGCAGACAGAACAAAAAAAATAACGTTCACTAAGAGTTTGTAAAGGAACCGTACAGTGAATAAAGAATATTTCATTTCATTTCATTTCATATCACAGGATAAACACGGGAGCGTACTATTCTCTCACCAAGTTTACTAAGCACATTAAGGATCGATATAGGTCGGTAATTTTCAACGGATGATTTGAGACCCTTAAGCTAAAGTTACATTATCAAGAGCAGCGATGGCCAAGTGGTAAATAACCGTGGTCTTTGGCGCGACCGACCCCAGGTTAGAATCCTCGGCGCGCACCTCTGATAAAGAAATTTGTAATGTGCGCATTTATCGCTGCTCCACGGTGATGGAAAATATCGTGATATTTAATTAATTACGATGTTCTCCATCGCCGTGCATGCCTGAGAGAAATTCATAATTTCTCGAAAGCGTGACGTCCACCAATCCGCACTTGGCCAGCGTGGTGTACTATGGCCTAAATCCCTCTCACATATAAGGGGAGACCTGTGCCCAGTAGTGGGACGTAAAAAATGTTGCAGAAAAAAAACATTATTAAGAGATTAATGACCATCGCTGAGTGAACATAATATGTCTTAATCGCAGTTCACATAATTTTACAGTCGACATAATATATCGATGTCGCAGACGAGGGGATAATCTGTAGACGTACGAAGAGTAACAAGTGGTAGCCCATGTTGTTTGGGGGACCGATTATTCCGATGGAGAAAAAAGTCCTCGAACAAGGACCACGTTTCGGCAAAAAGGAGCACATACCACTAGATTTAAAGTTCCTTGGACCGGATTAGAAAACTTTAAAACTTAAATTCGTTTAGATATTCTATTACTAAAATAACTTCAATATGTCTTATAAAATGTATTTATTATATACAGAAAAAAATAATATCGGTTACAATGTCAGCTTTCAAGATTTATGTAAGATACACAATTTAAGCTGTCCGAAGTCCTTTAGAAAGGCCAACGATCTCCAGTAGCCAGCCCGTGAAGACCATTTCTATGAAAAGAAAAAATAAAAATTATAACTTAAATTTCTAAAAATGTTCTGTTAAATAATACTGCTATACTTTTGATGGATTTTTTTAAATAATTAAATTATTTAAAAATCTTCAATAATTATTATAATATTTAATAATATATTTAAATTATATATTAAATAATATATTTGAAATCTCTAATCGCAATTGCACAATTGCGACTTTATTATGATAGTGGGAGTATGTGCACGTGAACATTGTGCGTCACCTCTAAAGCAGACACTCAGTCACTCTGGCCCAAGCAGTCAGGTAAGTAAGTAAGGGTCTCATATAAGTACAACTGGACCGTACTATTCCAACGAATCACAATAGAATTGCTTGATGGCAGCGGGTGCTGCTGAGATACTTCCCCAATGGAATTATGAAAATTCTACCACTTATAAAGATGAAACAACGTGTTGATAACATACCCTCGCTTTGATAGAACACTGTTGCCCATATGGAGGGTGGCTCCGGCACATTGTACGCGTCTGGCCTGGTCGAGATTGGCGCAAAGTCTGCCAGCGAAGCGGTTTTGGGTCCTAATACTCGATGCCATGAGGTGGTATGCCCTGCTGTGAGAGCAAGTGTTGATTCTGCAGCCAGGCTGAGGGTTCCTGCCACCGTTGGGGTAGAAGTCAGCGTTGGCAATGGGGTCCATGATGCCCAGAGCACCTCCGTCGGTGTGGATAGTTTCAACGTAAACTCCGTCGTTACGGTTCAGAGCGTAGCCATTGCCACCCCACTGAGGACCGGCCGGGTCAAGACCTTAAAAAAGAAAGCAATGCATGCAGTAGGGTAAAAGAATATTACAATATTAGGACCTAGGGAAATCTTTGCATAAAAGCACAAAATGCCAGAAAAAACCCTCTCCACAAAGGCTCTTAATAAGACCTCATAATAAAAAAGAAAACCATCAGGTATAGTTTGTCTTAAGTATCTACCAATAAAATAAATCTTCCCCATCAAACATACGATCGGCAAATCGGCCCCTATTCAATAGATCTAGTCAGTGAGAAAAAAATCATTGTTATTTAATTTTATACAAGCTGAAAGTTTATTTGCAATAAAGCAATAAAGGAAAGAATAGTTGGCATTTTCCACAGAGCAACGAATATTCATGTCACTTGCGCGCTGCGCGCCAGCGACATGAATTTGATGCTCTGTGGCATTTTCAATTTGAAACGTAAGCTTTCGGGGGGGTTATTTGGAACTCTGTGGCTTTTACTAACGGATACGGTCAAAACCATGATAATGCTAATTTAATAACTATTGACGACATTACATAAAAGTACTCGTAGTTTCAATTTACATAAAATTAAGAAGAATTAAAGAAAAGAAAATAATCATACCAGTGATACGGACTGGACGGCGACCAGCAGTACGGCCAGCGTTACCAACGACGTGAGCGCCCAAGCTGAAGCCAACCAGGTGCACGTTGTTCCAGTTGCCACCACCATTGGCAATGAGCCACACCAGGAAGTTGCCAAGGTAGCGTCCAACACCGGGAACACCACGGACGGCAGTGTTGTAAAGACCGTTGGCAAGACCACGCCAGTCCACGACGATGACGTTAGCGTCAGCGATGGCTAAGTAGGCGTCACGGACCATAGGGTTGACGGCAGAGTTTCCATCACTGTTCCAGCCGTGAACGATCACCATTAGGGGTCGTGTGCCGACGTAGTTGGAGTTTCTGATCGAATTAACATCGCCGTGGGTGATGATTTGTGCGTTAGTGGGATTGCGTCTGGAAAGATTGAAAGTTTTTTTTAGAAAATGAAGTGCAAGTTCTTACAGAATAATACTGCAGTAATAAAGTATGTAACTGAAATAAGATTGTTTTCTCAAACACAACAAAACATAATATTAGTCCTCGTATATAAGGGATATATTCATTTAAGTATATTAAAACCTCCGTCATTATTAAAACATCTATAGGCGCGGCCCGCGGGTAAACCGGTTGGTGTGGTGACGCTTGCCGTGGTGACGGGTCGCCACACTCACTTGAAGCAACTTGAAATTAATATTGATTTTTTTTATAAAATGAAAATAAATCTTTATTAAATAAATAGTCGTCATCCGCACCAGATATGGCTGAATGACCTATCCTACTTTTGACCGTACTAGCTTAGCTTTGTTGACATCCATTCTTCTCATGACCGCAATAGATGTAGCTGAATGGCCACCTATCCTACTTTTGACCGCTCTCGATATGATTTAGCTTTATTGACACCCATCCTTTTCATTATGATGTGTTAAGCTCCTGAATAGAGGGAGTCGCAGGGGACAAAAAGAAACCAAAGTAAATTCTTCAATGCTCTTTATTTAAAACGTATGGGTTGGGTTAGGTTCGACATTTTAACGATTCGACATTTTATTTAAAAAAATCGACATTACTGACATTAACCTCAGCTTTTATGATGTAACGTATTCCCCCCACCCCTTTACCAAAACTACGCGACTCCGGCAGAAGGGAGTTGGGAGAGTGGGAATCGGTGCGATGAGCGCGAAATTGTTGTTTGGTTTAAGATTTCCTCAAGATATGTCCAAAACAAAAAACAGAGTTGCAGACGTATGTATGTTTTGATAACAATATTTTTTCCCATAATATACGTTGTTTTATTTATAGTAACATTTATAGACATATCTACATAAGTGTTGTAAGCAAACATTAAATAAGAGGCATATACCATTATTTGATGACAATAATAATGAAATTTGATGCTCAGTTGCAGTAGATGAAATCATTAAATCTTATGCTTACTTATAAAAAATGTGCGAAAATATGAAATTAGAATACGTTGTGGAACTCATATTCGTAAATACCGCGATTTTTCAATTTGTCCATAGCTGTTGTTATGAATAGGAATAGGAATGTTGAAGTTCAAACAAATTACGAATTTTAAAACAATATTTTTCGTGCTTTATTTTGAAATAAATTTGAAATTGGAATTCCTAATCAAACGTAAGATATTTGATTTTAATTTTGCCAGTATTCAGTATCGTTAATTAGGATCTAATAGAAGCTTGTTTTACAATATATTGTCACGTGAAAATCATTTAATAGACGCCAATAATATGTCGCTGATCATCAATTCATTAGACACGTAAGTATATTATAATAAAAAAAAAGTAGCCAAGTGCGAGTCGGACTCGCCCATGAAGGGTTCCGTAGTAGCAAGCATTATTATTTTTTGTCAGCAAAAATAACGTTTTTCATAGTGTTTGTATGGCAAAGTTATATTTATTTATATTATATTTGCGGTTTTTAAAAATTTACTATATCTCAAAAACTGCGTACTATATCTCGTTCGAACCAATTTTCGTTGAAAGTTTTTATTGAGATCTACAACATATATTTTTGATAAATTTTTCACTTTCTTACTTTAAAAGTTAGAGGGGAGGGGACACACATTTTATCACTTTGGAAGTGTCTATCTTTCAAACGATTAACTTTGAGAAAAAAATATTTTAGGAACCTCAATGTCATTTTAAAAGACCTATCTATAGACACCATTTTTTATTTTTGTATAAAAATCGTAAAGCGGTTCAGAGATTACATCTACCTACCAAGTTTCAACTTTGAAGTCCTAATAGTTTTGGAATGAAGTGGCTGTGACATACGGACGGACAGACAGACAGACATGCCGAATCTATAAGGGTTCCGTTTTTTTTGCCATTTTGGCTACGGAACCCTAAAATACTACATTAAGAAGCTAAAATATGACATTTTAAAGAAGCTGGATTCATTAGCACTTATTAATAAAAATTAAAAACCCGTCGTAAAAAGAGCCTCCTCGGTTTTTTCGATTAAAAAATAAATTTATACAATTTAATACATAATACCTATATGTAATAGAACTTACCTGGTGAAAAGCCAGTAGCGGTTGTTGGCGCCATTCCTCTCAAGTTCTCTTTCATCGGTGTTATCAGTTTCCCAAAGGTCTACGAGATGAGGCACGCCATCACCATCTGGCATCCAGATGTATCGGCTCTCGCCCTCTACGTAGTGGCTGTTGTCCCCTGGGATGGGGGAGTAGAGGCTGTTTCCAGCGCACACTGCCAAATTAACAGTAAAAATTAGAACATATTTAAAGTAAGATTTTTTGATGCATTTGTGAGACTTGGCTATGTATGCATAGTAATTATATTGTTGACTGCTTAATTATGTAGATGGTTGGATGATTGGATGGATAATGTTAATAGACTGACATAATATTTGTAATTACAAAAGGGAGCAATTATTATCAATACTTGTACCCATAATGAGAAAACCCTTATCTTTTGATGAAAATCTTTTATTGTCTTTTTTACCTGAATAAGTTTTACAATGAAATCTATCAATCAAATAAATACAAAGGGTAAATGAGATATAAAAGATCTCTTTTTACCGACTTCCAAAAGAAGGAGGTACTGTATTCGGCTGTATGTATTTTTTTTTTTATATATGTTCACCGATTACTCCGCCGTTTGTGGACCGATTTTCAAAATTCTTTTTTTGTTCGTATGCTTATACTCCCGAGGTGGTCCCATTGTCACCAAATCAGGATCTGATGATGATATCCCAGGGAAATCGAGGGGAACTGTCAAATTTTATAGCCACACACATTAATTTTCTTATACTTTCTGAAGCATAAGAGATATTTGTGCATAGTAATCATCATCTCATGTTGCTGAGCTGATGATGGAAGGTACTGCAACAGTGAGGAGTTGAAAGCAAATTCTTTCAATAAATAGTTTTTTATTCCAAATCTTACATTCCTGAGGTGGTCCAACTGTCACCAAGTCAAAGTCTGATGAGGGGATCCCGGAGAAATCGAAGGGAACATTCAAATTTTACAGCACAACAAATGATTTTCATATTTTTACTGAAGCAAAACAGGCATTTTTGTATAATTATCATCATATCATGTTGCTGAGCTGATGATAGAAGGAACTACGAAGGTTAGGAGTTGAGAGCAAATTCTTTCAATAAATGTTTTTTTGTTGGAAATCTTACATTCCTGAGGTGGTCCAACTGTCACCAAGTCAAAGTCTGATGATGGTATCCCAGAGAAATCGAAGGGAACATTCAAATTTTATAGCACAACAAATGATTTTCATATTTTTATTAAAGCAAAATAGGTATTTGTGTATAATTATCATCATATCATGTTGCTGAGCTGATGATGGAAGGTACTATGACGGTTAGGAGTTGAGAGCAAATTCTTTCAATTATTGGTTTTTTGTTGGAAATCTTACATTTCTGAGGTGGTCCAACTGTCACCATGGCAAAATTTGATGATATGATACTAGGGAAATCGAGGGAAACACTGAAACTTAATAGGCACACACATTCTTTTAGTCATATTTTTAACATAATACAAATATTTATGTCCGGTAATTATCACCTCATGTTGGTAAGCTGATGATTGAAGGTACAACTCCTCAACGGTTAGGAGCTGAGAGCAAATTCTTTCATTAATTTATACGTTCAGGTGTACTGATATTCTAGTATTACTAGTATTCTTTCAGGCTATAAGATGGCTATTAGATAAACATGATTATAAAAGGTATCTCTTCATCGTTTAGAAGTTAAGTGAAAAAATTTCCAATTATGCTTATACATATGTGAAGAATTATTAAAATTACTAAAAAGAGTGAAATAAATTAAGTTTTTAACAAAAAAATAGAACCGACTTCAAACGGTAAAAAATAAAATTGTTCAGTACCTACTTCTTCTTGCTTATGGTAATGACTCTTAAAACTATTTTTGGAGTCGGGCCCCTACTAAAATGTCGTACCATTCCTTTTAAATGGGCACCGACAGTACAGACAGTGGGACGGTAGGTACCTACCTCTTTTTGCTTATGGTAATGACTGTTAAAACTATATTGGAGTTGGTGTCCATTCAGAACGAAAGGTACACTATATTTACAAAGACAGGACATTTTACTAAGGGCCCGACTCCAAAAATAGTTTTAAGAGTCATTACCATAAGCAAGAAGAAGTAGGTACTGAACAATTTTATTTTTTACCGTTTGAAGTCGGTTCTATTTTTTTGTTAAAAACTTAATTTTCTTTTATTTATACAGTAAAAATAAATGCGACGAATGACAACGACGATATGAGTTGTGGAGTGAATCCTTTAATAGGTCATTTTAGTTATGAGTTTCCACAAACAAACATTATTGTTGTAAATGACCCTTATATCGCAATGAAGTCGGCAGTCCAGCCAGTCCAACCAACGGGACTGTTGACAGAGGGTCCTAGGTTGAATTCCTAGTGAGACAGAAATTGCTGGTTTGGGTGTTTGTTTTCCAGTCCGTGTATGTCCATGGTACCCACGACACAGAAGATTCTAGTGATAAGGGCTATGAGTATGTAGCGTTTATTTTTAACAATGGTGAATCCCAATTCACTCGTAATTTAGATATTTTTGATGCTGATGACGATGACTATAATGACGATGATGACGATGATGACGATGAAAGTAAAAAATATAGCTACTAACAGGTCACAGCCGCAAGGAGAATCAGCAACTTCATGATGAAGCCTTGTAGAATCTAATTAATACATGGAAGTTAATAGTATTTATTGTATTCTTTATCTCAATTATCTTACGATATCTTGAAGATTAAGCTGAATAATATGCAGATAAAATACCATTTTTTTGTTAATCTTGTCTTGTCTGTTGGATGTTCAAAAAATGTTTTTTAGCATTTGCATTATTCTTGAAAATTGGAAAAGACAGAAATAAGAAAGAAAGGATAATAGAAGAAGAAGATTACGAATAACAAAAGGGAAGAGAAAAAAGCAGCAAGTTCTTTCAAACTGGGTACCGTGCGTAAATGTTACACGAAGACACTCAACAAAATATTAAATTTACAAAAGATATAGCAAGAGGTAGCATAAAATCTATATTCTCTTTTCGTTTAGGAGATCTTTTGGGATTTTTGAATCCCTGAATTTGGACCTTTACTCAGGGGGGGGGGGGGCATCTGCCTCCCCATCCCATCGGTACGCCCATGGAAATAATAAAGTTTGATTGTAGGGCTCCTTACTTAAAAACATTGACATTAAAAAAATATTTATAAGAAAAACAAATATTGCGTTGTAGTCATAATTTAAAAAAAAAACCCTTCAATACCGGTCCAGCCGATCTCATAAATAGTTCAAATAACATTTTGTTTACCATTTTGTACCATTACCATTTTGTTTTATATATGTACTTATTAAGATTTTCATTATTTGGCAATTTATAGGTACCATAAAAAAATAACTAAGGTCGTTTAAAATATTTTGTTACTATAAAATCTTACCCCAAGAAAACATAAAAAGGGAGAGCCCACACTAATACCTAATAATAAAGTCACGAATAACATAACACCAAATCCCTTTTAACCCCTTTTGAACCGCCGATGTCCTTGACACAATTTCATTGTAGATCGTTGCTATTATAATATTTATGGCGCAAGGGGCTCAACTTTCCGTTATAAGTTCACGAAGAAAGTCAGTTGACTGACTGACTAATCCAGATAATATACATATATTTTTCAACTTTACGATCGATTCTTTTTCGTATATGCGTTAATTTTTTTTAATTATTAGGGTCAATTAATACTATTTAATATACTAATATTATAAATGCGAACGTAATTCTTTCTCTGCGTGTGTGTCTGTGACATTCATGACTGAACTGCTAAACCAATTTGATTGAGTATACCGATATAGCAGACCTTGGCAGAGTACATAGGATTTTTTTATCCTGGAAAAATGTACCCAGTCACCAGTCAAAGTAACCAGAGCGAGTGTCACCAAACCACCAGAGCGAAGCGGGGCCGGATCGCTGGTAAACATCAAAAATAAGAAATCTTCATAATAAACTACATTGACTTCATTGCATTTGAAAAATTCTAGTAGTAAAACGTGGTTATACCACACATGCCTAATGTATTTATAGCATTTCTCTCAGTTACGCTTGACCAAGAGAATACGCGTAATACTGTAAGCTTGTTTAAGAATATCCATAACCAAATGCTCAGTGTAGTATGAAATAAACAAAGTTGCGTATAACTACCGCCCTTTTCTCCCCCATTTTCTAGAAATACCTACATAGGTTCAGCGGAGGTAAAGATACAACTATCCAATTGGAAACATCGTGCTGGGTGCATAACTATGATTATCAGTTGAAGTTAATAGTCGACAAAAACGGAGGAAGTTGTATATTCGATGCGTATATATATTTATTTTTGTTAATTCATGCATAGATAATTGAATACGATAAAAATGTTATTGACTCTGTATCTGAACATAAATTTCTACGTTTAATTTTGGATAATATTGTAAATTTTAAATTTGTTAATTTTGTAAAGGCACACATAAATTATTTATCGAAAACTTGATCGTTGTCGTATCATTCATTGGGCTAATTCAGTAGATACAATTCGTGTATTAAGATTACAAATAAAATGTATAGATAAATCTAAAAAAAGAGCAAATAAATATATTGCTCTATTTTTAGATTTTTTACAAAATAGTCGGATTTTGCTAAAACAATACCTACAGTATTATTAATCTACAAAAACTAAAAAGTGTGATACATTATTTATTTTTTTAAATTAAAACAGCCTGTATTTCAGTCTGTCAAATTTAAAAAAATCCACTTAAAGCAATATCATGCCTCCTGCAATCATTTATATAAAAATAATTTGACATGTAATCAATCTCCAGTTAATCATTCCTTTGATTAGAATAGATCTGTATATTTCTGACGTTTTGTTTTTTAAAGGACTTTATTATTCGGGTTTTTCCTCAGGTCGATATCGAATGTTTTTGTTTTTTGGATGATAAAACTGTGTCATACGATTTCTGAGTATTCTTCGTTTTTTCTTTGAATTTATGTAGTTTTATCAAACAATGTTACGAGTCTTATTATTGGACTTTTTTAATTAAAAAAATACATAAAAACATAGTACAACACAAACAACTTAGACTCTATAATTTATTGACGTATGGGCGTACCGAGGCAGCCCCTGGATCAAGGTCCAAATTCAAGGATTCAAAAATCCCAAAAGATCTCCCAAACGAAAAAAGAAACCTATAAAGAGTACGCTAGATAATATGCTACCTCCTGCTGTTTCCTTTGTATATTTAATATTTTGTATGCGTGTCTTCGTATAATAGACCAGGGTCGATAATTTTGAAAATGGTAAAAAGTGAAAAAAAATTACAGTAAGATGAAACCCATTGGAAAAGGTAGAGAATATAACAAAAATGAAAGGAAAAAAATACTTAATTATATAATATAACAATTAAGTATACAATATAATATAAAATCTTATGTTTTTCGAGTAATTTAAGTATAAATTTTAATAAATAGCCCAAAATTGTACATGATTCAAAAGAAATTCGGATTCCAGTTTTCATTATTTGTATTTTCTGAGAATATTTACTGTAGTAATGTATATTATTATACCATCAGAAAGTAGAGATTTCAACGAACAAAAAGTACACTTAAAAAAGCAGATAATAAAAAGCAGATGATAAAAAACTAGGGTGATTTTTCAAAATGAGGTGAAAAAATTATTATTTTGAACCGAAAAAATCACTTTGTGTTTGGCTCATAAAAAGGTAGGTTATCACCAAATTTTGTGAAAAAATATAAAAATAAAAAATCAAAATGTTTTATTTGAATATTTCAAATAAGTTTTGAAGTTATTTGAAAAAAGTGTAAATACAAAAGTTGTAGATCTTTTTATTACCTACAACTTTGCCATTAAACTTTTTTTCATAGAAGTTGTTTTTTTCGGAAATCGACATAAACCGTTATTTACCCTTAAAAACTCACTCCCTCCCCGTTCCCGATCTCAGATCGAAATTTTTTTCCTTTTATTAATGTTATACATGCATATTCTCTACCTTTTTAATGGGTTTCATCCTACTATTTTTTTTTGGTCTCAAAAATTATCAACACTGGTGTATATACGCAAAATCCCCCCCCCCCGGCTTTCGAAACTTAATTACATTGTCATCAAAAGTAAAATACTAAATCATAATGAATGCAGTGTGTAGGTGTAGTGTGGCCTACAATCACGGTAGATCCAGTACCAGGAATGTTACTTCAATGGGTTCGACCAAGAAAGTTTTATCCTTTATATAAAATGAGTTTTCTTAAATTATACTTTTTTTAAATTTCCCCATCTGTATTATAGCGGCAACAGAAATACATCATCTGTGAAAATTTCTAATGTCTAGTCATCACGGTTTATGAGATAGAGCCTGATGACAGACAAATAGACAGACGGACAGACGGACAGCGGAGGCTTAGTAATAAGGTCGGGTACGGAACCCTAAAAAGTAAAAAAGGGTTGCAGCTAAGTACACTGGACCTTGACCAATAAGTCCTACAACAACCTTATAAAATATTAAATAATATTTTTTTAAATCTGTAGTGTCAAATCATAATCGTACTTAATACTAATTGTTTAAATGCTTAACTGATGATAAAGTCACATATTGACGTGATAAGAGTTATGGCGATTAAGCAAAATGCATGATGCATGCTATTTTCACGACTACTAGTGTAAAAAGACTCGCCCATAAAGGTTTCCAAAAAATAGTAAAAATTACTTGACAAAATTTGACAAAGTCCTGTATGCTTATATAATTTTTTATATAGGTACCATATTCTCTCTCAAAAACTGCGGATTATTTTCCGTTCAACTAAGGCGGGCGAAACTACGGGGCAGAGCTGGCTGCATTAGTCCCTGTAGCTTCGGGATTAAGAATAGAGCCCCTGCCTGATCGTAAGAGGCGACTAAAAGGGGGCTCCCGGGGTTGCGAGTGGTGAGAGTGGGAGCTCGACCGGTTCAGCCAGCAGCCCCGGGAAGGACGGCGGTGTGTGCGTAGCCGCATGCCGCCCTAAGCGTCGGTGTAGGAGAGCCGTAAGGTGCAGGAGAGCACACCTGCTCTCCCAAAGATGAGCCCGTTCTAGGGCGCCGCGCGTGGAGGACGCCGTACGTTCCACTGGAGAACCCGGAGTCCTTCCCAAGCGCAGAGATAGGCCACCGAGGGGCTTTTAGTGAGGTCAAATCCCACATAACCCGGTATCCTCTCCCACGGTTCTGGGTACCTTTTGAACCCCGATACCAAAAAAAATGGCTGGCTGCATCCCTTTTTTGCTTCCCACTGCTCTTCCTATTATTCGGGAGGCTTAGAGCTTACTCCAACACGCTGCTCCAAAAGAGGTTGGTGGTGATATCAGCACCTCGCTGTCAGATGTTTTTAAATCGCCTATAAGTCCTCCGATATGGCTTAACGACTGCTATCTCTCAAAAGCAAACGTGAGCAATGGCTAAACGTTTTTGTGAAAATACGAACTTAAACGTAAAAAAATAATAAGAAAATGTATTTTACTGTAAACAAAGCGTGGGGTGCATGGTGTCAATAGTATCTTAAAAACCACCCCACGGTTCTTTTTACAGTAAAATACATTTTCTTATTATTTTTTACTTTTTAGTTCGTATTTTCACAAAAGCGTGTTTTTTAGTTTTCTAAACTACATTATTTATTTTTAATTTTTTAGTTGGATTTTTATTCTCATATTATTGCATTGTCATCGGTCCTTGACCCCTGTGCAAACTTTAAAGTTAATCAGACGCTTAGATGTGTTAAAAATATAAAACTTTTAAATATTTGTTTCATTAAGTTCTTTAGGCCGCGATCTTATCAGCCGCCCCTCGTGTATTTTTTTTATCCTGATGATCCTAGTTAGGACCTTAATATAAAGTTATGAGATTATTGTATTTTCATTGGGCCTTGACCCCTTGATTTTCAAGTTAATCAGACTCCTAGAAGTAAGTGAAAATGAAGTTAAAAGATTCCGTTTCATACATACATACATACATATATACAGGTTAAGTTAATAAAAGCGTGTTAAAATGTGCAATGACAATTTAAAAGGCAAGGTGATAATGTAATCATTCGACCACATATGTATTTATTTAAACACTAAATACCTGTTAATCTAAGTGATTGTGGAATGTTCCTGAGGTATTAATAAATTAGGATTGGTTTATCTATAATAATTACAGATAACATAAACCTTATTTGTCCATACGTAACTAATCATGCATTTGATTGAATATTCTGAATGATATATGATGCCTATTATTATTATCTATCTACTCGCATTAAGACCATAGAATTATTATTTCTAGAAATGTATTGCTATGATCGCAATCTTTGAAATTTTTCAGATTGATATTCTAATGCTCTAAAAAACTAGTATACTGAATAAAGTTATACATCCCGTTTCACTAACATTGGCCACAACCTTTTTTGCATCCCACTGCTGGACACGGGACTGCTTAACATCACCACATCAAAAATAAAGTAACAACTAAGCATGCGGTGCATGCAATCACCAACTGATGAAAATTTTGTCCTTGGAGCTGGGTTTAAAAATAAGGCTACGAGTTGCCTGACCGTAACAGACGACTAAAAGAGAGCTTCCGGGGATGGAGATGCCAGACTCCTCACCAAGCACTGAGACAGGCCACCGAAGAGATTTTAGTGCGTTAAAATCCCACATAACCCGGTATCTCTCAATGTGACTGGTACCTCTTGAAGGTTTCCTCCCCGATATAAAAAAAGCCCATAGACATTTATACTGAGCCATATGTATGCTTAGGGAATGTCTTAAGTTTTTTTTAATTTGAATGGAGTACGTAGCAGACGAGCATGCAGGCCACGTGGTGTTAAGTGGTCGCTGCAGCCCTTGGACATCTACATACAACCTCAAGCAAGCATAGGTAAGTCTTGTCTGAGGTCGTATGCAGTTGCGCTGCTACTCCTCCGGCCGTGGTCACCTCATGTAAGTGTGGCCGGCACCTGCACCTTTCCACCAAAACACAACATGGTACTTCCCCGGGCGAACCCTAATAGTTCTACCACCTACAAGAATGATTACATATTCGTCTTATTCAGCGCACCAGCAAATTTCTGTTTTGTCAAATCAAAACAGAAATTTTATTTAATTCTTTTGTGTTTTGCTGGAAAGATATGTCTTACAATCTTAATATTGATAAAATTATAATTCTGACGCTGACAAAACTATGATTAACATATCAGCTAAATTATAATTTCTTCAAAATAAGTCGATTACGTCGACGTCGAGTTGGCGAGATTCACACGTATTTGTATTTAGAGTCAGATGTATTTTCACGTTGCGATAGTCGGACACGTCACGCACATGTGTTGTGTATGCGCTTCATCTACATATTATAATATTTTTTTTACTAATATTATAAAGAGAAAAAAAATTTGTATTTTTGGTTTTTTGTAGTGACTGAACTCAAAAACTACTGGACCGATTTAAAAAAGAACGGGTTGCACTCCGGTAGTGCCGGCAGAAGTGAAAACTTGAACATTAACGTTGTGCATTTTTGATATTTTGGAATGGTTAGGGAATAATTTCGCACGAATAGCTTTTATTATCAGTATTATTTTTCATCTAGTATTTTCAGTAGGTTTTCATCTAATATTTTTATAAAGTACTCACTCATTTTCTTTCACTATTTTTTCGTCACTTTTTTCATTAATAGATGCACTTTGTTCAATGTCCATATTTTAAATACTTGATATAAACGAATTTTACAAGTATAGAAAGTCGAGCCGTCATCAGCTGTCACCCCTCCGTCTTACGAATTTTCGATCAGGCCACGTGTCATGACGCGAGTTTAACATTTTTTACCCATCCCAAAAAAGTGCACAACGCCGCTAAAGAAGTTTTCACTTCAAAAATTCTTTCACGTAAAAGCTATGTGCATCGCACGTGTATCATGAATTTGTAAATGAAGTTACGTGTGACTTTAACTGACAATTAGCGTACTTGTCACTTTACTTGAAGGTAGTGAAAGAGGCCCTTAGTGTTACTTAGCAATGACATCTATTGAAATAGCTCCCAATAAAAAAATATTTTCACAAAAAATATACAATAAACGCTACATGGATTTGATTGTGGTATGAACCCGGGTCTTGAGTTCCGCAGTCAGCCCACGTTACTATTCGCCCAAGGTAGCTTTAATTCAATGAACGAATTTTTGACGTGATAACGTCTTTAAAATCGTTTTAGTCGGGTGACATGTTCAGAAACTTGTGTCACACCAAAATCTCACGAGCGCGATCGCAGGTATAACGAGAGAGAGACGGACCGATCTCCCGTCTCATCTCGAGCGCTTCCAGTCATTCCGTGAAACTTGTCACGCGGAATCCTCACGAGCGGAGGCTGGCATAGCGTTCGAGTGAGTGGACCGATCTTCCGTCTCTCTCACTCTAGCGGCATACTAACGAATGGAGATTTTCTCGTGCGGACGTTATCACGTAAACATCTCGATCGTAAACCTACTTTACAAACAATTTGCCGTTTTTATAGAGCTCTTTCAAATCAAATCGACACGTTCATTTCTTTGAACGTCGGATTGACGGATGGCAATTGACGGCGTTCTACGCCACAATATTATTAATACTATCCAACAGATTTCAGGAAGAGTCGTATTTTTCAGTTTATATTTAAGTTGATTATCGCTAAAAAAATTTTTTAAATTAAAATTTATAAAAATAAAACCTAGCTGGATCGATATCACCCCCGAAACCAGGGTACAAATTTCATCAAAATCGTTGGAGCAGTTTCCGAGATTCAAAAAATATATTAAGGTATATACAAGAATTGTTCGTTTAAAGGTATTAGATAATAAATATTTTTGTATTTTATATTATACTAGATGTGCCCCGCGCTTTCACCCGCGTTAGAGAGGATCATTAGCATAAAGTGAAGTCCCTTCTGAAGTGCCATAGACTGGCTTTTTTGTAGGACTATGTAAGATAAACATTTCCACCATACATACATTACATATGTGTAACTCTAGCGGTTTTGGTAGCGCACGCCAGAATAGCTTGCAGATGGTAGATTTTTTCCTACTTACTTGATACTTATCGTCATAGTTTGGACAATTCACACAATATCTCTATAAATTGTAGCCTATGTGTTATTCTGATGTATAAGCTATATTATTGTAAAGTTACATTAAAATATATTCAGTAGTTTTTACGTGAAAGAGTAACAAACATCCATACTTACAAACTTTTGCGTTTATAATATTAATAGGATTTTCCAGATCATTTGAGAAATTTCTGGAACTTTCACAAACATTCTCAATTTTAGGGCATTTCTTTAAGAATGTGCATATTACGCGGCACATGGTAAAGAATCTTCTACAGTGCAAATATTTTAATTTTGATAATACTACCTATGAATATAAGTATTACAGATTTAAACTAGACTATCAGAAACCATTGTTTGTTTATAGACGTAGAGAAATTTGTTTCCAAACATCCAGATTCTAATTACCATTCGTGTCCCATTTTTACCGACTTCTAAAAGGAGGAGGTACTGTATTCGGCTGTATGTATTTTTTTTTTTATATATATGTTCACCGATTACTCCGCCGTTTGTGGACCGATTTTCAAAATTCTTTTTTTGTTCGTATGCTTATACTCCCGAGGTGGTCCCATTGTCACCAAATCAGGATCTGATGATGGGATCCCAGGGAAATCAAGGGGAACTCTCAAATTTTATAGGCACACACATTGATTTTCTTATACTTTCTGAAGCATAAGAGATATTTGTGCATAGTAATCATCATCTCATGTTGCTGAGCTGATGATGGAAGGTACTGCAACAGTGAGGAGTTGAAAGCAAATTATTTCAAAAAATAGTTTTTTATTCCAAATCTTACATTCCTGAGGTGTTCCAACTGTCACCAAGTCAAAGTCTGATGAGGGGATCCCAGAGAAATCGAAGGGAACATTCAAATTTTATAGCACAACAAATGATTTTCATATTTTTACTAAAGCAAAACAGGCATTTTTGTATAATTATCATCATAGCATGTTGCTGAGCTGATCATGGAAGGTACTACGAAGGTTAGGAGTTGAGAGCAAATTCTTTCAATAAATGGTTTTTTGTTCGAAATCTTACATTTCTGAGGTAGTCCAACTGTCACCAAGTCAAAGTCTGATGATAGGATCCCAGAGAAATCGAAGGGAACATTCAAATTTTATAGCACAACAAATGATTTTCATATTTTTACGAAAGCAAAACAGGTATTTGTGTATAATTATCATCATTAACATGTTGCTGAGCTGATGATGGAAGGTACTATGACGGTTAGGAGTTGAGAGCAAATTCTTTAAATAAATGTTTTTTTGTTGGAAATCTTACATTTCTGAGGTGGTCCAACTGTCACCATGGCAAAATCTGATGATGTGATACTAGGGAAATCGAGGGAAACACTGAAACTTAATAGGCACACACATTCTTTTAGTCATATTTTTTAACATAATACAAATATTTGTGTCCTGTAATTATCACCTCATGTTGCTAAGCTGATGATTGAAGGTACAACTCCTCAACGGTTAGGAGCTGAGAGCAAATTCTTTCATTAATTTATACGTTCAGGTGGACTGATAGTAGTATTATTTCAGGCTATAAGATGGCTATTAGATAAACATGATTATAAAAGGTATCTCTTTAACGTTTAGAAGTTAAGTGAAAAAAATTCCAATTATGCTTATACATATGTGAAGAATTATTAAAATTACTAAAAAGAGTGAAATAAATTAAGTTTTTAACAAAAAAATAGAACCGACTTCAAACGGTAAAAAATAAAATTGTTCAGTACCTACTTCTTCTTGCTTATGGTAATGACTCTTAAAACTATTCTTGAAGTCGGGCCCTTAGTAAAATGTCCTGTCTTAGTAAATATAGTGTACCTTTCGTTCTGAATGGGCACCGACTCCAATATAGTTTTAACAGTCATTACCATAATCAAGAAGAAGTAGGTACCTACTGCCCCACTGTCTGTACTGTCGGTGCCCATTTAGAACGAATGGTACTACATTTTAGTAAGGGCCCGACTCCAAGAATAGTTTTAAGAGTCATTACCATAAGCAAGAAGAAGTAGGTACTAAACAATTTTATTTTTTACCGTTTGAAGTCGGTTCTATTTTTTTGTTAAAAACTTAATCCATTTTGATTTAGTTTTTCTTCAATATAGCGAAATCCCTTTTAAAGAATGTAATTATAGATCAATATTCTTAAAAAGGGATAGTTTCCTTAGCCCTTTAAACAAGTTGTTTTACATAAATAACATAAATTATGAAGAATAAAGGCTATTAAAATATGTCCTCGGGTAACTTTATAATTACCGTTTGAAAAATATTTGCTTTAATTTACTACCCGCAAATTTGAGAATTCATACCCTTAACTACCTTAACGTTTACGCCCCAGTCTGCACTCGGCGCCCAACCAAACTATACGCATCAAAGACCGCATTTTTGGCACCATGTTCAAATTTCTCGTCGTCGTTTGCTTTTGTCAAAAAACAGTCTAATCGCCGTTTTCAACTTTTATGGTAAGTAGATGATTATTTTTTTAAACTGATACGTTTATTTAAGTTGTTATAAGATCCATTTTCAGGTAAATAAGATAATATTTTTATAATCCTTATAAAGAACTCTTTAATCAACAAAATGTTTTAAATCCTAATTACCATTTTCATAATTACCGTATTTTCCATTACTTTTACAACGTATTACTATTACAACGTGGCTCAGAAGCGCGATGGGTCTATAGTTTTTTAAAAGAGCTCTGTCATTTTATAGAACAACACCACCACGCTTCTGCTGCACGCCTCCGGGACAATTCCGCTACTGATGACGGTATCAAACAGTTTTTGGAGCGCCACTAGGAGGGATTACCCTCCAGCTTTCAGCAGCTCTGATGTGATACCGTCATCGCCCGGTGCTTTGTTGTTGTTAAGCTGATCAAGGGCCCGTCTAATTTCGTAAAGGCCGACGTCCGGAATATCTTCGGTATAGTGTCGGGTCAATTTGGCTCTCTTACCGTTCACCACATTGGTAATGGGAGCTTTTGAGGAGCTGTACAACCGTCCGTAGTACCTCTCAATTTCTTTCTGAACTTTCGGCTTAGACGAAATTATAGCGCCAGACTCCGTCTTCAATCTTGTCAACTGGCTTTGCCCAATACTCAGATCCCTTGAGAACACTTTAGTGCCTTGGTTCCGCTCTACTTTTGACGCGCTTTGTGTTAAGAGTACGTCGTATAACACCAAGGGTATTTTCAGAGAGCACTTGAGGTCTACTACTGGAGGCGGCCTTGAACAACTTGGACCCTACCTCGTGAACGGTTTGTACCATTCTGGTGTTGTATTCGTCCACAGACTCGCACTCTTCCAGGCCCGCGAAAGGCTTTTGCAACTCGAGCTGAAAGTTCTCGGAGCCTTCGATTTGGACTGGTGTTGGTCGAAGCGTAGACATCATCAGGCGTGACCGTTCCAGCTTGATGTTGATGTGCAATGTGCCTCGTACCATTCGGTGATCGCTACCGGTTTTCAGCCTGTTGATCACGGAAACATCATTAAATATGTGCCGTTTATCTGCCAAAATAAAGTCTATCTCACTTTTCGTGGAACCATTAGGACTTATCCAAGTCCACTTGCGCTGTAGCTTCTTCTTGAAGAAGGAGTTCACCATGAAGAAGTTCTCCTTCTCCAAGAAGTTAGCAAGCAAGCGGCCTCAGTGGTTCCGTTGTCCAAATCCAAAGGGTCCTATCTTCTGCTCGTCGCCGTCTCGCGTTCCCAGTCTTGCGTTTAATTCCCCCATCACCACCGTGAAATGAGTCTTTGAGGTATGTATGGCTCTATTGACGTCCTCATATATAGCCTCAACCTCATCGTCTGGGTGTGTTGCAGTCGGCGCATAGACCTGTATGACCTTCAGCGAATTCCGTTTAGATATTCTGAGTACAAGGTACGCTACCCTTGCTGACACACTTTCGACTTGCGTCACGTTGTTGACGAGGGACTTGTGAACGAGAAACCCGACACCACCTTGGGACAGATGATCGCCCTCCCGGTGATAGAACAAGTTGTCGGATTTGAGGATTACCGTGTCCTCCCCTGTCTTCGGACTTCTGATAACCCTATGACGCTCCAGTTGAACTTGTCTATCTCTTCTTCCAGCTCTTGTATCTTCTCGTCGGTTCGGAGTGTCCTGGTGTTGTATATTGCCAGGTGCAGAGGTCGTCTTGGTTTATGACAGCCGGATCTCTGCCGGAGATTCCTAGCACCCCCTGCCCCGCCGTGACCGTGGCCGCTGTCATAGTCAGGAATAGCGGGGCCGCCGCCGGGGACTGTGGGCCGGGATATATGTGAACTTGCCATAGAGGGTATTTGTGTTAGTCACCGCGTTTGGAACTTCGTGTTGGTGACCGCAGTGGGTGGTAAGTTACTCGGGAAGACGCTGCTGCCCATCTCCTGGTATTTGTCCCTCGGTCGCCTCTTACGACCTCCCGTGTGAAGAATGGGAGTGGTGCTATTCTAACGCCGGGCACCACACGGCAGTTAAAGTTTATTAGGTACTTACATTGTTAATACCTAATAAGTAAGAAAAAATATGTTCAAGACAGATTTAATTTTAAAGAAAAACGTCATGTGTTTATATAAACTGTGTTTTTCATCTTGATAATTTTGTTACTTCGGCCAATTTCCTAAAAAAAATTAAATAAATATAATTTGTTACGACTGATAAGTACATACTCATATATAGTTTGTGGAAAAAAAAGGTTTTACTATATTTTAAATAAAAGTTTATACTTTTATCTTCTTGGAATTTGATTTATAATTACCATTTCTCATTACCTTCAACATTTTCTAATTACCATTTGCTGTAAATATCATTACCATTCACTGAAAATTTTAAACGCTTGTCAGTTAAAAAGTAAAAGACTTAAATATTTCCCTTATACAGATTCTTTAAGGGTTTGTTTGCAGCAATGTAAAATTTACTCAAAGAATGAGTTTTGTCACAACTTTTATGCAATCTCCTAACACGAGGCAATATGCGCATTTTCAAAGAATTACCCTTTAAAATAGTTTGTAATTATTTTATTAATCCTCACATCATTCGAGAACTTTTTGGAACTTTCTCGAATATTTTCAAGTAATTAAAAAAAATTGCAATTTTAGAAATCTCCAGATCATTCGAAAAACGATTACAATTATTTAAAAAAATCCAGATCATTTGAGAAGCTTTCTCGAATATTCTCAATTAATTAAAATTATTTAAAAAAATCCAGATGATTCGAGAAGTTTCTGGAACTTTCTCGAACATTCTCAATAAAATTAAATTTAAAATAGTTTGCTAGATCATCCCAGAAATTTTGAGATCCACCTAGAAGTCTCTATTGCAGGGATTCCCAAACTATGCGACCCACTGGTGGGTCGCGAGCGAATATTCAGTGGGCCCTGTCTGTTGAACGATACACCAACCGACCGAGCCATCCGTTCATCAATTTCAATCGTAAGCCTTAAAACGAAATTTTGGCTCTCGGTTGCTGAAGCATGAAAGTCGAGGAAGACTTTATTACCTCATACGTATGTGAAGCCGAATTTTCTAATACGGTGAACATTAAAACTAAATACCGAAATAAATTGGATTTATCAAACTCAATGTGATTAAAAGTAACTAGAGTTGAAATTGATGTTAAAACTGTAATGGCGAAACACAGGTCACAATTTCACCCTTCCCACTGAAATAACCTTTTTGATGTAATTATTGAATTAAGTAATAAAAAAAATTGCATTAAAACTTTGTTTGTTATGTTAAAAGTCCTATTTATTCATATTGGTAACGGTGAAATTGCCTAGAAGTGGGTCCTGTGTTGGTAAACTTATTTTTTGATGGGTCGTAACTCAGACAACTTTGGGAACCACTGCTCTATTGGTTAGAAAAGTACAGATTTTTTTTTCAGATTTTTCCACCCACTTCCACCCACCGCGATCAAACTCCCTTACTATCATCTACGTACTAAGGGATATTTACCACCCCAACGGGAAGTTGATTGGAGTTAATGAAAATAGAGAAAAACGTGTATTTACGTACAAAGAAAACCCTTTACTTTTTATATATATATTAAGATTTATTATTTATTCTGAAGATTTAGTTTGTTTAGAAGCGCTAATCTTGGGAACTATTAAGTAGTTCGAATTTAAAAATTATATAGTGTCAGATAGTCTGTTTATGGAGAAAGTTTTTAGGCTATAAAACATTACGCTATAATGCGGGTAAAACCGCAGGGTACATCTAGTTTAAGACTCCTCCAATACGAGATTACCAAATTGGTAGAGCATTTTATTTTACAATTAAGGGAATGTCTAAAGCTTTCTCCACGGCACTACTCCAGTAGATACAGAGATGGCTGATGTATAACAATCGGGCCAAAACTTGAGCGTGCCATCCGAAGCGCAAAAACACGCTTGCCACAAGCGTGACCCATCCAATTCCTGACATAAAAAAAACTTGCTTAACTTTGCAGATAAATTGTGTCCTATGGGTACATTAGCGTAGATATGCGCGGCTTCAGGAGTTCATTATCGGACGAGATAAACGACTAATAATAAAACATCTATCGTCACGCCTTTGATAAAAATAATAAGACGATCTACCTTGAAGACATGCGTGCTAGTTGGATGATTTCTAATTACGTACCTACGTCATTATAATCATCCTACGCCGGAAATGAATTGCTTTTTAGTGACTTTAAGTAGTGTTAAACTGTTTTACATACATTATATTGCAATAGAAAACTGCCTCCGAACAGCATCGTTTAATAAAGGTACAACTTTCATAGTCCCTGGAGCTTTGGGATTAAGAACAGAGCTACGGTATCTGATCCTGCTTGATCGTAAGAGGCGACTAAAAGGGGGCTTCCAGGGTTGCGGGCGGTGAGAGTGGGAGCTCGATCCGTCCAGCCAGCAGCCCCGGGAAGAACGGCGGTGCGTGCATGGCCGCGTACCGCCGTAAGCATCGGAAGGTGCAGGAGAGCACTTCTCCCAAAGATGGGCCCGTTCCAGGGCGCCGCGCCTGGAGGACACCTGTGCGTTTCACTGGAGATCCCGGAGTCCTCCCCAAGCGCAGAGGTAGGCCACCGAAGAGGTTTTAGTGCGTTCAAATCCGACATAACTCTGTATCCTCTCCCGAGATGCCGGGTACCTTTTGAAGGTTTCCCCCGATACAAAAAAAAAACAACAGATTACACTCCGGGAGTGCCGGCAGAAGTGAAAACATTAACGATGTGCATTTTTGATATTTTGGAATGGTTAGGGAATAATTTCGCACGAATTGCTTTTATCAATATCAGTATTAGTTTTCATCTAGCACTTTCAGAAGGTTTTAGTATTTTTTAAAAGTACTCCATATTTTAAACACTTGATTTACACGAATTTTACAAGTATACAGACAGTCGAGCCGTCATCAGCTGTCACCCCTCCGTCTTACGAATATTCGATCAGGGCCACGTGTCCTGACGCGAGTTTAAAAATTTTTACCCATCCCAAAAAAAGTGCACAACGCCGCTAAAGAAGTTTTCACTTCAAAAAGTTACAACTTTCATAGTTCGACCTAGTTATTACTAACGCTTCATTCTATCTGCCTTGAAGCAAATCTCGGTGCGGAAAGTAAAGTAAGTAAAGTTATGTGTCCATGAGCTAAAACGATCCCTTAACACCACGTAGCCTGCATGCCCGTCCCGTACTCCATTCAAAATTGTTATTAGAAATTATAGTGGCTGCAACCATTTCACGTCCTACTTGCGGGCATGGTTCTCATCATTGAGAAGGCCTGGAGCTTATACCACTACGCTAATGCGAGTTGTTGCATAAGCGATTGGCCAATTCGCTGTCGGATGTTTTGAAACTGCCATTAGGCCTCCGACATGATTTAACGACTGTTATCTATGGATAAAAACCAAGACCGATGACTTAACGTGCTTAACGTGCCCTCCGAAGCACATTAGACAGTATCGGAAACTTTTTGAGCAAAAATAAGCAAGTATTATGATTTACAACTTTAACGTTCGAACCTTCGAACTATGAAAGTTCTACCACTTTAAATATACCGCTACTTCACAAAATAGGATACGTACAACCGTACAACCGTACTTCCAAACTTATTAGTACCTGGACGCCCGAGCGTTGCTCGGATAAAAACAATTTATTTACTTGGTTTATTTTTAAGCAAAACATTCATTGACTTAGTGTTACTTTACAAATCCTTTTAAAATACCTAGCTCCAAATTTAAAAAAAATCTGTCACAAAAAATAAAAAACGCTACTTGCCTACATGAGATTTGAACCCGGGTCTCTAGCTCTCTAGTCGGCTTTCGTAACCATTCGACCAACAAAGCTTTAAATCCATTGACGAAATTTTTATAGAGGTCTTTCATATCGACATTGTCATTTGTTTGAAGGGCGGATTGACGGACAACATTTGACGGATTTCTACGCCACAATATTATTAATATTCTCCAATAGATGTCAGTAAGAGTAATTTTATATTTAACTGCATAAACATTAAATAAAACGACAATTTCTACCAATAAAAATTTCATCAAAATTTTTGGAGCCGTTTCCGAGATTCAAAAAATATATTTAGATATACAAGAATTGCTCGTTTAAAGGTATTAGATAAATTCGAAAATAACTGTCTGCTTAAACTACTGAACCAATTTTAATTTTAAGAAATTTGGAACACAGATAGAATGGACTCTGGGAACTCATAGGATGGTTTTTATCCTACGGGAACCTACAAAACAGGTTCACGAGGGCGAAGCCGATGGCGGAAGGCTAGTAACAATATTCATAAACAATATCTATTCAAAAAGGGATTATTACGTCCGTCTGCGCTGAGAGGACGACATCAAAGGCAGATGAAGGGTGCGATATAAAGGGTGTCCCGCCCTTGGCCCTCGTACATAACGGGAAATTGTTTGGATATTTTTTTACTTTTAAAGTCGATGTGCTTTTGAGAATCCTATATATTAATAGCACAATCGGTTTGTCCCAGTGATTACGGAACGAGAGCTCCACGGTCCTGATCGGTTATGGTCTCATTTTGAAGAGCTCCACCCGTAGATTTAGAAATTGTTTAGAAATAAAGCTTCAATTTTGGGAGGGGTCACTTTCCTTAAGTGAAAGTTTCTAAATAAACTTCCAAGTGTCTAGGTGTTGCATAGTCCACTTATAGAGGAAGATTTAACGCTATAAAATATCACGTTACGACTATAGAAATGAATTCTCTCAGATTTACAAGTCTCGGTCGGGCAACATCGTGTACATTTGACAAGTCCAAAGATAAAAAAAGTAAATTAGTTCTGATGGAAGGCATATCAGAACTTTTGATGTTAATGCCCTCGTGTCGGACCCGCAAATTTATTCCATTTGATACTAGGTTACACGTGTTTCCCCAGCCGCAGCTATGCGCAGAATGGAAATACGATAGATATTAATCTGGATATTCTCAATTACGGAAATAAATTGACGATACTGGAATTAAAGTTAGGTAAAACTACTTTGCAACAATCCGCAATCAGAACGTGTGATAGTGTATACTTTTTTTCATGCAAAAGCACCTCCCTCCCTCACACATGCACATGCACCAACAAAAAGTATACACTAACATAAGTACCACCACCAACACGTGTTTCGCCCCAAAACAGAGCATCATCAGGGTTATTGACTATACAACGGTTACCCGCAAAGATACTGGAATTGTCCACGAGTTTGTTAACTCTTTTCTTTAACTTAATTAAGCACAAAAAATATTTATAGTTACTATTGTGAATATAATAATGAGAAGCACGTATAGTCCAGTGGCTGATAAAGAATACGAAGTTGTTATCTATTGAAATATATAATGGAGAGCGCCGCGCTTGGTATTTCTCTACGTGACAAAATCCGTAACGATAAAATAAGACGAATGAAGGTTCAAAGGGCGCAGGACTGGGCAGAGTGGCGAACATTAGGGGTGGCCTATATCACACTACAAAGAGCTCCTTTCTAAGACCTGTATCCAGTAGTGGACTTTTAAAGACTTTAAAGGATGGATGACTGGAAATGTATATAAAACGTATGGTATAATGATCGCCTCATCCGTTCCGTTAAAATTTAATTTAACGGATTCTTAAAACTTTATAATAAACTTAAAATTTAAAATATAAATTAAGTTAAATTGTAATAAATTTAGTAAATAAATATCTGTAGGTTAATTTAGTGATTATTGGATGCCTGAATAAGGTAGACTGTTTAAATACTATTGTTAGACGCAAACACCTAAATTTTTTGTAAACAGTCATCAATAAACGTTTTTCATTTCATTTCATGTCATTTCATTTCATGTTAGTCTCATCGGCAACTGCGCCTTTCCAATGAAATACAATAAAATTGATTTAAGGCAGAAGAGGATGTAGTGGTGGTACGTCCCCGGTCGAACCAAGTTCTACCAACTAAAATAGTATCAACGAAAACCTGAAAAAAAACCAAAATACTCAATAGAATTACGAGACGAATGTCAAATAATTCTGTACGTTATATTATGTTGCTTTTCGAAATTGACCATCAAAAGTAAGACAATATCAGAACGTCCAAACTGACCATGTTTCAATTATTTTTTGGGTCTGAATGAATGTATAATTATTCCTTTGTAGGTTAAACATGTCCACCAGCCATACGCAGAATGGACGTACAACTTCAATTTGGATGTTCGCAATTGGGGAAATAAATTGAGAACAACGCCCATGCGTCTCGCTTTGCTCACGTTGGCACGAACATTTTTACATAATTTAATTTATACATTTATCCTTCAAAATTGATTGTGTAAATGTACAATTCTCCTTTCGAGGCGAACAACGTAACGATTTTAGATTATTCATATCAATAGGACTAAGATTCTGATCGTTTCTCATCAATCAATTTATTACCTATATGTTTACTTACCTTGATATCTTTTCTACACTAATAGTTAAAAAAATTGTTTCAGATATTGGAGGCGTTAGTTTAGAGGTCGCTACTTGCACAATGGCTGGAATAGAAGAAAACTACTTTGCATAAAACTTCTTATTCTAAATCATGTTAATTTAGATAGATTCGGCAACTATAGCCATTCATATGCACAGAGAAGCACCTTTCGTCTTCAGAGATTCCTTAAAACTACGTCAAAAGCTCTTACAAAGAACAACAACATACTTTAAAGTTGTAGAATTCGTAAAGAAAGACGCCATACGATATTTCACTTACGACTACGAAATACATCAGATTTAGTGCAGTAATATGAACATATTCATAGGTAACGACTATCATTCGAAGAATCTAGTTAAATTGAAATTGTTTTGATTTGTGAAAGACAAATCTGCAGTCTGATACAGACAATAAGATTGTTAAGGATTGAGATTGTAGGACGTTTTATAACGTTACGTAATAGTTGCTAATATAGGTGCTTCAAATTAAAATCGAAGGCGAATCGAACATCGATTCGAATATTTATAAAAATCCAAGATGGCCGCTAAAGCAGAACCGATTGGACCGCGTAACGGTCATGAGTTGGCGCCGTTGAATACGAGAGCTGATGGCAGCGAGCGGCCCCATGGTGTCACCATAGTTCTCCAAGGATCCCGGGGCTCGCTGCAACGGGAGCCTTCTGGAGAAGACCGAGCGGCCTGGTCCGGGAAACTGCAGTTCTTCCTGTCCATCATCGGATATTCCGTCGGTCTCGGAAATATATGGCGCTTCCCGTACTTATGTCAACAAAATGGCGGAGGTAGGTTTCATTTTGTTTTTACTATTTCTCTATAAACTTATTTTGATTGTTAAACTATTACAATAGTATAGTTGTTCAGTATTACCTAAATACAAATAGCTTTCTTATACGATGATGATTTCTGTTGTCGCTAAAAAACAAATACTAAAAAATAGAATAATAAAAATATTTAATTTGGGACTACCATACAATAAACGTTATTCCATAGCCAACCACATTAAGATTTTGACATAAAAATATAAAAAAGCAATAAATTTTGAGGGTTCCCCATACTTAGAACTGAAACTCAAAAATGTTTTTTTTCATCAAAACCGTGTCAAATACGTGTGGGGTATCTATGGATAGGTCTTCAAAAATGATATTGAGGTTTCTAATATAATTTTTTTCTAAACTGAATAAGTAGTTTGCACGAGAGACACTTCCAAAGTGGTAAAAAGTGGTCCCCCTCCCCGTAACCCCCCCCCCCCTGTAACTTCTAAAATAAGAGAATGCTAAAAAAATACAAGATGTACATTCCGATGCAAACTTCCACCAAAAATTGGTTTGAACGAGATCTAGTAAGTAGTTTTTTTTTTATAAATCGTAAACCACAATTTACTAAATATTTAAGGGGGCTCCCATACAATAAACGTATTTTTTTATAGATAATCGTATGGAACCCTTCGTGCGTGAGTCCGACTCGCACTTGGCTGGTTTTTTATTTTTGGTAAATCTTCTCGAAACAGAAGTTTGGCATTGTTCCAAATTGGAATATCTTCCAGTACAATCGGCCTGAAACTTGTCATGTAATGTCATTCCGTCGGTAGTGTAGGTAATTAATTCTATAAAAGTAGGTCAAATTGCCTTTGGATAAAGTAACGCATTCATACTCAAATTAAGACTTTATTGAAACTCAACCTTCTGTTCTAAAAATGTTATCGTGTATAAAGATTAAGATTGACATTTTAAAGTTGTTTTAAATTTTTTTCATCTACAAATAAACCACTGTTACGGGTAGATAAAAAAACCTTGATAGAGCCACAGTGGCAGCTAGTATAACTAGAAACATGAGGATAAATATTATAAATATGAAAACAGTGATCAGAAGCGAAAGTGTAAAAGTGCTGACGTTGGCGACATCTGATGCCGTGCAGGTGTCGCGCATCGTTCCCACGAACGTGTATTCCCGTACCTAACTTTGGACGGGTCTCACCAACTCAAGATTTAGGCTAGATTAAATAATTATTAATAAAAGTATGTTAACTTAGGTTAATTATGTAAACTCTTAACAATGAGTTTAATAAATTATTCTATAAGTGATATCTCGACTTGCTGATTTCACCCTGACTGTGGCCGATCATTAACTTGCGTGCCAACATCCGTGTCTATAAAAATAATATAAGTACCTATATAACTATAACAGAAGTTTATTGACGTGATAACGTCTTTAAAATCGTTTTAGTCGGGTGACATGTTCAGAAACTTGTGTCACACCAAAACCTCACGAGCGCGATCGCAGGTATAACGAGAGAGAGACGGACCGATCTCCCGTCTCATCTCGAGCGCTGCCAGTCATTCCGTGAAACTTGTCACGCGGAATCCTCACGAGCGGAGGCTGGCATAGCGTTCGAGTGAGTGGATCGATCTTCCGTCTCTCTCACTCTAGCGGCATACAAACGAATGGAGATTTTCTCGTGCGGACGTTATCACGTAAACATCTCGATCGTAAACCTACTTTACAAACAATTTGCCGTTTTTTATTTTTGTTGGTAGCTTTCAGTGGTTTAGCCGGCAACTTCAACCATTTTTTCATAACGCACCTAAAGAAGTATAACTTCGAAATCAAAACAGTTATTGCTTTTCATAATTCAGAAGCTCAGAATAGGATTCGTTGTGATTACACGGACACAACAAACGACAGGAACGAATTCCGCCCTTGGAAATCAAACTCAGGACCCTATATCGGCATTTCAGCACAAATGATTGCACCATCCGGTTCCAAATTATTGCCTTGTTTTGAACTCTCGTAAAACTTAGTAAAATTATATATTATTATGATTTTTATTGAGTCCGAAAATATACAAAATCCTACCACTAGTCCACCCACATTGTCAAATTTCATTCACGTACACTCACGATTCAAGTCTGTAATATCATTTTATTTTTATCCCCCAAAGCTGTAAGCGGTATCGATTTTAAACTACGGCGTAGCTCGTAGACGCGCTACGAAGTTTGCTCCCTCGTCATCACAGATTTCATATTTGCTTTACGAAGCTCAGTTTTGTTTTTTGATAATTCAGGATTCTTTGTCGGTATTTTTTTCTTTTAGTAATCACATAGCACGTTCTATTCATATTACCAATGTCAAATAAATACATTTGAAAGCAATTTTAGCCCGTTTCATTCAAACCGGCCTTTTAATAATTTAAAAACTGTGTACGTTTAAATCTTAGAGCATCAAAGTTACTGACTCACCCTTCAGTGTCATACCTTGATGCTCTAAGGTTTAATTCACTATAGCAATCACTTCAGTTCATTTACTTTTCCAACTACTTTAATATCATCAAATCAAATAAAAAGCCGGCCACCGCGCACCGAGGGTTCCGTAAAATATTTGTAATATTGATGTAATTAAAAACTTACTGTTTTCGAAATTTTTCCTTTATCTGTGCTATAACACGTTGCTTCGTACCAAATTTCAAGATTCTAAGTTCACGGGAAGTACACTGTAGGTTTTAATACCCTTGCGAGTGTCAAAAATTTGCGGAAACTTGCGGCATAAAGGGCTGTATCTGTTGATTGCGCTGGCTTATAAGTTTCATTTTTTCACAGCTCCAAGGGTCAGTAGACTTGAGTATTTGATATAAATTCCAGCTTGATACCTCCACGCGTACCTGAGAAAAAGGGTCTCGACAGACAGACAGACGGACAACAAAATGATAATAAAGGTTCCGTTTTTTACCGACTTCCAAAAGGAGGAGGTGCTGTATTCGGCTGTATGTATTTTTTTTTATATATGTTCACCGATTACTCCGCCGTTTGTGGACCGATTTTCAAAATTCTTCTTTTGTTCGTATGCTTATACTCCCGAGGTGGTCCCATTGTCACCAAATCAGGATCTGATGATGGGATCCCAGGGAAATCGAGGGGAACTCTCAAATTTTATAGGCACACACATTGATTTTCTTATACTCTCTGATGCATAAGAGATATGTGTGCATAGTAATCATCATCTCATGTTGCTGAGCTGATGATGGAAGGTACTGCGACGGTTAGGAGTTGAGAGCAAATTCTTTTAATAAATGAGTTTTTGTTCGAAATCTTACATTCTTGAGGTGGTCCAGCTGTCACCATGTCAAAATCTGATGATGTGATGCTAGGGAAATCGAGGGAAACACTGAAACTTAATAGGCACACACATTCTTTTAGTCATATTTTTTAACGTAATACAAATATTTATGTCCGGTAATTATCACCTCATGTTGCTAATCTGATGATTGAAGGTACAACTCTGCTGAGCTGAGAGCAAATTCTTTCTTTAATTTATACGTTCAGGTGGACTGACAGTAGTTTCTTTCAGGCTTTAAGATGGCTATTTGATAAACATGATTATAAAAGGTAAATCTCTTTAAAGTTTAGTAGTTAAGTGAAAAAATTTCCAATTATGCTTATAAGTACATACTTATATGTATGTACTGAATTATTAAAATTACTAAAAAGAGTGAAATAAATTAAGTTTTTAACAAAAATTAAGTTTTTAACAAAAAAAATAGAACCGACTTCAAACGGTAAAAAATAAAATTGTTCAGTACCTACTTCTTCTTGCTTATGGTAATGACTCTTAAAACTATTTTTGGAGTCGGGCCCTTACTAAAATGTCGTACCATTCGTTCTAAATGGGCACCGACAGTACAGACAGTGGGACAGTACCTACTTCTTCTTGATTATGGTAATGACTGTTAAAACTATATTGGAGTCGGTGTGCCCATTCAGAACGAAAGGTACACTATATTTACTAAGACAGGACATTTTACTAAGGGCCCGACTTCAAAAATAGTTTTAAGAGTCATTACCATAAGCAAGAAGAAGTAGGTACTGAACAATTTTATTTTTTACCGTTTGAAGTCGGTTCTATTTTTTTTGTTAAAAACTTAATTTATTTCACTCTTTTTAGTAATTTTAACAATTCTGCACATATGTATAAGCATAATTAGGTTTTTTTTCAGTTAATTTCTAAAAGTTAAAAAGATACCTTTTATAATCATGTTTATCTAATAGCCATCTTATACCCTGAAAGAATACTATTATAAGTCCACCTGAACGTATAAATTAATGAAAGAATTTGCTCTCAGCTCCTAACCGTTGAGGAGTTGTACCTTCAATCATCAGCTTAGCAACATGAGGTGATAATTACCGGACACAAATATTTGTATTATGTTAAAAAATATGACTAAAAGAATGTGTGTGCCTATTAAGTTTCAGTGTTTCCCTCGATTTCCCTAGTATCACATCATCAGATTTTGCCATGGTGACAGTTGGACCACCTCAGAAATGTAAGATTTCCAACAAAAAACCATTTATTGAAAGAATTTACTCTCAACTCCTTACCGTCATAGTACCTTCCATCATCAGCTCTGCAACATGATATGATGACAATTATACAAAACTGCCTGTTTTGCTTTAGTAAAAATATGAAAATCATTTGTTGTGCTATAAAATTTGAATGTTCCTTTCGATTTCTCTGGGATACCATCATCAGACTTTGACTTGGTGACAGTTGGACTACCCAGAAATGTAAGATTTCGAACAAAAAACCATTTATTGAAAGAATTTGCTCTCAACTCCTAACCTTCGTAGTACCTTCCATCATCAGCTCAGCAACATGCTATGATGATAATTATAAAAAAATGCCTGTTTTGCTTTAGTAAAAATATGAAAATCATTTGTTGTGCTATAAAATTTGAATGTTCCTTTCGATTTCTCTGGGATACCATCATCAGACTTTGACTTGGTGACAGTTGGACTACCTCAGAAATGTAAGATTTCGAACAAAAAACCATTTATTGAAAGAATTTGCTCTCAACTCCTAACCTTCGTAGTACCTTCCATCATCAGCTCAGCAACATGCTATGATGATAATTATACAAAAATGCCTGTTTTGCTTTAGTAAAAATATGAAAATCATTTGCTGTGCTATAAAATTTGAATGTTCCCTTCGATTTCTCTGGGATCCCCTCAACAGACTTTGACTTGGTGACAGTTGGAACACCTCAGGAATGTAAGATTTGGAATAAAAAACTATTTATAGAAAGAATTTGCTTTCAACTCCTCACTGTTGCAGTACCTGCCATCATCAGCTCAGCAACATGAGATGATGATTACTATGCACAAATATCTCTTATGCTTCAGAAAGTATAAGAAAATCAATGTGTGTGCCTATAAAATTTGAGAGTTCCCCTCGATTTCCCTGGGATCCCATCATCAGATCCTGATTTGGTGACAATGGGACCACCTCGGGAGTATAAGCATACGAACAAAAAAAGAATTTCGAAAATCGGTCCACAAACGGCGGAGTAATCGGTGAACATATATAAAAAAAAAAAAATACATACAGCCGAATACAGTACCTCCTTCTTTTGGAAGTCGGTAAAAAAATAGAACCGACTTCAAACGGTAAAAAATAAAATTGTTCAGTACCTACTTCTTCTAGCTTATGGTAATGACTCTTAAAACTAATTTTGGAGTCGGGCCCTTAGTGAAATGTCCTGTCTTAGTAAGTATAGTGTACCTTTCGTTCTGAATGGGCACCGACTCCAATATAGTTTTAAGAGTCATTAGCATAGGCAAGAAGAAGTATGTACTGTCCCACTGTCTGTACTGTCGGTGCCCATTTAGAACGAATGGTACAACATTTTAGTAAGGGCCCGACTCCAAAATTAGTTTTAAGGGTCATTACCATAAGCAAGAAGAAGTAGGTACTGAACAATTTTATTTATTACCGTTTGAAGTCGGTTCTATTTTTTTGTTAAAAACTTAATTTATTCCTTTCGAGGTAGGGTAGGTAGGGTTCCGACCCTAGAAATACTGTATCTTTTAAACCACCGGGTTTATATTAAGTAAAATACACGGTATTAAGTGGTCGCAGCACCCCGTGCACACAACCTCAGGCAAACCTAAGTTTTGGTACACGCATAGCCCCACAGTAGGGTACATACCCTGTGTCGTCGGTACCATGGACATATACAAAAGAGAAACACAAACACTCAGACCGAGAACGAAAATTTAAACTCATCATTCTGATTTCTGTTCTCAAATTTCTGTTTCGTCGGTAATCTAACTCGGGACCCCTCGATTGGTAGCCCGGCATGGTAACCATTGCGCCACGCGGGTCGTCCAAAGTTACACTGAAAGTTTATAAAAAACCTATAAAAGCGGTTTGCGCCTCCTCGGATACCTTGAAACTTTACTCATATTATATCTTGCATGGTGTAGTTATTTAAAATTACATTTTATTTCGTAGTACCGATGGTAGAACCACGTTATAAAATTGACACTATGAGCTCGTAGCATCGTCTGGGAACTTTAATATCCCTCAGACGTTATTTTACTAGCTTTTAGTTATAAGTACTTATTAATACTGCTGTCGTATCGTAAATTTGCTTGCACGCTTTTGATTTGCTTATGAATAATGTTTCCACTTGTCATGCCAACACAAGAACACACGAAGACAGAAATATATATTTACACAGAACGAGAACTACCGTTCGACTACGACTACACTAGATTCGACTACTGTAACACTGTAACAAGTACCACTCCAAAAATCGGTACTTATATTTCTGTCGTGAATCAATTTTATTGTGCGGCAGTGGAAAAGTGCAGCTGCCGACCTGACATGAGTTGACCAAAAGCCTCCGGAATAGCAACGCAACTGCAAACGATCTTAAGGCTCAAGCTTGCTTAAGTAGATCGGTGGAACATAAAAAGTTAGTCCTTATAAACTTATATGCCTTACTTTAAACCAGCTTTCCGCCCGCGGCTTCGCCCGTTTATATCGCGCTTTTTAGATTTTTCCGTGGGAATGAGAAGTTCTCCCGCGGTAAAACATTGCTTTTCCAGGACTCAAACTACCTCCATACCAAATTTCATCAAAATCCCTTCAGCCGTTTAGGCGTAAAAGAACAACAGACAGACGGAGCTACTTTCGCGTTACCATAAATACCATATACCATTAATAAAGCACAACTATAAATAAACTCATTCCCACGGGAAAATCTAAGAAGCGTGATATAACGCTGGATACGATGAGTTGTTAAACCAAAATTGAATGGTAAACTATATTATATGTTTTACCTTGGAGAGGAAAAACATGCAGATTTTGGGCACTGGATACCCGGGAACACGCTACATAGAGCTGACCATGCGAAAAACAATGTTTTTCCAAGTGTACTCCAGCAACCCTGCTACCAAGCTGAGTGACACGCAGCCTGGGGTACCATTACACAGTCTAGGGGCATCGAGATTACGCATGAGCATCACTGGAAACCCTACTTTTAATTTTAATTTATGAGAAGGCACCCCAGATAATTCCTAAGAATTTAAGAATTCTACAGGATATGAGGTACTATGTTCTGTTTCTATCACTGTGTCTACAGATAAATATTCAGTAGTTTCTCTCATAACTTCATCCAAAATATTTTCATTATTCATATTTCATTTCATTTTTGATTATTCATAACTTTTGTTAACCCTCTGGAACAGTCTATTATACCAGGATAAAAGGTAGGTAAATAAGTACAGAAGTTTTTGCTTAGCTGCAGTAAAAAAAATACTAAGTACACAGGATAAGTAGATGTAAAAAACCAGTTTAGACGATAAACCAAATTGTACGTCATCCCTCGGGAATTCCTCATTTTCGGGGATTAATTATCGTATCATTTAGCTTCTAAGTTTACATGTGCATATACGTTTGCAACATATTACCTTGTTTTAAACGACACATAGCGCCATCTATCACCGAACTGGTATGAAGCTAACAATATTTTTGTTTTCCCTCGGGAATATCAATTTTTCCGGGATAAAAAGTACCCTATTATTTAATCCGAACTTCTAACTTTACGTCTGCAAAATTTCAAAGCAATCGGTTCATTAGTTACGGCGTGAAAGCGGAACAAACAAACAAACAAACAAACTCACTTTCCGATTTATAATATTAGTAAGGATATTTTAGTTCAGGGGCCAATTTTTTTATAAATCGTAAGGTACCCATCATTTTTGTAGAAACCTGTACCCCAAGATCTAAAATATGTATTTAATAATAGGAACTGATTATTTTCCACCCTTTTCAACCCTTTTTATTACCTTCAAGATCAGTATCGATAATACCCACTATGCCGTGTTTATTTAGGTACGTACCGTTCCTATGATTTGAGTTGAGTAGGTTTTATTCATTCTTTTCTCTTGGAATGAGCGCCAATATACATACAATTGGTGGACACAAATAAAATAAATGAAAAAATTTTGTTAAAAAGTCTATTTATTTTAAATAGCTAGGCGGTTTATATAATTAATTTTTCGAACATACGCATTTAACACTATCATTCTACGATATCTCACGTACTCGTAAAAATATTGATAAAGTAAAAGTTATCAGGTTCTATTGTTTTTAGTGACGTTTTTACAATAATTGTTTATGTAAAACAAAATTATCGATAAAATTACGACAATAACGTTGTTATACTTATTTATAATGTTTTCGAATGTGATGAACTGTAAAAATAATTACAGAATAGCTGTGTTTTACGGTTTTTAGTATTACATAGTATTTGTAACACAACAACAGCAAGTTGTATTGCAACGGAATCCATCTTGGAAGGTCGCTAGTGGCATAATTCATCTACGTTTCCGTGCTTCGGATGGTACGTTATTGACAGAAAACAGTCGGTTAACCTTGTCAGGGGCCTTCTAGTCGGTTTTAAAACATCCGACAGCGTGTTGGCCACTAACCCACCAATCTCCACCAATGGGAGAATGGGAAGAGACCTATGCCAGTAGCGGAACGCAACAGCTGTCTGGCACAAAATTAAAACTTATTTTCCTTATCGCAGGGGCTTTCCTGATCCCATTCCTCATTATGTTGGTACTGGAGGGCATCCCGCTGTTCCTGATCGAGATGGCCATCGGGCAGAAGATGCGACTCGGCTCCCTGGGCGTGTGGAACACCATTCACCCCTGGCTGGGCGGCATCGGCATCTCCAGCTGCATCGTCACCCTGTTCGTGGCCTTGTACTACAACGTCATCATCACTTGGGTTTTCTTCTACCTATTCAACAGTATTCGGGTATGTTTCTTAAGCAACTTCAGAGAAGAAATTTATTGTTGGAACGAAGTTCCTTATTTTGACCTGTACGTGTATGATATTCTTGGTATTAGATAACACTAGCTCGCGGTCTACTCGTTTTTTTTTCCGAGAGAGGAAGTGGATGGGAACGAGACATTTACCCAGAAAAAGGATCCTATGTTACTCTTCATCCCCAACTATCTCCATGCAAAAAATGAGGTCAATTCGTTAAACTGTTGCTACGTGAAAGAAGGACAATCAAACACATACTTTCACAGTTTTATTACTGGTTATGGTGGTTTAATTTTTCTTCCGAGCAAGAGTACATTTCGTTACTGTAGCTAATAGCTATATTTTGTCCACAAAATTCTTAGAAACTCGGTTATAGTCATATCGAAATAATCTTTCTTTGGTTTAAATCAGGTATCTTGTCAGTAGGACTGAGGGGAACAGTCTGAGTTTCATTAAAATCAGTTCAGTAGTTTTAGACCAATTACTATCCACGTATATCTGCAGGGAAGATGTATAATATTCGTATTCTAGGTAGGTAAATAAATTTAGAAGGCATGTAGTTCAAAGCCGGTTGAACTTTTATAAATTACTTCTCTCTTTACCAGTTAAGCGCCGACACCTTACCCTGGGCGCACTGTCCGGCAGACAATGGGACTGCCGAAGAGGAGTGTACCAAGGCCTCCGCAACGGTGTACTTTTGGTACCGAGAAGCCCTGGACGCGGCGCCAAGCATCGAGGAGCCTGGTGTGCCCCGGTGGTGGATTGTGCTGTACCTGCTACTGGCTTGGATTATCGTATTTTTCATCGTGATGAAGGGCATCCAGAGTAGTGGGAAAGTAAGACATTTTATTGTGTATTACGTATATATGTGAAACACTTGTATTTTTAAGTGTGGCGATGCCCCGATATATAACACATTTTTAGAATGATTCAGAAATTGGTAAATCGCCATCTAACTTAACTTAAATTTGAACTTTCAGTACCAGGACCATTAACTGAGGAAACAATAATTAGCTTTGAGCCTTTGAAGAATTTTCAATAAATAGTATGGTGCGGTGGCCGGCTACTGCCTCTAAGCGTTACTGTTTTGAAATTCAGACAAGACATGAGTTTATTGATAGGGTCCATGGACCCTGAGCATGGACCATTTAATACGTACGTGGCTCGTTTGATACTGCACAAAGTCAACGCGTGTTTACTGATGTAACACTAGTAATTCTAAATTGTTTGGGAGTGCAGTTTGTTATTAATAGACAGCAGGCGAAAGCCTCACGAGCGTCTTAAAACATCTCAGTACGGGTTTGTCACAAACCTGTATCTCCACCAAGTCGTAATGGAGCGGTGATATAATAAGCTCCTGTCCTCCCTCAAATGAAATGAAAATGATCACAAATGAAACGTAGAACTAAGTTGTGGGCTAATTTTACTTGTATTTTTTGTTTTAGGTCGTGTACTTTACCTCTCTGTTTCCGTATGCGGTTCTGACCATCTTTTTCGTTCGTGGAATCACTTTACCTGGATCCGGGGATGGCATCTATCATATGTATAAACCGAAGGTAAGATGTAACATATTATTTTACCTTAACGAAATTTTGTATTAAGATTTCTACTTCGAGTGAGATTTTAACCAATGATCTCCCGATCGGGAATAGGGTTGGCTCTACAACTAGGCTATCACAGCTTTTACTAATCACATAAGATGATTTGTTTCTCATAGGACTTTCAAGGTTCTACCGAGCTGCACTCATTTCTGTACTTACGAGTAAGTAGTTCTGTTCTGGTGAAAGATGCGGTTATTTGCTAAACTCTCATGGGGATCCATCATTCTTTGAAGTCGGATCAAGTGTATACGACCTCAGTCAAGACACAGACTTACTTGAGGTTGTGTTTTCATGGGTTACAGCGGCTACTTAACATCACGTGGCCTACAGACACGTACGTTCCTCCGAAAAATACCCCTTCAATCATAAATAAAGATCCATGCTCAGCGAGCTCAAACATTTAGGAGTAAATAAGATTTATTTCTCCTTTTTCAACAGTTTACACTTGGATAGCCTGGTATCATAGAAAAACACTCCAATCCAGAGGACCAAAATTTTAACTCATTAATAAAATTTCTTTCCTCGAATGTCTAGAATACATGATCATGAAATTCGCTTTCCAAATCAGTAATTTTTCACCATTCACAAGTCCGTTTTTGCTTCCAGCTGGAAAAACTCCTGGACCCGACAGTATGGTTGGACGCGGCGACGCAAGTGTTCTACTCGTTTGGTCTCGCGTTCGGTTCTCTGATAGCGTTCGGTTCGTACAACCCGCCGAACAACAACTGCGTGCGCGACGTACTACTCGTGTCGGTGTGCAACGCGCTCACCGCTATCTACGCGTCTGTCGTCATCTTCAGCATCCTCGGCTTCAAGGCCTTCACCATGGTGGAAAAGTGCATTACCAAGTGAGTTTGCTTTGTTTATTATTTCTTTCTTACTGATAAAAACTACCTGAACAAGTGTTGAGACCAATGATAGTGGACCGTAGCATTAAATTATGAAACCGAGTTCAAGCGAAAAAAAATTGTTAAATACTTGGCATATGGCTACATTTTGTTGCTAATGGTAATGACTTTTAAAACTATTTTGGAATCGGTGCTATTCAGAACGAAAGTTACGCCATTTTAGACCTTCACAACTGCATCATCAAGTGATTTTGCTTTACTGTCCCACTGCTGGGCACGAGATCTCCTCATTGGAAAGACCACACTAGTGGAGAATCTGCAACTCTTACCGGCCTTTTTTAATACGCTCATAGTCCCACACTGGGATTACCTGTGTCGTGGATACCATGGACACACAAAAAGAGGGAAACACAAACACCCAGACCGAGAACAGAAATTTAAAGCCTTGTAATGGTGGGTTCGCGCGGGATGAATTAAACAACCAAAAGATTACAAGCTCTGCGCGTATATTCACAGTTACTAGACAACACGAACAACCATAACAAATATAATCTCATACTAAATAGGTACAAGAACTAAGTTTAATTACCATGGTGTAAAATTTACACGAAGTGTAAATACTAAAACCCGTGACCGTAGTACAAAAATACAAATATTATGTTTCAAGTTAAATTTAGGTAGGTACGAGTCTAAGTCCGTAACCGTGGTGTTCATGAAAATAGCATGGGAGGCAATAATTTACCACGGTACTATTGCTGGTTTACGTAAGATGACATCCAAAACTATGTTCCAAGCAAGGTCCCGGTATTTTAGTGGAAACAGTAACTGTGGCTATTATAACGGCGTTTCCGGAATATACGTGATAACGCCATAAAAGGGCGTGTCTTCAGGCTGGGGACAAAGACAAACAATGAGTACCTAATCATGAAAACGTCCCTCAAGCATTAGAATCTAAACAAATTAGGCGTAGACACTTACCCCGTGACTTTCAGAATCCACTCAGAACACAACTGCACAACATTCATAAAAACGAAATTAGTGTAATCCTTCAAATATTACTGACAATCTGAACCAATTTAACACCTTAAATCAATCTCTTATTACACCATATTCTTTCGTAACAGAATCCTTTCTCCGATGTCCCATATCATAAATAATTTTTTGCCGACCCTCGCTTCAAAGAAATAAATAAAAATGGTTTAGTTATGTTTATAACGTGCCTAGTAACTCCATCTGTTTTGAACCAAGAGAACTAAATATTTTTAAATAGCATTCAATACTAGACCCATTACAGCCTAAAATTAAAATCCTAAGCGCACCCAGAGCAGACAGAACAAAAAAAATAACGTTCACTAAGAGTTTGTAAATGAACCGTACAGTAAATAAAGAATATTTCATCTCATTTCATTAAACTCATCATTCACATTTCTACTTCGCCGGGAATCGAACCCGGGACTCACCGATCGGCAGTCCGGCATGGTAATCATTGCACCACACGGTCGTTAAATTACGTAATTGGATGTTTTCGAACTGACTTTAAGGCCTCCGATAAGGTTTAACGACTGATATTAATCGATAATGACATAATGAAACCAAAAGGGTTCCGTTTTTTGCCATTTGGCTACGGAGCCCTAAAAATATCACGACGTAATCGTAAAGTAGGGAAGCACTAATCGTGAAAGTGTTTTTATGACAAACAATCTTAACACCATTAATGTGTGGCTGAGGCCTTAGCCGACTCGTTTGCTAAGCCTTACGGTTCAAAGAATAAGGTAGACAATCGTCGCAACTCCGCACAATCACAAATTGTATTATGCTTACGTAAGATGGAGAATTTGGGGAGCAATTTCGTGGCTGCTCTCAAAACTGTTTTCTTTTCTTCATACTGGTTTATTAATATCCTGTCCTACTAGCAAAATAACTTCATATCAATCGATAAAAGTTTAACGGGTTGGTGATAAACCGTAGATTGATATTATGTCTGTACCTAATAGATAGGTAACATTCTACGGTTTGTATTGTATTTTTGTAACAGGTATGTCATTTCAAGTTCATCAGTGTGTTTCATAATTCCCAAGTTAACGAGTAAAAGATAAAGCTAACATAGCCTGAGGGCTAGCGCAAAAAGAAGCAAACTACGCATCAAATATTTTCGGGCTCGTTCAGAAATTGAACTAATGACCTCTAGCGGTAAAAATTTCATGCGCGTGTCCTTGCTTCGGAGTCGTTGGTGCCGGTTGTTATCGAAAGATAAACAGTTGTTAAGCCTTCTCGGAGCCTTTTGGGCGGTTTTAAAACATTCGACAGTGCGTTGGCCACTAAATAACATCTCCACCAACCCGCATTGGAGCAGCAGTATATCCCCAACAAAGGGGTGAGATTTATGCCCCGCAGAAAGAGTTGCTGCGTTTGACTTCGGTGCGTCGGTCGCTTGCGTTGTATCAACTTGCCAACTGTCGGGCCATGTGTGTTTAAAGAGCAGAAGAAAGTAGAAAAGAAGGAGAGCAAAGGTGCTTAATACCTCGTGCAGGTGACACCCACACCGCTTACTTTCGGGGGGGGGGGGGTCGAGTGCTCCCTTCAAGTTCCCATTCCGGCAGCCCCCTTTTAGTCGCCTCTTACGATAGAACCATAAGAGGCATACATGCCTTGTTTGTTACTTAATTTCCTTAAAGATCTTTTCAACAGGTTAATTATGATGTAACCTAAGGTAATCAATACTTCAGTGTAACAATGTAAGTAAAAGTAGCTAATTGTAATGTAAAAAGATACTGGCGCCGCCATAATTGTGTTCGTCACTGTCCGCTCCTGATTGAACGTTTTATATTAATAGATTTGTTTGTTGTGCACTGACGTTCAATCTCCGCCAATTTATCACTGCACTGCAATTTTATAGGGACAAAGTGCATCAAAATAAACACGTGCCGCATATTACAAGAGCACTGTCCCCTGTAGATAATAATAATAAACTTACCGTCCTTTATCAGTGGTGGAACTTTAATGGTTCGACCAGTACCACTGCTGTAACCAGGTGCCGTGCGTGCCGTGAAGCAGTTCTATTGTGTTTCGGGGAAAAAAGCTGCAGTTGCCGGCTAGGTTTATATGAGGTGACCGTCAACTTTCGGAATAACAGCGCATCTGCAACTGACTACAGTCAAGAGGCTTGCTTCAGGTTGTGTGTAAATGTCCATGGGCTACAGCGGGAAAAAAAATCCCCGTGGTCCAACTAGTTGGACCAACGGTTGGTCCACGGGGAACTCGCGGACCACTTTGGTAAGTGTAAGGTAAAACTCGTTTGCTACTCCATTAAAATAAAAATTCAATTCTGGTATTTTAACTCGGCTACGTTTGAAGGAGGGTCATGTTTACGGGCGTATGAACATTCATATGTATGTCCATTTTTTGGCATGCCCTACGGTCAAAACAACTTGATAGTTGTTGACAAAGGTATCGTTTAATTCATCAGAATTAGTAGCATAAGTCAAAGGCAGCTAGTGAAAAAACAATATCATAAATATATGTATCATATAACTTATACTTCGATGGTTTCGAAAAGAACACCGTTCTTAACCACTCCTCATCAATCTTTCCAGAGAGATCAAGGTGCTGGCTCTCCACCACATCGGCTCCTTCACGCTTAACACCACCCATGAGGAATACCAGGCGTGGTACCCCAGCTTGGACAGCAACTGGACCTCAACTCTGAACCTCACTGGATGCACCATGAGCAGGCAGCTTGAAGAAGTAAGTGGTATTTATATGATGATGATGGTACTTATTAACGATGCTAGTGACAGCACCTTTTCACTGAAGTACATTCAGTTGCCGGGGATGGACATAACATTAAGATTAAATAGGTGTATCAACCTGCAAGCGACCTCAAGCCAAGTACTCCAGGTGCTTGCTTGGATATCAATCGATTACAAAGATCGACTTGCACTGCCACGCATTATACGACTGCATCCTACATCTTAATGGAAATTTATACAGGTGATTTTATAAGTGTGTAACGAACGTGTCAGCCAGCTAGCCAATTGGAGCCATGCCGCCATGACGTCTCCCTTAAGCCAAGCCAAGCCCTAGCCAATAAGAAGGGAGTCGTCTCTGTATAAGCCATTGCCAGCCATTATTCTGTGTCATTCTGCTTGTCAATAAAAAAATGCAGAAGCTCTGTTCGTTTGATTTCTGGATTTTACAAGTGATAAAACTTGCATGGTTGGACAGGGGAAGAAGTACCACTTCCCATTTCCGCCGTGAAGTAATTCTATTGTGAGTCGGTGAAAAGATGCGGTTGCCCGCCCAAAACACGTGGCGTTTATCAACCTACAATGCAGCAACGCAACTGCATACGACCTCAGACAAAACTCAGCGACCACTTAATACCACGTGCACTATACTCGCCTGCTATTCGATTAGAAATAAAATCTGTAGAAATTTATTAACATTTATTTATTAACAACCAAGCCAATCGTTGTCGATAGATATTTAGACCCTAATGGGTGGTTTGTAAACATCCGACCGACTTAGGTTGGCCACTAGCCGCAGTGGAGCAGAGCAAAGGACTCATTTCCAGGTCTCCCCAATTATGAAGAGAGACGCATCTCCAGTAATAGGAGTAAAAAATTTGCAGCCTAAACACCTAACATTTTAATTTGTATCTTTTTTCTAGGCTGCAGAAGGCACAGGGCTCGCCTTCATCGTGTTCACGCAAGCCATCCTCCAGCTAACGCCCGCGCCGTTTTGGTCTATCATCTTCTTCCTCATGCTGCTCTCACTGGGTCTCGGCAGCCAGATCGGCATCATGGAGGGCATGCTCTGCACTATTTTCGACATTGACTTCTTTAAACGCATGAGCAAGCCTGTTATTACTGGTAAGCGAATTTAATTTTTTCTGTTGCTCTTAATATATGTATACATATACTAGCTGTGCCCGCGAACTCCGTACCGCCCTTAAATGTTCGGGGTGGGCCACCTTTATCAGTTTGGGGGGGGGGGATGAAAAATAAATTTCATGAGAATCGGTCAAGCCGTTTCGGAGGAGTATGGCAACGAAAACTGTGACACGAGAATTTTATATATTAGATAATTTTGCCTGTAGTTGTTTTTGGCACCTTTATAAACAAAGAACATGGTCTTCTGTATAAGACAAAAGGCACATTTAAATCGATACGCTCTAGCATTTCGGGACAATCTACCGAACCAATTGCTATGTAAGTAGACAAGAATGTACTGCAAAAATAATTGGTGCAACAGAGCTAAACAAAAATTTACAGTACAAGTCGGAAACGTAATACATCTAGGTATTATGTTTGGGTATAATCTGCTATGCAAATCTCAAGTCGACAGTAATAATTTGATATCCCTACTTTATTAATATTATAAATTCGAAATTAACTCTGGCTGTCTGTCTGTCTGCTACGCTTTCCCGCTTAAATTACTGAACCAAATTTAATGAAATTTGGAACACAGATAGAGTGACTTTGGGAAAGGACATAGGATGGCTTTTATCCTACGGGAACCTATAAAACGGGACACGCGGGCGAAGCCGCTGGCGGGAGGCTAGTGTATTTAACACTAGCCAAATTTGATATAACTATTTGATAGGTTGTAGAACTTTCATGGTCCGACCATAGAAATCGAAAAATTCCAATATCTTTGGGTCCGACGTATTTTCCAATATCTTTGGGTCCGACCAACGCTGCATCTATTTCTGCCGTAAAACAGTACTATTGCATTTCGGTGAAAAAGTTCATTTACTGGCAACCCTCAGCCTCGAGATTAACAACGCGACTCCATACAACCTCAGACAAGACTCAGGCTTCCTTGAAGTAGTCCATGGGCCGCAACGTCCACTTGGCCACTCTTCATCTGTTACTCTATTTAAAAAAAACAATATAATTCTTTGCAGGCACGGTCTGCACCTTCTGTTTCTTTGTGGGTCTCATCTTTACGACTGGAGCTGGCGAGTACTGGCTCAAGATGTTCGACTCGTTCGCTGGCACCATCGGCCTGGTGGTGGTAGCGTTGATGGAGATGATTGCTGTGGTCTACATCTATGGTCATGAGAAGTGAGTAGACTGTTGAGTAAGTAAGTGAGTAACCTTACTATCGCAGTCAGGTTTTCTGTTATCAGTGACACGTATTGATTTTTATAGCGAGAAATTTTCATTATTTCAATTTCTGTTTCGCTGGAAAACTAACTCAGTACTACCATTGATTGGAAAGTGGCTTGGTAATCATTGCGCCCCAAGGGTCACCAAAACATATAAAGACCCCGCGAACTCCGTACCGTTAAATGTTCGGGGTGGGCCACCTTTATCAGTTGGGGGGGGGGGGGGGCTACTCAATATGCTCACAAAATTTCATTAGAATGACCGAAGCCGTTTCGGAGAAGTACGGGAACGAACATTGTGAAAATGCTCTTACTCATTTCTCACAGATTTTTTGTTCTATTTCAAGACTTTCGTAAGTAAATTCAAAGAAAAATTCGCAATCACAACAACCCAAGTGGGTAACATTGTTAATCGAATTCTGATACTTTCACAGACAGACAAGCAGGACAACATCTGCCTGGCGCACGGATACAAAATAGATATTTAAAGTGTGACATTGTTCGTTCGCAGGTTCTCCAACGACATCTACGAGATGACGGGCTACAGACCGGGCTGGTACTGGCAGGTCACGTGGCGCTACGTGGGTCCCTTCATCGTCAGCTGCATTCTCTTGTCGTCTCTTATCTTCATGTTCATCAACCCGCCTTCCTATGGCGCTTGGAATGCTGAATTGGTACGTTAAGAGTAAAGTTTAAGTAAATTATTTGGAACAATAATAGTCATCCCGAGTTTTAGCCGGAAGTCGAAAAAGACATATTGTGCTCTTGTTTTATTTTCATTTTCTTGGTGTATTTTGAGTTATATCGGATAAAGTTGATGGCATTTTGTTTGATATAGGTTAATTACAATGCACGAGTGTTTGTGAAATAGAATAACAGTGCTAAAATATGTTTTTTCTGCTTGCCTCCAAAATTCCATCGGACATGTTCTAGTAAAGTAGCCATCGCTTTACTTGAATGTTGGACTGACTAGACTGACTACTTACTTATACTTCGTCCAGTTGCATTAAAACTGGCAAAAAGTTGATGCAAAAGTTATACTTGACGCCGGCAGTATGCACAGAGTTTGCGATACCATAATTGAAGAAAAAAAATAAAAAAATTGTCATCCCAATGCTACGGTTTAAGATCTATTTAGGATCGGTTTCAGCCAGGGTGAAATCAGTTGAAGAAAGAAGAGAGTTGAACACGAACGCAACGCAGGATAAACTTTATAATTAAACAAGATATATAGCAACCAAATTTTATATTTTCACATTCAATCTAGATCTCGACATCACAATTTGAATAATCGGAAAGAATGCGCTGGAAGGCAACGATTGTTAGCATTATTACTCACAACCCAACAATGTAAATTAAAAAATATATGTTTGCTTTGATAAATGTAAGGCTTAGGACTTTAAAGGTTCTTGATTATGTCCACGTTTAAATAAGTAAACTTTAGAGAAACTACACTCCAGCAACCCGCGAGCAAGACCCTTCTCCAGCTGTGGAGCAAGTGCTGCAGCCAAGCTATTCTTAGAATAAAAATAAATCGAAGATTGGACCATCGGAGTTGTTTTAATGTTTAGCACACGTAAAAAACAAAGTCGGCGTGGTAGCGAATAAATTTGTGGTAAATTTTCTAGTTTCTTTACTTTAACGGGTTCTTGACATTCGAAATTGATCTTAAAATTGTCTTTTTAGAACTATTTATTATTTATTATCAATGTAACCAACGTTGAGAAGCGTAAGCGTAGGACCGCGGTCTCCGACGCGGAAGTTGCCGGGTTTAAATCCTCGACGCGCACCTCTAACAAAAGAAACTTGTGAAATGCGCATTTTATTGCTGCTCCACGGTGATGGAAAATATTGTGATATTTAATGGATTACGATATTTTCAATTGCTGTGCATGCCTGAGAGAAACTCATAATTTCTTAAAGGTATGATGTCCACCAGTCCTAGCGTGGTGGAGTATGGCCTAAATCCCTCTCACTTGTTAGAGGAGACCTGTGCCCATCAGTGGGATATATAGTTGGAAAAAAAAACCCTCCTTTCGTGTCTTCTAGGGCCGCGTAGAACAGCTCCGCTACCCGAACTGGGTGCTCGGCATCGCGGTGGCCATGATCCTGGCGGGCGTGCTGCCCATCCCGGTGGTGCTACTGCTGCGGCGCTTCCAGTGCCTTGCGCTTGACGTGGACATCCACCAGGGCTCTATCAGGAGGATTGAGACCACCGTCTCCACCAAGGAGATGATGAGCGACCAGGATGTAAGTAGTCGAGGCTGTGGCCTGTGTTGTTGTATGATTAGAGTTGAGCAAAATAAAATTTAAATAAATAACCTTATCGACAATTGTGGCGCTGTGGTTACCATTCCGGACTGCTAATCAAAAGGCCATCGATTTGCGGCGACGCGGAAATCAAAATTATGAGTTTGAATTTCCATTCTCAGTTTGACAGACATGACAGTCTTCACAGTGCTTTGTGTGTGTCCATGGTATGACTTAATTAATTTAACATAACTCTTTACTTTTTAAAAAGAACTTAAAGAAGAAAATCTAATTTGTAAAATGGTTATAAATGAGATGAGATGAGGTGAAGTGAGTGAGTTGGGGAGTTGAGTTGGGAGTTGAGTTGAGTTGAGCTGGGACTAGATTTAGGAGTTGAGTTTAATTGATTTGGGAGTTGAGTTGGGAGTATAGTTGAGTTTGGGAGTTGTGTTGAATTGGGAGTTGAGTTGAGTTGGGGGTTGGGAGTAGTGTTGACTTGGGAGTTGAAATAAGTTGGGAGTTGGGTTGCGTTGGGATTTGGGTTGAGTTGGGAGTTGAGTTGAGTCGGGAGTTGAGTTGGGTTGGGAGTTGGGTTGAGTTGACAGTTGATTTGAGTTGGGAGTTGGGTTTGGAGTTGTTTCGAAATTGGAGTTGGGATTGAGTTGAGTTGAGTATGGAGTTGAGTTGAGTATGGAGTTGGAAGTTGAGTTGAGTTGAGAGTTGGGCTTAGAGTTGTTTTGAGTTTGGAGTTGGGAGTTGAGTTGAGTTTAGAGTAAGGCGTTGAGTTGAGTTGGGAGTTAAGTTCAGTTTGGAGTTGGGAGTTGAGTTGAGTTTGGAGTTGGGAGTTGAGTTGAGTTTTGTGATGAGTGAGATGAAATTATTATTTATTTACTAAATTATATAATTATAATATATAATAATAATTTTATTTAAATTTTAAAGTTTTGAGAAATAACGGAGGAGTTACGAAAGTTATTTAAAATACCCGAAGAATGGCTCTTTAATCTTCAAAAAATGACCACATCTGAAATGTAACCTGATTTTAAAAGACCTCTTTATAGATTAGTAGAAAAATATGATGGAATGATTTATGTGTGTAGTAGTTCATGTCTTAGTTACACAAATTCTAGTATGTCCATTTATCATAAATGCACTAGATTCTAACAGTTCACTTTTTTCATTTAGATAATATTAACCAATGAAATCCGAAGAACCTTTTAAAAATAAAGATAAGATACTCGTACTCCCATATGCATACCCAAAATATAAAACATTCGGACAGTACGTTTTTTACTATGTCTATTACATTTGTATGTTAACATATCTTGTATCAGTAATGATTCATTTCTTGTCAATAATTGATCGTTTTATGTAGATAATGTTTCGTTTTATGCAAATAAATAACAATACGCTTTATCTGTTTCTTAAGAAATACTGTTTGTATGCCAACAAAATTTCATCTTGTGTCAATAACTGTTTGATTTAAACAAAAACTGTTTAATGTTTATAATAATTCGTTTGTGACTAACGTAACTAACTCGCCGGCTAGGTGCTGTCGCCTGAGAACGCGCCGCCTGCGCCCGCGCAGCTGGTTGCTGACGCTGCCACCAAGTTTACTATCGGCGACTTCGATGTAAGGGACTTGTATGCTATGCTGTAGTATTGCTTTATCACATGAAGCACTCTGAGAAAAGTCAAATGATATTTCTAGTACTAATGAAATTGATTTAAAATTCAAATTTCTATTCTTGTAAATTTGCACTGCACTTAAAATAATGTTACAATAATTTTATTATATTGATTTAATAATTAATAGATTGCTAGGCAACGCCAAACATTCTGTACTTATAAATGCTAGAAGCGTCCATGGGCGTAGCCAGCTTTGGGCTCAGGGTGGGGCAGCAGTCAAACTATCCCCCTCCCCCCGGTAATTTTTTTGAAGTTAGAATAGAAATCCACATTAAATAGAACAAAAGGATATAAGTTATAAAAAATGATAATGGAAGTGAATGAAGTAAGTAATAACATGTAGTGTATTTATAACACTACAATCTGTAAATTTAGAGGTTTTTTTCGGGTACAGAAAATAAACAATTCCACACAGGATAGATATTATAGTTTTATTTATGAATAATCGGTGTTATGAATTACGCGTTTTAAAAAAATGTAATATTTCGTTTATTCAAATCTTTAAGTCGGTGTTTATAAATTTAAGTTTATTATAAAGTTAGTATAAGTAATATTACTTCAAGAGAAGCCGGCGTGGGTTCTGGCAGAACCTATTTAGCACTTCTTCTACATTTTTTGATTCGGCGATCCTCGTTCTGTGCACACTTAGCTTAACATACACAGGCCTTTCGCTCATAGTTGAGCGAAGCCACATTTTGACCCACGGTAATATGCTGAATGATCGCTCAGGACGTACATGGCTGGGTAAGAAAAATAGCGAGCGCAGTTTTTACGCTGGGATAAAATTGCATTTCCAAAATCTTGATCAGATCCGCCACTTCCTTCCTTCAATGCATTAATTTCCGTATTTTTTTCTTCCCACAAATTATACCACATTTCTGCCTCGCTTGGGAAAGTCTCATTTAATTTGTAAAACTTGCAAAAAGCTTCTGTTTTTTTTTTTATAAAACTCGTCGCAGGTCTTTTGCAACATATGACATGGGTGCAATGTCATCAAAGAATATGCCGGTAAGTTACTCTCTGCGAAACGATCTTCTAATGACATAATCAGGCCTAGTCTAGGTAGGGAATAATGAGTGATGGTGTCCAAAACTGGGCAGGACTTTCTGCTGGAGGATTTGGACGGTGTTTATGTCTCTTTGCGATACGCGGCATTGACAAATCAATCTCTAGCTAGAGCATCAGCGATGTCTTGAGCTTCAGCTATGAAATTGCCGCCGTGTTCGTCGACATTTTCTCTGTGTTTTTTGAAATATAGAACATCCCGAAATATATCCTGATACAGAAAATTTAAGAAGAGGAATGGCAAACAGTTTTCAGCAATATTTTCGTCAAATTCCGTTTTCAAAAATTGTTGCTGATCTTGGGGAGGAAGGTGTTACGTATACCTATTTTATAATTTAAATCGGAAGACAAAATATATAATAAATCCAGGCTTTGTTTTGATCGCACTTTTTTTCATGTCGATAAATTTTTTTGTGTAACTTTCTTACGGATGATTGTTGTTAGTATAAGAAAAAAAAATTTTTTTGTTTAATTAGGCACCTTATAGGTCAGAGCCAGGGTGGGGCAAGCGCCCCAGCTTGCCCCAGTGTGGCTACGCCCCTGGAAGCGTCTGTTTAAATACCTGTGCGCATCCCTTTTTAAAATTTGTATGCGCATATTTATCACATGCTGAACGGTGAAGGAAAATATTGATTACGATGTTAACCTTACCGTAAGTGCAAGAAAATTATACAAAAATTTTAAAAGGCATTTTGTGTCCAATGTCTATGACCTGGAACATTCTCAATTCCAGGTCCTGTGTGGCTAGCAATACAATTCCAAGTAATTAAGTCATTTTACACTTGCTAATACTAATCTCAATGTTGCTAGATGTCATCTAATGTAAATATTTGTGGCATAACGACTCTAGGGTCTGGACAGCAGCGACGAGAGGCCCAGCAGGCGCCTGCCCACCAGCATCGTGCGTCGCTCCAAGAAATAGATGTTTGTCTCGCTCGTTTATATACACGCTTGACAGGCAGCTCATAGACAATAATATTATTTTCAAAATAAGTATCCTTATAGCTATGCTTATAGGTTTAAAAATTGACGTTAGTTTTGGCGGGAAGTTGAAAAAGACATTGTGCTTTTGTTTTATGTTCATCTTTTTTCTGTGTTTTTGAGTTACATTGGATAAAATTGATAGCATTTATTCGGTATAGATTAACTATAGTGCACAAGGTATTGTGTTAGAAAACAACAGTGCTAAAAAATGTTTTTTCATTTAGCTTGCCTCCAAAACTCTATCGAGCACGTTCTGCTCAAGTAGCCATTGCTGTGACTTGACAGAGTGATTACTGACGACTAATTGAATATTGAAATTGTTATATCACACGATTTCAACCGGGCAAAAATGAAATACAAATGTACACTAGAAATTGACAATATGCAATGCCATTGCTAAAAGATAATAAAAAAAGCTTCCTTATTCAAAAAGAGCTAAGCTAAATTTGTGCGATCGACAGTAGGTAAGATGATTGTGAAGAATAAATAGGTAATCGGTGTGGTGTACAATTAATTTTCACCTTATGATATTTTCGCTTACATGGTTGCAGGGCAACCATGGTAAAGGGGCATTTATGAGATAAATGGGATATCATAATATTCTTTCCTTTTTAAGCAAGAAACATTCATTTTCTCTGGAGCATTTCCAACCGCTAAGCATTGGATTCATTTACTGACTAAGGTATTTTATTATTCAAGCGATGATTGTAGTATTCGTAGGAGCAGTTTTAAAGTTTCGATAATTATTATTATTTATTATATGTGTATGAGCTGTCTAAATGCTGAAAATTAACGCACTCTTTTCCGCTTCCTATTGTACAAAGATTTTCTTCCTTCTTATTTAAATTAAGAATACTTAAGGGATTTAATTTTTGTAAGAACAAATTGAAAGCAACACTGATTAGGTGTAATTTACCCCGACCAATCACTGGCAAGTTCATTGAGAAATTTGAGTTATTTAGTATTTCTATAAATACGATTCCTATGTACATTTGGCACTTCAGTTATTAAGTGTTATAATTATACCAATTAAAATATGGCCTTCATACTAACTTTAACATTTAGAAACTCATGAATGCGATACGTCAAATAGAAAAGCATAAATCACATTAAAGTTTTTCATTCCCAAGATGCATGAACATTAATAATTCATAATATTTGTCCTGTGCTCAGTACAACAATATTAATTAATTCTTGAAATTGGCTTCACTTAGTATTTTTAATTAGAATTTTTTCACATTTTTAACTCACTAGATATGCATGATTTCGTAGATTCTTCATACAGATAGATGTACAAAACACGTTTAAATAACCATTAAAAATATTTTAACAGATGAAACGGTATAATTTGTTCATCAAATATTAAGTATATGATTGCATTATATTTCTTTACAGTCGGATTCAGAACAAGGTGAGATTCGAACGTCCGGTCGATTCAACGGCTCAAGTAGTAGTGAAGAAGACGTGTTAGACACAAAACTACCCACAGGAAAAGGAATTCGCCTACCAATGAAAAATATGGGGCGGCATAACGTTTACAAACTAAATGGTAACGATTGACCGTTAGGCAAACGCTTCTATGTAGATATCCTTTAGTAATAAGCTTAATTGTAGTATTTATTGTGAAATTTACAGCAATGTCTGGATAATTCCATATTATAGTGTAACGATTAGCGAAAATATTTTTTTTCTGACATTTTTAGCTGATTCTTTTTATGGTCAGTTTTTATATTACTAGAAAATAATCTAATCTATTGCTAATCTTAAGTTGGAAGAAATAACTTAAAAAGAATTCAAATCATCGCCTAGCTACGCATAAGTTCCATTAATTAGTGGTTAATCAGTATAGTGTATAATCAGGTAAAATTCATTAAATTGTATCGTGAATTTAATAACAAATAGGCTCATTCTATACAATAAGATCAATATCCCACTGATATAATACATATTTGCTTACTTACTAAAATATGTTATCTTCCATGTGACCGCATTAAAATTATAATTGAAAAACAAATGCTTAAAGCATACGTTACTGATTTGTTATTTTGTTCTATAGAAATAGATATCATCAAAAGCGAAAAACGTATTGAATATATATTGTAATCAAATTCCAATTTTATCTCTGGCTTTGATTGAAATAATTGAAAATAACTCGGCACATTCGTTTAAAATGTAATGAAAAATATTACGTAATATAAAAAGAGTCTAAATGTAGATTTAAGCATGAGACTGCATGAGAGTAGGCATTGTTATAAATAATGAAGTAAAATAAAAAACAACTAAAAGTAAAAAAAAATACCAAAACTGTAATTTCTACTAAAATCGCGTGGAGATGTGTAATACACTTAACATTTTGCATAAAGAAATAATTTAAACTATTGTACTTCTAACAAAAATTGTAAAAATAGTTATACATAATTATAAACTCGTAAGAGATAAAAAAATATTTAACACCTAATAGGTCTTGATTTATACATTGAAAATGTGAATCGTTCTTAAGCGGTTAGAGCTAATAATATTAAATAGAATGCTGAGATCGAATACCATACTAGTCATTGTTTATAGAAAGCGTAGGTGATGTTGTTACAACGTTTCTAGGGCTGTTATCCAAAAATTATTGATAAATTAAATAAAACGTCATAACATTTTACAATATTCCTTAAAGTTTTATTAAAACAAAGAGTACCATTTCTAACTATGTTTATAAACGCAACAAAATTTGCAATAATGCAACAATAACGAATCACCTTACCGCTTAAAATGGTCTAATAACTTAGAAATTTTGTGATATTTAGCCAAATTTGACAGTTTCGTGATAGCATTGTGTCGAAAACTAAACAAACTTGCAAAGCTACAACCATTTTAATGGGCTTTAATGTTTTATGACGACAAAAATACTACAACGGTCAAAACCAATATGCAATCCACATTATTAGATGAGTTTATTGATATGATTGAATATTGTAATTTTTTTAAATCAATAATTCTTTCTTCTGAAACGGTCAAATATTAATTGGGATTGAATATTTATTTTTGGCCGCTACAATAAACATAATGTCACGTGTCGTTATTATAACGAGCACATTGAGAGCGTAGAACGCACATTCGTTATGGTTATGGGGTAGACTTAGCTATTATCAGTTAAACTGTAAATAACTTTATTTTATGTGACTATTTATTATGCGGATTATGGAAATTGTTTTTCTTTTACAGTTACCTTTACATTCCTTCTTTTGGATACTCGAATATTATAGCCATATTACGTTGCTTTGTTTATTCTTATTTATTTAATATTATAAGCATTATTTTAAGGACTATTTAAATAAGCATTTTAAAAGAGAATCGTTAAATGTTACTAACTACTCTAACTAGTATATTTTCTCGGCTGTGAGGAAAAAAAACAATAAATATACGTTCTTTATGCAGCAAAAATATGCAAAGTAATTGTCAATAACGTATGCAATTATTAAGTACGTAAGTACCTACGTATGAATTATATTTTTTTATACAGAAATGCAAAGATATAATCTGATTTCAAAGTCTTTTTGTACAATATTTACATGATGGTTTACATTGCCGAGAATTATTATGCATAATAATATCACATTTAATTTTAAGCCACTATTGTGTATCGTCAGTATTATTTGCTTTATTAATGCTACACTATTTAATATTTAGTTTTAGCAGAGTTATTGTTTATAGATCCTAATTCAGTCTACCTCGAATAAGGAGGCGATGTAAGTAATACAATGATTGCTATGTTTTTTTAGACTGGGTTCTAACAATTAACCTCTAATTTATTACTAAATAAATTCATGGTTAATCAACTGTTATTTTTATTCATAAAAAAAGAGATTTTTAAGATTATACAAAATTACTTTGACGCAATTGCAAAATATTAAAATTGTCATTAGTTTCCGTACAAAATAATAAGCACTTATTGCTATATAAATAAATATACACTACTACAATACAATGAATAATTTAGATAAAGGTAACTTATTAATTTATGATTAATTGGGGTTTCTTTAACAGAAATAATTATGTATATAGAAAAGTTAGTACCCAGTTTTAAAACCTGATTTTAGAGACTTTCTTAAAGAAAGTTGGAGTGAAACAGGTGTTAGGTACTTAGGAATAAAGCTTATAGGTGTACCTTGTAATTAAATTGATTTAATAATCCTAACCCTTAAAGGCGCAAAGCACACGTACAGATTTGTATTCTAACTAAACGACGAATGAGCATGGACGTACAAAAACGTTCATGCGAATGAGGCTATAACTCAGGTGATCCTATTACGAACGACAAAATTATTTAAAAAAATATTTGTGATCTTAGTGCAGTAAAAAAACAAAGTAGCAACTAGAAAAGTAATGGTTTTGGAACAAATGGTCATTTTCGACAAAGGAACGAGAAATTAAGTGATAATTCGGTATGCCGCGAGAGATGTGGTAATAATGAGATAAATAGCATGATCGCTGACAAATTTGTACGTGTGCTTCGTGATTTACTAACAAAGCATCAAGGAAATGTAATTTACAGAAACGTGGCCATATTAACTTATAATGCTTACCAACTCTTTTCGCGATTTTTATGTACTACATTTATCCGTTGAAAGTTTTAAAGCTTTATATTTTTTCCATTTTCGTTTTTATATTTTTCTTGAATGTAATCTTTATAAAAACGATATATAGGTATATCTACTTTGAACTCAGACACACAAATGTTACGCAAGCTGTATATGCTAGGATTAATTATACCTAGGTTTATCCAATGACATTAGAAGCAAAGAAAACTTCGACATGTAACATTATAAGTTTAAAATCTCAATACGACTACTGTCCACTATCACAAGCATGGCAGCTAATAGCGAAATAAACTGTCATATCGAATATTCAGAGTAAATACTTACTTCATCTATACATATATCTTATAAGCTCTTTTTTAAACGTGTATTACTTAGCTATGTTTTTCAGATTTTATATTATCTGATGGTTTCTGAACAAACAATTTTTGTTACTCATTTTTATTAATGATCTGAAAATACAAGGTCTTTCTCCATAAAATTCTCTAAGCGTATATAGCTTGCTCTCTTTATACCTCGTTCATACTCAGTCTTGCTTATGTACGTATCTAATCAAGTAAAAACAGTAATCAGTTGACACAACGGATCTTTTCCTCTCTGAAGTTATTTGCAACAAATTACTAGGTATGCATGTACTGCTATGTGGAAATAGTTCTGATTGGTTTATAACATTTTTTAGATTCTACGCAGCTATTACACGAAGTTCCAAGAGATAAAGATCCGTTATATTTTACTTTTGTAATAACGGCAAAAGCACACATCGTGGCTTGTGCTATGTTTGTGTACTTCTCCACAACCTCCTTCACCACTTTGATATGAGAAAGATATCTTGGCATCGAGAAAGCTGTATCATTATTTAACGTCTTTTTTACTGGACATATGGATATTTCCCAACAATCAAACACTGGCTAAGCTAGAAATTATATGATATATATCGTGAAGATTCAATCAGGGTAAAATTGGAATAAAAAGAGAGGTGAAAACACTGAGAATTGCCGATTTGTGCAAGGAGTTACTCGTAGTATACTGTCACCAATCCTTTTTTCTTAGTAGTCATGTTGACGCCATTTGAACTGCTAAAAGTCAAACTACACAGATGCGCTACACAAGCAAGATTGAACGTGTGTAGGGTTCATTAAATTTAAACCGCTCAAATGAGCTAATTGTTGCTAAGTAATGTTCTTTAGATAGCTTAGGGATGACATCCCAATCTAGATGTAGTAATTGATGATATTATCGTTTAAGATTGTAATTAAATTTTGATGCAAGAATAAAAATTGCCACTAATAATTTGTTTTATTATAACGGCACTTACAAATGTTACGCATAGGAAGATTCAAAATCTTTAAATGTATATAAAGTCGGAATTCGTCCTCGTATCCTTATATTATTATTTACGTTCGATTCCCGGCGAAGCAAAAATTGGACTCGTGAGATTCGATTTCTGTTCTCGGTCTGGGTGTTATTGTTTCAGTATTTGTGTGTGTCCCACTGCTGGGCGCGGTTCTCCCCCCCCTTATTGGGTAGAACTTACTCCACCACGCTGCTCCAATGCGGGTTGGTGGAGATGCGGGTTAGTGGCCAGCCCGCTGTCGGATGTTTTCAAATCGCCTATAAGGCCTCCGAAAAGATTTAACGACTGTTAATTTATCTGTGAGATGTATATATGTATATATATGTGAGAGGGGAGTGTGCAGCAGTGGGAATTAAAAAAGGTTGAAAAAAAACAATACCTTTTAAATTAATAACTTTTTTATGTGGATAAGGTATGAAAACAAACCACCCTTATAATAACAATTAAGATCTATATTGCATTAATATAATACCTTTAAACGAGCAATTCTTGTATGTATCTAAATATATTTTTTGAATCTCGGAAACGGCTCCAAAGATTTTGATGAAATTTAGTACCCTGGATTCGGGGATGATAAATCGATCCACAAAATTTTTATTGATGGAAATTTTTAGCTGTATAAAAATATTTTCAATGAAAATCAATTTAAATATAAACTGAAAAATACGACTCTTCCTGACATCTATTGGAGAGTATTAATATTATTGTGGCGTAAACTCTGTCAAACTGGGGAGCCCACAAGGCTCATTGTGGATTTCCTCAAGCGTCATCAGGACCTTGTGCTTTTTATAGGTTGGGTGGTAGTAAGATTAAAATATTATATTATTTAATATTATTATACTTCATGACGTTTTGCGTTTAACCGGTGGAGAGAGCGCCTATAGGTTTTCAAAAATTTTATACGAAAGGTCCAGGTAAAATAGTAGAATAAATTAAATGCATGCTAAGTCATGTTTCAGTAACTTAAATGCATGGTAACTGGTAAGTCATATTTCAGTAATCTGAAGATTTTAGTATGAATGTATACAAAACAGCGAAATAAAAAAAACGGCATTTTGGCATACTCTTGAAGAGTTCGAATTTTTAATATTTAAAATTCATGGCTCAACGGTAACGGGGTTTTCTAATCTGACCATTTTGACATCCAGAAGTAAGAAAAAAAAAACGGCAAATTGTTTGTAAAGTAGGTTTACGATCGAGATGTTTACGTGATAACGTCCGCACGAGAAAATCTCCATTCGTTTGTATGCCGCTAGAGTGAGAGAGACGGAAGATCGGTCCACTCACTCGAACGCTATGCCAGCCTCCGCTCGTGAGGATTCCGCGTGACAAGTTTCACGGAATGACTGGCAGCGCTCGAGATGAGACGGGAGATCGGTCCGTCTCTCTCTCGTTATACCTGCGATCGCGCTCGTGAGGTTTTGGTGTGACACAAGTTTCTGAACATGTCACCCGACTAAAACGATTTTAAAGACGTTATCACGTCAAAAACTGTACCTACATAGAAGGTCTTTTTTAATCGTGTCAGCACTGAACAGGATGCAAGGTGTACCCCATATCTTAATCTGACGCGCTCGAGTAAATCCGTAAATCCCTTCTTGGGCTCCCCTATTACCATACGCCAATCCGACGTTCAAAGAAATGACAATGTCAGTTTGAAAGAGCTCTATGAAAATTTCTTCCATTGAATTAAAGCTTTCGTGGTCGAATGGTTGCGTGAGTTGACTGCGGAACTCGAGACCCGGGTTCAAACCTCAATCAAAACCATATTGTGTATTTTTCATTTTTATGAAAATAACTATTTTTATTAGGAGCTATTTCAGATGGCGTTGTTAAGTAACACTAAGCAAATCAGTGTTTCGTTTGAAACTAAACCAAGAAAATAAATTGTTTTTATCCGAGCAACGCTCGGTCGTCCAGGTACTACTTTTTAATAACAGCGTCGATAAATTCTCTAACATTAGATACTCTTGTATACAGTCCCGGGTACACTCCACATTTTGTACCAGAAGATACCAAACCCACAAGCGTGTTGTTGTAAACTAGTGGACCGCCACTGTCACCCTAAAATGTTGAAAAATCATATCATTAGAAACTAACTGTGCCTAGCGGTTTCATCTGCATAGCAAAAGATCAATCGTTTGGGTGTTTTAGCTGATATCTTTTATTTTGGGAAAAACTTTCAAAAGGTACCCGAATTATGTGAGATTTTTACTGCTTTCAAACCCCCTCGATGGCCTACCTCAGCGCTTGGGGAGAACTCCGGCATCTGGAAGCATATACTCCATACGATGTACGCTACTCCAGCAAGAAAGTGGCACCCAGAGTGATATGAGTGAAACGTATAATTAGTGCCCAAACTGCTGTAAATTTTATTAAACAAAATATTTGTGGATGTTTTCGTTTTGAAAATAAACGGAAAAAACGATTCCTGCTGAAGTAACGTTCTTCCAGCGGGAAAATTCTAAACTAAGTATCGAAGAGCTATAAATTGCATATGAGCAGAAAGCTTATTTGTGCAAAAATTTGCGCCTAAAATATAATTTGTTCTTCAAACTTCAGGTTTTCGAGATACTTATTGCATTTCCTGCTACGGTAACGTTTTTCGGAATCGCGTATAACAAAGATTTATTATACCTGCGCCTGTAAAATAAATATGCACGAATAGCTCTTTGCACAAGACAAAATTAGATTTTATAAAATATTTATAATTTTCAAGTCATGGCGGTTTTTTTTTTTCAAAAATAAAAAATATCATAGCGCCTCCTTCTTTACCTGGCAGCTGTCTTTTTCTTTTTCACCGGCGCATATCATATTTTCTGTGACTTCTATACCAAGTTTACTGTATATCCTGCGGCATTTGGCTGTCCTGATGTAAGGAATGGACACTGTACGCAAGCATATTGATTCTTCGAGGGCGCCCTGTATTTTGAATATTTTAGTCAAATATTTTTTAATAACTTTCATAGTTGAAGTGTTAGTGGCCGCAACCCTTTTTTTGCGTCCCACTGCTGGGCACGGGTCTCTCCCCATCATTTGGGAGGCCTGGAGCTTACTCCACCACGCTGCTCCAATGCGGGTTGGTGGAGATGCGGGTTAGTGGCCAACCCGCGGTCGGATGTTTTCAAACCGCCCATAAGGCCTCCGACAAGGTTTAACGACTGTTATCTATCGACAACAACCGGGACCGACGGCTTAACGTGCCCTCCGAAGCACGGAAACGCGCATGAATTTTTTTGCCACTAGCGGTCACCCATCTCACACCCGACCGCGCCCGTTAGGCTTTGTTGCATAGATCGTTTGCGTTCTACGCTAACTGGCGGGCCATGCGCGCTTAGTGTTAGTATTAATATAAAAAGAAAAAAAGAAGGGATGTGAAAAATAATGTTTTATAGATGATTATTAGAATCTTTATCTATTTATCAAAAAATAACCATTAGTCCATAAAAAAGGACTTTTTGAAGGAACTTCAAATGAATAGGTTGCTGGATCCTGGGACTTTGAGAATTTTGTTCATAATTCAAAAGGGCAAAAATCATTTCGAAGACCATCTCCATTTTTAAAGGAGCAGCTTGTATAGTGTCGAGTTTCTGAATTTAAATTTGAAATTATATATTTTTTGAAGTGAAAACTTCTTTAGCGGCGTTGTGCACTTTTGTTGGGATGGGTAAAAAATGTTAAACTCTCAATTAACTAACTTAACTAACCATTCCAAAATATCAAAATCATATAATTTACACAATGTTAATGTTCAAGTTTTCACATCTACCGGCGCTACCGGAGTGCAACCCGTTGTTTTTATTTAAACCCGACAATACAATACGTCTATTAAATTAAAAATTCTTTGCAAAATAAAAGGACTCATTTTAATTTTTCTGGACTGTTTGGGAAAATTGGAATTGTTAAAGAGTATCTCTTGAAACTATTTTGGAGACGTGCTCATAGTGAAATGACAGGTGAAAGTCTATTATTTTTTACTAGTGGCCGCCCGCGACTTCGTCCGCGTGGACTTTGATATTAGACATAGCATGATGTTAAATAGCCTAAAGCCCTCTCTGGTGCCTCCCCTGGGGTTGCCCGTTTCCATAGGCGACGGTGATAGCTTACAGCACGCGGCCCGTGTGCCTTTAAAAAAAGGCTTCCCCGATAAATGGACTATCCAACACAAAAAGATTTTTTCAATTGGAACCAGTAGTTCCTGAGATTAATTCATTCAAACTAACATACAAACGAACGAACGAACTCTTCAGCTTTATGTATAGATTAAAATATTGATTAACGGGCTAATATAAAAAACATAAATAAGCCATAGACAATACTATACTTTATTAATCTATGAAATGAAATAAGAAACATACAATTTTTCTTTTCTTTTAATATTGAATGGCTAAAAGGATTTTTATACAATGCCGTAAAACGAATAAAAAAAATAAGAAACATAAAAGACAGACATGACAATTTTGATAGCTGCGTCAAAATGTAAATAAACGAACAGAGAAAGTAAATAATTTTGTAAAGAAATAATAAAGGAAAAGCAAAGTATAAGAATAAAACAAACTGATATAAGTTATAAAATATGATGATGGACGTGAATGAAGTAAGTAATAACATGTAGTGTATTTATAACACTATACGGTGCATTTCATTATTTCATTTGCTTCCCGTGGGAATGAGATATTTTCCCGCGGTAAAAAGTAGCCTATGTTCTTTCTCAACGTCTATGTTTATGCCAAATTTCATCAAAATTGGTTCAGCGGTTTAAGCGTGAAAGAGTAGCAGACAGACAGACAGACAGAGTTACTTTCAAATTTATAATATTAGTATGGATTACCGTCCACTAAAAGGAGGTACTGTATTCGGCTATATGTACCTTTTATTTATGTTCATTGAAGTCAGTTTTTGAAGTAAAAACTTCTTAAGCGGCGTTGTGCACTTTTTTTGGGATGGGTAAAAAATGTTAAACTCGCGTCAGGACACGTGGCCTGATCGAATATTCGTAAGACAGAGGGGTGACAGCTGATGGCTCGACTGTCTATACTTGTAAAATTCGTTTATATCAAGTATTTAAAATATGGACATTGAACAAAGTGCATCTATTAATGAAAAAAGTGACGAAGAAATAGTGAAAGAAAATGAGCGAGTACTTTATAAAAATACTACATGAAAACCTGCTGAAAATACTACATGAAAAATAATACTGATAATAAAAGCAATTCGTGCGAAATTATTCCCTAACCAGTCCAAAATATCAAAAATGCACAACGTTAATGTTCAAGTTTTCACTTCTGCCGGCACTACCGGAGTGCAACCCGTTGTTTTTTTTTTGTTTACAATCATTTCCTTTATTGAACGTCACTTTTATGTGCGTTTGAAAGGTGTAATGTTTCTACGGATACTGTTGGAGTGGTTTTAGACAAGCATAAAACGCTCGAAAAAATTGTTTTCTGAAACGTTATAGTCGCGAATCGACTAAATTTGACATTTTCAGGTGTAAAAACAAACGCGCATGTAAGCACGTTTGACGATACGACCGAACATGCCCAAAAAAACCCTCTTTTTTAAACCGCTCTTATAGGTAATATTAACGAAATCTTACCCAATATTCAACGCCAAACCCAAAGACCTCCAAAGATGCTCTTGGTTTGATCAATAAGCCAGCATCCGCCATTCTGATTGGCTGTACTTTTTCACTAAACTGTAGTCGATGTCTTAATTTCAATATAACCACGTCGTTATCGGACGAAGAGTAACTTGGATGAATGATAGACTTTTTAATTTTAAAGATCTGTCCGCCTTTAGCTCGCTTGTCCGTGCCCACTATTACAACTTTTTTACATTTCTGTCTGAAACGTAATAAAGAAAAACATATAGATATTCTATTTTTGCGTACCTGTATGCGCTTTTGAAGCTTTTGCAAAAGAATCTGAACATCTCTGTCATTAAGAAAAAAAAAAACTTTTGAAAAATCTTACCGTACTCACGTCGAATCTTATACATATTATTGTCATACTTAGTTAAATGCTAGGTTACTCGAAGCACTCTCGAGGGTAAGCACATTAAAAAATGTTAACATGTCGGATGTTTTCAAACCGCCCATATAGCCTACGACAAAGTTATAGGACTGTTACCTATCCATAACAACTGGGACCGACGACTTAACGTGCCCTCTGAAGCACGAAAACCTACATTAAATTATTACCATTAGCGGTCACCCATCTCACATGCAAAAGCGCGCGTTTTGCCCAACTTCGTAGATCGCTTGCATTCTACACTAGCCGTATAAGTAGTATGCTAGTAATTATGGTTTTCATACCTATCAAAGCTGCAGTGGCAGTGGGCTGCGGAGAGGACAAATCTTTCCGTTATAATCACGGCACCACAAACATTTTCTCTATCGTTTGCTTCGCAGTAAATTGCCATAAAAGGAGCTTTCTCGATCGCTATCGGACTGCCACCTACTATCACTGGATGAGGTCGTATTTCTGGAACAAATTCGGATTTAGTTTGGACTTTGACAGGGATCCCTTAGGCTCTTTGTCCGCTGTGATTTTGCAGATCCAGTTGCGCTGCAGTCGCGATGCAGCAGCGCTATAGTCGCAGATGGTTTACTTGTTCTACTTTAAGTACATAGGTATAGTTACAGTCGCGATGCTAACGCAATACACTAAATAAGTTAAAGGCTCATTTTTATTGGTCGTTCCGGCCTTAGAGGAACTATTTTCACTGGTCGATATAGCCCACATTCGGGATACGACCCTTCCTGACATCTATTTAAGCTTCCTTGGCCGAATGGTTACGTGGACTGACTGCGGAATAAGAAACCCGGGTTCAAACCTCAATAACAACCATATTTTTTGGATTAACATTTAGTGTTTGTTTTATTAAATCGGTTCACAAATAAGAAAGTTACGTCCATTTCAAGAATTTATGGATCAGTGTTTGGAAGTATCGTTGTTGATTTATCGAAAATTTCAGTTAATGTATTGAAGTTTTATAATTTACAGTCCCTTAAATGATAACATGAAATTTATAAATGAAAAGAAAAATAGATAATGTATAGAAAAAAAAACCAACATGAGATGAGCTGGCAATAATATGGTAAACTAAATACGAAATAGGGTTCACGCTCTTTCGTACAGTTCCCACACGTCGACAATAATTAAACAATATTTTATTTTAATCTATACATAAAGCTGAAGAGTTTGTTCGTTCGTTCGTTTGTAAGTTTGTTTGGACGCACTAATCTCAGGAACTTCTGGTTCTAATTGAAAAAATATTTTTTGTGTTGGATAGTCCATTTATCAGGGAAGGCTTTTTTTAATAAATAAACCACACCAAAAGGCAGACGGGCCGCTTGGTGTTAAGCGATCACCGTCGCTTATGGACAGGGGCAACCCCAGGGGAGCCACCCGAGGGCTTTAGGCTATACCTATAACATCATGCTATGACTAATGCCGAAGTTCACGCAGACGAAGTCGCGGGCGGCCACTATTTAAAATATGGACATTGAACAAAGCGCATCTATTAATGAAAAATGTGACGAGAAATAGTGAAAAAAAATGAGTGAGTACTTTATAAAAATTCTAGATAGAAATTAATACTGATAGTTCAAGCAATTCGTGCGGAATTATTCCCTAACGATTCCAAGACATCAAAAATGAACAACGTTAATGTTTTCACTTCTGTTCCGTTGTTTTTTTTTTATTGGGAGCTATTTCAAATGGCGTTGTGAAGTAACACTAAGCAAATGAGTGTTTCGTTTGAAATTAAACCAAGAAAATAAATTGTTTTTATCAGAGCAACGCTCGGTCGTCCAGGTAGGTACTAGAAATTAACTGTCATACCACTAGTATATCCGAGACTCCATTGGTATATAACAATAAGGATGAGTTGTAGAAGCGCCATGTTGATTACGTAAAGTAAGAAAATGAACCATGGAAACGTCTATTTATATCTTTATAGGGGAATTTTATTATTATGTTTATATATTCATAAAATAAATTCCTTTTTAATTTCATGTTATTTCCGTCCACATTTTTATAAAAAATATTTGAAGTATTTACAGTGACGTAGTTAAATACATATTTACCTCGATATATAATAAAGTTTCAACAAAAAGATTTATAGTCAACAGCCCAAGTGAATACAATGGCTATATTCATAATATTGCTTCTCTTGGCCTGTCTGTGGCCAGGAGGAGACCACAGAGGTAATTTTTTTTCTTCAAATAATGTATTTACAATTATTTATTTGGCAAGGTTAAGTCAACTTTAAGGTCTCTGTACAAAGGCTTGAACATCAATACTTAAAATTAAACACTTAAATTTTAACATTAACCCAGCAGAAACTGAACTAACTAAACTGAAATTATGTGAAGGTTTGTCTTTCTAAATCCAGAAGTGCTGCTCTAAGCAGGGCGATACGAATATTCAAATATTTTTGAGCCTTTTCTTTACTTCATGGCTGCAATACTTTATAGTAAAGTTATCGTGAATATGGAGCTATTAAGAACATAATATCGTTAATTATTCTTTAAACTTTTGAAAATGGTTATTTTGTAAATACACAATACTTCGGACGATGGCGCGTAGAGTAGGCCCCCAGGTTTCACTGGGTTTGCTTTGAATTTTTTATAATGCAAACACATACTAGCTTTCCGTTTGCGGTTCCACCCGCGTGGACTACACGTTTTTAACACGCTTATATTAGCTTGACCTGTATGTATGTAACTGAATCTTTTAATTTCATTTTAACCTTTTTCTAAGCGTCTGACGAACTTGAAAATTTGCACAGGGGTCAAGGGCAGATGACAATGCAATAATATGAAAAAAAATGTAGTTTAAAAAACTAAAAAACACGCTTTCGTGGAAATACGAATTAAAAAGTAAAAAATAAGAAGAAAATGTATTTTACTGTAAAAAAAACCTGGGGTGCATGGTGTCAATAGTATCTCAAAAAGCACCCCACGCTTTTTTTACAGTAAAATACATTTTCCTCTAATTTTTTACTTTTTAGTTCGTATTTTCACAAAAGGGTGAATTTCAACAGGTTCAGTAAAATCTTCATTTCCGTGGATTTTTTATCCTTCAATTTTAGAACAAGCAAAAATAGTTTTTACTCAAGTTTTTGATAATATATGTATTCTTACTTAATATCTAGCAGGCAGCTTAAAAAACTATTGAGATATACAAGATTAAAAATTTCGTGCCACGGCGATGAAAGATGCGTGCACGGCAATGAAACAAGCGTCCACGGCAATGAATGAACTATGCCACGGGAATGATAGAATCAATCCACGGTAATGAAAAGAATTACTTGCCTGAAATAGATACAGTCCTATCTCTAAAAAGGAAAAGGCATACACAACACACACATACACTCTTTTTACCCTATACTCAATAACATTCTCGCATCGATGTAAAATTATGTAATCGATGTAAAAGTTAATAGAATCAAAGCAACACAATCATTTATTTAAATTTTTTCACATAAAAAATTACAGAATAGAAATTAACAAAATGAATATTAAGATACTTTTCTAAAGTATGCAATAGCTATTGCTACCAATATATATGTACTTAACATAATGTTATTTTAATATTTGCGTATAAACAAAAGGTATCATTCATAAAAATCTAGGCCTGTTGCGTAGGGCCTACCTTATAACAGCCTTATTATCAAAATTATGTTTTTTTTAATCTTTTCCCTATTAAATCTTGTAATACAGAGTTACAGTAATGGCTTCAACAAGCTTACAGCTACCCTTTGTCTATGGTTCGTTCTTAAATATGTCCTATAGCAAGAAACATAAAGCATATAAAAGGATGTAAACTTGGTAAATAGAATTTAGACTGTAGTATATGTGAGTGAGTGCGTGTGATTGTGTGTGTGTGTGTGTGTGTGTGTGTATGTATGTGTATGTGTGAGTCTGTGTGCGTATGTATGTTGGTGTGTGTTTGTGTTTCGTGCGGTGTGATAAAGTACCAAATGTATAATCATTTTGTAAGGTTAACGTGGAATTATTTTTTTGTAGTTGACTGTACAGTACTGACTGTTTTTTTTCTTAATCATGCCGTGGCGATGAAAACATAAGTCACGGAAATGAAACAACTGGTCATGGCAATGAAACTAAATTGTTTTAAAAGGCATGGCAATGAAATTTTGTTTCATCGCCGTGTCTTTTTTTCATTACCATAGCAAATTTTGGCCACGGAAACCACGGCAATGAGAGCACGGCTATGAAAATCGAGGCAAAAACATCAAGTATCCAAAAATCTTATAATAATTCACAGTAATTAACACATCACAAATAAACATAAGATAAACGCCATTCTATCAAAAGCTTAATCAAGAGGACAAACTTATTCAAATAGAAGTTAGACCTATCCACGGCGATGAAAGAAAAAATGTCCAGTGATATAAAAATCGAATAATTATATTTATGGCTCGAAAACGCAGGCACGTATAGACCTCCTTCCACGTCGAGCACCAAGCGGCACTAATAAGCAACGTTTAGCACATATGTGTGAGGGACGCAAGTCCTTAGATAAAACAATATTCTTAAATGTGTTTAGGACATGGCGATGAAAGGTAGTTCTAGGACAAATGCATTTTGATTAGCCATTCGTTGTATTATTTAAATATATGAATAAATTTATTCCGTAACAATACTTTAACTATTCACGTATAAAATAAGACTAGGTTTTAATATAAATAACCAATACATTTTTATGAATGACATATAATACACATCAAGGTGATGTGTGGACAAACATGGCAATGAAAGATTTTGAGGCTTAATTATTTTTTTTGAGCAACTATTAATCCTATTTAATTTAATATTTAGTGCTCCACATAGGTTACTACTTCACCTAACCGGAAAAAAAACTTATAACATTATAACTATGTTTTATAGTACCGATTTCATTGATGCCACGTAATTTTTGTTCCCGGGAAATTCACCCAAAAGCGTGTTTTTTAGTTTTGTAAACTGCAAGATATTTTAGCCGGAGCCGGGTAAAAAGTAGTCTATATCACGCTCCAATCCCTCAACTACCTACATACAAAAATCATGTCAATCCATAGCACCGTTCGTTACGACGTGAAAAAAGGACAAACAAACACCCAAAGACACAATTAGGTATAGTATTAGTTTAGATTAAAATTCAGCCGTACTAATTTTGTTTTAGTGGTTTACAGATCTATTTTTAAAACATTAAATTATACTTTGATATCCTTTTAAATCAAAGTATAAACTATTAAGTGCAATCATATTCATCAGAGTATATTATAAATACTCTAACTTAATAGAAATGTACACAAAATAAAATATGAAATTGGCCAAAAGATTGCAAGTAGGTCAGCCACAGGACCCACAGGGTGTACGTTATTTGGAACTCCATGGTCGTATGCGTCCCGGTACTCGTCATGTCGTAAATAAAGTTATAAGTACTTACTTTTAGTTGAATTATTATTGTTTTTGAAGTGAAAACTTATTTAGCGGCGTTGTGCACTTTTTTTGGGATGGGTAAAAAAACTAGCGTCAACTACACGTGGCCTGATCGAAAATTCGTAGACGGAGGAATGACAGTTGATGACGGCTCGACTGTCTATACTTGTAAAATTCGTTTTATGGACATTGAACAAAGTGCTAGATGCACTAATTATTGAAAAAAGTGACGAAGAAATAGTAAACGAAAAAAATTAAGTTTTTAACAAAAAAAATAAAGCCGACTTCAAACGGTAAAAAATAAAATTGTTCAGTACCTACTTCTTCTTGCTTATGGTAATGACTCTTAAAACTATTTTTGAAGTCGGGCCCCTACTAAAATGTCGTACCATTCCTTCTAAATGGGCACCGACAGTACAGACAGTGGGACAGTACCTACTTATTTTTGCTTATGGTAATGACTGTTAAAACTATATTGGAGTTCGTGTCCATTCAGAACGAAAGGTACACTATATTTACAAAGACAGGACATTTTACTAAGGGCCCGACTCCAAAAATAGTTTTAAGAGTCATTACCATAAGCAAGAAGAAGTAGGTACTGAACAATTTTATTTTTTACCGTTTGAAGTCGGCTTTATTTTTTTGTTAAAAACTTAATTTATTTCACTCTTTTTAGTAATTTTAATAATTCTTCACATATTATTATGTATAAGCATAATTGGAATTTTTTTCACTTACCTCCTAAACGTTAAAGAGATACCTTTTATTATTATGTTTATCTAATAGCCATCTTATAGCCTGAAAGAATACTACTATCAGTCCACCTGAACGTATAAATTAATGAAAGAATTTGCTCTCAGCTCCTAACCGTTGAGGAGTTGTACCTTCAATCATCAGCTTAGCAACATGAGGTGATAATTACCGGACACAAATATTTGTATTATGTTAAAAAAAAATGACTAAAAGAATGTGTGTGCCTATTAAGTTTCAGTGTTTCCCTCGATTTCCCTATTATCACATCATCAAATTTTGCCATTGTGACAGTTGGACCACCTCAGGAATGTAAGATTTCCAACAAAAAAACATTTATTGAAAGAATTTGCTCTCAACTCCTAACCGTCATAGTACCTTCCATCATCAGCTCAGCAACATGATATGATGATAATTATACACAAATACCTATTTTGCTTTAGTAAAAATATGAAAATCATTTGTTGTGCTATAAAATTTGAATGTTCCCTTCGATTTCTCTGGGATACCATCATCAGACTTTGACTTGGTGACAGTTGGACCACCTCAGGAATGTAAGATTTCCAACAAAAAAACATTTATTGAAAGAATTTGCTCTCAACTCCTAACCGTCATAGTACCTTCCATCATCAGCTCAGCAACATGATATGATGATAATTATACAAAAATTCCTGTTTTGCTTTTGTAAAAATATGAAAATCATTTGTTGTGCTATAAAATTTGAATGTTCCCTTCGATTTCTCCGGGATCCCCTCATCAGACTATGACTTGGTGACAGTTGGACCACCTCAGGAATGTAAGATTTGGAATAAAAAACTATTTATTGAAAGAATTTGCTTTCAACTCCTCACTGTTGCAGTACCTTCCATCATCAGCTCAGCAACATGAGATGATGATTACTATGCACAAATATCTCTTATGCTTCAGAAAGTATAAGAAAATCAATGTATGTGCCTATAAAATTTGAGAGTTCCCCTCGATTTCCCTGGGATCCCATCATCAGATCCTGATTTGGTGACAATGGGACCATCTCGGAAGTATAAGCATACGAACAAAAAAATAATTTTGAAAATCGGTCCACAAACGGCGGAGTAATCGGTGAACATATATAAAAAAAAAAAATACATACAGCCGAATACAGTACCTCCTCCTTTTGGAAGTCGGTAAATGAGTGAGTACTTACTTTATAAAAATACTAGATAGAAATTAATACTGATAATTCAAGCAATTCGTGCGGAATTATACCCTAAGGCTGTTTGTCCACCAACGCCGTCACCGGGAAGTCACCGAGAACGAGATGACGGCGCCGATTTAGCAATGCTACATTTTCTATGGCCATGTGTCCACCGCACGGCCGTCGCCCGAGCGCCGTCATCCCGGCCGCCGATGTTCCGAGTAGTTCGGCGTGACCGCTAGAAATCGGCACGGTTTTATGACGGGCCGATGTGCCGGCAATACAAAACACGTTTGTTCTTGTCCACACACTACCGTCGCACCGTTCGCCGGGTTTTTGTTTTGCGTACCACTAAATTTCTAAAAAATGGCTAAGAAATTTAAATACGATATTTATACAATAATTGAAGTTATAGAGAGTAAAGACTGTTTGTGGGATAAAACAAAGGATGTGTCAAAAGATAAAATTTTGAGAAAAAATGCGTGGCGCGAAGTTTGCGTCTCTAGAACTGGGCCACCGATATAACGGCGCGGTGGACAGACGATCGCCGTCACGTCATGTTAAACTCGGCCCGAAATAATCTCGTTCTCGGTGACGGTCCGGTGACGGCGGCGGTGGACAAACGCTCTAACGATTCCAAGACATTAAAAATGCATAACGCTAATGTTTTCACTTCTGCCGGCACTCCCGGAGTGATTTTTTTTTTCAAATTTTTATTTAAACAATTCAATTTTTCTTTATAAGCAAGATTAAATTGTTCATACATTCGTAAGTATTGAATTGTTTTAATAAATAAAATTGCAGAAATATATCCAGTCATATATGGCGGTGTACCGATACGAGTAGAGGAAGCCCCATACATAGAACTTTATATGTCTGAAACATTCGAAGGACAATGGAAATGCGGCGCCAGCATTATAACAAAGAACCATCTCATATCGGCCGCCCATTGCTATCTTAAAGGGTAAGTTTAGAGAGAGCTTTGGTGAAGAAGAAGAAGAAAATTGGTGTTTTTAGGGTATGGTAGATACCCAAAGGGTAAAACGAGCAACTATTACTAAGGCTCTGTTGTCCGTCCGTCTGTCGGTCTGTCTGTCTGTCCATCTGTTTGTCTGTCTGTCTGTCTGTCCATCTGTTTGTCTGTCTGTCTGTCTGTCTGTCCATCTGTTTGTTTGTCTGTCCGTTTGTCACCAAGCTGTAAATCATGAATCGTGATAGCTAGGCAGTTGAAATTTCCACAGATGATATATATCTGTTGCGGCCATAGCAACAAATAATAAAAATATAGTAAAACTGGCCTTCCGCCCGCGGCTTCGCCCGCGTGGACCCGTTTAATGAGTCCCCGTAGGATAAAAAATAGTCTATGTGCTATTTCAGGCTTCATTACTTTATTAAAATCATAGGCGTTTAGCCAGTTGCTTCAACCATGTTGACCCTATTACCCGTTTTCACGTAGGAATGAAGCATTTTCCCACCTAAAACCTAGCCCATGTTACTCAGGGTGAATTTAGCTTTTTAATGGTGAAAAATGTTTTGAAATCGGAACAGTAGTTTTTGAGTTTATTCATTACAAAAATACAAATCTTTCTTCTTTATAATATTAGTATAGATATAAATAAAAATGTACTTAAGGGGCCGCCCCGACCTTTCAAGCCTTAAATAAAACGCCTCAGAGCGAGGTAACGCCGCTTGAGTCATGTTTTTTCGTGCGTGCAGCCGTAGCCGGCTCCATCGAATTATAAGACGTTGTCACGTCCAAAAATATTACAGCGATAGGTAATCAACTTAATATAAACTGAAAAATACGACTCTTCCGGACATCTATTGGAGAGTATTTAATAATATTGTGGCGTAGAACCACAGCATATAACACCATCAAACGTCACCCGCCAATTCGACGTTCAAAGAAATGAAAATGTCGATTTGAAAGAGCTCTATAAAATTTTCGTTCATTGAATTAAAGCTTTCTTGGCCGAATGGTTACGTGGGCTAATTGCGGAACTAGAGACCCGGGTTCAAACCTCAATCAAAACCATATTGCGTTTATTTTTATTTATTGTGATTTTTTTTATTGGGAGCTATTTCAAATGGCGTTGTTAACACTACTTTCGCGAAAGAGTGTTTCGTGTGAAATTAAACCAAGAAAATATCTAGAATACTTAAATTATTTTATCCGAGCAAAGCTCGGTCATCCAGGTACTAACACTGTTAAGTAATTGAATTTTCTTTTATGACATTTCAAGTACTAAAGTAAATGATGTTTAACTTTAAGGGCCAATATATACCTACAATTTATTACTTTTCAGAGAATTTGTATCGGTTTTAGTAGATTTTTATTTTTATTTTACAGATCAGCCAAGCATCATGTGATTGTTGGAAAAGATAACCATCAACGCAATGGTCAACGTTATAACATAGAAGGAATAATTATCCATCCTACATATAATTTTAAAACATTTGATAATGACATACTTGTTTTGAAATTGGCTAAAAGCCTCGTGTTCAGTTCTCGCGTGCAACCGATAGAGCTGGCAGACAGAAACCTAGTTATACCCCAGGGTGCTATGTTGGAAGTTATGGGATACGGCGGAACAATAGTAAGTGCGAGTATCGGAAAACGCGCTTCACGCGCGTTACTTTTTGGTGCTTGTTCACGTTGACTAGCGGGCGAGGTGGCCGGCACGGTAACGAGATATCAAACATATGGCGTAATATCCAAGTGTTCACGTACGAAATGCACGTGCGGTCTCAGGCAAGCTAGCGCCAGGCGCGCGCGCCGTTCTCGCTACAATATCAAACGTGTGAGATGTTTGTGTGTGTTCACGTCGAACTAGCGGCGGAGCGCGCGATTTAATATGGATTCGCATCGTGAGATAAGTTCAAACAGTTCGAACTTATCGCTAGAAAACATTGAACACGAGCTCGCCCACGAAGTTGCAAATAACGCGCGCACCCCCCCCCCTGTGAGTTCGCCACGTCTCCGCGGCCAATCCCGCCACCGCGCCCGCGCGTTTCTCGTGAACAAGCACTTGTACTGGAAAATGTCATGCACGTCACGCAACAAAAAAGAAACAAAAGACGCGAGAACGCGCCGAAACACACGCTAGTTTGAAACCGCTAAGAACCACGGAGATTATTTAAACTTTTTTTTTTGTATCGGGGGGAAACCTTCAAAAGGTACCCGACACCTTGGGAGAGGATACTGGGTTATGTGGGATTTGACCGCACTAAAATCCCCTCAGTGGCCTGCCTTTGCGCTTTGGGAGGACTTCGGGATCTCTAGTGGAACATACCGGTGTCCTCCACGCGCGGTGCCCTGGAACGGGCCCATCTTTGGGAGAGCAGATGTTCTCTCCTGCACCTTCCGAGGCTTACAGCGGCAGGCGGCCACGCACACACCGCTGTCCTTTCCAGGGCTGCTGGCTGGACGGATCGAGCTCTCACTCTCACCGCCTGCAACCCCGGAAGCCCCCTTTTAGTCGCCTCCTACGATCAGGCAGGGGATACCGTAGTTCTATTCTTACTCCGGAAGCTACAGAGACTTTATTAAAGTAACGTATACAAACTTAAAAAAAATAACTGGCTGTAACCCTTGTTACGAGTTACGTCCTACCGCTGGGCACGACTCTATCCCCCTTGTTGGGTAGGCCTAGATCTTACTTATCACGCTGCAATTTCGGGTTAATGGTAAACCCGCTGTCGGATGCTTTAAAACCGCCCATAAGGCCTCCGACAAAGTTTAACGACTGTTATATACATACATCGATAACAACCGGGACCGACGTCTAAACGTGCTCTCCGATGCACGGAAACGCTCATGAAATTTGCCACTAGTAGTCACCCATCGCACACTAAGGCCGCTACCCCACTGATGTTTTACGGGCGTTGGCGTTTCTACAACGTTGTCGCTGCGCAAAAGCAACGTTGAAGTCTCTTCGGGTCGTAAATACGACCGGGAAAAAGCCATTCATGAAGTTTTTCAACCTTTTTTATGTCCCAATGCTGGGCACAGGTCTCCTCTCACAACTGAGAGGGATTTAGGCCATTATCCACCACGCTGGCCAAGTGCAGATTGGTGGACGTCATGCTTTTGAGAACTTATGAATTTCTCTCAGGTATGCACGGCGATGGAGAACATCGTAATCAATTAAATATCGCGATATTTGTCATCACCGTAGTGCAGCGATAAATGCGCACATAGAAGAGTTCGGTTGATGTTTTGAACGCACTAATTTGTGTTGGCCAGTCCATTTTATCGAGGAAGGTTTTAGGATAACATCACGCTATCCGTACGAGGTCGCTGGCGGCCGCTATTTCAATAATTGTATGATTTCTTTCTATCTTTCTAAAATGATTTTGTTTTCGCTTCTTTCTTTTTAATACCAGGAGAACATAAAAAACGACGACCTGCACAAAATAAGTATTCCTTATGTGGATACAGCAACTTGTGAATCCAAGGTATTCACAAAAATTACGGCCACCATGCTTTGCGCGGGCAGTGATCCCTACAAGAATTCTTATAGGGTATGTAAATATCAGTTTTTTTAATCTTGTGGCAAAAGAAAATACAGGCCTCGTGGTGTTAAGTGGTCGCTGCAGCCCATGTTTTAAGTGTTCCGTACCTCGAAAGGAAAAAACGGAACCCTTATAGGATTACTTTGTCGTCTGTCTCTATGAAAAGACCCTTTTTCTAAGAAACGCGTGGAGGTATCAAGCTGGAACTTATATCAAATACTCAGGTCTACTGTCCCTTAGAACTGTGAGAAAATCAAACTTCTAAGCCAACGCAATCAAAAGATACAGACGTTTATGCCGCTTTCCGCAAATTTTCGACACTCGCAAGGGAATCAAAACCTACAGGGTACTTACTTCCCGTGAACTCAGAATCTTGAAATTTAGTACAAAGCAACGTCTTAAAAGAAAAATTGTGAAACCCGTAAATTTTTAGTTACATCATACATTAAAAAAATATTTTACGGAACCCTCGGTGCGCGAGTCCGACTCGCACTTGTATTTTTTTTTATTAAAGTAGGGTGCAATACTGCTGCTAAAGAGAAATCCATGGGATATACGAGTAAGTGGGTGTAGTACCCATAATTATTGGTTGCATATTATGACCTTCTTCCATGAGCACCTCATATAAGTTAAGAACGTAGATAAGAATGCTTGAAGCATGCAGGCGAAAATCGACCAAAATCGGCTACACTCACCGAAGTACACCACTTTTAAACCCTGATTGTACATAATATTATGTTATATATAATTCTCTTTTTTTCAACCTTTTTTTATGTCCCACTGCTGGGCACAGGTCTCCTCTCACTAGTGAGCGGGATTTAGGTCATAGTCCACCACACTGGCCAAGTGCGGATTGGTGGGCGTCATGCTTTCGAGAAATTATGAATTCCTCTCAGGCATGCACGGCGATGGAGAACATCGTAATCAATTGAATATCACGATATTTTCTATCACCGTGGAGCAGCGATAAATGCGCACATTACAAATTTCTTTGTCAGAGGTGCGCGCCGAGGATTTGAACCCGGGATCCATCGCGTCGAAGACCGCGGATATATACCACTTGGCCATCGCTGCTCCTATACTTCCTTACGGCAGTTAAACTGCTAGCCAAGAAGCTGGCTGGCAACAACCTTTTTTTATATCCCACTGCCAGACACGGGTCTCTCCCTAATTGGGGAAGCCTGGAACTTACCCCACCGCGCTCCTCCAATGTGGATTGGTAGAAATACGGGATAGTGGCCTGTCGTATACTGTCGATACGATACTGTTGTTGATATGTTTATAGATACTTCAACTCAGTTGTGCGCGCGGCGCTATGTGTGGGTAAACCTGTATATACACAGTGACTTTGTGTGCGTGACAAGAGGTACAGTGAAGTTGCTCGGACGATCACGGCCGCGTCACTGTCACACAAATTAAAGCTGCATAATTACTAGCCCACGCACACATAGCGCCGCGCGCACAACTGAGTTGAAGTATCTTTACGATATGTTTTCAAACCGCCTATATGACCTCCAACAAGGTTTAACGATTGCTATCTACTGATAGCAAACGGGGCAAACGCTTAAAGTGCCGGCAGATACACGGACACGCGTTTTAAAAATTGCCACCTACGTAGATCGCTTGCATTCTACGCCAGCCATAGGGCTATTATTCATTTTATAGGCATAGTTTCTATAAATTAAAACTACTTTTCAGGGCGATAGCGGCGGTCCGCTTGTTTATGGAAAAACTTTGGTTGGTGTGGTATCTTTTGGATACCCAAAATATAATGGCATACCCGTCAGTGTATATGCTCGGGTGTCCGCTTTGCGCGACTTCATCGATGGTGCAATTAGAACACTTAATTAAAAAAATCCTTGAAGCAAGAAGTTGATACCGGCGCGCTTGCAAGAGACGGCAACATATTCAATATCACTTACTTTCTTTTAATACAATCTGTTGTAATAAATAATTAGAAATAAGTCTATAATTTGTAAAACCTTTATGCCTTAGAAAAATTGGGAGAAGACGCTGGTCCCTGAGACACAGTTTTACCAACGCAGAGACCAGAGGCTTCATTAAAGTTCATTTTGTGTAAAAAAATGGCAGTAACCCTTTTTGCGTCCCACTGCTGGGCACGGGTCTCTCCCCATTATTGGGGAGGCCTGGAGCTTACTCCACCACGCTGCTCCAGTGCGGGTTGGTGGAGATCCGGGTTAGTGGCCAACCCGCTGTCGGATGTTTTCAAACCGCCCATAAGGCCTCCTTGTCGGTTTAACGACTGTTATCTATCGACAACAACCGGGACCGACGGCTTAACGTGCCCTCCGAAGCACGGAAACGCGCATGAAATTATTTGCCACTAGCGGTCACCAAAAAAATAAAGATTATAAAATATATTTAGTTATAGCAACTCAGATACATTTTCTGGAGAGTTCAGTTCTCTATAATAGGCCGCTATCTCACTGACGTTTTACGAGCGGTGTCGTTTCTCCAACGTTGCCGCATCCTCATCGTTACTCGGACGTTGCGGTTTTTGGCTTCCGGGCGGGGGCGTGGCTACGGCTAGCATCCAATCGCAGCATGAGTTGCGTACTTAGAGCATCAAAGTTACTGACTCGCCCTTCAGGAGAGACGGCATCGCGCCTCGCTTCGATACATAATTTTTGTACCAAATCTGGTGTGGGGAAAGAACGCACACATTTTAATTTTATCACACATTCACAAAATAATATTCTTTCATCGCTACAGACGCATACATTTCTAAATATGTCAATTTCAATTAACAACGTCATTTTCTATGCACCGTCAACACTGACACTGACACACACAGACACAATAGTTGTATAACTAGAAGGCACATTGTGCGTGCACGTTGGGACGAGGGGTTCGCCCGTAAAGGCAGGTAATTTCTTAGTATTTATCGTACTGAATAGAATTAAAATTATAAGAAACTTTTAGTTGATTCAGTAGAGAAAAGTATTCAACATTTTCAAATTACTCAGTGACTGATACTTTTTTTAATAGACAAATCCCAGTTTCAATGCAACCACAAAAAAATATGTCTTCTTTTCGACCCGCGTGGCACAATGGTTACCATGCCGGACTGCCAATCGAGGGGTCCCGGGTTCGATTCCCGGCGAAACAGAAATTTGAATGATGAGTTTAAATTTCTGTTCTCGGTCTGGGTATTTGCGTTCCTGTCTTTGTATGTGTCCATGGTTGGTACCCACGACACATGGTATTAATTACCTTACTGTGGGGCTATGATTGTGTAACGTTTATTTATTTATTTTAAAAGTCAATACAGTTTTATAAAAACCGTAATTTAATCATCTAAATAACTCGACTACGTTTCTGTGTAATTTGGAAATGTAAAAACCCTAAAACAAGAAAGTCGTCATACCCGATTCGCCAAAGTTGCTAAGGCAATGCCTAGAAGCGTCAAATCCATACAAAAAATAATAATTAGACCTTCATAAAAACACCTGTCACACATTAAATTTGTATTTCGTACCGTTTCGCTCTAAACTTTGCCACAGTCACAGTTCGTATATCATTATTTGTTTTATTGACAGTAACATGAAATCTCTTTAAGATAATAAAAAAACAAATCCTCATTCAATACTTTTAAGGCAGAATAACGTTTCTGCACCTGGGCGGACCTGGGTTTGACAACTAGTATGAATAGAAAATGTTGTCCAGACGAGTGCGTGGACCTTGTGAAAAAACATGTCGAGCCAAGCTCCTGATTCTACACGCACTACAAGTAACTCTACCAGCTCTAACTTCATCAATGCTACATCCCAGTCAAATTTTGTAACTTCTCTTGTTGTTGGTTGCTCTGTCGAACGTATGTAGGTAATACGACCTTAGAGTATCACAGGTACTGACAGGCAGTGGCGGCTAGTGACATTTTTCGATGGGGGTTCACAAAAAAAATCGATGGGGATTCACAAAAAAAAACAAATAATTATTTTACCACCCGTTGCCATCCAAGCAGATTCACCACCACTGTCGGTGTCAGTTCCAGTTGATAACCACAAGACACGGAAAACAAATTAATTTATTGCTTTCTTCACATCCAAACAACCAAGGGTTTTAAATATAGTTCAGATTTAAAAACACGCGTAATTTACTCGTCTTATTTATTTTTATTATTTCGGGGTCCTTACGCGTGTGCGCATCAGCCCAGGTTTTAAAAGCTTCTTGCTTAAGTCTAGAAGCCTTAGCGCAAGAACCATTAAACCAGGGCTTGTTTCGCCCGCCAATGGATACTACAGAGTTGGGAATAAAACCAATCATGCCCTGTCGTATCACATCGGCTATCGATTCCGCACACGTGCTAGGATCACCCGAGGTGAAGCACAGCTGCCTCCAGGGGTAGGAAGCCAGGAATTCCCGGAATCCATCCCAGTCCGCTGACCCGTAATACCAGACTTGACGCTTCCCATTGGGTCGAGAACCTTCTGGGGGCGGCAATGGTACGGCAGAACTTACCAGGCAATGGTCAGAAGTCCCAAGTGGGGCACCAACCGTCACCCGGTAGTCGGATGGATGGGTGGTCAGCAGTAGGTCCAGCAGAGAGGCAGTATGGGTCTCAATATCTGGTAGGTACCCTGGTGAAACTCGGTACCACCTGCGTCAACCCATATGCCAAGGAGAAATTATAAGCGGCCCTGCCAGCAAAGTCGGTGGTTCTTGATCCCAGCCATTCGGTGTGGTGGGCGTTGAAGTCACCCAGAACCACCAGCTCAGCCGAAGGACACAGTTCCAGCACTCTGTCGGACGCCTTTTGGACGTGCTCAAATAATCGAGTCGTCTCCGCGTCTCCGCTATAGGACCTATAGAGGCACGCATATATTCGGGTTCTAGCCCCAGCGTCTATACGTGCCCAAAGCACCGATAGGTCTTCAAGGCAGCTTAGACGGCGACAACAGACATCCTCCCTGACGTACATACATACCCCTGCCCTACGACTAAACGCGTGTTCTAAAATGTTACCGGGATAGTGCAGGTACGATGTATCGTCAGGTGGTGCAATTTGTGTCTCCGTGAGGAAAAGTAAAGCCGGCTTAGCTGTCTCTAGGTGTTGGTGGACAGCATTCAGGTTGGAGTGTAGTCCCCTGATATTGCACATGTCCACAGTAAGTGTGGGGGGGTAGATGGCCGCTGAGAACACTTTACTTTTGTTTTTAAACCTGCCCATAGAAAAGACACCTGTAAAAAGAGAAAAGGAGTGGGGAGTGTGAAGGGAATCGCTCCGCTGGTGCCCCTCAGGCCCTGGCGAAGGCTTCTTAACGCCAAGCCGATGGCAGGACGTGGGTTGCCGGCGCGGGGGATGAAAGGGCCCCCGGTCCCCCCCGTGCGCAGATACCGGGCCCCCCTCCGGTCTCTTACCCCGGCACGGCACCGCGCAACGGGATTTTTCACTGGTTGGCGGGACAGCCTCCCAGGCCAGAGGTTATCGGTGAGGCCTGGGTTCGGGTCCCCAACTGACCAGCGGGCGGCCAGCGGACAGCCGTTTCACCGGGTCTTCCTGGCCCCCGCGCCGACACACCACGGCTACCAGGGCATAGGCGCCTTGAATCCAACGGAAACCCAAGAGGCATCAACGGAGCGATATGGGGATAGGGATGGGTGGGACAGGGAAAACTGGATCTCAGGCTCAAAACCGAAACACGCCAGAGGCACACCAAGGCAAGCCAAGTCACGCCAGAGGCATTAAACGGTTGACTCCGACCCGAGGGTGGTCGCCACCCAGCCAGGCCCCAGGAAGGTACCTTACCACCGAGCAGTTGTCGGGTTTAGTCGCCTCTTACGACACCCTGGTATCCCGACATGGGGCTGGGGTTAGTATTCTTAATCCGCCCCAGCACGGACATACAATTCTCTTTCGCACTCATTGAATACAGCGCTAGGAATTGTACTAAACTTCGTTTCATAGGAGCGCAATCGCTGGCGCTCCACTCATTACAACTTTACGCTAAATGTAGGTACGCATAGATATAGGTAATAATTAATATAATAAGGTACTTGCGGCAAACAAGGGCCACCTTATTTTAAATTTAATTATTTAGGTTAATTAATTGATAATAATAAAAAATGTCTTATTAGGAGAACATTTATTATTTTAGCAACATAACTAAGTACAAATTTTGCCTTAGCATGTCAAATTTCGCTTCAGAATAAAACATTTTTAAAACCTCTTCTATGGCCCTTATTAAATATACGTAGTTTAAATAAGGACCATGATTTTGAGTCAATATTTAATTGGATAACCAAAATGAACACAATATTTTTAGATCCCTATAGCTTATACAATCATTTGGCATGAAATCACATCTATGAATATACATAAATTAACGAGAAAAATAGTGATGGACCTTATTAAACTAAAGAAACAAAAAAAAATATGAAAAAGCATATTTCCCAACAACAAATTAATAAAATTATCATATCCCTCAACAAAGTATCCTTTTCTCTAAATAAAGCTTTGATATTTAAAAAAAAATAAAGACATAAAATAAGTCAACAAATTTGGTGGACCTTATTAAACTTATGGAAAATTGAAACTGGTTTCACTACACATATTTAGTGTAGTAAAATAAGCAATTAGTCTATTTGCACATTGGACATTCAAAATCTAAATCCTCTTTCGTTAAGCCCAAGCATTCTTCATGAAACCATCTTTTGCACGCAGAGCAATTTCTTATGTCTGCAAAACGCTCTTCATTACACGCTTAACAGTACCATTTGTCCTCGGCATCTACGGTGTTGGGATTTTCTTTCGTTTTTTTTTTATTGTTCACCTTCTTCTGTTGTTTCTTCTTGATTCACTCGTAGATTCTCTTTGGTTCTTTTGGCGTTCTTCTTTTTTATTTTCCCTGTCTCTAAATATGTCCTTTTTAACTATCCGGGCTTTGTAGTTTATAGCTTTACGTCGAGGTTTTTGTTTTGTTACAGCATAGTTGTGTACCAACACACAAACAATTTTTTGAAAGAAGATTTAGTACTATTTTTAAGCCTCAGCCTTTCTAATGGAATATCCTCCGAATCGTCGTCACTCGTTTCAGAACCTTGCCGTACATTAACATTATTGTGACACAAAGTACTAATTTGTTTGATATTAGTACCTTGTTCTTGTAGCTTTGAAAGTGGCTCTTCATTTTCGTCTTCAAATGAGCTGTATACATTTAAAGCCTGATCTACAACACGTTTTAGTCGAGATCTATGATCCAAAATAAATGCTTCTTCATAATAATCAGTAATAGAAGTATCCGACTCAGAACTGTGAATTATTGGTCGTCTGACTGTAGCATGAGGCCCGTTTAGTTCAGCTAACACCTTATAGTTTCTAGCGTCGGAGTCTGATGTCGACTAAACGATTTTTATTGCTTCTATTCAATTCTGAACAGGTAGAGAAGGGCGTGATGAAAAATCAGCTTGAGTCAGCAAAGATGTAGAACTTGGTTTAAAGTGTTCAATAAATGTCTTGTCAGAATCGGAACTATTAGCGCTGCGAATTTCGCACCAGGAGTTGGTGACTTATGTCCAGTGATAACTTGCTCTAGAGGTTTTTCAGTCAGCACAGATGGTGCATATGCTTCAGCTGGAATTGCGTCCGGATTATATTTGGATAGAGTCCTGTAGCCCTAAACCCATTTACACTGTTCTGATGGCTCATACACTTCGACCAGACTTTGCTAAAAATTAAAGTAAAACGTGCTTTAGTTAATTTTTTGTCAGGAAATTGGTACAAAAACGTCAAAAACTCCTCGTTCCAATGATGTTCAAATGATTTATTGACGTTTTTATCTAAAGGCTGAAGCTCGTGCGTCGTGTTTGATAGTAAGTAGTATAATACAATATTTAATTTATCAGCTGCCTTCACAATTTTATAATCCAAGTGACAAGAAGCGCCATCAAATACTAGCAAACACTTGCCTCCCATTTTATATTTTCCTAAGTGATGAATAAAATCCACGACCAATGACGAGGTCATACTTCCTTTTGGGGCCATTCTTACAATCGATCCTACTGGCAAATTGTCATAAAATTTGGGTTTTGCTCTTTTGCCCTTAAAAATTATGGCAGTATGGCACTCCCTAAAGCTGCAACTGTCACGTTTTCAGTGTGTTCTGGAGCAACCATGCAACCTCTTGGATCCTTGTTTTACTAAAACCATGGGCTGATTGTGTATTGTCAATCTGCAATCTTTCTCGTCCATGTTGAACAAGCGCTCGGGATTGTTGTTAATATCCAGCTCTTCATAAAAAAAAATTTATTCTTCAAAATGTTGCATAAATATATTTTAATTTAATTTTTGAGCCCTACCTGGATTTAAAATTTGTACTTTGCGCTTTGAAATGTCGAGGTGCCGTTTTAAAAAGAGTTTCAGCCAGTCTTTTCCAGCCTGCTGTAAGAATTTATTGAAATTATTAAGAATGTTGTTTTGTTCACAAAAAACGCATGCTTGTTGTCGTATAACTTTAGGCGTTAACGGAAAACCTATGGCCGCAAGTCTTTTGATTCTAGATTCCAAATCATTTTCTTGCTCTGCAGTTAAAACTGTGCGACGGCCTATTTGTTTTACTGTTTTTCCGGATTTCAGATGATTCACCAAAGTTCTGGGAATAGAATAACGTGCGGCCGCTGCCCGTTGAGACAACCGTCCCTCATTAATAGCTGCCATTGCAGCTTCTAATTATTGTAATGACCAAAGTCCTCGAGCTTTCTTGGCTCCATGAGTGCGATCTAAAACATTTAAAAAGTCGATCAAATGAAAAAACAACAATAAAAAAAATTAAACATTACATCCTTGTTAAACTCTGCTTATTTACCCTTGCAAAAGTTTAAAATAAAACAAAACTTTGATTATTAAAAGTACACATTCATAAGTTTAATAAGGGCCGGCCCATTTACCCGCCATTCATCTGGCCCTTATTAGGTTTTGGTACTCATTTTACTCGATTCGATGTTAAATACACATAAATCAATATTTTTTTAGAACTTACCCTGCTTTAGTATCAATTAAACTGTAAGGTTTACTTTATAATAATAAGTTTTATAAACAACAGTATATTTCACACACAATTTCGTTCCATTCAAGAGACAATATTACTATTGAGTGGCACAGACCAATCCTCTGAACGGCGACGCGGCTACTGACAAAATGGCGGAGCCCGTGAGAATGCGCTGGCGTATATTAGCCTTCCTATTGGTCCTTAACGTGTGTGCGTAATTAGAATAAAATCCAACCGTTAGAAGTACATTATTTTAAAAGTGGCCCTTGATAAACACCGGCCCTTGTTACCCGCGGGTACCTTATACTTTGTATAGGTATAGTATAATAGAATGAATGTAATGTAAGGATAGTAGATATGTATTATGAAGGGACATAGATTGCCTATGTAATTTTCTTGGGAGTGCACTGCACCAGCGCTCTTTAGGACGAGCCGCCTCTGCACAGGTATGACACCCGTCAGTCAGTATCTTTGATGCGACATTTATTTAAATAAATAAATAAGTAAAAAACCTATTTTGAATTGCGACGATATTATGTTAAACCTGTGACGAACGTATCAGCCAGCTAGCCAGTCGGAGCCATGCCATATTGATATCTCCCTTCAGCCAAACCAAGCCGTAGCCAATAAGGGGGGAGTCGTCTCTTTATAAGCCATTGCCAGCCAATATTCTGTGTTTACGCTGCGATCACCGTTCGCCGCGCTCGACGCGACCTCTCACTACTACCCTGAGTGCGCCCGCGCAAAGACACGTTCTTACCTATGTATTATTTTTTTACTAGTTCAATACATACGCTTGAACCAAATTTCTACGACTTATCATTTTACACCACGCAACTCCTCCGTCTCAACATAAGTGGACCTTCGAGGCCAAATGTACACTGGAACAGCGAAAAAGAAGAAGATTTCGGAGTGATCAGCATTGCGAGCGGTGTAATTTCTTATCCACTTCGAACGTCCCAACCGCCATCTTTTTTTAAGTGTGCAGCATAGAGAAATTAAACACTACGGTGTGCAGTGCCAACTAATCGGTTTGTTTTCACCTAAACTGTGAGTACGCCTTTAATTATTTAGTGTTATTTCGTGTTTTTACTTGGTGTTCTCTCGTGATTCCCCAAAATGAATCCAGATAAATTAGTTCTTCCGGGAGCATCCGATTTCTCCGAAAAATCTCCTAGAAGCGCGAACAATAATAAAAATAGTGATAAAATATCAGAATTAATTAAAAAACGGGGTGTAATTCGTGGTCGATTAACAATTCTTACAAAATATTTAAATAGTATTGATTCAGAAGTTCTAAATTCTAGTCAAAATAAACTTACAGAGTTACAACTTCGAATTGAAGGTGCTGTTAAATTCTTTCAAGAATTCAGCAACATTCAAAGTGAAATTGAAGTGTTAGTCGACGATCACGAACTATTTTCTCAGTAGGAATTGCGTGAGGGTTTTGAAAATGCGTATTATAGTATTATCGCAAAAGAAAAGGGTTTGCTGTCGGATGGTGAGGCTGCTCCACCCGCTTCCAGCTCTTCACACAACTCTCATGCTGTAAAATTACCGACAATAACTATACCTACATTTGAGGGATCCTATGAGAACTTTTTAGAATACAGAGACACATTTCTATCTCTTGTACATAATAACAAGGAAATAACACCTATACAAAAATTTCACTATTTAAAATCTTCGGTAAAGGGCGCAGCAGCACTAGTCATTGATTCTTTAGAATTTTCGGCAAATAATTACTCGGTAGCTTGGGACTTAATTTGTAATAGATTCAATAACACTCGTTTGTTAATACATAACCATGTCAAGGCCTTATTTTCCATTCCAAATCTTGCGAAAGAATCACCTATACATATTCGAAAGCTAATTGATACACTTTTAAAAAATATGCGTGCGTTAAAACTTCTTAACGAACCGGTGGATTCGTGGGACACACTGATAATTTATTTAGTTGTTTCCAAGTTAGACAACACCACGGAACGCGAATGGGAACAATTTCGTAGCTCCTTAGCCGTGGATAATATGAGTGGCAGCTCCCAGGATGCTACGCCGGTTGTAAAAGTGCATCATTTGGTTAAATTTCTCAAAGATAGGGCTGACATGCTGGAGACGCTATTAGTATCACATAGCAGTAACAATAAAGCGGCTAAACAAACTGAATTATCTAAGGTTCATTGTCACGTGTCACCGGGCGCACAGAAATCTCAAAATTCGCAACACAACAAAAAATCACATACATGTTTGGTGTGCAATTATAATCACCCTATTTATACTTGCCAAACATTTATTGATTTGAGCCTAGCTGACAAGCTTAAATTAGTTCAAGAAAATAATTTATGTCGTAATTGTTTACGAGCGGGACATTCATTATCTAATTGTAAGTTTAGCTCCTGCCGTAAATGCAATAAGCGTCATAATACTTTGATTCATGAAGATCAGCCGACCGCCGCCGCTTCGAGTGCATTTGTTTCAATGACAAATAACAAACCGGTTTTTTCTATTGAAAAACACTCGGGCGACGAGAGCATCGGTGAATGCAGTCATTCGCATTCGCATGCCGCGCGCTTAGACGTTCAGGTACAAAGTTCAAATTCGCATAATGTGCAGCCCGTGCTGCTGTCAACTGCGCTCGTTGAAATAATTAATCGTAATAACAATAAACATCATGTCGCGCGCGCCCTACTCGACTGTGGGAGCGAAAGATGTTTTGTTACTAAACGAATATGCGATCTACTCAACATTTCTACTTTACAGTCCACTGTTCACATTAAAGGTGTTGGAAACTCAATATCACAAAGCACGCAGTCTTGTGATATTGAGATTAAGGCGCTATCCAACTCCTTTTTTACGCGTTTGCAATGTTCGGTGTTAAACGAAATTACGTCATCGTTGCCACCGGCTGCTATTAGAAGCGATCTGTTGGAATTACAGATACCTACCAATATTCGATTAGCGGATCCGACATTTTACGAAAGAACGGATCGATATTTTAATAGGCGCGGATATATTTTGGAATCTTTTAAGCGAAGGAAGAATAAAGCTTAAAAACGGACCCTACCTACAAAACACGAAATTAGGCTGGATTATTTCAGGACCAATTTCATCTAAATTTAATTTTAAACGCGATACGACAGTCCGATGCAATTTTAGTCAGTCTGTTGATCAGCAATTAAAATTGTTTTGGGAGTTAGAAGAGCTTCCAAAGGCTTCATTACTCAGTGATGATGAAGTCGCTTGCGAAAATCATTTCATTAAGAATACTAAGCGTAATCCGGATGGTAGGTTTTTAGTTCACATTCCATTCAAACATTCACCAAGTCTGTTAGGCGATACTTACTCGATAGCTGAAAGGCGTTTTTTATCACTAGAAAAGCGTTTACAACGCACACCAATATATAAACAGATGTATACCGATTTCATGAAAGAATACATTGATCTTGGTCATATGAGTAAGGTCGAGTCATACGGTAAACCATATTATTTTCTTTGTCATCACGCAGTTTATCGCGAGCACAGTACCAGTACTAAATTACGGGTAGTGTTTTCAGGTAGTGAAAAATCTACAACAAACTTTTCACTTAATGACTTGCAGTTAGTTGGGTCACCCATACAAGGCGACTTATTAGCAATTTTATTAAGATTTCGTCAGCACAGATATGTAGTTTGCGCCGATATCGAAAAGGCATACCGTCAGGTTTTAGTCGACGAGTCTCAACGTGACTTGCAATTGATTCTTTGGCGCGACAACCCTCGCGATAGGTTAGGTATTTACAGATTGAATACTATAACTTATGGTACATCTAGTGGTGCTTATCTTACCGTGAGGTGTCTAAAGCAATTAGCGGCTGAATGCGAAGACTTAGATGTCAAGCGAGTTATTAGCGAAGACTTTTATGTTGATGACTTAATTACAGGCTCGGATTCCATACAGCATATTTTACAGATTTGTGATAAAACTAAAACGATTTTAGCTTCCGGTTGCTTTCCTCTGCGGAAATGGGTATACAACTTTAAAAATAATTGTGATAATAAAGATCTTTCCTTAGGCGAAAACGTTAACTGTCGTACATTAGGATTAGGGTGGAACAACGGCTCTGATGAACTTTATTATCATTCAGAATTTAAGAGTGACAATGTACAAATTACTAAGCGTTTTATACTCTCCAGCGTTTCTCAAATTTTCGATCCACTCGGTTTACTTAGCCCTTTCATAATGTTAGGCAAAATTTTATTACAAAGGCTGTGGCTTTTAAATTTAGAGTGGGATGATGCGGTCCCCTGCGACGTCGCCAGTGCTTGGAACCTATTCGAAAGTTCGTTACCGGTGCTTAAATACCTACGCGTCCCGCACATTAAATAAAGATAATACAGTTGAAGTTAATTTGCTGTGTTCCAAGGGAAAGGTTGCACCTATAAAACCACTTAGTATTCCTCGACTAGAACTGTGTGGGGCTTTGCTTGGTGCGAAGCTTTATTCGAAAATAATAGAATCTCTGCATTGTAATTTTCATAGTATCGTTTTTTGGACGGACTCAACTATTGTCTTGGGGTGGTTGCGTACGGCACCAAACTTACTTAAAACTTTTATTCAAAACAGGGCTGTGGAGATACGTGAATTGACACAGGAACTTCCATGGTGTCATGTCAGTGGTAAAGAAAATCCCGCTGATTTCGTTTCGCGGGGTCTACCACTCGACACACTTAACACCTCTAGTCTTTGGTGGCATGGACCGTCATTCCTTGCCGACCCACAGTTTAGTATTCCCAGTACATCATGTGACATTACATTGCAGGACTTGCCCGAAATTCGAAATACATCTTTGACACACGTGCTTGTAAGTAACGGTAATAGCGTAGCATTTAAATTTCCATTTGAAAAATTTTCTCAACTTGATCGTTTGACTCGCGGAGTAGCACGTTTGAAGCGTGCTCTATACAACAAGCGTCACCCTCATAGCTCGCGCACGGGAACCTTGAGTGTCGACGAATTAAAAGAATCTTTAAATGTTCTTATCCGTTTCGCACAGTTAGATTCATTTTCAGACGTTTACAATTTGTTAATTAATAAAAAGGCTTTGCCTAATAAACACCATTTATCAAATTTGAATTTATTTATTGATTCTAACAATATTATTCGAGTAGGTGGGCGATTAAAAAATTCTTTGGATTTCGATTATAATAAAAGGCATCCAATTTTGATTTCATGCAAACACCATTTCGCAATTCTACTTTTTCGTCGCGAACATATTAATTTATTACACGCTGCGCCGCAGCTTCTTCTGTTTACCCTTAGAGAAACGTGGTGGCCTGTCGGCGGACGCAACCTGGCCAGAAAAATTGTCCATGACTGTGTTTTGTGTGCACGTTTGCGAGCCAAGACACCGGCACCTATCATGGGCAATTTGCCTAAAGAACGATTAAGTCCAGGCTATCCATTTATGTACTGTGGTGTGGACTACGCTGGTCCGGTGCTGCTTTTAAATAGGAAGGGTAGGGGAGCTAAAACTTCGAAGGCCTACATTTGTTTATTTATTTGCTTCACTACTCGCGCCGTACACTTGGAGCTGGTAAGCGACCTCACCACTGATGCTTATTTACTAGCTTTAAAAAGATTTATATCGCGACGTTCAAAACCATCCGAAATTCATTCTGACAATGGTAAGTGTTTCGTTGGGCTAATGCACGAGTTCTCAAAATTTTTATCTTCGTGTTCGGAGGAAATAGCGACTTATGCCGCTAGCCAGGGTATAAAGTTTAAATTCATCCCTCCTTACGCTCCCCATTTTGGTGGATCGTGGGAGTCTGGAATACGTCTGTGTAAATTTCACCTTCGCAGAGTGGTTGGCAATGCGCATTTAACTTTCGAGGAGTTCAGTACCGTGTTGGCTATGATTGAGGCTGTGCTGAACTCTCGACCCCTCACTCCTCTATCTCCTGATCCACAAGATTTGATGCCTCTCACTCCTGCAAGTTTCCTTGTTGGCCGTCCTTTAACTGCACCCGCTTGCGCTGACCTGCAGGACAAGCCAATGCATAGCTTGACTCGATATCAGCGAGTAGAGCAAATCCGACAACATTTTTGGAGGCGCTGGTCAACAGAATATGTCTCGGAGCTTCAAACCAGGGCGAAATGGAAAATCCATCAATCCGAACTGCAACTGGGAACCATGGTCGTTATTAAGGACAATAATTCGCCACCCCTGCGATGGAGTCTTGGGCGAATCGTAGCTGTGCATCCTGGACATGACGGCATAGCGAGGGTTGCCGACATTCGGACTGCGTCAGGCATCGTGCGGAGAGCTTTTTCGAAGATCTGCCCTCTTCCTGTCGACATCGAAGCCCATTGAAAGCCACTGCTTCCAAGGCCGGGGGCATGTTTACGCTGCGATCACCGTTCGCCGCGCTCGACGCGACCTCTCACTACTACCCTGAGTGCGCCCGCGCAAAGACACGTTCTTACCTATGTATTATTTTTTTACTAGTTCAATACATACGCTTGAACCAAATTTCTACGACTTATCATTTTACACCACCAACTCCTCCGTCTCAACATTCTGTTTCATTCTACTTGTCTGTCTAATACGTTTAAACGAGCAATTCTTGTATATACCTACCTAAATATATTGATTGAATCTCGGAAACGGCTCCAAAAATTTTGATGAAATTTCGTACCCTGGTTTCGAATCGATCCAGATAGGTTTTATTTTTAGAAATTATAAATAAAAAAATATTTTCAGCGATAATCAAATATAAATTGAAAAATACGACTCTTCCTGACATATGTTGGAGAGTATTAATAATATTGTGGCGTACAACGTCAAACGCCATCCGCCAATCCGACGTTCAAAGTAATGACAATGTCGATTTGAAAGAGCTCTATAAAAAATTCGTTCAATGAATTAAAGCTTCCTTGGCTGAATGGTTACGTGGGCTGACTACGAAAATAGTCTATTTTCGTAGTCAGCCCACGTAACCAGATGAAAAGGGGCGCCTTTTTTAAGCTTCTTTATAATTTCCCGCAGGCGTGAGGCGCTCTTCATAGTTACCTCACTTATTGAGCGAGGCCTACATACTTGTATTTTAAACCCTAAATTTAGGAAAAAAATTGTTATGTTGACGATGTTATTCTCTATGGTCGGGGATTCCCCAGATCTGTCTTTTCAATTTTTCAATAAGTGGAACTCATCTCAGAAATCTCATTCTTATTCTTTATATTTAAATAGAGACGCGGGTTCAAACCTCTATAAAATGTTGCGTTTATTTTTGTGATTTTTTTTATTGGGGGAGAGAAATATTTCAGATCCTTTGTTCAGTAACATGCTAACTAAGCAAATGATTGTTTCGTTTGAAACTAAACCAAGAAAATAAACTATTTTTATCCGAGCACCGCTCGGTCGTCCAGGTATTAAAAATGTATAAGCTCTATCCGTTTTATTTCTGGTTGTTTTAAACTATTGCACAATTTTTAGGCCGATTAAATCCTAAAAATTTTTTTCTTTCAATAATGGCATTGCAAACTCTATGCATATTGCGTCAAGTGTAGTTTTTGCATCACTTTTTTTGCCAGTTTCGTTCAAAGTGGACAAATTGATAAAGTCAGTAAGTTATTAGTTACTTAATAACGTCGTTATCCTTGTCATATGTCAAATAATACAGATAATATAAGCTAATATAAGCGTTTTAAAAACGGGTATGAAAAAAAAAGAACAACTATTATTATTCATGATGATTTTTATTGTATGAATACTTTTCAATAACAATGTCGATAAAGTTTCTTAATTTAGCTACCCTGGCATATGCTCCTGGATACACACCACATTTTTCACCAAAAGATACCACTCCCACAAGCGTGTTGTTGTAAACTAGCGGACCGCCACTGTCACCCTGAAATATTGAAAAAATCATGATTATTACTGTAATTGTTGTTGTTGCTAGCTTTCAGCTCGCAACTTTGCCCGCGTAAAATTCGGAAATCATTCCATACGAATTTTATCTCCTATGTCTTCCCTTTGTAGGTCGAAATATCAAATACTCTCGTACAGATATTTATTTACTTCCTATACTACCCAGTAACTAAACAAAAAGTTTCATGTTTTTATCTTCGACGATGATGATGATAAATCCAATTAAATCCATTTCGTCCCATATTTCAGCATGGATGTATTACTGATTGGTAAATCAGTAATTTAGGCGTAAAATTGCCAACCATCGCTGATGCTCTCACCCGTATTCATAAACAATACCACTCGTATGAAGTTTCATAGTGCTTGCCAATGCATAGGGTCTAGGGCGTGAATCTCGGAATCTCGAAATATCGCAATACCCGAATCACGGAACGTAAGCTCCGATATTACAGTTCCGATATTGAATGTTCCAATTCCATAATATCGTAATAGAAGCGCGCATGGCCCGGTGGTTAGCGTAGAACGCAAACGATCTATGCAACTAAGCCAAACGGGCGCGGTCGGGTGAGAGATGGGTGACCGCTAGTGGCAAAAAAAATTCATGCGCGTTTCCGTGCTTCGGAGGGCACGTTAAGCCGTCGGTCCCGATTGTTGTCGATAGATTACAGTCGTTAAACCTTGTCGGAGGCCTTATGGGCGGTTTGAAAAAATCCGACAGCGGGTTGGCCACTAACCCGCATCTCCACCAACCCGCATTGGAGCCGCGTGGTGGAGTAAGCTCCAGGCCTCCCCAATAATGGGGAGAGACCCGTGCCCAGCAGTGGGACGCAAAAAGGGTTGCGGCCAATATCGTAATATCTTATATGCTTACGGCTGCGTGCGGCCATGCACACACCGCCGTCCTTCCCGGGGCTGCTGGCTGGACGGATCGAGCTCCCACTCTTGGCACTCTCACCACCCGCAATCCCGGAAGCCCCCTTTTAGTCGCCTCTTACGATCAGGAGGAATAAAAAACCTCTTAATTTCTAAGTAAATTGCTTTTCAGTGATCCACAAATCAAGCCTCGTTGTAGCCCCCTTTTAGTCGCCTCTTACGATCAAGCAGGGGATACCGTAGCTCTATTCTTAATCCCGAAACTACAGGGACTATCGTGATTATACCTAGCCTTGTAGCAAATAAAAGATTTTGGTTTTAATAATTGTTTTCTTGAATTTAATAAGAAATAACGAATTTGCTCAATTCAGATATTAATATCGGAATTCCAATATTGAGATCCAATATCGGAACTCAATATCGGAATTGAAAACCTTCCGATACTTAGGCAAGTATGCTTATTGAATACAGCTGTAAGTTTCAAACTTATAGAACGGCTCTGTTTGCATTTGTGGTAAAGAAGTGGCGAGTGAAAATGGGCTGTGACTGTGATGGACTGTACCTGGCAGCTGTCTTTTCCTGTTTCACCAGCGCAAATCATATTATCTGTGAATTTCAGACCCAGTTCATTGAATGTCCGGCGGCATTTTGCGCTACTGACGTAAGGAATGGTGACAGTAAGCAAGCGTTCTGAACCCACACGAGCATCCTGAAAACAATTTCATGTATGTGTTATAAAAACGATAATTAATGTTTCATTTTTGTATTACGGTGTACAATAAAGAGTTTAATAAATAAATAAATAAATAATTTTTATAACTAAAAAACCCGACTGCATTTCTGTGTAATTTGGAAATGATTACAAATACCTTTAAATGAGCTATTCTTGTACATACATACATAATTTGAATCTCGTAAACGGCTCCAACGATTTTCTTGAAATTTAGTAACCAGGGGTTTCGGGGCGATAAATCGATCCAGGTAGGTTTCATTTTAGAAACTGTCGTTTTATCCGTATTTTCCGCGATAATGAACTTAAAATAAACTGAGAAATATGACTCTTCCTGACATCTTTTGGAGAGTATTAACTGTATTAACAATATTGCGGCGTAGAACGCCGTCAAACGTCATCCGCCATGCAAAAAAATGACAATGTCGATTTCGTTGATTGAATTAAAGCTTCCTTGGCCGAATGGTTGCCTTGGCTGGCGGCTACGGAGACCCGGGTTCAAACCCCACAATCAAGCATATTGCGTTTTATTATTGTTTGTGATAATTTTCTTTTGGGAGCAATTTCAGATGGCGTTGTAAAGTTTTTGAAATTTAACCAAGAAAATGAATTGTTTTTATCCAAGCAATGCCCGGTCGCAAAACAAGAAAGTCGTCATAGCATTTTTAACAAAAAATCTTATTATGACGATTTTACACAACAATAAAACCGATATTATGTGCTGACAAGGAAAACATGCCTATGCATATGCCTCCAGAAAACATGCAGCATTTAATGAAGACGTGTTTGTTATCTGCTGGTGACATTTATTGACCAACCAAGAAGTACCTAGTAAATAATCTAAAAATTGAATTATTTTTATCTTTCGGTAGTTCAATCACTCGACAATAGTGATTATAAAAGGCTGTGGGCGATTTCCAATTTGTTTTTGAAAGAATATCATCTATCGGTTGATTTTCTAGCCATCTCAGGGAAGCCACAGCTGATCTGCAGCTTCCAGGAGCCGCGTTTATGCCGCTATCTTTTAGAACGGAACGTATCCAGTTCCCAATAACAGACGTGATGCCGCATTTGGGGAACCACATACCGTAATAAAAACACTATTTAAGTCCTTGACTTGTGCCGGACATTTTCTGTATTAAAATTCTAACTAAAGATACTGGACATATATTTTTATTTTCATGTTTGGAAAGTAACCATGCGGATTGACGATGAGTGAGAACCAAAAGTTGGTATAAGGAAAATATTGTCTCTATTGTCAGTAAAACTGTCATCCGAGATCGTGAGCAATGTGAGATCACGGACTCTACGTTCCGAAGCCAATAATAGTACTGTTGCTGTTCTGCGTGCTCTATCAAAAAGCGAATCGTTAAGTGGGTTAGAGGAGAGCCAGCTTAGTACGATGTTGGGATCCCATACGAATAGTGATTTCACTACTTTTGGTTATGCTATGCCTATTGCTTTTAGAACATGTTTAATGATAAAGTTTGAAAATGATTGATGTTCAGGGCCACCGAACCAAACGCTCCAATGGCTGATTTGTGCATAAATCTAATGGCACTGTATGATAATTTTTATTTTAAGAATAGAAAAAGAAGAAAGTTTGAAATATCTACCGGTTGTGCACTTTTTTAATTTACACCCGAATTAGCACACCACGTTAGCCATCTTCTGATTGCTGGAATATATGTATAAGCGTAGAATGATGCAAACTATTTTTCAGTAATTCCTTTTCCTGCGCCGACCACTCTCTTATCTGGCTGCCCCACCCCCAATCTTCCAAATTTTCAGGGTCAGAGTCTGTACTTGCGGCGGAGGCAGAGATGTTGTCATGTCTATTAAGGTCTCCTGCGGATTCGGAATTTCGTAAGGGTGGTCTAGCGCTCGAGATTTCAGATCCTGAAGCCAATAAACTTTCAGCCAGTCTAGGGCCACAGTCAGGTAAGTTTCCCGTTGATCCGTTCAGATGCACTGGTACCCTGGGAAGTAGATTGTGTGGGGGGAATAGCCATGCCAGCCGATACCTCCAGGGTCTGCTGAAGGCGTCTATAAAGTCTGCTAACGGATCCCTGCAGTCTGTCGAAGCGTAGCATTGTACAACAGCAGTCTCTCTGGATGCGAACAGGTCTATGTCCGGCCAACCCCATTTTCGAAACACTTGCATGGTGACTTGGGGCAGGAGATGCCACTCCGCGAGCTGTTTCCCTCGAGATAGTCTGTCCGCTATTATGTTGTATCTGCCTGGGAGGTAGTATGTAGATAGATTTATGTTGAACTGTTCGGTTAGTTGAAGCAGTTGAAATGTTATTTATGTTGTGCGATGCGAGGATCGGTTGTTACCTGAGAGTGTGCCTTTTATGTGTGAGGTTCCTCTTGTTCTTCTTCGCTTGACGATGAATCTCCAGAGCTAGAGGAGCCCTCTTCCTGCGCAGAATCCTTTTCGGCAGTCTCTGAATTCCCGCGATGACTGTTGTGGATACCGCCCGTATCACTTAACGTAGGATTCATGATTTTTCACTGTGTTTCACTGAACTACACTATTCAGAGAACACTTTTTTATTTTATATAATTCTAATTATAAAAATTTAAAACTTATAAATTATAAACGAAAACGGTATATTCAGTAAAACACTTCGTTCACGATTGTCGTCCGAACTCAGAAAGAGTTCACAACGCTATGACGAGAAAAATGGCCGTAAGCTAACAGGAAACCGGCCACTAGCTAGCGCCGTCTGCCGGATTACGTTAAAACTACCAAAAAGTCATCCACCTCCGGTCATAACAATGGAAATACAGATGAGTATTTAAAATATGGACATTGAACAAAGTGCATCTATTAATGAAAAAAGTGACGAAGAAATAGTGAACGAAAATGAGTGACTTGTGACGTGTGACGTGAAAATGAGTACTTTATAAAAATGCTAGATGAAAACCTACTGAAAATACTAGATGAAAAATAATACTGATAATCAAAGAAATTCGTGCGAAATTATTCCCATTAAATTAATTAAATTCCCCGTTTTCCTCATTTAATGCTGCATGTTTTCTGGAGGCATATAATACAAGAAAAATTGTAACAGGCAGGACCCATTCTCGAAATGGAGGCTTTTTTTTCATATTATTGCATTGTCACCGGCCCTTGACCCCTGTGCATATTTTCAAGTTAATCAGACGCTTAGAAGTAGGTGAAAATGAAGTTAAAATATTCCGATAAATACATATATACATACATACAGGTCAAGCGAATATAAGCGCGTTAAAAAGATAATACTTCAATGGAAGTCAGTGGCGTAGCTATCGTAGGGCCAGGTGGTGCAGTGCACCAGGGCCCCGGAGCTCAGGGGGCCTTCTAGCCTCAGCTTTGAAAAAAAAATTAAAAAAAGGAAAGTAAAAAAAAGGAAGTGTATACAGCGATGCTACTGTTTCATACAATTCCTGTTACTTCCGCGGCAGCGGAAAGATCTTTCAGTAAACTGAAGATTATAAAAAAATATTTAAGAAACAGTATTCGACATGATCGCCTCCGACATTTATCGTTAACTGCAATAGAAAATGAGGCGGCATCAAACTTGGATTTGAGTGAAATTATATACGTATTCGCAAAAGTTAAAGAACGCAAGAGATTGTGAGTTGGATGGGGAATTCTGTTAAAAAATCGTTTTTTCTCTTAATTAATCTTATCTGTAAGTATAATAAATATTAAATATTGTCATGTGCCGGTGCGTCGTTGTTTATTTATTCCCTTTTTAGGTTTCCGTAGCCAAATGGCAAAAAACGGAACCCTTATGGATTCGTGATGTCTGTCTGTCCGTCCGTATGTCACAGCCACTTTTTTCCGAAACTATAAGAACTATACTGTTGAAACTCGGTACGTAGATGTGTTCTGTGAACCACATTAAGATTTTCACACAAAAATAGACAAAAGCAATAAATTTTGAGGGTTCCCCATACTTAGAACAGTTCTAAAACAAGTTTTAAGTTTCAGTTACCTACTGAAACTCAAAATATTTTTTTTCATCAAACCCATACATACGTGTGGGGTATCTATGGATAGGTCTTCAAAAATGATATTGAGGTTTCTAATATCATTTAATTCTAAACTGAATAGTATGCGCGAGAGACACTTCCAAAGATGTAAAATGTGTGTCACCCCCCCTGTAACTTCAAATCTTCTGTAACTTCTAAATATCTAAGGGGGCTCCCATACAATAAACGTGTTTTTTTTTTATAGATAATGTACCCTTCGTGCATGAGTCCGCTCGCACTTGGCCGGTTTTTTTCTTCTATTAAACACAATGACATGGAGATTCTAATAGAGACGACGTATGGATTTAGCCTACTAGGGATAATTCAACTCACTGTTTCCTATTCTTATTCCTATCAATAATTTTAAAGGCCAATATAAGTTCAAACTACGCGAAAATAGGCGGAGGGCCCGATTCTCTCCCTATGCACCAGGGCCCTTGTCCCCCTAGCTACGCCACTGATGGAAGTCGTTGGAATATTAACAAAATCTTACATTATATGTATCGCCAAAGCCAAAGACCTCCAAGGCCGCACCTTTATTAATGAATGAGTTCGCATCCGCCATTTTGATTGGCTGTACTTTTTCACTGAACGTTATTCGACCTCTTAATATTAATACTACTACGTCATTATCGTACGAGGAAAAAGAATAATTTGGATGAACGATAGACTTTTTAATTTTATAAATTTGGCCACCTTCACTTCGCTTGTCAGTGCCCACTATTACATTTTTGAATTTATATCTGAAAAAAAAAGTGTTTATTAAATTTATTTATTTTTTTATTTATTTATATTTATGTGAAAAACCTAAAACTAAGGTTCACAAAGGGTTAAACCTAATGCCTATTGGCATTGTCTACCATTCGACCCTAGGTGATGTTGAGAATGCGAGGTAGGCTTCTAAAATAAACAAGCTAAAAGACACAAGATTAAAAATAATAATGATAACTGCGTACAATAAAATACGTACACCAATATATATTCATATTCATACATACATACTAACATACATACATATATACATACATACATACATACATACATGCATACATACATACATATACATAAGCATATTGGAAGGATGTAATGACGATAAAATGTACAATAAATAGGACTCTCGTTAATAAAAATACTAGATGGTGCTAGGGATACTCAAGAAGTGTTCTCGGACTAATTTCTTAAATGCCAATTTGCTGGTTGCCTTTCTTATATTTTCGGGTATAAAATTCATACAGCTGTCGAGATTTTTAACTGTTTTGGTGAGCTGTACTATCTTAGACTAAGAATAATGTACTTACGTACTTGTACTATACTGCAATCGTAAACAATGTCATCAATCATTTGTTTGTTATTCAAACTAAAAATTCTAATTACTTTGTCATTATTGACAATTAGTTCATAGCATGATATGAGAGTTTTGGAGGCAAAGACATGTTCTGGTAAAGTAGCCATCGCTTTACTTGAACATCTGACTGACTAGACTGACTGATTACTGACGACTTATGACCTTATCTATTATTATTACGTCCAGTTTCATTGAAACTGGCAAAAAAATTGATGCAAAAATTATACTTGACGCTGGCAATATGGACATAGTTTGCGATGCCATAATGAAAAACCCGACTTCAACAAAATACCGGCTAAAAAGGCATTTAAAAAAATTCTTAAATTATAAAAAAAATACATCCTATAATTTTTACATATAATTTACTTATTCTTTTAATAATTTTTCAAAATTGAAATTATATTTAACTCCAACACAATAAACATCACTCCAACTCCAACTCCAACTCCAACACAATAAACAACACAAAAAAAATTATAACTGCTAAATCGCCGGTTTAGTACTTTCTGGTAATAAGTAGTAATAATGATTTTCATACTTCTGAAAACCGCCATGACAGTGGGCTGCAGATAGGACGAATCTATCCGTTATAATAGAGGCACCACACGTTATTACCCTACAGTTTGCATTGCAGTACATGGCCATAAAAGGAGCTTCTTCGATCGCTATGGGGCTGCCTCCTACTATCACTGGACGGGGTCGTATTTCTGGAATAGGTACGGACTTAGCTTAGATTCCATATGAAATTTATCATGTATCCTTTAACGGTCGCATTTAATCAACTAATTCATCCAAATAAAAGTTTACTTGTAATAATAATACTTCAATCTATACTTCATTTACACGGTAAAACTGAAATTAAGTAAAAAAGAAGAATAAAAGTTATTCATAAATAATACTGTAAAAAATACACTTTAAAAATGTAAAAATACACTAATAAAACTACAGACATTTTGGGTAACTTTGAATTGACGTTTAACTTTGAAACAAGTTGGAAAAAAGATTTAACAATTTATTACATCGAAACTTTTTGATATTTCAATATAAGTAATAACTGTGTTAAATCTAAGACTAAGAATAATGTACTTACGTTGGTCTATGTGTTAAATGGATTGCCAAAATGTTTTTGTACCAAATGTCAATGCCATAATTCTGAAAATTCCCGCCTTTTCCGTGGTGAAGTTGCTGGAAGTTTTTGAGCTCTTATTTGGAATCGTAAACTAGTCCACTTTGGTTCATATGGCAAAACCAAGCTATCTGTTACTTTTTTAAGTCAGTATAGATGTCATTTTTATAGATTAGGTTTTTAATGATACCGTCTATTTATTTTACCTAAACCTTAAAATATGAAGGTTTTTTACATTCTAAAAAAATTTGTTCAAAGTTACCCAAAACTCATGATAACTATGAATGCGAGTTTTAGGGGAAATTATGGATAGTTCTGTTGTTTCTTCCGTAAATTTATTTTGTTAGAAAAAAGACCAACTCAAAAGGACACTATTCATTTAATAAAATAAAGGTGTCATAAATAGAAATCAGTTTTAAAAATACAAATAATGTAAAAAATGTTCAAAGTTACCCGAATTGTACGTACATAAAGATATGAAAGGGTCGGTGATAATGATGGTTACTACAGAATATGTAATTGATAAATAGGATACGCGGAGTTCTGGCGGGAAGTTGGAAGATTCATGTTGTGCTCTTTTTATTTTCATTTTCTTGGTGTATTTTTTAGTTGTATCGGATAAAGTTAATGGCATTTATTGGATATAGGTAAATGACAGTGCACGAGTGTTGTGAAATTAAATAAGAGTGCGAAAATATGTTTTTACAGCTTGCCCCAACGGACACGTTCTGGTAAAATAGCCATCGCTTTACTTGGATATCTGACTGACTAGACTGACTTGATTACTGATGACTTAGGTACGCTTTTATTAGTTTCACCCAACGGCGGATTTAAAATTTGCCGCCAGTAGGATACGCTTTTTTTCACAACATTACTAGTATTTTCGTTCACTATTATTTAAGGCTTATTTTAAAATATATTTTTAACTTTTTATTTTAATGTGTTTTAAAACCTTTTTTATAGTTTTTTTAAGCTAAAATATAGCTACGACTACTAAATGGTGCAAAAAGCATACTTGACGCTGTTAATATGCACATTGCACAGTTTGCAACAGGTTTGCAATGCCATTATTGAAAGAACGAATTATGTCCGGATCACTTAGTACGTAAGTACATTATTCTTAGTCTAAGGGATCACTGGACTGGAATAATGTAAATCGGGTATTATGTCCGCTTTACATTATTTCTGTCCAGTGAACCAGCGAGAATCCAGTCCTGTGCTGGAATGGATCTGTAACGTCTACCATTATTCTAGTTATTTAGAAGCCGTTGAACACTACAGGGACAATGTCTATACATATAAAAATACTGTGTCAGCACTAAAGTAGCACTGGCCGTCTACATTATTCCAGTTGCACTGGATTGCTCGCACTGGATTCAAAATTAGACCGCCAATCCAGTTAATGGACTGGAATGCTAACTGGATTCAGTGCATTCCAGTACCGGTTTACTTTTTTCCGTAAGCAATCCAGCGCTGGATTCGACCACTGGACTGGTATAATATAAACCGATAATACAAAAAACATACTTGACGCTGTCAATATGCACAGTTTGCGATGCCATTATTGAAAGAATGAATGATGCCCGGATCACTGACTGAAATAATGTAAATCAGGCAGCTATGAACATTTGTCTTACCGCTAGTATAGCCAAGACTCCATTGGTGGAAAACAAGAAGGACGAATGGTACAAATGTCATGTTGTTTAAGTACATAAAGTATGAAAATGAAACATGGAATCTTTGTTTTTTACATTTATAGAGGAATTACAATATGTTAAGTAATATTTATTGATCGTAAAATAGAAATTTTTTCTCGATATTTTTGTATTGGAAGCGTTTAGGAATTTAAAGAATTGAATTTTTTTCATTACAAAAGATAAAAATTATAAAGTGCCTGTCAGAACTACGAGTTTGTATGATGATACAAATCTATTCCATGGGTACGCGAAATTATTCCGGCATAAAAAGTAGCAGATGTGCTATTCCAGACTATAATAATCTATCTCTGTTCCAAATATTATCCCGATCCATTCAGCCGTTCTTGCATGATTTAGTAACAAACATCCATCCAAACATTTATAATACATCATTTATATAATACTAACTTAAAACATAACAGCATTTATATAATACTAACTGTCAGAAATGGGATAAGCCCAGAAAAAAGTATTTGAAAGTTATGTTATCTTATGTTATTATTCTTAATTAAACGAGCAATTCTTGTACCCAAATATATTTTTTGAATCTCGGAAACTGCTCCAAAGATTTTGATGAAATTTAGTTTCCTGGTTTCGGGAATGATAAATTGATCCAGCTAGGTTTTATTTTAACAAATTTTAAACTATAAAAAAATATTTTCAGCGATAATCAACTTAAATATAAACTGAAAAATACGACTCTTCCTGACATCTAATATAGAGTATTAATAATATTGTAGCGTTGAACGCCGTCAAACGCCATCCGCCAATCCGACGTTCAAATGACAATGTCGATTTGAAAGAGCTCTATAAAATTTTCGTTTATTGAATTAAAGCTTCCATGGCTGAATGGTTACGTGGGCTGACTGCGGAATTAGAGACCCGGATTCAAACCTCATTCAAAACCATATTGCGTTTATTTTTTTTATCTTTTGTGAAAATATTTTTTATTGGGAGCTATTTCAGATGGCGTTGTTAAGTAACACTAAGCAAATGACTGTTTCGTTTGAAATTAAACCAAGAAAATAAATTGTTTTTATCCGAGCAACGCTCGGTCGTTCAGGTACTGATTTTAAACCTTGACTAATATATTCAAAGATTCAAATGTCCCATTTTTATATTATAGTCAGATGGCATTTTATTTGATGTAGGTTAATTACAGTGCATGAGTATTGTGAAATAAAATAAATAATAGGTTTAAAAACCAAAAAAACACGCTTTTAAAAGAAATTCAACTAAAAAATGAAATTAATTTGAATTAAAATAGTGTAAAAATGCAATTTGTTGTAAAAAAAGCGTGGCGTGCTTTTTTTAAAAGAGTGTTTTTTTTAATTTTTTTAAACTGTTATTTTTAAATAAAATACATATTTTAATTATTTATACCATTATTAATTTATGCTTAGATAATGGTTGGAAATAATTTTCAAAAATTCTATAAATTGACAAAAATCTTATTTTGCAAATTGAATAATGAAATAATCTTATCAAATTAGTGTGTTGTCATCGGTCCTCGATAAATCAACAAAGTTTGAATGAAATCTGGCCGTTTAAAGTGGGTCAAAATCGCATCTGAAGGAGTCGGTTGCAAACATACATACAAGTGAAGCTAATATAAAGCGTGTAATAATAGCTTGCCTCCAAAATTCCATCGGACAGGTCTGGTTAAGTAGTTATTACTTTACTTGAATATCTGACTGACTAGACTAACTGATATGTGCGACGTGTGTGCTACAGTGTTTTAGAGTTTTTCATGAAACGAATTACAAAGTTATAGAAAAAATGTTAGAGTTATATAAAAGTCTATCTAATAATATAGTTAAATAGAAAATACCCTGTACATTAATACACGTGTATCTGGGGGCACAGAAGTGCCTCCGTGGAAACGAGTCAAGCAAAGTGTAAGCAAGCAAGCAAGCAGTATAATATAGGGCCTAATCTCGAAATGTGTCATTGTTTTTTGAACCCTCATAACTATACCCCAATAACGGTTACGAATGTACCTGCCAGTCAAAATTTTCGAGGTGTGATGTTACTGCTATCTTACTTTAGATTTCATTGATATCTAACATACTCCTACTTTGACACTGATGTAGGTACCTGGTCTACTGATATTCATAAAAGTTGCTATCCTGAAGCAGGCGCGGATCCACCCATATGGGCACTATGGGCATGCCCACAACACTAATACCCTAGTTGTAACTGGCAAAGTCTAACTTTCACAGTCTGTTGAGATCGATAGGCTGATTGAATTGTATCAAAACATATTGCTAGTTTTTGATAAAATTATTTGATATCAAATGGTGTAAGTATGATTTAGTTTGTAATAATTTTTTTTATTTTGAACATGTAAAAAAGATGAAAAAATGGTTGAGGTAAGTCAATGATTGTTCATTAATGAGTTTGTACTCCGACTCGCACTTGACCGATCTTTGGGTAGCTGTGCCCACAACACAATTTTAGGGCTGGATCCGCGCCTGTCATGAAGTGCTGGAAAGCTGAAATTTGGTGTGAAGTAATTTTAGTATTAAAATAAACTCTTCTTAGCGTCGCGCAGTCGGGTAAAAAAAATAAGAAGTGGGTTAAATTAAGCTTCTTAATTTTTTTACACAGTTTGTCAGTTACAATATGACCTAATAAAAGCGTGGTAAACTTACGCCCCTTTTGCGTCACCGCCCGCATATTTCTTTAAAATATTTAGAGCATTTACAATGACGTTGTATCACTACATGATACATACCTACCACGGTATTATATAAGAAAGTTTTAACAAGAAAATTCATACTCAACGGACGGAGTGAAAGTTATGGTTAAATTTATAGTATTCTTTCTTTTGGCGTCTCTTTGGACACAAGGAGACCAGAAAGGTATAATTTTTCTTCTATAATATATTTCTAGAGTAAGTTTGAAGTTATCTGTATAATAAATACTAGGTTTTGAAATTAATTGTTCGAAATAATGAGAATTAAAGTAAGTAGAAACCCATTTTCCCCTTTTTTGCCCAATTCAACAAAACAAAAAGTATCAAAAACTGCTATAAAGGTACAGTTGAATGGAATACCTCCTGTATTCATTCCATTCGGCTGTATATAGCAGTTACGTAAGCTATTTTTTCATGTATTTTCTGGCATAACTGAGCTGAATTTTGTTTATGTACCAGTTTTGATTATTCTTTCGCATTTAGATGTAGTACCAATAAATACAGCGACAATTTATAAAATAAAATAATATTTTTTGATTAACTTTGTGATGATCTTATGATGAATTCTATGCACCCAGATCCATTAATCAATTTATCGACTCTATGTGTTAAGTGCAGTGCAGTTTTATGGTGACCCGTAACTATACTGTCTTTAAAAAAAGTACTGTTGAGAGTTTTTCTCCTCCGGTTCTTTTCTCTCAGCTGAACTCATTGCCAATAATGCCCCTAGAGACGATGACCGCGAAAAGATTGACGTTATAGAACTATATATTTTTTATTTGATTTGATTGGAATCACTTTTCTTCTTTGTTCACTTACCACCTTTACCTTAAACGATTCGAATCCAATATTTAATAATTAAAAATTGCAGAAATATACCCAGTAATTTTTGGCGGTGTACCGATAAAAGTGGAAGCAGCCCCATATATAGCTGTTTATATAACTGAATCATTCCAAGGATCGTCGAGATGCGGTGCCAGCATCATAACAAAAAACCATCTTGTGTCGGCCGCGCATTGCTTTATGGGAGGGTGAGTGTTACCCGACGGCCGACTACAAAGGATTATTTTTTTATTTTTCAATCCTATTTATGACCTATTGCTGGGCATAGTTTTCGGAAGTGAAAGGGACTATAGTCTACCACGCTGGCCTTCACTAGAGAACGGACTTCGTGAAATAGAACATCTACGTATGTATATTTAAAATTATTGGTCATTTATTTGTTACAGATACGCCAGAAATTATGTAATTGTTGGAACCGATAATCGTCACTACAACGGTGACCGTTATGACGTACATAGAGTCATTGTTCACCCAACATATAATACTAGAACCCATGACAATGACATACTTGTTTTGAAATTAGCTAAAAGTCTCGTGTTCAGTTCTCGGGTGAAACCGATAGCGCTGGCAGAGAGAAACCTAGTGATACCCCAAGGTGCTATGTTAAATGCAATGGGATATGGTCAAACACTGGTAAGAACTACGAAATAACAAAGTATTTGTACAAATTCAAACAAAAACCAAAAAGTAGAATAATATTTTAATTACTTACGTCAGAGTAACGATTTTTAAAAACAAACAAATTAAGGACTCCGGGTTCTCTATACTCCTTTCGTCCTATGATGATATGCCTGACACTTCTCATTTTCCGTGTCATATGCATATTTTATAGTAGGTACCTAACTAGGAAATTAAAAATAAACACGCAAAACCAAACAATCTTAACATATATATATTTCTGGTGTGCGTGTGTGTCACTAAACTCCTCCGTGCCGTCTGTACTATTGTTTTCTGTGGTGCCGTGTCGTTCCAGACTTGACAGAATAACTGGTCAGTTCGTATGTCATAACTCAACTCCCTTGAGGAGAGTTTTGGCGGGAAGTCGAGGAATACATATTGTGCTCTTGTTTTATTTTCATTTTCTTGGTGTATTTTTGAGTTATATCGGATAAAGTTAATGGCATTTTGTTTAATATACAGGTTAATTACAGTGCGCGAGTGTTGTGAAATAGAATAACAGTGCTAAAATGTGTTTTTCTGCTTGCCTCCAAAATTCCGTCGGTAAAGTTCCGGTAAAGTAGTCATCAAATATCTGACTGACTTGACTGACTGACTGATTCAAGTCCAGTTTCAACGAAACTATGGCAAAAATATGATGCATAAATTATACTTGACGCCGGCAATATGCACAGTTGCGATGCCATAACTGAAAACAAATAAGGACTATATTGGAACACAGTGGTGTCCTCCACTCGTGGTGCCCCTAACAGGGACATCTTCGGAGAGCAATGTAGCTCTCCTGTACCTTCTAGGTGCCTCAGACGCTGATTTTTCATACTTATTTATAATGATTTTGGCGCCCCCTATTCTAGATCCGGGCCTGTCCGTGTGTGTCTGTCAATAAAATAATTGTGTTATTGCTTTTTAATATCAGGAGAATGCAGATAACGAGAACCTGTACAAAATAAGTATTCCTTATGTGGATACAATAACTTGCGAATCCGTAGTGTCCATGAAAATTACGACGAGCATGCTATGCGCGGGCAGACGTCCCTACGAGAATGTTTATAAGGTACCTACGTAAAAACCATTTTATTTTTGTTTTTGTAGATGATGTTGCGTTCCACGTGATCTTAAGTGGTTGCTGCAGGCCATGGGCATCTACTCTACACACAACGTCAAACAACTCCCAAGTCTTGCGTGCCTCTAAACAAAATGTATTCTACTAACGTTAACGCTTGTAGAATGAAAATGTATGGGATTGACACTTGGCTAACGATCGCGGTAAATTTCGTTAGCAAACGTCAGTCCCATACCTTTTTCATTCGAACTATTCCCTTGCACAATACAAAGAGCTTCTTATGTCTGTATTGTGTCGTTTACGACTGTAGAATTGAAGAATGCATTTTGTCTCGGGGATTGAACAATAAAACTTCTGAGTTTAACGGTTGCCAGCACAGAACACAATTTGGTTGCCAGTATATAGTCGGTATTGGTCTTAAAGCATCAAAGGTCTCATATGGTACTGACTCACCCGTCAGTGGAGAGGGCATTGCGCCTCACTTCGATACATAATTTTTGTGCCAAATCGGGGGGAAGAACGCACACATTTTAATTTTGTCACACATTCACAAATATTTTTCCATCGCTACAGACGCATACATTTCTAAATAGGTAAACAATTAACAACGTCATTTTCTATGCACCGACAACACTGACACCGACACGCACATACACACGCACTAGTTGTATATAACTAGAAGGCACATTATGCATGCACGTTGGAACGAGGGGTTCGCCTGTAAAGGCCACTCCTCTGACGGGTGTCATACCTGTCAGTACCTGTGATGCTCTAAGGTATTGGTCGCTTGGTTTTTTTTTCTAATCGAGACGTCAACGTCGCGCTTGCCCAGCGACAACGCCAACACTCGTAAAACGCCAGTGGGCAAGCGGCCTAAAATTAATTTTTTTTTCAGGGTGATAGCGGCGGTCCTCTTGTTTACGGACAGACTCTAGTTGGTGTTACATCTTTTGTGTTCAGCCAGGAACATAATGGGGTGGCGTATATGCTTAAACCTTTCACTGTGTTTGCTCGGGTGTCCACATTGCGCGACTTCATCGATGGCGCTATTAGAACTTAAATTAAATAATCATAATGTCCACGGAGCAAGGAATGGACTTCAGTGCGCTTGCTCGTTACGGCATACTCAACAATTTCTATAGAACAAACTGCTACGCAGACGTACTTAACCTGTCTATAAAGAGACAATTATTAATCCGTGACATAGTTGCGTTAAGAGTGGTTCGCACTCGCGTCTCTAGAATTAATAAAGCTCTGATAACGACTTATAGATTTTCTACTCTATGTAAGAGCCATAATATTTTTCTGACCATATTTTTTTGTAATTCTATTGAAACTACGTAATTTGTTTGTAGTAAACACACAGTCTTTGCAAGATATTCGCTTCTCATGTTTATTTTATATGTTAACTGCATTTTAATCAGTAAATATAATAAATGTATTATTGCTATGAATTTTATTTAATCTTTACCTAGATATAAACTAGCAAAGGCGTGCAATTTCCAAAAGTCCATATAGGATTTTTTGAAGTGAAAAATTCTTTAGCGGCGTTGTGCACTTTTTTGGGATAGGTAAAAAATGATAAACTCGCGTCAGGACACGTGGCCTGATCGAAAATTCGTAAGATAGTAGAGGAGACGTGGAAGATCGACCTTCACCGATCTGATAACTCGATGAGACATATTTTTTATCAAATATAATTTATAAACATAAAAACTTATACTTATTTATATACAATAGTGAGGTGATGAAAGATAATTGATTAAAATTAATTATATTAAAAATAGCTATAAACACTTTTCGATAGGCAAGTTATAACGAGGGGTGACAGCTAATGACGGCTCGACTGTCTATACTTGTCTTAGAGCATCACAGTTACTGATTCACCCTTCAGTAGAGACGACACAGCGCCTCGCTTCGATACATAATTTTTGTGCCAAATCTGATGCGGGGGAAGAACGCACTTATTTTAATTTTGTCACACATTCACAAAAATTCTTTCATCGCTACAGACGCATACATTTCTAAATATGTCAATTTCAATTACCAACGTCATTTTCTATGCACCGTCAACACTGACACCGATACAAACAGACACACTAGTTGTATAACTAAAAGGCACATTGTGCATGGACGTTTGGACGATGGGTTCGCCCGTAAAGGCCACTCCTCTGACGGGTGTCATACCTTGATGCTCTAAGATACTTGTAAAATTCGTTTATATCAAGTATTTAAAATATGGACATCGAACAAAGTGCATCTATTAATGAAAAAAGTGACGATGAAATAGTGAAAGAAAATGAGTAAATACTTTATAAAAATACTAGATGAAAACCTTCCGAAAATACTAGATGAAAAATAATACTGATAATACAAGCAATTCGTGCGAAATTGTTCCCTAACCATTTCAAAATATCAAAAATTAATGCACAACGTTAATTTTCAAGTTTTCACTTCCACCGGCACTACCGGCGTGCAACCCGTTTATTTTGTATTCTATCGTATTTTCGGGTGCAATAATATAGTGTAAGTCAATATAGAAGATAAGCAATGATAATAAAAACTATATCATACTAGTGGCCGCCCGCGACTTCGTCCGCGTGGACTTTGGTATTAGACATAGCATGATGTTATTTAGCCTAAAGCCCTCGGGTGGCCCCCCTGGGGTTGCCCGTGTCCATAGGCGACGGTGATCGCTTAAAACCACGCGGTCAGTCTGCCTTTAAAAAAAGCCATCCCCGATAAATGGACTATCCAATACAAAAAGATTTTTTCAATTGGAACCAGTACTTCCTGGGATTAGTGCGTCCAAACAAACGAACGAACAAACTCTTCAGCTTTATGTATGGATTAAAATATTGATTAACGGGCTAATATAAAAACACGAATAAGCCAAAGACAATACTATACTTTATTAATCTATGAAATGAAATAAGAAACATTTTTTTTTCTTTTCATTTAATATTGAATGGCTAAAAGGATTTTTATACAATGCCGTAAAACGAATTAACAAAAAATATAAAAGACAGACATGACAATTTTGATAGCTGCGTCAAAATGTAAATGAACAAACACAGAAAGTAAATAATTTTGTAAAGAAATAATAAAGGAAAAGCATAAAAAACAATGGGTTGCACTCCGGGAGTGCCGGCAGAAGTGAAAACATTAACGTTGTGCATTTTTGATGTCTTGGAATCGTTAGGGAATAATTCCGCACGAATTGCTTGAATTATCAGTTCCTTTTAATTTCTATCTAGTATTTTTACAAAGTACTCTCTCATTTTCTTTCACTATTTCTTCGTCACTTTTTTCATTAATAGATGCACTTTGTTCAATGTCCATATTTTAAATACTTGATATAAACGAATTTTAAGATAAAATTATACTTGACGCTGGCAATATGCAGAGTTTGCAATGCCATAATTGAAGAAAAAAAACTATAGACAGTCGTCAGATGAGCCGTCATCAGCTGTCACCCCTCCATCTTGGTCTAAGAGCCGGTGAAGATATTCACTCGTTCGGTTGTTACAAGAGTGAAGGTGATATGAAAGAAAATTGATTAAAATTAATTAAATTAAAAATAGCTATGAACACTTTTCGATAGTCAAGTTATCATAGGCATATATGTTTATAAATTATATTTGGTAAAAAATATGTCTCATCGAATTATCAGATCGGTGAAAGTTGATCTTCCTCGTCTCCTCTACTATCTTACGAAATTTTCGATCAGCACACGTGACCTCGCGCGAGTTTCACAGTTTTTTCCCATCCCACAAAAATTGCTCAACGCCGCTAAAGAAGTTTTCACTTCAAAAATATACGAATAAAACAAAAGGATATGAGTTATAAAATATGATAATGGACGTGAATGAAGTTAGTAATAACAGTCATGTAGTGAATTTATAACACTACATGGCGCATTTCATTCATTTCATTTGCGTCCCGTGGGAATGAGATATTTTCCAGCGGTAAAAAGTGGCCTATGTCCTTTCTCAACGTCCTTTCTATGTTTATGGCAAATTTTATCAAAATCGTTTCAGTGGTTTAAGTGTGAAAGGGTAGCAGACAGACAGACAGACAGAGTTACTTTCAAATTTATAATATTAGTATGGATTTAAAAAAAACCCGAGATCCCGAGATAAAGTTATGGGTCAGTTAAATTTATCGCTATCATTTTGATGTGTTATAGAGTAACAATCCTGGGATAGAAAAATTGGTCCGTCACCTATCATTGCTACTATCCCCACGTATGCTCCACGTAAAACGTACGCAATAACAAAATACTAACGTATAGTAAGTAGGTACCTGTTTGTATGAATATGTGTATGAAAATTAGCGAGACTGGTTCTTAAAAAAACTTTATTTTATTCATGATGACGAAAATTGACCTTCCCTTCCTCGTGATCTCCGTTTCAGAGCCTAAAATTTTGAAAAAAATATAGTATAGTTCGTTGCTTGTATCAATTATTTATTTGTTAATTGTATCAATTATTTTTATAGATAACGCGGAACGGAACCCCGTGCGCGAGTCTGACTCGCACCTGGCCTGTTTTTTTTTTTAATTAATACTTATTTTTTACCTTTTAGTTTCATGTAGTCGGTACCTTTTCTATTCTACAAGATAAGCCCTTTCAATTAATTTTTATACGTAGATGCCAATTTTGAGTGTGTAGTAAAATATATGTAAGTACTCCGCTATTTTTCATCGCCGGCCATTTTGGATTTCCGAGTAAGTACAACAACATCAGGGGGTTGTAGTTTCCATCATTTCTGATTGATTCTACTATGAAATATTAACCCAAATCAAGATATAAAGCCTTCTTTTACCAAAGATTCTACTTACGAAACTTTCGTTCTTTTTTACTGTCTTTTTCTCTTTTTCGCTCTCTTTCGGACGATATCAATTAATTTAAAGCAAAAAATCATTCTGAGTGTATTTTTATTTACTTAAATATTATTTTTACAAAATATTTTATAAACAGTATATCATTACTTGAAAACAAAACAACAACAACATATAAGCGATTTAAAATAAAATAGCGGAAGATATGGCACGTCTTTATAATTATTGTCATTGAAAGTGAAAACTGATGCACAATTATTCACAATTGCTTAAAACAAAAATGTTGTATGATAATAATATTGAAGTACAGACACCAATTTTATTTCTTTTGACGATAACGTGAACGTGAAGTTTGCTACTGACGTGGGTCTCATTGTATACTTTGAGTCGGGTCCTGCCTATTAAGAGTATTAAGCTTACATAACTCGTCACACGTGACACTCCGCAAAATGCCACATGGCGATTGCGAGTGAGTGAAAGTAGGCAATGGGATACGCGCGCTTGAGGCGAGTCACCTATCTTCCGCTATTTTTGTTTTAATCTAAGTCTGAGTTTTCGATAACTGCGTCAATGAAGTCACGCAAGGCCGATACCCGTGAAAACACCTTTGCACGTTCATGTATCTTTCCGTGAGATACCACGCCAACTAGAGTCGAGTTGTATACAAGAGGGCCCCCGCTGTCACCCTGTAAGAACATCACATAATTACGAGTATATTTCCTTCGAGACAAGCGAGATAATAGGGTATTGGACACTTTCTTTCTTTCTTTCTTTCTTCTTTATGAACAAAAAATATCAAAATGCATATTAAAAAGGTTGCACCAAACCACGCTTTGAAAGCTGGATTGACTTCTATAACAATAATATTTATAAGAATGTTATTATTCTATAAATGAATTTTTAAATAATAAAATGGACCCTACAGAAATCTAATAATATTATAATTGTAATTTATTAAACAGAATGAATTAGTAATATTTTTTTTCTATATTGTAAAATGGACTATACAAACATCTAATAATATTTTTATTGTAATTTATTAACTTAATTGTAACTTGACATTTCATTGTAATTTGACAGAATTAATTTCTGATTATTAGTCATTTTTATTTCTATAAAATGTAAATTAAATGCGAATTAGTAAATTATCTATAAATATGAACTTATCAAAATATTGTACACCCTGAGGGTAACAACAGAGAACAAATTATAAACACCTATGCATGTATCCTGTTGTAGGACAATAAAATTACTGAATTACTAAATATACAAAGAATTGCATTTTTTTTTTAAATTAGATTAGAAAGATCCATTGATGTTGGTAAAGACGTAACCAACCAAAAATATTTTTTGGTAATATTTTGCCAAGACGAGACCAAGATATAAAATTATCAGATCTTATGTTGAGTCATAAACTCTATCTATCATACTCTATTTCGTGTCCGTGATCTGTTAACATCACGCGGCCCGTCTGCTTTTTTGTCCGATTCATGTAATTAAACCTATGAAAACCTAGCATTATGTTTGCTTTATGATAAATTTGTCTTAGGACAAAGCTAGGACAAAATCAATAAGTTAAACCATAATCATCTCTAATATAAAATTCTCGTGGTTAGCTGTTATAGTCCTCCGAAACAGCAGGGCTTGACCGATTTTTATGAAATTTTGTCTATACTATTATAAATATAATGGATAATATCATACCAAACAAGTATTCATAAATGGATGTTCTCCCGCGCAGATCATGCTCCGTCTGTCAATTTTGGAGGAAATTAGACGTTCACAAGTGTCAGGTTCGACATAAGGGATACTTATTTTGTTCAAATACGTGTTTCTATCGTCATCCTGAAACATACCAATTACAAATAAAAAAATATATTTTCGTATACAAATTTTAATATTGTTTAAAGTAGGTAGAGATACATTAATGATACAGGAATCCTTGCACCAAAAACATGCAAGCCTCGATGGCCTGCTTGTTTCTCTATAAAAAGTTATGAAATCTCTTAGCAGTTAGATTTTATGTGACTTGGATGTATGGCAAGTAAATATGCATAAATAATGTTCAACCTGGCTAGTTTTTTACAGGATGTTTTAATAGGATTTTTATTTTTACTTTTTTTTATAGAAAGCTATTTTTTACTTGATTAGCTTCGATTAGATTAGATTAGTTCATACACTCCAGAACTTGGCACTACCGTGCCCCAGATCCAACTCAATCAGTGAGTGTCGAATTAGCACAACTTTGCTTTCGCATATCTTAGGAAAGTACGCTGCAACTATAAAATTTTGTGGTTTAAGTGTGTGCTTATAGGCTACACGAATTTCAGCTTTCTAAACCTATCCAAAGGTCCTAAAATAAGGTTCCAGAAAAGGATAGTACGCTTCGCGCTGGACTTTGCTAGTTATTTTTCTTGATTTGTTCTATGCTAAAATCGTGGAGAAAAAGTCATAAGCCTTGCTACTGTGGTCGTATGCGGTTGCGCTATACTCTGAAGGTTGATGGTCGCCTCATGTACTCGTAGGTGAGTCGGTCGGCAACTGCACCTTTACAACGAAACACAATAGAATTGCTTCACGGCAGACATCGGTGCAGAATTACTGAAGCAGCTTTTCCGGTCTAACCATTAAAGTTCTACCACCTACAGAAATTGCAAATTTTCATTTTGAATATAACGTAGTTAGCAAGAAAATTATAAACCTAAGCTCTTACCAACGTTATGCCGTATCCCATTGTAGTAAGCATGGCCCCACTGGGTATCACCAAATCTCGTTCTGCTAATGCTATTGGCTGCACTCGAGAATTGAATGTTAGACTTTTGACTAATTTTATGACAAGTATGTCATTTATAAATAAGGCGCTATTATATCTAGGATGGTAAGTTACTGTGTCAACAGTAAATTTTTGGTCGAATTTGTCAACATTATTGCTTCCAACAATGACGTATCGTTTCGTCACACACACACTGCAACAAATTGCATAATTTATGGCCAAGCCACATCCTTTATTTTCTAACTTAGTAGTAATCCAGCCAGGGTCGATAATTTTTGGGTCGACACTTTTTACCATTTTCAAAATTATCGACCCTGGTCTATATAGTACAATAATATATTATTATCTTTCCATCAAATGAACACAAAAGTAACAGGTTGAAGTTGCCCGCAAAAGGGTATAGCACTATAGCAGAATAGCCTAGGAAAAATTGCCCCCAGCGTTTTAGGGTTGAAACTTTTATCAAACGATGCCTTTTGAAGAGGTTATACCCTATACAAAGTTTCATCCCTCAGTTACCCACTGGGGGTGAAATATACCCGATTAACCCCAAAACTGTTTTATTTATTTATTCCTAAACTATGAAAGTGACGGATTTCATATTTTGCACAAATAATAATGAGACTAACATATAATATAGACTATAAGAGTACATTTTATATTAAGATGTGTTATGAAACTTATGAATTATGTTTATGACTTAGAATAATTACAATTACATCATAGAAACCAAGTTCGCGCGCCTAAATTGAAGCATGTCGATTGGTGCCATTAATGGCACTGTTGTGGACGACGAGCTCAACTAATTAGTTTAAGTTTGTGTTTAAGTTTGTGTACATAGATTCATACGATATCAGTTTATTTTTATCCTATGTTTATTAGAATTAGATATAAGTTCAAGTTTGTACTTAGGTTTGTAGGATAATGTGATATATGTGTGTGTTTTTATTTATTTTATCGTTCATTCTAGATACTTTGTACTTTTTACCGACTTCCAAAAGAAGGAGGTACTGTATTCGGCTGTATGTATTTTTTTTTATATATGTTCACCGATTACTCCGCCGTTTGTGGACCGATTTTCAAAATTCTTCTTTTGTTCGTATGCTTATACTCCCGAGGTGGTCCCATTGTCACCAAATCAGGATCTGATGATGGGATCCCAGGGAAATCGAGGGGAACTCTCAAATTTTATAGGCACACACATTGATTTTCTTATAGTTTCTGAAGCATAACAGATATTTGTGCATTGTAATCATCATCTCATGTTGCTGAGCTGATGATGGAATGTACTGCGACGGTGAGGAGTTGAGAGCAAATTCTTTCAATAAATGGTCTTTTGTTCGAAATCTTACATTCCTGAGGTGGTCCAACTGTCACCAAGTCAAAGTCTGATGATGGGATCCCAAAGAAATGGAGGGGAACATTCAAATTTTATAGTACAACAAATGATTCTTATATTTTTACTAAAGCAAAACAGGCATTTGTGTATAATTATCATCATATCATATTGCTGAGCTGATGATGGAAGGTACTACGACGGTTAGGAGTTGAGAGCAAATTCTTTCAATAAATGGTGTTTTGTTCGAAATCTTACATTCCTGAGGTAGTCCAACTGTCACCAAGTCAAAGTCTGATGATGGGATCCCAAAGAAATGGAGGGGAACATTCAAATTTTATAGTACAACAAATGATTCTTGTATTTTTACTAAAGCAAAACAGGCATTTGTGTATAATTATCATCATATCATGTTGCTGAGCTGATGATGGAAGGTACTACAACGGTTAGGAGTTGAGAGCAAATTCTTTCAATAAATGGTTTTTTGTTCGAAATCTTATATTCCTGAGGTAGTCCAACTGTCACCAAGTCAAAGTCTGATGATGGGATCCCAAAGAAATGGAGGGGATTATTCAAATTTTATAACACAACAATTGATTTTCATATTCTTATTAAAGCAAAACAGGCATTTGTGTATAATTATCGTCATATCAAGTTGCTGAGCTGATGATGGAAGGTACTACGACGATTAGGAGTTGAGAGCAAATTCTTTCAATATATATTTTTTTGTTCTAAAACTTAAACTCCTAAGGTGGTCCAACTGTCACTATGTCATAATCTGATGATGTGATACTGGGCAAATCGAGGGAAACACTGAAATTTAATAAGCACAATATTATACATATAATGTACAGAATTATTAAAGTTACTAAAAAGAGTGAAATAAATTAAGTTTTTAACAAAAAAATAGAACCGACTTCAAACGGTAAAAAATAAAATTATTCAGTACCTACTTCTTCTTGCTTATGGTAATTACTCTTAAAACTATTTTTGGAGTCGGGCCCTTAGTAAAATGTCCTGTTATAGTAAATAAAGTGTACCTTTCGTTCTGAATGGGCACCGACTCCAATATAGTTTTAACAGTCATTACCATAAGCAAGAAGATGTAGGTACTGTTCCACTGTCTGTACTGTCGGTGCCCATTTAGAACGAATTGTACGACATTTTACTAAGGGCCCGACTCCAAAAATAGTTTTAAGAGTAATTACCATAAGCAAGAAGAAGTAGGCACTGAATAATTTTATTTTTTACCGTTTGAAGTCGGTTCTATTTTTTTGTTAAAAACTTAATTAACTATGCTGACGTGTGCTACCCAGACCTGAATGAAGAACTTCTAAATAAGCTAGAGCGCCTTCAAAATAGCTGTATCCGATTTATTTTCAATCTACGTAAGTATGACCACATCTCAAGTTATCGAAGTCAGCTTAAATGGCTTACTATTCGTCAGAGGCGTAACTCTAGAATTCTCTTGGTCCTGTATTCAATTTTACATGATCCAACTTCTCCACATTATCTAAAGGAAAATTTTCAGTACCTCTGTTCATCTCATAACAGAGGGCTCCGTTCTACTAGTAATCTTAAACTTTATACGCCTCCTCACAATAGTGATTTCTTTCGTTACTCATATAATGTTCAGGCTATACTACTCTGGAACGCCCTGCCCGAAAATATTAGAAAGGCACCAACAAAGTGTGCTTTCAAGAAGTTGCTACGCAAACACTTGTTATCAAGTAATGCATGAGTCCCTACAAGCTTCTGAGTTCACATTATAATGTATGTCACGTATAATATATATATGTATAGACATATGTATTTATGTATGATGTTATGTAGTATATATGTATGTAAGTATGTATGTATGTATTATAAATATGTATCTATTGATTATATTGTTTATATTATTATATAGTATATAAATAATCTCTGGCAATATAATAGAATACTTGTTATCGTGCATAAAGTCGCTGTTCTCCTTCCGCCTACCTAAAGTTCTCTCCAACACCCAGGGTTGACTGGCAGAGAATGCCATTAGGCATTAAGTCTACCTTGTAACCCCTAGTTTAAGGTGGTTCTAAATTATAAATAAAATAAAATAAAATTAATTTATATGTCGAGTTGTTGTAATAATACATTAAGCACGTAAATTGTTATGTAAGAGAGAGACAGACAATGAGCGAGATAGGGATACTGGCGATAAGCGGCTAACTCACAAGGACGTTCGGCCTTGAGGAACTTTCTAACTTTCTGGAGTGCACGCTGATTGATCGGCATTCTCGCACGTGATTGGTCGACCAATCAGCGGCCGGGAAATTTTTCATACCTATAAAAATGGGTCCTGTAGCGTACCCGCTTGTCGTCAGTTCCAGCCGGCTCTCTCCTAAGAAGCAAATTACGAAGAAATAAAAGAATCAAGAAAAAATCGAAGAAGCGTTTTAATCAATACAGTCCACTTCAGGCACCAAACGCCGGGCCACTCCGTAAGACCTAAGGCGCTCATTGTATTGTGCCTACGGTTAAATTTTATCGCAACACTTTTTTAAAAACAAAAGAAATCTAAAAAATAACTTTCCACTGTGTTTTCAATATTTTGTAGTATTTATAGTTAATTTGGTCAAAATAAAAATATTTTGTTTATCATATATGACAGCTGTAGGAATCTAGTGCTTCATGCATCACGCGCTTGTATGAAGACACTCATTCTATACGTATTTATTCTAAGGTCTATGATTAGGTTGGCTATGATATGGTATGTAACATTCTGTCACTGTCATTCGTTAGTACTCGTAGAAAAATAATATTATTATCTTTCCATCCAATGAACCTTTGTTATGTTTAAGCTTATGTCTGTTAGTTAGTAAAAATATTAAAAACATCTTACCGTTCCTTGCCGCAATGTGCGGCAGATATAAGGTGTTTCTGAGTCACGATGCTAGCACTACATCTAAAGGTTGTAGTTTTTGGTTGACCTACAGAATTATATTCAGGTCCCTTTTGAGGTATAAGAACTTCACCTCTATAAACAGCAACAAACGGAGCTTCTTCTATCTTTATCGGTGTGCCACGGACGATAACTTGATGGATATCAGCGGCCTCTAAAATAAATTATAAATACATAAATATCGAGAGAAGCGCGTATGGCCTGGTATAACCTGGTTAGCGTAGAACGCAAGCGATCTATGCGACTAAGCCAAACGGGCGCGGTCGGGTGTGAGATGGGTGACCGCTAGTGGCAAAAAAATTCATGCGCGTTTCCGTGCTTCGGAGGCCACGTTAAGCTATCGGTCCCGGTTGTTGTCGATAGATAACAGTCGTTAAACCTTGTCGGAAGCCCTATGGGTGGTTTGAAAACATCCGACAGCCGCGCATCTCCACCAACCCGCATTGGAGCAGCGTGGTGGAGTAAGCTCCAGGCCTCCCCAATAATGGAGATAGACCCGTGCCCAGCAGTTGGACGTAAAAGGGGTAGCAGCCACATAAAAGAAATAAAGAAAAAAATACTTATTTCATATTAGGAATAGTAAATATTCGCTTAATGATATTTTTTTTTGCGGTCATCGCCTTTATTATTTATTTATTTATTTATTTAAAACTTATAGTATAACCTTAATCTAAGGATACAAGGGTGTGCTTAATGCCTAATGGCATTCTCTCCCAGCCAACCCTGGGTGATAAGAGAAAAATTGTGGCAGGCGCATACTACGTTTAAAATTATATATAAATTATATAAATATCTTGTATTATAATACATAAAATACATACACAAATACATAATATCATAAATAAGTTCGCTCGCAACTCTGCTAGAGAACACACGCTCGTTTGCTTAACATTATTTACCTACGTCTCTCAAACTTTCTTCGCAATGATCACTTGTGCAAGTTGTGGACTACAACAAACCGAAGGACCGGTTTGCACCTCATGCAAACAGCAATATGATTACGCTTGTGCTGGAATGGAATAACTGAAAGCGGTTACAGAAAACTGGGTGAGAGGAAAAATTCATGGCGTTGCCCGAAGTGTAAATCAAGCCAAACTTCATCTCTTGGTTCTGCCTCACCTCAGCCCAGTCAACTGGATAAAATACAAGAGCAACTCAGCTGTGTTATGTCGCAACTAGCACCCCTGTCATCTTTGGTGGAGGACGTTAGAGCAATTAAAAACGAAATAAGCACCCTGAAGGAGTCCCATGAAGCAATACAGGAGCTCATCGCTAATTACACAGAAAAAAATCAAAATTTAGAGGACAGAGTAAGCAAAGTGGAGAAGGAAACGCAAGAAATCCCCGTTCTAAAGGCTGAAATCACTAGACTTCAAGATCAAATGCAAGAAAAAGATCAATGGGCGAGGAGTAATAACGTAGAGATCAGAGGCATCCCTTTAAAGAAAACTGAAAATCTTTACGCCATCGCTCATAAAATTGGTGAAATATGTGACTTTCCAGTAAAATAAATAATAGTTTAAAAAAACTAAAAAACACGCTTTTTATAGAAAACCGAACTAAAAAATAGAAAATAAATTTTAATGAATTTAAATTAAGAAAATAGTGTTAAAAATTTCAATGAATATAAGTTAATAATAGTGTGAATAAAAAAAATTATTTTATGTAAAAAAAAGCGTGGGGTGCTTTTTAAAATATTATCGAAATGATAATCACTCTACTCATATCTGTCAATAAAATATGTATAACTATTGACACCATGCACCCCACGCTTTTTTTAAAATAATTTTTTTTATTCACACTATTATTAACTTATATTCATTGAAATTTTTAACACTATTTTCTTAATTTAAATTCATTAAAATTTATTTTCTATTTTTTAGTTCGGTTTTCTATAAAAAGCGTGTTTTTTAGTTTTTTTAAACTATTATTTATTTTCTACTTTTTAGTTTGGATTATTTATTCTTTCCATGATGTTTCCACGAGCAATGGACTGGTTACTGAGAACCTTCTTCTTTCTTTCAAAAATATCTTTATCTATCATTAGGCTTGTTACATAACAAGGTTACATTATTTTTTTAATTTTTACGTTTTCATAAAATTTCACCTGTCTTACGACTTAACAAATTATTTATATTCTTTATATATCTCATACACGTTTTCGGTTACTGAGCACCAATAGTCTACTCCCCTACATAAATATGAGCAACCCAAGCAGCAAAATAGTCGAATAGTAATTAGATTACTCAGCCTTTAATCGTATAAGAGCCGAGTAACCGTTCTTAAAACACCCATTTATCGTGTAATAGCGGTTATCTCGACTATTTGGCAATATTTGCTAATGTGTGCTTTAAGGACGTCGAATAAACGTTTACAGCACTATGTTTTAGCACTTTTACTCCACCTTTTAGCAGATGCTGAATTAAAGTGGCTAAAATACTCGTTATTAGATCGTTTGATCTATAACAGTCGTATAATAGCTGTAGCTCTATAAACGCAATCGAACAAAAATCATATTTTGCAAATTGAAAAATGGAATAATTTTATCAAATTAGTGTATTGTCATCGGTCCTCAATAAATCTACAAAGTTTGAACGAAATCTGGCCGTTTAAAGTGGGTCAAAATCGCGCCCAAAGAAGTCGGTTACAAACATACAAACATACAAACATACAGGTGAAGCTAATAAAAAGCGTGTAAAAAGAAGACATCAACTATATTGCTAGAATTCCTACTCGAGTGCCGAATAGTGAAAAACCCATCGTTATATCTTTTAATAACCGATATACCAAAGAGGAACTCATAGCATCGTGGCGTCGGAGTAAAAAACTCAATCTGACTGATCTGGGCTTTACTACATCCGGACACTTCTATGTAAACGACCACCTCACGCAACATAATAAAATTCTCCTTAATAAAGTGAGAACCCTAGCTAAGGAGAAGAATTATAAGTATGTGTGGGTAAAACACTGCAAGATAATGGTCAGAAAATCGGACAGCTCACCAGCATTTTTTATAAAAACGAAAAGGATCTTGCGAAAATACTCTAATTATCGAAAATTACGTAACAATGTTTGATGTCTACAAATTTTTATTTAAAAGGTTGAGAATCACATGTGTAACGGGACTTCTTTGTTCTCGTTATCGCTGTTCGAGTGCATCGGTCGTCGGGACAGCCAACCAGTTAGCAACGCATGTAAGTCGCTATTACACGCTCTATGATTATTACGCGCTTACTCCAATGGCGTAGCTATCGTAGGGCCAGGTGGTGCAGTGCACCAGGGCCCCGGAGCTCAGGGGGCCTTCTAGCCTCAGCTTTGAAAAAAAAATTAAAAAAAGGAAAGTGAAAAAAAGGAAGTGTAGTGTATACAGCGATACTACTGTTTCATACAATTCCTGTTACTTCCGCGGCAGTGGAAAGATCTTTCAGTAAACTGAAGATTATAAAAAAATATTTAAGAAACAGCATTCGACATGATCGCCTTCGACATTTATCGTTAACTGCAATAGAAAATGAGGCGGCATCAAACTTGGATTTGAGTGAAATTATAGACGAATTCGCAAAAGTTAAAGAACGCAAGAGATTGTGAGTTGGATGAGGAATACTGTTAAAAATAGTTTTTTCTCTTAATTAATCTTATCTGTATAATAAATACTATATATTGTCATGTGCCGGTGCTTCGTTGTTTATTTATTCCCTTTTTAGGGTTCCGTAGCCAAATGGCAAAAAACGGAACCCTTATGGATTCGTGATGTCTGTCTGTCCGTCCGTATGTCACAGCCACTTTTTTCCGAAACTATAAGAACTATACTGTTGAAACTCGGTACGTAGATGTATTCTGTGAACCACATTAAGATTTTCACACAAAAATAGACAAAAGCAATAAATTTTGAGGGTTCCCCATACTTAGAACAGTTCTAAAACAAGTTTTAAGTTTTAGTTACTGAAACTCAAAATATTTTTTTTCATCAAACCCGATACGTGTGGTATCTATGGATAGGTCTTCAAAAATGATATTGAGGTTTCTAATATCATTTAATTCTAAACTGAATAGTATGCGCGTAAAGATGTAAAATGTGTGTCACCCCCCCTGTAACTTCAAATCTTCTGTAACTTCTAAATATCTAAGGGGGCTCCCATACAATAAACGTGATTTTTTTTATAGATAATGTACGGAACCCTTCGTGCATGAGTCCGCTCGCACTTGGCCGGTTTTTTCTTCTATTAAACACATGGAGATTCTAATAGAGACGACGTATGGATTTAGTCTACTAGGGATAATTCAACTCACTGTTTCCTATTCTTATTCCTATCAATAATTTTAAAGGCCAATATAAGTTCAAACTACGCGAAAATAGGCGGAGGGCCCGATTCTCTCCCTATGCACCAGGGCCCTTGTCCCCCTAGCTACGCCACTGGCTTACTCAATTAATGCTCTCTTATGCCCGCGCCATAAGAATAAATAATAATTACATAGAACGGAATCTCCTTTGACCGGGTGGAAAACGCCGCTATTTTTATACCTACTTCCCCCTTCACCTCGTTACGCCCCTCTGTCGCCCGGGCGTGTTGACAGGGTTGTCAACTGTTAATACTGCTTTTTTATAGATAATGTAGGTAGCTAAAATATAAGTTTTCCTTTACTTAAAAATCATTATTTTAGTTTAGTATTACAAAGTATGAGAATTATAAATACTTACCTACACTATAAATACCTGCTCATGAATAATAAATTATTATGAGTACCATACCAAATGAAGCCATTTAAGTATTACTTACCTACATAGGTGTAAGTACTTACGTAGTGTAGGTTTAAAATAAACGAATTACATATTAAGTATAACGTGCGTGCGCCAGTGCCGCGGCGCCGCAATCGCGAGGCAAAACAATCGAGAAAGGTTCAATGACCGATGGCGGGGGCTATTAAAAAATATTTTGGCGACATGTTAAAATGCTGTAGTTATCTAAATTTTTTTTAATAATTGAGTGAAAGTGAAACAATTGGCTACACAAAAAGAACTGGTCACATCCTTTTGATAAATTAGGTACGGAAAAGGAATAATATTTAAAAAATATTACTTATCTCGCATCATCTTTGGGCAAACTAAAAAAACTTAAGTTTGGCATTGTTTTAGAATTGTTTGTACAACCAAACACACCACATTAACTTGGCGCCGTTATTGTAATTGAGGCGCCCGTCCGAGACAGCCCGTCTTCAGTAGTCGGTTTAGCCGAAATTAAAGTGTAGGCTAATATCGTGACCTTGAGCCCGTTTTGAGCGGGAGTTTCCGTTCTACGTAGTATTATTTATTCTTATGCCCGCGCTTCCACTGCCATAGCGCCCATTGTGGCTTGCGCGTTCAAAGTGTCGCACGCTGATTTTTGCGCGAAACTGATTTTGCTTCTCTGCTTTAATTTTTACGTTACCGTGTCTTTTATTTTTAAAATGTATTCAACGGCTATTATTTATTCATATGGTGTCTCAAATCCATTTGCAAAAACTATCGAAATTGTAATATTAATTATGACGAATTTGTACTTTTTACATATAAGCAAATTCTATTGGCCTAGCCTATTAAAATTTTTTTATACTTGGATTCGCTTTAGCTTAGTAAGTCCATTTATTAATAATGGCTACTCTTAGTATATACTACCAAAATACTCGAGGGCTACGCACTAAAACACAATTATTTAAACGAAATCTACAGCTTAAGTCATACGACATTATTACACTAACAGAAACCTGGTTGCTTAGTGGTATATACGATAGCGAATTATTTGACGAAAGGTATATTGTTTGGCGAAGGGACCGAAATTACACAGCCACAAAAGAAAAGTACGGAGGAGGTGTCCTTTTAGCAATACGTCGGGAATTAGTTACATTAGAACGCCCTGAATGGTCATCATCTGCGGAAGACATTTGGATTAGTGTTACTCTTAAAAATAAAAACTTCGGTGTAATTAAATTACACATATGTACTGTCTACTTATGCAGTGAGAATCTTGGCTACTCATTCAATTCACAGCTTAATAACTTCACAGACAATCTTTCCAAAATAGTTAATTCGTGTCCTAATGATTTGTTTTTGATTTTAGGGGATTTTAATCTAAGTAATGTCAAATGGGCTTCAAATTGTAACGCATTTACACAGTACTCTGAAATATCAGGCGAATCACAAATGTATTTTTTCGATACTTTATCGGAATGCAATCTATCCCAGTATAATTTCTGTCGCAATGCTAATGACAGAATTCTAGATCTAGTGCTGTGTAATACTACCCTATACGTATCAAGTTGTAACGAACCCCTTGTACCTGAAGACGCGCATCATAATTCCCTGGACATTACCTTGGAAATTTCTTGCTCTCAGAACCTTAAATCAAAACCGAGATTAAAAAATTGTTTCGAGTTGGGCGACTATGACACTATTAACTTATCACTAAGTAAATTAAATTGGGAAGATTGCTTACATAACATACCTTTAGAAGAAGCTATATCTTACTTTTATAACATCTTAAATAACCTAATAATTAAGTATGTACCCCAAAAACGTATTACACCCGCTATGTTTCCACCATGGTACAGCAGTTCTCTGAAAAAAGTACTAAAAGAGAAATTTAAATTTCTGCAAAAATACCGTAAATATGGTAGCCTGGCGGACTACGACACATTCTGTCTCCTCCGAAATAGAGCAAAAAGACTGGAAGAGCACTGCTATACAACATACTTAAACAAATGTGAAGCCTCTATTACTAGTAACTCTAAATTATTCTGGTCATACGTTAAATCCAATAGAACTAGTTCTAATACTATCCCCTCTACTCTATCATACGAAGGGTATTCTGCTGAGTCGGGAGAGGACGCGTGTAAATTATTTTCTCAATATTTTCAGTCGACTTTTCATTACTCCTCTGCCGACAGCAGTGACCATCCTATGACATCTGTCGGTCATCCCAACGTCATATAAGTAACATTGAAATTACCTCCGAAATGGTGAGCAGAATGCTTAAATCACTAGACCTCACTAAAGGTGCAGGTCCTGATCAAATACCGCCAATATTTATATGTAAGTGCTCTGAAAACCTAACCAAACCGCTCACAATCTTATTTTCACGCTCAGTGACCGAAGGAGTTGTTCCGAAAGTATGGAAATCGGCTTTTATATCTCCAATTTATAAACATGGTAACAGAAATGACGTGAAAAATTATAGACCGATTTCTAAGTTGTGCATTTTTGCAAAAATTTTAGAACGCATCGTTTATTCACAGGTCTATAGTTATCTTTCACCCACCTTTATACCGGAGCAACATGGATTTATAAAAAATCGTTCCACGACGACAAATTTGTTAACTTTTATAGATTACACGACGTTTAATATGGATTCAGGAGGGCAAGTAGACGCCATCTATACAGATTACAGCAAATGTTTCGACCGAATTGACCATACCATACTGTTAAAAAAGCTTCTTTATGCCGGTATTCACGGAAATTTGTATAGATGGTTCAAATCCTACATAGAGAACAGATCCCAGGCTGTGGTACTTAACGGTTATACGTCTGCATCAAACCCTGTCCCTTCTGGCGTACCTCAGGGGTCCCTGCTGGGTCCTTTACTATTTAATTTATTTGTAAATGATATTAAATCTTGTTTTATGCACTCTAAATTTCTACTGTACGCAGATGACATGAAGATTTACAAAAACATTTGTTCTATTTCCGACTGTCTCCTTTTACAAGAAGATCTGCAAAGATTTGATGAATTTTGTCGTTCTAATAAACTAGATCTAAATGTAAATAAATGCTTTGCAATAACGTTCACCCGAAAAACTAATGTTATTTCATACAAATACTCACTAAAAGGACAGGAGCTAGAAGTTGTGAATGAGATTCGCGATTTAGGTATCACTCTCGACTCCAAATTGACATACGAGAAACACATAGATGACATAGCCAAAAGAGCTAATAAAATGCTGGGTTTTATTGTAAGGCAAACCTCTCCTTTCAAGTGCATAAAAGCAACAAAGGTTCTCTATTGCTCATTTGTGCGTAGCATACTCGAGTATTGTTCGCAGGTTTGGAATCCACGCTACGATGTTTATGTAAATAGGCTAAAATTTATCCAGCGTAAATTCTTAAAACATTTGCAATACAAGTGCCAAACAATTGACGACGACTATATATCTAGATGCAAAAGACACTATTTTCTCCCCCTTCAGCAAAGACGCAGAATATCAGATGTAATGATGTTAGCAAAAATTGCACAAAATGAGATAGACTCATCATATCTCCTAAAGAGAATATTTCTACGAGTACCTACGAGGTCAGTGAGGCAACCACACATCTGTCTGCACACTCCTCGTAGCTCTACAAAGTATAGACAGAACTCATTTTTCATAAGAGCAGCGACACATGTAAATAAACTGGTTGACTTCCCCGAACTTGACTTGTTTAACTCATTGGCAAAAGTATTTCAAACAAAAATGACAAAAGAGTGGTTTGGAACTCCTTAGTACAATTATATGTTAGTTTATGTGTAGGTATACCTTTTAATAATTTGTATTGTATCATTATTATATAATAATGTTAGCATACTGGCTATTAGCTTCGATATGTGAAAACAGTTAAATGGTGTTTTAGATATTTAGTTTATAAGTAATTTCTTCTTAATGTCACTGTATGTTTTCCAAATAAAATAAAATAAAATAAAATAAAATAAATAAATAAAATAACTAAATACTAACATATATAAATATACATACCAAATACCTACACATAAATAAATATTACCTATATGTCAAATGAAATAAAATGGAGTGAGATAGCCGTTTAAACCGAAACAAAACAAAACAGATCCGTAAATGATTCAGTCGTTATTATTGAAGAGATGGTCTCGAACGAGTTTCTTGAACACGCCTCTACTTGGAGCTTTTCGAACAGTCTCAGGCAGGGTGTTCCATAGCAGTATAGCCTGAATAGTAAAAGAGTATCGGAAGAAGTCACTTTTATGTGAAGGAATAGGTGCCCGTTTGGGCTAGATGTTGAGCTGAGAGAAAAAAGGCGGCGGAATAAAACTCCCAACAGCACTCTTTTAAAAAAAAGTAAGTACATTAGGTATATATTTGAGATAACAGAATTAACAGAGTGGCTATGGGTCGATAATGAGCACACGTGACAGCTGATCGTGGTGAATATTATCATAGGGTATAAATATTTCTTATTGAATTAAATTATAGAACTTATTTGGATCATTATAAAAAGCTGTGTCACCTGGCAGTGAAAACCTTGGATTCAACTTCTCAGAGGATTTATTGGCGGAAAATTGAAAAATGATTAAAACTGAAAGATTAAAACAAAATGAAAGATTATATTATATTAACATTTTTTACAGCTTATCTATAATCAACCAAAATGAACTGTATATGTTTAGACTTACTGTTTCATGATTATTTATACGATAAGGTGACAAAGTGGTATACATAAATTTAAAACGATATTTTGGTGATTACTGAAACTGGCAAATAAGTGGAAATTACACCCACTAATTTGCTAGTATCCCTACGCCACTGTATTCGTTTATTTAAAGCTCAACACTAGTATACACACATTACCTACTGTAAATCATATACGAGTAATGTATCGTATATATTTCATTGTTCCAGGCTGTATTTAAATACATATTTATTGGATGAAAGCTTACCTCTCAGATAGCCTCCTGTCCAAAGGGACGCCATGAGACAAATTACTATAAACACTGACATGACTTCCACTTTCCACTGAGGATTAGGTAGGTATATTCGTTGGTTGCAGTAATTTGTCTTTTATTTAGAATGCATTACCCATTTAGAATGCATATCTAGAAATAATTAAAATATTTAAAAATTATGGAGGCCGTGACATCGTATAGCCGTTACTTAAGCGTTTAATTATGTAATGATTAATTTTAGCATGGTCTGTTTAGAAAAAGAAAAATAATACAATAGCTTGACCATTTTGAAAAAAAAACTCTTTCTGTAATTGTTTTTGAAGTTAAAACTTCTTTAGCGGCGTTGTGCACTTTTTTGGGATGTATAAAAAAAATTAAACTTGCGTAATATTCGTTAGACCAGGAGTTCCCAACCAGGGGGGCACGCCTCCCAAGGGGGGCATAGAGAGATGTCAAGGGGGGCGCAAAGCTTTTGCATTTCCTTTTTTTATTATCACTAAGGTGGTAAACAGGCAAAAAAACATTTATTATTTTAATTTTAACTTTTAACGTTTGTTTATTAGAATTAAAATAAAAGGCTTTTAAGTACATAATGTGAATTTTTTGAATTTATTGTAAAAGTAAAGGGGGGGGGGCATGAAAATATTATTAATAGTCCGGGAAGCCTCAAGAAAAAAAAGGTTGGGAAACCCTGCGTTAGACGGACGGGTGACAGCTGATGACGGCTCGACTGTCTATACTTGTAAAATTCGTTTATATCAAGTATTTAACATTGAACAAAGTGCATCTATTAATGAAAAAAGTGACGAAGAAATAGTGAAAAAAAATGAGTGAGTACTTTATAAAAATACTAGATGAAAACCTACTGAAAATACTAGATGAAAAACAATACTTATAATAAAAGCAAATCGTGTGAAATTATTTCCTTACCATTCCAAAATATCAAAAATGCACAATGTTAATGTTCAAGTTTTCACTTCGAAATTAAATGAAATGAAATGAAATATTCTTTATTCACTGTACGGTTCCTTTACAAACTCTTAGTGAACGTTATTGTTTTGTTCTGTTTGCTCTGGGTGCGCTAAGGCAATGCTGAGCTGAAGAAAAGAGCAGACGGAGAAAAACTTCTGCCAGCACTACCGGAGTGCAACCCGTTGTTTTTATTGGGAGCTATTTCAGATGGCGATGACTGAGCCAATAAGTTTTTTCTTTAAATTTAATTCAATCAATCTATTGTTTTTATCCGAGCAATGCTCAATCGTTTTCTAGGGTTCTAGGTACTTATACAATCTACGAAGCAACAACATTAGCGTAATTCAGAAAACTAGTCCAGTGCAGAGACAAGTTAGTTTCTCCGCCTTAGTTTAACCTATTCAAAAAATAAAATATGAAGAAACCCTGGTAAGAAACCACGCGTAAAAGAGAAAGAAAGACAGAATTTATTCATGTATTTCTTTTAACTCTATTAGGTATTTTAGATTCATCCATATTTCTTTTCATTATTATCGTATTTTCTTTATTATATCGTTTTAGCGGTTGGTGGTGTGCAGATGAGTTGGTTGGTAGTGTTTTAATTACAATGTTTTATGTGCATAGTGCATACTTGTATAACGTAAGTATATGCTAAGTCTATGGTATGCCCACTAACTACATCGTTGTCTATTGTACAGGTTATCTGTGCTAAATAATTTAGACGTTAAACTGCGTACTTAACCTAGTTTAAAAAATTCTTAGTAGGTAATATTTTAGTGGCGTAGTTTTCACTATTAAAGAGACGGCATGGCCCGGCGCTTAGCGTAGAGCGCAAGCGATCTATGCAACTAAGCCTCGGGTGTGAGATGGGTGACCGCTAGTGGCAAATAAAAACATGCGCGTTTCCGTGCTTCGGAGGGCACGTTAAGCCGTCGGTCCCGGTTGTTGTCGACAGATAACAGTCGTTAAACCTTGTCGGAGGCCTTATGGGCGGTTTGAAATCATCCGACAGCGGGTTGGCCACTAACCCGCATCTCCAGCAACCCGCATTGGAACAGCGTAGTGGTGTAAGCTCCAGGCCTCCCCAATAATATGGAGAGACCCGTGTCCAGCAGTGGGACGCTAAAAGGGTTGCAGCCAGCCAAGATACAGCATAATCTTCTACATTATTTCTTTCTTTTCAGCCTTTCGTATTCCAATGCTGGACGTAGGCCTCCTCTAACGTTCGCCACTCCTCCCGGTCCTGCGCTTTCTGAATCCAGCGGCTTTCCGCTGTCTTCTTTAGGTCATCAGTCCACTTGGTTGGAGGGCGGCCTGTACTCCTTTTGCCGAGATGTGGTCGCCATTCGAAAACCTTTCTTCCCCATCGGTTGTCGGTTCTCCTAACTATATGGTCTGTCCATTGCAAATTTGCTTGCAAATTTTGAGAGCTATGTCAGCAATTTTCGTGGATTTTAATGCGGTACAAAATATGTTGCATAATTAACTCACTGTCTCTCCCAGGGTACCGGAAGAAAGGTCTGAAAATTGTCGATTTTGGCTTCAGTTGGAAAGTAGATTTAGGCGAAAATGTTTGTGGATGTTTAATACCCCTGCTGATTGAATTAATAGATTCGGGCGATGGTTTTGCAGTGCGATTTGCTTAAAATATGTTTTTAAAGATCATATTTTTTTAAACATTTATATCAGGACGATTGGAGCGCGCATGGCCCGGTGGTTCGCAGGCGCGGGATGAGGGTGAGATGGGTGACCGCTAGTGGCAAATATAGTAGTTTAAAAAACTAAAAAAAACACGATTTTGTGAAAATACGAACTAAAAACAAAAAAATAAGAAAAAAATGTATTTTACTGTAAAAAAGTGTGGGGTGGTTTTTAAGATACTGTTAACACCATGCACCCCACGCTTTTTTTACAGTTAATTATTTTTAATTTTTAGTTGGAATTTTTTTCAATAATTTCGTATCCCATTCAGCAAATGCTTTCATTTAATACCCATATCATGGGGGTGCATTTCAAATAGCCTGTACACTATCTTGGGGAGGCCGCCATATTGGATTTGTATAATGACGTTTCTGAGCTAATCATGTATTGTCATCAGAACGTTATTATTTATATATGTTAGTTACAAGTGAAGCTAATAAAAGCGTGTTAAAAAATCATGCGCGTTTCATTTGCTTCGGAGGGCACGTTAAGCCGTCGGTCCCGATTGTTGTCGATAGATAACAGTAATTGCCTTGTCTGAGGCCTAATGGGCGGTCTGAAAACATCCGACAGCGGGTTGGCCACTAACACGCATCTCCACCAACCCACAATGGAGCAGCGTGGTGGAGTAAGCTCCAGCCCTCCCCAATAATTCCCCATTATAGAACTGTGCCCAGCAGTGGGATGCAAAAAGGGTTGCAGTCAATAAAGTATTAATTATTAGTTATTAGTACAAATTCTGATGCCTGTATGGACTTACAGCATAAAATTATGGGGTTGTACTTAGACAACCAACATCAACATTATCCAACGCTTTCAAAATAAAGTGCTAAGAAATATAGTCAAGCTCCTTGGTTTGTAAGAAACAGCTATCTTCATCGGGATCTGAGTATAGATTCCGTAAATGTAGTTATTTAAAAAAAACGGCTAAGTGCGAGTCGGACTCACTCACGAAGGGTTCCGTACCATTATCTAAGTATGGGAGCCCCCTTAAATATTTATTTTATTCTATTTTTAGTATTTGTATAACAATAGCAGCAACAGAAACACATCATTGCCTTTGATTATCCATAGAAATCATTGCATTAAGATTAAATGAAAGTTAAATTGTGGTTTACGATTTGTGACATATAAAAAAAAACTACTTAATAGATCTCGTTCAAACCAATTTTTGGTGGAAGTTTGCATCGTAATGTACATCGTATATTTTTTTTTAGTTTTATCATTCTCTTATTTTAGAAGGTACAGGGGGGAGTTGCCGCTATTGTTATACAAATACTAAAAATAGAATAAAATAAATATTTAAGGGGGCTCCCATACAATAAACGTGATTTTTATAGATAATGGTACGGAACCCTTCGTGCGTGAGTCCGAATCGGACTTGGCCGGTTTTTTTTAGATATATTCGTAGCATTACGTAGTAGTTTAAGTTAGAAACAATTGCTTGTTATTCATAAAGCTAGATTGTATTTATATTAAAGTATTCAGATGATTCATTCATATAAGAAAAAAAAATAAGAATAATTTAAATATTCGGTAATTATTCGGCAAATCAACCGAACATTCGGCCGAATACAAACATGAAAAAATATGCCGAATGTACCGAATACGAATATTCGGCCGAACATTCGGCGCATCTCTAATCGTGACCAATGTTATAGGGATTTAAAAAATACAATGGCATTTTGTTTAATATAGGTTAATTACAGTGCACGAGTGTTTGTGAAATAGAATAACAGTGCTAAAATATGTTTTTTCGGCTTGCCTCCAAAATTCCATTGGACACGTTCTAGTAAAGTAGCCATCGCTTTACTTGAATGTTGGACTGACTAGACTAGACTGACTGATTACTGACTACTTACTTACTGACTTTTTTATTACTTCGTCCAGTTTCATTGAAACTGGCAAAAAATTGATGCAAAATTATACTTGACGCTGGCAGTATGCACAGAGTTTGCGATGCCAAAATTGAAAAAAAAAAGGTAGTTAGTGCCCTTGCGCACCTTGTGCTTCTTTTGAATCAACAGGTTCTTAGTACGAAATTGTTATAATGTATGCATTAAGTTATGGAAAATAAGTACAATATAAATTAGTAATTTAACGATATATAAAAATAAAAATAAAATAAAATATCACCACATTTATTTATATAAACTCAATGCCTATTTTAACACCACGTTTAAAATCACAAAGTGTTATAAAAGTAAGTATACAATTACATGTTTGTGAAAGAAAATATAGAAATAAGGAATAGGAATAAACTTTCGTTTTCAAGAACATAGAATCTATCAACTTTCCATGATTTCATCAATGAAGTCACGCACGGCAGATACTCGAGTGTACACCGATGCACGTTCGTATATTTTGCCGAAAGATGCAACGCCGACTAGAGTGGAGTTCAAAACAAGCGGGCCTCCGTAGTCACCCTGTAAAAACAGAACACAATGTTAATACCTGCTTTAAGTATACAAAAAAATTCAAAATGAATACCTTAAATACGTTTCACTAATTTACACTTGGAAACCAGGATAATTGTTAATTCCGTTTTGTATACTATTTTTATTGCCTTTTAAATCAATATTATTTTAGTCAATTGCCTATACTGGCTTGTGACGTGTCACGTGATTTTTTTATACAAAATCTAATCTAATACTTTTTTTTAGTAGGTCTGTGCTTTTAAACGAGCAATTCTCGTATACACCTAAATATATATTTTGAATCTCGGAAACGGGTTCATCGATTTTGATTAAATTTAGTAGGCACCCTGGTTTCGGGGGTGATAAATCGATCCAACTAGATTTTATTTTTAGAAGTTTTAAATTATTAAAAATTATTTTGGCGATATTTAACTTAAATATACCTAAACTGAAAAATACGACTCTTCCTGGCATCTATTGGAGAGTATTAATAGTATTGTGGCGTAGAACCACAGCGTAGAACGCCGTCAAACGTCATCCGCCAATCCAACGTTCAAAGAAATAACAATGTCGATTTGAAAGAGCTCTATAAAAACTTCGTTTCTTGCATTAAAGCCTCTTTGGTCGAATGGTTATGTAGGCTAGCTGCGGAGCTAGACCCGAGTTCAAACTTCAAGTAAGCTTATTTTATTTTTTTGTGACGTTTGTTTTTAAATTGGCAGCTATTTCAGATGGCGTTGTTAAGTAACACTAAGCCAATGAGGGTTTGCTTAAAATTAAACCAAGGAAATCAATTGTTTTTATCCAATCAACGCTCGGTCGTTCAGGTTCTTATTTTTATTGCCCATTAAATCAATATTATATAGTCAATTGACTATAGGTACTTATATATTTTTTCACATAAAATAAATGTATGAGGACGCGTTGACAGCACAATAAAAAAATCTCAGTTACACAGCCAGATATTAACAATGCAGGTTATACCATCTGTTTCTTTAGACTGTTCATATCAATATATAGTGGATAAATTCAAACCTCATAAGCATTCATGAATGGATGGTCACCCGCGCATAATTGGCTCATGGATTCACAACTTTCAGATTCAACATAAGGTACACTTAATTTGTTCAAAGCGGTGTTCTTATCGTCATCCTGAAAGAAATAAAAAAGAGAGATCATTTATACAATAAAATAGCGAAACCGGCAGACAGATGAGTCAGTCCCTCGGGTCCGCTAGTTTATAATATTAGCGTAGTGGTTGATGACAAGAAGCTAGTCGTATAAGGCCCATTATTATCATATTAAATTCCAAATGGAGTACTGCTCCGATCCCTGGGCAGGAGCACCAAAATACCAGCTTCAGCCGTTTAATCGAACCGAATCGTCAACGACCCAAAATAGACAAGCTAGTTCAGAACCGCTTATGTAATTAGGTATCGTATAAACATAGGCTAGTTCTGCCTGTTCTACTGATTTTAATATGCTGAAGTCCAAGCAAAATTTTAAATTGATGCCTACGTCACCATTTTACAATGAACCACAATACGAAGGTTATACTTCCACCGGCACCATCTGGACTCGTATGATAATGCTACGTTTTTGGTTTAGTGCACCATAATTCAAAAGGATTTGGCATGATGTCTCTCTTCTAGTAGAACATAAAAAGTTAAAAAACAATCTTACCAATGTTATGCCGTAACCATATACCTCAAGCATTACGCCCTTAGGTATCACCAAGTCACGTTCTGCTAATGGTATTGACTTCACTTGAGAGCTGAATGTCAGACTTCCTACTAGTTTTATAACAAGTATGTCATTTATGGGTGCCTGACCACAATTTCTATATTTTGGATGGAAAGTGGCTTTTTCTATCTCATATTGTTGACCATACTCAGCAGGATTATCGCTGCCAATAATGACATATTGATCCAACACACTATAACTGCAACAAGTTACATAATTAACTAGCTGTTCCCCGCGATTTCACCCGCGAGTGGTATTAGCATAAAGTTAAAGTGTAATGTAGAAATCTGAACCTTTTACCTATACTAATATTATAAAGAGGAAAGATTTGTATTTTAGTAAGTTTGTATTTTTGTATGTTTGTGATGAATAAACTTAAAATCTACTGTTCCGATTTCAAAAATTCTTTCACCATTAGTATGCTACCTACATTCACCCTGAGTAACATAGGCTACTTTTTATCGTGGGAAAATGCTTCATTCCTACGTGAAAACGGATAATAGGGTCAACGCGGTTGAAGCAACATAATAATTAATATAGCAATGAAGCCTGGAATAGCATATAGGCTATTTTTAGCCTACGGGGACCCATTAAACGGGTCCACGCGGGCGAAGCCACTGGCGGAAGGCTAGTTCCTTATAAAGCGCCTTTTATATAATTGATTTTACTATGCACAACCTGATAAGTAATATTTTAGTTAGGTACTGCAGTTATTGAAAATATTATTTCACACATCATTTTGAAAATAAATTTAATTTCCACATTTCAGTTGTACATTTCATCCTGAGATTAGCGCGTTCAAACAAACAAACAAACAAAGCCTTCAGCTTTATATATTAGTAAAGATATTCGGTAGTTCTGAGAATCGATGGTAATCTACTTTTTTGTTTCATTATAAAGGTTGTCCATCCCAAACATGTGCAAGTTTAATAAAAGCTTGTTAAAAAGAAATACATCTTACCCTGTAATAGCAGCGGCACAGTCTGCGGAAGATACAAGGTATTTTTCACTCACAATGCTAGCGCCGCATGTACGATTACTTATAATTGATGTAGTTATAGTGTTATCTTCAGATTTTCCTTCATCTTTTAGGTATTTAAGTACATATTGAGCAACAAACGGAGCTTCTTCAATCTTTATCGGTGTGCCACGCACTATAACTTGGTGGATATCTGAAGTAATAATAATAATAATAACTTCTTTATTATCAGGCAACAAGGCCCATAGTATAAATACCTTATAGACCAACATACATATTTATTATAAACTATAACTAAGTCACATTTTTTCGCCGATGTGAGACAGATACGGAAACTCCCGACGGTCGACGACGTCCACGATATACCTATGCAGAACACGACCCTTTTCGGCCACACCTCCTTTAGAAAGGTACTTCGCATATCGGTCGGGACGCTCACCACAAATGAACTAAAGTTCATCGGGTTGCGCGATTCCAGCTTCTCAGCCCACACTGTGTACTTTGTCTTCGTCTTCACGTACTCCACGACATCAGAGACCTTCGTGGCATAATGTAGACGAGACACAGATGTACGTGGCTGAGATGGCGGGACGGCGGGTTACGGCAAGGTCGCCTCCTTCTTCTTGCGCTCCACCTTGATGAAGCCGCGTCCTTGTCCGGTTGTCCAATAGACACCGTACTACGAGGGGGGTCGTTGCGGGTGTTCCCGCTCCCACTCTCAGTCCTCAGTTTTGTCCGCTTTTTGGGTTGCTGGCGGGCAGCAGCTGCAGCGTAGGACAGTCACGTTGAGGCAAAGACGTGACATTCACAGGCGACACCTCCGAAGGGGGAGGCGAGGGACGAGTAGAGGCTACATTAGCGCTAACTCGTACAGGAACAGCGGCCGGTGAGAAGTCAGATTTCGCTGACTCGCAACTCGACGGCGAAGCAATGCATACCCCGCATCTAAAAATCTAAATCTATATAGGTACTTACTTAATAAAAATCTAAAATATCTAAAAATCTAAATTAAATCGGATCAAAAGCCAAAAGTCAAAATACAGCCTTGCAGCGGCCTTAGTATCAAATACTCGTAGCTTAGAAAGTGTCGTTGTAGGGTATTGGATTTATACGTGATTTTCATTTCCTTTTAAATCCATAATAATTTTATCAAATGACTATATAATTTTGTGACATCACAATACATTATCTCATACAAAATGTATGAGGATGTCACGTTTTGACATCTCATTAAAAATATCTCAATTGATTTTGTTGTCCATTATTGCCAAGCAATAAAATAAAAAATAAGTACGTAGACAGACATGTACATATCCGTACCTAATTAAAACTCAAATCTCTTAATGTTGCGACTGATCCACGCCACGTGAGGTAGCTGACACGTTTAATAGTACCCGGACGACCGAGCGTTGCTCGGATAAAAACAATTTATTTTCTTGGTTTAGTTTCAAACGAAACACTGATTTGCTTAGTGATACTTAACAACGCCATCTGAAATTGCTGCTAATAAAAAAAAAATTCAAAAAAAAATAGACACAATATGGTTTTCATTGAGGTTTGAACCCGGGTCTCTAGTTCCGCAGTCAGCTCACGCAACCATTCGGCCAAGGAAGCTTTATCATCGACATTGTCATTTCTTTGAACGTCAGATTGGCGGATGGTAGTAGGGAAGCCAAAGAGGGTATTTTCGGATTTACTCGAGCGCGTCAGATTATGATATGGGGTACACCTTGCATCCTGTTGAGTACTGCCACGATTTAAAAAGAACCTCTATATAGGTACAGTATTTTTTTTATCTTATTGCCGGATGTCAAAATGATCAGATTAGAATACCCCGTTGCCGTTGAACCATGAATTTTAAATAATAAAAATTCGAACTTTTCCGAGTTTGCTAAAATGCCGTTTTTTATTTCGCTGTTTTGTATACATTCATACTAAAATCATCGGATTACTGATATATGACTTACCATGCATTTAAATTACTGAAATATGACTTAGCATACATTTAATTTCTACTACTATATTACCTGTAGGTACCTTTCGTATAAAATTTTTGAAAACCTATAGGCGCTCTCTCCACCGGTTAAACGCAAAACGTCATAAAATATAATCTTTTTTATCTTCCTACCACCCAACCTATAAAATGCACAAGGTCCTGATGACGCTTGAGGAAATCCAAAATGAGCCCCGTTTGACAGCGTTTACGCCACAATATTATTGATACTCTCCAATAGATGTCCGGAAGAGTCGTATTTTACAGTTTATATTTAAATTGATTATTACTGAAAATATTTTTATACAGTTCAAAATTTCTAACAAAAAAAAATTGCTGGATCTATTTATCACTCCCGAAACCAGGGTACTAAATTTCATCAAAATATTTGATGCCGTTTCCGAGATTCAAAAAATATATTTAGATATATACAAGAATTGCTCGTTTAAAGGTATTAGATAGATAGTAATGTGTCATGTATCAGATTACAATGGATCATTTTTACTCAACTACAAGTCATTCTGAACCATTGATGCCAACAAGGTTTAGGTACTACCTATAATATTCTGTTAACAGAACAGAATACAGTCAGCAGAAATGAGCTGTATACGTTTCAACAAATAATTTCATAATGATGTATAAGTTGTATACTTACATGTTTTGGAATAAAAAGTCCTATGAGACACTATTGATTGCTAATTTAAACTTTATTACTAGATACGTGGAACTACTAACGGCTTCAATAGTAACAGTAATCAGTTTGAATGGATACAATATAATGAAAACGTAACCCTTCAACTTTACTTAACAATGAATTTAAATTTGATTAAAAATTTAAAACCATTTTAAAACGTACACATAAATTCCTAGCCGCAAACTGTAGTAGAGGTGACTATAAAACTTACCTTTTAGATGGCCTCCCATACAAAGGGACGCCAATAGGCAAATTACTATTAATACTGACATGATTTCTTATTTCCCACTAAGGAGTGTGAGGTTCATTTGCAGAAAATGTTTTATATAGGTATATACATTCTAGGTAGGCTAGAATGTATTTCTACAAATACTTAAATATTTAAAAAAATATGTAAGTAGGCGGTGATATCGTGTCACCGTTATTTACGTTTAGCTAATAATTAACTTAATCAGTCGGTCAAGTAAGTCAAATGACCGATCTGACTAACTAATCCTCGCGTGATTAGAATGGGATGCTGCCTTTTGAAACTGAGGTGCCGGCCAGACGTAGGGTCGACAAACTCGCAAATTTTTCATTTTTGATTTTTGTGTTTATTATGACTGTAATAGTTAAAAAAAATATGTTTTTTTCAGTGCATTAGAACCTCATCGGACAGGATTCTGGTTAATAAACCAACAATCACTTAATTATGATATCTGACTTTAAAGAAGGGTAATTTTAACATTGACTATTCAGTTTCAGCAAAACTATTCGGATTTAAAGAAACTAGTGATGCAACGGATCTCTGTTTCTGTTTCCGCAAGTGCGGAAGTTCCGCGCGATTTTCAACATCCGTTTCTGCTTCTGTTTCCGCAACTTTTATAACGGAGATTTAAACGGAAGTTTACAACCGACGGCTGAGAGTTACGCATGCGCGGCACGAGGCGCGTGCGAGTCGCTTGACGGTTGAAGGCGCGGGGAGGGGTCAGCCAGCGAGCTGCGCAGGCACTTGTCACATTTGTTTGTTTACGTACTTTTTGTGAATGTAAGCGCGTAATATTTTCTGCTGCTGTTTGTGTCAATACTTTTGTGTCATGTGTGTAACAAAAAAAGAAAAGACATTTAAATGAAGATTCTCTTGTGTGGTGGAAATTAAATTCACACAAATACCGTAATCTTTTGCCATTAGTGCGCCAATATTTGTCGGTACCCCCCAGCAGCGTCGCCAGTGAACAATTTTTATTTTTATTTATTTATTTATTTATTCTTTATTGCACGTAAATAAGGTACAAAGGGCGGACTTTTAAACAATTATTTAGCGGAGCTGGTCTTATATACGAAGAACACCGATTGTTAGGTTCAAAAGCGGCCAAATTACATACTTTTTATAAAATATAACTTGCCACTACTAAAATTTGAATATTAATAAAATGTTCAGTTGCAAAGTTGCAATATTGTTTTCTATAATAGATTTCTAATATATCTATTTCTAATCTAGATTTGGTGTATTTGATACTTAATAAAAATTATATTTGTAAATTTGTTTTTTTTTCCATATTATTTACACTTCCGTTTCTGCATCCGTTTCCGTTTCCGTTTCTGCTAAAATTTACTTTAGACATCTGTTTCCGTTTCTGGTTCCGCTAAGACACTTCCGTTGCATCACTAAAAGAAACGGGCAACAACTGGATACAAATGTTCACCTGGATGCAAAGTAGTCGAATGATCGAGAAGTTGTTTAGACTTGAAAACTATAAAACGTAAAACAGTACCAGATTAGATAGACTGTAACATTCAGAACTATTTTGCTAACCCTAACTAAGAACTGGGATTTTCGATTTACTTTGACTGTTGACAGGTTCCATCAATAGATTTTTTATATATACTACAAAGTCATAATAAATCTATGGTTCCATTCTTATCGCGCGCGGATTATACTGACGATACAGTATTCTGTCGTGTTGCACGAACGAATAAAAATTAATTCAAATGTGTATACTTGGCACTGGTCAAATCATGGTCAAATGCATTGAATGTGCCGTGTTATTATTTAAAGAATTAAAAATCTGATATCATCTTTTCTGTGTTTACCTCCGATTTAAAACTCCGTTCCGTATTCCAATTATAGGTACACCTAAGTATTATTTAATCAATAGTTAATATCGTTGTTTAAGCACGAGTTTGTTAACTGTGCCTGCACAACGTATTCGTATCTAACCTTGTAAGAAAATATTTAGAACGATTCATGATGCATTTTATTATAATGTACAGGGCCGGATTTAGGGGAGGGCACAAAGGACCACCCACAATAAACTTCGGTAAAAAATTAAATTCAGACTACAACACACTAGTAAACAATTTTTCCTTTCATATTTTATCGCGTTTTACAATACTTTGAACAAACATGATCACACATGAACTCATCCATCTATATTTCTTTCTATATTTGTTCAGTCCAATCGGGTAATCAGTAAAATATCAAAATCTCAAATGGCCCTGATAAGTACTTGCATTTTATTCCCCACCTTGAGGGAGAATCCCAATGGCTCAATGGCTGAGTGGTGTGGTACTCGCCCGCAGCCTCGGAGGTTGGGTGTTTGATTCCGTGTCTCGACAGGACTCTCGATTCTTTATTTTTGTTCTTTCAATTATATACATTATTACATCTTAAAATGGATTTCCGCAAAGTAACGCCTGATTCAATTAATTACTAAACAAGTATTTGATCAACAATTTTTTTTTCACAACATTTGTTGTGGGTGGTGCAGCGGGCAAAACAATTTAAACACTCTGTGTCCGTAAATAAGGTTTTTTTGCCCCGTTGCCCCGGGGCCTCCACACCACTAAATCCGGCCCTGATAATGTAGAAGGTACAAGTATATGGTAAATTTTTACGTACCTCGATATTAGGCGTAAGTTGTATTCTTTTACGGTCTTCATTTCTTTACAATAATATTTACATAGGTACTTAAAAAATAGTTATAATAAAAATAAACTAATTATATACAAGTAGAATAAAAAGAAAACTGTACATAAATGGTAATTACAAAAATAAATATTTATAAATAAAAAACTTCCTCTAAAATGTCCGTATTAGGCATGGTGCCCAAGACGCTGGCGGCATTTCCCCGTTGAACAACGAGGCTAAGCCTTTGGGCAAAATACTCGCCAGCTCTCAGATCACCACATGCGAGAACAAGCTTGGATGACATTTCTGACATGATTTTTTTCATGTCAGAGGACCACTGGCCCAAGGTCTCTACAGCAAGCGCCGCAAATAAGATTGTCTGATAAATTACTGTATTTACGGAGCTTGAGGAGCTGGGCCTGGTCGGCGGCGGACCCGGCCCTCTCCACAGTGTTGCTGATATGCGATGGGGCCAAGGTATCAACACAGGTAACATCCCATACCAGGGGACGCCCCAGATGCCACGGTACAAGAGTTACCCCATCAGGTCTCTTGCCATCGCTTCTTGATAAGCCAAAAGGTTCCAATGTAGCTGGCAAAGAAGCGGCGACAAGAGCCCGACGAACTAAATCATTAAGCGTACCGTGGCGATATAATCTGCCAGCGCTCCTGGTACAGGATAAGCCATGTCGACCAAACCTGTCCACCTGGTGCCCACACGGACATAAATGAGGCTCGCATATTTTCGCACCGAGCCGGAGACCAACCACGATACGAAAAGTGGCGGGATCCAGCACGGTGCCTATATTTTTTGATGGAAGAGCTCGCAGAGTGACCCGACTCACTTTCGGCAACTGCTAGCAAACGAGCTCTATCAACGCTGCTAGGACATCGCTCAAGAAGGCAGGCATAAACAGATTTGACTGCGGGTATATCCCAAGTAGACTGTTTATTTTTGGATAAACTGGGTGTCCACATGGGGAAAGGAAGCCCTCCAAACCTCCATAGCTTCTGTCAAGTACGCCACCCAAACATCTTCTATTGGGATATATAAGATAGATGAGATGAGGGCGAGCGTACTATGACAAGAAGCCAAAAAGGCTGGAAGAGCCAAACTTCCCGTTGTGCGGAACTGCGGACACCTAAACCTCCGAAGTTAATAGGGAGGGTTGCCTGCATCCAAGAGCGATCATCAAATTTTAAATTTAGAATTTTTGACAAAGAATCGTTCAACGTTGAATGTAAAATATTCGTGATCGAATGAAATTTCCAAATTGGGCAGCATCTTAGTAAATACATAAATTTAGGGGCGAAAAGGCAAAGGCGTAAAATGTACATAGCCATGTGAGGTTTTAAATCATAAAGACGTCCTGAAATCAAAATGAAATTTTCTAATTTTGAATTTATAATGGGAGAAACAGCTTCATCAAATATTGGAGCACCCAATAATACTAAATTTTCTTTTTTCATGACAGAAATATTTGGTGTTATTATATTAAATTGTTCTAGTAGTGAAGAAATTTTGTGTGAAGATAATTTATCCGAAAATAAAATTTAACATTTATTAAAATTTAGACTTAGACCGATGTCATCAAAACGACGAATAATAATATCAAGGTCCTCCAATACAGATGAAGCAGTGCCTCCCAAAGAGCCATCATCAAGGTACCATACATTAAATTTTGAATTTAGTTGATTGATAATAGGTTGTATTGCCAAACTAAAAATTACTGGGCCAAGAGGGTCGCCTTGCTGGCATCCCACGCAAGACTCGATTACATTATCTCTAAATAACAATTTTGACGGGGTGCCATAACTTTGCCACATGTACTCGAAAATTTCTTTTTGAATTTCTGATAGAAGAGCACCCCTATCTACCGAATTGAATGCGTTTTTGACATCAATTTTAACAAAATCGTCAAAATTTTGGTGTAGTAAAAAAAATGATCGAGCCGCATGCACTGCAGCCTCACAACCACCATTAACTTCAAAGCCAAGTTGCCGTGGTTTAAACCACTGAGTTAAGCGATCGCGGTATTCACGACAGCAAAGCTTTGAAGCCAATCGTCTCAGAGTACTTCCCACCGCAATGTCCGCAATTGGCCGAATACCACCATCTTTCTTTTTGAGAGCTACAAGGTTGGCTCCGTAAAGGATTGGAGTTATATCTGAGGGAAATATAATTATCAGTTGTATTCTTGTATCCCACAATATTACACGAAATACATTTTCATGTAAAATGTTGCCAAGTCGAGTACATATGGCTTATTGTGAAAAAGAAATCAGATCTCATGGAGAGCTAATTTAAGCTCCCAAATCTTAACCAACCATTTTTTTGTATCGGGGGAAACCTTCAAAAGGTACCCGGTGAATTTAAAAAAGGACTTAAAACGTATTTACTGAAAAAGGCGTATTACTCAGTCACTGATTTCATAAACGATAAAACGGCATAAAGGAATTCCATAAAAACCTGGGAGGTTTTTTTTCCGCCGGCTTTTTTTCCTCTCAGTGTACAAACACCCTGTGATATGGGTACCCAGAGCTGACGATCGGAACCGATCCGAAATATAAATAAATAAATATTTTTATTTTTATTTATAAAAGGCGCAATAAGGGACAAATAAAAATAATATTAAAATAGATGTAAATGTACATTTCGTAATTGTATTATAGTTTAGTTTTTTTCCTTTTATATTTTTATCATTGTATATTTGCATACCTCATGGAAGGTAAATATGGCGAACTAAATATATATAAACAACTTTGTAAACACCCATATTTGTGCAAATAAATGTCTTTGTCTTTGCCTTGGAAGAGGATACCGGGTTATGTAGGATTTGACCGCACTAAATCCCTCTCGGTGGCCTGCCTCTACGCTTGGGGAGGGCTCCGAGATCACCTGTGGAACGCACCGGTATCCTCCACGCGCGACGCCTCAGAACGGGCCCATATTCGGGAGAGATGTGCTCTCCTGCACCTTCCGATGTTTACGGCGCTATGAAGCCACGCACACACCGCCATTCTCCACAACCCCGGAAGCCCCCTTTTAGTCGCCTCTTACGATCTGGCAGTGGATACCGTAAGTTCTATTCTTAATCCCGAAGCTTACATTTCTAGTTTCTAAATTAAGGAAACAGTCAAGCCACACACATTTTTCTACTTTTCAGTGACGAAAGAGTATTTTTAATTTTAGATAAAATTTAAAATATCAGACTTAAATTATGCAATTGAAACTGTTTAGTCATATTTGAAACTAACGTTATGGGGGTTCAAAAAAGGACGAATCGCTTTAAAATAAGATGGGCGAAGTGAGTAGGTGGTTCGATCCCCAGCGAGGCAGCAATTTGAATGATATTGTCTTTCCGTATGTCCATAACACCCATACATGGAATAATAGTGTGGATATGTAAATCATTGATTAATTATAACCATGGACACGCGCAGACAGAAACACAAACACCCAGACCGAAAACAGAAATTTAAACTCATCAGTATCATTCAAATTTATTCCTCATCTGGAATCGAACGCTGGAACCTTCGTTCGGCAGCCCGGCGTGGTAACCATTACGCCACACGGATCGTCATGCTTGTTAATGAATTAAAATAAAAGTTGGGAATCTTGAAATAAAAGACAAAACAGTAAGTAGAATAATTATATTACAGTATCTTATAAAGCTAATAAGGTACAGAGAATTCATTTAGGTAGAACCTATTATGTATAACGTTCTATTAGACATTTCTGAAACTCAAAATACACTCTCAAAAGACAGCTTTTCAAATAATGTATCACATTTAGCTAACTTAAAACTACATTTTTATCGTCTAATAACAGAAATAGTTTATTAAGAAATTAACATCAACACTTATAAAGTACACAAAGAAATACATAGCTTATGGTTTAAAAAAATTACTACACAAACGAAGATAAGAGTTAAAACATGAGATTTCATCTCTGTTTAATAAAGGACATCCAATCAATAGTGGTTTGAGGTAAGTTTTAAAATATATTCTATTTTCATTTTTTTAAATGTAAAAGAATCGTTAATATTGCACATTGTAAAGCGGGCTACTCACGCACCTGCCGCAGGGGCGTACTAGGGTGTAAAAGTGGGGATGACCCTTAATTGCCACCTTAATCGTGTCGTGTGTAGGCAAGCAGGGACATTTCCTAGATCGGCCCTGTGGCAGAGCGGCAGGAAATTGCCCCTGCTTGCCTACACACAACAAGATTAAGGTGGCAATTAAGGGTCATCCCACCCTTATACATACCCTAGATCGCCCCTGCGGTAGGTGTGTGAGTAGCCCGCTTAAAGGAAAACTTAAGTTACATATTCCAAAATAAAATTACTTACAACGTAAGTCACAAGATATATTTAACAATGAAAAAAGAGAAGTATTTAAGTACATACTATACATACACGCTTTCGTTAGGGCTCACAAACCCATATTACAACAGCAATTAGTATAAAAAAAATACTGGTCAAATGAGAGTCGGACTTGTCCCCTGCGAGTTGCGTAGATAAAATATAATCAGTATTTTTTATTTAAAGTTCAATAATAAATAAAAGAAATGTACATAATGCACTCCTAAAACGATTGTATCAATTTCTTTATAACTTGTACATTATATCCCTATCCCTACTAATATTATAAATTCGAAAGTAACTCTGTCTGTCTGTCTGCTACGCTTTACCGCTTAAACCACTGAACCAATTTTAATGAAATTTGGAACACAGATAGAGTGGACCTTGGGACTATGTGGTCCACGAGGGCGAAGCCGCTGGCGGAAGGCTAGTGTACAATAATTAACTGATATTAAACAGCTAAACGAAACACTGGTTTTCAAGACTTTCTTTCAAATACTAGGTATAGCATAGCTTTTATTTTAATATACATATTTAAGTACATTTATTTATTATTGATAAAATATTAAGAACTGGCCGCTATATACACAAGCATATAATTTAAGACTGTTTAAAAATTTTACATTTTTTTTAATTTTTAATCTATGCCCCTCAATTTTAATTGCATGATAAAATGGGGTGACTGATCTTAAGAATTACTAATAAATAAATAGGTAATATACAATTTCTTATTAATTATGTTTTACCCAAAGATCAGATATGCTGAATACGCACTTGTACATAATACTGATCAATAAATAACACGAAGTTCTTCAATTACATACATATTTCATGTTTATAACCGATTTTTATACATGAAAATATACATATGTATTTAATTTAATGCATATATATATTTAAAATACGCAGCCACTAATTAATTAATTAAAATAATGAATATTATGAATCATAGTTCTAATATTACTAAAAAATATTTGAAGAAAGTAGTACCTACTGAACACTAATCTTCTTACATATTGAGATTCACTTATGCCTATGTATTATGGTTCACAAGACATATTCCATCCAGTTAATGTCACTATGGGCCAAAATATTGTTGTCGCACTATTTTTGACGTGACAACGTCTTATAATTCGATGGAGCCGGCTGCACGCACGAAAAAAACATGACTCATGCGGCGTTACCTCGCTCTGAGGCGTTCCATTTAAGGTATGAAGTGCAAGCGAGAGCGCGGAACGAGCGACAAAGAGGCACAATCAGCCTCCGCGTTCGGCAACGTTCGACATCTGTCTCTCTCCTACTTGAGTGACCGATGCGTCCGCGTGGACAGCTGCTATACAATAATACATTTACATGTTTTCGTCAAGTATGAAGTGCAGTGAAAAGTGAATGTGGTATCAATTGTTTATAGCAACAAGTATTTTCACAACATTACAGACAACCGATTTTTTTGTGTATACGCAAAACCTCTTACAACGACATCATTTATAATGACAAATTGGTTATAGGTAATGACCGAAAGTTAGTGACAATTTCGATGTTGCTTATAGAATTAACATCGGTTATTAAAACGAACCGGCTATTGAGACTAAATTATAGTGGTCCCTTCGATGTTGTTATAACAGATTTCTACTTAAAAACTTCGATGGTTTAACCAATACGAGTATTTATATAATTGGTAAAACCAATGGTCAATCAACGAAAAGTATGTTTAATTTGCACAATTCACTAGGTATCATTGGTTTGAAAAATCAACTGGATGATTTTTAAACAATTTTAGAATTGCATAGCGACAAGTTGATCAGTAAAATACTTACATAAAGTATAACCTGTATAACAAATAAATGATATAAAAATATATGTATCCTAGTTTAAATATTTAATTCAAATAAAAAATTGGAATGAAATTGATGGATTGTAAAGATTTTTGAAGAAAGTTACGTTACGTTTGTCAAACGTTATTATAAATTATTATAAGCTTCGATCTCAAGGGAATGCAACGTGCAATTAAGTATGCGGACAATCCTGTCTTGGACCACCAAATCAATTGAGATACTTTTAAAGAGCTGTCAAAACGTGACATCCTCATTATTTATATGAGAAAATGATTTTTGACGTCACAACTCATTTACAATCCATTAACTAAATTGCTATTGATTTAAAAGGTTAATAAGACCAGAAAATATACAAATTTTCTAACTATAATGAGTTTTAAGCTTGTGTCAGTAGACAAATAATTTCAATGTATGTAGTTCATTTTGTCTTAACTCATTAACACAAAAAAAAATCAGATACTTATTAATGTTAGATTTATATTTTTGTGCAACACCACAATAGTGATAAATTAAGTTTTTAACAAAAAAATAGAACCGACTTCAAACGGTAAAAAATAAAATTGTTCAGTACCTACTTCTTCTTGCTTATGGTAATGACTCTTAAAACTATTTCTGGAGTCGGGCCCTTAGTAAATGTCGTACCATTCGTTCTAAATTGGCACCGACAGTACAGACAGTGGGACAGTACCTACTTCTTCTTGCTTATGGTAATGACTGTTAAAACTATATTGGAGTCGGTGCCCATTCAGAACGAAAGGTACACTATATTTACTAAGACAGGACATTTCACTAAGGGCCCGACTTCAAAAATAGTTTTAAGAGTCATTACCATAAGCAAGAAGAAGTAGGTACTGAACAATTTTATTTTTTACCGTTTGAAGTCGGTTCTATTTTTTTGTTAAAAACTTAATTTATTTCACTCTTTTTAGTAATTTTAATAATTCTGTATGTATTAGCATAATTGGAAAATTTTTCACTTAACTTCTAAACTTTAAACAGATTTACCTTTTATAATCATGTTTATCTAATAGCCATCTAAAAGTCTCAAAGACATACTATCAGTCCACCTGAACGTATAAATTAAAGAAAGAATTTGCTCTCAGCTCCTAAACGTCGAGGAGTTGTACCTTCAATCATCAGTTAAGCAACAGCAGGTGATAATTACCAGACATAAATATTTGTATTATGTTAAAAATATGACTAAAAGCATGTGTGTGCCTATTAAGTTTCAGTGTTTCCCTCGATTTCCCTAATATCACATCATCAGATTTTGACATGGTGACAGTTGGACCACCTCAGGAATGTAAGATTTCGAACAAAAAACCATTTATTGAAAGAATTTGCTCTCAACTCCTAACCGTCGTAGTACCTTCCATCATCAGTTCAGCAACATGATATGACGATAATTATACACAAATGTCTGTTTTGCTTTGTAAAAATATGAAAATCATTTGTTGTGCTATAAAATTTGAATGCTCCCTTCGATTTCTCTGGGATCCCCTCATCAGACTTTGACTTGGTGACAGTTGGACCATCTCGGGAATGTAAGATTTCGAATAAAAAACTATTTATTGAAAGAATTTGCTCTCAACTCCTCACTGTCGCAGTACCTTCCATCATCAGCTCAGCAACATGAGATGATGATTTCTATGCGTAAATATCTCTTATGCTTCAGAAACTATAAGAAAATCAATGTGTGTGCCTATAAAATTTGAGAGTTCCCCTCGATTTCCCTGGGATCCCATCATCAGATCCTGATTTGGTGACAATGGGACCACCTCGGGAGTATAAGCATACGAACAAAAAAAGAATTTTGAAAATCGGTCCACAAACGGCGGAGTAATCGGTGAACATATATAAAAAAAAAAAATACATACAGCCGAATACAGTACCTCCTTCTTTTGGAAGTCGGTAAAAATTTAAAATGAGATTAGAACGCTAATAATTTCTCACTTAATGTGACAGCATGTAATGACAGCAAGTAGCACAGCACACGACGAATGACAGTCAGTGACAGTACAGTGTATAGACAAAATTCATGGTTGATAGCAAAAAGGGCATAGATTAAAAAGGTATCGTTACATAGCCTCACCACGATTATTTTTCTGAGTGAGCTTGCTTAACGTACTGAGTTGTGGAAAGGTAGTTTTGTTCTGAACTGGGTTTAGTTTTGAGGTCATAAATATAAAAGGTTCATACAGCGAGGGTCTGTCCATGGCGGAAACTTCAAAATGTCGTATTTTTTCTCTCGCACACCAGTTAGAAGCCTTGGAGCAGGTGTTTTCAAGGGAATTGATGTCATCCGGACCTGTTCTGTTGCCAATGACTAACATAACCACCTGGAAATAAGACAAAATAGTTGTAAGGCTATGATATCTTCTTTAGCGATAATAGCTAAGTTAAGAGACCACTCTCTCGTGTGGGAACTATTAAATCACTGCACATTACTAAATTTGATACACAGTATAATCTCACTAATCTAGCACTATTAAAATCCAGATTATTATATCCAGGTGCCGGATTATTGGAATTTTAGGATTACTGGATTGTAGAGAAAAAAATAAAAAAAATCTTTTCATCGAGAGAATACACATAATGTATTAAATTTACATATACATTATTATGTAAATAAATAAATAAATAAATAACGCTTCACACTCATAGCCCCCCAGTAGGGTAGATATACCGTGTCGTGGGTGCCATGGACCCACACAAAGACAGAAACACAAACACCCAGACCGAGAACAGAAATTTTAAACTCATCATTCAAATTTCTGCTTCGCCGGGAATCGAACCCGGGACCCTCCGATCGGCAGTCCGGCATTGTAACCATTACGCCACGTGGGTTGTCGTAATGTAATTACAAAGGTTTAAAATAATCCTTAATTGAGGTCTGCTTTTGTGCAACTTGTAGTCCGACGACTACAAACTAGTCGTAATGTAATTACAAAGTTTTAAAATAATCCTTAATTGAGGTCTGCTTTTGTGCAACTTGGTAGTCCGACGACTACAAACTAGTCGTAATATAATTACAAAGTTTTAAAATAATCCTTAATTGAGGTCTGCTTTTGTGCAACTTGTAGTCCGACGACTACAAACTAGTCGTAATGTAATTACAAAGTTTTAAAATAATCCTTAATTGAGGTCTGCTTTTGTGCAACTTGGTAGTCCGACGACTACAAACTAGTCGTAATGTAATTACAAAGTTTTAAAATAATCCTTAATTGAGGTCTGCTTTTGTGCAACTTGTAGTCCGACGACTACAAACTAGTCGTAATGTAATTACAAAGTTTTAAAATAATCCTTAATTGAGGTCTGCTTTTGTGCAACTTGGTAGTCCGACAACTACAAACTAGTCGTAATGTAATTACAAAGTTTTAAAATAATCCTTAATTGAGGTTTGCTTTTGTGCAACTTGTAGTCCGACGACGCAGCGACCGGAGCCCTTAGTGTGAGTTAGTAAACGCGCAAACGTTACTTCTGCGTCAGAGTTAAAATTGGACAGATAGATCTTAACCTGAAAGGAATAAGGTCGATAATTAAATTCTTAACGCAAATGCGATAGTAACGTTTTTGCGTGTGCACATTTACACTATGGCCTCAGAGCGCATAGGCCGTAGAGGGGCGGGGAGGCGTGAGCGGAGGGTGCTCGATTATCGTACGTGCCGGATTAGCGACATTATACTGTACTTATTAATTTATGGTTGCTCCACAGTAAGGGGTAACATTGTATTGTAATATTTTAGTAAAATGTTTTCTAATATTTTATTACAAAGTTTTCTAACATTGGGTATGCCTCTAGCGTTGCCAGGCGTCCGGATAAAACCGGACATAGGTAGGCTTTTTGATTGCGTGTCTGGCCAAAAAAACGGTGACCGGCTTGTCCGGCTTTTGTTAGGCTTTTTACATTTCGCAAACGAGCGAGTACCAAGCGTGGCCGAGCGCCGAGCTTCGACTATCGGTCACCCCCGCAGGCCGCAGTGCCGCAGTTTTTGGTCGTACCTATTAATACTGAGACACAAAATCCTCAATTATGTAGGGTGTCCGGCCTTTCTACCCAAATGTCCGGCCAAGCTGGCTGGTCTGTCCGGCTATTAGGTTTGGCGACCTGGCAACCCTATATGCCTCAGAGTATTATATAGAATTACTTTTGCAATTGTATGTAATGTCTGGCAATCCACGATTGACCAGCATGGCCATTACGCCTTTAGTCCATAGTAATTCCAAATCTATGTCCTATCCTAGGATTGAATAAGAGCCATCTAGGCTTAAGTTTGAAACCATTAGGTGTATTCTGAGACATGCCTAAAATGCAACTCCAGAATTTCATTGAAAGTACTAAAAAACTACTGAACCAATTTTCAAAATTCTTTTTCTTGATAGGACGCTACATTATCAGCAATTAACAATGGCTACATTTCAGGGAGGATCCTAACGAAAATGACAATAAGTTTTTACACAAAAAAATAAAATACTTCAATACCTTTTTTACTAAAAATTTATATAATTTCACTCTTTTTAGTCATTTAAATTTAATAATTCTGTATTGTTTCATCATAAATGGATATTTCCACCTAACTTTTAAACATTAATGAGATTTACCTTTTATAATAATGTTAACCTGACAGTCATAAAGAATATTACCATTAGTCCATGTAAACATAATAATATGAATTTAGTAAAGAATTTGCTCTCAACTCCTAACTGTTGAGGAATTGAACCTTTAATCATCAGCTCAGCAATACGAGATGATAACTATATATAAATATCTGTTTTGCATTAGTAAGTACATAATATATGAAAATCAATATGTGCGCCTATAAAATTTTAGAGTTTCCCTCAATTTCTTTGGCATCCCAACATCAGATCTTGACTTTGTGACAGTTGGACCATCTCGGGAACATAAGTTTTTGACCAAAAAAACATTTATCTAAACTATTTTCTCTCAACTCCTAACCATCGTAGTACCTTCCATCATCAGCTCAGTAACATGAGATGATGGATAAAATACATAAATATCTATTCTGCTTCAGAAAATATGTATAAGAAAATCAATGTGTGTGCCTATAAAATTTGAGAGGTCCTCTCGATTTCTTTGAGATCCCATCATCAGATCTTGACTCTGTGACAGTAGGACCACCACAGAAGTATAAGCTTTTGAACAAAAAAAAAAGGGTTAAAAAATCAGGCCACAAACAGCGGAGTAATTGTGAACATAATAAAAAAAATACATACAGCTAAATACATTACCTCTTCCTTTTGGAAGTCGGTAATAATGTAAACTGAAATGTGTAGTCCACGAGGGCGGAGCCACATCTGCATACCATATTTTTCATAGATATCACAGTACTAACCTCCTTTTTATCCTTGTTCCTATCAATGTCCTTCTTCAAATACATCAGCACATCCAGAGATTCAGGTCTATTGGTGTCATACACCATGACAAAGCCCTCAGCAAACCCCAAATAGTGTCTCTGGAGCACTTGATTGGCTGTTAGCTGCATAGTCGGTGACTGGGGTGGACCTGTTTATTATAGTATCAATATATGAATACATGAAAAGAAAACTTTCGTCTTTTTTTAAATAATGCAGATAATGCAGTTAAAATGCACATGGGAGAGGAGCAGGAAATGCAATTTATTTATTACTTAATAATACTTAAAAATACATGAAATTTAATAAAACAAACACACAATAACAAGAGATACAAATTGATAGAGTCAAAAACACACTACCACCCATAAAAGTTCTTAGATAAGTACCTATATTTGAAGTGAAAACTTCTTTAGGGGCGTTGTGCACTTTTTTGGGATGGATAAAAAATGTTAAACTCGCGTCAGGACACATGGCCTGATCGAAAATTCGTAAGACGGAGGGGTGACAGCTGATGACGGCTCGACTGTCTATACAATGTAAAATTCGTTTATATCAAGTATTTAAAATATGGACATTGAGCAAAGTGCATCTATTAATGAAAAAAGTGATGAATAAATTATGAAAGAAAATGAGTGAGTACTTCATAAAAATACTAGATGAAAACCTACTGAAAATACTAGATGAAAAATAATACTTATAATAAAAGCCATTCGTGCAAAATTATTCCCTAACCATTCCAAAATATCAAAAATGCACAATGTTAATTTTCAAGTTTTCACTTCTGCCGGCACTACCGGAGTGCAACCCATTGTTTTTTATTTATTTTAGTAATGGAATCCCTCTCAAGATTATATATTACATAATAGCAGTACCAAGTAAAAACATTTGAATCCAATTTCATTATACAAAATTTATAGAATATTATACAAAAAATTTATGACTTTTTAATGTTGGTCAAATTTCGACCATGGTCCGGTAACTATCTGTTATTTTGAAAGTCAACATTATAATTATTTTTAGGGTTCTGTGTTTTTAAGATTCTCTTATATGTTATGTTATCGTGTTTGTCTGACTGCAAAGGCCCTTTTTAAAAGCTTTTATTTAACTTCGTCCATGTGGATTTTGGTATTAGTCATAATATGATGTTATGTAGCCTATAATTTTATTATATAGCTGTACACAATAAATGGGCTGTTCAACACAAAACGAATTTTCAATTCGAACCAATAGTTCCTGAGATTAGTGCATTCAAGCAAATAACCAAAGAAACTCTTCAGCTTTATATATAAGTATAGATAGATCCTACTAATATTATAAATGTGAAAGTAAGTTTGTTTGTTACTCTTTCACGCGAAAACTACTCAACCGATCATCATGAAACTTTGGACATATATTCTTGGTGTTATCAGAAGTAAAAAAGATACTTAAAAACACACACACACACATAGAACATGTTTGTAAACAATTAAATAAGTTTTCTTTTGCTTTATATAAATTGGCCAAAGTTGTAAGCAAAACGGCGGTTCTAAATGCCTACCATGCGTACGTAGGTGCAACATTAAGATACAGTATAATATTCTGGGGAAACGCGACTGGAATTCAAACTGTGTTTAAGGCTCAAAAAAAATGCATTGGAGCAAATGTCAATTACAACAAACGGATACTTGTAGGCCACATTTTCAAAATTTAAAAATAATGACCCTCCTTATACATTTACGAGATCTCTTTAATGGTCAAAACAGAAATCACAAAATATGAAACCCTTAAATCAAAAAGACATAACAGTAAATTATGTTCAATCGCTTCCAAAACATAACAATATAATAACAGTGTCTTTTGCATGGGACCAAAAATATAACTGTCTACCAGAATTCCTCAAAATTAAAACGGGCAACGAATTTAAAAAAGGACTTAAAACGTATTTACTGAAAAAGGCATAATTACTCAGTCACTGATTTCATAAACGATAAAACGGCATAAAGGGATACCATAAAAACCTGGAAGGTTTTTTTTCCGCCGGCTTTTTTTCCTCTCAGTGTACAAACACCCTGTGATATGGGTACCCAAAGCTGACGATCGGAACCGATACGAAATATAAATAAATAAATATTTTTATTTATAAAAGGCGCAATATGGGACTAATAAAAATAATAGTAAAATAGATGTAAATGTACATTTCGTAATTGTATTATAGTTTAGTTTTTTCCTTTTATATTTTTATATTTTTATCATTGTATATTTGCATACCTCATGAAGGTAAATATGGCGAACTAAATATATATATAAACAACTTTGTAAACACCCATATTTGTGCAAATAAATGTCTTTGTCTTTGTCTTTAAAAAAAATATGCGGGTGAAACCGGGGGGCACAGCTAGTATATAATAAAGACTAGGCAAGAACTAGCAAAGAGAAAGATCAGTTTTGTTTAAATCTTTTTGATTTATCTTTATTGTTGTGACACAAAAACGATGGGGTGTAAGTTTGATGTGTCTGTGCGTGTGTGCCTTTCTGTGGCAGGCATATAGCTCCACAACGGATGAACCAATTTTAATTTTGTTTGTTAGTGATTTACACTTATAGCTGCACACAAGAATTCCTAGTGCCCCCGCCCGTAAGAAAACACTCCGACCCTTAGATGCACACAACAATAAGGACAAAAATACCCTGACCAGGAAAAATCCATAAATCACATAGATGTCACTATTTAATGTTTATTTACCTTTGAAAAGAGAGACAGGTGCTAACCATAATTAATATTAAGTAAATAATAATATTTGTTTCGGACTAACCATAATGTGTAATATTTATACTTAAGAGCTGCATGAAAGCTTTTAAAGGAGCACAAGTTCATAGACATAGATTTGCTGCGCAAAGCTTTGTGCAAATAAGAAAAAACAAAAAAAAAACAATACTACTGTAGAAACCTTTAGACTCGCCTGTTAGCGGAGGCTCCAAGCCCGCTGTATCGTAAAAACAGACCCGTTCCTTCGTCCCGCGATCCGTTTCGATGTTGGCAACGTAAATATCTTCGATCGTGGGATAAAATGAAGACTTCAAACTAACATTCCCGTATATTAACTGCTCCAAAACTGCCGTTTTGCCAACGCCTTTCATACCGCAAACGACTACTTTGCTCGTCTTACCCATTTTTAGGCCAAAATTTGCATTATGCTGGGCTAGCGTTCCATTTAAAATACTTTATCTTCTAGTCTCAATTTTATATCTAGACTACTTAATCCAAGTTCCGCATGAATTCATTATTGTTTCTCTTGGATTTATTTCATTTTTGTAAACAAACAAACAAAACTGAATTTATTTCTTTTCTTAGAATTACTCTCGAATTTTTGTGTTTGTCTGGCTGGCTGTATAACGTAGCGTAGTGTTTAATTTCTCTATGGCTGGCTGGTTCAGGCTGGTCACAGAACACTAATACTCCTAGGCTGGTCCAGTCACAAAGACCAATAATCCTAAAGACAGCGGGTCGGTGCGTAGGGGTCGGTGTAACCACTTTTTTTTTTTTTTTTTCTTCAATGGCACCACGCGATTTGCGCATCGCCAACGGCAAAGCGAGGAAACAGGACGGAAAGTAAAAGAAATTTCGGAATTTGGAAAAAAAAACAATCAGAAGAGTTAATTAAGCTATATAAAAATTATATAACTAAATAATTAAAGATACAATATACAAAATATCAAAAAAGTAATAATAATAATAAAAACTATTCTAAAATATGCAACACTAAATATGAATATTATTTTCCAATATGAATGATGAAATGGTTCTATATACATTAATATTTTTACTGCTTAGGAGGCATGGCACAGAGGTTGGGAAAGGAATTTTAAGCAAAATAAGAGAAGCAACAAAGGAAGAATTGTCATATAATGGACAACCAAAAAATATATGATTTAAATCACCCACCTCAAATCCACAGGCACAGTTGGAACTATCAATCAAATGAAGTCTAGCAAGATGGTTGGGAGTACATGAATGGCCTAATCTCATTCTTATTAAGATGCTTGTAGTTTTTTTAGTGAGTATTATTTTTGAAAACCAAGGCTTGAGTGGAATATTTGACTGTATTTTGAAATAATGATTACCTTTTGTTTTACTTGTTTCTTCCCAAAGAACGTTCCATGATTTTCGGAGATGAATCCCAGGTAAAGAAGACAAGTCAGGTGCATAAATTTTGTAGGGGAAAATGTCACCACACTTCACCGCATCGTTTGCAAGATAATCTGCCTTATCGTTACCTTTAATTCCACAATGACTTGGTACCCAAGCAAAATCAATAGTAAAGTCTTGTAGAGAAGAAAGAAACAGTGAATTTTTTATTTCAAAGATGATAGGATGCTGCGGATTATGTTTAAATGGAGATTTTACTGACGCTTGAAGAGCACTTAAAGAGTCCGTAAAAATAATTGTTTTGTTCAGCTTCATTAGCCGTGCATATTCGACTGCTTTAAGTATCCCCATACATTCACCAGAGAATATTGTAGATTCTGGAGGTAGCCTTATTTTTTGGACAATATTGTATTGCGCGTGGTAGATGCCTACACCAACACATTCATTGACATTCCCTGTATGTTTTGATGCATCGGTATAAATATGATTAAAATCTGACCAATTATTATTTATCACGGAATTAAAATGAACATTTGCATTTGGGTCGTCTTTATGAATTCCTAGATCAAATATAATATTAATAGGATGAACCAGAGCATTATAACTATATTTAAATAAGGGTAGTACAGGAAATCTTTGTACAGGTGCCGAAAGAGATAAATATTTTTTGAAACTATTTACTAAACAAGGAACCGATTTATGAATCCAATAAGTAGAAGAATCTGTCAGATTGGAAAGAGTTTGAAGCTTTGGTAATAATGGATGCTCAGAATACTGTAGAGTTCGAAATAAATATTTATCGCTAAGCATTTGACGTCTTAAATTTAAAGGCGGCTCACAACACTCCACCTGTAATGCATTACGAGGGCTTGATTTCATAGCACCACTAATTATTCTCAAGCATTTAGATTGGATAGCTTCTAGTCGTTTGAATCCTGATATATTACCTGGCTCTAGGAGAAAAGTTCCGTAATCTAAGCGACTGCGAATCATAGAGTTGTAAATTAATCTTAATGAGGACGGATGTGACCCCCACCAAACACCAGTTAAACATCTTATCATATTGATAAGATTTTCGCATTTATTTGCAATAAATTCGCAGTGTTGCTGTCCAGTAAGCTTGGAATCGAGAATTACCCCTAAAAATTTAACATAAGTTTTAACAGGTATCGATATGTTACGGTAATGAATGTTAATACGTGGAAGAGATCGTTTACGAGAGAATAAAACAAGTGTACTTTTAGGCGCTGATAGTTGTAACCCATTTTTATTTAACCAAATTTCTAGTAAATCCAAAGCTGAAGATAGTGATGAACATGCGTCCATAATATTTTGACTCGACGAATATAAAAGTAAGTCGTCGGCATACTGTAAAATACTGACTGTGCTATTGAGTGACTGTTCTAAATCATGGGTGTAGATATTGTATAACAAAGGTGAAAGGACAGACCCTTGGGGAAGACCCTTCCAAACGGTTCTTTTTATTGTATTATAGGACTCATTAAAAGACAAATGTATTTGTCTTTCTGATAACATTTGGAGAATAAAAGCTGTAAATTTGTTAGGTACCCCTAAACTTATAAGTTTTTGTTTTAATATAGACGGAAGAACATTATCGTAGGCGTTATTAACATCTAGAAAAACAGCCAAAACGGAATGATTTTGTGTAAAAGCTAATCTAATATCTGTTGTTAATAAGCTCAGACTATCAATAGTACTTTTGCCCTTCCTAAATCCATATTGTGATTCGCTGAGTAATTTATTGCTTTCAATAAACCACTCCAATCTATTTTTAATTAAATGTTCAACAACTTTGATCAAAACTGAGGAAAGAGCTATAGGTCTATATGATAAAACATCTGAAGGGTTTTTATGTGGTTTTAAAATGGGAATAATTTCTTGAGCCTTCCATGATCTCGGGATGTCACCTGTTACCATAATAGTATTAATGATATCTAGATATTGAAATAATGTGATATCGGATAAATGGGTTATATACGAATATGTTATACCATCGAGGCCAGGACTAGAATCTTTAAGATTCTTTAAAACATTCTTTAGTTCTATCATAGTGAACTCTGAACTTAGACCAGTCGAATCAGTTTCATTAAATATAAACCTAGGTAATTCTAGAGGCACAAAAGGAGGAGCCAGATGGTCCAAAAATTCATTTGCTAAGCATTCTGTTAAACAGGAAAATGAGGATGGTAATGTATTAAATGATGACCGAAATCGTCTAATGTTACGCCAAACCAAGGATGGGGGAGTTTCTGGACTTAAAGACGAGCAAAAGTTACTCCAGCTCTGTTGCTTCTTTTGTTTAAAAAGCATTTTAGTAGATTTTATTGCGTTAATGACCAAAAAAAAGTTTTTATTATTCATATTGCTGTTGTAATTTGCTTCAGCAGCTTTTCTTTCATCAATGGCCCGTGAACAATCTTTATCCCACCATGGGGGAGAAGGAATAAACGACTTTTTACTATTTTTACTTGGGAATATCTTATCAGCTGTTTCGATGATAGTTTTAGCTAGAACTTCTGCACGTTGGTTAATTGTGCCAAAATTTTTGTTTTTCATATGCTTTTCTACAGTAGAGCTAAAGAGTTTCCAGTGGTTTTCAGTCAAACTGTTAATATTATGACGTAAGCGAGAAGATCTTTTGTAATTATTACATGAGAAGTAATTTTTGGGTAAGGAAATAGTGATAGGAAAATGATCACTTCCATAAGATGAGCCAAGAACCGTCCATGATAGTTTTGATGCTAAATCAGGTGTGCACACAGTTAGATCAACAGCACTACAAATTTCATGAGGGCCTGTACGGCGAGTTGGAAGGCCTGTATTTAAGACACATAAATTCGTAAAATCTAATACATCCAATAGAAGCTCTCCGCACTGTGTAGAAATAGAACTCCCCCAAGATTGATGATGACAGTTAAAGTCGCCCATTACAACAAACGGTCGAGGTAGATAATCAAATAGAGCCTTTATTTCATTTATTATAAGTGGACTAGGTCTGGGAATATATAATGATACAAAACATATATTTTTAATAATTATTGCTAACATCGAAAAATCATTACTGTGGGACGGAAGAGAGACAGTGGAAAAATTAAGGTTGTTTTTAATTAGTATGGCAACACCGCCATACCCGTCAGAACGGTCTTGTCTGTCTGACACATTGAAAACCTGATATTTTGAAAATAATATCAGGTTTATGCCAAGTTTCAGATAAAGAAATTAAGAAAGGTTTATATGTATTTATTAAAAAGATAATTTCGCTTTTTTTATTCATCAAACTCCTACAATTCCACTGAAGGACCTTGCTGTCCATCATTGAAACTATAGCTGTTTGATAATACATTTTTTAAAGGAGCAGCGTTGGGCGGTAAACGGATGTTATACTGAGATAAAATAGTAATAAGTGCATTAATAATTTCAGAAAGAGATGGAGCTGAAGCAGCTGCATCACTTCCTTTAGATGTAAAAATAGTACCATTATCAGTTGAATGAAAATTATTATGATCTTTAATTATTTGCTCATGAGCTTTACGATCATAACCAATTGAATTACTCGAGTTAGGAGCGTGTCGAGGCAAAAACATGGTTTTCTTATACGATACAGCTTGTGTATTTGGATTAGAAGTTTTTATGTTGGATGAAATTAAATTATGACTATTGTTTGAGGAAACAGCGCTAGCGTACGACTTTGTGATTGGCGGATGAAGTTTTGAAGCCTCTACATAAGAATTACAGTTTTGTGACATGGAAAGCTTTATTTGTTTTTGTCTATTTAATTCAGGACAATTTTTACTGTTAGCAAAATGAGAACCAAAACATATGCAACAACTAGGGTTTTCTTCACCTATAGAACAAGAATCACCTGGATGCTCTTGACCACACTTGTAACAACGAGGTTTAGACCTACATTGCAGTTTTGTATGGCCATAGCGGCAACAATTGTAGCATTGTATCGTGGGGTAAATATATAACTCAACAGGAAGAGCATTATAGCACATAAAAATGTGTTTTGGCAAGACCTGTCCATCGAAAGTTATAACCACTGACTGTGTTGGTTTCCACGTTACAGAACCATCAATTAAACTCTTGACTTTATAATTCAAACGTCTAACTTTCAGTATCTTGCCGTGGCCAAATGGAGTTTGGATATTTTCTATAATTTCCTCTGGTGACCACTCAGGTGGAATTCCTCTAACTATACCCAATTTTGCTACATTGTATGAAGGGATGAACGCCTTCATATTACTGTTAGTGAGACATTCACTAGTTACAAATAAGTTAGCATCTAAATAAGTAGAAAAGGCAAGAGACATTCGGTTTCTCCCAATTCTTTTTAGACTACCATCAACTATGCTTGAAAACTTGTTATTTTTTAAGAATTTACCAAAGGTAATAGGGTGAAGTGTGGCTCCATCATTCGGCGAGGATGTGATTTTTTGGACATGAACTATAAAAGGGGCTGCATCTGTTTCATTATATAATTTTCTAAACACTTGTTGCGGTTCTGACATCTTAGAATCTGTATTTGTCGACATGGTATGATTAACATCAGAATTAATTGTATTTTCTATATTACCAACTGTGCCTGTATATTGAGGGAAAGTGTTAATACTACTAATTTCAGAATCATTATCTTCATCTTGGCATTGACAACCAATGTTTGGTTGGTTGCCAAGATGTTTTCTCTGTTTTTTGTTACAATTCTTACACATTTTCTTTTGGAATTTCCTTTTCCCTGTAACAACTGTGGATGACCCATCTGTGTCAAAAGCCGATTCGTCATTCTCACAATAATCTATAGTAACAAAATTTGCCGCCTGAGGGACCGTTCCCCCAGGGTCAGGCGGATCATTCATGTTGATGTGAAAATATTTACAAACTACTTACCAAAACTGCTGATATATACACAAATTAATATATTTACAAGTTTTAATAGAATTAAACTACTATATACACTTATCTGATTGATTTAAAGGAAATAATTAAAATTTTAAGTTGGAGCCAAAAAAACTCGACCGCCCTTTTTTAAGTTTCCCGCGCTTTTTTCGATACCTACCGTGTAACCACTTTGTTGGCGTCTCTTTTTCGCAGCCAGTGTTACCCACTTATCATATTTTCCCCCAAATTTGGTAATGTACAATATCAAGCAAGTAAACTATAAATATTGGCAGACCAAACTGTGAAAGGATTTATATGCTTGTGCATTATGGTTGGTTGTTTGTGAGTTTAGATTGGTTGACTGGCATAAAGTTAATTGGGTCAGCAAATTACAGGACATACATATAGGAGAAAATAAAAGACAAATACAAAGATTTTTAATGGCACCAATATGGGTGTTTACAAAATCTGTTAATACATATTTAGTACGTCATATTTACCTTAATGAGCTATGCAAATATTACAAAGATAAAAGTAAATACTTAGTTATAACGGAATATATAAAAATGTACATTTGTATCAATTTTATTATTATTTTTCTTCTCTTTATCCTTTTGGTCAATAAATGGCTTTCAAAATAGACCGAACAAATTCGGAATTAAATTGATGGTTGCCAGTCAATACGTCCAGTGGCCTGAATCCATTTATTTTCGGCAAGAGCGTCAGTTGGAAAACTGAAAAAAATATGACAGCAACATGAGATGAAATTCGTCTGGTAAACTTCTCATAATGTCTAATACAAAATGTATGGAGTATCTTTTTATAGTAGCTGTGTGAGTGAAATTTAATATGTCGGGAAAATGCTCATAACGTGCACCCCAGGCGCGGTCCCAGGTGGGGGGGTCACAGGACATGACCCCCCCCCCCCCAATCCGTCAGTCATGCGTACATGGAAGGTAAAACAAGCGAATTTGAGACACTTCTTCCCTCAAATTTCTTGGCGACCCTCCCCCCAAAATTGAAGGCTGCGACCGCGCCTGGTGCACCCAGCCTATAACATTTTACTGGTCTCCACTTAAATAGTTATATATAAACAGGGGGTATTTGAGCCTCCCGCTTGAAATGTAACTAACTACTAATGAGGTAACGCATAATCTTTGATATTATTATTGTCACTGTTTTTGTTAAAAATAATTATATTTAAATAAGATGGTTAATTTTTTACTAATACGGGGAGGATATTTTGATTCGAGATCTGACAACACAATTTCGAATTTGACAATGTTTGAAATAAACAAATATAAGTTTATTTTCACGAATTTCACTATATTTACGTTGAATGACTAGTTATAAGACAAAAGTAATTAAATATCTATATATAAACAATACATATTTAGTACATTTTAAAGAGAAGTATTTAACTTACGCGTAAAATGTAATACCTTCCGGCAGCCTTCCTGTTTACGCTCACTGCGGCTCTTACAACCTAAAATACTGCAGCTCACCATATTATGGAACTAGAAAAATGTTATTTGCTTTTAATACAACACAATTCACGGTACGTTCACACGGAGACACGATTTGCCGAATCTTATTTTCATCGGATCTGGAAAAACCGAATGTTGTATTCACACAGCACATCTTGCTTGGCCGTATCCGACGGCCTCGTATCGGGATCTCGTGTGAACTCACCATCCGGCTTTTATTAGCAAGAGCGCGCACAGTTCCTCACGTTGATTTGGAAGCGATGGACGTGAACAGTCTTGCTATACTATACTGGTATTATCGCCGTCAGCGTCGTAGAAAAAGATTGTGGTTAAACCCAATAGTACAAAGAAGATCAACAGTTGGTGCCTTTACAACTCTAATGCAGCAGTTAAGAAATGATCCACAAAAATTTTTTAACTACTTTAGAATGACTATACCTACATTTGATAATCTTTTGAAAAAAGTGGAAAAAGATTTGAAAAAGCGTGATACAAATATGTGGAAAAGCATTAGACCAGAAGAAAAATTAGCGATATGTATAAGGTAAGATTGAAATACTGTATTTTATTATAATTAAATTATTTATTAAAAATATGATTAAGATATTATAGACAATCGCTTGGTAGGTACACAGTTTGAAGTTTCCCAACTACATATTATGAAAGTCTGGTAAATCAGAAGCATTCGATTGAATACTTTGAGACTCTGGTGATGCTTGGTACTGCGATGTAAAATAGCCTTGTGATTGTGCCACATTTGGTTGATAGTTGTATGTTGATGAGTGTGCAGGAGACCATTCATTTCGGTTCTTTATATTTTGCAATAAATTTAAGACGCCTGATTGAAATTCTAATGTTTGATTATCGTTTAGCGTTGCCAATGATGGAAGTAGACTTTTAAAGAAAAACAAATTACGGTCTTCTTTCATTTCTTCTTTCTTCTTGCATTCCATTTGATAATCTATAAACTCACTCATTTTCTTATCAAACACGTTTAAATTCTGCCTCGATGGTCTGCTTTTTTTTCTTTTCGAACCACCTACTAAATTTTCATTATTACTTTCTTGTTGACTTTCATCTGTAGCATCTTGATTATTTGCGACATCTTCATTGTCCAGAGCCATCGCACTGTCATGGGTAACATCTGATGTAACTGTAGCGGCTGTACTATCGTCTGCTGGGTTTGGTGTAACAATAGTTGCACTATCATGTGTGTCAGCTGGCGACACAATTTTTTTTAAGAACAACATTTGACGATGATAAACGTAGGCTCTCGGACATGTCGCAGACGATCCTGATTTTTTTGATTTCTTTTTCTCATTAATACTCCTCATCCAGCTGTCTCTAATATTAGTCCACTTCTTTACGATCGATTTAGCTGAAAAATATAATTAAATTTACTTGCAGATATATGGCTTCTGGGTGTTCATACAAGGATTTACATTACGCCTACCGAGTCGGAGTGTCTACGATCAGTAACATTATTAAGGAAGTAACGAATGCTATTTGGAACAATTTGCATGGGGAGTTTATGACATTACCCAACACAATATCTGACTGGGAATATATCGCCAATGGATTTAATACTAGAGCAAACTTTCCCCATTGCATTGGTGCAGTGGACGGTAAACATATTAGGATAAAAAAGCCAAACAACAGTGGTTCCATGTTTATGAATTACAAAGATTTCTTTTCCATCGTATTATTAGCAGTGGTTGATTCATATTATAAATTTACATACATCTGTGTGGGCTCGTATGGAAAAGAATGCGATTCGACAATATTCAAGGAGTGTACTTTTTGGAAAAAACTAATAGATGGTGATTTGCAATTACCGGCAGCATGTCCACTGACAAACGATTCCGATTTATCGATTCCGTTTGTAGTAATAGGCGATGAAGGTTTTGGCTTGCATCAACATTTGATGAGACCTTACGGCGGAAACCATTTGGATAGAAACAAAAGAATATATAACTACAGATTAACCAGAGCTCGACGCTATGTTGAGTGCGCCTTTGGGATATTAGCTAACAAGTGGCGAATATTTCATCGTCCACTGGATGTTGATACCAGCACAGCAATATCGATTGTAAAGGCTTGCACTGTACTTCATAATTTTATAATAGATATGGAAGGTGTACAGTCGAACATAGAAACAACAAGCAATGTATCATCAGTGGTTAACGTGTTCACAGATGCAGCCAATGAACAAAATAGTACACGAGGTGGACGATGTGCTAATGTTATACGATCTGAATTCACAAATTATTTTATTTCTACAGCAGGAGCTGTGCCTTGGCAAGACGAATCAATCTAACGTTAATTTTGTAACACACTGCTAATGTACAAATACTTAACCTGTTTACTTTAAAAAATTACAAACTTACCATAATCCTGCCTGTTTTTCTCCTCCATTTCTTCAAAATCTTCATTCAAATTTATACATATTTCTCGCCAGCCAGCAGTTCTCAAGTTTTTATCCTTGTATATTTCGAGAGTTTTGTCCCATAAAACTGGCCGATTTTGGACAAGAGAAATTAAATTTTCAACGTTTATATTTTTCGTCGTCATAGCGAGCGGTCAGTCAAAGCGGGCGAAAAGAACTGGCGACTGGCTGGCAAGCGCACGTGCAGTGTGTCCCTCCCGCCCACCCCTCCTTCCCAGCTTGTGCGACGCATTCGGTTTCAAGATCCGACAAAAAACCGAATCTACCCCTGCGTGTATCGTATGAACGCATGTATTGAATGCCCTATACCACTGTATCGGATCTGCATTTTGCAGTATCGCCGGATCGGTTTGTAGTCGCAAAATCGGATGTCAACTTCAGCAAGATTCGGCTTTTTTGTCGTGTCTTGAAACCGAATGCATGTGTGAACTCCTTCATTGAAATACTTATGCCACTAAACCGAATCCTGCAAAAAACCGATTCGGTAGAGAAACACTCGACGCCGTGTGAACGTACCGTCACAGCTGTGAGAATCGATTTTAACACATAAATATTATAAAACAACAATGTCACCCCGACTTCCACAGTTTGCCTGCCACATAATTAAAGGGCACTGTCAAAATATGTGGTTACACCGAAAAGGACAGAAAATCTCGCTCCCATCTCTTTTTAACAAGTTCTTTAAGTATATTTCGATCTCGCTTTAGCGTGCCGTAATGAAAATATGCCTCTGTCTATAGTACGTAAGTACATTATTCTTAGTCTAAGTCCAGTCAGTATATACAAATGTACTCTGTGGGCTGGTCACTTCACTTCACTTCACTCACATCCTAATGCTTTGATAATCCGTAAGGGGGATTCGTTCCTCATTGTCCTAATGGCACTTCACTTCCGTCACCGTCAGAGCTTCACAAAGACCAATAATCCTAAAGACAGCGGGTCGGTGTAACCACTTTGTTGGCATCTCTTTTTCGCAGCCAGTGTTACCCACTTATCATATTTTCCCCCAAATTTGGTAATCTACAATATCAAGCAAGTAAACTATAAACATTGGCAGACCAAACTGTGAAAGGATTTATATGCTTGTGCATTATGGTTGGTTGTTTGTGAGTTTAGATTGTTTGACTGGCATAAAGTTAACTGGGTCAGCAAATTACAGGACATACATATAGGAGAAAATAAAAGACAAATACAAAGATTTTTAATGGCACCAATATGGGTGTTTACAAAAGCTGTTAATACATATTTAGTACGTCATATTTACCTTAATGAGGTATGCAAATATTACAAAGATAAAAGTAAACACTTAGTTATAACGCAATATATAAAAATGTACATTTGTATCATTTTTATTATTATTTTTCTTCTCTTTATCCTTTTGGTCAATAAATGGCTTTCAAAATAGACCGAACAAATTCGGAATTAAATTGATGGTTGCCAGTCAATACGTCCAGTGGCCTGAATCCATTTATTTTCGGCAAGAGCGTCAGTTGGAAAACTGAAAAAAATATGACAGCAACATGAGATGAAATTCGTCTGGTAAACTTCTCATAATGTCTAATACAAAATGTATGGAGTATCTTTTTATAGTCTGTGTGAGTGAAATTTAATATGTCGGGAAAATGCTCATAACGTGCACCCCAGGCGCGGTCCCAGGTGGGGGGGTCACAGGACATGACTCCCCCCCCCAATCCGTCAGTCATGCGTACATGGAAGGTAAAACAAGCGAATTTGAGACACTTCTTCCCTCAAATTTCTTGGCGACCCTCCCCCCAAAATTGAAGGCTGCGACCGCGCCTGCTGCACCCAGCCTATAACATTTTACTGGTCTCCACTTAAATAGTTATATATAAACAGGGGGTATTTGAGCCTCCCGCTTGAAATGTAACTAACTACTAATGAGGTAACACATAATCTTTGATATTATTATTGTCACTGTTTTTGTTAAAAATAATTATATTTAAATAAGATGGTTAATTTTTTACTAATACGGGGAGGATATTTTGAATCGAGATCTGACAACACAATTTCGAATTTGACAATGTTTGAAATAAACAAATATAAGTTTATTTTCACGAATTTCACTATATTTACGTTGAATGACTAGTTATAACACAAGAGTAATTAAATATCTATATATAAACAATACATATTTAGTACATTTTAAAGAGAAGTATTTAACTTACGCGTAAAATGTAATACCTTCCGGCAGCGGCGGCAGCCTTCCTGTTTACGCTCACTGCGGCTCTTACAACCTAAAATACTGCAGCTCACCATATTATGGAACTAGAAAATTTTATTTGCTTTTAATACAACACAATTTACAGCTGTGAGAATCGATTTTAACACATAAATATTATAAAACAACAATGTCACCCCGACTTCCACAGTTTTGCAGAGTAACTTTGCAGTAGAAGACTATTTCTTCAGTATTTAGGCCGATTAAGATAAACAACTTTCATATGATCCAAGACATCTTTATTCGTACATGGGAAGAGGAAGGAGTGACAATGACAACTGTCTGTCTTAGTGTACTACTTATAAAATAGACATTGCATAGAGTTTTACATACATAAAATACTTTAACACCCCCTCTCAATGTCTATTTTCAAACTCCTATAGTTCACATTATTCATGAACTAATCTAATAAAAAATTACAATAAAATATATTTATACTGACAGACATATATATATACATAACACACCAGTTATGTCATTTAACTAACATACACACATTTTTAAATTCTGTTACAACAACAATCTATATTATTATAAAACATTTAAGTTATTTGTAAAATTTACATGTTTTATTACACACAACGGTTTCGTTAAAACATCTGATACATTTTTATCAGTAGAGATATACTCTATATGAATATTAAACTTTTTAACAGAATCCTTTATAAAATGAAATTTAATATCAATGTGTTTTGTTCTTTTACTATTTTCATTACAGTTTATCATTCTGATAGCACTTTGATTATCAACAAGTAAAATGGTCTCAATTTCAAATGGATAAAAGTTTGTTAGTATACCTTTTAAATATAGAAGTTCCGCTGTTGACATTGATGCTGCTACATATTCGGCTTCAGCTGATGACAGTGAAACAGTGGACTGCTTCTTCGAAAACCATGAAATTAAATTATTACAATAAAATATAGTACCACCACTTACACTTTTTCTATCTTCTTTGTCAGTGGCCCAATCTGCATCAGAATACGCAATGAGACTCTTAGGTTCATTGGACTTTGTATAAGTTAAACATTTGTGCATAGTTTGCTTTAAATACCTTAAAATACGTTTACCTGCTTTCCAAAGTCGACTTGTAGGTCTATCTAAAAATTTACTTAAATATGAAGTTGCAAAAGTAATATCTGGTCTTGTCGTTACTGATATATAATTTAAACTGCCAATTAATTCTCTATATGGTACATTTATTATTTCTTCTCCTTCTGATATATCTAATATTTCTTTTTCCATATGTGTTTGAACTCCTTTACAATCCTCCATACCAAATTTATTTAAAACTTTCCTTATTAATTTCTCTTGCTTGATTTTAATACAATTTTTGTCTCTATATATTTCCATACCTAGATATTCTTTTATTTCACCTAAATCCTTCGTATTGAATTCCTTTTTAAGTTTACTTATTATATTTTCTCCTGATCCTAATACTAATATATCATCCACAAAAATTAATACCCATGTTTCTTTATTATAGTATAAGCAAAAATCATGTTTTGATTGCTTGAGATTATTGTCCAAAAAGAAATTATGTATCTTTTCATTCCAGCATCGTGGTGCTTCTTTCAGACCATACAAAGCTTTTCTTAATCTTAGAACTTTACCTTCTTCAATTCTTACTCCTTGTGGACATTTAATATATACTTCATTATTAAGATCTCCATTCAAAAAAGCTGTGGGCACATCTAATTGTCTTAATGGTTTATTTTCTTGAACTGATATGCTCAATAATAGTCTTACCGTTGCTAAACGAGCTACTGGTGCATACACATCATAAACATTTTCTTCTTGAAATCCTTTAGCAACGAGTCTAGCTTTCTTTGTCCCATCTGTTTTTGTTTTGAATATCCACTTAGTATCTATTGCCTTCTTATTCTCAGGTAAGTAAGCTGATTCCCATGTTTTTAATTTCTTGAGTGAATCTATTTCACTATTTATAGCTTTCTTCCACTCTTCATCTTTCATAGCTTCATTAAAACTTTTTGGAGTTGGTCCATGTAATGTATTTAGACAATATACTATATTACAGTCTTCAAATTCTTCATAATCTTCTAGATATGCAGGTTTTCTTCTGTTTCTCCTTGGTCTAGTATAAACATTCTCTTCACTATTACATTCTCTTATATTTTCATTTTCTACTTCCCTTTCTCTGACTTTTTCTTTATCTTCTTCTTTGCTATAAACCTCTTCTACCTCATCATTTTCATATCTACATTGATTCATGTATTTTGTATCATCTTTATCCTTAATATCTGTATAAATTATATCGGTCTCATCAAATCTAACATCCCTCGATATTATGATCTCGTTTTTCTGTGGATCCCATAAACGATATCCATTAGGAGAATAACCAACCATACGAGTTTCTTTAGCTCTTTGATCAAATTTTCCTCCTCTAGGTAGTATAACAGCCCAACACTTTGCACCAAAACATCTTAACTTACTTAAGTCTCTTTTGCCAATAAACATCTCTTCAGGTGTTTTGAAATTAATGCATGAAGATGGACATCTATTTAATTGATATGCTGAACATCTTATAGCTTCACTCCATAAATGAGTAGGAAGGTTTGTTTCAGTTAATTGAGTACGTGCTTTATTATATAATGTTCTATTCATTCTCTCTGATACTCCATTACTTTGAGGTGAGTATGATGTTGTATATTCTATTTTTATACCTTTATTTTCACAATATGACTCAAAATTTCTATTCTTTAACTCTGTTCCGTTATCACATCTAATTCTTTTAACTCTTACGTCTTTTTCATTTTCTAACTGCTTAATATAGTTAATTAATTTTTCACTGGCTTCACTTTTACTTTTTAACAAATTTACTACTACAAAATGAGAATAATCATCAATTATTACCTGATAATATAAATCTCCATGTATTCCTTTCGTTCTAGCTGGTCCAGAGATATCTGTATGAAGTAATTCACCTATAGCTTGAGATCGGGGTTGCCTTACCGATTTAAATGGTAGTCTTGTCGCTTTACCCAGCATACACGGTTCACACGTTCTTTTACTGACTGGAAGTTTTAAAATGTTTAAGCTATGCCTATTGACATGACCTAGTCTTCTGTGCCATAAATTATTAGTGCTTACATCAGGATGACAATGTAATGATTTATTTTTTATTGAAGCTTCTGTAACCAACATAAATAAGTTTCCATTACGTTCACCAGTTATATAGGACTTAGAATTGTTCTTAAGAATTTTCACAGAATTTCTACAAAATTTAACAGTATTATTTCTTAAAATTCTCTGAACTGAAAGTAGGTTATAAGATAAGTTTTTGACAATAAGTGCTTCTATTACAATTTCTTTTCCCTTGCAAAACAAATTTAAAGTTCCCCTTTTGTTACTTGTAATAAAGTCCCCATTAGCAACATAAATCTTAATATCTTTGTCTAACGTCACAATATTTTCCATACAATCAATATAATCCTGTTTTATTAAATGTTCAGTACAGCCCGAGTCAATTACCCATTCAATTCTACATAAATTATTAGTTTTATTACATACCATACTATGCTGTTCTACATTAGTACGAGTATCTGCGTAAAACATACATTCTTTCTCTGTTTTTGCTGCTCCTGAATAATTTTCTGAAGATTGCCTGGATTGATAATTAGGGCGCCTTTGAAATGAACCTCGCCTTTGTCCGCGTCCTAGACCTTGACTTCTATATGTGAACTGAGATTTACAGTTAACAGCAATGTGGCCTTTTCGTTGACATTTATAACACGTTATAAAAGCTGTCTTATTCTCCGGAACATCTCTTGAGCTTAGCTTGAGCTCTTCATCTAATAGTCTCGCTATTACATCAGACATTTTTAAATCTTCTTTATTTAGTGTTTCGATAGCCGTGATTACAGTTTCATACTTAGATGATAATCCAATAAGTAAATAACAGATCTTATCGATTTCAGTAAGTTTCTCATTATTATTTTCCAAATCTTCTACAATTGCATTAAATTTTTGAAAATAATCTTCTAATTTATCCTTTTCACCGCATTTAATACTTAATAGTTGACGCCGTAAATAGATTTTCGATAATACTGACTTTCTTTGAAATTGATCTTTTAATTTTTCTATCATAGCTTTACTACTTAGGCATTCTTTAATAATATTTAAATGAGTATCGGTTAAGCATGCAATAATAATGGACTTCGCGATTGCATCTTGTTTCGTAAAATTCTTTTCGACTGTATTATCCGATATTTCACATTTTTCTGTATTTATACAACATAACACTCCTTTTTCTTCTAAAATCGCTTTTATTCTAAATAACCAATTGTTAAAATTATCCGCTTTCAATACAGGTAAGTTTTGTAAGTGAGACGCCATTATGGTATTTTCAAAATTATTACGTTAAAATTACTAACAATTATTTTCCTTTATTTCTTCAAAATATGGCTTGCGAACATTTTCTTTCTCTGGGCCCATAACCTTTTGCAGAGTAACTTTGCAGTAGAAGACTATTTCTTCAGTATTTAGGCCGATTAAGATAAACAACTTTCATATGATCCAAGACATCTTTATTCGTACATGGGAAGAGGAAGGAGTGACAATGACAACTGTCTGTCTTAGTGTACTACTTATAAAATAGACATTGCATAGAGTTTTACATACATAAAATACTTTAACAGTTTGCCTGCCACATAATTAAAGGGCACTGTCAAAATATGTGGTTACACCGAAAAGGACAGAAAATCTCGCTCCCATCTCTTTTTAACAAGTTCTTTAAGTATATTTCGATCTCGCTTTAGCGTGCCGTAATGAAAATATGCCTCTGTCTATAGTACGTAAGTACATTGTTCTTAGTCTAAGGAGCTTCACTTCACTCAGTTTTTTTTCTTTGTTTTTTTTATAATTTCGTTTTACGGCATTGGATAAAAATCCTTTCAACCATTCAATATTTACTTTTCAATTTTAACAATGGCGTCGCAAACTCTGTTCATATTGCCAGCGTCAAGTAAAATTTTTGCATCACTATAGTCGCAGAAAAAAGTCAGTTAGTATTCAGGTATCAGTCAGTCTAGTCAGTCAAAATTCAAATGTTCAAGTAATGTAATGGCTACTTTACCAAAACATGTTTTCGTACTGTTATTTTATTCACAACACTCGTGCACTGTCATTAACCTATATCCAGCAAAATGGTATCAACTTTATCCGATATAACACAAAAATACATTAAGAAAATGAAAATAAAACAAGAGCACAACTCAGACTTCCCGCCAAAACTCCTTTTTTTTTCTTTGGATACGCTACAATGACATTGACAGTTCTTGTTTATAATAGATATGACACTAGTTAAGGATAGGCCGCAGCCAGGGTGAAATCAGCAAGTCGAAACATTATTTTCACAATATAATAGAAAACCTAAAGGGCCGATTACATTGGCACGCATGCAGGGTCCGATTTAGCATACAATGCGGGTTATCTCTTGAGTTGGTACTTTTTTATAATGTACTCAGATAAGCAATGTATGCCAAATCGGCCCCTGCAAGTTGGCCAATGTAATCGCCCCATAAGCTGCACCACATTTTCACAAGCTTAGAAATACTATATTACAGTTTGATTGAGTAGGAAAACATTAAAGATTGTTTTTCCTTTTTATACTAGTAATTAACAGAGATCTACAAAAATGCGATGTACAAAAATTCCATCGGACACGTTCTAGTAAAGTAGCCATCGCTTTACTTGAATGTTGGACTGACTATACTGACTGACTACTGACGACTTACTTACTGACTTTGTTATTACTTCGTCCAGTTTCATTGAAACTGGCAAAAAATTGATGCAAAATTATACTTGACGCTGGCAGTATGCACAGAGTTTGCGATGCCATAATAAAAAAAAAAAATGACATTGCATTGACAATTGACAACACAACAAAATAATAACATTAATAACCATGGCGGTATCAGAAGCAGATTCGGAAATTATGAAAAGCGATAAATATTCCATACTCTTGCCCACATATAATGAAAGGGAGAACTTGCCGATTATAATATGGCTTATAATAAAATATTTAGACAACAGGTAAGTCCTAATTTTGATGAAAGTTCTGTGGCAAAATATTTTTATCAGGTTTGCATGTTTTTACTTTCATCTTCAAACTTTTGCAGTGGATACGATTATGAAGTGATAATAATTGATGATGGAAGTCCGGATGGTACTTTGGAAGTAGCAAAACAACTGCAAAAGTTGTACGGATCGGATAAAATACTATTACGTCCGAGAGAAAAAAAACTAGGACTTGGTACTGCTTATATCCATGGCATAGAACATGCGACTGGTAACTTTATTATAATCATGGATGCGGATTTAAGTCATCACGTAAGTTGGATATAAACCATTAAGCAATTGAAACCATAAATTTTTACTTGTGTTATGCTATTCGAAATAACCTCATTATTGCTAATTTAATTATCAATACTGTCTTAGGACAGAGCTTCTATATAGCTGTCTGAAAATATTTTTGTCTAAATGTAAGCAAGCGTAAAGTTCTTAGATGGCTGAATGTTAAGAATGACTGGATCTAAAATTACATACATGCTATTATATTCTTATTTATTTACAAATTAAAATACTTGTATGTTGTCGTACCATTTTTTATTAATGACATCTAACAAGAAATTGTTTGCCTAGCAATCAAAGACACGTCACATGCTAACAGCACCCTACAAACAACAGAATTCAAAATATTTGCTGCCTTACTTTCATTTTTGTTAGTAGACCAATAACAGCCAAGTGGCTAAGACACCAGTTTCCCATGCAGAACCCCAAATTTCAATCCTGATACACCTCTGATGAAGAAATTTTGTCACAAGCATATTAATGCTGCTCCACAGGGGAACCTTGTATTATTTTATCACAATTTACCATCCTATTGTATGTAAAAAAAGCTGTGTATGTTATTTTCTCCATCTCTATTTTGTATGTCTGAAAATTTCATAAAAATGGTTCTCTTCTCATCATCACCCTGCTCGAACTGACCAAACTCATTTGGTTTACCTGAACAATATATTGCTTGTGTTTTACGTCAGCGCCAGGGATATGGGCTATTTTTCTCATTCATTTTATTTCATTAAAATGCTTTTATTACGTTGTAAAAATAAGTAAGAAAATCTAAGAATCTTAGCTACATGTACTTCATGTATCTCATGAAACTTAGATCATATGAGGATCAAATGACAATCCAATATTGTGGTACTATTGAGCTGGTCTGATGATGGGACTGGAAGGTAACTGGCAGAACCTTGAAGTCTACTAGTTAAGACATTGTGTTAGGGTTAGGGGAATTGTCTTAATATCTTAAATAAAATCATGTTTTTAATTTTTAAATGATTCTTTTTTATTTTCTTCCAGCCAAAATTCATACCAAAATTCATAGAACTACAACGCAAATATGACTTTGACCTAGTATCAGGTACAAGGTATGAAAATGGTGGTGGTGTCCATGGATGGGACTTCAAGAGGAAGCTTATATCCAGGGGTGCTAACTTCATCACTCAATTGCTGTTAAGACCTGGAGCTTCTGATTTGACTGGCTCTTTTAGGTCAGTATTAATGAATATACAGTACTCAAAATGGATCTTTGTCTCTCTGAATTTTGTGAAATTAAGAAAACCAATCATACTTTTCACACAACAGGATGTGTGCAATCGTTTTTTGCACTTAACTTCAGAGGGGCAAAAAATCCATTGTAATAACTGCACTAAAACTGTAAAAACAAGCTCTCCTCCAAAGCCGGCAATGCTCCCCAGGGGTTGCCCGTGACGGTGATTGCTTAACACCATGCGGCCTGTCTGCCTTTTTGTTCGGTCTATTTATATTTAAAAAAACTTAATATTTACAGACTAATATTATAAATTAATGTCAAAGTGTGTTTTGTACTTTGGTAGTCGTCTTACAGGTAGAAAAATTCACATGGTTTGTCATGTATTTCAGTTTATATTATGTATTATATGATGTTCCCATATCGGGTAAAGGCCTCCTCCATCTGTTTCCAATGCTGCCGGTCTTTGGCAAGAGTCAGCCAGTTTGTGCCAGCAGCCAAAGACCGGGAGCATTGGAAAAGGACGGAGGAGGCCTTTACCCGATATGGGACTACATCTCCAATAAATACCGTAACAAATAACAATACGAACTAGAATAAGACAAACACTAACTTATTTCATCTAAAAAGTAGTAATATAAAAATTGTAAATACCATGAGATTAGAAATAAAAGGCTTATTATTATTATATTATTATTATTATTATATGATGTTCCCAGTCTACCACACTTACACAAAGACACTGTATATATCCCACTCACTAGCGTAGGTGTAAATAATTTTTTTGTCCAGTTGCTTCTACTTAGCACATCATCCTCATTGCAGATCAGAAGGTGTTCAGTCTTGGTCACTGGAATCTTAAAATAGTCAGTTGACGGCACAACAAGCAACAAATTGTACCAGCAGTCAGAAGTAGTGACTGTGTCCGTTCCTTGCAACAGGACAGAGCAACTACAAATACCACTGAACTAGAGTAGCGACTGGTGACTGTCTGAATTTGCTTCTTAGGACACATCAACAACAGTTTCTTGTGTGTTGTGTCGCAACAAAAAGTCTCTACAATAATGTAGCACCTTAAGCTTGTACAACAACTAAGCAACATGTGACTATCAATAGGTTGAAACAGGTCATTAATACATAGTTATCTGTTTCAGGTTGTATAAAAAAGATGTTTTACAAAAGTTAATTGAAAGCTGTGTGTCAAAGGGATATGTATTCCAAATGGAAATGATAATCAGGTAATGAAAATTTACTGAATAACCTATGCTATGCGGAGAAAACCAAAACCATGACTTATTACTGAAAACTAATAATCTGCCCTAATACCAATTAACCCTTCTCTGATTTTTTTAATTTTTTTTGAGTAGCAGACGAGCATGCAAGCCACGTGGTGTTAAGTGGTCGCTGCAGCCCATGGACATCTACATACAACCTCAAGCAAGCATAGGTAAGTCTTGTCTGAGATTGTATGCAGATGCGCTGCTACTCCGGAGGCTAGTGGTCGCCTCATGTAAGTGTGGCTGGCAACTGCACCTTTCCATTGAAACACAATAGAATTTATTCACGGCAGAAGTGGGCGGTACATCCCTGGGCAAACCATAATAGTTCTACCACCTACCAATCCATTTACCCATCTCTGATGTACAAAAATGTCTCAATCAAACATCAGACATTTTACAGTACAAAATGTCTGATGTACAAAAATCTCTGATATACAAAAATTAGTCAGTTTCCTATATAAAGAGTACCTATGCTCCATTTATATGTAGATTAAAATTTTAACCTTTGTCCTTGACAGATTCAGATAGGATTTTTTTACATATTGGAAATTGACATCTGGTTGTGTCAATATCAATATTCAATGCAATCTTTTTTACAATAATGGCAACAACACTCTGCCTCCCACTGCTGGGCATGGGTCTCTCTCCATTATTGGGAAGGCCTGGAGCTTACTCCACCATGCTGCTCCAATGTGGTGGTGGTGAAGATGCAAGTGAGTGGACCAGCTATTGGACTTTTTTCGAAGCATCCATAAGACCTCTTTAACAACCAAGACTGACGGCTTAACATGTTCTCTAAAGTGGCATTCAGTTTTTATTTTATTTTATTTTCAGAGCTAGACAACTAGACTACAGCATAGGGGAAGTGCCAATAACATTTGTGGATAGAGTATACGGAGAGTCCAAGCTTGGTGGATCAGAAATAATACAGTTTGCCAAAGCACTCTTATATTTGTTTGCAACTACATAGTTATAAGTTTATAACATACGATTTAAAAAATAGAAGAAGATATGGTACATCTTTATAAAATTGACAACTGAAAACGGGGATGAGGAACAACTACAAGTACACACAGCTTTGATTCTATTTAACGTTGTACAATATTGAAGGACAGCGGCTAACCAATTAGATTTGACAATAGCATGAGAGAGACAAGTATGCTACTGGCACGTGTGTCATTGTATACTTTGAATTGGGTCCTATCAAAAAGCTTACTTAGCTCGTCACACATTATGGCATCGTAAATTTCTATCGCGCTCTCCTAAATGCCACACGCTGACGCGACTGAGTAAAAGTAGGCGACACAGGGTCCTCAGGGACTCATTTAAGGGTTATGGTAGAGAGGAGAAACCTATCTTCAGCTATTTTGGTTATATATCTAAGTTTCTCTGGTTATAACAATAGCAATATATTATAACAATATAATTTTAGATATGTGATAGATATGTTTATTTGTATAGCTATATAATATTAATACCTAAAAAAGTTTTGTGAATGTTTTAAAAAATATTAAATTTGAACAAATCTTGAAACATAATTTATTCTTCCTGATTTTCATGTTTGTAAATATTTTAGTTTTTCATGAGCATTTTTGAATCAAAGCAACCAAAACTTTGACAGCTAATATGGTAATGAAAACAAAATTATTATTTTCATAATGTATGTAATAATTATATTTTTTTACACTTTACATACTGTAATTTAAAAAAAGCTTGTGTGTATTGTACTCAGTGATGATAAGAATTTAAATATAAATTATAGAAACTACCTATATTGTTACATAGTTTGCTAGTGCTGTTATTTAAGAGTATTCTATTGGTTTATCAGTCTTAACACACAATTGATTTCTGGGCGATGGTGGACTAGTTGGGCACTATGGGGCAGTGGAGTTCGACGTCCACTATACAGATATCGATAGTGTGATACGTTTCTAATTTCTTGCTTATAATTGTTTAAAGATTAAAAATATTTTAATTTGTACCAACATAATAAAAAGTAAAGTAAACAAAATTGATTTTTAAATTTTCGATTAAGAAGTTATTCACAAGTTTATGTGTAACATTAAATTTCTTGTTCTAACGGATCCGGTGGGCAGAGTGCCTTTTCCCCGTGCGTAGTAATGGAAACTGCTTGACCGCATGGTGCAATTTCACCTGCTTCCAAAGCATTAGCAGCAGTTGCCAACGCTTTCGAGCTTTCAACCACAGACTTGCGTGTACCTACGTAGGATTGACTGAATACCTATTAATGTATTGACTTGAATTAGCTGTCCGTGTGTAATTTGCCATTGACTGCTCGCGCTGAGCTCTTGCAGTCGCGCTTCATCAATATAGCTTTTAATATTATTTCTGTGAGCTTCAAGCTTGTGTTCAAACTTCAGTCTTCACTCATTTTCAGCTGAAGATCGTTCACTCCGTTTTGAGAAATGCGGCAAAAGCCAAAATGTCAGTTGAGACTGGGATTATTGAAAGTGATTGTTAGCAACACTGCTCCCTATTACACGTTTTTGTATTCATAACGCGTTCGGCAGAAGAAGATATCCGCTTATCGTAGTCCGCATCGCCGAATCGCGAGTTGCTATATCACCTTGTTTCGGGATGCTACAAAGTCCTCCAATGAAAGAAGTTTGTGAATGAGAGATCTGTTGTACATTGAGGAACGATCTTGGCTTCTTGATCTTTAATGCTATAAGATTAAGGGCCATTTATAAGAAGTATTATTTCGAACCAACCGAAGATTTAAATTAGGTAATAGATTTTATGAATTGCAAAAATAATAAAGTTAAGTCAAAATGATAAGATTGCTCCTCGTGGCTCACAACCCTGGAAACCCCTTTTTAGTCTTCTTTTGCCATCAGGTGGGGGATTTTAACTCATTACTTTTAATCCCGAGCTACTGGCATTGTAAGTGCCTACAACGTTGTAAGTGCCTATCATATATTTTAACAAAAACAACTACTTATGTTTACACAGTTGCTTCCATTTTAGTGACCTTTACATGATCTTGTCTAATCGTTTTAAATATTCACAGTGTTCTGCACAAGTTTTAAATGTGGCTCTGCCTACAAAAACATGTCATGTTAAAAAGTACAGTTCGTTTTTTGGACCGGTAAACAAACACCAATTTATCCTTTGTAAGAACTGATAGCCGAGTAAATAATAGCGATATCTGAATTTATCTGATGCAAAAGATATTAACTCAATTTTTTCTGACTACCTCTGATTTAGCGTATAACCTAAATATTTATGAAGTGAGTGAAAACTTTCTAATACATTTACTGGACATTCCATTATCGTGCACCGTGCAGCACTTGACCGGCGTGCTGGTTTAGATCTAAGTCTCACACAATGGGCATGATGACAGATTTTCAAATACCTTTCCTTATTGTAGGTACACGTCTCCTAGTTTCGAAAAAAAGTTTATTTCAGCAATAAACTCTACTTTTAACGTAAATTAATGTATTTTTTGCTATGTACCTAACTTGAATTAAGCGCAAAAACGCTCGTAGGTGTCATGGCGTCGGCTTGCTCGTCAAACTTCAAGCAACACGATGATTTTTACTTAGGCGTGACGTCATTCCTTTTGATTGGCGTTTCAGATAACATGGCCGATTGCTGTATTTAATACTTTTATTTTATTGAAAATCTTATTAATCTTAATGTTTATATTAAAACGGGATCATATTTTAGAACTTTTTTAGCATATATTTTTCTGTAAAACCATTTATTCTCTGATTCTTTAATAGTGTCATCATGCCCCCACTGCCCATCTATGGGAAATCCAAAAGGTTGAAAAAGAGTCGGCCAGCGTCTGTCTTTTAAGCTGTTAGGATAACCCAAAGATATTGTCTATTTCTATGGGATAACCTATATTAAAAGCAAGCCCTGTCCATCCAGAAATTTTAATTACTCTAAGATCACCGGTTTTTGATCTCAAATTATAGGTGGTAGAACTATTATGGTTCGCCCGGGGAAGTACCACCACTGCACCCACTTCTGCCGTGAACCAATTATGTTGTGTTTCGGTGGAAAGGTGCAGTTGCCGGCCACACTTACATGAGGCGACCACCAGCCTCCGGAGTAGCAGCGCAACTGCATATGACCTCAGACAAGACTTACCTATGCTTGCTTGAGGTTGTGTGTAGATGTCCATGCGGGCTGCAGCGACCACTTAAAACCACGGGGCCTGCATGCTCGTCTGCTACTCCATTCAAATAAAAAAAAAATAGGTCAACGCGTATACGAATAAGCATCTTACTCCAGTTTTATTCTTAAATCCATTGCTGTCAGACCAAAAGCTCTGAGAAAGGAAGCAATAAATAAATCGGTATAAGTCCCTGTCAGTGCGGATGGTCACTTGTCTTAATCTATCACTGTACACAGGTTGCTTGCTTACGCACAGGTCACAGGACACTTCATTAAACGGGTCCAAGCGGGTGAAGCCGCTGGCGGAAGGCTATAATAACTATTATGGTAAAACTTAACAAAAGCCACGAAAAATTGTAAACTTAATTTGGTAAGCCGTGTCCGTGACCGTAACACAATACAAACTCTTACAAACATATTATAACTCGCTTAGTTAATAATATTCAGTCCATTACCACTTCAAAAGAATTGCGTATTTACACAATTGTTTGAAAATTGGTGATTATGAATAATAAGCAATATCATTCCATTTCAAAAGGCACAGGAGTCAGACATGTATAAATTAGCCTTTTTATTTCTGTTTTTAGCGTATGTTCATGCTAAAACAGTTAAAAAAGGTGCCGCGTGTTATAAAAATTACCCGGGTTACGATCCAGATCTAAATGAACCACTGCCAGTATGTTTAGCTGACAACTCCAAAGATGCCATATGGGTTCTGGATTTCAACGACGACTTGGATTTCAAAGTGCTGAGATCTGCTAATAAGATGGACAATCGAGCATTTAGAGAGCTTGTTGAACCGCTTATTAAAAAGTAAGTACTTGTCATCTCTCAGTTTTTCTGTTACATCTGCATTTAAATTGGCTGCAACCCTTTTCTTGGGAATGCTTGAAGGTTACTTCACTACGCTGCTCCAATGCGGGTTGGTATTTAAATTACGCAGAACCAAATTCACACTAGTTTTTTTTTAATTAGATTATTTCGCTTCGAGCCATGACTTGGTGGTGTTTATCGCGTACTCTCATAACAAAATGTTGCAGATTTCAATTTTTCTCCATTTTTTTTACTTTTAAGCTGTTGATTTTCAGCCGCTCTTTTTTTATAACGGTTCTTTCGGTTTAGTAAACAATATAGGTAATTATATCTTATGTATCTATCAATAGGTTTGTAAAATTATGACATGTTTTCCAGTTTCATACATCAACAGATTATAAAAGCAAGTGATGAAAAAAAATCCAATACTAATTCGACTAACACAACTGAACAGACAAAAGCTACAGACACAGAAGAAATGACAAAATATGACTTGAAGAAAGCAATCAAATTGATGGTCAATAAGTTTGTGTAAGTATTTTTACTTTTCATGACCAAAGAATACAAACGGAAACTTATTCATTAGATAAAATTTCATAACTGACTTCAACTCTTGCTTTGCGAGCAGAACTAAGACTAAGTCACAGAATATACAATAAATAAAATGTAAAAAATAATAGCCACACACTAAGTACGATTCTGTTTGTCGTGGATAGCATGGATACACATTCATGAACATAAATTTCAATTTATCATTAAGTTTCAGCCCTGCTGGGAATTGAACCCATTCAAACGGTAGTCGAGCATGTTAAGCATTGCGCAATATGACTTTATATTACGCAGCCATTAGCCTTCCCAGTAGCAAAGCATCTGCAAGGGACCTCAAATTCAGACTTACTTAAGGTTGAAAGTAGATATCCATGGGCGGCAGTGACCACCTATATATGTGACGTAGGTACAAGTACCTTATCAAAAACCCTATGGACAAATAAAAAATTAATGATATTTTTAATGAAAAATTGATGTTTTTATTTCAGTCTTAAATTTTATTCTGATCATTTTGCATTTAATTCATTATTCTTATTTTTTACAGCTTGTCTTTTAAGGATGATGTGAGTTTGTATTTAAGCCCCGATGATAACAAAGTTTCTATAAAGGTAAATAAAAAAAAACTATTTAAATTATAATTTAATGTTGGTAAGTATTTCGTTAAAATTGAACTGCTTTATTAATCAGTATGATTGTTTGTGATTTCAACCCATATAAAACAATATTGAGATTTTAACGTTAATAATGTTATTTTTATGTGTTTTAGTACGGAAACGGTAGCAAAACACCTCAAAAGATAATAATATCAAGAATTTTATTTCTTTGTATGATATTATATAAAATAATTGAACACCGTTCGATCAAAGACCTTATACTATTAAGGTCTTTGCTTTCGATATCATACAAATTCTAACGCTAATATGTTAATATTATTTCCAAGAAATTCACAAAGAATTTAATAGTATCCTCAAATCTGTAACAATGATAACAACAATGTTACTTCATGTTATCTTTTTTTTTTCTAGTTATATTTTAAAGGTCCGTACACATCGATGATAGTGAGATACAAGAGCAGAAGGTGGGTGTTTTTCCTCAAGCCTCCATCATCACTTCCTCGTTGGTTCTATAGGAAGCATACCGACATAACTCGGTTCGGCAAGGCGATGTTCGTCGACATACCTGATACTGTCAGAAATGAGTTTTATGGAAAGTTCTATTATATGATAAAAGCTTTCATAAGTTTTGCGATTTAATAAAATGCCCTTTGGCTACTTTTCATTTATTTATTTACCCTTATATCCTTTTTTATTTATGTAATTATTTTTATTAGCCTTCCGCTAGCGGCTTCGCCCGCGTAGACCCGCTTAATGGGTCTCCATAGGATAAAAAATAGCCTATGTGCTATTCCAGGCTTATTTCCATATTAAAATCATAGGCGTTTAGCCAGTTGCTTCAACCGCATTGACCCTATTACCCGTTTTCATGTAGGAATGAAGTGTTTTGCGGCGGTAAAAAGTAGCCTATGTTACTCAGGGTGAATGTAGCTTTCTAATGGTGAAAGAATTTTTGAAATCGGAATAGTAGTTTTTGAGTCTTAGAATTTTGAATTTATTCATTACACACATACAAAAATACAAATCTTTCCTCTTTATAATATTAGAACAAAAACTGGAAATTCTTTCTTCACCATACATCTTATTATTTTACAATTACAAATAATGAGTGTTATTTCAATAGCAGCACGTAAGCTATTAATCTATTTAAGATATTTCTCATAACTCATAATTAACTTAACTTCTTATACAGACGCTACAGTTTTTTATTGTGTATAGTTTTTTTAGAAACTTCCTTAAAAAAGGAAAAATAAAATGTAACTGGCAGCATTTATTTCACTGGAGCCTTTCATATCGCGTTCTACCTGGTAGGCAGGCACGGACAAGATGGTGTAAGGAGGCGTAATTTGTGTATTCTATGAGTCAGAGAGAGAGGCAAAGTCTCTCCCACAATGCCACAGAGGTCTCTCTCGTACAGTAGCTGCATAAGGTCTGATTACATTGACCAACCTGCAGGGGCCGACACGGCATACATTGCTGGTTATCTTGAGTATTTTATTACAATGTACTCAGATAACCGGCAATGTATGCCGGGTCAGCCCCTGCAGGTTGGTCAATGTAATCAGCCCAGTAGCTGCATATTGCCCGCGGCGTCAAGTATTATTTTTACATCACGTTTTTGCCAGTTTCGGTGAAACTGCAAGTAATAATAGGTAAAGCCGTCAGTAATCAGTCAGGCAAGACAGTCAGACATTCAAGTAAAGCGATGGCTTCTTTACAAGAACGTGGCCAATGGAATTTTGGAGGCAATCGGAAAAAACGTATTTTTGGACTGTTATTTTAATTCACAACACTCGTGCACTTCAATTAATCTCTAACGAACAAAATGCCATCAAATTTATCCAATATAACTTATAAATACACGAAAGTAAAAATAAAACAAGAGCACAATATGTCTTTTTCAACTTCCCGCCAAAACTCCCACCACAATTATTTCATTTTTTTTTAAATTTTCTTCCTTGACAGTTGACGTGACGACTGGATGGACTGACGTTGACAGAGACAGTTTTGTTGAATTTGTTGTTTTCGCAGTGTCCGCTAGACTGCTGCTGTTTTGCGAATTTTGCAAATTGCAAATACTAATTGTATTGTTTAATGTAACAACAACCTAGTTTTACGGTACCGATGTAGTGAGAATAATCTCGAAAATGTTGGGTCAATTTGAAAACGTTGGTGCGTTTCAACGTGATTGCAACGGCACTACGCTGCGTTACGATCAAGCGTGTTTGCAAATATTAACTAATGAAGTAATAACCTTCTGGAGCCAATACGTAGAATGTGAGGACTGTATGTTATTGAAGACGGTAGAACTTGCAACCTCTGGCGATGTTATATTGGAAACAATCAGTCCCTTGCGCTACGCAATCAAAAATCGTAATGGAGAAATATGCAACGGTGAGTAACCATTTTTCATAATTTATAGTCCTTTGTTTCCTTTATTCAGAAAACCGGTTCACAATGTTAGCACAAACCTACTTTTCAGGTTTTAAACATATTGTGATTCCCAGCCAAAATGCAGACTTATAATTTGTATTGCAGTGTTTTATTAAATGAGGAAATAATTTAATTAGGCAGTTAGGCATGCAGTCACTTTCACAGAGATTTGTTATCTGTGGATGTGTGAACAGATTGCTGGGGTCAAATGACTCACTAACAAAATAACAGGTACCTATGCATTGTAAATAGGAAAACATGTAAATTCATGATTGATTGTTGCTGTAAATAAATATTTGTTTAGTATTAAAAATGTGGTGGGAGCTTCCAAATATTTTTACTGGCCAACGATCTTACATATCATGCACTTATGTGTTATTATTTATGGTTGTAATTATACAATACAATAATTCTTTATTGCACACTACAATATTTGATAGATAGCCTTATCACTCAGGCAGAGATCTCTTCCAAACAACCTATGATAGAGGGGAAGAAAAAAAGAAAATGTGTAGGGTGCGCAACGTAACAAAAAATAAATAAATATCTGAATTAACAAAAAAAGAACAAAACACAAATCAATGTCATACAAAATTATAGTTCAAGGTGAGTAGGGTCAGGAAACTCAGTGGTTTAAATAATAAGATTACTTGGCTGTTTACACAGTGTTCGCGCCAATTAAGTCATTTCACCTCCCTCCCCTTCACCCTCCCTCTCTTCCCCGCAAGCGCACTATTACATAATATGGATCAGGAAGAATCATCATCAGTCTGCCTTCGTCCCGCCGCCGACGCGCACGCCGCCGACGCGTATGCAAGTCCTCTAGTGACAACCGCACCGCAAGCCACCTAACACGTGGTCATCAGACTCGCCGCATCGCCGCCATCACCGCTGTCAATAGTTGTGATTTAACTGACTTATAGTGAAGAATAGGTACCTATAATAGTGAGTGTGAAGGACAACACCAGTTCCCGGGCAAGAGAAGATCGATGAAGACTTCAGCAGCACACGAGCATACCATCTGCTCCAGCCCCTGGGATACACCAAGTAAGTGCGCTCCCTTTATCAATCCTTCTCGTTTTCCACCATTAATTCGACACGCAACTTACAGTCCACAATTCCTACACCCGCAGTGGGGGACCACTCTCCTTTCCACCCTTTATTCCACCAACAAATCTGGTCCTTGTCGATCCGGATTTTCCCAATATTTCTGGTCCTTCGAGCCGGATTTCGAATCAATAGTTTAGTAACTTCACCCGGGTTAATTATTTAATCTCATAAATACGCATATTTATGTATTTCATGTAATATATTATAAGTGCCTATTCATATTTATTTTTGCAAATAAGTATTATATCTACGATTATTTTATATCCCGCATATTAATAACGCACCGCTCACGTAGGTATATTATTATTTTTGCAACGCACCGCACCATTCGCACCCTTATTTACCTATATTTGTAATCGAAATTACACCTCATAGGTACGCATTCTATTTTTCATTAATTGTAGTCCGCCATATTGTTACCGGAACCGACGCGACCGGCGATCGTTGTTTCGCTAGTAACTACCTACGTAATCATTCATTCATTTCATTACGCCATACATAATTTTTATAATCTTAACTGTTTTAACTGATTTATCTTGTTCACGACAAAATGTCTACTAAAGGTAAAATTGAATCTGAAACGCTTTCAAATGACGAAATTAGATTGAAAATATTAATTGCAAAACGAAATTCTATTTACGAACGTTTACAACAAATTTATGATTTATCTATAAGTGCATCAAGTTCGTCAGACGAACAGGACACATTTCTTGACACGGCATCTGACCTTGAATACTTGCGTACCGAGTTCAAGGACACGTTAGAATCTTATAATGTTACAAATTTAAAATTAAATCCGAATGCGCAAGTAGATTTCGGATCGTGGAAATCTTTTCATGATCTATATAGTCGTATTAAAAGTCAAGTGTCAAAATTAAACGCTCCATATTCATCTTCAAGTAAATTACAGAATAGTTTACCTACAAAAATTATACCGTCGCTTCCGCCCATAGAATTACTTTCTTTTAATGGTGACATACGACACTGGTCTATGTTCTACCAACAATTTAAAACATTAGTTCATGATAATCAGCAATTAACAGATGCTGAACGCGTTTATTATCTTGTTAGTAAACTTAGTGATAAGGCATTATCAATCTGCTCAGGCTTAATGCCTACCGCTGAAAACTATTCTGTGATATGGAACGCGCTCATACGTAGATATAACGACGAGCGTGCGCTCGCGACTACCTACGTCAGTCAGCTGTTAGAACTGAAGAACGTAAACACTAACACATCCGCTGGTTATCAAATATTTATGGATAAATTTGATGCTTCTATTAACGCTCTTAAGCAACTTAATGTTGATGACATATCTGATTTTCTATTTCTAAATATCGCGCTTAGAAAATTAGATAACGATACCGTAAAGTCGTTTGAAATGTCATGTCGCAACGTAAACATACCGAAATATTCCGCTTTGGTTCAGTTTTTACATGACCAGAATAGGGCTTTGTGCCATACAATAAATACTTCGCATAATATGTCTAACAATAATAAAATTAAAGGTAATTTGGTTCCCGCTCCCGCTAAAAATATAAGCAAAACTTTTATTAATACAGATTCGAATCGGTCATGTATTTTCTGTAAATCGGGTGATCACGAACACCTATTTGTCTGTCCGCATTTTTTAAAAATAAATGCACAGGACAGGTACAATTTTGTAAAACGAAATAAATGTTGCACTAATTGTTTAAGTAATAAACACGCCACTCCTTTTTGTAAGTCACAGCGTAGATGTAGGTATTGCTCCCGCTCGCACCATACGCTACTTCATTTTGTTAGTAGTAGGAATAAGGTCGATCAGCCTTCGGTACAACAAGGTCCAGGAGAAAAAAATGCATCCACGTCATGTAACGTTTCGCGCGATTGTGGTAATGCGCCGCACCGCACTACATTATTGGGAACTGCGAAGATTAAAGTTTGTAAGTACTAAATACGGACACCAATATTTGTTGCGTTGTTTAGTGGACCCTGGCTCGCAATGTGATTACATCACGAAACAGTGTTGCAAACGTTTGTACCTACCGATCTCCAATAAAACACCAGTTAGGGAGGCGCAAGGAATCGGTGGGGTGTCGCAGAAGATTTTAGGTGTTACTTCTTTGCAGTTTAGCTCCCGCTTTGATGAAAATAAACTTTATCATATTGAACCGCTAGTTGTTCCCGCTATAACTGGACAATTACCCGAGTCGTTAATAGACGTTTCGAAAATTAATTATATAAATAATTTACGTTTAGCTGACGATCAATTCCATACACCAGGTGACATTGACGTTTTATTAGGGGTTAACACTTATTTACAAATTTTGTTAACTGATAAAATAATTAATTCGCAATCGCCGAGTGCCATAGAAACGTCATTAGGATACATAATAATGGGAGACGCAGATATCGACTTTCCTACTTGCATGCCGCGTTCTTTAGTTTCTTATCCTACTCGTATTGATAATAGTCAAACGTCGCTCATGCATTTGCCGACTCATGCATGCAAGCTGCCGCAAAAACCTTATTTGAGTCCTGATGAACAGGAATGTGAGAATATTTATACTTCCACTACTCGTCGCAGTTTGAACGGACGATGTGTTGTCGCCCTGCCCTTCAAGGACACGCCTGATAAGAGATTCTTTTATAACCGCTAAAAAACGCTTCTCGCTCCTATGACGCTTACAACACCCGCTACAATGACGTAATTCAAGAATACATCAACAAGGGTTTTTTATCATTGGTTGTTTCAAATAATTTTACGGAACCTTGCTTTTATCTCCCGCACCACCCTGTCATACGTAATGATAAAGTACAACTAAATTGCGAATAGTACTCGACGCAAGCGCTAAGTCAGATAATGATATTTCATTAAATGATATTTTACATAGTGGGCAAAATTTACAGTCTGATATTTTTAATATTTTAATAAACGTACGAGTTTATCGCATCGCCTTTTTTTGCCGACGCTATGCAAATGTATTTATACATTGAAGTACAAAAATCGCACCGCGCGTTTCAACGCATTCTTTATCGCTTTTCTAATGAGGAAGACATACAAACATACGAATTTAATCGTGTGACTTTTGGTTTACGCTCTTCTCCTTTTCTTGCGCTACGCACATTACGTCAGTTGGCTTCCGAGGAGAGGGAGTCCTATCCTTTGGCTGCTTCGGTGGTCGAACGAGATATTTATATGGACGATATCGCGTCCTGAGCGCCCTGCGTCAACAGCGCTGTTGACGTAGCCACTGAACTAATTCAAATGTTTCAGCGTGGAGGATTTGAATTGGTTAAGTAGACTAGTAACAGTTCAGAGCTTTTACAGCACATCCCCGCAACGCACCGTCAGCTTGACGAGGTCTCATTCGACGACCAAAATATTTTTAAAATATTGGGTCTTCATTGGCACCCCGCAACTGATTGTTTTTCTTTTCTAGTTTCGCCGCCGCCGCTCGCTTGTACCAAGCGTTCTATGTTATCCGCAACCGCTCGCTTGTATGATGTTCTGGGGCTCGTGGGTCCAGTAATTCTTTTCTCTAAGCTTCTCATTAAAACCTTATGGGTTCTCAAACTTGACTGGGACCAGGCTCCGCCCGCTCACGTTGTCACTGCATGGCAACAATATATTTCAGAGTTACCTTTGATATCGAAATTAAAGTTTCCTCGCCATATGGGTATAAATAAAAATTCGCAAGTCTCGCTAGTCGCGTTCGCCGACGCCAGTGAAAAGGCGTATGGCTGCGTGATTTATTCGCACATCGTTAATGATGATGACTCACTAGTGATAACGCAACTAATTTTATTGCTTCGCGTTCATACTTGAATGGAACTTCATTCCTTTTTACGTTCAGACGAATATTATAAAGTATTTAATCAGATCCTTTCTGATAACCGCATCACATGGAAACTTAACCCTCCAAACGCTCCACATTTTGGTGGGCTTTGGGAGTCAAATATAAAGATAGTAAAGTATCATTTATTCCGCGTCATAGGTAAGCAAATCCTCACGTATGAGGAATTGCTTACTGTCCTCACTCAGGTCGAACGCATATTAAATTCACGACCGCTTTACGTGTTAAGTAGCGATCCGGCGGAACCTACTGCACTTACGCCCGCGCATTTCCTCGCTGTTAATCCACTTGGATGTTTACCCGCCGCTGATCTTAGTAAGGAACGCATTAATCTTTTATCACGTTTTTCATTACTTGATTCGATAGTTCAGTCATTCTGGAAGCGCTTCAGATCAGAATACTTACATACACTACAAGCAAGAGAAAAGTGGAATAAACATTCTATTAATTCCATTTCTGTAGGAACCGTTGTTCTTATCGATATGGATAACGCTCCGCCTCTTCAGTGGCCGCTAGGCGTCGTCACTGAACTGTTTCCTGGTAGGGATGGTGTGGTGCGCGTTGCACAAGTGAAGACTAAGAGCTCCACTTTGCAGCGGCCCATTGTTAGACTTTGCCCTCTACCAACGCAATAATATTTCTATATGCCTATGTAGTTTATATTTTATAAGTTATAGTTTAAGTATAAATTCTTATCCCGCTATTATAATATTTTTATTAATTTACTAATTATATTCATCGCATCGCCTCTGTTCACCGCATATATAGTTTTTTCTATATGATATTAACTCCGCTGTATATATTTATGTTTATTTTTTTTTAATTCGCTATTTGAGGAGACCTCAAGGCCGGGGGGATGTTCGCGCCAATTAAGTCATTTCACCTCCCTCCCCTTCACCCTCCCTCTCTTCCCCGCAAGCGCACTATTACATAATATGGATCAGGAAGAATCATCATCAGTCTGCCTTCGTCCCGCCGCCGACGCGCACGCCGCCGACGCGTATGCAAGTCCTCTAGTGACAACCGCACCGCAAGCCACCTAACACGTGGTCATCAGACTCGCCGCATCGCCGCCATCACCGCTGTCAATAGTTGTGATTTAACTGACTTATAGTGAAGAATAGGTACCTATAATAGTGAGTGTGAAGGACAACACCAGTTCCCGGGCAAGAGAAGATCGATGAAGACTTCAGCAGCACACGAGCATACCATCTGCTCCAGCCCCTGGGATACACCAAGTAAGTGCGCTCCCTTTATCAATCCTTCTCGTTTTCCACCATTAATTCGACACGCAACTTACAGTCCACAATTCCTACACCCGCAGTGGGGGACCACTCTCCTTTCCACCCTTTATTCCACCAACAAATCTGGTCCTTGTCGATCCGGATTTTCCCACACAGTATTTTTGTTCCTGTGGGGTTTTTGTCATTTATATCAGTGTTGATGTATGAACATATTGAACATGTACTGACAATCCAGCAATGAAACAAAGTTGTCAGAGTCGGTGCCCATTCAGAACGAAAGGTACACTATATTTACTTAGACAGGACATTTTACTAAGGGCCCGACTCCAAGAGTCATTACCATAAGCAAGAAGAAGTAGGTACTGATTATTTTTTACCGTTTGAAGTCGGTTCTATTTTTTTTGTTTTAAACTTAATTAATTTCACTCTTTTTAGTAATTTTAACAATTCTGTACATACATGTATAAGCATAATTGGAAAAAAATTCACTTAACTTCTAAATGTTAAAGAGATTTACCTTTTATAATCATGTTTATCTAATAGCCATCTTATAGCCTGAAAGAATACTACTGTCAGTCCCCCTGAACATATAAATTAATGAAAGAATTTGCTCTCAGCTCCTAACCATTGAGGACTTATACCTTCAATCATCAGCTTAGCAACATCAGGTGATAATTACCAGACATAAATATTTGTATTATGTTAAAAAATATGACTAAAAGAATGTGTGTGCCTATTAAGTTTCAGTGTTCCCCTTGATTTCCCTAGTATCACATCATCAGATTTTGACATGGTGACAGTTGGACCACCTCAGGAATGTAAGATTTCGAACAAAAACCATTTATTGAAAGAATTTGCCCTCAACTCCTAACCATCGTAGTACCTTCCATCATCAGTTCAGCAACATGATATGACGATAATTATACACAAATGTCTGTTTTGCTTTGTAAAAATATGAAAATCATTTGTTGTGCCTATAAAATTTGAACGATCCCTTCGATTTCTCTGGGATCCCCTCATCAGACTTTGACTTGGTGACAGTTGGACCACCTCGGGAATGTAAGATTTGGAATAAAAAACTATTTATTGGAAGAATTTGCTTTCAATTCCTCACTATTGCAGTACCTTCCATCATCAGCTCAGCAACATGAGATGATGATAACTATGCACAAATATCTCTTATGCTTCAGAAAGTATAATAAAATCAATGTGTGTGCCTATAAAATTTGAGAGTTCCCCTCGATTTCCCTGGGATCCCATCATCAGATCCTGATTTGGTGACAATGGGACCACCTCGGGATTATAAGCTTACGAACAAAAAAGAATTTTGAAAATCGGTCCACAAACGGCGGAGTAATCTGTGAACATATATAAAAAAAAATACATACAGCTGAATACAGTACCTCCTCCTTTTGGAAGTCGGTAAAAAATAAAATTGTTCAGTACCTACTTCTTGCTTATGGTAATGACTCTTAAAACTATTTTTGAAGTCGGGCCCTTAGTAAAATGTCCTGTCTTAGTATATGTTACCTTTCGTTCTGAATGGGAACCAATTTTTTGATATATTGAAATTAATGTTTAACTTGAGCAGCAGTAAGTCAAGACATCAGATTTTCATGATTCAAGCTTGTGTTTAAAGCCCAGCAAGCACATCTGAAAAAAAAAATTGTTTTGAGCTTTATTATTACTCAATGGTAAGGGCAATCACAAATATTTCATAGTAAAAATGGCCACCCATGACCCTGATCTGAAGTGAATGTAAGGGCTTACATATAAAGTCTCTATATAAAATGTCATCTTTACATTAGCCATTATCATAATATTGTAAGCTTGATAAGAGCTATACACAACCTAAACACTGTAGATAAGAGAACCAAGAAGATTGTTTACTAAGTTTTATCTTTCAAAGTTAACATTGATTAATATGCAAATTATTTAAATTGAAAGACATTTAAATTGAAAATTTGATAACAATACATCTGTAGATAAACTTAGTCAAATAGCATTGTAATTATTAAATTCTAGCAGTCGCCAGCAACTTCGTCCTCGTGGACGTTGGTATTAGTCTTAGCATGATGTTATATAGCCTATAGCCTTCCGCAATAAATGGACTATTCAAAAGAATTTTCCAATTCGAACCCGATCCTGAGATTAGCGCGCTTAAACAAACAAACAAACTCTTCAGCTTTATATATTAGATTAATTTTGGTTGATATGCACTGGTCTGCTCGAAATCCTAATTGCACAACAATAGCCCTTAGTATGTTATTGGCAGTACCTGGATGACCAAACTTTGTACAGTATTTTTCACTTTGGCAGTGCAAGTTGGTGGAGATGCGGGTTAGTGGCCAACCCGCTGTCGGATGTTTTCAAACCGCCCATAAGGCCTCCGACAAGGTTTAACGACTGTTATCTATCGGCAACAACCGGGACCGACGGCTTAACGTGCGCATGAAATTTTTTGCCACTAGCGGATACCCATCTCACACCCGACCGCGCCCATTTGGCTTAGTTGCATATATCATTTGCGTTCTACTCTAACCGCCGGGCTCTGCGCCCGACCACTTAATACCACGTAGAATAATTATTTGACAATTGGATATAATTGTAGTGTAATTGAAATGATTGACATTAATAATATATTTAGGAATAAGTTCTTATTGACAAATGATAGTTTCACTCTATCAAATTTTTTAAATAGACAAATAGCATATTTGCTATCTTTTAAGTTATTTTCAAAACCAGCTAAATGTTTAGCTAAAGATACCACTGCTTCTATTGAGCAGTTTAATTTAGTAACACAGGATAGTAATACTTACTGTACTACTATATCGACGGGTTTGGATATAATCCAAAACTCTTTAAATTAAATAACAAGACAACAGAGGCTCATGTCTCTGGCATTAATGTGAAATCAACTAGTACACTGTCAAATAGTATTTTAAAATATAATAAATGTTTAGGCTTGGTGCATCAAAACATGCAAGGCCTGTCAGGCAAAGAACTAGAGTTAGGACTGTTTTTGAATGAATATAACATAAGTGTCATGTGCATTACAGAACATTGGCTGAAAGATTGCCAAATAGTCTTTAATTTTGATAAGCACCAAGTTGTCAGTTCGTTCAGTAGGAAGACAGCAATTTGAGGAGGCTCGTTAATAATCGCAAATAAGGCCCTGAAATGTAAGGACCGTCAAGATATAGTGAGCCTTTCCATTGAACGAACTATAGAGATAGCCTGTGTTGAGTCATCACACTGTATTATTGTATGTATTTACAGACCTCCAAATGCATTGTATGATCAGTTTGAGTCAGTTTTAGAAAATTTATTGGGCAAATTGTGCAGTAAAAAAAGTAAGGACATTATTATTTGCGGCGATTTCAATATAAACTTATTGGAGGACTCTTCCACAACTCAAAAGTTTTTGTCTTTAATGAAATGCTGTAATCTCACTAATCTGTTTTTAGAGCCAACAAGAATCACAAATCTATCAGCTACTTGCATCGATAATATTTTTACGGATGGGACACCAGCCAATTCAATTATTATCAATAATTTAAGCTCTGATCACTGTGGTCAATTTGTAAGCTTTGACTAAGAATTTAAGCAAGATGGTCGTTCCTGTAAACCAAAAACGTTTGGAGAGATTCAGAAACTCTATTGTAAATGGGTTGTTTGTTCCATCACATGTCCATGTTAATAAACAGTATAGTATACTATGTTCTCAGATTAATATAGCCTTTAATGCTGTATTTACTGCAAAAAAAATCTCTCCAAAGCAGTGTAAAACATTCAGTGACTGGGCGACTTTGGGAATTTACAAAAGTAGACAAAAACTATATGATCTGTACTATGAGAGATCATATAATAGAAGTGAATCCTTTTGTGAACATGTAAGAAATTATTCTAAAATCTTTAAACAAGTATGTATCGCGGCCAAGTCATTGCATATTAGAAATCAAATTAAATCAAGTAAAAATAAGATAAAAATGACTTGGAACATAATAAATGCCGAGACTGGAAGGGCCAGAGACCGCAATCACGTCTACAGTCTTCTAGTAGACGGTATACTCGTTGAATCGGATGATATGATTGCGCAAACTTTTGAGAAATACTTTGCTGACATTCCAATTACGACTACAAAATCGCTTAGGTCTTCCCCCGACGTCGCTGAAGCACTGCTAAAAGAGAATGTAAGCGGTTGCAAGTGTAATTTTAAATTTAAACCCGTTGACGCCCGAAACATTGTAAAAGTATTTAAAACCCTGGATATTAAGAATAGCACAGATTTGTGGGGTATGTCTGTAAGAATTTTAAATGCAATAATAGATGTAATAGCGCCCCACTTAGCATTAATTTTTAATAATTGTGTAAAAAGTGGCGAATTTCCTGATTTAATGAAACATAGCAAAGTTGTTCCCCTATTCAAATCTGGCAGTAACACAGACCCCTCCAATTTTAGACCGATATCTATACTGCCTACATGTAGTAAAATATATGAAAAAATAATACTCGAGCAACTCTTAGAACATTTTACACTTAACAACCTTATACATAACTAGCTGTGCCCGCGACGTCGTCCGCGTGTATAAAGACTTTTATAAAATGGATTGATTAAAAATTAAAGATTATTTATTTGCATTGAATAAGTAGTAGGTAGATTATTCTTACATATAGTGAAATCACTTATAGTTATAATACAATGTGCATATGTTCAGAAGAAACTTAATGTATTTTTTCTAAATCCTTCAAACCTAAAACAGTAAGGAATGCTTACTGTACTGATCTTACTATCCACTTTACTCACGTTTCGCTTGTCTCGCGCAATCAGATTCTCTTTACAAATATGTACCTCGTTTATTAAAGTTAAGAGATACTGCTGTGCCCGAGGCTTCATCTATGTTAAAAATAGTATCTTTAGTAAATTGGGTGAATTTATACTGCAAAGAATGTATAGACTCATTCTGTATACATAGCTTTAACTTACTGCAGAAAAGAGGTGCACTATACAACTACTTGTAGTTGGGAGATAAAATTTCTAAACATACACGTGCTTAGGATTAAACAATCGGAAAAATAATTGTAAGGTCAATTAATAAACTATAGGTTTAAAACTTGCGGACAGCAATTTGGTCATAAGTCATAACTCATATAACATTGTGAAAACTAAAGCAGAAGGCAGGGTCTCTACACAGTGTGCTATCTGTATTTGGAAATAAAGAATATTTTTATAAAGAATCTTTAAAGAATCCTTAATATCTCCAGCAATCAACGTGTGTGGATGAGCCCTCAGCCCGTACGCAATAAAGAGACGCAAAAAATGAGTTAAGTTATCATTGGTCCAATTAACAATGTTCAGCATCATACGTATACCTACCCAACGATGGGACAACCCGCGTGGCGCAATGTTTACCATGCCGGACTGCTAATCGAACTGTCCCGGGTTAGAATCCGGGCGAAGCAGAAATTTCAATGATGAGTTTAAACTGTTCTCGGTCTGGGTGGTTGTGTTTCTGTCTCTATGTGTGTTCATGGCACCCGCGACACAGGGTATATCTACCCTAATGTGAGGCTATACGTGTGAATTGTTATTTTTTATTTTTTTTTACACTATGTACTTACTTTTATTAGACTTAAGGCTTTTATTTGAAATTATCTCCATCGATTCACTTTGGAGAAGAAATGAATATTGCTCAATAACGCCATCTACCGTATGACATGTAAACTTTGTGGTTGATAAATCGAATGTCAAATTACCAAATAGGTAGATATTGAGATTAACAGTTGGTTCACTAAAAGTTTAACTATTCGTCACCTAGATGTCTGCAGTAGTCTTGTTTTGTTAAGGCTTTGTACATTCTGTATGAAGGTTTAGATTCCGTATCTTATAACCTTAATGCTGGATTCATTGAGATTGTAAGATTTGGATTTCGGTTCATCGGAGCTTGAGGCCTCCTCAATATTGGGAGAGCTCTATGCTCAGCAGTGGAATGCTAAAAAGGTTGCAGCTTGATATAATGTAGCGATAATAATCGTTTCAGCTGCAGCCTGTTAATAATCTTCCACCCCAAAAGAAGACTAATAAGCTGAGCAACTAACTCAATGGAGCCTGTGATGTAAGGTTCGGCGGCGGTAAGGCTCGCGATGCGCTTATTAGGTAGCCATACTCGGCCAAAGAAAGAAAATACAGTAAGCTGATCTAAGTATATTTAATATAGTCGACAATATTAGTGAGAGTTCAAAATAATTTTACTTAAATTTAAACTTTTGTTTATGGTTTTGAATGGGCTGTTACCGAAACTTTCATACGAATTCCCCAAAGTGCCTTTTAAGTTTATGTCGCGTATTGTGTAAATGAACATAACTTTTTTGTTTATCACCCGATTGATATGAAATGCACACTAATGTTACGGAAATTCATTCAACAATAAATCAGTAAACACATCATTTAAAGAAGGGAAAAGAATTTGAGAATGAAATATTAAGCTAAGGTTAATTATTGTACGCTTGAGATACCAACTTTCGAATCCACTTTATTTGCTATTGAGGGGTAGTTTTGAAAAAAGCTTAAATAGAATTCTTACTATGTTAGTAAAGATTACAAATACAAAATTATAAGTATATTACTCTGCACAAAAATATTCTGTACATCAAGTTTCGACACTCAATTTTCAAAGAGTTTCAAAGAAAATTGACATTTAAAGGGTGAATTTCGGGAAATGCTGAAACACGTATTCTTTTATTTTGGTTAGAAAATATTTATACCAAATTTCAAGAAAATCTATTGAAAAAATCCAAGTTTTCCATACAAATTTTCATCGCTCATTTCACACCCTTAAAGGGTGATTTTTAAAATTATCTATAGCCTAAATGTTAGCGAGGACCAATATATATAAAACAAAAATGTTTCATCAAAATCCGTCCAGTAGTTTTTGCGTGAAAAGCTAACAACAGACAGACAGACAGACAGACAGACAATAATTTCAAAACTTATATTTTTAGCTTCTGTTACTTATAAAAAGACCCCTAGAAGTATTTTTTTAAATTTATATGCAATGTACAAAATTGACCCTGCTTACAGTTTTATTATATGTATAGATAATCAATTTGGTTTTATAAGGGGTCGCTCTACGATTGATGCGGGTGTAGAGCTCTTTAAGGACATTGTAGATGCTTGGGAGGACTCACAGAATGCCATAGGCGTATTTTGTGACCTTTCTAAGGCATTTGATTGTGTCCAACATGAAACTTTAATCAGGAAACTCAGTCACTATGGCATTAAAGATACCGCCCTTCGTCTCCTGAGATCTTATCTCAGTGATAGGACTCAGAGAATCGAAGTAAATGGTAAAAGGTCGTCCGGGTCAAAAGTGGAGATGGGGGTCCCACAGGGCTCGATATTAGGACCGTTCCTATTTTTAATTTACATTAACGACCTTCCTTATATGGTACAAAATGGTCATGAGATAGTATTATTCGCAGATGATACTTCTTTAATATTTAAAGTTGCCAGACAAGAGTATAATTATGACGAAGTGAATAATGCTCTCTCTAAGGTTGTTAGTTGGTTCGATGTAAACAATTTATTGCTAAATAATAAAAAAACTAATTGTATTAAATTTTCACCACCAAATATAAAACATATTGATGTAAAACCGCAGTTAAATGGCGAGGAAATAAATTTTGTTGACACAGCTGTATTTCTTGGAATAACTATTGATTCAAAACTGCAGTGGGGACCCCACATTTCCCGGTTAGCGAATAGACTTAGCTCTGCTGTTTTTGCCATTAAAAAAATTCGCTCACTTACTGATGTCGATACAGCTAGATTAGTGTATTTCAGCTACTTTCATAGTATAATGTCCTATGGTATCTTGCTGTGGGGAAATGCTGCTGATATTGGCATAATATTTACCATGCAGAAGAGGGCTATTCGCGCTATTTATAATTTTAGCTGTAGAGAATCTCTCAGAGAGAAATTTAAAGAGATAAATATTCTTACACTTGCATCGCAGTATATTTATGAAAACATAATGTACGTATATAAGAATAAACCGACATTTACCACATTTAAGGATTTACATAGTTCGAACTGTGCTTCGACCAGGAACGGCCATAAGCTTGCATTCCCAAAGTGTCGGCTTCGTAAAAAAAGTCACTCTTTTATTGGGATGTCTATTAGGATCTATAATAAAATTCCAGAAACAGTGCAATCCTTGCCTTTACACAAATTTAAGAAAACTGTTAAGCAAGTCCTATGCCGTAAGGCCTATTATGAAACCAAGGACTATTTAAATGATAAAAAGGCTTGGGATTAAACTTAACTCACATAAGGCTGTTTCTATATACCATGTAATAATTTTAACATTTTTAAATTTTGTGAGCGGATGGCAGTGTGATAGCATTGACACACACGATAGCTGTCTCGTGTGCTCCTTGTGGCCCCACAGTCATGCTGTATAATAAATACCCATTGTACCTGAACATTTATTTAAAACAGGGCTGGAGTTTTTTTCCGCCCGCTTTTTTCTCCTAGCCCATATAAGCCTTAGCGCACCCAAAGCGGATGACGGTCAGCTGATGACCGTAGAACAATGACAAACATCAAGTGTATATTATTACCCAGGATGTTAATAAACTATTTCATTTCAAACTATTTCATTTCATTTCATTTCATTTCAATTACTCGTCACCTAGTACTGTTTCTTAACAGAGTTACAGTGCATTATTTATCATCATAACATTTTCTGACTACTGTTTTAAATAGTGATTATAGGATGGAGATTAGTAGGTATATGCGATTTTAACATATCCCGCCTATTCCAGGCACATACGCTTTCGACGAGTTCGGCCGTTACAGCATCAACGTCACCGAAGTTACGAAGGACCAATGCCAGCCGCGGATGACAGCGGAGCCAGATGCCGCACTGCTGCCTATCCTCACGGCGGTCGTGGTGCTGCTGTCGATGGCAACGCTGTGGTACATCGTCAAAGGCATCGGGAAGCGCGTGGTAGCTGGACGCTGGTACGCGACGTACTTTGCTAGGTGAGTTGGTGTGTTTGACAAAGTAGCAGACGAGCATACAGGCCACGTGGTGTTAAGTGGTCTCTGCAGCCCATGGACATCTGCACACAACCTCAAGCAAGCATAGGTAAGTCTTCTCTGAGGTCGTATGCAGTTGCGCTGCTACTCCGGAGGCTGGTGGTCGCCTCATGTCAGTGTGGCCGGCACCTTTCTACCGAAACACAATATAATTGGTTCACGGCAGAAGTGGGTGCAGCGGTGGTACTTCCCCGGGCTAACCATAATAGTTCTACCACCTACAAATGGTTTATTGTAAGGTTTATTGTAAGGTCGGCTTTTCTCATTGGCCTCAACGCCACTCGTTCAAACGGTGTATCTAGAAGATGGTAATGGCCCCAAGAAATCTGCGGTAACGCTTACGATCGCTCCACATGATGTGGAGGCGGGGTAAATTTACCTACAAGCGATAGAGACAAGTGAGCAGATACCGCCGTGCTGCATATACTCACTCTCGTGGTGTTACTGTCTATATGCCAACGCCTAGTTACATACATCGTCAAGAGCATTGGGAAGCGCGTAGTCGCTTTACGCTGGTCCGCGACGGCAAAGTACGTCGTTGTACGTGAGTTTGTTTCCATTAATTGTAAAGAATTGGGTACTATGTACAGAAAAATTCAAAATTAATACCTCAAAAAGGTTGCACTATAATACGCTGAGAGACTAGGATAATTTTTATTAATTTTTTGTAAATGATTTTTATTTCATTTTAAATCTATATCTATACTAATGTTATAAAGAGGAAAGATTTGTATTTTTGCGAAGGATAGTCACTAATAATTTAGTTTAACTATACCACCTAGTGACGTCATAAATATTTTTCTCATACATAATGTATGAAGATGTCGCGTTTTGTCAGCTCATTAAAGTACGTACAGTTCGGGTAACTTTGAACATTTTTTACATTATTTTTATTATTAAAACTGATTTCTATTTATGACACCTTTATTTTATTGAATGAATAGTGTCCTTTTGAGTTGGTTTTTCTGTCTAACAAAATAAATTTGCGGAAGAAATAACAGAACTACCCATAATTTCCCCTAAAACTGAATAATTTTTTTTAGAGTGTAAAAACCTTAGTATTTTAAGGTTTAGGTAAAACAAAAAGAAAGTATTATTAAATTTAAAAACCTTATCTATAAAAATAACATCTACACTGACGTAAAAAAGTAACAAATAGCTTAGTTTTGCCATATGGATCAAAGTGGACTAGTTTACGATTCCAAATCAGCGCTCAAAAACTTCCAGCAACTTAACCACGGAAAAGGCGGGAATTTTCAGAATTATGGCATTGATAGTTTATTTCTTTAATTTTCATTTGGTACAAAAAGATTTTGGAAATCCATTTAACACAGTTATTATATTGAAATATTGAAAAGTTTCAATGTAATAAATTGTTAAATCTTTTTTCCAACTTTGTTCAAAGTTAAACGTCAATTCAAAGTTACCCGTAATGACTGTATCTCAATTGATTTGGCAGTCAACTACCGTATTAGCCCAAGCAGTAAAAATTACTGAATCTCGATCAGTAATACACAAGGTACGCAAGTGTACACAAAGAACCTTTCTAGAAATTACCTAATTGGATTTTCAATTTATTCGTAAGTTGCATTGTGTGAAGATCTTTACAGAAGGCTGCAGACAGTGAAAACAGAATTTCATTTGAATATAATTAATAAGTCTAAAGTTTGAAGGCGCTAATGTCATGACCTTCTGGTTGGAATTGAAAGATTATTTTTGTGCTGGATTGTCAGTTTATCGAGGAAGGTTTTAGCTGTATGCACATAGCGAGTAAAACCGCGCGACACATCGCAAATCAGTGTAACAACCAAAAGGTTTAAATAAATAAATAGACGGTCATCTTTTGTTGCAGAGAGGACAACGAGCTGGGCTCAGAGACGCGCGTGCTCACGACAGAAGCGAGTGTACCTCGTTCGCCCAAGAGATCTAGGCTGCGGTCTCTGGACATCTTCAGAGGGTTCTGTATTGCTCTTATGGTGAGTTTGGTGTAATATTTGATCATGTGAAGCGCGCATAGCGTAGAACGCAAGTGGTCTATGCAGCTAAGCCAAACGGGCGCGGTCGTATTTGAGATGCGCGAATTTCCTGCGCGTTTCAGTGCTTCGGAGGGCACGTTAAGCCGTCGGTCACGGTTGGTGTCGATAGAACAGTCTTTAAACCTTGTCGGAGGCCTTATGGGCGGTTTGAAAACATCCGACAGCGGGTTGGCCACTAACCCGCATTGGAGCAGCGTGGAGGAGTAAGTTCCAGGCCTTCCCAATAAGGGGGAGAGACCTGTGTCCAGTGGAATTTGATTAGGTAATAAGACAGAGTTTAAAAAAATATAACGCGGCTTGAGGCTAGGCGTTGGTGAGGAACGACACTGCGGTTGTTGAGTGCTTCCGGAGAATGCTCATGTTCTTCATTAGGCTGTTCTTCGTTAGGAGTGATGACCAAAAGGAACAGATCTCCTTCGGTCGGCCAGAGTGGAGTGGTTGGCTTAGATACTTGTGTTTATTGTCGACCCATAGCAATACATTTTATTGATATTAATGTAACGACACTAATATCTAACACTAAAGGCCTCTTTCACCACCTTCAAGTAAAGTGACAAGTACGCTAATTGTCGGTTAAAGTAACCCGTAACTTCAATTTCAATTTCACGATGTTCGAGTAGCACTAATCATATGATAAACTGACTCATATCTTTTACTTGCCAATTAACTTTACTTGGGATGTGACTAATCAACACTTTACTTGGAGATGGTACGAGGCCCTAACACTTTAAGAGTGCTGATGACAGTTTTTCTGAGACTTATCTAAAAATGAGGCCAGTAGATTCTGAAAGATTTCATACTTTCTCGGCAGGGTAGACCCTCTATACCCAATCTAAAGTTAGCTCAGGTTAGGTGTTCATGAATAAGATCTCATAATCATCATAAATATATAAATAAACTAGTGGACCCGCAGACGTTGTCCTGCCTTAAATATATTGAAAGAGGATTAGTTTCTTTATCATCTCAAAGAGTTTTTATACTACTGCCAAATAAAAAATATAAAACAAATAGTGACAGATGTATTGTTATCCAGACAATGTCAAACTTCTGGACGGCCGCGATGGCGCGAAGAATCAATGATTGACAGTTACTAACAGAGCGAATCCGGCAGACATTGTCCTGCCTTAAAATATCAGAAATAAAATTATATTGCGACTATAATTTGAGATTTAAACTATCCTATCTCTCAAGTTGGATCGAACTGCACATGGTGTGCGAATTTTATTATAATCGGTTAAGTGGTTTAGGAGTCCATTGAGGACAAACATTGTGACACGAGATTTATATATATTAAGATATAAACGTTACACACTCATAGCCCCACAGTAAGGTAATTAATACCCTGTGTTGTGGGTACCATGGACACATATAAAGACAGGAACACAAACACCCAGACCGAGAACAGAAATTTAATCTCATCATTCAAATTTCTGTTTCGCCGGGAATCGAACCCGGGACTCCTCGATTGGCAGTCCGGCATGGTAACCATTGTGTCACGCGGATCGTCATAGATACCACCATATCAAACAATCCATTTCTCTTCCAGATCTTCGTCAACTACGGAGGCGGCGGGTACACTATATTCTCGCACTCTGTATGGAACGGGCTGTCAGTCGCCGACGTGGTCTTTCCGTGGTTTGCCTTCGCTATGGGAGAGGCGTTGGTTCTTTCCCTCAACGCTAGACTTCGTACGTCCTTGCCACGACTCAGCGCTCTTGGACAGGTATTTTTTTACCATTTTTCACCAATATTTAACGTAGCATTCGAAAGTAAAGTAAAAAAAAAAGTAAAAGACAATCGTAATTGTTTCTATTTAATGAATTAATTGTATAATCTTTACTAATATTATAAAGAGGAAATATTTGTATGTTTGCAATGAATAATGAATAAACTCAAAAACCACTGTTCCGATTTCAAAATTTTTTTCACCATTAGAAAGTTACATTCACCCTGAGTAACATAGGCTACTTTTACCGCGGGAAAATGCTTCATTCCTACGGGTGATAGCGTCAACGCGGTTGAAGCAACTGGCTAAACGCCTATGATTTTAATACAGCAATAATAAGCCTGGAATAGCACATAGGCTATTTTTTATCCTACGGGGACCCATCAAACGAGTCCACGCGGGTGAAGCCGCTGGTGGAAGGCTAGTTTTCAATAAGAGTAATTTGACAAAAAAGTTTCCCATTAACTTTTACTAGCAATACTTTAAATCTGGCTGCTTTGCCGATGTTAACAGCACTTATGCAGTATGTAATAGTGTCATCTAGAGCCATCGTTTCAGAAATTATAATGATTTATTGATATAACGATATATTTAATTGCAGGTGGCTCGCCGCTCCCTTGTTCTGTCCCTGATCGGTATATGCCTGAGCTCGGTGAAGGTGTCCTGGGTGGATGTACGGCTGCCCGGTGTGCTGCAACGTTTGGCCGCTATGTACTTCATCGTGGGCGCCCTTGAGTGTGCTTTTATGAGGACCAGCCAGAATATTACACCGGGTAAGTTTCTATAAACATTTTTTGAACTGAAAACTTCTTTAGCGGTGTTGTGCACTTTTTTTGGGATGGGTAAAAAATGTTAAACTCGCGTCAGGACACGTGGCCTAATCGAATATTCGTAAGACGGAGGGGTGACAGCTGAAGGCTCGACTGTCTATACTTGCAAAATTTGTTTATATCAAGTATTTAAAATATGGACATTGAACAAAGTGCATCTATTAATGAAAAAAGTGACAAAGAAATAATGAAAGAAAATGAGTGAGTACTTCATAAAAATACTAGATGAAAATCTATTGAAATTGAATTGAAACTAGATGAAAAATAATACTGATAATAAAAGCAATTCATGCGAAATTATTCCCTCACCATTCCAAAATATCAAAAATGCACAATGTTAATGTTCAAGTATTTATATATTATATTAAGGAGCTATTGCAGGAATTTGGGAGACTAATATTGGGTCTATGGGGGTGAAATAACTAGGGCATGGTAAGTGGGCTATAGTCAATGTCAACTATGGGACACTTGCCATTTAGATTGAAAATAATTTAAAATGAGGCAGGTCGTGACTCGCTACTCGCTGAATAGGCCCTCATAATAGGCGTAAATGCAGTTATATAATATAATAGGGTGTCGAGAGGAGCTGCACCGATTTCACCATCACCCGGCGCGGGAACCCCTACCCGGAGCGGGTTTCCTCACTATTACGCCAATTACTTAGTTACACTTCCACTCCCAAGCATATAGCTCTAAAAGGTCCACTCTGGATGACCAATTAAGACAAGCCAGAGGTCCAGGGACCTGTTCCTCTGGGTTATCACTCTGCCTGTCGGAGAAGAGGAACAGGTGAACTTCAACGGGAGCAATCGGGTCCGTGGTGTTGTTATTCACCAACGGCATCGCCACAAGCCGCCCTGCGGGGTGTTATTGTTACTTTTTTTTGTTGCAGGCCGTTCCCTGTTTCGCGACATTGCAGCGGGCTGGCAACAGTGGCTGGCTACCATCTTGCTGGTTGCAATACATGTAAGTGAACCTCTCGTCTATTTTTACCGAGTTCCATAAGGAGGAGGTACTGTATTCGGCTGTATATTTATATATATGTTAGCCGCCGTTTGTAGACCGATTTAAAAAAAAATGTTTGAAAGCTTCATTGTGATTTGCAAAAGCTTGACTTCAGAGGTGGTCCAACTGTCACCAAGTCAAAATCCGATAATGGAATCCCAGAGAAATCTAGTGGAACTCTCAAATATTTATGTATAGTTATCACAATCTCATGTTGCTGGGATGATGAATGAAGGTACTTAGTAAAAAAAGGATTACTTTTCGTTGGGCACCAACTCCAAAATACTTTAAGGAAGAAAAAGTATCATGAGCCAGGTACTGCAGAATATTATTTTTCATTAAGTCATTTAATTATTCCAAGATTTAATTTGTTAATAAACTTTATGCTGTCTTGCTGCTGTACTATAAGAATGTTATTTTTATGTGTCTTTGAAGTAACTTTAAATAATTGTTGACGTTTTTTACTGATGTTTTTGGATATTACATGCAAATTACTATCGTATTTTCTCTTATATCGCTAGGTGTGTATCACCCTTACGGTAGCGGCTCCGGGATGTCCCAGAGGGTACCTTGGACCTGGAGGCCTCCATCGCACTGCCCTCGGAGACTTCTCCCTGCAGAACTGCACTGGAGGCATCGCTGGATACATTGATAGGTATGTTAAGATAAACGGATTAAAAAAATGCTATGTATTGCTGTGAAAATCGCCCATTCAATACATTAATCAGAGCTTTTATGGTTCGCCCGGAGAACTGCCACTGCTGCACCCACTTTTGTAGTGAATCAATTCTATTGTGTTCCAATGAAAAGTGGAGTTGCCGGCCAGACTTACATACGACCTCAGACAAGACCTATGCTTGTTTGAGGTTGTGTGTAGATGTCCATGGGATGCAGCGACTACTTAACACCAACTATTTGCTACTCCATTCAAATAAAAAAATAAATAAAAGACGTTAATAGTGTTTCTGTGTAATTTGGAAATGTAAAAAACCTAAAACAAGACCCAGTTGGTACCCAATTGAACTTAACTTAAAAATCGATTAATAGTGGTAGTATTAGGTAGTAGGAGCAGGAACTCATTGTATATTTTACAATATTTTTAAATACAAGAAAAATTGTAGCAGTCAGTAGAATAAGTCTATGCCCCTATGTTTTTATTTGGTTGCAAAAACCTTTGAACTTTGTTTTGCAGTTGTTGGATTAGGGCTGTATGAAAGAAGCATTTTCTACGATTTTTGAAGAGTCATATTTACTGATCTAATTAGTTGATTGAAAAAAAAAACATAGGGGCATAGCTTTAGCAGACCTAGATATTGTAACAGAAAATCATTCCTCTAGAAGCATTATCCAGGGAGAAAATAGGAGAATACATTTGTATGGGAATACGGCGTTTCCTCTTAAGTTCTCTGTTTCGGTCTCTGTTTGTGTTTCTGTCTTTGTGTGTGTCCATGGTATATATACGCTACTGTAGGGCTGTCAGTTTAAAAAACATTGTGCTTGTTTTTCAGACTGCTCCTGGGCCCGTCCCACCTGTATCAGAGGGGCACCTTCCGCAAGATCTACCACACGACGCAGCCCTACGACCCCGAGGGTATTTTGGGCATCCTCTCCGGCATCCTGTTGGTTCAGGCTGGTGCGCACGCGTCCAGGATTATGCTGGTTTACAACCACGCTCGGTGAGTTTTACCCCCCACTAGCGACCCAAGAAAGAAATGAGAAAAACAAAAAGTAATTTTTTAGCGCGCATGGCCCGGCGGTTAGCGTAGAACGCAAACGATCTATGCAACTAAGCCAAACGGGCGCGGTCGGGTGTGAGATGGGTGACCGCTAGTGGCAAAAAAAATTCATGTGCCTTTCCGTGCTTCGGAGGGCACGTTAAGCTGTCGGTCCCGGTTGTTGTCGATAAATAACAGTCGTTAAACCTTGTCGGAGGCCTTATGGGCGGTTTCGACATCATCCGACAGCGGGTTGGCCACTAACCTTCATCTCCACCAACCCGCATTGGAGCAGCGTGGTGGAGTAAGCTCCAGGCCTTCCCAATAATGGGGAGAGACCCGTGCCCAGCAGTGGGACGCAAAATGGGTTGCGCCCCAAGCCCCAATTTTTTTTGTAAAACGACGGTTAAAATGTAATTGTAAAAAAGCTAAAATAATAAAAAAAGAACCCCTACTATAACTAGGAAACCCGATGCTTAATAAAAAACACAAGAAAATCCGACCAGGGCCGCAGTTTTGTTGAGTTGTCACCGTAACACCTATCTAAGAACATGCACTGATCAAATCCAAATACATCACTGAAAACCGCGTCTAAATCGGACTAGTAGATACTAGTATAGTCCGGTCGCGAAGCAGGAAGAATTTCGTACATAGACCTCTCGGCCTAGTGACGGCAAATAACATTTTTTACAAATGCGACTTTATGAAATATTAAAAAGAAAAAAAGAGTTTACTTAGATAATTGTGTTATTGTATTTGGCAAAACAATACCAACCTTTAAAACTAATTTGTACAATGTCCAAAACTGACATAAACTCACTCAATTAGTCACTAGCGCATCCCCAAATAACATTATTTATTTTGTTAATATTAGTTCATTATTTAAAAATTAGTAAAAAATCGTTTAAAGTATTGGGCTTGACGTGACTCAAGGTCAAAAAAAACACGTGTAAAAGATACAACTTTACTATCCTAGGTAAAAGGTTTTGCAAACCCGTATGACGGCTATCGCTAAAACTGTGCGAGTGTGACACACTATAGGTATTTACTCGGGAGTGATAGAAACAGGTAATAAGAGGTTGATGTACGAAATTCTTCCTGCTTCGGGACCGTACTTTAGTTATGGAGATAATAGAGATTAATAGACACATTAGTTTTCACAAGCATCCTCTCACCCCAAGCGCTTATACCGTCGTCTTAGCACCGTCGGGGGTAAAAATTCAGTGCAATATTTACACTCTTTTTCAAATGCCGGAGCGTGAATACATAAACTTAAACTCCCAATCTATACTCTATACTAATATATAAAGCTGAAGAGTTTATTTGTTTGTTTGTTTGAACGCGCTAATCTCAGGAACTACTGGTTCGAATTGAAAAAATATTTTTGTGTTGGATAGTCCATTTATCGGGGAAGGCTTTAGACTACATAACATCATGTAATGACTAATAGTAAAGTCCACGCGGACGAAGTCGCGGGCGGCCGCTAGTTATGTAAATAAACTTGACTGCAGGTAGGGAGCGCTAAAGAAGTTAAACCCAGTCAACAGGTTGGCTCACTGCAACCCTTTTTGCGTCCCTGTGCTGGACTTGAGGCTCTCCCCATTATTTGGGAGGCCTTAACCAACCTGCTCCATTTCAGGCAAATTCTCAGTTGCATACTTGCATCTCTAATTGCTTATATTAATAGATCGTTTGTACATTGCTCTAATTAAATGTTTTATTTCAGGGCACGCATAATGCGTTGGGTGTTCTGGTCAATAATCTTCGGTCTGACCGGCGGAGCTCTCTGCCTGTTCTCGAAGAACGGCGGTCCGATACCAATCAACAAGAACCTCTGGTCGGTCTCCTACTGCTTGGTGACCGCGTCCATGGCCTTCTTCATCCAGGCCGCGCTGTACTTCATAGTGGATCTGAAGACCAAGTGGGGTGGTCGGCCTCTGTATTATGCAGGTAAGTTGTAACATGACCACCATTTATTCAAGGCTTGCATGTTGAAGAAAAATGATGGTCACAGGATGCCTGTTAGATTAGATGTATCACACATTTGAATGACGTCTAGCACATGGAGAGTATTTCAATTATTTTGCACAAATAGCCGATACCCTGTTTGCGTTCCATTGCTGGGCACCAGTCTTCCTATTATTATTGAGGAGGCCTGGAACCAATGCGAAATGGTGGAGATTAGGGATAGAGACCAACCTGCTGTCAGATGTTTTCAAACCACACATAAGGGCTCCGACAAGGATAAAACGACTGTTTCTATCTTCTATTTATCGATAATAACCGGCGCCGACGGCTTAACGTGTCTTCCGAAGCACGGAAACGTGCATGATTTTTTTGTCACAAGCCGCATCTCACAGCCGACCGCGCCCGTTTAGTTTAGCTGTGTAGATCGCTTGCGTTTTACCCAAGCCGCCGGGTCATGCACCCTTCACATTCTTCGCTCATTTTTTACTTCACATCAAAAATACTTTGTCCGCAGGTCAAAACGCGCTCATCCTCTACATATGCAGCGAGCTGCTGAAGAGCCACTTCCCGTTCCACTGGCACCTCGCGGCGCCAACGCACTCGCAGCTGCTGGCGACGCACGCGGCCGCCATGCTCATGTGGCTGGCCGTCGGCGTGGCGCTCTACAAGAAACGCGTCTTTATCTCCTTGTAATAGGGGGTATAATCGCTTGATAGATATTTATCTGCAATACAGAAGAAAGATCGTGTAATCGAAGGCCTCTGCAAGCTATAAAGTGTCTTATACTACTGTTTATAAAATCTAAAGTTCGCAGCTGCTGGCGACGCACCCGGCCGCCATGCTCATGTGGCTGGACGTTGGCATGGCGCTCTACAAGAAACGCGTAACAGAGTTTATAATTGCGTGATAGGAATTTACCTACTGTAAAACAAGAATGATACTATAATTGATGGCGTTTGCAAGCAATAATGTGTCTTATGGTCGTAATCCAACTTGAAGACCTGGAAGTGTGGAAGCAATGAGCTATATTTTTTATAATAGAGTCTATAATCCCTAAATAATGCCTGAATAAACTCACACGAGTTATAATATGGGACTCATCTATTGTGCGAGAAATAATAACCCTTAGTACTATCGTAATCGCTTTATCAAACAAGCAAATGTTTATTATATTGTAACCGAGTGTTTAATATAATAGCTTGATGTATTTTACCCACTATGAAAAGAAGAACGGAATGCAATCTAAGATCTCTCTGCAAGCAATAATGTGTCTTACAGTACTGTTATCAAAACCTAAAACTGCTTGAAAAATTGATTGACCCATGGTTTTTTTTCATGCAACTCTCTTTATTATTAGAGTCTATAATCCCTTCAGTAGTAGAAGCGAACTACAACTAGAGAGGATTGATATATATTCGAAGGTCTCTGCAAGCAATAAAGTATCTAATACTACTGTTTATAAAGCCTCAAGTCGCCTGAAGAGCCTCCCGTTCCACTAGCACATTGTGGCGCCGACGCACTCGCAGCTGCTGGCGACGCACGCGGCCGCCATTCTCATGTGGCTGGCCGTGAGCGTGGCTCTGTACAGGAAACGCGTCTTTATCTCCTTGTAATATGGTATATAGTCGCTTTTGGGAATTTTACCGGCGATACCGAAGTATGATCGTGTAATCAAAGACCTCTGCAAGTAATAATGTGTCTTATTTGCTAATAAAAAAATTGAAATGGTCATGTGGCTGACCGTGGTCGTGGCGCTCTACAAGAAACGCATCTTTATCGCCATGTAACAGAGTGTATAATCGCTTGATGAAAATTTGCACACTTATAGAGTACTACTTCTGATATGTAACTGAAGTTTTCTTCCTATGTCCTTTCCCAAGGTCAACTCTATCTGTGTTCCAAATTTCATTAAAATTGGTTCAGTAGTTTAAACAGGAAAGCGTAGCAGACAGACAGACAGAGTTACTTTCGAATTTATAATAATATGATAAAATATAATAATATAGATTTGATGAACTCGTTAGTAACTTTGATAGTAACTTGAAGAAGGAATCGATAGAATGTGCTAGCAATAATCATGTTTATACAGACTAGTATTTGTACATTAAGGTTCAGAAATGGAGTAGTATTTTCAATAGAAAAATGCTAACAACACGCTAAGAACATTGCTAAGATTCCTTGAAATGAGCAGGCAAAAACTTATGTATTTATTTCGACTTAAAATCTATCAAAAAAGTTCCACCACTTTAAAACCCTGATTGTACAAGGCGTTCTAGCTAGATTCGTAAGACATTTATATAAGGGAAGAAATTGTTGTGATATCAAAATGTGTAACAGTCGTTGCAGAAATAAATCGATATTATGATTGATGTTAAATGTTATAGCCTTATCAATATTAACCTTAGAATAGTATAAACATATATCGATACCTTAATTGGCAAACCAGCCAACTCCACTTTTGGCCAAAAATTTTTTTTTGTTCAGATAGTACGCAACAGTAACGTGGCGTGATTTAAACGCGTGGCGTGGGCTAAAACGACAACTCCAATATAATCCCAATTTTTTTCATAAATCGCTATTCGAATATCAGCCAACTCCAAGTGTAACAGAATGTTACGATTTTGACAGTCAACTCCACTAAGTCGGCCATTTTGTGTGGCGTCGGAGTCGTGTTAGGATATCGCTCCACGTTTTATTTAAGAAACATAATATTAAAACGCGAAAATGAGAAGAAGTGTTAAAAACACCTGTAAGTAAATACAAGTCAAGCCTTTCGTAGTCCACTGCTGGACTTAGGCCTCCTCTAACGTTTGCCACTCCTCCCTGTCCTGCGCCTTCTGAATCCAGCGGCTTCCCGCTGTCTTCTTTAGGTCATCAGCCCACCTGGTTGGAGGGCGGCCTGTACTACTTTTGCCGAGACGTGGTCGCCATTCGAGACGAGCCTTTCTTCCCCATCAGTTTTCGGTTCTCCTTACTGTATGGCCTGCCCATTGCCACTTCAGCTTGCAAATTTTGAGAGCTATGTCGGTAACTTTCGTTCATCTACGGATTTTATCTGTCGAGTAGAGAAATACCAAGCAAAGGTCTCTGCATCGCTCGCTGAGCGACCTTGAGCTTATGGAAAAGGCTAACTGTAAATTACCATGTCTCAGCGCCGTACGTTATCACTGGCAACACACACTGCTCGAAAACTTTCAACTTCAGGCACTAAGGAATTTTGGACGAGAAGACACTTTGTAATTTCCTGATCGCTGCCCAACCGAGTTAGATTCTACGAGTTACCTCTCTCTCGAAACTGGACTTACGGATCGCTTGTCCTAGGTAAACGACGTCGAACTTCGAGAGTAGTGCCATCAACAACGACCGTTATAGGTGTGACATGGACGTTAGACATGATCTTCGTCTTGTCCATGTTCATCTTAAGACCCACCCGTTGTAAGGCGCTATGGAGGTCACCTAGCATAGTGCTGAGCTCTTCAAGGTTCTCCGCCAGGAGTACTATAACATCGGCAAATCGAAGATGTGTGAGGTGTTCGCTATTGATGTTTATACCCGGCCCTTTCCACTCCATCAGCTTGAACATGTCTTCCAGTGCAGCGGTTAACAGCTTCGGGGATATAACATCCTCTTGTCGTACTCCGCGCTGCATTGGAATAGGTCCAGTGCTTACGTCGTGGACTCGGACTGTCATGGTTGCGGCTTTGTATAAACACATGAATACTTCGATGTACCGATAGTCAATCCGGCATCGCTGGAGAGACTCTAGCACAGGCCAGGTCTCGATAGAATCGAAGGCTTCTCAAAGTCCACAAACGCAATACATAGCGGCAAATTATACTCCTCGATCTTTTGTATAATCTGTCGCAACGTGTGTATGTGGTCCATGGTACTATAGCCTTTTTGGAATCCGGCTTGTTCGGGAGGCTGGAAGTCGTCTAGCCTGCGCGCAATACGATTAGTAAGAAGAAGAAGAGAGTAATCTATAGTTCTTCAAAAGGGCTCTGTCACCTTTTTTGAAGAACAAAAGCACCACGTTTCTGCTCCACGCCTCCGGGACAGATCTGCTACTGATGACGATATCAACCAGTTTGAAGCGCCACTAGGAGGTGTTTCCCTCCAGCCTTCAGCAGCTCTGATGTGATACCATCATCTCCCGGTTTTATATTCTATTGTTTTTAAACTGATTAAGGGCTCCTCTAATTTCGTCCGGGATATCTTCTGTATAGTGTCGGGTCAATTTGGCTCTCACAAAGTCACCAACATAACTCGCAGAATAAGTGCGCTGAAGTGGCAATGGGCAGGCCACATCGTTCGTAGGGCTCACAACCGATGGGGAAGAAAAGTCCTCGAATGGCGACCACGTCTTGGCAAAAGGAGCACAGGTCGCCCTTCGACCAGGTGGACTGATGACCTGAGGAAGATAGCGGGAAACTGCTGGATCCACAGGGTACAGTACCGGATGGACTGGCACCGACTGAGAGAGGCCAATGTCCAGCAGTGGACGTCAAAAGGCTGATGGACGGATGGATGGATGTCTTTTATACATTATATGATTATATTATAAGTGTGATTATCTTTTATTTAAATACAAAATAAAATCTTTTTGTTAAATTAATCTATCCAGCAAACCAGCTAACTCCAAAAACACATACTTTTACAGGAAAGGACAAATGACCAACTCCTAAAAATGCGGTATTATTGTAATGAAAAGATATAAAGGATTATACGGTATCAATAATAGTAGCTTACAATAATATCTACCAATGGTATTTTAGATTTTTTTATGATTTGTTCACAAGAAAGGTAATAACATTTTTAGTGTCTCCTGAAAAATTTGTCCATATGGAGTTAGCAGGTTTGCCAATTAAGGTATCGATATGTATAATGTATATTAATATGTTATTACAGTTCTTATATCTCACAAATTTTAGTTAAGCTGTCAATTAGTCATCAGTTACTATAGTTACCCGCTAGTAACAACAGCATCTTCTGCTGTCTTTGGTGTGTCTGCTTCCTATGTAAATCATATAGACAAATGTACACATGCATATGTTTTAGTACGTTTGCATATTCCGTCGTATTACATTACGGCTAGCCATTTCCAATAATAAGGCTAATTGGATTGACATTGAGATACTTTCTACAATATGGTGGCTCTCGTTAACCTAATTGTCCTCATGACACATTGAAGGATGTGTGCTAATAAAATTGTTTAATTGAAATCCAATTTTAATAAGAAAACTTTAATTTAAAATGTGTAATTAGTATTATAATTAAAGCTAGAGGTCTGATAGCAGGGATAATGTCAGTAAAGTCGACGCAATACTTTTATAGGAACGGGATTCTTTCTTAAACAGTTTAATTAACGTAAATTAAACTGTCTACCTAATGAAGAGTAAATATGGCCATTTTACCCATTTTTATCAGGTAACTTCAAAGCGGCGTATTTACGAGGCATCCTTTCGTATTTGGGCGGTTAGGCGACACGTTATTACGCCGCTTTGACGAACGTGAAGTGTTCATACAAAGCAGTGTACATACTTTAATTCAGCTGAATTGGAATCTGACTGGAAAAGCGAGAGCCGCTTTACAAAATAGCTATGTTTTACAATCCAGCTCGCCTATAATACGGCGTATTATACGATTACCACATCCGTGAACTAAAATAGTTTGAATTGTATACCTGGTCTAACACTATATTTTAAGACATGAATTATATCTTTTATTTTGTGGTTCGGGTTGGATATAAGGATCTGTAGATTTCAAAAATTAATTAAATGGCCAAAAATTATACAAATTCGCACGTGCGTATTTGCTCCAAAATTTCAATAATTAGGCATTAGAAATAAATTAAAAGTAAGATAAAATATATTTTTTTTACACATGAAGTTATTATTTCAGTTTACGTTTATAGAATAGACAATAAGTATTGCTTCGTAATAGAATAATAATTTAATATGTTCGGCAAAATGTTATTTTATAATTAATGAAATAAAGAGGGGTTAACTAAATAATTATTGTTTTATTTCGTTTCTTATATGTTCACATCAGGATCCCAAAACATATTATTAATGTAAAACGCTGCTGAGTGTAGCCAAGCTCCTGAATCTGCACTCTCTTAGCATTTATCAGGACCCAGGGGGTACTCCCATGCTTAGGGCAGCTGCCCCGGATCAAGGTCCAGATTCAGGGATTCAAAAATCCCAAAAGATCTCTCAAACGAAAAAATTAACCTACAAAGAATAAGCTAGATACGATATCCTGCTGTTTCCTTTGTATATTTAATATTTTGTATGTTTGAAAACATCCGACAGCGGGTTGGCCACTAAACCGCATCTCCACCAACCCGCATTGGAGCAGCGTGATGGGGAGAGACCCATGCCCAGCAGTGCAGAATGGTCTGACTTTGACCTCCGTTTGTTTACAAAATAAATAAAAACAGGCTTTATATTAAATGAGCTTAATAAAACATTTTTTTTTCTTTTGTGGGTATTTTCTAAAATATTAATTCAAACTTGAAGGTAAGAGTAGGTACCAAGATCGAAACGCCATACGTTTTGCAAGAGCGAAACGCCAATAACCTTCACGTGTCATTGAAATGTCAAAGAGACGTACGTTATCAATATTGATACAGCAGTTTCGGTCCTACCGCTGTTTAAAACCCGTTCGCCTTTCTCTTTTAAAAATGGAACCGAAAGTAAACTTAAAACAGGACCCTGCATATCAGAAACTACAAGAGTTTTACAATGCAAACGCGGAAAAAATTAATATATCACAGTTATTTCAACAGGATGCCGACCGCTTTAATAAATTCAGGTAACAACTTTTGCTGGTAAAAGCTTATTGACTATATTAAAACAATGTTGCAGTCTCTGAAAGTATGCGATGAAGAAGTTTTGTTGTTGTCGGCTTATAAATTATTCAAATTATGAATTCCGAAGTTTGAACCTACATTCTTTTTTAAAGGTCGTTCGCACTTAGGATCAATGTCAAGCAAATGTCCTTAATTGCGAACAGCCAAAATCATCTATTAACATCATAATCAATCAACCTAGTTTGATGGCTAATTTAAGCAGTCTTCAGATGGTTATTTTATAGTATGATTCTAGTTGCAACAACTTGAGTTATTGCCCCATTGTTTTATGTATTTCATGGTAATTTTTTATAATAATATGATTAATGACCAAATCTTCAAATAAAACATTGTGTTTAATAATTTGTTAAATGTATAAATTATCTTAATCAAGATACCTAAACAATATATTTTGACTTGCGTGAGAATAAATGAGAAAAATATGTGAAACTGGTGTTTGGCTCAGAAAACATATTTATTTATTTATTGATATGACTCACATTGTATCTCAATACCTACAAATATTTGAATTTTTTTTTTTAAGAACTCAATAACATTACTGTTTATTTTTTTTCACTAGTCTCCGTCTCCCAACCCCCAATGATGGAGACATCCTGCTGGACTACTCCAAGAACAGAGTAGATGACACAGTTTTTTCTCTGCTCCTCAACCTGGCTAAGAGCAGGAATGTAGAACAGGCAAGGGATGCCATGTTTTCAGGTAATTTCACTTTTACTGTGTGGGTGTAAGTCTGCCTTTTATCCATTTTGTTAAGTGGTGTAATAAAGTTTTAAAATAAATTCCCTGTTTCGGTATCTTGGACACACACAAAGACAGAAACAAACACCCAGACAAATTGAAAGACTAACCTGTGATCCTTTGAAAGGCAGGACAGTACAATAACCATTGGGCCATGTTCGACAAATTGCATTGCTTCTGGAAACCCAGCAAACCATAGTGTTAAGCCTATAGTACTGAATTGGAGTTTTGTATCATAATCTCAGGTCAGAAGATAAACTTCACTGAGGACAGAGCAGTGCTTCACATAGCCCTCCGCAACCGCCAGAACAGGCCGATCCTGGTGAACGGCAAGGATGTCACCCCCGACGTCAATGCAGTTCTGGCGCACATGAAGGAGTTCTCTGACCAAGTCATCAGTGGACAGTGGAAGGGGTAAGTGAAGTTTGTAGAACCAGTAATGGTATGTGAGCTAGCAACAGATTTTCTTGTCCAAGTTCCTCTCAGACAATAACAGAGAATTCTACCTATAGTTGTAAATAATTAAGTTTCTGTTTGTGATATGTGTTAATAATTATTGTTCAGTAGTATGAACTGAGCAATCCATCCAAAATGACTTAAGAGGCCATATACGAAATTTTGCCGATTTCGCTGATTTAGCTGATTTTACACATGAAATTTTGCAGTCAAAATACAGTTTATCCATAAGTTTTATTGCAAAATATAACTGATCATTTCAATAATAAACTATTAAATGAGCCACTTTTCCATTTTTATTACGTTGTTTTGCTTGATAGTTTGCTTAATGTATTGTGAATTTTACTGTAATAGGTACCTATAGAATGTTACATATTTCCGGATCATTTTAAAATCTAAACAGATCGAAAAAATGTATTGCTGTAAAAATCACAAACATAGTGAATGAGCCGCTTTTTGCCAGTTTCATACAAAAAATATTAGTAAAAAAACATTGAACATATGTCAATTTTGAGAGAAAATGGGCCAGAAATTACATTTGATTTCGGCAAATTGGAGCATTCTTTCATAAAATTTATTTGACATAAATACACTTCAGTTCATAATCAATCCGTTTCCTGAAAAAAAAACAAATTAACAATGAAAATTTGGCATTAAAAATCTTTTAAAGTAACCTTAATCTCGCATTATAATTCTTGACGCAAGCTAAAAAAGTGGCTAATGTATTAGATTATTACTGAAATGATCAGTAGTATTGTGCAATGCAACTTATGGAAATACCGTAATTTAACTGCAAAACCTCATGTGTTAAATCAGGTAAATAAGAGAAATCGACAAAATTTCGTATACGGCCCCTTAAGTAACATGACATTAAATAAAAACTTGTGAAATTCTTCAGATAGGTGTACCATCTACCATGAAGCGTTGTGAACTTCAGCTGCTGCACCGAGTTTGGGTTGAGAAGTTGTAGTCTCCACACACTGAATAAAAAAAATGAATTACCTATTCCCTTTCTGATTAATAATTTTAAAATTACATATCTTAAAGAAAAAAGATAAATGATAGTTTATAAGCTTACTTTTATAAATAAAAATACCTTTAAAGACTTTTTAAAGATAAATAAAAAGCTGTAAAAACTAAATACAAATTGTGATCTTGAAAAATCTTAATATCTATACAACAGGTTTGTTCCACATTTCCCAATCTATTTTTAATTAGAGTAACAGAAACTTTATGAACATATTCATTGACATTAATTAAGCATTACTGGAAATGATTTTGAACTAATAAAAAATGTTATCAAAATTTGTTTTTAAATGCAGAGATAATTTTATACTTATTATTAAATTTTGTAAACACCTATTATGGATGCTATAGATAAGAGAAGCTGTAGCTAACTTGTAATGAACCTTAATTTCATCCTTCTGATTTTTGTCATTATGAAACTTGGTAACTAATAGTAGGGGAACCCAAGAGGGGATTTTCGGATTTACTCGAGCGCGTCAGATTAAGATATGGGGTACAGCTTGCATCCTGTTGAGTACTGTCACGATTTAAAAAAACCTTCTATATAGCTACAGTATTTTTTTATCATACTTCCGGATGTCAAAATGTTCAGATGAGAATACCTCGGTACCGTTGAAACATGAGTTTTTAAATAAGAATAATTCGAACTCTCCCGATATTGCCAAAATGCTGTTATTTTATTTTGCCGTTTTGTAAACATTCATACTAAAATCATCAGATTACTGTAATATGTCTTACCATGCATTTAAATTACTGAAATATGACTTACCATGCACTTAATTTATTCTACTATTGATCGATATTTGTCGTTATTTTACCTGTACCATTCAATTAAATTTTTGAAAACCTATAGGCGCTCTCCCCACCGCTTAAACGGAAAACGTCATGTAATCTTTTAATCTCTACAACCCAACCTATAAAATGCACAAGGTCCTGATGACGCTCGAGTTAATCCACAGTGAGCCTCATGGGCTCCCCTACTATAAATGATCAGCTTGGAATACAAAAATATGGTACCATTGAGCTGGTCTACTTCCAGCTTCACGGAAGTAGGAGACGAAACTCTGTAAACCATAAGTGACGTAAACCATAAAGTGGTCGTTATGTTCGTCTTCACATATTTTGTTCATTTCTCCTCGTGACGATTACCTGACGACGAAACTAGAAGCTGGCTGATGGAACCCTGGAACGCCTATTAGTAAATGTATCGAGTTTGGGCACGTTAGATTGGTCCTCTCTCTCAACCCTTTTTATGTCCCACTGCTGGGCACAGGTCTCCTCTCACAAGTGAGAGGGATTTTTAGGCCATAGTCCACCACGCTGGCCAAGTGCGGGTTGGTGGACAGATTTGGTCCTAACAAGTTATATTCATTTAATGTGTGTTTTTTAGTTATAAAAGCTTATAAAAATTGTTTTAAAATTTTTGCAGATTATCAATATCTTTACAGTTGAAGTACCCTGGGCTGATACAGCCCGAGCCCCTTTATTCAAATAAAAAAAAATCTTTACAGGTATACCGGGAAAACGATCACTGACGTCATCAACATTGGCATTGGTGGATCTGACCTTGGACCTTTGATGGTGACCGAAGCGCTTAAACCTTATGCTAACCACCTGAAGGTAAAAGATTAAATAAAACGGTTAAGTTTTATACTATACATCGTAATTCATTGCATGGGGCCCTACAGCTTCGGGGTTAAAAATTGGGCTACGGTATCTATACATAAAAATAAAAATAAAAAAATAACACATTACACTCATAGCCCCACAGTAGGCTAGATATACCCTGTGTCGTGGGTGCCATGGACACATACAAAGAGAGAAACACCCAGACCGAGAACAGAAATTTTAAACTCCTCATTCAAATTTCTGCTTCGCCGGGAATCGAACCTGGGACCCTCCGATCGGCATTCCAGCAAGGAATGGCCGCATGCTGTCGCAAGCACTGGAGGTTTTTTTTTTCTCTTCAATTATGGCATCGCAAAGTCTGCATATTGCCAGCGTCAAGTATAATCACGATTTTGCCAGTTTCGGTTAAACTGGACGAGTAATAATAAAAGTCAGTAAGTCGTCAGTTAAGTCAGTCAGACATTCAAGTAAAGCGATGGCTTCTTTACCAGTTCGTGACCAATGGAATTATGGAGGCAAGCCGAAAAAACATATTTTCGCACTGTTATTTTAATTCACAACACTCGTGCACTATAATTAAACTATATCGAACAAAATGTCATCAAAATTATCCTTAGAGCAACAAAGGTACTGACATCATACTTGTCAATTTTGACGCTCTACGAATTTATCCGTTATCTAATCCCTTTAAACGAGCAATTCTTGTATATATCTAAATATATTTTTTGAATCTCGGAAACGGCTCCAAAGATTTTGATGAAATTTTGTACACTGGTTGCGGGGATGATAAATCGATCCACAAATTTTTATTGATAGAATTTGTAGTTTTTTTTAATGTTTATGCAGTTAAATATAAAATTACTCTTACCGACATCTATTGGAAAATATTAATAATATTGTGGCGTAAAAAAGCCGTCAAATGGTCAACATTTGACAATCCACCCTTCAAACAAATGACAATGTCGATAATTATGAAAGAGCTCTATGAAAATTTCGTCAGGGAAATTAAAGCTTTCTTGGTCAAATGGTTACGAAAGCCGACTACGGAGCTAGAGACCCGGGTTCAAATCTCAAGTAGGCAAGTTGCGTTTTTATTTTAGATTTTTTTTTTATTGGGAGCTAGGTATTTCAAAAGGATTTGTAAAGTAACACTAAGTCAATGAATGCTTTGCCAAGTAAATAACTTGTTTTTATCCGAGCAACGGTCGGGCGTCCAGGTACTAACTCTAAAATACACCAAGAAAGTAAAAATAAAACAAGAGCACAATATGTCATTTTCGACTTCCCTCCAAAAGTCCAATCACTGGAAGTTACAAGAAAGTAGGTACCATCGCTCTGGGTGAGTTCCTATGGAGATCTTCGTGTTTTCTCCATGTACTCAGTTTCAATTGTTATAAAACTTTTATGTGTTTTATTTTCGTGTTACTCTTTTTAGTGTACAATCAAGTACATTTGACTTATCTTAGCATTGCCAATCAGACAGGACATTAACTGTCTGATTGGCACTGTCTGTATTGATGAAGATGGAGTGATGATTTTTTTAATCCTAAGGTCCACTTCGTGTCCAACATTGACGGAACCCACTTGGCTGAGGTGCTGAAGCGCCTTAACCCCGAGACCGCTCTCTTCATCATCGCCTCCAAAACCTTCACCACCCAGGAGACCATCACCAATGCGACGTCTGCCAAGAATTGGTTCCTGGATGTTGCTAAGGATGTAAGTATGGAAGTAACGATTCACACTAATAGCCTCACACTAGGATTATCTGTGCACGTACACACACACACACACACACGCGCGCACACACACACGCATGCGCCCACGCACGCACGTAAGCACACACACACACACGCGCACACGTTGCGCACACACACACACGCACGCACACAGCCAGTTGAAGGAGCATCGATCGGTAGTTTGGTAGGTAAAAATTGCGCCATACGGGTTTTAAATGTGCATTTTGCTTGATTTTCCTTGATAATATTAAGTAAAATAACGGATATTTCTTTTGTTTTTCCGAAATATAAATGTTGTTACGAAATTTAAAAGCGTGCTTTTAAATAAAAGGGGAATAGGTTAAATGTTTAAGATTGCTGGGAGGTAATGCTCCGAACAATCCGAAGTGGCCCCTAATACACTTATTATCAACATACATATTGGTTAAATATGCCAAAACATTCTTTTAATCCTATTTAGAGTTTTGTGTGTATTTTTTTTACTTTAATTTATCTCAAAAACACACCAGAAAATGTAAATAAATGAAGTTTACGAGCATATCGTATCTTAAATTGTCAGCTACATTTAATTTTGTCAGATACGCTGTATTATTTAATGTTAGTTACGCGAATTTACACTATCCCCGACGCTTATTTATGTTCTTATTTCATGTTACCGCCAAAATTCCAAAGAATACGACTTCTCTTGACTTGATGCCTTATTTTTTGTTATTTTTTCCTAGCCCTCAGCAGTTGCAAAGCACTTCGTAGCGCTTTCCACAAACGGCGAGAAAGTGACTGCTTTCGGCATCGACTCCAAGAACATGTTCGGTTTTTGGGACTGGGTCGGAGGCAGGTGTGTATGTACTGAAACTTTTTTTTAGGGTTCCGTAGCCAAATGGCAAAAAACGGAACATGGATTCGTGATTCGTCTGTCTGTCCGTCCGTATGTCACAGCCACTTTTTTCCGAAACTATAAGAACTAACTGTTGAAACTTGGTAAGTAGATGTATTCTGTGAACCGCATTAAGATTTTCACACAAAATAGAAAAAAAAAACAATAAATTTTCGGGTTTCATCATACTTAGAACTGAAACTCAATTTTTTATTATTAAACTGAATAGTTTGCGCGAGAGACACTAAGTGGTAAAATGTGTGTCCTTAATTAACTTAAGTACTTCTAAAATAAGAGAATGATGAAACTAAAAAAAAATATCTGATGTACCGATAATGATGTGTATGTAATGATGCAAACTTCCACCGAAAATTGGTTTGAACGAGATCTAGTTTTTTTTTTTTTAATACGTCATAAATCGTAAACAGCAATTAATCAATAACTTAATTTAAAAAAATACCCTATTATTAAAACATCGATCAAAGTTACAAAGAACTACAGGAACTTTCATATTATGTTACTTGTTATATATAATGGTAAGGAACCCTTCGTGCGTGAGTCCGACTCGCACTTGGCCGGTTTTTTATTTGAATAGTTTTCGCTAATAGATAGCGTGATTCCTGAGGAAGGTTTAGGTGTATAATTGATTATGCTGTTATGTAAATTGACTGATTGCTAATCACGCCTGTTGGGCTTGCATTACTCGCGTGCGCCGCGTAAACCAGTAGAGATCGCTTAACATCACGCGGCCCGTCTGCCTTGTTAGGTTTATTTATAAAAAAAAAGAGATACATTACATAATGTAGAACTATATTATTATTATTTGAGTTGGTGGGGAAGGGTACAACCCTATGGCCACTGCGACCAGTAAATGATCTATTGTAGTCTAACCCCGAGTTTATATCTGATTCCCAAGGCCGACGGTTGTTAGGAACCGTACGATGCGCTTGGGATCTAGAAGTTTGACATCTTCCGATGTGACTAGGCTGCCGCCCAGTATCCGACTTCTGCTATGTGCGAGTGCGACACAGTCGCAGAGGATGTGGATACCCGATTCCTATTCACCATTGCAGAATCTGCAAATAGCAGTGGAACTTAGGTTAAGTTTGAACATATGCCTGTTTAGTTTACAGTGACCAGTAAGAATTCTTACAAGAAGACCTATTTCATTGCGTCCTAGATTGATCACTTGCTTTGAGTATTTTCTTGAGTAGCCAACCACTGAAGAACTATAACAATACTACAAAAAAGTCCGCGGTAGCATATCTGTATCTCTGACGGTTGAGTCACAACTTGTTTAAAATATTAATTAAAATTTTTGCTCTATTTTCGAGCTCTTTTATTTTGTTCAGCATTAAATAGTTCTTATTTAAAATAAATACTTTTGTTAGCATCGGAATTTAATTAAAATTATAATTGTCCCTTACACTATGTAATTTAAATAAATACTTAAGACAATATAATCATATCAACAATGAAGCGTCAACAAATATCATCAATTTCCGTGCTTCGGAGGGCTCGTTAAGCCGTCGGTCCCGGTTGTTGTCGATAGATAACAGTCGTTAAACCTTGTCGGAGGCCTTATGGGCGGTTTGATAACATCCGACAGCGGGTTGGCCACTAACCTGCATCTCCAGAGTAAGCTCCAGGGCTCCCCAGTAATGGGGAGAGACCCGTGTCCAGAAGTGGGGCGTAAAAAAGGGTTGCAGCCAATTGTATCACACATAAAATTGTATTACACTTCTAGGTACTCCTTATGGTCTGCGATTGGTCTGTCCATATCCCTGTACATCGGGTACGACAACTTCGAAAAGCTGCTAGAGGGCGCTAGTTTCATGGACAACCATTTCACGACCGCGCCTTTGGAGAAAAATGTAAGACTGCATTTTGATCGCACATGACTTTCCAACAGCACATCACACACGAAGAATATAGCAGAAGATGAAGCATCTTATCGATGCTTGAAGCGAGGCAAAAATCGACCAAAATAGACAAAACCACTTTGAAACTGATTGTACATTTTAAAGAAAACTTTAGAATATAAAAATAACAGGTGTTATAACAGTTGTTTTTTATAAAAAAATAACAGCTGTCATCAATCAAGGTACTAATGACACCCGTAGAACCTAAATGGTTCGACTGTAGAAACCATTTCCGCCGTCAAGCAATTATTTTGTGTTTCGGTGGAAAGATGCGGTTGCAGGCCACAGTTTCTAACCATACTTACATATAGCCTCCAGAGTAGCAACGCAACTTCATACAACCTCGAGCAGCAGTTAGTCCTAGCTAGAGGTCTAATGCGTTTTTATTACCCGTACAAATTTGGATGATTTATAATGAAAACTTTGCCTTTTCTATATAATTTCTGCTGACCTTTCTGCTGTCCCGGTTGCTATATAGATAGCCATTGTTGTCTTATGAAAACGTCAGACTGGGTTAGCCATTACACCGTATCATCACTACATCGCAAAGGGGCAGCGTGGTGAAGCATGCTATAGGCCGCTGCATCTGAAGGTGGTCTCATATACATTTTCGAAACCTTTCTAATTTGACCCTTCTTTTTAAAAAAAAAACCCAACACCAACCACAAGGGTTCAATAATTGCGTATTCTTCTACAATTTAATAGTCAACTTATTTTTTTTTATCATCAATATGTAGGTACGATATTTTTATTACTTATACTATATTTATATTATATATTATAACTAGCTGTGCCCGCGACGTCGTCCGCGTGTATAAAGACTTTTATAAAATGGATTGATTAAAAATTAAAGATTATTTATTTGCATTGAATAAGTAGCAGGTAGATTATTCTTACATAGTGAAATCACTTATAATACAATGTTCATATGTTCAGAAGAAACTTAATGTATTTTTTCTAAATCCTTCAAACCTAAAACAGTAAGGAATACTGATCTTTCTATCCACTTTTCTGACGTTTCGCTTGTCTCGCGCAATCAGATTCTCTTTACAAATATGTACCTCGTTTATTAAAGTTAAGAGATACTGCTGTGCCCGTGGCTTCATCTATGTTAAAAATAGTATCTTTAGTAAATTGGGTGAATTTATACTGCAAAGAATGTATAGACTCATTCTATATACATAGCTTTAACCTACTGCAGAAAAGAGGTGCACTATACAACTACTTGTAGTTGGGAGATAAAATTTCTAAACATACACGTGCTTAGGATTAAACAATCGGAAAAATAATTGTAAGGTCAATTAATAAACTATAGGTTTAAAACTTGCGGACAGCAATTTGGTCATAAGTCATAACTCATATAACATTGTGAAAACTAAAGCAGAAGGCAGGGTCTCTAGACAGTGTGCTATCTGTATTTGGAAATAAAGAATATTTTTATGAAGAATCTTTAAAGAATCCTTAATATCTCCATCAATCAACGTGTGTGGATGAGCCCTCAGCCCGTACGCAATAAAGAGACGCAAAAAATGAGTTAAGTTATCATTGGTCCAATTAACAATGTTCAGCATCATACGTATACCTACCCAACGATGGGACAACCCGCGTGGCGCAATGTTTACCATGCCGGACTGCTAATCGAACTGTCCCGGGTTAGAATCCGGGCGAAGCAGAAATTTCAATGATGAGTTTAAACTGTTCTCAGTCTGGGTGGTTGTGTTTCTGTCTCTATGTGTGTTCATGGCACCCACGACACAGGGGATATCTACCCTAATGTGAGGCTATACGTGTGAAATGTTATTTTTTATTTTTTTTACACTATGTACTTACTTTTATTAGACTTAAGGCTTTTATTTGAAATTATCTCCATCGATTCACTTTGGAGAAGAAATGAATATTGCTCAATAACGCCATCTACCGTATGACATGTAAACTTTGTGGTTGATAAATCGAATGTCAAATTACCAAATAGGTAGATATTGAGATTAACAGTTGGTTCACTAAAAGTTTAACTATTCGTCACCTAGATGTCTGCAGTAGTCTTGTTTTGTTAAGGCTATTCCGTATCTTATAACCTTAATGCTGGATTCACTGAGATTGTAAGATTTGGATTTCGGTTCATCGGAGCTTGAGGCCTCCTCAATATTGGGAGAGCTCTATGCTCAGCAGTGGAATGCTAAAAAGGTTGCAGCTTGATATAATGTAGCGATAATAATCGTTTCAGCTGCAGCCTGTTAATAATCTTCCACCCCAAAAGAAGACTAATAAGCTGAGCAACTAACTCAATGGAGCCTGTGATGTAAGGTTCGGCGGCGGTAAGGCTCGCGATGCGCTTATTAGGTAGCCAGACTCGGCCAACGAAAGAAAATACAGTAAGCTGATCTAAGTGTATTTAATATAGTCGACAATATTAGTGAGAGTTCAAAATAATTTTACTTAAATTTAAACTTTTGTTTATGGTTTTGAATGGGCTGTTACCGAAACTTTCATACAAATTCCCCAAAGTGCCTTTTAAGTTTATGTCGCGTATTGTGTAAATGAACATAACTTTTTTGTTTATCACCCGATTGATATGAAATACACACTAATGTTACGGAAATTCATTCAACAATAAATCAGTAAACACATCATTCAAAGAAGGGAAAAGAATTTGAGAATGAAATATTAAGTTAAGGTTAATTATTGTATGCTTGAGATACCAACTTTCGAATCCACTTTATTTGCTATTGAGGGGTAGTTTTGAAAAAAGCTTAAATAAAATTCTTACTATGTTAGTAAAGATTACAAATACAAAATTATAAGTATATTACTCTGCACAAAAATATTCTGTACATCAAGTTTCGACACTCAATTTTCAAAGAGTTTCAAAGAAAATTGACATTTAAAGGGTGAATATCGGGAAATGCTGAAACATGTATTCTTTTATTTTGGTTAGAAAATATTTATACCAAATTTCAAGAAAATCTATTGAAAAAATCCAAGTTTTCCATACAAATTTTCATTGCTCATTTCACACCCTTAAAGGGTGATTTTTAAAATTATCTATAGCTTAAATGTTAGCGAGGACCAATATATATAAAACAAAAAAAGTTTCATCAAAATCCGTCCAGTATTTTTTGCGTGAAAAGCTAACGACAGACAGACAGACAGACAGACAGACAATAATTTCAAAACTTATATTTTTAGCTTCTGTTACTTATAAAAAGACCCCTAGAAGTATTTTTTTAAATTTATATGCAATGTACAGAATTGACCCTGCTTACAGTTTTATTATATGTATAGATAGATGTAAGTACAACTATTGTTATTTTTGGAGTCTTGGGAGCTTTCAAACAAAAAAAGAATCATCAAAATCTGTTCACCCAGTCAAAAGTTCTGAGGTAACAAACATAAAAAAAAAACAATGGGTTAAATTCCGGTAGTGAAATGAAATGAAATGAAAATACTTTATTGTTGACTGTTTACATACATACAGTTAGATGTTTAAAATTATTATAAGAGTTTAAACAGTCTACCATGCTCTGGCATACAATATTATACTTATTACTAATTAAAATTAAAGTATAAAATAGTTTTATTTTAAGATCCGCTAAGAATATTCTTAACGGATCATCGGTAGTGCCGGCAGAAGTGAAAACTTGAACATTAACGTTGTGCATTTTTGATATTTTGGAATGGTTAGGGAATAGTTTCGCACGAATTGCTTTTATTATCAGTATTATTTTTCATCTAGTATTTTCAGTAGGTTCATCTAGTATTTTTATAAAGTACTTACTCATTTTCTCTCACTATTTCTTCGTCACTTTTTTCATTAAAAGATGCACTTTGTTCAATGTCCATATTTTAAATACTTGATATAAACGAATTTTACAAGTATAGACAGTCGAGCCATCAGCTGTCACCCCTCCGTCTCACAAATATTCGATCAGGCCACGTGTCTTGACGCGAGTTTAACATTTTTTACCCATCCCAAAAAAAGTGCACAAAGCCGCTGAAGAAGTTTTCAGTTCAAAAAGTTATTACAGTTTACAGTTGAATTGAGAACCTGCTCCTTTTTAGGAAGCCGGTTAAAACAATTGATGATGATTATTACGTCACTGATTTTGATGTATGACCACGCATTTTACAGAGCTTATTTATTTTTTCCTTAGGCCCCAGTAATCTTGGCTGTCCTGGGCGTGTGGTACAGCAACTTCTACGGTGCTGAAACCCATGCATTACTGCCATACGACCAGTATTTACATAGGTATGATATTTTTTTTGTATTTTATTTGTGTAGTATTTTGCTTTTTTAACACGCTTATATTAGCTTCACTTGTATGTTTGTAACTGACTCCTTTGGGTGCGATTTTGACTTTTGATTTAAACTTTGTAGATTTATCGAAGACCGATGACAATACACTAATTTGATAAGATTCTTTTGATTTGATGCCATTTATTCAATTTGCAAAATTAGATTTTTGTCAATTTATATATTTTTTATCTACAGTCGATAGATAAGGCAGGAATAGATGTTAAAATCAATTTCCAACCATTATCTTTAGCCATAAGCATAAATTATTAACACGCTTATATTAGCTTCACTTGTATGTTTGTAACTGACTCCTTTGGGTGCGATTTTGACTTTTGATTTAAACTTTGTAGATTTATCGAAGACCGATAACAATACACTAATTTGATAAGATTCTTTTGATTTGATGCCATTTATTCAATTTGCAAAATTAGATTTTTGTCAATTTATATAATTTTTATCTACAGTCGATAGATAAGGCAGGAATAGATGTTAAAATCAATTTCCAACCATTATCTTTAGCCATAAGCATAAATTATTAACACGCTTATATTAGCTTCACTTGTATGTTTGTAACTGACTCCTTTGGGTGCGATTTTGACTTTTGATTTAAACTTTGTAGATTTATCGAAGACCGATGACAATACACTAATTTGATAAGATTCTTTTGATTTGATGCCATTTATTCAATTTGCAAAATTAGATTTTTGTCAATTTATATAATTTTTATCTACAGTCGATAGATAAGGCAGGAATAGATGTTAAAATCAATTTCCAACCATTATCTTTAGCCATAAGCATAAATTATTAACACGCTTATATTAGCTTCACTTGTATGTTTGTAACTGACTCCTTTGGGTGCGATTTTGATTTTTGATTTAAACTTTGTAGATTTATCGAAGACCGATGACAATACCCTAATTTGATAAGATTCTTTTGATTTGATGCCATTTATTCAATTTGCAAAATTAGATTTTTGTCAATTTATATAATTTTTATCTACAGTCGATAGATAAGGCAGGAATAGATGTTAAAATCAATTTCCAACCATTATCTTTAGCCATAAGCATAAATTATTAACACGCTTATATTAGCTTCACTTGTATGTTTGTAACTGACTCCTTTGGGTGCGATTTTGACTTTTGATTTAAACTTTGTAGATTTATCGAAGACCGATGACAATACACTAATTTGATAAGATTCTTTTGATTTGATGCCATTTATTCAATTTGCAAAATTAGATTTTTGTCAATTTATATAATTTTTATCTACAGTCGATAGATAAGGCAGGAATAGATGTTAAAATCAATTTCCAACCATTATCTTTAGCCATAAGCATAAATTAATAATAGTACCTATCAATAAGAAAAAAAAAAGTATTTTATTTAAAATAAACCAAACTAAACAGTAAAAAATAAATAATAGTTTATATAAACTAAAAAAATATATTTTCTATTTTTTGTTGGATTTCTTATAAAAGCGTGTTTTTTAGTTTTTTTAAACTGTTATTTTTATTCAAACCTACACTTAGGCTGCGTGGTGGTGATCTTAATTACTCTCAATTCATAGTCCCAGGTGTGGGACTTAAAAAGGGATGAATTTAAAAAAAATAATCAGCTTTGCAGGTTGGCTTGTTTTGTTTAAATGTTATTTATCGCCTTCGCCTATCTACGCATGGTGGGTAGGTACGATTTACGATCTGCCTTCTGACTTCTGACTCTCCTTCTGACCGTGTCAGACTTCTTGTTTAATAAACCGATGTAATTATTGCTAAGGTTACTGTTATTGCCTGTTATTTTATTATTATTATTTAATTTGTTTTTAACTGTTAACAACGTGAATGTGATACGAATATTTGCAATATTTGTTCACTACTTATGAGATTTCTAAAAAAAACTTTCTTTACCTACGCATTTAATTCGCATGCGTACGATTTTCGTACAATATACCTATTGCTGCTCCTTTTGTCAAATGGTCATAACGTAACTTAATTGCCAGGTTCGCGGCGTACTTCCAGCAGGGCGACATGGAGAGTAACGGCAAGTACGTCACCCGCAGCGGGCAGCAGGCGGACTACTCCACCGGGCCCATCGTGTGGGGCGAGCCGGGGACCAACGGACAACACGCGTTCTACCAGCTGATCCATCAGGGGACTAGGTATCGTTTTTAGGGCTCCGTACCCGAAGGGTGTTAACCATAGAACATATTAAAAGAGGCTAGAATGGAGTTGTGGGCGGGGCAAACGCGCCAAGTATATGAGCAACGCTCATATCTCTACAGAAACACGCGATTGCGCTGCGATATGCGTAATGGAGTTGTGGGCGGGGCAGACGCGCTAAGTGCTTGGGTGTGATTCGTTAATTTGAAATCGCGTGATTTTGCGGCGCTAAGATTGGCTAGATTTGAAATTGCAAATATGTTCGTAAGCTTCGTATTTATTTAAGTACACATCTGTACGTGGTACGTGATCTGTAAGTGGAAGTGAAAGGTGGGGCTGGATCGACGACACCGGTTTTTTTACGAACGGTGCGTTATTACCATTCTACCTCTTTTAATGTGTTCTGTGTTGCCAACGAGACCCTATTACTAAGCCTCTGCTGTTTTTATTAGCTTGACCTGACTGTAACGGAATCTTGATTTTGACCGAGTTTGAAACGTTGGTTTCATTTGAAACTTTACATACTCATCAAGGATCGATGACAATGCAATAATATGAAGAAAAAAAAACCAACTAATAAATTAAAAATAAATAATCCATACTTAATATTATAAATTTGAAAGTCTGTCTGTCTGCTACTCTTTCACGCTTAAACCACTGGACCGATTTTGATGAAATTTGGCATAAACATAGAAAGGACGTTGAGAAAGAACATAGGCTACTTTTTACCGCGGGAAAATATCTGATTCCCATGGGAAGCAAATGAAATAATGAAATGCGCCGTGTAGTGTTATAAATACACTACATGTTATTACTTACTTCATTCACGTCGATTATCATATTTTATAACTTATATCCGTTTGTTTTATTCTTATACTTTGCTTTTCCTTTATTATTTCTTTACAAAATTATTTACTTTCTCTGTTTCTTTATTTACATTTTGATGCAGCTATCAAAATTGTCATGTCTGTCTTTTATATTTCTTATTTTTTTTAATTCGTTTTACGGCATTGTATAAAAATCCTTTTAGCCATTCAATATTAAAAGAAACGAAAAATTGTATGTTTTTTATTTCATTTCATAGATTAATAAAGTATAGTATTGTCTTTGGCTTATTTATATTTTTATATTAGCCCGTTAATCAATATTTTAAGCTATACATAAAGCTGAAGAGTTCGTTCGTTCGTTTGTATGTTTGTTTGAACGAACTAATCTCAGAAACTACTGGTTACAATTGAAAAAATCTTTTTGTGTTGGATAGTCCATTTATCGGGGAAGCCTTATTTTTAAAGGCAGACGGGCTGCGTGGTGTAAGCTGTCACCGTTGCCTATGGACACGGGCAACCCCAGGGGAGCCACCAGAGGGCTTTAGGCTATTTAACATCATGCTATGAATAATACCAAAGTCCACGCGGACGAAGTCGCGGGCGGCCACTAGTGCATTATATAAAACTAACTTCATTTTAAAATCCGGTCTTGGACTATCAAGTCAATTGAGATATTTTTAATGAGCTGTCAAAACGTGACATCCCCATACATTTTGTATGAGAAAATGATTACTCACTTATCATCATATATAGTCAATTGACTTCATTATTATTGATTTAAACGATAATATAAATCACGTACAAAAAAGAATTAACAATTATATTGCTTTCAAAGCGGGATTTAGTGCAACCTTTGATTTTGAATTTTTTTGTGCATAGTGTCCCAGACCCTATTAAATGTTTTCGTTAGGCACGTTAAACCGTCGGTCCGGTCGGTTTGTGTAGGTGAAATGTTCAAAATAACTCCTTAAAGGGGTAAAAGTAAACATGAAATATACGCGAACGTCGCGAGCACTGACAAACTGACAATGCGTGCATGCGTTGGAGGTGAGCGTCGCTCTGAGGTCGCTTCTACGCAGTAATAGTATTTCGTGCCTTTAGCTTTTGTATTGCGAAATAAACGATTTGCAATGATCACCAGGCTGATCCCGTGCGACTTCCTAGCGCCGGCGCAGACGCACAACCCCATCTCCGGGGGGCTGCACCACAAGATCCTGCTGGCTAACTTCCTCGCGCAGACCGAGGCGCTCATGAAGGGGAAGACTGCTGAAGAGGTATGCACTTTTTGACTAAGTACTAGACGAGGCACCGACTAAACTGTACCTGCTTCAGGATTAAGAATAGGGCTACGGGATCCTCTGCCTGATCTTAAGAGACGACTAAAAGTAGGCTAGGTTTCCGTGCTTCGGAGGGCACGTTAAGCCGTCGGTCCCGGTTGTTGTCGATAGATAACAGTCGTTAAACCTTGTCGGAGGCCTTATGAGCGGTTTGAAAACATCCGACAGCGGGTTGGCCACTAACCCGCATCTCCACCAACCCGCATTGGCGCAGCGTGGTGGAGTAAGCTCCAGGCCTCCCCAATAAGGGGGAGAGACCCGTGCCTAGCAGTGGGACGCAAAAAAGGGTTGCAACCAAAAGTAGACTCTGTCCCCAAGCGCTGAGGCAGGCTAGTCTTCCAAGGTGTCAGGTACCTTTTGAAGCCGTAACTGGCTAATTGACAACAGGTGTAGGTTGATAGTATCTCACACGATCACCTGTCACGTATGCCGCCGCCTTTTAACGACATAAATGAATTCCAAAAATTGGTTGTCTGTAAATTAGGTTTACGGACTATAGTTTAACGTGACGTAACAATTCAATGAAAACTACATTAAGTTTTCACTTTATAAACAGTCGACGAACGGTGCAAGCCGAACGCTCAAGCGTCAACGTAACGTACAAGTGCCGATCGTAACGTACAATGAGTAATCATTTTCCGTGCGCGCAGCCGGCGTTCATCGATTTATTATTCGTTATTTCGGCAGTTTCATGCATGTTTTTAATTTGATCAAAATGTTTAATTTCACGTTGTTCCTTTCTTTTAAAATACTATGTTACTCATGAAGAATTAGGTATTATTTTTTGTTGATTCTTTCAATTGGAATCATAAAAATACGGGTGCTTTTTTCCCCGTTTAAGTCGGTTCGATTCCCAGGTGAAGCAAATAATTTTTAGAATATCTTTGAATGCAGTATTACTAACTTTTAAAAATAACATTAAGTCTTCTTTCAGAAAAAATACTACCTACGATATTTTAGGTAGGTACTTTCCCTTCATGTCCCATAGTCTTGGGACGCCCTGTATATTAACAACCTTTGTAAACACCCATATTTGTGCAAATAAAACTCTTTGTCTTTTTTCTCTCAGCTCTACTTCTAGCCCAAACGGGCACCTAAAGGCAATGATCGGGAAAAATTACAATCATCAAAAGAATATTTTGTATTCCTAGTATGATTTTTTTCTCTTTCTTCTTAACTAACGCACACAGATACAGATACTATTTGCACATTGTTAAGCCAAAGTAAACCGGCATTTTCCTGTTTGCAGGCGAAAGCAGAGCTAGAGAAATCCGGTATGGCTCCGGAAGCCGTGGCCAAAATTCTGCCTCACAAAGTGTTCAAGGGCAACCGTCCCACCAATTCTATTGTCGTCAAGAAGGTCACTCCCTTCACTCTTGGAGCTCTCATTGGTAAGAAACTGTATCGTATGAAAATGTTCTTATTAGTGGGGGGGGGAGGGCACGTGAAACTTATGCTCTTAGTTACTCGTAGTTTCAATAATTTGACTTTCTGGTGAAATACTGGAATAACTTTCTCTGTCATCCCACATTACATCAGCGTAGTGGACTATTTTTTTTATTTATTTCAGGCTTCTTAGGCCCATTGAAACAAATACACATATAACATAATATTACAACAAACTAATTCATAAAACTCATTAAAATACAATTAAAACTATACAAAATAAAAACAATAGATACTATACATACCTATATAATACAACTAAGGGCCTCTTTCACCACCTTCAAGTAAAGTGACAAGTACGCTAATTGTTGGTTAAAGTCACCAGTAATTTCGATTTCACGATGTTCGAGTAGCACTAATCATATCATAAACTAATCCGTACTCATAGCTTTTACTTGCCAACTAACTTTACTTGGGACATAACTAATCTACAGTTTACTTGGAGATGGTGAACGAGGCTCTCAGTAACACGAATGTTCTAAAAAGACTGACTATTTAAATCTAGATAAAAACTTTACATTGTGACAATGCCAACACTGCAGGAATTGTGTGTAAAACTGTCTAAACTATATTTTGTAAAAATAAGACTGTAGCGCATACACAGACAATTTAATAAATTTTCTATTAAATTTAATTTGGCGTGCACACACCTCCAATACCATGGTAAAGCTGTTATTATTCAATTCAATTCAATTTATTTGCAAGAACATAGTGTAGTAGTTATGATAGAAAGTTAGTTAGTTGCATAGATTGCCTGCGTACTACGCCAACTGCTGGGCCATGCGCGCTTCAATATAACATACAATATAATAACAATATTAGCTCATAAATTTATGCATGTACTTATTTCTTCTTTCTCCAGCAATGTACGAGCACAAGATCTTCACCCAAGGCGTGATCTGGGACATCAACTCGTTCGACCAGTGGGGCGTGGAGCTGGGCAAGCAGCTGGCGAAGGCCATCGAGCCGGAGTTGCAGGACAACAAGCCTGTGACCAGCCACGACGCCTCCACCAACGGCCTCATCAACTTCTTGAAGGAGAACTTTGCTTGATGTGGTTTTGGTAAGTGTTATAAGATACAACTATAGAAGTCGTCGTGCTTTTCGGCTAAGTAAGTAATTTTATGGCAAGCTGGGTGCATCGGATTTGATACATTCGGAAAGTAACATTGTATATAATTAATAGAACCAGGCGTCTTATGTATACCTATTTTATAGTATTTGGTAAATCCAGGCATCGCCGCGCAGGCGCGGTCCTGGGGGGGGGGGGGTCACAGGGAACATGAGCCCCTCTCCAATATCCATCAGTCTTGCGTAGATAGAAGGTGAAACAAGCCAATTTGGGACACGTTTTCCCCCAAAGGAGATGTTTCAAAATGTATGGACCTTTGACCAGGTATTTGTACACCGTATTAATAAATTGCAAATATAGTATAGAGCTGTTTTTTTTTTGTTTTGCGTTTTGTAATAAACGACTGGAATTTTTGGTACAAAACAATAATTTCAAGTCAGAATTGCAACACAATATACTAGAAAAACATAATGGCGGTAATATGTCATTTTGACAATTGAAATTATTAATCTGTGACAAACAGTTAACAGTGAAAACAGTTGTACCGCCATATTGAAAATTGTTGAAAATAGTTGATTAAAATTGGTTTTGTACCGAAAAAGTACATGTTTTAACAAATTTTAAGTATTTTTTTCGGAGTCTTGAGTTTTTTCTCGAATTTTTGTGATGGTGTACAATACCTAGCCAAGATTGAAAAATCTCATTTCTTGGTGACCCCAAATTGTAATAAAAATTGTATAGGCAAGATATCGTGTTCGAGCATTTGCTGATACAGGACTACGGCGCGTGGGAAAGAAGAGGCTTGCAGGGGCACGAACATTTCTGTCTAACATCGATCGCGAATCATTCGTTTTATTAATAATTAAAGTAATTTAAAGTAATTTAATTTAAAAACTATTAGTTTTGATTTCGCACCCTGCTGCGACCGCCCTAAATATAAATATAACAGGCGTTACTTTGCGGAACTCCCCATTGTTATAAAGTTATGTAAAAACTACTTTGCAACAATCCGCAATCAGAACGTATGATGTTAATTGAATTCAAAAAGTTCAAATATATTAATTTACACTCTTTATTTCAGGTTCAGAGTGAGCATAATAGGAAGATATTTTTAAGCAATCTTCATAGGAATTTTAAATTTTGAGAAAACCTTTAAATGTACTCACTATTTGTTACAAATTTGAGACCAATTATTTATTATTAAGTTGAATGAATTTTTTTTTATTATGAATTAAATAGAAAATATATTTCATCAAATTTTATTGATATTTTATCACATTGTTCACAAAAACCTAAATATTTATAACCTGTAGTGATTAGATGGCATATTGTAGGTACTACTTAGTTTGTAGTCCAAGTATCTACACTTTTAATAAAATTGCTGGCGCGAAAAATTATTGTGATCGTTTTTAATTTGTAGAATGTAAGAAAAAACGTGTTAATGTTTAATGTTATTTACTCATATCAAAATATACTTGGTAAAAAATAAAGTTGGAAGCAGAGATCTTTTAAGATACGAAAGATATTTGAATGTTTATTTATATCACTGTATAGGATGTTACTGTGAGCTATATTTGTATGCCATTTGTCAAGAAATAAATGTTGTTACGGTGTATTTGTCTTTTTTTATTTTCTTCCTTTTTATAGACACCTAGGTATTAGTCACTGGTTAAAGATAAACATTAATGCTATACTATTAGGATAAAGGACTGCCGCAGTAAAGCTAATGCATAGATTTTTTTATCAACTTATGCAATTATAATTATTTATTTATTTTTTATTTATGCAGTATTTTTTTCTTTAATAAGTCGCGGGCTCGAACTCACTCGTGGAGGCGGCCAAAAAGCACGCCGTCTCACCTAGCATCGTGTCTAAAAGAGATAGAATCAGTTATGAGCAGTTAGTAGCTAGTCCACACGCATACGTCTAGTCGCACGCACACACACGCCGTGCCGAAGTCTGCCGAACTGAAACGATTAAACCGCTTACTCGAATCTTCTACATCCTGCGAATGGGCTGCAACCCTTTTTGCGTCCCACTGCTGGGCACTGGTCTTTCCGTCTTATTGGGGAGCCTTGGAGCTTACTCCACCACGCTGCTCCAATGGGGGTTGGTGGAGATGCGGGTTAGTGGCCAACCCGCTGTAGGATGTTTTCAAACGGCCTCCGACAAGATTTAACGACTGTTATCTATAGACAACAACCGGTACCGACGGCTTAACGTGCCCTCTGAAGCACGGAAACGTGCATGAAATTTTTTGCTACTAGCGGTCACCCATCTCACATCAGACTGCGCCCGTTTGGCTTAGTTGCATAGACCGCTTGCGTTCTACGCTAACCGCCGGGCCATACGCGCTTCGTATACTGCGAACACTGCTTTGGAAACTGAACCAATTAATATACGATAACTTTTTTACTGTGAGAATCATTGGTCTCGATTTAGCAACATTGTACAAGAAAATGTTTGTGAAATGAAATATTCTTTATTCACTGTATGGTTCCTTTACAAGCTCTTAGTGGACGTTATTGTTTTTGTAGTTTGCTCTGGGTGCGCTTAGCCAATGCTGAGCTGAAGAAAAGAGCAGACGGAGTAAAATTCAGCCCTGTTTCAAAATATCTAATACCTTTAAACGAGCAATTCGTGTATATTATTATATCTAAATATATTTTTTGAATCTCGGAAACGGCTCCAAGATTTTGATGAAATTTAGTACCCTGGTTTCGGGGATGATAAATCGATCGACAAATTGTTAGCCATCAGCTAACATTGACAGTTTGTGGTGGTATGAACTGATATCCTGGAACTTCAAGGCTGGACGAAAATAAAACGACTTTTACACCTTAAATACGATTTTTACTACCCACAGTTCGTACAAACGTCAAAAATCTGGGCTGCATTTCCTAGGAACCTAAAACATTTATAAATTACTAGCTTTCCACCGCGTGGAATAAGAATATCTCCTATTTCTGCCCCGTGTCGAAAGCCGAAATGTCAAAACTAGTACATATATTTATTTACTACCTATCCAGTGCCTAAATACAAAGCTATTTTTTTCGACGACTACTTCATACAAATTTTTATCCCTTTAATCCTAATTTTCGTAATAAAACTGTCATTTGTTCTTGCCCAAGGTCCACTCTATCTGTGTACCAAATTTTATTCAAATTGGTTCAGTAGTTTAGGCGTGAAAACGTAATAGACACACTTAAAGTATGGGTTATTCATAAATGTTTTAGGTTCCCTCAACATTGACAAAATCTATCTCAAGTCATAGTTATATTGAGTCACTGACAAAATTTAGGCAATAGTGCGAATTCAAATACAAAAATTATATACAAAATTATTCATTAACATAGAACCTTAGAGCATCAAGATATTGACAGGTATGACACCCGTCAGAGGAGTGGCCTTTACGGGCGAACACCTCGTCCCAGCGTGCATGCACAATGTGCCTTCTAGATATACAACTGTGTGTGACAGTGGTGCATAGAAAAAGACGTTGTTAATTGAAATTGACATATTTAGACATTTCTAAATCTGTAGCGATGGAAAGAATAGTGTGAATGTGTGACAAAATTAAAATGTGTGCGTTCTTCCCCCCGCACCAGATTTGGCACAAAAATTATGTATCGAAGCGAGGCGCTATGCAGTCTCTACTGAAGGGTGAGTCAGTACCTTAGATGCTCTAAGCATAGAACATAATGTAAAGTCACATAGAACATAATGTAAAGACACATTTCGAGACTAAGACAAAACAACAAACAATTATTAATTCAGTGATCTTTCTCATTTTGGCTTCCTCCCTCTTCCACCCCCAGTTTTCGCTTTCTTATTCGCGGCGGTTTTCTTCTCTTCCTCTGCCTTGCGTTTGGGATTAGGTGTTGTAGATAAGACCTGCATGAAAAATGTAAGGAAATTGAGTTTAAAAATCTAATGTCAATGTAGTTCATTCCAGATTGTAAAATGCAGAACATTTTTTCCAAGCTTTGAAAAAGATGTAGATAAAAACCTTCAATAGTGCATTTTAGCCCTCTATCTGCCAAGATCTAGTCTAGAATACAAAAATCCTTAAAAGTATAATAAGGAAAACATAGATCTAAATAATGAAGTGACTTTCATAAAAAAAATACGTCAATATTTAATACAAAATTGTTTTTACAATACGAATGAATATTTTATAAATTAAGGTATTATAGCACGGTATTGTAGAACAGGTCGGTCCGCTCTCACTACATTTTTGAAATACCCTAATAGGGTTCATGCTGTAAATAATATTTAATGTAACACCATAAATGTACCATGAACGCAATAAATAATTGAGTATGAGTATGAGCCATATGATACATCAATCAATTTGTAAATATCTTTTGAATTATTTTCGACTAGCCTTTCGACAGCGGCAGCGCCCGCGTGGACCCGTTTAATGGGGGTTGAATGGGGGAAAGGATAAAAAATAGCCTATGTGCTATTCCAGGCTTCATTGCTATATTAAAATCGTAGGCTTTTAGCCAGTTGCTTCAAGCGCGTTGACCCTATTACCCGTTTTCACGTAGGAATAAAGCATTTTCTCGCAGTAAAAAGCAGCCTATGTTACTCAGGGTGAATGGAGCTTTCTAATGGTGAAAGAATTTATGAAATCGGAACAGTAGTTTTTCAGTTTATTCATTACAAACATACAAAAATAAAAAAAATCCTCTTAATATTAGTATAGATGACGACCCGCGTGGCGCAATGGTTATCATGCTGGACTGCCAATCGAGGGGTCCCGGGTTTGATTCACGGCGATACAGAAATTTGGATGAGTTTAAATTTCCGTTCTCGGTCTGTTTGTTTGTGTTCCTGTCTTTGTGTGTGTCCATGGTACCCACGACACAGGGTATATCTACCCTACTGTGGGGCTATGAGTGTGAAGCGTTATTTTATTTTTATTTTATTTTATAAATGAAAAAAAAAAATAGATAATATATAGAAAAAAAACCAACATAAGATCAGCTGGCAATAATATGGTAAACTGTACGAAATAGGGTTCACGCATTTTCGTACAGTTCCCACACGTCGACAATAATTAATCAATATTTTAACTTTAATCTATACATAAAGCTGAAGAGTTTTTTCGTTCGTTCGTTTGTATGTTTGTTTGTAAAGCACCCCCATGATATGGGTATTAAATGAAAGGGTTTGCTGAATGGGATACGAAATTATTGAAAAAAAAAATCCAACTAAAAATTAAAAATAAATAATGTAGTTTAAAAAACTAAAAAACACGCTTTTGTGAAAATACGAACTAAAAACTAAAAAATAAGAAGAAAATGTATGTATGTAAAAAAAAGCATGAGGTGGTTTTTAAGATACTATCTAAGGTAATATCTAGTAAGATACTATTGACACCATGCATCCCATGCTTTTTTTACAGTAAAATACATTTTCTTATTTTTTTCTTTTTAGTTCGTATTTTCACAAAAGCGTGTTTTTTATCCTCATACAAAATGTATGGGGATGTCGGGTTTTGACAGCTCATAAAAAGTATCTCAATTGATCAAAGTCAACTACCGTATTCTGGCGCGCACCGCCAACTAAGAAGTATGTTATGTGCGTATTTATCGTTCATTACTATTTTCACAGATGATGTATTTCTGTTGCTGCTATAACAACAAATACTAAAAAATAGATAAAATAAATATTTGAAGGGGTTCCCATACAATGAACGTGATTTTTTATAGATAACTAGCCTTCCGCCAGCGGCTTTGCCCGCGTGGACCCGTCTCAAAGGTTCCCGTAGGATAAAAATCATCCTATGTCCTTTCCCAGGGTCCACTCTATCTATGCTCCAAATTTCATTATAATTGATTCAGTAGTTTAAGCGGAAAAGCGTAGCAGACAGAAAGACAGAGTTACTTTCGAATTTATAATATTAGTATGGATGGTAGGTACGGAACCCTTCGTGCGTGAGTTTGATTCATACTTGGCCCATATATTTTCTGTGTTTCAAAAAATTATTTACCTTAAAAAAGCCATCCAGCCGCCCTTGCGTAGTCCCTGTACGCGCTTTTATCAGTTTCTTAGCTCCATTGCGGACTCTTTCCTCATTGAACTGCTTGTCTCCGCAGAGAAACTTCACCAAGCCTTCCTCATCCGGGTCTGACCATTTTAACTGGAAATTTAAGTATCAAAATAAATACTCCGTACAGGATACCAACCAACTAATTTAAGATGGTTCTACTAGGAATGTAGCGGGGGAAGAACGCACACATTTTAATTTTGTCATACATTAACAAATATTCTTTCATAGCTACAGACAGACGCATACATTTATAAATATCATTTTCTATGCACCGACAACACTGACAATGACACACACAGACACACTAGTTGTCTAACTAGAAGGCATATTGTGCATGGACGTTGTGACACTTGTGACGAGGGGTTCGTCCATAAAGGCCACTCCTCTGACGGGTGTTATACCTCATACCTTGATGCTCTAAGAGTTGTATATATATAATATATATGTATATATAATATATATGTGTATATAATGTCGTATGGTATTCTACTGTGGGCAAATGCAGCTAATATCGACACAATATTTATTTTGCAGAATAGGGCTTCTCACAATTTATAAATTAAATCCTAGAGAATCTTTGAGAGAACAATTTAAGGAGACTAATATACTAACATTTGAATAGCAATATATTTATAAAAATATAATGTATGTTCGTAAAAATAAACACGAATTTATGATCTTTATGGATTTACATATTTCAAATTGTGTTTCGACAAGGAATGGCCACGAACTTGCATTCCCCCGCAAAAAGAGCCACTCTTTTATCGGGATGTCGATCAGAATACAGTGGAATCTCTATAACTCGAACCTCGTTATGTCGAAATCCTCAGTAAGTCGAAAAAATTTGCCATTCCCTTCCTCTGAACCCCTAAATACGCGGTATCTCGAATTATTTAGACTTTGTAACTCGAACCAAATGTTATTTCCCTACGAAGTATTGATAGTACATATTTATACACTATAACTCGAATTAAAAAAAAAGGTTTAATAAAATCAATGTATCACAACTGACCTCAATATCCTTAGCATCAGTGACCTCCGGCTCTAGGAACAGCCGCCTGGCGTCCTGGAAGTCCCAGTTCTCCGGAGGCGTGTACTTTTTCGTGTCGATATTTTTCATCACCTCTTCCAGGCTGCGGTGCTGCTTGATCAGCTCGATGGCTCGCTTGGGGCCGATGCCTCGGATCGAGCCGCAGTAGTCGCAGCCCAGGAGTATGCACAGGTCTATGAACTAGAAAATGAAAATGAAGTATTAATTAACTTGGCTGGCTGCAATGCTTTATGCGTCCCACTGCTGGGCACGAGTCTCTCCCATTATTGGGGTGGCCTGCCACACTGCTCCAATGCGGGTTGGTGGAAATATGGGTTAGTGGCCAACCCACTGTCAGATGTTTTCAAATCGCTCATAAGGCATCTGATAAGGTTTAATGACTGTTATCCATCAACAGCAACCGCCGACCGACGGCTTACGCGCCGAAGCACGGAAACGCGCATGATTTATTGCGACTATCCGTCACCCATCTCACAAGCAACCGCACCCGTTGGCTTATCTGCGTAGATTCCTTGCGTTCTGCCGCACGTACCAATTTTCAATTTTTTACTTTTGATTGCACTGCCTTAGAAGTTTGATTTTTTCACAGCTCCAAGGGACAGTAGACCTTTTTTTTTTTTTTTGCTGTCGGGGGAGAAACCTTCAAAAGGTACCCGGCACCTTGGGAGAGAGTACCGGGTTATGTGGGATTTGACCGCACTAAAACCCCCTCGGTGGCTGCCACTGCGCTTGGGGAGGACTCCGGGATCTCCGGCGGAACGCACCGGTGTCCTCCACGCGCGACGCCCCAGAACGGGCCCATCTTCGGGAGAGCAGCTTTGCTTTCCTGCACCTTCGGATGCTTACGGCGACATGCGGCCACGCACACATCGCCGCCCTTCCCGGGGCTGCTGGTTGGACGGATCGAGCTCCCACTCACACCGTCCACAACCCCGGAAGCCCCCTTTTAGTCGCCTCTTACGATCAGGCAGGGGATACCGTAGCTCTATTCTTAATCCCGAAGCTACAGGGACTAAGGGACAGTAGACCTGAGCATTTGATATAAATTCCGGCTTGATACCTTCAAACATTGCTGACAAAAAGGGTCTTGATAGACAGACATACGGACAACAAAGTGATCCTATAAGGGTTCCGTTTTTTCATTTCGAGATACAGAACCCTAACAAATACAAAGCTGGTTGCCAGTGTACAACACTTCACTCATAGCTCCATAGTGTGATACCCTACCTACCTACCTATTGTACATGCCATGGTCTGGCATGGACACACACAATGAACACAAACACTTAGACCATTATCATCTCACCCGATGGGAATCAAGGCCTCTTGCACTGCACTCCGTCATGGTGACCACTATGTTATACTGGTCGTCAAATATATGACGTGTACTAAACTTTCGTCTATAATTGGCATATTTCAAGGGACATGGTAAAGACGCTATTCTTACGTGCTATGAGCAGACAACTTCAAACCTTGAAAGGCATAGATGTGTTTTTATACATCTGACAAACGATTTTGGGCTTAAGTCTAGTCTAGTTGACACACTATTGATTTTATTACTAAAGAGACACATGAAAGTTTTGCGTAGTCTCATCTAAGTTTAAATGAAGTAAATGATATTCTCCCTCGATCTGGTTGAGTCCAGCCCTTGCAGCACCAGCTCCAGGTGGAACTCCTGCACCGGAATCTTGCGCGCCTCTGAGTAGGTTAGAACCTGACCATGGTATGATGAACATGGTGGTCTACCTCATTCTGGTTGAGCTCTAGCCCCTGCAACTACTGGTCCAGGTGGAACTCCTGCACCAAAATCTTGGGCGCCTCTGAGTAGGTTAAAACCTGACCATGGTATGAAGAACATGGTGGTCTACCTCGTTCTGGTTGAGCTCCAGCCCCTGCAACACCTGGTCCAGGTGGAACTCCTGCACTGGCATCTTGCGCGCCTCGGAGAAGGTGAGGTGCCGCAGCAGCACGTTGGCTCCGAAGGTCAACGCGTCCATGTCCTCTGTGGCCGCTGCAAATACCTTGCCGGCTTTTACCTGAAGCAATAGATTACAAAGATGTTACAAATTTCTTAGGTATAGGTATAGATATTTTCTCTGTCCTTCTGTCTGTCAACATCAAAAAAGAGGAGATTCTTAATTTTACTTATTTTGTTTCACAATTATTCCACTAATTATGAAATATTTTTTAAGCAAAAATTACCTAATAGAATACTACACTCTGTGCCTAAGCTTTGTGATGTTTGAATGTCTATTGTTTGCAGCAAATATTCTGCTCCAAAAAAAAACGGCAAATTGTTTGTAAAGTAGGTTTACGATCGAGAAGTTTACGTGATAACGTCCGCACGAGAAAATCTCCATTCGTTTGTATGCCGCTAGAGTGAGAGAGACGGAAGATCGGTCCACTCACTCGAACGCTATGCCAGCCTCCGCTCGTGAGGATTCCGCGTGACAAGTTTCACGGAATGACTGGCAGCGCTCGAGATGAGACGGGAGATCGGTCCGTCTCTCTCTCGTTATACCTGCGATCGCGCTCGTGAGGTTTTGGTGTGACACAAGTTTCTGAACATGTCACCCGACTAAAACGATTTTAAAGACGTTATCACGTCAATAATAGTTAATGTTATTCCATGCAGTGAAAGTCAGAAATTTTGCAACTCCTGAATTTTGCTGCTCTAGACTAAAGCCTAAAGCTTGGTGGGTATGTCATTTAATATTACTTTCGGAAACTGTAAGGACACAGGGTGAAATCCCCAATTCTAACCCCAGCACTCCCTCTGTCTCTGATCTGCTCCACAACCTGGAAATACACTGTAGTATTTCACAACATTTTTGAAATCTGTTTTTGAAAACAATGGGATTATATTATAAGCAAGTCTGTATTGATATTTAGCTAACATTGATGCAAGTATTATGTTATCTTACCAGTGCAGCACATTGGGCCTCTGCTTCACAAGGTGCTTCCACAACAGGGACACCCATCAATTTCAATAATTCTCTCGCCTCTTCACCATGTTGTCTTGTCACCTTCACCAGGCGTCGGTTGAACTTGTCTATGGAAGCCTGGTCACCTAATAACAATTTTTTTGATATGATTGATAAACATTACCCATCCTTATAATAATGAACTCTCATTATTTGGATTTTAAATACATCAAATAGTTGCAATTGATAAATAGTAACAATAGTGGACTAATTAAAAATACAAAGTTTCAATTGATACCGCCTTATTGATGCTGCCTTTTCTCTCAGCTCAACATCTACCTCAAATGGACAACTCTTCCATCCAGGTACTTTTATTTGAAAACAATAAAATTGATTCACTTCAGAAGTGGGTGCAGCGATGTTACTTCCCTGGGCAAACCACAAAGGTTCTCTAGCACCTACAAAATATATAAGATTAGCCTTCCGCCAGCGGCTTCGCCTGCGTGAACCTCAGGCTTCATTGCTATATTAAAATCATAGGCATTTAGCCAGTTGCTTCAACCGCGTTGACCCTATTACCCGTTTTCATGTAGGAATGAAGCTTTGTTCCGCGGAAAAAGTAGCCTATGGTTACTCAGGGTGAATGTAACTTTGTAGTGGTGAAAGAATTTTTGAAATCGGAACATTAGTTTTTGAGTTTATTCATTACAAACATACAATAATACAAATCTCTTACAATACAATCTCTTTATAATATTAGTGTAGATAGTATAGATAAACAATTTAAAAAATAATCACCAGCTTCTGTAGCCTTCTGCAGCTCCTTCTCCGCCTCCTCCCGTCTCTCCGCTCTCTTGTTCAGCTGATGTGACTTCATCTCAGGTGGTTTCCCGTCAAACACATACACAGGCTTTATCCCATTCTCCACAAGTCTAATGGTCCGGTAGAAAGTGCCCATGAGATGTGACGTTGTTTCTCCATCCACTGATGTTAGCTGTGCACCTGACAATAAAATAGTTTGGAATTAAGTCTTTTACATAAAAGTTTGCTACATAACTAACTTATGTAGTAAAATTCATAAATAAACTGTCTTGTTATCCTTTTGACTGTAATTTAACTAGCTTTTAGTAGTGGTATAGTTTGACAGTGTAGATTCTATTGGCACTATGAGGCTGACTGTATGCTAAGACATATTTTATATAGGTGACAGCAAAGCGGAAACAGAGATATTTTTTTAAGAAATGTTTGTGATAATACTATACATTCAGGGCCTCAGTAGGATTCACAGTATCAGTGAGACACAGAAAGACAGAAGCACCAACAGCCAAGCAGAGAACAGAAGTTTAAACTCGGTATTCAAATATCTGCCACATTGGAATCCTCTGATCCAGTCTGGCATGGCAACAATTGCACAACTCAGGTCTTCAGTATATTGTCGTATTTTTAAAGTGAAAACTTCTTTAGTGGCATTAAGCACTTTTTTTGGGATGGGTAAAAATGTTAAACTCGAGTCAGGAGGTCAAGGGGTGACAGCTGATGGCTTGACTGTCTATACTTGTAAAATTCGTTTAAATCAAGTATTTAAAATATGGACATTGAACAAAGTGTATCTATTAACTATTGACAGCCTCCGTGGCGTAGTGGGTGATGAGCCGACTGCGAAATGTGAGGTCGTGGGTTCAATTCCCACCCAGGACAAATATTTGTGTGATGAACATGACTATTTGTTCTGTGTCTGGGTGTTAATTTATCTATTTAAGTATGTATTTAGAATTATAATATAAGTATGTTTATCAGCTTTCTGATTACCATAGTACAAGCTCTGCTTAGTTTGGAATCAGATGGTGTTGTGTGAATTGTCCAAAGATATTTATTTATTATTATTTATTATTAATGAAAAAAGTGATGGAAGAAATAATGAAAGAAAATGAGTGAGTACTTTATAAAAATACTAAATGAAAACCTACTGAAAATACTAGATGAAAAATAATACTGATAATGAAAGCAATTTGTACAAAATTATTCCCTAACCATTCCAAAATATCAAAAATGCACAAGGTTAATGTTCAAGTTTTCACTTCTGCCGGCACTACCGGAGTGCAAGCTGTTGTTTTTTTTATTTTTATTTATTTAATATATTATTGACTCACCTTCACTTCTCACTGCTATCAAAAACTGGTACAAACTCATGGAGGCATCAATTGCTATCTTTCTACCTGTAACAGAAGTAGAAAAATTTAAAATCTAATACAAAGTTTGTTTTCCCTTAAGCAAGATTAATTTAATTTACAAATTGGTCAAAACTTTTTAAATATAGGTACTACTCCTTGGTACAAAGAAACTTAGAAAATAACATTACAAAAAAATGGCTTTGTGGTGCATTTTTTGTTAAAACTAATGTACTTTTAAGTCATAGTTTTTCATGTTAGATACACTTTTTAAAAAACAGTAGAGCCAAGATTATTTGCAAAGAAAACAGGAAGGAAAAAGTCTAATATCTACGCTAGACTTCACTAGATTGAACATAAATGTAACTTTTTTTATGCATCACTGATTGTTTCAAATAGAATTAAGGAATTATTATTGCAGCTCAGACATGAATAAGTTTGATTGAGGTTGTACAACACTGTCTATAAAGTCTACAAGGAATAGTCACACCTCATGGCAGGCTTGTTTGCTCCAATAAAATAATAATACGCTTTCAATAAGTACGTCTAAGGAGAACTCCATTGACTCTGACTATAGGAAAAACTTAGTCGGTAAGAAATTCAAAGTATTCATACATAATTTGTACGTAAAATATGTATACTATTGACTTACCGAAATAATTTTTTATTTCCAACTCTTTAACCGCCTGAGGTGCTATATCTGCGATTAACTTCGATAAACCCAAAATACCCATTTTGTTGCTTTTTACTTAATGTTTGATAAAAAATACCATAAAGGCATTAAAATTTCCTCAAAATTGTTTCACTTTCGAAATCAATCACAAAATAAAATCACTGAATTTGGCGGTTTGGCGGTAAATAATTTGACATTTGACAATTCTGACAAATTATTTCAATTTTAATAATGGCATCGCAAAATTTGTGCATATTGCCAACGTCAAGTAAAATTTTTGCATCACTGTAGTCGTAGAAAAAAAACGGCAAATTGTTTGTAAAGTAGGTTTACGATCGAGATGTTTACGTGATAACGTCCGCACGAGAAAATCTCCATTCGTTTGTATGCCGCTAGAGTGAGAGAGACGGAAGATCGGTCCACTCACTCGAACGCTATGCCAGCATCCGCTCGTGAGGATTCCGCGTGACAAGTTTCACGGAATGACTGGCAGCGCTCGAGATGAGACGGGAGATCGGTCCGTCTCTCTCTCGTTATACCTGCGATCGCGCTCGTGAGGTTTTGGTGTGACACAAGTTTCTGAACATGTCACCCGACTAAAACGATTTTAAAGACGTTATCACGTCAAAATCATTTAGTCGTCAGGTATCAGTCAGTCTAGTCAGTCAAATGTTCAAGTAAAGTGATGGCTACTTTACCAGAATATGTCCGATGGAGTTTTGGAGGCAAGCCGAAAAAACATGTTTTCGAACTGTTATTTTATTTCACAACACTCGTGTGTTACGTACGGACATAATGACTTAGTGTATATTAGTGTTAAAGTGCTGACGTTGGCGAGATCTGTCTGATCAAGTGTGGCGCATCGTTCCCACGAACGTGCATTCCCGTACCTAACTTTGGACGGGTCTCACCAATTTTAGATGTAGGCTAGCTTTAGATATTGGTTAATATCTATCGCAGATATTAATCAAGAGTATGTTTAAGTTAGGTTCTCTCTCTCTCTTTGCGCCGTATTCCTCACTGATGAGGGTCGTGACCATCACCTAGCAATTAGCATTATCTTGTATACGATGGTGTGCCATACACTTCTGTTCTCAGCGGTTTTTATAGCGGCATGGACGGTAGAGCCAAGTGCGGTGCGGATATGGTCAGACCAACGTATTGGGCTTCTTCCACGTTGTCTCTTTCCTTCGATCTTGCCAGTGACCGTAAGTTTCTCTAATGTGTCATTTATTCTCGCAATATGACCGAAGTACTCAAGAATTTTCTTTAGGCAAAAGGAGGACAGCCTTGTTTATATATTCAGCTCCTTTAATATAGATACGTTGGTCCAAAGTGCTGTCCACGGTATTTGCAGCATTTTCCTCCAACACCACATTTCAAATGCGTCGATGCGACTTCGGTCTGCTGCCTTTAGTGTCCATGTCTCCGCTCCGTAAAGGAAAATTGAAAAAACCAGGGTGCGAACAAGTTTGGTCTTGGTTTTTAGTGAAATTCTCCTGGATTTCCAAATTGTTTGGAGCTGGGACATTGCACTTTTGGCCATTCCAATGCGTCCGCGTATTTCCATCTCGCACGATCCATTATTACTAATGTTGAAGAGGTAGATGAAGTTATCAACGAGTTGTACTTTTAACGTTCCAACTTATTAGAGCGATCCACTACCATAATTTTAGTTTTAGATTTATTGATAGACAGTCCCAGATCAGCATTTATTCTCTCCATTTTATCCACTATCATACACATTTCGGCTTCGTTTGAGGCAAACAATAGTGTCGTCAGCGTAGCGGAGGTTGGTGACTTTAATTCCCCCAACTTTTATTACTGCCGCATTAAGTTAGGTTAAATAATGTAATATAATCAAGTATTATTAAAAGTATTCTATAAGTGATGTCTCGACTTGCTGATTTCACTCTGGCTGTGGCCGATCTTTAACTGGCGCAGTCGAGAGGATAGGCTGGCAGGCTCCCCAGGGATGCTGCCGGTGTACCGAACCTACACGTCGTGCTGCAGCAGGGTGTCATAGTGATCCGAACATTGACACGATTCAGCGACTCGGGACTCAAACTGGGAAATAATGACAAATATGTAAGTGCATAAAATGACTTTCAAGTGATACGCCTTAGTGTCGAAAAAGACATATTGTGCTCTTGTTTTATTTTCATTTTCTTGGCGTTTTGTTTGATATAGGTTAATTACAGTGCACGAGTGTTTATGAAATATAATAACAGTGCTAAAGTATGTTTTTCTGCTTGCCTCCAAAATTCCATCGGACACGTTCTAGTAAAGTAGCCATCGCTTTACTTGAATGTTGGACTGACAAGACTAACTGATTACTGACGACTTACTTATTGACTGACTTTGTTATAACTTCGTCCAGTTTCATTGAAACTGCCAAAAATTGATGCAAAAATTATACTTGACGCTGGTAGTATGCACAGAGTTTGCGATGCCATAATTGAAAAAAAAAAACAGGTGTCAGAAACTGACACTTAGCGGCTGTCAATGTCAAAGTGTCATTTTTTTTCTCACATGACCTGTGACCCTGACCTGTGACCTGCCCTGCCTCATAGATAAAATTAATAAATTATTTATAACCTGACTGACCTGACCACACCACCATAATAGATAACACCACAGTCATGTGCTATCTTAGACTAAGAATAATGTACTTACGTACTATGTGCTATACTTCAAGTGTTTAATTTCTCTATGCTATTCTTATTCTACTCTTTGGTCATGTGTTTGAGTCAAGTCAAGGCCTCAAGTAAAACGTAGTGATTATACTCTTTAGCCTCAAGTTTGAGTTGAGACTATTCATCATTACTATGCATTTATTTACGTAATACTTGATCTGTCATATCATCATTACATTACATAACATATTACTACAGGTTCCGCAGGTTCGTCCACAAGTGATAACTGTGTTATTATTAGCAAAGAGTACCTATATAATCACTCCGTTTTAGTGTTATTGCTCAATAGGTAGCAAAATATTTACACTAACGTATATTAGTACATTCCTTCTTAAATATAATTGATTTAGTCATAGCATCATTTAATGAAATTAATATACACAAACAGTATCAAGTAATTAGAGAAACATTCGAGTTTGTTTAAATAAATAAAAAAAATGGGGAGTTATTTGTCGATAAATTTGGAAGAGCAATACAAAAAAAATGAAAAATTTTTACAGAGCCTCAATGAGGTTGCGGTAAGTTATTTCAAGCATTAAAAAGAATTTGATTTAATTTTTTGTTTTTATTTTGGAGCATTATTATTTACCGATGGTTACAGATGGAAAGGCAAATTCAGCTGCAGAACCAAATGGCTGAAAGGCAAAAAGCTTTAATGATCGCCAGTAGTAGGGACACATTCCTCTGGTTTACGGCTTTCTATGTGACTACAGCCACAAGCTTATTTACAGGGTGAGTTATTGAGCTTTATTAAATTTCTCCTATCTCTATTTTTATTACCTAGGTACCTTCCCTGCTTATTTTCTGCACTTACATACATAAATGCATATTGCATTATTATTGTTTTCTTTATAAAGAATATATGCACTATTGAGGGTCAAATGGTTAGAGATTTAGTTAGTTTACTATCTCTAATTTTATTTTAGTTTTACTTTTATTTTAGTTAGTTACACTATCTCTAATTAGTTTGTGCACATTAGTACGTTTAAGCACTTACTTTTGTTGCCTAGCTTGATAAGATCTGTGTCCTTCATCTTCATAGGTCCTCATTATTTGAGTAATAACTTAATAAATTTAGTGTAAAATAACAAGATATTAAAAATAAATCAGGTTCACAGTAGTGTGGTTCAAGAACTACTCGAAGCGTTTTTGTCTTATTGAATCCTCATAACTTTGGTTTGAAGTATAAGAAATAATATTGTTAATAGATTTGTTAAATATTAAACATAATAAGAGTGGTCTATGCAGCTAAGCCAAACAGGCGCGGTCGGTATGAGATGGGTGACCTCTAGTAGCAAAAAAATTCATGTGCGTTTCCGTGCTTCGGAGGGCACTTTAAGCCGTCGGTCCCGGTTGTTGTTGATTGATAACAGTTGTTAAACCTAGTTGGAGGCCTTATGGGCGGTTTGAAAACATCCGACAGCGGGTTGGCCACTAACCTGCATCTCCACCAAGCCGCATTGGAGCAGAGTGGTGGAGTAAGTTCCAGGCCTTCCCATTAATGGGGGAGACCCGTGCCCAGCAGTGGGACCCAAAAAGTTTTGCAGCCAAACATAATAATATAAAGTTTCAATTTCAATTGATTTCTATAAACACTGAAAATTCATACTACTTCAAGTTCCAGAAATCTGCAATTTGGTATTGTATCTAGTTTTAGTACACAGCAAAAATAGTCTCAACTCAATACAAAAAATGGCTTGCACTGTCAAAAAGTTATCAGATTTCATGTAGAATTATAGAGCCAAACTAATAATTCTACTTGCTTTAACTCTACATGCCTATATAAATCTCATTGCTACAATCCTTAACTTAACGAACTCTACATACTTACTCAAAATACACAGCTTGCTAATTTTGCTACTGTCAGACATCAGCATGTTACAAGTGCTAATGTATATCGGAAAAGTTATTAACAGTGAATACATTTTTCACCTTACGCCCATGTAGTAATATGGCCAAAACTTAGTCAGTATCCAAACTATTCCTTATGAAAAATATTCCTTAACCAAACAAAACCTCCACTACCATTCCTAATTATAATAGTTCTCCATTCACACTGAGGTTTTGGTTTTCAATAGAAATTGTAGCAAACATAGAAATGCTGATAATACAACAACTTTTCGAGATACCTAATCTTAGTTCTGTTATAAGTGTTCTGTTATAAAAGCTAGGAACATTTTTTTTACTGACTTCCAGAAGTAGGAGGTACTGTATTCAGCTGTATTTTTTTTATGTATGTTCACCGATTACTCAGCCGTTTGTAATGAAATGAAATGAAAGGAAACTCTCAAATTTTATAGGCACTTACATTAATTTTCATATACTTTCTGAAGCATAAGAGATATTTGTGTGTTTTAATCATCATCTCATGTTGCTGAGCTGATCATGGAAAGTTCTGCGACGGTTAGGAGTTGAGAGCAAATTCTTTCAATAAATGGTTTATGAACTCTTGCATTCCTGAGGTAGTCCAACTGTCACCAAGTCAGGATCTGATGATGGGATCTCAGAGAAATCGAGGGGAACTCTCAAATTTTACAGGCCTATAGTAAAATGTCGTACATTTGTTCTGAATGGGTACCAAGTCATTACCATAAGCAAGAAGAAGTAGGTACTGATTTTTTTAATTTCATACAGTTTGAAGTCTGTTCTATTTTTTTTGTTAAAAAATAAATAATGTTATAATGTACATCAAACTATATTTTTATTTAGCTCCAAAGTGTACAAGGTCTCTAGTTTTTAACCTGGCATCCGGATACCACCGAAAATAGATATTCCAGTCAGCCATAGTATATTTTGGCAGAGATCTGTGAATGGAAAATAGGTTTATGATGGCTGAATTATAAAGGATAGATATTTTTCAGCTTTAGTTAAAACTAACTAGAACTTGCACGGGTTGATCGGGGAAGTACCACTGCTAATCCCATCCCAAGGCTGCAACCGTTTTTGCTTCCTAGTGCTGGGCACGAGTTTCTCCCCATAAGTGGCGAAGCCTGGAGTTTACTGGTCTGATGCGGGCTGGCGGAGATACTGGTTAGTGATTAACATGCTATTGGATGTTTCTAAAACACCCATAAGGCCTCCAAAAAGGCGTAACGACTGCTGTCTAGCGATAAAAACCACCGATGGCTAAACGTGCTTTCCGAAGCACGGAAACGCGTTTAACATTTGATACAAACGGGCGCCCATCTCTCATCCAACCACGTCTTTTCGCTTAATTATTGGCGTCCTACGCCAGCCGAGTTTTTGTAATTAAGTAATTTTGTTGCGGCCAAAGACAAGTGTTCGAGTCCACAGGACAGGCAGAACAGGAATGGTTATAATGTCCATGAACTGCAGCGAGAGCGATCTCTTAACATCGCGTGGTTTGCATCCTTGTCTGGTACTTTATATAAATAATAAAATAATATAACATAACCTTCTAAAACTAAAAGTTTTTTTTATTTAGTTTCAGGAAAACAAAACGGCCTTTCCTGTTAGCTCCTATGATACCTCTGACGTTTGTTGAACTTTATTACATGGATCTTGCATATGGAAATAAACTACACAGAATTAGAAGTAAGTTGAAAGCAATTTAAATGTAAAGCCACTGACAGTTTAAACCATGCTAATACATTCACAATTTTATTTTCGGTATATTTAAGTCGATATTATTAACACGCTTTTATTAGTTTGAAATGTATGTATGTATGTAACGGAATGTTTTAACTTCAATTTCAGCTACTTCTAGGAGTCTGATTAATCTGAATATTTGCACAGGGGTCAAAGGCCGATGACAATACAATAACGTGAAACAAAATCAAAAATCAAAAATTAAATTTTTGAGTTGGATTTTGATACAGTAATGAATGTAATGAACAGAAAACACGCTCTCGTTCGTTCGTGAAAAGTTCGTTTCTTCTTTAACATTCTCTTCTTATTTTTTACTTTTTAGTTCGTATTTTCACAAAAGTATGTTTTTTAGTTTTTTAAACCACATTATTTATTTTGAATTTTTTAATATTATTGCATTGTCATCGGCCCTTGACCCCTATGCAAATTTTCAAGTCAGTCAGACGCTTAGAAGTAGCTGACCTAGTGTTCAGTTTTTTAAAAATCCACAATATTGAACAACGTGCGGTGATCAAATATCTGTTTGAAAAGGGATTAACACCGAAAGATATCTATGATGATATGACAAAAACATTAGGGGAATCTGGGCCATCATATACTACTGTAAAAAATGAGTAGCAGAATTTAAACGTGGACGAGAGAGCATTGAAGATGACCCTCGCTCCGGCCGGCCTACCATGTCTACGACGGAAGAAAACATCCACAAAGTGTGTGATCTCATATTGGAAAACCGAAGATTGACAATAGTCAATCTCTCTAATAAGAGAGATTGCAGACACTGTTGGCATTTCGTATGAGCGAACACAAAACATCATTATCAATGAACCCGGATTTTCTAAGGTATGTAAGGTATGGTAGGTAAGGGTAGGTGGGTGGGTCCTTAGACTGCTTACAGTTGAACAAAAACGTATTCGTTTAACAATTTCTCGCGACTGTTTGGAGACGTTTGAGGCTGACCCGCAGGACGTTTTGGATCGTTTTGTTACTATGGACGAAACCTGGGTTCATCACTATACGCCCGAGTCCAAACAACATCAACAGTCCAAGCAGTGGAAAAAATCTGTTGAACAGACCCCAAAGAAAGAAGAAAGGTGATGGCATCAGTTTTTTGGGATGCTCATAATCTCATCAGTCATAAATCTTTAAAAGGGCCAAACAATAAACTCTGCATACTATTGCACCCTATTGTGTCGTTTTCGTGAAGAAATTAAAGAAAAACGTCCAGGATTACTGCGAAAGAAAGTGTTGTTTCACCAGGATAACGCACGCGTTCAGACTTCTGTCGAAAGCATGGCTCTAATTTTGAACTGCTGCTCCATCCGGCTTATTCGCCAGATTTTGCACCATCTGACTTTCATCTGTTTCCCAACTTAAAAAAAAACCTTGGTGGCCAGAGATTTTCACCAAATGAAGAGGTAGAAGCCGCATTGAACCAGTATTTTGCAGACCTTAAAGAATCATTTTTAAAAACCAGAATAGAAGCTTTTCAGATGGAAGAAATGCATTGAGTTAGGTGGAGATTATGCTGAGAAATAAAATATTATTGCATGCAATTTATTTTGTTTTCTTGTTGAGGCCGCGAACTTTGCAAGATGCAAGAATCCACCCTCGTACATTGCAAGTTAAATAAAAGCTCTTAAAAAGTGGCGGTGATTGTGTGACACCATTTTCAATTTATAATCTTTTTTTTTTCCTTATTACAGTGGAAGCTGAACACATAATGACTCACGAAGGTGATATCCTCGAAATGCCATGTGGCCTACCTACACCATCATCAGTGGACCAAGGTCGCTTGGATGCAGAAGAAAAGAAAAAAATTCACCCACCGCTACCTTAAAGGTTCAAACAAAGCCGATATAACCGATTTGTATTTAATTTTCTATCTATCTCGAGTCAAGTCCTAGGTCAGTAGTGAAATTCTTGATAATTTATCTCTTGAGGCAAGTATTGAAAATACTGTTGTCAGTTGCCGTATTTTAAATATCGACACTATTTGTTCAATGGTGTGCCTTCGGTTTTTCTGTGGAAGGCGAATTAGACGTATTTTTTGGCTATCAAGTCATCATATTTTTAGTGTGTTGTGTTTAAAAGCACTGATGAAGAAAGATGCTTGACTTAAATCATTGAGCTCTTGCAAACACAGTTTCTTCAAGAATTAAAGAAATTGAAGCCAAGATTTAGCTGCTTAAGCAACATAACGTACGTATACTGGATAGCACGGACGTAGCCAGGTTTTAGTATCGGGGAGGGTTCAAGAAAATAAAACGACCGACAGGTTTAGTATCTTGGGGGGGTTCAAGAAAAAACGACTAAAGTACATAAAATAATCGTTATATTAATATATAAGAAAATTAAGAATGCAAACCACTTATTTTAGTGTGGGAATAGTAATGTAATGAATGAGATATGCCCTACGTCCGCGTCTTTATTTTAATTTTATGAATGTCTAAAATTATGTCTTAACTTTTCGGGGGGTTTTGAACCCCCAAAACCCTCCCCCTGGCTATGCCCGTGCTGAATAGCAAGATATCGGATTTCTGTAGTGTTTCGATGCCAAGATGCAATTGCTGGCCAGACTTGCAGCGACCACTTAACACCACGTGGCCTGCATAGTCTACTACTCTATTCAAATAAAAAAATCCGAAACCCATTTTTAGTCGCCTCTTACAATCGGGTAGGGGATAATGTAGCTCACATTCTTAAGGGCTGATTACATTGACCAATTTGCAGTGTCTGATTTGGCATACATTGCTGGTTATCTTGAGTATTTTATTACAATGTACTCAGATAACCAGCAATGTATGCTGGGTCGGCCCCTGCAGGTTGGCCAATGTAATCAGACCTTTAATCGTAAGCTACGGATATAATTATTTTATATATATTAAAGAGGCAATTGTATCAATAGGTATATACCTATGTACTTACAATACTGTCATTGATACTAATAAAATTTCACAAAATATCTTTAGCTATAAGTGATAAGCTGATAAGTGGTTGGTTCCTTATCGTCGAGTGTCTTTGTCTACAGTTCTTAACAATAATAATATTATCTCTTTACGGGTTTAAACTTTAAAAAATCATAATTATATATAATACTTATGTGTAAGTAGTCTTGAAGTATTTTATCGTCTGTGAAATTTAAAAGTATATCAAAGTCGTTGTTGTCCTTGTTAAGATATTAATATTACGTACAATAATAAATGTAAGGTGATGTGATAAATTATATTTTTATTAGTCCAGTCTACTAGGAATGCTTTTGTATTGTGATTTTTGTAAATTGATAACTTATTTTGGTACTTACATTTTTTGGTACTTACATTATTAGGTGAACTTTAATTTGCATTAGGTAATAGCTTACAAGTTATATGAATATTTAATAATTTTGTAGTATGAGTTATTTGAATCGAATGTACGCGCACGTCATATATATTATCTGTAACAGCTAATCTTGCTAAACCAAAATTGCTCAATACCTGTCAATATTCGTCAAATATGACGTCACGACCACATCAAGCAGTTCACGGTGATTGCAACATATTATAGCAACTTGCTGCATAGATACGGATAAAACTTATGTATAGTTAAAATAAGTATAAATCCATACTAATATTATAAATTCGAAAGTAACTCTGTCTGTCTGTCTGTTACGCTTTCCCGCTTAAAGTACTGAACCAATTTTAATGAAATTTGGAACACAGATAGAGTGGACCTTGGAAAAGGACATAGGATGGTTTTTATCCTATGGGAACTTATAAAACGGGTCTACGCGGACGAAGCTGCTGGAGGAATGCTAGTAATAAATAAAAGGATGATAAATTAAAGTAAACTTAATAACATACCTACATATTTGCAAAATAAATAACTGGAGCAATTATAAGCAATATTCCTAAAACAATTGCCTTAATTCATTGTGATTGCTCCAGATTAATCTATTACAGTAGCAATTATTGCGAAAAACAATTCCACAGTAAGAGCACCTTAGTAATACCACAAAACGTCAACTACTTAATGCTTACAAGTACTTGTAATAAATAATAATGATATAAAAAAAAATACGGGTTGCACTCCGGGAGTGCCGGCAGAAGTGAAAACTTGATTATTATTAACGTTGTGCATTTTTGATTTATTGGAATAGTTAGGGAATAATTTTGAACGAATTGCTTTTATCATCAATATAAAAGTACTATTATTTATGTCGTAGAATACAATATTTATTTATTGCGCTATCGGACACGAACATTACAATTTATATTTCATTTTCTAATTCTTATCAAATTTTTTTATACTTTGAAAAAAAAATAACCCATTTTTTATGAAAATACATTTATAAAAAATCGATTTTTAAATTAATCGAAACCCTTACAATCGATTAAAAAATAAACAATCGATTGTTCGATTAATCGACTTCGATGTTAGAACACTAATCTCCAACCGTCTTACGGTTTTTCGATCAGCACACGTGACCTGACGCGAGTTTCACAGTTTTTACCCATCCCACAAAAGTGCTTAACGCCGCTAAAGAAGTTTTCACTTCAATAAATAATGTATCGTCTCTAAATTGTACTTACATTTTCAAATTAGTTAAAAACTGTAAAATTTCGAAAGTACTTACACATTTAAGCGTGATGTAAACTAATTTCTCTTGAACGTTTCTTGTAAAGTTATTGATTTAACGGAGAAGGTGACCTTATAAATTTTAACCATTGATTTATAAGTTACCTAATTGTTAATAAATAAGACTCTGTAAGTGAAATGCTGTTATAGTAAGACAAAAAGTGTGTATACAAAATATTGTTTTGCCTGTCAACTCATTTAATTTAGATTTTTTATCGATTTCTAATGTTTGACAAGCGATCAGCTTGTGTTATTCAATGATATTTTAAACTTCTTGTTTTATATAATATCATTGGTGTTATTTTTTTTTAGAAAACAAGTGTCAAATAGGATTAAGAAGAAGCATAAATAAATTTAATATGCAATGCTTTATTTTTTTAATGATTGCTTTGTAGTCATGTATATAATTAGAAGAAATCATCATAACATTCCAAATTAAAACTTTTCTTTCAACATTGTTATTGTTAAATTAAGTATTTGTTTTTTTTATAGAATCACGCACATGTAGAATGTAAGATGTTTATTAAATATTAAACTGTTTTACTAATTCTATTATTAAAAGTTATTGTAACATCATCGTTAAAAGTTTTAAATATTTTTGTTACATAGGTATTATAATAAGAAACTGTTATTCGAAATAAAGAAATTTTAAAATCTTACAGCATTTTCATTATTATAATTGAGACTTCAAGACTGGTTTGGTTTTACATATACAAAATTCTTAGTTATACATTAAGTTAAAGCAGTCGGAAACCTTTAAGTACGATATGAATTATGTCCTAGAATATTAAAATACGTTTCTTTATAAACGCCCTAATTTCTAAACATATTTAAATATCTATATCTGTTCATTATTATATTTATCTATTTTATAACAAAACAACATAGGTAACCAATATCAAAAACATAAATATAATTTTGTAAAATATTTATAATATTAACAATGAAACAACGATTACATTACAAAAAAGTTAGCTTCCAAATTACTAATCCAGAATATTCTGGCAACATTAGCAAACAATTTTATCCAAAAAATATTCTTCAATATCGATTCTAATTTAATAATAATTGGTATCGATTAAACAGTTCAAACATTGGTGTCACTAAAGTTGTCAGTTGGTCGCCATGGCAACCGAATTCTTGTTTAGGCACTGTAAACAAATGAAGTGTGGTCGTTCTTCAAACGTGGTTTTAAAGTGAAATTAAAGAATACGTTTTGTAACTACATTGTGAATATCAGAATGACTCTACAAAGGCTAAGCGGCTGTTTTGTAAGTAAAAATAATACTTGTTATGCATTTAAATAAGAAATACTTCCTTATGGATTATTGAAATTTGCTTATTGATTTATTTTCGGTTGCTTAGATTTTATTGATGACGAATTAGGTACACGTAATTAGAGTCTTCGATTCCCTATAATTGGTACTATGTATAAACTAACGAATCTAAGTAGATACGGGAATCTCATAATTGTTTTAGAAGTTTACATGACCTGAATATTGTCACAATGACACGATCTGACAAATCCGCCCATGCTGGAGCAGCATGGTAGAGTAACCTATACTTCTGTCCAGAAGCTGTAGGAAATAAAAACATTGATTGATTGATGCTGCTGTATTATTTAATTCATTTACCTGTTTCTCTTTATCGGATTTCTTTCATCTTATTTTATCCTTTTCAGTTCCACTCGTGGGAACTATTCTTCTTTCAGAAGTCTATTGCACTGGCTGAGTGCGGGTTGGTGGACCACGCTTAACATCCTTCGTTTTTTCTTGGCACATAATTTTTATAAACAAAATTCGCTAAATTTCGTCAAGGATAAGCTTTTTTGGTCCTCGAATGGCGAGCGCGTCTCGGCAAAAGGAGCACAGGCCGTCCTTCGAGGGCGCCATGTGGACTAATGACCTGAAGAAGACAGCGGAACACCGCTGGGTTCGTAAGGCCCAAGCCTGGACGAACATTAGGGGAGGCCTATGTCCAGCAGTGGACTGGCTGATGGATGGATGGATGGAAGCTTTTTTCGGGCTAAACGGTGTTAGGGGGTCGCTGCAATCCAAAATCAGAAAGGTTTGAGCATTGTTTGAAGATGTATTCAGTTGTGTTACCAATTCCGAGGGCTGATCGCATTGTGGAAATGTGACTAACAAGGTACCACAGTGTAAATTGCTTAAAAATAGAGGTATGTACATATTATTATGTAGGGTCGAGGTCGTAAGGGAACCCTATTCATAGATGTAAAAAATTATATTAAAAATATCAGATCCCTTAAAAATAACTAAAGACCATATTTTTTTATAAAAAAAAAATGGTTGCCTGTAAAGTCGGTTTTACGGGCGAAGATTTTACGTGACAACGTCTTTTTTATTGATATGAATATAATTAAATTGCACAATAGGAACAAGGAATTGAATGAAAATAAGAATTGCACAAATTTTAACTATAGAAATATATTTTGTTTACTAAAACATTGTACATGTAAACTTCGGCGGGCCTCTCTCTCGTTCGGTGACTCATCGTTACGTTACCGAGCGTTACTCTTTTTCATAAGTGACTCCCAGCCGCAACCTAATTTAAGACGTTGTCACGTCAAAAATTGAAACAAACGTTAACTTCTAAATGTTATTACTTCTTTATGTGCCTTAAAAAAATGTACAAAGGAGGACTTAATCCTAACTAAATACGTAGTTCTAAAGGATAATAACATTTTGGAAGGTAATTTTGGCTGCAACCCTTTTTGCGTCCCACTGCAGGGCACGGGTCTCTCCCCAATATTGGGGAGGCCTGGAGCTTACTCCACCACGCTGCTCCAATGCGGGTTGGTGGAGATGCGGGTTAGTGGCCAACCCGCTGTCGGATGTTTTCAAACCGCCCATAAGGCCTCCGACAAGGTTTAACGACTGTTATCTATCGACAACAACCGGGACCGACGGCTTAACGTGCCCTCCGAAGCACGGAAACGCGCATGAATTTTTTTGCCACTAGCGGTCACCCATCTCACACCTGACCGCGCCCGTTTGGCTTAGCTGCATAGATCGCTTGCGTTCTACGCTCGCCGCCGAGCCATGCGCGCTTCAGGTACTTTTAACGTAGGCATAACAAAAGCTACAGCAGCAGCAGAAATATAGGTTCAAACCCCATGAATTTATGAGTTAAATTTAAATTAAGGTCATCCCTATTTGTAATTCAAATCAGCGATTGATTATTCCCCAATTTACATACACATTGCTTCCAACTGTCGATTTTCGCGATACGCTTGCAACCTCACGGAATGTTTTTGCAGGTAAGACTCTGATTTGAATTTCGAAGTTACAATGAGCCAAAATCATAATGGCAAGCGAGATGAACACAAACGCAAGGATGATCAGAAAAAGAGTCCGGAGAAGAATATGTCTGAAATCGATGAACACATTCTTAAGCGGTTCGATATTAGGAAGAGGTTGGGGAAGGGAGCGTATGGGATCGTGTGGAAGGCTGTGGACAAGAAGACAAAGGAGGTGGTTGCGATTAAGAAGATATTCGACGCATTTCGGAACCAAACGGACGCCCAGAGAACGTTTCGGGAGATTATTTTCTTGCAGTCGTTTCGCAACCATCCTAACATCGTCAAACTTCATAGTATACACAGGTAAGTAGATAAGTGATCTCTTTTTTGGTATCGGGGTGGAAAACCTTCGAAAGGTACCCGGCACCTTGGGAGAGGATACTGGGTTATGTAGGATCTGTACCGCACTAATACCCCCTCGGTGGCCTGCCTCTACGCTTGGGAAGGACTCCGGGATCTCCAGTGGAACGCACCAGTGTCCTCCACGCGCGACACCCCAAAACGGGCCCATCTTCGGGAGAGCTGATGTGCTCTCCTACGCCTTCCGATGATTACGACGCGACGGCATGCGGCCACGCACATACCGCCGATCTTCCCGGGGCTGCTAGCTGGATGGATCGAGCTCCCACTCTCACCGCCCACAACACTAGAAGTCCCCTTTTAGTCGCCTGTTACGATCTGGCAGGGGATATCGTAGCTCTATTCTTAATCCCGAAGCTTACATTTCTAGTTTCTAAATTAAGGAAACAGTCAAGCCACACACATTTTTCTACTTTGCAGTGTGTAAGTGACGAAAGAGTATTTTAAATTTTAGATAAAATTTAAAATATCAGAGTTATGCAATTGAAACTGTTTAATTAGTCATATTCGGGGGGTTCAAAAAACGACGAATCGCTTTAATCGCTTCGGCTTTTTAATCGTAGTATTTTTGTTGTGACATGAAATCTCCACACAATCTTAAGTAAGCCCCAGTCTTATCTGAAATCGTATGTAGTTGCACAGCTACTTCGAAGGTTGCTGATTGCCATCGAAAAACAATAGAACTGCTTCACGGCAGAAAGGATGCCGTCGCTCGAAACATAGTTTGTAGTAGGTAAGGTATACGTCCATAATGTCGACAGCATACTAGTACGCGATATTCCATAGAAAAACAGCCAAAAGTTACACTTTTACTATGAATGACGAATACCGGGACACTAACAAAAACTGACGATAATTCGGACGTTTACCTTACTTAGTAGAAAGGCTCCAGTTAGTGGTCCCGGAAAGGACAGCGATGTTGCAGGAGAACACCATCCAAATAATGGGCCCGTGTAGGTGGTGTCGTACCTTCGTAAGTTACCCCCTTCCCCCCCATCAACCTTTTTTATGTCCCACTGCTGGGCGCAAGGTCCCCTTCTCACAAGTGAGAGGGATTTAGACCATAATCCACCCCGCTGGCCAAGTGCGGATTGGTGGACGTCACGCTTTCGAGAAATTATGAATTTCACTCAGGCATGCACGGCGATGGGGAACATCGTAATCAATTAAATATCACGATATTTTCCGTCACCGTGGAGCAGCGATAAATGCGCACATTACGAATTTCTTCGTCAGAGGTGCGCGCCGAAGATTTGAACCCATGATCGGTCGTGTCGAAGACCGCAGTTTTTTTACCACTCGGCCATCGCTGCTCATATCATATCACCCCCCATACAAAGAAGGTACTTATTAGAAATACTACTTAGGTACAGTGCGGTATTCAAAAACTTTACTTTTCCAGGGCCCTAAACAACCGCGACATCTACCTAGGTTTCGAGTACATGGAGACAGATCTACACAACGTGATCAAGCGGGGCAACATCCTCAAGGACATCCACAAGCGGTACATCATGTACCAGATGCTCAAGGCCACCAAGTACATCCACTCGGGCAACGTGATCCATCGGGACCAGAAGCCCAGTAACGTTCTCATTGATAGCGCTTGCAGGTTGGTGTAATGCTAAATATAGGTGCTAAGAACAAAAAAATAACAATGTTTCAAAACTAAAATCCCAATACTAATGCGATGTTTACACGTTTGCCAAACGCTAGCATAGAATGCAAGCGACCTATGCAGCCACTAGTGGATCCAAGGCTTCACGGGTTCACCCTTGACAAACCTCTAATTCCTCCAAACTAAAATCAAGCCCCCCCCCCCGAACCAGGCGTGGTCCGACTACACATCACTGCATCAGCCACCCCTCCTCACCCTCCCGCATTCTCAGTCATCAAGCCCCCAAACTGAAATCCTAGATCCGTCACTGTATGCAGCTAAGCCCAATGGTCGCGGACGTATGTGAAATAGGTGACCACTACTGGTAAAAAATATTCATACGCGTTTCTGTGCTTCAGAGGGTACGTTAAGCCGTTGGCACCGATGGTTATCGATACATAGGAGCCGTGTAAATTTGTCGGAAAGCGTCTTAAAAACATCCGACAGCGGGTTGCACACCAACCCCTATCTCCAACAGCCCGGAGACCCGGGCCTAGCGTTTTGGAACACAAAAATGGTTGCAGCAATGACGCAGTTATTACCATGCCCGAATGCCGTTGTCAATGATGAGTTTAATAATTTCTGTCTACCGTAGTCGACACCGGGTATTCTGATGTGAAGCGTTAATTGGTGTTTCTTTCTTAATTCTTCTAAAGGGTCAAGCTAGCAGACTTTGGCCTCGCCCGTTCCGTATCGTCGATGTACTCCGGTGGGGAGGACGGCGCGGACCCATGCCTGACGGACTACGTGGCCACGAGGTGGTACCGAGCGCCCGAGATACTCATCGCCAGCAAGAAGTAAGTATTCAACATTCCGTGATTTTAGATTGGGTTTAAAAGGGGTGACAGAAGTGCGAGTAAATAGGTACACGACTAGTAATAGTACCTAATAGTAGGTAACTTCATAATAGTCCCTGTAGCTTTGGGATTAAGCATAGAGCTACGGTATCCCCTGCCTGATCGTAAGAGGCGACTAAAGGGGGGCTTCCGGGGTTGTTGGCGGTGAGATTGGGAGCTCGATCCGTTCAGCCAGCGGCCCCGCGAAGAACGGCGGTGTGTACGTGGCCGCATGCCGTCGTAAGTATCAGAGGGTGCAGGAGAGCACATCTGCTCTCCCGAAGATGGGCCCGTTGTGGGGCGCCGTGCGTGGTGGAAACCGTTGCGTTCCACTGGAGATTTCGGAGTCCTCCCCAAGCGCAGAGGCAGGCCACCGAGGTTTTATTGCGGTACAATTTCGACAAACAGGGCCGTAGCTAGGAGGTGGTAGCTTGAGGGGTATACCTAAGGGGGTGCTTTTTTCGGTCCACAGCTTATATTCAGCTACGACACAGGCACACAAAAGTAAATGGTTCAAGGAAAATATGGTTTATTACATACAAGATTTTAGGTCTTTGTGTAAAATATAAATCTTTTTCAAAGTCGGCAACTTACAGTTATTTGTTGTTGATTGAATGTAAAATTTATTTTTTTCCAAGTTCCGCTATACCATAAGCCAGGGCTGAGGGCTGTGTCGCCTAACACTAAAGACTAACATTCTTATTAGTTTAATTATCTTATTAACTATTTTTATAGCTTCTTTTAAGATCCTAGAAGTTCTCTAAGAACTCCGTGCACCTATATAATCTTCATGTTATTGAAACTTTCTTGACGTGGATGTAACCATGAGGCGCAGTTCATAAAAAAGTGAAACAAATGAAATGTCAATTACTAAGTACTTCTTGCAACCCTACAGCTACACCAAGGGTATCGACATGTGGTCATTGGGCTGCATTCTTGGAGAGATGTTGACAGGCAAGCCCCTCTTCCCGGGCACGTCTACTGTCAACCAGGTGGAGACCATCATGGCTGCTTTGCCGAGGCCTTCGCCGGAAGGTACCGTTTAAATAATATTTTAAAATTTCAGCTTTTTTACGTTCCACGAGGAGACCTGTACCCAGAAGGTGCAAGTCTAACTCTTGCTCATGCAGGTCATGTGTGGGTGCAAATAACTTTCATATAATCGAGATATTTAAGCACTTACAGAAAAAAATGAGACCGCTTTTCGCCTCGATTACAAATTGTTACGAATTTAAATCTAAAAGCGAACAACTAGATTTTTTTATTTGAATGACGTAGCAGACGAGCATGCAAGCCACGTAGTGTTAAGTGGTCGCTGCAGCTCAAGGACATCTACATACAACCTCAAGCAAGCATAGGTAAGTCTTGTCTGAGGTCGCATGCAGTTGCGCTGCTACTCCGGAGGCTGTTGGTCGCTTCATGTAAGGGCCGGCAACTACACCTTTCCACCGAAACACAATAGAATTGGTTCACGGCAGAAGTGGATGGGTGCAGCGGTGGTACTTCCCCGGGCGAACGGTAATAGTTGTACCACCTACAAATAACCGCATTATCTTTGTTTTCAGATATCTCAGCAGTGTGCAGCGGTTACGGGTCCTCGCTCATCAGGGAGCAGGCAGCGGCCAACAGCACTAAAGCTACCCTAAACGCTTTAATGTCCTGCGCGCCGAGAGACGCGGCGGACTTGGTGCACCGTCTGCTCGTCTTCAACCCGGCCAAGCGGCTGAGTGCTGAACGAGCGCTCGACCACGAGTATGTAGCCAAGTAAGTGTTGATATGAAGAATAAGTCAAATATGGTAAGCAGTACTAAGCAGCGATGGCCAAGTGGTAATGACCGCGGTCTCTGACACGGAGATTTTGAGACCAAACCGGGGACCGCACCACTGACAATTTTTTCAAGTGTTTATTTATAGTTGCTCCACGGTGAGGGAAAATATTGTGATGTTTAATTAATGACGTCGGTTTCAATCACCGTGAATGCGTGAGAGTAATTCATAATTTCTCGTTGGCATGATGACCACCAAACCAGGGCTGATCGGCCAACTGTGGCTTAAATCCCTGTCAGTTCTGAGAGGAGACACTTCTCCTATTTTCGCTTCCGCCACCCTCCGCTTCCGTTACCGCCCCAGTTCCCAGTCGTACTCTCGGTCCGTCTCTCGTTAGGGGCCGTCCATTAATCACGTGATGTTTTTTTAGCATCTCTCCCTCCCCCTTAGTGATATGTGGTGAGGATTAAGACTAACTCCCACCCCCTCCCCAAAATAACGTGTATTTTTCAGTACGTACAAAGAATCCTAAAATTTTTAGAATATTTAATACTTTTTTGGCAAAGGGAGATCTCCCGCCGGGCGAGGTGGTCATGCCCGGGGAGCGGCCATGCTCCTACTGACTCAATTCGGAGCTTGTATATATGGTAGGATATTCCGAAAACTTCGATAGCGTGATTCAGGAATACCCATGGGGCCATCTCTTGATGAGTAGCGGAAGGTCGCTACACTTTAAACGAGCAATTCTTGTAAAATTTGAATCCCACCAAAACATTCTGTAAAAAACTAGCCAAGTCTCGATGGAGCTGCTTGTTTATCTCTAAAAAGTAATGAAATCTAGAGAAAGTCGTGCCAAGTCTAAGGTTCCTTACTGCGATTTCTTTATTATTATAGTTAACGTTGTGTGACTTGGCCGTTGAATATTATTTTTGTTTACACGTAATGTTATATCTGTTGTATCTACCTATGTTTGTTAAGCGAGATAATAGCCCATACTGGTATTGGTAATTGGACGCTAGTGTCTCATTTTAGGCTGTTGTTGATTGTGCAACACATGCATTCAGCATTGAGAATGCTGACTTCTGCTTACTTCTTTTTGGAGCGTCAAATCGACCACCGATCTAACATAAAATAACACTGGTCTATCCTTCAACGGCCAAGTCACACAACATTAACTATAATAATAAAGAAATCGCAGTAAGGAACCTTAGACTTGGCACGACTTTCTCTAGATTTCATTACTTTTTAGAGATAAACAAGCAGCTCCATCGAGACTTGGCTAGTTTTTTACAGAATGTTTTGGTGGGATTTCACTTCTTTTTGTAGAAACGTGGGCATATTGATTTATTTTATTAGATTTTCTTATTTGACACAGTTTTTTTCTTTTTATTCGAAGTACTGCCGAACTGTAAATTAAACCTAGAAAACTAAGAGTACTATTTATTTATTTATTATTCACAACAATTGCTTGTAGCGCTTACAGCGATGCCTAATCGCACTACCAGCTAACATTATTACATTATAAAAATATTATTGAAGAACTACAATATTAATCATATTAAACACAAATATTATAAAATAGTACATAAGCAATTATATTGTATTACAAATTAAATTAATTATTATTTAACATAAAATTTAAGAATTTAATTAGATTTCAATTATTATTAATTCAATTAAAATTTATTAAAAACAAATAATTACCAAAGATTATGTATTGATACAATTTTAGCACAATAAAATATAAACTTATTAGTGGACGTATAGAATAGGTCGAGTTCTGGTTCATGAGTGATAACAGCATTAAGCAAACGTATGGCCTGTGCGGTGGGAGCGTGCCGCGCGGTCTGCGTGCTCGCGGGCGGGCCCGCCAGCAGCCGCACCACGCGCCGCCGCCCCCGCCCCGGGACAGCGAACGTGAACAGCGAGCTAAAGCGGATGGATTGTCCACTTTATTATTTAGCAGCATGTAATAGTGAAGCATTAGAGCACACTTACGTCGGAGCTCCAATGTTTCGATGCCCACCATGCCTGATAAATACTAAATAAGTAACAATAAATACTAAATAAGTAACAATTAAATAAAGCATTCAATCAAAACTTCTTTCAAATCTAATAATTAAGTAATAATCAGTAATACGTCACTAATCAGAATATTCCTAACATAGATACCTATTAAAATCTTAGAATTGTTATAATAACAACCTGCTAATTAAGGGCATGCATAAAAAAGGAGTATTGTAATTGAATATGTTTCATTTTGTAGAAACGACTGGAGAATAGTTTTTACATACTTAATCTGAATTTTCATTATATTTACTAAATTTTTATGCAACAGAAAACACGATGCCATAAAATTTTATCGATAGAATTATTTTTCAAAATTAGGACAATATTTTCAATTTTTATCATTTTATGTCAAAACGAGTTTGAATGTAAGTATTTATCGTTATTTGTTACAACAAGCTAATATTATTATAAAGCTTTCTATGCAAACAGTTTTCTATGTTTTGTTTTAGTTTTTTAACGAAAAATGTTTTTCGATTTGGTGCTTACGACATTCAAAATAAGATGATGCTTTCTTTTCCTCGCGAGCGCTGGCCGCTGAAGTAACGCATGCCATCAGTCTCTTCTCTTCGCCACTCCCATCCCATCCCACCATGATACCACCCGTGACCACTGTCAACGATCAAATTTTATTTCATTTTGTTTAGTTTTTGAAAATATATTTTGTTTCTTAGTAAGTAAGTATTAGGTATAAGTTATTATTTTTAGTAAGAATTAGGTAATTTTAAAGTTTAGAAAATGGGAAATAAAAGTAAAAATAAATTATCAAAACGGAAATATTTACAGTTCAAACGACAGCAAATAGCTAATATGAACGAAGAAAAAAGGTAAGTAGAAAGAAACAATACCCGATATATCGATAATCTATTTACAATAATTTTATTCGTAATATATTTTATTTTAGGCTAGCTGTCTATTTATGAGCAAAGAATATTTAGGTTACTCGGTAGTCACACTTGGTCCTTTTTTCACAATTTGGAAAGTAGCGTCTGTAGTCCAGTTTATGAAGTCTTGTTTCACTCACGTTTGCAATACGACTCAGGTTCGATCCCCAGCGTAGCATATGTTACTTATATTATATAAATTTGTTTTTTTTTTACTATTTTAAAATTACAAATAATTTTTACAATAAAAAAGCTTATAAAAAGACAGACTGAAAACATAAATATTTGAAATTCTTACGGCCGAAAAAAGTCTACATGAACAAAAGAAAAGTACGTAAGTAACCTAGGTACAAAGCTATGATTCATTATAAATACTTTAGGTGTTTATTTTTTTTTAGGTTACTCGGTAGTCACACTTGGTCCTTATTTCACGATTTGTTAAGTACCGTCTGTAGTCAAGTTTTTGAAGTCTTGTTTCACTCGCGTTTGCAATACGACTCAGGTTCGATCCCCAGCGTAACATATGTTTTTATATTATATAAATTTGTTTTTTTTACTATTTTAAAATTACAAATAATTTTTACAATAAAAAAGCTTATAAAAAGACAGACTGAAAACATAAATATTTGAAATTCTTACGGCCGAAAAAAGTCTACATGAACAAAAGAAAAGTACGTAAGTAACCTAGGTACAAAGCTATGATTCATTATATACTTTAGGTGTTTATTTTTTTTACACCGTAATCAATTTTGTTTCATAAATAAAAACCTACAATTACACTGCCCCTATCTATATCGACTGAGTCGATAGACTGACAACGAGAAATCCTTACGTAGGTAATGTGTAGCCATACTGATCCTTTATTTCACTCTTAGTGAAATAGTGAGCGTAGCTCGTAATAAAATCTCGTGCATTTCGTAGGAGTGTTCTGGGTTCGATTTCCACAGTTTTTGTAAAATTAGTCCTCAACCACAAATATTTTTTTTACAGTGAAAACGTTTTTCCGTTTCTGATTCATTAAAAAAGTGAACAAAATTGTGAATTTATTTTAAGTATCGATTTTTTTACTTTATTTATAATTTTACATATGAGCTGCGGCCCACTGTATACAATCGTAGAACAGTCGAAGCTGTACATTCGTATTTTTTGCAATGTTTAAGTACTGTACGTTGCTGATATATTATAAGTATTTGTTCAAAATTTTGTTACTAAATGACATTGTTGCAAGACAGTTATTTGAGCTTCTTCGTTGTATAAGAGCTTCTTCGTTGTTCCGCTAGGTGACGCTGGCTCGTAATTTAGAAATCAACTTATTTTTACTTAAAGTCACCGATAGATGGCGAATCCCCGCAAGGGGAACATCACCCCGCCGCAGGGTAGAGGCGTGGCTTGTGATTAGGTATTTCGCATTGATGCATGCCCTAAACCTTATCAAACCTCACGAAATAATAAGCGAAATCAACAAAATGCAAATAATCCCTCCTAATCCATAGCAAACGTTTTCAAGCGCAGTAGAAGAATGTCGTAAACGAGTCGACTGTAACGCGGCCGCAAGCGCGTTTTAAAATACAGTCAGCGCCATCTAGCGACGGGTATCACCGCCACTCGTAGTCCAATGCATTATATTTTGACCAAAAGAGCGAAATTAATATTTTAGTGTAATTTGTTTATTTAATTTACCTATATACCTAATGTTCGAGTAGAATAAAGTTAATCGTTCGACTGTTTCTTCTTGTATACTTGTAAGTATAAGTATAAAAGCCAATCTTGTCTTATCCAGAGTTTTCCTTTAATTTTATTTTTAAGCGTATTAAAAGCAGAAGGGGAGGCATTCGCCCAGCATTGGAACGTAATAGGCTAGATTAAATTAGATCTTAATAAAAAAACTCAAAGGAAATAATACTGAACCTACTCAATCTATACAAACTATAAACATAACGTTAACTCTTTATCTTTATTATTAGACAGGTGTTAATATAATTAATATTTACATAATAAAATCAATGAACTTTCTACCAAAGGAATTACCTACTGTCCTGCCTCCTGGAGGACTCAAGGAGAGGGGGTTGAGGTTCGAAAAAACTTCGGGTCACTTATTCTCGGAGTCGAAGTAAGGATGTGACTTCGAGCCCGATTTATTTGCGATTGCTTTAAAAAATTTCATACATTGGGTCTTATATACAATTTACCCAGAACAGCGTGATTCAGAGTGTACATTACTAACGCCATCTAGCCCGATATTGCAGAACTATTACAACTTACAATTTTAATTGCGCTCCGCTAAAGCACGGTCGGACACCTACCTAGTATAGTACTGAAATACAGCTAAATTAATGATATTTTTAAACGTAACGAAGTAATATCTAACTAAATAAACGAAGTGTAGAATACTAGAAAAGTACTTATAAACACGAACGCGATTCGAAGTACTGCCTAACTCTAAATGAAACCTGGAAAACTAAGAGTACCTACTAAATAATCCTAGTTATCCTAGTTTTTATAGTTTTCCCTTTATGTGGCCATTAAACCCTAACTCTGTACCAAATTTCAGCTCTCTGAGTTTATGGGAAGTACTAGTTCTATTTTGATTTTATAAGTGAGGTGAGTGTCGTAAATGCGACGAAAAATGCGAAACTTTGCTTTCGCTTAACTTCGGTACTAAATGACTTACAGACTTGAAATTTTGGATTTTAAGTATGTGATTATAGCTTACTGGATGATGAAAATTTCAGCGCTCTGGTCTTATCCAAAGGTTCTCTAATAGGGGCCTGAAAATGCGGCGAAATGGTTCCAGTAAAGGATGGACTAAGAGTACTAAATAATCCTAGTTATCCTAGTTTTTATAGTTTTCCCTTTATGTAGCCATTAAACTCTAACTCTGTACCAAATTTCAGCTCTCTAAGTTTATGGGAAGTACTAGTTCTATTTTGATTTTATAAGTGAGGTGAGTGTCGTAAATGCGACGAAAAATGCGAAACTTTGCTTTCGCTTAACTTCGGTACTAAATGACTTACAGACTTGAAATTTTGGATTTTAAGTATGTGATTATAGCTTACTGGATGATGAAAATTTCAGCGCTCTGGTCTTATCCAAAGGTTCTCTAATAGGGGCCTGAAAATGCAGCGAAATGGTTCCAGTAAAGGATGGACCAAGAGTACTAAATAATCCTAGTTATCCTAGTTTTTATAGTTTTCCCTTTATGTGGCCATTAAACCCTAACTCTGTACCAAATTTCAGCTCTCTGAGTTTATGGGAAGTACTAGTTCTATTTTGATGATCCATGAGTGAGTGAGTGTCGTAAATGCGAAACTTTGCTTTCGCTTAACTTCGGAACTAAATGACCAACAGACTTGAAATTTTGGATTTTAAGTATGTGATTATAGCTTACTGGTCTTATCCAGAGGTTCTCAAATAGGGGCCTGAAAATGCGGCGAAATGGTTCCAGTAAAGGATGGTACGGCAGTGTTGCTTTGCGCTCGACTTGTCGGGGGCACTCGGTGCCCCCAGATCTTGGAAACGGCTCCAACAATTTTCATGACATTTATTGCCCAGAGTTTCGGGGGTGATAGCTTGATCCAGCTAGGTTTTATTTTTAGAATTTGTCGTTTTATTTTTAGCGATAATCAACTTAAATATACTGAGAATTATAAGCAGGGGCGTAGCCACACTGGGGCAAGCTGGGGCGCTTGCCCCACCCTGGCTCTGACCTATAAGGTGCCTAATTAAACAAAAAAAAATTTTTTTTCTAATACTAACAACAATCATAATATCCGTAAGAAAGTTACACAAAAAAAATTGTCAACATGAAAAAAACTGCGATCAAAACAAAGCCTGGATTTATTATATATTTTGTCTTTCGATTTAAATTATAAAATAGGTATACGTAACACCTTCCTCCCCAAGATCAGCAACAATTTTTGAAAACGGAATTTGACGAAAATGTTGCTGAAAACTGTTTGCTCTTCTTAAATTTTCTGTATCAGGATATATTTCGGGATGTTCTATATATCAAAAAACACAGAGAAAATGTCGACGAACACAGCGGCAATTTCATAGCTGAAGCTCAAGAGATCGCTGATGCTCTAGAGATTGATTTGTCAATGCCGGGTATCGCAAACAGACAGAAACACCGTCCAAATCCTCCAGCAGAAAGTCCTGCCCAGTTTTGGAAACCATCACTGATTATTCCCTACCTAGACTCGCTGATTATGTCATTAAAAGATCGTTCGCAGAGAGTTTCTTACCGGCATATTCTTTGATGACATTGCACCCATGTCATATGTAGCAAATGACCTGCGACGAGTTTTATAAAAAACAGAAGCTTTCTGCAAGTTTTACAAATTAAATGAGACTTTCCCAAGCGAGGCTGAAATGTGGAATAATTTGTGGGAAGAAAAAAATACGGAAATTAATGCATTGAAGGAAGGAAGTGGCGGATCTGGTCAAGATTTTGGAAATGCAATTTTATCCCAGCGTAAAAACTGCGCTCGCTATTTTTCTTGCCCAGCCATGTACGACCTGAGCGATCATTCAGCACAGCGTAGAACGCCGTCAGACGTCATTCGCCAATCCGCCGTTCAAACAAATGACAATGTCGATTTGAAAAAACTCTATAAAAATTTCTTCAATGGAATTTTAGCTTCCTTGGGCGAATGGTTATGTAGACCTCAAACCTCAATCATTTGCGTTTTTTTATTATTCGTGACAATTTTTTTTATTGGGAGCTATTTCAGATGGCGTTGTTAAGTAACACTATACTATGAGGTCTCAGTGTTTGGCTTACACTGAGACCTCAAAGTACTGTTCATGAATACGCGTGTTACTCTTACAGATTTTCTGGACTTGAACTATTTCCAAAGACCTGTGTTTAATTCCAGATTTCACCGTGAACGAGACGAGCCGACCTTACAGTCGGACGTGCTGTTGCCACTGAGGGATGACAAGCAGTTGTCCGTGGACGACTACAGAAATAAGCTGTACAGCATCATGGCTAAAGGGTCGCCGAGCAGCACCCAGCCTAGGAAGAGCCTTTCTAGGTAAAAAGAAGTTTTATAGATGGTAGGCATTTAATAGTTCGATCGGGGAAGTACCACCGTTGCACCCACAACTGCTGTTAAGCAATTCTACTCCTATTTTGACGTGACAACATCTAATAAATCGATGAACGGATGAACACAAATACTCATTGTAACGTTATGCTCATTGAAACGTGACGTTGGGGCTTGAGCGTTCGGCTTGCGCCGTTCATCGACTGTTTAAAGTGAATTGAAAAGTTAATGTGGTTTTCATAGTTTTGTTATGACGTTGTCACCCGACTTTACAGTCACAATTATTACACCATCACCGCGTTTCTCTTCTATTCCTATCCTCTATCGCCTGGCATATGGCGCTACCATCTTTCGCAGACTTTTAACGCAACACAGATTACAAATTCAATGTCTCTTTTACGCTACATAAAAAATCTTTTCCAATTTACAGCAGTAAAACCCACACAATATCTTCAACGCCGAGTAAGAGTAGTAAGAGCTTCCACGATACACCCGATGCGAAAATTCTCTCAAAGACCAAGCACCTAAGCGTCTCAGCTGACCAGAAGACCAGGCCGAAGGTTTCGAAAACCCTGGAACGACCGCTGAAGGATTACAGGACCGAGCAGCCAAAACCCGTCCGAGCAACGAAACTGTTCGAGCACAGGGGTCACGACTGGATGGAGAGCAACTGTCACGGCGATTACTTTCAAACCGTGGCAAGACAGAGTCCGTCTGAGAGCGGTTTTCTAAGTGCCGGGAAGAAGTCCCAGCAGCAGAGGAGGAATTCCACGTCGTTCTCGACAATAACGATAGGTGGAGATGCTGATTACGACTATGGAGGGACTGCACAAAGACATGGGGTCATAACAGCCAGTGCGTTGATGGACTTGCGTACCAGTATTAGAAGGAAAAGGTAAGAGGAAGCTAACCTAACCTCCCAAGGAACGTAACTCAGGAAATTCTTAGAGTCCAGTTTTAGGGGGTTATGAAGGTTGCCATTTGCATGGTTTAGCCAGGAAATTTAGCTTGGAAGGATTTGGATTTTGGTTGATATTCTTATTTATTGCCCATTCGGGATATTTTTGTGGATATTTTTTTACATTTTTATTCATTCCTGATATTAAAATTCTAGTCTTTGTAGTCTAGTCTAGTAAAAGTAGTACAAAATATGAATTGTTTGTTCCGATTTTGGTCTAGTTTTAAACTGAAAAATTGTTGTGCTATTCTGCAGAATGCAAAAATTTCAAAGGGATGTGTTTTATAAAAATCTAACTATGTTTCATGTTGATTGTAGTGTGATTTTTTGTTTTGACAAGCTTTCCGGAGAGTGCAGTAAGCTTTCGGACTGAAAAAGTTTAGTGAACTGTTGTAAGGTTAAAGTAACCATCACCTGACACAAAGAATTTTGTAGCAATTATTTATAGTGACTGTAGTATCGAGCAAACCTTTCATTGCGTTCTAAGTCATACAGTGCGAAAAAGTATAGATATTCTATTTCACGAAGACCGATCGCCTTTGGTTGTACTACTGATGTGTACTGACAAGCGCACAGCTTTTGAAGCGCTAGCAGAGAAATCTAAACATCCCTGTCATATCAACTATCAACAAAAAAAACTTTACAAATTGTTCCTTCTTCCTTCATAAAAATCTTCTATTGTCATGTTGATGTTACTCGAATCGACGCGCTGTGGAGGTTACGCACACTAAAACAATCTGCATATGCACGCCTCACAATATTCATAGGACTTCGTGACGTAGAACATCTATCAAAACTCATCACCAGCAGTTCCTTATCTACTGGTCACTTATAATGTCTGAACGATCTGCCAATATAATATACTAACCTAAAAATAACATATAGAACATAGTGTTTTCAATTAAGTCTGCTGAATTTTACATTTACACTATGTAAAAATACCCACAATGTTAAAATTGAACCGAATTACATAAAATAGTACCTATAGTAATGCTTAGATTAAAACAATAGCGGAAGATAGATGACTTGCCTTTAGGATCCCTTGAATCAGGTCAATTCAGGTCTCTGTCGCCTGCTTTCACTCAGTCGCGAGACTCGTGAGTGGCATTTTGCGGAGCCCGGAGCGGGATAGAAACTTATAATACCACTAGCTGACCCCGCGAACTTCGTACCGCGTTTAAATTTAAATGTTTGGGGTCGGAAGAATAATATTGGCGCCATCTGTCAAAGATTGGTCTTACCAACTCAGAAACATTTGTGGGCTCATGCTCAACGCCTTACTGAAGATCATGACATGATCAAATGTAATCTACTTATAAAGGACATACAGAGAAGCAATCATTTTTATATATAAAGAAGATGAAGGGATTCTATTGGTTCTTAACAAACACACTCCTCGCTACGCATCCTTGAACATGTCTGGTGGTAATACAGTCTATATGGTAATATAATCTATTAATTTATCTAGATTTATTTATTTATGAATAAATCTAGATAAATTAATAGATTTCGACTATACTTCGTCCAAATGATTTGCTGTTTCGACATCTTACATGATACGAATGCACTTTGCCCTTCTTGCTTTTAAGTATTTAAAAAAATTTACAGGAAACGCTTTATTTTTTTTAAATTAAGAAATGTGAATGAGTAACATAGAGGATAGTGTATCATGCCTAGACTAGAGGCAATAATAGAATTTTTATGCAATCTAACCTGCTTGTATCAAATTATATTAGTTAGATAGAATGATTTGCTGGTATGATGAATTGATATTCGATTTTGAAAATCGATTCGTCGCCTTTCACAACATTGTAGCTAGATTCTATTGAAATGATTTTCACCATTCTGCTTTGGGCACCTAAAATTTTCTAGAGTGCCTAACACACCACGTTTCCCTGAGTCATTAAATTTTGTGGGCATGTGTACAATTCTCACAAACTGATCTTTGCCTGTCGGAACTTCGTGTAAGTAGATACGCAGAACCCAAAAAAAATTCTAAACCAATCAAAACAATTTTCCGCGTAGCAGTACATGCGAAGTCGTTTGTTGCAGCTAACCACAGAGGTACAAAGACCAGTTATGACAACAGTTACTGTAAGTTGTAGGTCGGCAAAAATGCTGAGGTATCCCGTGAGCACATTCCCTAGCTACTGCCCTGATTTGGTTGAATTTATAGCAATGACGTAAGATGGCGCCACCGCCGATAGTGTCATCCTGACTTGTAGGAATGAATTAGTACAATAAAATTATTATTATCTAAATTATAGCACTATGAAAATAGTGCACTTATTTACATTCATGGAGTAGGTAAAAGAATCTTTAAAAATTTGTAGCAATAAGTATTATACAGATACTTGTAGTCTTTAGAACGAAGTTAAATGAAAATTGTTATTCTTCTCTGCATAGAATTTCAATGTTTAACAAAAAGTTATTTTGAAAGGGACTGAATAATATTCGACCGTCTTGTCGGAGTTATGATTTGAAGTAGTAAGAATTTTAGTGGTAGTTTTAGCCATACTTAATCTGAATTTACTTTTCCGTGAAAAGACCCTCCGAAGTTATTCGTGTCACAAATTGTTAAACAATAATATGTATCACCGCCACAAATTGTTCAAAAATATTGATTAGAATTTTCTATAAGTTGGTGTATTGGATTTTAGAAAAATAACGCAAGATTTAAATATAGTGTAATTAATTAAGTAGGTAATTATTGTGTCGTGGCTACCTTACCACACATAGAGAGAGGTACACAAACGAATACACACAAAATTGAACACGTCATAGAGATTTTTGCCAAATGATTCTGCCTCATAGATAACCAAAGCTCTTTTTCTTCAAAAAGTGTGTCTTTAGAACGACAGTCTAGCATTTTTATCATTGCGCCCTACAGGTCGCAAAAAAAACTTCATATTTTAAATTCTGGGATGGAACATTAAAATTTTCTTTTTAAAATGTTGATAACAAAAGCGTGGCATCGCGCGATCCATGTACCTATATGTACTTTGAAAACATCTGACAGCGGCTTTGGCCACTAGCCCGCATCTCCACCAACCCGCATTGGAGCAGCGTGGTGGAGTAAGCTCCAAGCTTCCCCAATAATGGTGAGAGACCCGTGCCCAGCAGTGGGACGTAAAAAGGGTTGCAACCAGCCATATGTACTACCAGTGTCACTTAAAAGTCTTATAACATTTGAAACCAATTTTTGCCCGAAACCGGCCAAAAAATATCAGCGAGTTGCCAGTAATCAGTAAGTAAAGTCAATCAGACATCCGAGTAAAACAACGGCTAACTTTACCAGAAACTGGCCTATATAGATACTGTGGATATGTTTTCGCTTTGTTATTCCAAAACACTCGGCCACTGTATTAATGCAAAAATATGATATCATTTTTTTTAAATATGGCTATCTGCGTTTTCGCAATTCCGCCAACTTCACGTAGTAGAGAGAGTACACGATGGAGACGATAGTACGGTAATTGATGCAATGGAGATATGATATCATAATTGAAATAGCACAAGACTACATGTCATTATTCTTTTAAGATCCCACTAAACCGCTGTAGTTGGTATCCAGTAAGTTTTTATTTTACAACTACGAGTACATTATTGAAATGATACACACAATCCCTACTAATATAATATTATAAATTTGAAAGTAATTCTGTCTGTCTGTCTGCCACACTTTCCCGCTTAAACTACTGACCCAATTTTAATGAAACTTGGAACACAGATAAGGTGGACCTTAGGAAAGGACATAGGATAGTTTTTATCCTACAGGAACCTATAAAACGGGTCCACGCGGGCGAAACCGCTGGCGGAAGGCTAGTAGTAAATACTTAAATAATGTTTGTTCAAAAAGAGAATAGAAATGGATGCGGGGGCACTTTTTGACATAACTCATTGGATTTGTTTTATATGAGTCCTTCGTTACTCCACAAAATTGCCATGCCCGATCTCATTCTGAACAGACATAAATAAAATATCTTGTTAACCTATGAAAATATGCAGCAATGAATAATAAATAATTTTTATTTTATTTTTTTTTTAATAAATTAATGATTTAAAGTGTTTGCAAGACTTTGAAACTCTCGGCTCACTCATATTTGTAATAATTTAGATTTGACACTTTTTTATAGTGTATTTTACAAAAAATAAATGATTGTACTTAATGTTGTTTATTTTTCAAGATCCTGCTTCTATTTACCAATTATTTTTAAGATAGAGGGTAGGATAGGAGGAGTGAGATAGGACCATTGGGAAAACCCGGTAAATGAGACACAAGTTAAACCTTTACAGCAAAACTGGCTATGATACAGTAAGGTAAATGTCCATAATGTCGTCGGCGTACTAGTACTCGTCATTCCATAGAAAAAAAAAACAAAAGATATACTTTTTCTATGAACTAGCTGTGCCCGCGACGTCGTCCGCGTAGATAAAGACTTGTACAAAAGGCTTGATTAGACTTGGATTATTTGTTCCTCCTCCTCCTTAGTCGTTCACTCTTGACAGAGTTGTCGTGGCTGATGAGGTTGCAATTTCGTTCGTGACCGCTTGCCCTCTACTGTCCCTTGGATTATTGTTACCTTTTATGAAATTACTTATGATACAAAAGTTCATATTATTATGTTGAGTAGATACATTCTTCCTGAGTCCTTACAATTCTTACTGTACTCCTCTTATCCACTCACGCGTCCGTGGATAGTAGAGTAGCCAAAAAAAATATGGCCGCATCCGTCCCTGGATACTACGGTATCCAAAGCGACAAGGTTTAAAAAACGACCTCTAGTGTAAGAACGCAAAACTTCATGGAAGTTTAGAGAACTTAGAACGATTGCTTATGAAATAGTTCCTCGAAAAAATTCTAGATGGCAGTGTAAGACGATCGATTGGATGCAATATGTATTTACTTGCAAACTTCATATGACTTCCTATAATAAAGTACTCTGTGATATGACTCGTCTTGGTGCGTGAAGTGATTGTGTGGTTTGAAGTGTTCCAGATTATGTCATAAGTATTGAAGTTTTGTTATATTAAATAATAGATTATTGTACATCAAAATGAACTGTTCGATCTGTGCTTTATGATAATAACTTAACCGAAAAGGTTTTATGCACTATTGAAGTCATAGTTTAACTTCAAAATGTTGTTACGAACAAAATGGCCGGCTTGTAAGTTATTTGCCGTTTTTAGTTTTGTTTATACTTATTTCACGTTCTGTCTATTGAAATATAAGTTGAAATATGAATTACATATCCTAGTAGACATATTCATGCACTTTTCTTTTAAAAATATATTCGTCTGATTGATGATTCACAACTTAAATCAACGTGTTCCGCGGTAAAATTATCTGGAGTATGTTTTGTTTCGATTTATTTAGCTGCTCAGAATTGAAATAAATATCAACATATTGATATTGTAGGAAAGGAAAATAAGTCTAGTTTGTAGTAATATTATTATTATTGCCACAATCTCCTATATTTTCTGCTTTTAAAGTAAAATTATAAAAAATATAAAGTTTTTTCCACCTAATAGCATGATTTACCTCGTTTTTAGTAATACAATAGAATGTAATGAGTTTTTAAAATATAAACATTGTGTTCTTTACTTTTATTTAATCATCAATATTTTTTTCCTTACTCTAACTATCATATTTAAGTAGCTACATAGGTTTTTGTTAAGAAATAGCGAGCTCCGCTAAACGTTCGCACAGGGTTTCGAGTGGCTGGACGTAGGGATGTTCATATAATAAAAATATCGATATTTTTGTCGATATAATATATCATAGTGTTCTATCGATACTTTGCGATATATCGTACAAATATATCGATATTTTCGATATATCGTAAGTGATTTGTATTTAACTAGTCTATAATATTGAATATTAGATAGGGTTCAGGTTAATATGAGTAAAACAGAGTGCAGAAACAAATCAACTTTATTTATTTATAAATACCAATACTTTTTCTCTAGACCTTGCTAAAATAAAATTTTATTTACTCTTTTGGCTTGCAGTCTGCTTCTCTGCTGAGTTAAAACCTGTGCAGTTTTTGAGAAAAGTCGCTCAGATGGAACAGAGCTTGCCACCATTGTTAAATATTTATATGCTACATTATATAACTTTGGGAACTGTACTTTGTAATCCACCCACACTTCTAATAGGTTTTCGTTAAATCTACTAACTGGAGCCCTCAAATAAAGTGATAACTGCACACTAACTGTATTTACACAATTTTGTAAACTGTATTAAACAAAACAGACAACTTTTATTGCACGCCTCCTAAGCGAAGCGTTGAGGTGGGTACTACTGTCACTTCGCGCAAAACATCTGATTTTTCAAACTTAAAATGTCTCTATGTATCATATATTGCACTTGTAAGATAATATATACACAAACACAACAAGAAAAAACACTATTTTTAACACTCATGATATTTTTGATGCCTTTTTTGTTTATTAAACTAGTTAAAAACAGTTTAAAAAAGTTCTGTCTTGGACGTCCGTGTGTCTGTATCTGCGGAAGCTTTTCTTGTTAACACGATAACTACCGAAATACTTTACTAATCGAGTCGTTTTTTTGACGTGATAACGTCTTTAAAATCGTTTTAGTCGGGTGACATGTTCAGAAACTTGTGTCACACCAAAACCTCACGAGCGCGATCGCAGGTATAACGAGAGAGAGACGGACCGATCTCCCGTCTCATCTCGAGCGCTGCCAGTCATTCCGTGAAACTTGTCACGCGGAATCCTCACGAGCGGAGGCTGGCATAGCGTTCGAGTGAGTGGACCGATCTTCCGTCTCTCTCACTCTAGCGGCATACAAACGAATGGAGATTTTCTCGTGCGGACGTTATCACGTAAACATCTCGATCGTAAACCTACTTTACAAACAATTTGCCGTTTTTATTTCTCTTACGCTTCGTTATACTTAGGAATAGAACCCTTTCACTTTTTAGGGTCTGATTCGATGTGGTTTAATTGTTATTAAATAAACAAAAAAAAATATCGACTGTTCTTCATAGTTTTCTTCATAATTTCAAACAGAAAGAACATTATTTCTATATATATTTACAATGAAACTATTTTTGTTGGGATTTTAAATTAACATGTTGCTTCTTTATACTACACTATAATTGTCATTTGGATCTCCTTAACTCCATTTATTAATGTTTAAATTTTCAATTTAATTACCATCCAAATACAGTAGTGACACCTTGAAAGATGATCTTGAGACAGTACAAGAGCTTAGGCACATGAAAACGAGTGTATCTACATACTTATATTATATACACCTTTATAAATAATCAATTTTATTGTGAAGGATGAGATTATGAGCCGTGCACCTTTGGATTTTCCAAACAATTAACAAATAGTTTATTTTGTAGTGAGAGAGAACGATGAAAGAAGTGGGTAATCACTCACAAACTACAGATTAATTAATTAAAGATATAGGCAGTACGAAGCCACAGATCACAAACTAAGTAGGCCCGATACGTAATTATTATTTATTCTTAAGCCGATACTGCGTACTGCGTATCCACAGACACATATTATAGATATATAATACAGATTATAAATTACTACTAGAACTGCCCTCACGGAGAGTAGAAGGATTTCGTGTTTTTGCGTTTTGTTGTTGCGTAAAGGTAAAATCATTTTACATAAAAAAGAAATGGAATGTGCTTTTAATTTATATCGATACTTTATATATCGAATGAAATATATCGATTTTACGTATCGATACTAGATGATTCGATAATATCGGGTTGCATCGATATATCGCATACATATATCGATATTTTACGAAATATCGATTTATATCGTGCGCCCCTAGCTGGACGTAAGATGGTATATACAGTTGCGTGAGCCGGACGTGTGAGTGGTTATAATATCGACTTTTCAGTCGTTATCATCAGTTTCTCTTTACAAATTAAACGTATTATAATAGCCTGTTTTTAAAGTTTTTAGATAGTACTGCTGTGCCCGCGGAAAGTATCATTATAATTAAATAATTTGTGCTGCAAATAATGCATAGATTCATTATCATTATGTAACTTAAATATATTGCAGAAAGATGGTGAAATGTCTACGCTATGTCAGGCGTGGTTAGTAGTTGGGAGTCAAATTCTTGGTTGCTTACTTATTGGTTGCAATTGTCTTGCTTATTCGTTTATTCGAAATCACTTTTTTATAAATAAACCGAAGAAAGAGGCAGAAAGGCCGCGTGGTTAAGCGATCACTGTCGCCTATGGAAACGGGCAACCCCAGCGGAGCCACCCGAGCACTGCCCGCTTTCAAGAAGAGCTTTCTTTACAGCTTTCTTGAAGAACCCTATGTCAAAGTCCACTGGAAATGCCTCAGCTGGAAGGTTGTCCCATAACTTAAGAAATTTTGGTGGGGGGTCACTAAGAAATTTGGTCACCTCTTCCCGGTGTCTCAAATTGGCTTGTTTCGCCTTCCATCTACGCATGAGTGAGGGATTTTGGGGGGGGGTCATGTCCCCTGTAAGCCCCCCCTGGGACCGCGCCTGCGCGAGTCGATAATTATTGTCTATTAAATAAGGTCGATACCAATAATATGTGGATGTAACCACCGCGCCGCGCCTCCATAATGCTCTACCACAATGAGTACAATATCAGCGCCAGTTCCAAAGCTCTCTAAGTTGTTAATTTTTTTATTAGATATTTTATTATGTAAATATACTCGTAATTAATTATTTGAAATAATCTCCACCAATCCACTTTGTAATAGCGTCAATGGGTAACAACGACATCTATCGTATAGCGTATAAACTAAATTGTCTATATACCGAATTTGCAACAGATCCCTAATTAGATCAATATGAACATAGATGTCGGCAGTAGCCTCGTTTTGTTAAGGTTTTGTACATTTTGTATTGAGGATTTCTTTGAATATGTGGTGATATGTATGGAGTATGTATTTTTAAATATTTAGAGATGAAATCTAGCATAAGTGATTGAAAACTTGCTATCAGAATATTAAGAGATGTTAGTAATTATCGAAACTTGTGGTGTGACCGCTCGCATTAACTTTATTCTCTTACAAAAGTTACACACTTAAATTATTTATTCCTCCGTTGCTTTAATAAAGATTCCTTTGTTAGAATTTCTTTAATAGTTACAATATGCATATCAACCCGCATTGGAGCAGCGTGGTTAAGTAATCTCCAGGCCTCCCCAATAATGGGAAGCCCAGGAGAGGAGCGAGACGTTAAAAGGATGCAGCTGTTTAGCTTGTATCGGTAATGGTCGCATGTAAGGATAATTTTGTTTATTTTCTATAGTCTATATGTTAGCGAGGACCAATGTATATACCTACAACGAAAAAAGTTTCATTAGAATCCGTCTATTAGTATTTGTGTGAAAGTCTGACAACAGACAGACAGACAGATAGATAAAAATTTCAAAACATTTTTTGGGTTCCGTTACTTATAAAATGACCCCTAGAAGTATTTTTTAAAATTTATTTGCAATGTACAGAACTGACCCTGCTTACAGTTTCATTATAAGTACTTTATCTATAATTATAACATAACATAGCGCAGTGGAAGCGTGCTGGGCCCATAACCTGATGAAAAACAAAGGCCAGTATAACTAAGTAACAGTTTATTAAGAGATTTTATATTATAACACACTTCATGCAAGATGGACGACGTCGAGAGGGGAAGGGGAGAGCTCCTGTACGAATGCATTAGCACCGGAGTGCTGATTCATTGCGCAGAGTCAGCCAGCAGGCGTTCATCCATTTCATCATTCTTGAAATTGAAATGAAATGAAAATATTTTTTTAATACAGTTGCTCAAAAAGTGACGTATTGCAGGGACGTTTAGCGTGCGGGAAGTGGTCTATTACACACTCGTGCTTTTTCTTTCCCAACTGTCAAAGTAATGTCTATTAAAAAGAAAAATACCAACCACGAAGTCTTAGAAGTTTTTATGATTCATGTAAATATTTCTAAAAAGAAGCTACTAATTTGTTTCAATATCAGATTTAATGATTTGATTCAGTTAGAGAGTCCAGAGTTCGGTTAGGTTTCATTTCATTTCATCTCATTAACATTTTCATTTCATATCAATAAAAAAATTCAACTGAAGACTTGGCTGTATGGGCATAGTTCCCTTTGCCTACCCAGAATGGTTGAAAAAAACAAAAAAATCTCTGCATATAGGTATTATTTTATGGTTGGCGCCATTTTTCAAAAATGTTATTTCCGAGTTTTTATTATTTTATTAAATTGCTTCATTTTTTCGCAACTGTATTAAAAATAGTTGTTCAGTACACGTGCGGAACCGTCATTGGAAGGAGTTCCGACTGTCAACCCTCACCTTCGGCTGCGCCTCGGCTCGGGTAGACACTTGTCGGAACTCCTTGCAATAACAGCCTTTCCGCACTTGTAATGAAATATACTATATTTGCACAAATATGGGTGAAAAAGGTTTTACAAAATATTTAGAACTCCATATTTACTCCTTAGGGTGTACAAATTTTATTAAATAAATATTAAATAAAATAATTATTGAAATTGACGTAACTTTTTTGTTTGTGAACCGATTTAATTAAAACAAACCCTAAATGTTAATCCAAAAAAATACCAATACATCAGTGAAAACCGCATCCTTCTACGTTAAGCCGTTCCTGAGATTAGCGCGCACAAACGAACAGATAAACAGACAAACAGACAAACAGACAATAATTCTAAAAATCATTGTTTTGGGTTCTATTACGCTAATAAATAGCCCTAGTGACAGTTTTTCTCAAATATCTTCAATGTACAGAAACCGACTTGTTACAGATTTATTATATGTATAGATGACGGGTACTGGGACACTATCAAAACTGACGATAATACGGACGTTTACCTTATACACGTCAGTACTACTTAGAAGTAAATATAGCTAAGGCTATTAGTAACATTAACATTTCACACTCATAGCCGAACAGTAGGGTAGACATACCCTGTGTCGTGGGTACCATGGACACATACAAAGGCAGAAACACAAACACCTAGGCTGAGAACAGAAATTTAAACTCGTCATTCAAATTTCTGCTTCAACGGTAATCTAACCCAGGACCCTTTGATTGGCTATCCGGCATGATAACCATTACGCCACGAGGGTCGTCAAAGAACATAAAGAAAGACATTACGCGAACTATGAACCTGTTATGAAAGAGCCTTTTCAAGTCCTAACGATTTCATCAGCGATTATACTCCCTCTTATCCATTTGCTGTTGTCAGAGTGGTCGTGGTTGCTCAGAAGATGGCAGAGGGCCTTTTATGCGCTTGGGAAAGTTGCTGCTGTTTACTGGACTTCATAAGCTGCTGTACACTTAGAAATAAGAATGAATTTGAACTTGCTCGTGATACTACTGGTAGTGCGAAGCAGTAGTGCCACGGACAATGAACCGACTATTGAAGTCTGAGTTATCGCTTTTATTGAGTATCGGATTAGTGATCGTAACCTGGAGCGTTTTTCCTAGAGTTGAACTTGCCTAGAAGTAGTGCTACGGAAAATAAACTTACAGAATTGGCTGAAAAATTGTAAAATCCGCAGCTGAACTATGTAACACCTGTATTGGGTTGGCTTTAGTAGACTGCCGCACGAATTTGTTGGAAATAATTATATTGGTAGTTAGCTAGGTGATATAACATTATAATTACAAAATATTATCGTTAGGAAACGTGTAGTTTTTTAGATATTAATTTTTAAAGTTTATAAGTTTTTGAGCAAAAAAGCGCATTTATCCTTTTTGTTGTTTATAATTTTGCATTAAAAGCGCACCAAGACGTTCTGTTTCACTGTACTGTGACTTATTAGTGCATTGATGCGTCAAAGAATGTCAAATCTTTTTTGAGAAAAAAAAGACGACAAAAAAAGTTTTTGTGTTTTTATAGATTAGGGGAAGGGGGGTTTCGGGGGGCTTGCCCCCCGAATAGGGGGAGGTGGGGGGCGGAGCCCCCCGCCAAGAATATACAAAAAGGACTCGTCATTTTAAATGAATGGGATCGGTTAGGTTAGGTTTGACTTTTTTAATCAATATAAAAAAAGGAACCCCGCACAGCGGGGTTCCGTCGACATGGTACCATTAATTTTATTTCGCTCGGGAGGAGCATGATTTAAAAAAAACCACCAACATAACCTACAAAAAAGGGGGGCGGTTACGGCGAAAGAAAACGTCGACCAATACTGAGTGATCGAAGGTTTTTTTCTTTTTTTTTTCTCAAAAAAGGTCATGCGCCAACATGAAATGACATGACATTACATGAGCAAGTCATGACGAAGTCATAAAAAAAATAAGCCCCAAAATCGCTGGTGGCGCGATACGGAATAATTACCAATTTTAATAAATACTTCTTTTTAAATTTATTAATGTGTTTCATTTCACAAGTAAGCCATATCACATTTCATACATGGTTAGAATGTAATGTATTTTTATAACTCTTTTCTAACTTATAAACACTCTAGCTACACTCTAAATACATAATGTAAGAAATTAATATCAAATTCCATAAATTTTGGGGTTAGAATAGGAAAATTGATTTTTCTCCTTAACCATTAGTTTCCTAACTTTCCCCCTTTAGGGGGAGGTTCAAACCTCCCCCCCCTCCCCCACCTCCCCCAAAAACCTATAATTCGTGCGGCAGTCCACTAAAGAAACCCCCCTGTATTTTCTTTAATACACGCAACGCTATGCAAAAAGCGCCAATTAGTGCGTTCGTTATGTCAAACCATCGATTCATGTCGATTTTGACTATTAGGTATAATGTAAATTATTCTTAGTCTAAGATTATAACCTTAGAGCAACAAGATATTGACAGGTATGACACTGAATTATAACGCATAGTACGTAAGTACACATACATTATTAGTCTAAGTAAGTACATTATTCTTAGAGTGAGCATCACTCAAGTATCGACTATAATGAATTCGTTTAATACCCTTAGAGCATCAAAGTTACTGATTCACCCTTCAGTGTCATACCTGTCATACCTTGATACTCTAAGAGAAGACCCTATGCGTTGGCGATTGGCTAGCACTATGTGACCTCATAGTGCTCGCCTCATGGTATTGTTTATGAATAAGGGTGTAAGCGTAGAGCGTCAAAATTGACAGGTATGACACCGAGTCAGTACCTTTGATGCTCTTAGGGTGTAAGTCTGTCTTGAAATAATATTGTAAGATGGACTTATTTCACTCCCTTTGCTCTGATACTGTCCACGAAAATTCTAAATGCAGTTAATCTGTCATAGAAGACAATACATTTTTTGGTCGGAGTGTCTACTTAGGTTTTGACATAACAATTAACAACAAACTTCCATCATCCATTTATTCAGACGTCAAACATAACTCTTCTGAAATCTTAAAAAAATAGCATATAATGATGTTACTCATAAATCTCATAATCATAATGTCTGCACTGGCTGTCCATGGCAGCGCCTCTAAAAGTGTAGTGCCTGTTCTGACCCTGGACAAGGATATTATGAAGACCAACACGAGTGAGAAGAGATCCCTTAAGGTGCTTTTTTTCCTGAAAAGTAGATTTGTTTGTACTTTTTACACAATAGTTTACGGCAGAAAAAGGTTGAGCCTGATCCCTCCACCACCATGGGAGCAGGATGGTAAAGTTAATCTTCAGACTTTCCCAATTAAGAGGTTAAACCTTTGCCCAGCAGTGGGATGCAAGAAGTGTTGCAGCCGGTCGAATCATGCTGTTTCTTATCTAATACCTTTAAACGAGCAATTCTTTTATAAATATATTTTTTGAATCTCGCAAACGGCTCCAAAGATTTTGATTTCGGGGATGATAAATCGATCCAGCAAATTTTTATTGATAGAAATTGTCGTTTTATTTAATGTTTATGCCGTTAAATATAAAATTACTCTTACTGACATCTATTGGAGAATATTAATAATATTGTGGCGTAAAAAGCCGTCAAATGTCGACCGTCAATCCGCCCTTCAAACAAATGACAATGTCGATATCGAATGGTCGAATGGTTACGAAAGCTGATTACGGAGCTAGAGACCCGGGTTCAAACCTTAAGTAGGCAAGTGGCGTTTTTTATTTTTGTGACATTTTTTTTTTTAATTTGGGAGCTAGGTATTTCAAAAGGCTTTGTTAAGTAACACTAAGCCAATGAATGTTTTGCTTAAAAATAAACCAAGAAAATCAACTGTTTATCCGAGCAACGCTCGGGCGTCCAGGTACTATTATCTAACCTTAACATGCGTGTCGTCATAATGATCAGTCTTTCCTATTATATGTCAGGGTCTTTCAGTAAAAGCCTATTAATTTACAACCTTCCAGTTCCTCCCTTTCATAATGCTGATAGACAAAGACAAAGACACAAGCGAGTACTGGCGAGAGACAGAGATTCTGTCCCTGGTCCACAACAACGAAATGGATATTGACTTTGAGCAGTGCGAGCGAAGCAGACCTGAGAGCTCTATGGTGCAACTGCCTAGCAGACGGACGGTGCGACCTGTTTGTAGGAGTGTTAATGGTGAGTACTGAAAGAGTATAAGACGGAGCATGTACCGGTCGGACCGGTAAGAGGTCAAAGAAAAACAACGGGTTGCACTCCGGTAGTGCCGGTAGAAGTGAAAACTTGAACATTAACGTTGTGCATTTTTGTTATTTTGGAATGGTTAGGGAATAATTTCGCACGAATTGCTTTTATTATCAGTATTATTTTCTATCTAGTATTTTCAATAGGTTTTCATCTAGTATTTTTATAAAGTACTTACTCACTCATTATCTTTCACTATTTCTTTGTCACTTTTTTCATTAATAGATACACTTTGTTCAATGTCCATATTTTAAATAACTTGATAGAAACTAATTTTACAAGTATAGACAGTCGACTCATCAGCTGTCATCTCCCCGTCTTACGAATATTCGATCAGGCCATGTCTTGTGTCCTGACGCGAGTTTAACATTTTTTACCCATCCCAAAAAAAGTGCACAACGCCGCTAAAGAAGTTTTCACTTCAAAAACTCTAAAATAACATAAACACTAACAAACCATTTTTTTAAGATACCAGCAGCTTCAGGGGAGTAGATTAAAGCTTTTGGCTTTAGTACTCTTTAAATCAAACACAGTTGTGGAAGCTCTGAGTTTTCTTGAGATACGCACCATTAGCTATTTAGTAAAGTAACTGTTCGTCAACTTGCGACTGTGATTAACTTTATACGGTTTGCGGGAATCGTTTTTCCGATTTTTTTTCATTAATAGATCTATGGAAGGGTGCAAGTTGAAAAATATTGAAAATATTAAACCTAATCGAGTTCACCGAGTGGGGAACGGTAATGCTTGGGTAGAATAACTGCCTTTCATACACCTCTCTTTAAATCCAAGTAACTAATTTGAAATCATCTATGTAATCTCCAAAACATTAATCTCGCAAAGAAAGTGTTTGGCGTAACTGAAACGTTCATGTTTATCAGCATACTTATCACAAGGATCATCGCATGCAGTCCATGCATCCTTCGATCCTAATATCAAGCCATTTTTTCTGTATTTTGTTCAATGTATGGTTGTATATACTCCAGATTACCAGCTCTGCCCACAATGTCCCCGTCTTAGCAACAGCACCGAATGTGAACTGTTCCGTGATTCTTGCAGGTAAATTATCATTAAAGGTATTTAAAATTTAGTTAGACGAGAAGTGTGTGTTTCAATCGCGACAGATGTCACCCTACCCTTAGAGCAACAAGGTATGACATCCGTCAGAGAGGAGTGGTATTTACGGGCGAACCCCTCGTCCAAATGTCCATGCACAATGTGCCTTCTAGTTATACAACTAGTGTGTCTGTGTGTGTCGGTGTCAGTGTTGACGGTGCATAGAGAATGACGTTGTTAATAGAAATTGACATTATTTAGAAATGTATGCGTCTGCAGCGATGAAAGAATTTTTGTGAAAAAATATGCGCGTTCTTCCCCCGCACCAGATTTGGCACAAATATCATGTATCGAAGCGGGGCGCTACGCCGTCTCTACTGAAGGGTGAGTCAGTAACTTTGATGCTCTAAGCCACGCCCTGTCTAAAACCTAAACCTAAACCACAATACAATGAGCGCCTAAACTATCAATTTTATACGTCAATTCCACAACAAAAACAAAGCAATATATTCACTTATACTATATTCACAGGGAGAGAAGGGTCCATCCATCAGAATACCGGACATACTGCGACCGGAAGTACGGAAAATGGCGGACCATGTTCATACCAGCAAACTATGAGCAGTGTCGATGTTGCGATGAGTGTGTCTTCTATAGAGGTAGGACTTATGGCTATCGACTTAATAGGTCGTTTCAATTACTTGTATTCATTAATCAATATTTGTGTCTCATTCCACTGCTGAGTGCGGGTTTCATCTAATAATCTTGGGGAGGCCTGGATGACTGGATCTTACTCCTTTACGCCGCTGTTGGCGGAGACGCGGGTTTACTGACCAACCTGCTATTGGATGTTTTCAAATCGCGCATAATGCCTCCAACAAGGTTTAATGACTGTTATCTATCGATAACAACCGATACCTACGGCTTGATCTGCCCTCCGAGACATGGAAATGCCCATGAAATTTTGCCTTTAATTGTCTCGCTTAAAAAAATACGTAGATATTTTCTTATGTCTTCATAAAATATTTTGGACATTCAATTACAAGTTCTTCTACGTCCATTCTGCACGAATGTACTAAGAATACTGTCGCTCGGCTTGGTCTCCGGCCGTAGTTGCCTACGTTTCGGTCGCCGAGGGACTGAGGGGTTTAAAGGAGCAATAAATCGATCTAGCTAGGTTTCATTTTTAGAAAATACCGTTTAATCCGTATTTTCACCGATAATCAACTTAAATATAAACTGAAAAATATTACTCTTCCTGACATCTATTGGAGAGCATTGATAATATTTTGGCGTAGAACACCGTCAAACGTCATCCGCTGCGCCGTTCTAACGAACAACAATGTCGATTAAGAATTTCGTCACGAAGCACACTAAAGCTTCTTTGGCCTATTATATATAGTATACGTAAGCTGACTGCGGACGGACCTAGAGACCCGCGTTCGCCCGCGTAGCTCATTGAGTTTTTATTTTTTGTGCCAATATAATAATATATATTTTTTAATAGGGAACAATTTCAGATGGCGCTGTTAAGGAACACTAAGGCAATGGGTGTTTTGTTTGAAATTAAACCAAGAAAATTAATTGTTTTTATTCAAGCAACGCGCTCGGTCATTAGGGTACTGCATCCCTTATATACCTGCTACCATAATGCATCCCTCAATAGTAGCAACATGGTAGCAACCCTTGTAGTGTGATAGCACGCACGTAAATTGTTCAATGCTAAAATCATGCGGAAGTACGCCTAATTCGGGAGGCGCTGCAAAGTCACGAAATCACGTCCGTTGATTAACATCCGTTCTTTCACGTACATCATCTGTATATAAGGCTAGATATATTGTTATTAGAGGAGGACAACCATCATTGTATTAAGATCATATTAAGAAGTTTATTGTATATATGTACAGTGATAATAAAGCATCCAAGATGTAGTCTTTGAATATCATTGTCTACACCCCTCGCGGGGCTACCCTCCCGTACTCTCCCGGCGGCTGCACTCATCGAAACCAACTCACGGTAGTCCCATCACTACACCCTACAGTAAGGCTACTCTAGAATTATAATCCTGTCCCTGTAGCTTCAGGATATAGAGCTACGGTATACCCCTGCTTGATTGTAAGAGGCGACTAAAAGAGAGCTTTCGGGGTTATGGGCGGTGTGAGTGGGAGCGATCCGCCCAGCCAGCAGCCCCGGGAAGGATGGCGGTCTGTGAAGGATGACGGTCTGTGCGTGGCCGCATGCCGCCATAAGCATCGGAAAGTGCAGGAGAGCACATCTGCTCTCCCGAAGATAGGCCCATTCTGGGCGCCGCGCGTGGAGGACACCGGGGTTTTAGTGCGGCACAAATACCACATATCCCGGTATCCTCTCCCAAGGTGCCGGGAACCTTTTGAAGGTCCCCCCCCTCCGATACCAAAAAAAGGCTTAAATAATCTATAATTTTGCTTTCTTAAGATATGACCCCAGACAGAATTTTCTTCCTCAATTTTTCGATAGACGTAAGTAATTTATCATTATGCATTCTTTGAAATAGGTACCTACCGATAAAAATTTACTAAAGTGATATTATTTTTGCAGAGCTAGACCAATCATGCATACAGGACGAATATAGTTTTGACTCTGAAGAATTCCTACCGGTTACCACAATAGGTACCTAAATAATGTTTTAATTTGCTTACAGACTTACGGGTTATAGGTTAAGGGTTACATACAGGGTAAGTTAATGCCAAATGGCATTTTCTGTCAGTCAACGCTGGTTAATGGTTAGAGTTTACGGTAGGCAGGAAAATTTCTAATTAAAATGGAGAAAAAATTAAGAAATATTAATGTACATAAATATGTATCAACCTACATACATTGTAACATACAATGTACCAACTCTACACTGCTCTATTTATTGACTACCAATAAACCCATAACTGAGACTTTTCAGATCTTTTTATGTCCCACTGCTGGGCACAGGTCTTCTATCGAAGTGAGAAGGATGTAGGCTATATATAGTCCACCAGGCTGGCCAAGTGCGGATAGATGGACATTATGCCTTTGAGAAATTTTGAGTAACTGTCAGGCATGCACGGTGATGGAAAACACCGCTCACTGTGGAGCAGCCATAAATATGCACACAACAAACGTTGTCAGATGTGCGCTCCGGGGCTTGAATTCAGTATATCCGTGTCCCAGATTGCCATCTTTACCGCGCAGCTGATGCTGTTCTTTTTTCATTAACCAATAACATCTTGATATACATATTTGTTGTGTGCGTGTGTATGTCACAGAACTCCTCCTAAACGACTGGACTGATTATGATGAATTTTTTTGTGTGTTCAAGGGGATTTGAGAATGGTTTAGATTTAAAGTTTTTTTAATATTTTTTTTATTTATAAGTCGTTTTCCCATATAAATAGTTCCTACCTGTCAAACGTTTGTATTTCGTGCCGTGTCGTTCTAAACTTTGACACAGTCAGAATAATGTGACAGTTCGTATGTCATTATTGGTTTTATATTTTTGCATGACAGTAACATGAACTCTCTTTAAGGTATTAAAAAAACAAATCCTCTTTCAATACTTTTAGGCAGGACAACGTCTGCACCCGGGTGGAGCTGGGCCGGACCACTAGTTTTCATGTAAAATCTTTCTAAGACGAGACCATATTATAGCTTGCACAGATAAAAAGTTATCAATTCGCATGTAGAGCCATGTTTTTAACTATACGAGCCTTTACACCTTAGATAGTCAAACTTCGTGCCTTGGTTATTTTTCTACATTAAAGTATTTTAAGAAAGTTTTTAAAAAGAACATGTTTTAAAGATTTCAGAGCTGGCTGCAACCCATATTGGGGACACCCGGAGCAAGAGTTAAAGGCTCTTCGCTGTGACAGGATCCTACGGAGATGTATGATGCCTTCTATGAATACTTTACTTTAATACACTTTACATAAAATATAATTTATAAAAAAATAGTAGAATTAAATAATCATTTCTGTGTTTAAGGTGTACCAGTTACAGTGCCCGAATTACCCAACGAGTCTTTAAGAATGTAAGTCAATTATTTATTGGCTGATTTCTAAAAAGGCGAAGGTTCCATCCATTGTATCTTTTCAATCAAATTTTCATTACAGATTGAGACCAGTCGCATATGTATCTATAGTAATATATAAAGCTGAAGAGTTTGTTTGTTTTTTGAACGCGCTAATCTCAGGAAATACTGAATCTTCTTCGAAGACTTCGAATCAATAGAAAAATATTTTTGTGTTGGATAGTCCATTTATCGAGGAAGGCCAAAGTCCACGCGGACGAAGTCGCGGGCGGTCGTTATTTACAAAATATACAGTAGAATTAACAAGGTGCGGCGACAGCCGTGCCCGCACCCTGAGTCAATTTTGATTAGGGTTGGGAAGGAATGAGTTATGAGGAAACAGAAGAGGATGAGGAATATTTCATGGAAGAAAGGAAGTAAAAAAAATGCGTAACTTCCTCATTCCCTTCACTCCCTTCCCCTCACTTCCGTCAAGACGAAGAGAGATCCTTATCGACCCTAATTTGAATCACCTAACAAAAAACTTGTTAATGTCTAGAAATGTCTGGAGATTAATCTATCATGTTATCTTACTGAGGATTGGTGGAGTAGGTTGGTGGCTAACACCCTGATTCAATCCGCCGCGCCGGTACGACTTATATAACGTGGACCGACGGCTTTACGTGTCCTCTGAAGTATGGAAACATGCATGAATTTTCTCAACCGACACTTAAAAAAAAATTCCGAAAAATTTAAACTCTTTCAATAGTTTCAATGTTTTTAACTCACCACAGACGAAGAAACTTCCGCTTCCAGCCACCTACCGGTGGCACGGACTGCCCGATCTCCTGTAGGGGCTACGAGTGCCATGGCGGGCTGGTCAAGGAGAGTCAGTGCGCTCCGGGGGCGTTCCTACCTGACAGGGATGAATGTAATTGCTGCGGGAAATGTAGCGCTTATCAACGTAAGCAATAGCTATCATAACACGAATGCCGGCTTACCATGGTTGTGGGAGTGTATGCATGTGTACATTATTTTTGTGTGCTTTACCTACCTAAGAAGCTGTCAATCCGTCAATCACTTCCTTTTTTTTGTATCGGGGAGGAACCTTCAAAAGGTACCCGGCACCTTGGGAGAGGATACCGGGTTATGTGGTATTTGTACCGCACTAAAACCCCCTCGGTAGCCTGCCTCTGCGCTTGGGGAGGACTCCCAGATGTGTTCTCCTGCACCTTCCGATACTTACGGCGGCATGCGGCCACGCACACACCGCCGTCCTTCCCGGGGCTGCTGGCTGGATGGATTGAGCTCCCACTCTCACCGCCCACAGCCCCGGAAGCCCCCTTTTAGTCGCCTCTTATGATCAGGCAGGGGATACCGTAGCTCTATTCTTAATCCCGAAGCTACAGGGACTCAGTCAATCATTTATAGCGGACACTCAGGTTAGTACAATTAGCTATAACTATAGTAAATAGATGGTAACTTTAGTAACTGGACTGATACACCTTCACAACCGTTTTAAACCGGCATTTGTGATATAAAAGAACTATAACAGACCAAAAGCGAATACATACTTTATACGCCGTCCTCTAGTGTTGGTGAAGTATTTTTTTTGCAAAATATATAAACGAGAAATATATTTTCAGAATTAAATCAAAAATGTGCGGAGTATAAGAAAACAATTCACATTGTTAATGGGACTAAAGAAACAGAGGTTTGTAACACGTAACATTCGTAGTACTGTGTTTGCGAAGACCACGAAATTCGTAGATAAAGTCACGTATTTTCAATCTGTATTCAAATTTAGTTTTTTGGTCACATCAAACATTTTTCAAGTCAAAGCACTAAGTGCATATGGTTTATTCTATGGAGAAAATATTATGTACATAGATCTTATATAGAGCCAAGTTTTTAACTCTAACAGCTTTACCTCACTAACTCTAAATCTCAGTCAAAATATGTAGCTTATTAATTAATTAGTATTAATGCATTCACGCATGTGTGCATTTCTGAAGAACTTGTCAATTTCACTTCCACTCGACACACAATGGTTGCAGGCGCTTCTGTAAGAAAAGATTGGTTTACAAACTATATTTCTCAGATAGAAGAAGAGTTCCTGGAGCCCGGTTGTGATGATGGACTGGTGTGCAGGCAAGGCTTCTGCCAAGACATCCACGCAGTCCATTCCTCTGCTGGTCTCCGTAGAAAGAGAGATGAGGGCTTGGAGAATGAATATGGCGAGTTATATTACTACTATATATCTCTTCTTTGCAAATCACGTGTCGAAATTGTAATGTCACATAGAATAGAAGACATGCGTTGGTACATAGTACAACACGTAGATACCCCTTTAAAATACATAGGTACTGGATGTTGTTATGTGATATACTGAACGGTTCACGCAAGCAAAAATTATTATCTGCTATTTTGTGGAGAACTATGGAACATATTTTACTGTGGCGTTAACCGCATCTACAAAATAGTGTCTATGGGTCTTAGGAACATGGAGTGTCGAGAGAAACTGCAACGATTGCATAGAAGCAGAGGTGAACAGTGTTTTGAGGGTTTCATTCTTAATAGGTCATTATTAACATTATACTTCTTGTAACATTTTCAAAGAAGAAATTGGATTCTAAAAATGATGTGTTGATTAGATATTTGTAGGCCACTTGTAGGTTTTTTCTATATGGGTGTCGTACTTAAATAACGGTAATTTCGCAGAACCTTGCAAACGTGAGATGAAATACTTCAAGAAAAAGTATGGTGCTGATGGTCATCTGCACTATGAAGCTCCTCAATGCACTCCGTTGTGGCTCTATGCCCCCGTACAAGTAATATCACGCTTTGCGTTTTTTTAACCCTTTTTATGTCCCACTACTCGGCACAGGTCTCCTCCCAGAAGTGAGAAAGATGTAGGCAGCGTAGTGGCGCTGCCCAAGTGCTTATTGGTGGACGTCATGCCTGGAGAATCTATAAGTAACTCTCAGGCAGGCATGAACTATGATGGGAAACATCTAAATTAAATGCAAATAAATATGCACATAACAAATTTCTTAGTCAGAGGTGTACGAAACTCAGCATCTCCGTTTCGAAGACCGCAGTCTTTTCTGCTCGGCCATTGCTGCTTTGCTGTGTGTTAGTGGCCAACCCGCTGTCGGATGTTTTCAAACCGCCCATAAGGCCTCCGACAAGGTTTAACGACTGTTATCTATCGACAACAACCGGGACCGACGGCTTGACGTGCCCTCCGAAGCACGGAAACGCGCATGAAATTTTTTGCCACTAGCGGTCACCTATCACACACCCCACCCGAACCCGTTTTGCTTAGTTGCATAGATCGTTAGCGTTCTACGCCAACCGCCGGACCATGCGCGCTTCGCTATTTACATAAATAATAATAATTACCATAAACCTTGGTACAATGAAAAACTGCAACTCATGGAAGAACTAAAATTTGGCAAAAAATCAATCTATCAATCTTATGGCTGAATATTAAAATGCATTCGGACGCAAAAAGGGTTGCAGCTCAGCCCAATTAAAATTTAATATGAAGTCAATAGGGTCTTTTTCTCTTACTTTACTCTTAGAAAAGATTTGCCTTTTCCTTTAGTTGTGGTCACTTGTGTTTGATGTACCTACACCGAAACAATTTTTCCTAGTGTTTTCTGTTATGAGACATTCATTACATTTGGCATTTCAGTGTCGTCGTTTCGTCTGCTATTGCTCCTTGGAGGACGGTACCTTCATTGAAGGTATCAAGGTTCCAAGAATTGAAGTTTCTAATATGAATTGCGGTAAGAGATAATCTTCATTACTAGTTATTGACAACATTCAAGCTTAGTTTTAGAGGAAACGCTAGCGCCGTTTTTCCATACAAATGTATTCTCCTATTTCCTCCCTGGATAATGCTTCTAGAGGAATGTTTTTTTGTGACAATATCTAAGTCTGCTAAAGCTATGCCCCTATGTTTTGTTTTTTTCAATCAACTAATTAGATCAGAAAATATGACTCTTCAAAAATCGTAGAAAATGCCTCTTTCATACAGCCCTAATCCAACAACTGCAAAACAAATTTGAATGGTTTTTACGACCAAATAAAAACATAGGGGCATAGACTTATAAGAGCGATTTCAAAACAATTGTTTATTCCAAAATACCTAATTTTCAAATTCGGCTGAACCCGCGTTTCTTCTTAAGGAAACCGCGTCGGGAAAACTCCAGATTGGCCGCAACCCTTTTTGCGTCCCACTGCTGGGCACGGGTCTCTCCCCATTATTGGGGAAGCCTGGAGCTTACTCCACCACGCTGTTCCAATGCGGGTTGGTGGAGATATGGGTTAGTGGCCAACCCGCTGTCGGATGTTTTCAAACCGCCCATAAGGCCTCCGACAAGGTTAAACGACTGTTATGTATTGACAACAACCGGGACCGACGCTTAACGTGCCCTCCGAAGCACGGAAACGCGCATGAAATTTTTTGCCACTAGCGGTCACCCATCTCACACCCGACCGCGCCCGTTTGGCTTAGTTGCATAGATCGTTTGCGTTCTACGGTAACCGCCGGGCTATGCGCGCTCAAACTCCAGATTAATAAACAAATATTGCATTTATTATGAAGTATTCAGTTCCAGTTGAGCGAGTAGCGATGGCTTCAAATCCTCGCTTTATCGCTGCTCCACGGCGATGGAAAATATTGTGATATTTAATTGATTACGATGTTTTCTATTGCCGTGCATGCCTAAAAGAAACTCATAATTTCTCGAAGGCATGATGTCGTGGTGACCTCTGGCTTAAATCCCCCTCGCTTGTGAGAGGAGACCTGTGTCCAGCAGTGGGAAAAACAGGCTGAAAAAATTCCAGTTCTAAGTGTATAGGTGGCTTACCAGGCAGAAGTGCACCTGGTAAGTGTCAATAAAAATGAAGATAGAGGTTTGAGGCTTGGAAAGAAAGTCAGTAGAGAGCTCGTAGTCGAGTACAAGGTGAAGTTTACTTTGTGCCGTGGGGGCCGTGCCGTACATGGATAAATAAATAAATATCTTTGGACAAATTCACACAACACCATCTGATTGAAAACTAAGCAGAGCTTGTACTATGGTAATCAGAAAGCTGATAAACATACTTATATAATTCTAAATACATACTTAAATAGATAAATTAACACCCAGACACAGAACAAAGTCATGTTCATCACACAAATATTTGTCCTGGGTGGGAATCGAACCCACGACCTCACGCTTCGCAGTCGGCTCATCACCCACTACGCCACGGAGGCTGTCAAGGATATAAATACCCAGACCAGAAAAAGACCTCTTTTTTAGGGTTCCGGACCTCGAAAGGAAAAAACGGAACCCTTATAGGATCACTTTGTTGTCCGTCCGTTCCGTCTGTCTGTCAAGACCCTTTTTCTCAGGAACGCGTGGAGGTTATGTTACGTTTATGCCGCAAATTTTCGACACTCGTAAGGGAATCAAAGCCTACAGGGTACTTCCCGTGAAATCAGAATCCTGAAATTTGGTACGAAGCAACGATTTATAGCACAGACATAGGAAAAACTGCGTAAAACGTAATTTTTTAGTTACATCATATATTTTAAAAAAAATACAGAACCTTCGGTGTGCGAGTTCGAATCGCACTTGGCCGGTTTTTATTTGCATGAAGTAGCAGACTAGCATACAGGCTACGTAATGTTGAGTGGTCGTCTACCGAAACACAATAGAATTATTGCTTAACGGCAGAAGTGGTTGCAGCAGTGATACTTACCCGGTCGAACTATGGAAGTTCTACCATCTACATACTTGTACAACCTACCTACCTCTTAATTCATCGTTGAAATATCGCCCCCGCTATGAGTGGAACCCTGGACCTCTTGTACGATATACTGGCATGGTGACTTGGTGGCCACTTTGTTATACTATAATAATGGCTCGTGGATGATTGAAGATTTTCATACTTGCGTATTTTTGGGAGCGTTCGCGCGTCGTTTGTTTTTTTAGAGAATACACGCGAAAAAGCGAGATTTTACATTTTCCGGTACAAAAAGTAGCGCGTGCGTAAGCGCGTTTTCCGAAACGACCGTATACTCGCCGAAAAATGTGCTAGTCTGAAATCGCTCTTATAAGGTAAGTTAAGACACAAACAGATCCTGTTGTTCCTATTGTTTTTATTCTTTTTGAAGTGAAAACTTCTTTAGCGGCGTTGAGCACTTTTGTGGGATGGGTAAAAACTGTGAAACTCGCGTCAGGTCACGTGCTGATCGAAAAACCGTAAGACGGTTGGAGAGTAGTGTTGTTACATCGAAATCGATTAATCGAACAATCGATTGTTTATTTTTTAATCAATTGTAAGGGTTTCTATTAATTAAAAATCTATTTTCATAAAAAATGGGTTAAAAATATTTTTTTCAAAGTATCAAAAAAAAATTGAAAAGAATTAGAAAATGAAATATAAATTGTAATGTTTGTGTACGATAGCGCAATAAATAAATATTGTATTCTACGACATAAATAATAGTAGGTAGGTACTTTTATATTGATAATAAAAGCAATTCGTTCAAAATTATTCCCTAACTATTCCAATATATCAAAAATGCACAACGTTAATAATCAAGTTTTTTATTCATAATCAGATTGCGCACGGGAGAAATGTCGCACCGGTTCCGATATCGAGTGCGACGGCTATGGCAACTACAAGGAGGCAATCTTCACCATGGTGGCCGAACAGTGGAATGTTGATGATGGAAGTGGTAATTTGTTTGTACTTGAATATCAATGGTAAAGATAGGGTAGTGCTAGTGCATTCAAATAAACAGCAATATGCATACGAGCAAGATGATTGGATTATGTTGTTACATTTTTTACAGGGTATCGTTCGTAATAGCATTGACACACACGATAGCTGTCTCGTGTGCTCCTTGTCGCCCCACAGTCATGCTGCATAATGAATACCCATTGTACCTGAAAATTTATTTAAAACAGGGCTGGAGTTTTTTCCCGCCCGCTTTTTTCTCCTAGCCCATATAAGCCTTAGCGCACCCAAAGCGGATGACGGTCAGCTGATGGCCGTACAACAATGACAAACATCAAGTGTATATTGTTACCCAGGATGTTAATAAACTATTTCATTTCATTTCATTTCAAAGGGTTAACCTATTACTAAGACTCCAATATCCGTCCGTCTGTCTGAAAATCTTTCTTTCTCGAGTTGGTTCAGAACGATAGGTACCTACGCCATTTTGCTAAGGGCACGACCCCAAAATAGTTTTAAGAGTTTACCATAGCAAAGAAAAAATATCATAATGGGAAATTACAATTTCAATTTATTTTTAGCTTTTTGATGTTGATTGTAATTTTTTGTATATTTTTACCGACTTCCAAAAGAAGGAGGTACTGTATTCGGCTGTATGTATTTTTATTGCTTATACATAACAGAATTATTAAAATTACTAAAAAGAGTGAAATAAATTAAGTTTTTAACAAAAAAATAGAACCGACTTCAAACGGTAAAAAATAAAATTGTTCAGTACCTACTTCTTCTTGCTTATGGTAATGACTCTTAAAACTATTTTTGAAGTCGGGCCCTAAGTAAAATGTCCTGTCTTAGTAAATATAGTGTACCTTTCGTTCTTAATGGGCACCGACTCCAATATAGTTTTAACAGTCATTACCATAATCAAGAAGAAGTAGGTACTGTCCCACTGTCTGTACTGTCGGTGCCCATTTAGAACGAATGGTACGACATTTTAGTAAGGGCCCGACTCCAAAAATAGTTTTAAGAGTCATTACCATAAGCAAGAAGAAGTAGGTACTGAACAATTTTATTTTTTACCGTTTGAAGTCGGTTCTATTTTTTTGTTAAAAACTTAATTTATTTAGAAATTTGAATGATTAGTTTAAATTTCTCTTCTGGGTCTGGGTGTTTGTATTCCTGTCTTTGTATGTGTCCATGGTACCCATGACACAGGGTATAAATTGCCTTACTGTGGGACTATGAGTGTATAACAAACACATCCGGAATAGGCATGATGACACTATTAAAGAATCAGAGAATAAATGGTTTTACAGAAAAATATATGCTAAAAAAGTTCTAAAATATGATCGCGTTTTAATATAAACATTAAGATTACTAATATTTTCTATAAAATAAAAGTATTAAATACAGCAATCGGCCATGTTATCTGAAACTACAATCAAAAGGAATGACGTCACGTCTCAGTAAAAGTCATCGTGTTGCTTGAAGTTTGACGAGCAAGCCGACGCCATGACACCTTCGAGCGTTTTCGCGCTTAATTCAAATTACATAGCAGAAAATACATTAAGTTTATTGCTGAAATAAATTTTTCGAAACTAGGAGACGTGTACCTACAATAAGAAAAGGTATTTAAACATCTGTCATCATGCCTATTGATGACGACCTTTTTTGAAATTGGGAATAAATAAATAATATTCTTGTGTATAACAGATTTGTCTACAACTCCAGCGAGTTCTCCACGGAACGAAGAAGCTGCGCCTACTACCCGTCGTCGCTCTTAAAATTAACTTTGGTTTTTACTTAATAAATGTATTTTACAATCATTACAGGTTTCGGAAAGATCTAAAAATAATTTAATTTCAAGTAACTGTTTTTTTCTGGTCGCATTTAGTTTCGGCTGAGCAAAACAGGCGCGGTTGGGTGTGACAGCTAGTGGTGAATTTCATGCGCGCTTTTGAGGGCACGTTACGAGGGCACGGGCGCGAACTTTGGAGGGCACATTAACCCTATATACCTTGTCGGTGCCCTTATAGGCGACGTACAAACGTCCGACAGCGTGGTCACCAACCCCTAACAGCATTATAGCAGCGTGGTGAAGTAAGCTCCAGGCCTCCCCAATAATGGAGAAACCTGTGCCCAGTAGAGGGACGCAAAAAAGCAGCCAACCAGCTTTTAATAAAGATATCTGATATTTTTTATCTTCAGCATCTTTATTATCTTCATCTTATCATGTGACTTTGAATCAGTCACTACAAATCAGTGAACATATCCACTGTCTTTCCGCAAACATATTGCTACCTCGATTCAATATCTCCTATCCGTCTGAAATAAAAAGTGCCTTGTCCATGTACAATGGCATGACCTTATGCATTTTATGCTCGTAAGGGCTATGTATAATTTTAGTACCTATAATAATACAAATAGTCATCCACAGCTTTGAAACCTACATCCGTCCAATGCCATTTTAATTTGGCACCACTACTTCCGTACCGCGCGTGCGCCAACCCGAACAGCTGATTGTTATGTCAATAATATACAATTACTGATAACATTGTATTACTCATAGTTTTCCCTGTTTATACCAATGGAAAGTTTCAGGGAAAAACTTTGTATTTTCACAGAGAAATTCGTGTGATGGAAGTTGGATTTCTGCTTTCATAACCTTCACCTAGCGGCTGCCTGAAAAGAAAATGATTATTTCTGTGTGCCCTTGTGACGTCACGTGTCACGCTTACGGTGCATCAGTGTTGCTAGCTTCCGGAAAACTCCCCGTTTATGTTTTTGGGTACAGTCTAGGAAAATGCACGGAAATGGCGTATTAGTATTGTCTTTTGTTTTTTATTCCAAAGATTTCACATATAATCTATGTGTGACGTTGTGTATTCGTGTAGGTATAAAGTCGGGAGCTTTACTTTTCTGAAATGATAAGTCGGAATTTGTCTTAAATTATTTTTAATAAAACCACAATATGTTTTGTAATCAAAAGCTGGCTGTCAATGTATTCTTAATGATACCGATATTAATTATTTATTTTGGTATACATTATTAACATAGGTAGAGTAGAGCGTTACGTTATTGTTACTATGCGTTTTATTAATACTTATCTGACACGTTACTAGTCAACGTTGTATGAAACAGTAACATTGTATACAAAATTGTAACACAGCACAGCTAAACAAAATAAACAACGAACTGACGAAATAGAAAATGAAAACTTGGCAACTTCTGAACGAGTCAGTAGGTCGATACGCGCGGGACGACACGCGCGATCCGCTACGACTTTGTTTTTTTAAATTGTAAGTCTTGACAAGTGTTAATTAGTGAAAATGCCAAATATTATAAATGAAGTTAAACTGGACTTCAAAGATGTGTTGCTGCGACCAAAACGGAGCACACTGAAAAGTAGAAATGATGTGAGTATTCCGTTATTTTTTTTAAACCGTAAGATCAAGGTTTGAGACAATAGTTTCCAGTTTCAGGGCCGTGAAAAGACTGTAATTATTTCAGATGGCCTCTGCGAATATTATATTTCTTTTCGATTTTCGTATTAAATCAAGTATTTTAGTCTTGACTTTTTTATTTTCTGCCATTTTTATTCAGTAGAAAAATAAATAAATTAATTTCCTCTTAATTGTGGTTACTACCTATAGGAGTACAGAAGCTATTACGGTTTATTGCACTACATAGATTAAATTTCACTACGGGCCACAAGAAAATTTTACTTTCCTAGTATAGTAGTACCTACGGAATAAAAAGGTATTTTTCTCTGGGTTTGGTATTAATTTGTTATGTGTTTAAAATTCTTTCAATTATTATAATGTTTACATATGCGTATGAATATAACTATCTTTAGCTAAGCGCCGAATAAAATATCGTGTTCGGATTATACGAGTAAAAATTTACATGTCTACAATTTATCCAAATTTTCTTGACCTCCACCCCACTAAGTTATGTAGATCTTTTATAATTTTTAATGTTTCAATGCTCAGATGACTCCCCTGAATCTGCTCGTCTCCATAGGCGACGGTAATCGCGAAACATCACATCACAAAAATATACTCTCTTGCATCCAGTTCCATGATCCTCTACGTCTACGTCTTCAGTCAACCTAGTCAGAATACACACTTTTAAACCTTTGCTTTGTTTCCCTTGGTTAGACCACCGAGAGAAATATTTCCAATGCTAGTAACAATCGGGGCTACGATCATAGCAATTATAATATTTTTTTATTACATTATTACTTTCTGGCTAATTTTGGGAGCTTGTATTGTGTTGAGTGTCTTTCTTTCATTATCGCTCATCATTTCATTATTTTCTGGTCACCAAAAATTTCCTCCACGCATGAAAATAAATGATTTCACCAATTTCCATGTAAAATGTGATCAGCACGGGACCCGTAAGGTTCGCACTGTTAAAAAGTTATCCGACTTCCTGTAGACCCAAGATTTTAAATCCACAGGCCCTTTTTAGGGTTCCGTAGTCAAATAGTAAAAAACGGAACCCCTATAGATTCATGATATCTGTCTGTCCGTCCGTATGTCACAGTCACTTTTTTCTGAAACTATAAGAACTATACTGTTGAAACTTGGTACGTAGATGTATTCTGTGAAACACATTAAGATTTTCACACAAAAATAGAAAAAAGCATTCATTTTCATCAAACCCATACGTGTATCTATGGATATTTCTTCAAAAATGATATTGAGGTTTCTAATACCTTTTTTTTCTAATCTGAATAGTTTGCGCGAGAGACTCTTCCAAAGTGGTAAAATGTGTGTAACTTCTAAAATAAGAGAATGATAAAACTAAAAAAAATATATGATGCAATCTTCCACCGAAAATTGGTTTGAACGAGATCTAGTAATTAGTTTTTTTTTCAACCTTTTTTATGTCCCACTACTGGGCACAGGTCTCCTCTCATAAGTGAGAGGGATTTAGGCCATAGTCCACCACGCTGGCCAAGTGCGGATTGGTGGACATCATGCTTTCGAGAAATTATAAATTTCTCTCGGGCATGCACGGCGATGGAGGACATCGTAATTAATTAAATATCACGATATTTTCCATCACCGTGGAGCAGCGATAAATGCGCACATTACAAATTTATTTGTCAGAGGTGCGCGCCGAGGATTTGAGCCTGGGGTGTCGGTCGCGTCGAAAGTGTCGAAACCCGCGGTTGTTTACCACTCGGCCATCGCTGCTGTTTTTTTTAATACGTCATAAATCGTAAACCACAATTTACCTTTCATTCAATCTTAATTCAAAGATTTCTATGGATAATCAAAGGCAATGATGGATTTCTGTTGCCGCTTTTGATATACAAATACTAAAAATAGAATAAAATAAATATTTAAGGGGGCTCCCATACAATAAACGTGATTTTTATAGATAATGGTACGGAACCCTTCGTGCGTGAGTCCGACTCGCACTTGGCCTACATGCCTTGCGCTTGGGGAGGACTCCGGGATCTCCATTGAAACGCACCAGTGTCCTCCACGCGCGGTGCCCCAGAACGGGCCCATCTTCGGGAGAGCAGATGCGCTCTCCTGCACCCTCAGGCTCTCACAGCGGCATGCGGCCACGCTCACACCGCCGTCCTTCCCGGGGCTGCTGGCTGGACGGGTCGAGCTCCCACTCTCACTGTCCGCAACCCCGGAAGCCCCTTTTTAGTCGCCTCTTACAATCAGGCATGGGATACCGTAGCTCTATTCTTAATCCCGAAGCTACAGGGACTACAGGTTCTAACGCTACAAATCGTTACAAACTCTACACCTTAGTCAACACTTGAGGCTTATAACGATATTGTAAATACATACAAATTTCAAATATATTCAAAATAGTGAGTCTTAAAAAATTTAATCATCCTTCTGAAGCACTTATGGCTCTGATCGTTCGATCATAGCTTCATATAAGGCTTAAGAAATTTGGAACAAACCAGAAAACAGGTCATGTGTAATAATGTATAATAAACCTACCTATTGGACTACAGTGCTACGAATCCCATACACATTGCCAAAAGGGTCGGAAATTACACCATTTACCCGCAAGTGAGGTTAACATCGACCCCTTTTGTCATCCGCTACGATTTCGATATAAGCAAAATGCGGGATACGAGTACACAATGTATTTTTCCCATGACATTATCATCATCATCTTTTTATCCTGAACTAATGATCCGGCTCGGCTTCGCTCATGTGATTTGATTTTATATATATCACGGTAACGGTACATTTTTTCGGGATTAAAAGTAGCCTATGTGCAAATAATATTGCTCTGTGTCATATTTCATCCCGATCCGTTCACAATGTATTTTTTCCATGTCATCATCATCATCGTCTTTTTATCCTGAACTAATGATCCGGCTCGGCTTCGCTCAAGTGATTTGAGTGTATCTATATCACGGAAATAGTACATTTTTTCGGGATCAAAAGTAGCCGATGTGCTAAAATATTGCGCTGTGTCATATTTCAGCCCGATCCGTTCAGTCGTTTTTGCGTAAAAAGGTTACAAACATATTAAAATACATCCATCCCATAAACTTTCGCATTTATAATTTAAGCAGGATGGACCATTTAACGACGCGGCGTTAGAGCAAAACTCACTCATGAGATTAATGTTTTTTTCTTCTATTAGTGCATCGCAAACATTGTGCATATTGCCAGTGTCAAGTATAACATTGCATCACGTTTTTACCAGTTCCGTTGAAACTGGACGTGTAATAAAAGGTAAAGTCAGTAAGTCTTCAGTAATCAGTCAGTCAAGGTAGCCAGATATTCAAGTAAAGCGATGGCTTCTTTACCAGAACGTGTCCAATAGCATTTTGGAGGCAAGCTGAAAAAACATATTTTCGCACTGTTATTTTATTTCACAACACTCGTGCCCTGTAATTAACCTATATCGAATGCCATCAAATTTATCCGATAAAACTCATAAATACACCAAGAATTAAAAATAAAATAAGAGCACAATAGGGCTTTTTCGACTTCCCGCCAAAACTCCAAAGATGAATGTTAAATCTCGTAGTAAAACCTACGAGGTACGACACGTGCGAAGACTCTGTTCAGAAACAAAATAGGCTATTTTGAGCTGAAGAAAAGCTCATAAAAACAAAAAATAAGCATAAGAAATGTTAGACAGTGTCCCCATATTTTATATTTATTTACGTAGGTTTTTTTAATGTATAGAAATAAAATTAGACAGTAAAAGCATACTCGTATCTCATTACAACTACGATGAAATGTAGAGGGGTACTCACCTGGTATGGCGCGGCGGATGAAAGATGGAGTTGAATAAAACTCATTTCATACCGGAAATTAAAGTGTATACGTCGTACACTGACACGTAGCTTAACGCCTAGGGCCTAGAACTTATAGAGTGACAACACTTCTGCTTGCAATCCGGTCTGTAATAATGTAAAACGAAACGAAATGATGAGGGACTCATCGATCAGGCTTTTAACATAGAAACAATGTTTTATACTCGGTCCACAAGAGGCGGTGAAATAGGCGAATATCAACCATACATACAGCCGAACACATTACCTCTTTATGGAAGTCTGTAATAAGTCTAATTAAAACTACAACAAACAATGTAATTTTATTAAGGTTTACATTAGTTTGCATCTATGTGGGTACGGGCATAGAGAAATTAAACACTACGTTATGGTACGGGTGTCTCCTCAGTATTGGCAGCTTAATACCACCAATTTATTTCATACTAGCCTTCTGCCAGCTTCCCGTAGGATAAAAACCATCCTATGTCTTTTCCCATTTTCCCAATTAAAATTGGTTCAGTCGTCTAAGCGGGAAAGCCTAACAGATAGACAGAGTTACTTTCGAATTTATAATATTAAATTATTTATTAACTTTGTATGCATAACATAATATAATAATAATAATAATAATATCCTTTAATTCAGGCATCAAGGCCCATACAATAAATACCTTACAGACTAACATACATATTAATTATAACTTAAAATCTACGTCACAGTTATCGCGGCGATGTGAGCGCGGGTCCGGTGACTTCTGGCGGCCGTCGACGTCCATGATATTTTCGGAACACGACCCCCTTTGGCCACAACTTTTCGTCCAAGAAAGTACTCAGGAATTCGGTAGGGACGCGTACAGCAAATGAACTAAAGTTCACTGCATTGCGTGACTCTAACTTCTCAGCAAATACTCCGAATTTCGTCTTCACCTTCAGGTACTCCACGATATCGGAGGCCTTCGTAGTGAAGTGAAGACGAGAGACGTAGATGTATGTCACTGGAACCGCGGGACGCAGCAGCTGGTTGTGTCCAGTCGGTGCAGTGCCGCATTGGTTGCGACAAGGAGGCTTTCTCTTCTTCCGTTCCACCTTGATGAAGCCATCCTTATCGGCCTGCCCCTTAGGCACTGCACTACGAGGGGGTTCGTTGCGACTCTGTGCGCTCCCACTCTCTATCCTCAATTTTGTCCGCTTTTCGGGTTGCTGGCGGGCGGCAGCTGCGGCGTAGTCACGTTGAGGAGGTAACGTGACTTGCGCAGGCGACACCTCCGCGGGGGGAGGTAGCGGGCGGGCAGCGGCTACGACACCGCTATCACGTGCGGGAACAGCGGCCGGTGACGCGTCAAGTTTCGCTGACTGGACGCTTGACGGCGAAGCGATGCATGCTCCACGACGCGTGTTGACGTTAATGAACTCTGGTGACCTACTTAAAGCCAAAGTACTTCGCATCGACTCAACTTCAGCTCGCAGGTCACAGATGGTGTTTTGAGAGGTCTCCAACTTCAACACCACATCCGCCAGGCTCGCTTTCAGGGTTGTTATGTCCTTCAGCAACCTGGTGACATCTACGTGGTCAAACGTGACGGGTGGCAACTTATTCAAGTTCCTCGCCACGAAGGACGGCACGTCATCGGGATCCGTCACCTTCAGTAAGTTGATTATGTCCTGAAGGCTTCGCTCTCCCTTTTCATCCCTTCTGCGGGACTGCATCTGGTCGATCTTTCCGACCGACTCAAACAGGAGCGCCTTGGCCTTGACTATCTCCTCACACGAATAGTTGGACGAGCAGATCTGGATGATGCTGACCTCGTCCATGCTGTCGATGGCGTGCTGCAGAAACGCAAGCAATTCATTGGCCACGAGTTTTTCGGAACTCATAGCCATTGCAACGAGCCGCGGCAATCGCCGCGCAGATCGCGAATAATTTTTATTCGTAAGTGCAATGTACGTGTACGACACCGAGCGCGTACGGCACTGCACTGCACATAAGAAGCTGTCAACCACAAAATAGAAAATTTACAGAAAGTCCACTCCCGCCGTTCTCGAAATAACTACTACTACTAGTACAAGTAGTTACTAGTTTGGTGTGTCAACGCAACAATAGTTACTATAGTTACTTGTTATATTTAACTGATGTTGAACTATAGTAACCTGCCTGGAAGTTTGGGTGTGACTGACTGATTAGTAACTTCTTATTTAACGTATACAGAGATAAAGAAAACGTGCACACATCACACTATCGCATCATCCATCACATGCATTTAAAATAGGCATTCCGAAATAAAAAAGCCTTAAAGAGCGACAGTATTATTATGCTCTAACTAAACACTAAATCCTATAAATTAAAAATTTAATTAAAATAAGTAGATAATACGAAGCGCGCATGGCCCAGCGGTTAGCGTAGAACGCAAACGATCCACAGAGTACATACGATCTATGCAACAAAGCCGGTCGGAAGGAAGGTCGGGCGGGTGTGAGATGGGTGAGCGGTCACCCATCGTGGCAAAAAATTTCATGCGCGTTTCCGTGATCGGAGAGCACGTTAAGCCGTCGATCCCGGTTGTTGTCGATAGATAACAGTCATTAAACCTTGTCGGAGGCCTTATGGGCGGTTAGAATACATCCGACTGCGGGTTGGCCACGAACCCGCATCTCCACCAACCCGCATTGGAGCAGCGTGGTGGAGTAAGCTCCAGGTCTCCCTGGGAGAGACCTGTGCCTAGCAGTGGGACGCAAAAAGGGTTACAGCCAAGTAGGCAATATACAACAGGTGTAACAGGTAGGTTTAAACGTCAATTACGGAAACTTGAGACTAAAAAAAACTTTTTATTAAATATCAGGAATTAAAGCTAATTCATAACTCTAATTTAATCCCCCGTCAGCTTGGGATTTGGTTACAGTACCCAAGTATACCTCATCAAATTGAAGGCGTTGATAAGATAAAAGGAAAATGAAGGTGTGTACAAGAACGTTGTATTTTGCTCTGGTAGTTATTTTGCTCATTTATCTCAGCTATAAAATCATTACATGGTACCTACGAGTATGTAGCATTTTTAACAGATATAATTATTTTTGAAGTGAAAACTTCTTTAGCGGCGTTGAGCACTTTTGTGGGATGGGTAAAAACTGTGAAACTCGCGTCAGGTCACGTGTGCTGATCGAAAAACCGTAAGACGGTTGGAGAGTAGTGTTGTAACATCGAAATCGATTAATCGAACAATCGATTGTTTATTTTTTAATCGATTGTAAGGATTTCGATTAATTAAAAAAATAGATTTTTAAAAAATCTATTTTCATAAAAAATGGGTTAAAATTTTTTTTTTCAAAGTATGAAAAAAAAATATTGAAAAGAATTAGAAAATGAAATATAAATTGTAATGTTTGTGTACGATAGCGCAATAAATAAATATTGTATTCTACGACATAAATAATAGTACTTTTATATTGATAATAGAAGCAATTCGTTCAAAATTATTCCCTAACTATTCCAATAAATCAAAAATGCACAACGTTAATAATCAAGTTTTCACTTTTTATTATAAACGTGTATCACGAAATTATTTGAATGTTGCAGTTATTAAATTGCTTTCTTTGTTTTTTCTACGTTCATGTTCTACTCTACTTGTTTTTTAGGGTTCTCTCCCCAAAGGGTGCCAACAGGACCCTATTACTAAGACTCTGCTGTCCGTCCGTCTGTCTGTCTTAGGCTGTATCTCATGAACCGTGATAGCTAGACAGTATAAATTTTCATAGATGATGTATTTTTTTGCCGCTGTGACAACTAATACTAAAAAATAGAATAAAATAAATATTTAAGGGGGCTCCCATACAATAAACGTGATATTTTAAGATAATGGGCTGTATCTCATGAACCGTAATTAGACATCAGAAATTTTCGTAGATGATGTATTTTTGTTGCCACTATAGGTAACAACTGAATATTTAAGGGGGCTCCCATATAATAAACGTATTTTTTTATAAAAATAATGGTACGGAACCCTTCGTGTGTGAGTCCGACTGGCACTTGGCCGGTTTCTTGCGTCATTTATGACGCAGTCGGGCTTTTTATTCTTTTAATTTATTTTTGCCATCCCTTTTATACCCAACTATCTTGCAAAGGTCTTTTGATACAGAAGTGTACCTAGTACCTATATATTTTAGATCATCTTCAATAATCTAATAAACCACGATTATTTGAGGTTAATGACATGTTTTTGATAAATTTTCTGGAATTTTCTAGAAGGCACATTAAAGGGAAACTTGGTATTTTATTATCATGATATTTTCCCTCGGGCCAAATCACAAAATATAAACATTGCTTTTTAGTATTTTAATTGTGAGATGCGCACGTTTCTAATACTGGCCCCCGGCGTGGTCGTAACTGTTCAGCTAGTGGTCATGTTTTTTTAAAAGCTGTTAGCAGTTTTTTCTTTCAATATAGGTACCCATCGCAAACTCAGTGCATATTACCAGCGACAAGTATAGTTTTTGCATCAATCAAGAAACTGGACGAAGTAATAGGTAATCAAGTCGTCATTAATAACTTAATCAGTCAGTCAAGTCAGTCAGATATTTAAGTAAAGCGATGGCCACTTTACCTGAACGAGTCCGATGAAATTTTGATGGAGGCAAGCTAAAAAACATATTTTCGCACTCTTTATTTCACAACACTTGTGCACTGTCATTAACATAATGTACATCGAACAAAATGCCATCAACTTCAATCCCCTATAATTAAAAATCTGATGACTGACTTGACTGTTTAAGTCAGGATGGTAAATCACCTGGTTTCTTAGAGCATCAAGGTATTGACAGGTATGATACTGAAGGGTGATCTCGAGTCAGTACCTTTGATGCTCTAAGCCTAGTTTCAACCGAACGGGTAATAACTGGATTCAAAATATGTTCATTTAACATTGACGAAATCGTCAAACGACCAATACACTATTCGCAAAGAAAAATTTCCACATCTATATTATCTATACTAATATAATAAAGAGGAAAGATTTGTATTTTTGTATAATTGTATGTTTGTAATGAATAAACTCAAAAACTGTTGTTCCGATTTCAAAAATTCTTTCACTATTAGAAAGCTACATTCACCCTGAGTAACATAGGCTACTTTTTACCGCGGAAAAATGCTTTATTCTTACGTGAAAACGGTTAATAGGGTCAACGCGGTTGAAGCAACTGGCTAAAAGCCTATGATTTTAATATAGCAATGAAGCCTGCAATAGCACATAGGCTATTTTTTATCCTACGGGGACCCATTAAACGGGTCGAAGCCGCTGGCGGAAGGCTAGTCATAAATATTTTAGTAACCCTAAATTTTATCCGTTCATGTCAGTACCACGATAATTCTGAGCCCAACACGTAAATAGTTATCAGCAATCTTTGAGTCCTCTGCATTAGGTTTTTGCATGCATAATGCGGGAATTCGAAAGCTGTACGTATCGATCAATAAAATAAGTGTCGTTCGGCTATAGGTTGATTGAAAACTGACGCGTACAACACTTTTACATGCGGGTGTAAGTTTTGTTCAACAAACATTACTTTTTGTCGGGAAGTTAAAAAATAGTATATTTCATTACAAGTGCGGAAAGGCAACGGTTCCGCACGTGTACTGAACGACTATTTTAATACAGTTGCGAAAAAATTAAGCAATTTAATAAAATAATAAAATCACAATACACTCAACTAACTAATCATCTAAACTCGCAAAGAACATTTTTGAAAAATGGCGCCAACCGTAAAAGAATATCCCACCAAAACATTCTGTAAAAAACTAGCCAAGTCTCGATGGAGCTGCTTGTTTATCTCTAAAAAGTAATGAAATCTAGAGAAAGTCGTGCCAAGTCTAAGGTTCCTTACTGCGATTTCTTTATTATTATAGTTAACGTTGTGTGACTTGGCCGTTGAACATTCTTTTTGTTTACACGTAATGTTATATCTGTTTTAACTACCTATGTTCATGTACGTACCATGTATGTACCATGTTAAGCGAGATAATAGCCCATACTGGTATTGGTAATTGGACGCTAGTGTCTCATTTTAGGCTGTTGTTGATTGTGCTCACTTCTTTTTGGAGCGTCAAATCGACCACCGATCTAACATAAAATAACACTTGTGTATCCTTCAACGGCCAAGTCACACAACATTAACTATAATAATGAAGAAATCGCAGTAAGGAACCTTAGACTTGGCACGACTTTCTCTAGATTTCATTACTTTTTAGAGATAAACAAGCAGCTCCATCGAGACTTGGCTAGTTTTTTACAGAATGTTTTGGTGGGATTTCACTTCTTTTTGAAACGTGGGCATATTGATTTATTTTATTAGATTTTCTTATTTGACACAGTTTTTTTCTTTTTATTCGAAGTACTGCCTAACTGTAAATTAAACCTAGAAAACTAAGAGTACTAAATAAGTAACAATTAAATAAAGCATTCAATTAAAACTTCTTTCAAATCTAATAATTAAGTAATAATCAGTAATACGTCACTAATCTATACGTTATAATAACAACCTGCTAATTAAGGGCATGCATAAAAAAGGAGTAGGTATTGTAATTGAATATGTTTCATTTTGTAGAAACGACTGGAGAATAGTTTTTACATAATCTGAATTTTCATTATATTTACTTAGTTTTTATGCAACAGAAAACACGATGCCATAAAATTTTCTCGATAGATTTATTATTCAAAATTAGGACAATATTTTCAATTTTTATGTCAAAACGAGTTTGAATGTAAGTATTTATCATTATTTTTTTACAACAAGCTAATATTATTATAAAGCTTTCTATGCAAACAGTTATCTATGTTTTGTTTTAGTTTTTTAACGAAAAATGTTTTTCGATTTGGCGCTTACGACATTCAAAATAAGATGATGCTTTCTTTTCCTCGCGAGCGCTGAAGTAACGCATGCTATCACTCTCTTCTCTTCGCCATTCCCATCCCATCCCACCATGAATCATGATACCACCCGTGACCACTGTCAACGATGGACGCGTACTTTTTACTTACTTATGCCCGAATCGCCCGCGAAATACGAAAATTTCAAATTTTATTTCATTTTGTTTAGTTTTTGAAAATATATTTTGTTTCTTAGTAAGTAAGTATTTGGTATAAGTTATTATTTTTAGTAAGAATTAGGTAATTTTAAAGTTTAGAAAATGGGAAATAAAAGTAAAAATAAATTATCAAAACGGAAATATTTACAATTCAAACGACAGCAAATAGCTTATATGAACGAAGAAAAAAGGTAAGTAGAACTCTTGCACTTGTATATTTAGTTAGAAACAATACCCGATATATTGATTACATCGATAATCGATTTACAATAATTTTATTCGTAATATATTTTATTTTAGGCTAGCTGTCTATTTATGAGCAAAGAATATTTAGGTTACTCGGTAGTCACACTTGGTCCTTATTTCACGATTTGGAAAGTAGCGTCTGTAGTCAAGTTTTTGAAGTCTTGTTTCACTCACGTTTGCAATACGACTCAGGTTCGATCCCCAGCGTAGCATATGTTTTTTATATTATATAAATTTATGCTTTTTTTTACTATTTTAAAATTACAAATAATTTTTACAATAAAAAAGCTTATAAAAAGACAGACTGAAAACATAAATATTTGAAATTCTTACGGCCGAAAAAAGTCTACATGAACAAAAGAAAAGTACGTATAACGTAAGTAACCTAGGTACAAAGCTATGATTCATTATATACTTTAGGTGTTTATTTTTTTACACCGTAATCAATTTTGTTTCATAAATAAAAACCTACAATAACACTGCCCCTATCTATATCGACTCAGTCGACAGACTGACGACAACGAGAAATCCTTACGTAATGTGTAGCCATACTGATCCTTTATTTCACTCATTGTGAAGTACTGAGCGTAGCTCGTAATAAAATCTCGTGCATTACGTAGGAATGTCCTGGGTTCGATTCCCACTTGTATAGTTTTTGTAAAATTAGTCCTCAACCACAAATATATTTTTTACAGTGAAAACGTTTTTCCGTTTCTGATTCATTAAAAAAGTGAACAAAATTGTGAATTCATTTTAAGTATCGATTTTTTTACTCTACTTATAATTTTACATATTATTATGAGCTGCGGCCCACTGTACAATCGTAGAACAGTCGAAGCTGTACATTCGTATTTTTTGCAATGTTTAAGTACTGTAGGTACAAAGTACTTATAATAAATATCAGCAATTTGTGACAATTTTTTTTTTAATTGGGAGCTAGGTATTTCAAAAGGATTTGTAAAGTAACACTAAGTCAATGAATGTTTTGCTTAAAAATAAACCAAGTAAATAAATTGTTTTATTCCGAGCAACGCTCGGGCGTCCAGGTACTATCTAACTAAATAAACTGACAATCCACCCTTCAAACAAATGACAATGTCGATAATTATGAAAGACCTCTATAAAAATTTCGTCAATGAAATTAAAGCTTTCTTGGTCGAATGGTTACGAAAGTCGAAAACGGAGCTAGAGACCCGGGTTCAAATCTCAAGTAGGCAAGTTGCATTTTTATTTTTTGTGACATTTTTTTAAATTGGGAGCTAGGTATTTCAAAAGGATTTGTAAAGTAACACTAAGTCAATGAATGTTTTGCTTAAAAATAAACCAAGTAAATAAATTGTTTTATTCCGAGCAACGCTGGACGCCCCCACGTACTATCTAACTAAATAAACAAAATTTTGCTTTCGCTTAACTTCGGAACTAAATGACCTACAGACTTGTAATTTTGGATTTTAAGTATGTGATTATAGCTTACTGGATGATGAAAATTTCAGCGCTCTGGTCTTATCCAGAGGTTCTCTAATAGGGGCCTGAAAATGTGGCGAAATGGTTCTAGTAAAGGATGGACCAAGAGTACTAAATAATCCTAGTTATCCTAGTTTTTATAGTTTTCCCTTTATGTGGCCATTAAACCCTAACTCTGTACCAAATTTCAGCTCTCTGAGTTTATGGGAAGTACTAGTTCTATTTTGATTTTATGAGTGAGGTGAGTGTCGTAAATGCGAACGAAAATGCGAAACTTTGCTTTCGCTTAACAGCGGAACTAAATGACCTACAGACTTGAAATTTTGGATTTTAAGTATGTGTTTATAGCTTACTGGATGATGAAAATTTCAGCTCTCTGGTCTTATCCAGAGGTTCTCTAATAGGGGCCTGAAAATGTGGCGAAATGGTTCCAGTAAAGGATGGACCAAGAGTACTAAATAATCCTAGTTATCCTAGTTTTTATAGTTTTCCCTTTATGTGGCCATTAAACCCTAACTCTGTACCAAATTTCAGCTCTCTGAGTTTATGGGAAGTACTAGTTCTATTTTGATTTTATGAGTGAGGTGAGTGTCGTAAATGCGAACGAAAATGCGAAACTTTGCTTTCGCTTAACAGCGGAACTAAATGACCTACAGACTTGAAATTTTGGATTTTAAGTATGTGTTTATAGCTTACTGGATGATGAAAGTTTCAGCTCTCTGGTCTTATCCAGAGGTTCTCTAATAGGGGCCTGAAAATGTGGCGAAATGGTTCTAGTAAAGGATGGACCAAGAGTACTAAATAATCCTAGTTATCCTAGTTTTTATAGTTTTCCCTTTATGTGGCCATTAAACCCTAACTCTGTACCAAATTTCAGCTCTCTGAGTTTATGGGAAGTACTAGTTCTATTTTGATGATCCATGAGTGAGTGAGTGTCGTAAATGCGAAACTTTGCTTTCGCTTAGCTTCGGAACTAAATAACCTACAGACTTGAAATTTTGTATTTTAAGTATGTGATTATAGCTTACTAGATGATGAAAATTTCAGCGCTCTGGTCTTATCCAGAGGTTCTCAAATAGGGGCCTGAAAATGCGGCGAAATGGTTCCAGTAAAGGATGGTACGGCAGTGTTTGCTTTGCGCTCGACTTGGCGGGGCACTGACGTGCCATCCAGATAAGCAGAAGATTTTTTTGTTTTCTTCACCCATTCTGGGTAGGCAAAGGGAACTATGCCCATACAGTCAAGTCTTCAGTAGATTTTTTTTATTGATATGAAATGAAAATGTTAATGAGATGAAATAAAATGAAACCTAACCTAACTCTTTGAAACAAATCATTAAATCTGATATTGAAACAAATTAGTAGCTTCTTTTTAGAAATATTTCCATGAATCATAAAACCTTCTAATACTTCGTGGTTGTTTTTTTTTTCTTTTTAATAGACATTATTTTGACAGTTGGGAAAGAAAATGCACGAGTTCGGAAAAGGTAAAGAAAAAGCACGAGTGTGTAATAGCCTACTTCCCGAACGCTATACGTCCCTGCAATACGCCACTTTTTGAGCAACTGTATTAAAAAAATATAATTTCAATATTTCAACAATGGCATCGCAAACTCTGTGCATATTGCCAGCGTCATGTATAATTTTTGCATCACTTAGTAGTAATAGAAAAAATCAGTAAGTCGTGAATAAATCATTCAGTGAAGTCAGTCAAACATTCAAGTAAAGCGATGGCTACGAGTACTTTACCCACAGAGTTCCAAATAACCCGCACCCCCCCAGTAGAGTTGGTACGAAGTAATAAGTATCTTTAGTGTGGGACTGTGGGTACATTGAGCGTGATCACGCTGCGCTAAATGGCACCGTAAACATCAGGCAGGGCCGACAGTTGCTGTTAAACGATCATTGCAATAACACGTCTTACTCTCGACACTCGAAAACGTTCCTTATGATTATAATGATAAAGTCTAAGATAACTAAAATGTCTTGTCCAAATTCTGGTGAGTTCACCTACTCGATTAGAGAGGTGAATATACGTACTGTCGAGATTATCGATAAATATAGGTTTTTCAAATATGCAATTTCAATAACATTAAGAGCCACTGCTTTGATCGTATGTTATAACTGGACCTCCTTATTTGAAGAAAAAAAATTCATGTTCTTTTTTACATTTTATGAAATCGTATACAAGAACTAATCAGAAAAGCGAATTTGTGGGTTGTAATAAACGTGATTAAGGTAACGTTAACCATGCAGTTAACTTGTCTTTCACGTGGTTCGTTCTTTAAGGTGAGAGTTTCAGTTAGAAGCAAAGTGCCACTTTTTAAATGTACTGTACGTCACTTTTCAAACCTTGATAAGCGCAAATCACAAGTCACAATGTTCAAACCTACCACACTGTGCATTCATTAGCAGCCCCCTTTTCAAACGCAGCATTGATATTGCGAACTATTTCTACTGCGTTAATTCCGTGTCGGCACTGGCATTTAAAAATAAGCGAAGTATCTTTTTTGTCTAAGCGGAACAAAAAATTGAATTTAGTTGCCAGCCAGACGTATTTAAGGTGATTTTCGGCCTTTGAATTAGCAACGCGACTGCATACGACATCAGACAAGACTTATGCTTGCTTAAGCTTGTGTGTGGATGTCCATGGGCTGCATCGACTACTTAACGACACGTGGCTTGCATGTTAGTCTTCATTCAATTAAAGAAATAAATTGAAGGTCCGAAACGCACAGAAAACGCACGAAGAACTTCATAGGTATTATGTGAAAAAGTATCACTCAAAAAATGAGGTTTTGTGTCATTTCAAGGTACATATCTATTGGGATAAAATGTCAATTTTAATCTGTGGTCCTTATTATACTAATATATAAACGTATTTTTTACGAGTAAGTATGTCGATATTGATTCAAATTGCATCGTATTTTGACATTATACAGGGTGGGCCATGAATTAGTTAATATTTTAAATATATATATATATATATATATAAACTATAAGACGTACTTTAAAAAGAATTTATTACAGAGATAGCGAATAGACCGGAATTTAGTTTAAAAAAATAATCCTTTAAATGACCTCCGTCGCGACTTCGGCACTCTTCTAAACGACAACGAAAATTGTCGAGAACTCGTCTGCATAAAGACTGAGAAATCGCTGACATCTCTTCCCTGATCCTTGCCTTCAATTCAAGCAATGAAGATGGCTTATGGGTGTACACATGGGTGGTTAAGATATCCCCATAAAAAGAAATCGGGTGGCGTCAAATCACGACTCCTGGGTGGCCACGGAATGTTGCCTCTCCGAGAAATCAGTTTTTCGGGGATCATCTGCTTAACGACCGGCAGGGCTTCATTAGAAGTGTGACAAGTGGCTCCATCTTGCTGAAACCACGTGTTCCGATTGTAACCAGCAAATTCCTGTAGTTGTGGTGACAAAAACTCCCGTAACATTCTCACATACACAGCAGAGTTGATAGTGATCGTAAGACCGCGAAAAACCTCAAAGAAATAAGGTCCAATTATTCCTTTTGCTGAAATTGCTGCCCATACAGTGACCTTAGGTGAATGCAGCGGCCTTTGATGTTTAGTTTTGAGATTTTCGCTGCTCCAGTATCTGCAGTTTTGTTTGCTAACATGCCCGTTGAGGTGGAAATTGGTTTCGTCGGAAAACAAGATGTTATCAAAATTACGAAAGCGTTCCAACATTGTTTTAGCATACAATTTGCGTAAATTTAAATCATTAGGCTTCAATTCTTGCACTAACTGAATCTTATATGGGTGCAATTTCAAATCTAATTTCATAATACGGCGTACGGATGTGCGCGATATTCCTAATTCAGCTGAACGTTTGCGCGTCGATAAATGAGGTTCACGAAGAACTGAAGGCGAAACCCTTTGAACGTTCTCTTCACTTCTGGAAGTCCGTGGACCGCCGGATTGCTTCACTAATAGTGTCGATCCGGTCTCCTCGAACTTCTTTACCCATTTTTTTTATCAAAACTGGACTTGGGACACTGATTTATGACATGTAAATCGTATTCAACACGAAATAAGCGCCGCACAGTAACGAGAGATTCATTATTTAAATAAAATTGCTTTACGCAAAAAGCGCGCTGAGGTCCCGTGAACCGATCCATTGCGACTAAATTTCCGAGAAACGAGCCAGCCACTAGACCCCTTCCCTCTCGCCGCGCCGCTCAGGTTTGCGCGGGAAATCAAATTTAAATGTTAACTAATTCATGGCCCACCCTGTACTACTGTAAAATAAATAAGTAAACAAACAATCAATAAAAATACTCTACCCCACAGTAGGGCGTGAGTGTAAAACCTTATTGGTTTACTATTATTGTCATAGCTTCGAAAAAATACATGTTGTATATTTAACATGTAACATGATTGAAATTGACAAATATCGACATTTATTAATCGACTTTATCTACATCTCCAAGCCAATTGAAAGATTATGATTTCCCATGATTCTCAATTCAATTTTTTAAATTTTTGTAAAAACAATTGCACGGAAATATGAACTTTATTTCTGACAGCACAAGGTATGTAATAGTATACATGTGTAGTAAGCGGCATCTAGCGACAAGTAGCAGTACTTGAGGAATTTATTTTATTGAAGGAAAAATGTCGTAATTGGAATAAAATTGTAATCTTTATTGAATTATTTTAAGATCTAATATTGAATTTCAATAAAAGTATTATACTGCCAAGGTAAATTAAAAGTCGTGGCCAATTATATTAGTCTTTTCTATGTATTATTTATTATATGTTACTGATTTTTGAAATGTGTGTGTTTGGCGACACTGCGGGTACAAATAGTAGGTTAGGGCACCTCTTGTTATTCGATTTCTCTGTGACTTTACCAGAACGTGACCGATCGAATTTTGGAGGCAAGCAGAAAAATCATTATTCCATTTCATCCACATCGTTATTCCATTTCACAACACTCGTGCACTGTAATTAACCTATATCAAACATAACTATTTAACAAAAAAAAAAAAAAAACAATGGGTTGCACTCCGAAGTGCCGGCAGAAGTGAAAACATTAACGTTGTGCATTTTTGAAGTCTTGGAATCGTTAGGGAATAATTCCGCACGAATTGCTTGAATTATCAGTACCTATCAATTTCTATCTAGTATTTTTACAAAGTACTCTCTCATTTTCTTTCACAATTTCTTCCTCACTTTTTTCATTAATAGATGCACTTTGTTCAATGTCCATATTTTAAATACTTGATATAAACGAATTTTAAGATAAAATTATACTTGACGCTGGCAATATGCAGAGTTTGCGATGCCATAATTGAAGAAAAAAAGTATAGACAGCCGTCAGATGAGCCGTCATCAGCTGTCACCCCTCCGTCTTGGTCTAAGAGCCGGTGAAGATATTCACTCGTTCGGTTGTTACAAGAGTGAAGGTGATATGAAAGAAAATTGATTAAAATTAATTAAATTAAAAATAGCTATGAACACTTTTCGATAGTCAAGTTATCATAGGCATATATGTTTATAAATTATATTTGGTAAACAATATGTCTCATCGAATTATCAGATCGGTGAAGGTCGATCTTCCTCGTCTCCTCTACTATCTTACTAAATTTTGCGATCAGCACACGTGACCTCGCGCGAGTTTCATAGTTTTTACCCATCCCACAAAAAGTGCTCAACGCCGCTAAAGAAGTTTTCACTTCAAAAACTGCCTTCAAACGGTAAAAAATAATATTGTTCAGTACTTCGCATTTGATATTTTTCCTTGCTAATGGTAGTGACTCAAAAACTATTTTGGAGTCGGGCCCTTAGTAAAATATTTTTAACGTTTGAAGGCGGTTTTTTTGAAGTGAAAACTTCTTTAGCGGCGTTGAGCACTTTTGTGGGATGGGTAAAAAATGTGAAACTCGCGTCAGGTCACGTGTGCTGTTCGCAAAACCGTAAGACGGAGTGACACGGACGGGTGACAGACAGCTGATGACGGCTCGACTGTATATACTTGTAAAATTCGTTTATATCAAGTATTTAAAATATGGACATTGAACAAAGTGCATCTATTAATAGAAAAAAGTGACGAAGAAATAGTGAAAGAAAATGAGTGAGTACTTTATAACAATACTAGGTAGAAATTAATACTGTTAATCTGTTAATTCAAGCAATTCGTGCGGAATTATTCCCTAACGATTCCAAGACATAAAAAATGCACCACGTTAATGTTTTCACTTCTGCCGGCACTACCGGAGTGCAACCCGTTGTTTTTTTTTTGTTTTCTTTTTGTGTGTGTAATTTTGACATATTTTAAGGCTCGATTTAAACGGAATGGGCGAAAAAGGGCAAACGGATACATATTGCCATTGGCAATATGCACAGATGCGGTACTATCACTGAAAGAAAACGCTGGTTTGTCGCCTTTTTAATTTCGACAACAGTAAAAATGTAGAAGCTTATTGGGAAGGTTTTTAAATCGCTGAAAAAAGTTTCAAAACCACAAACCCAAGTTCAGAAAAATCACTTTCGAAAAGTATGAAAACTAGAAAACATTAATCAAGAAAAAAATGAATAGTTGAGAGTACCTAAGTACGTACGTAAATATGGTAAATATTTACCATACTTTTGTCCACGCTATATTCATACTTTACTAACGTAATATAATATGTACAAGTATATCTTACCTTTAAAGGACCAATTCTTGTATATATATCTATACATATATGTACTTAGTCTGGCCATAAATACAGTTACAATTAAAAATAAACAAAATATCTCTTTTGAATTTAGAATCTGCCATTTTTATACGATTGTTCATTGTGTTTTCTTATTTTGCGCCAGTATATTGTAAATTTTATGATATTACAATGGGGTGATAAAAAGCATTGCTGTGATTGCATTACATAAAATTAAGTTTTTATTTTGCTTTAATAAATATATGGAAATCACTTGTTGTGCTATAAAATTTGAATGTTCCCTTCGATTTCTCTGGAATACCATCATCAGACTTTGACTTGGTGACAGTTGGACCACCTCAGGAATGTAAGATTTCCAACAAAAAACCATTTATTGAAAGAATTTGCTCTCAACTCCTAACCTTCGTAGTACCTTCCATCATCAGCTCAGCAACATGATATGATAATAATTATACACAAATGCCTGTTTTGCTTTAGTAAAAATATTTCTCCGGGATCCCCTCATCAGACTTTGACTTGGTGACAGTTGGATCACCTCAGGAATGTAAGATTTGGAATAAAAAACCATTTATTGAAAAAAATTGCTTTCAACTCCTCACTGTTGCAGTACCTTCCATCATCAGCTCAGCAACATGAGATGATGATTACTATGCACAAATATCTCTTATGCTTCAGAAAGTATAAGAAAATCAATGTGTGTGCCTATAAAATTTGAGAGTTCCCCTCGATTTCCCTGGGATCCCATCATCAGATCCTGATTTGGTGACAATGGGACTACCTCGGGAGTATAAGCATACGAACAAAAAAAGAATTTTGAAAATCGGTCCACAAACGGCGGAGTAATCGGTGAACATATATATAAAAAAAAAAAACATACAGCCGAATACAGTACCTCCTCCTTTTGGAAGTCGGTAAAAATATCTAGGTATGGAGCCAAATACAATTTTTACAATCCTCTATACGCTTGGTATTAGTCAAATGTTGGTGTACCGGGTTATTGATGGGTACAATGAAACCTCCTCTGTTGTGACAGAAAATAATCTAGCCGTCCACTTAGTGTACGTACGAAAAAGCAGATCAAAGCAGTAAGGGAAAGAATATGAAGTAATCCTGTCCGAAAGCAAAAGATTTATCTCGGGAGGTGAAGATAGCACCTTAACCATATAGCCTAGGTACCTATATTAAAAGATGACTAAGGACTTGTAGCCTATAAGAGACGCACTGTTCATTTCTTAACTGATAATTAAAAAAAAATCAATACGGTGGTAAAATCAAAACAACTACCTACCTTAAGCGGTACGCAAAGTGAGGTCACAGAAAAAAAATGTTTACGGATGAAATTTTTTTTACAATTGAGCAATGTTTTATAAACAAAAAGCGATCAATTGTCTATTGACATAAGATTTATCTGAATGGGTCGTCATAAAATATAGGTACTTTTTCCATGACGACAATCGTAAAATCTTTTATTCGTTTCCAATAGCTCTAGTGGTATCATTTAAAGATTTCGTTTGTTATAGTAATGAAGATTTCTTTTGTTAAGATATCGCATTTAGGTAAATGGGTATGATGGCGGTAGCTGGTGGTAGAGTACTGTACTGTAGAGTAACGTCATATGGAATTGGTAAATTCTACCATTTGCTACTATCTTGAGCTTACTAAGGTTAACATCATGCTGTGCTACCTATTACTGCTACAATTTTTTGTACGATAAAGTACATTTATACTTATTTATACGTTTTAGTTTGTTTTAGAACAAAAGCGTGTTTTTGACGTGATAACGTCTTTAAAATCGTTTTAGTCGGGTGACATGTTCAGAAACTTGTGTCACACCAAAACCTAACGAGCGCGATCGCAGGTATAACGAGAGAGAGACGGACCGATCTCCCGTCTCATCTCGAGCGCTGCCAGTCATTCCGTGAAACTTGTCACGCGGAATCCTCACGAGCGGAGGCTGGCATAGCGTTCGAGTGAGTGGACCGATCTTCCGTCTCTCTCACTCTAGCGGCATACAAACGAATGGCGATTTTCTCGTGCGGACGTTATCACGTAAACATCTCGATCGTAAACCTACTTTACAAACAATTTGCCGTTTTTTTTATATTATTTATTTTATACAATAGCCTAGCCTTCCGCCAGCGGCTTCGGCCGCGTGGACCCGTTTAATGGGTCCCCGCAGGATAAAAAATAGCCTATGTGCTATTCCAGGCTTCATTGCTATATTAAAATCATAGGCGTTTAGCCAGTTGCTTCAACCGCGTTGACCCTATTGCCCGTTTTCACGTAGGAATTAAGCATTTTCATTTACATCACCCTCAGTAACATAGTAGTGATGTAGCTTTCTAATGGTGAAAGAATTTTTGAAATCGGAACAGTAGTTTTTGTGTTTATTCATTACAAAAACACAAAAATGCAAATCTTTCCTCTTTATACATATAATATTAGTATAGATGTTTATTTAAATAGAGCAAAGTTTAATGGTTGCTGCAGCTCATGGAGATCTGCACATAACCTTAAGCAAACATAAGTTTTGCGTGAGGTTGATGGCTGCCTCATGCAAATACATATTCTTAAACCTCAAGTCTTGCCGGCGTAATCTTTCTGCCAGTCAAAAAAGCTGCACGGCAGTACTTCCCTGGAACAAAATATAATATGTAATGAAATTCCTACGAACTATAATTGTTTAAATTAACTCATTAAATAACGTTTCACACTCCACAGTAGAGTAGATATTCCATGTGTCGTGGGTACCATGGACACCCACAAAGACAGAAACAGACCGAGAACAGAAATTTAAACTCGTCATTCAAATTTCTGCTTCGCCGGGAATCGAACCCAGGACCCTCCGATCGGCAGTCCGGCATGGTAACCATTAGGTACACCACACGGGTCGTCAAACATATCATAACGTCAAGCTTAAACGTATCGAAATACGTAAAAGATACGTGTCCAAAACGAAATTCGCCTGGATTACATCCAACTAAATTGCCCTACATTTCGGTATCTAACGATTTATTTCGCCTCTTTCCCTCGCGGGTCAAGACAAGACGAGGGCAGTAGACATTTCTTAGTATTGGGTCATCGAGATACTGGAATCTTATGCGCAAAAGTTTTTTTTTCGCTTTTTGGAGTCGATTTTTATTTTTTGTTTAAAATTTGCGGGTATACTATAAAAATCAAGTGGTCATCCATTTTATTCTTGAAGTAATTCTATTTAATTATACGCAAAATGTCGTAGCGTAACATAGCGCAGTAATGAAGATACTTTATAGGCTTGAACACATCTAACCAGTCGTTAGCATTTGGACAGCGTGGAGGAATACGCTCCAGAGCTTCTAAATAATGAGGAAAAAATCGTGCGAAAATAGTGATACATCAAACATTATGATTATAATAATCCAATTTATTAATGGCACCCATATTTCTTTTTACTCTATCCTTTTTTATGCATACCTTCGGCCGTCCGCAACTTCGTCCGCGCGGACTTTGGTTTTATTGCCCTTATAGCCCTCATAAATGGACTATTCAACACAAAAAGATTTTTAAATTCGGACCAGTAGTTCCTGAGATTAGTGCATGAGAGGCGACTAAAAAGGGTTCCGGTGAAAAGGGGAGCTCCAAACGTCCAGTCAGCGGCTCCGGAAAGGACGGCGGTGTGTGTGGTGTGTGTGACCGTCGCCCGCACTGAAAGAACTGGAGAGCACCATGGTTCCCTGGATTATGGGCCCGTTCTGGGCCCTTTGTTTGATACCGGTGCGTTCCCCTGGAGTTCTTCCCAAGCGCTGAGGCAGGCCATTGAGGAGTTTTATTGTAAGAAAAAACTCACATAACCCGATATCTCTCCCAAACTATTGGGTAACTTTTAAAGATTTCCACCCGATACAAAAAAGAGTCTCGCAACGGCTCGTATTTTTAACACGCTTTTATTAACTTGACCTGTATCTATGTATGTATATAATGGAATCTTTGAACATCATTTGCACTTACTTCTAGGAGTCTGATTAATTTGAAAATTTGCACAGGGGTCAAGGGTCGATGACAATACAATAATCTCATAACTTTATATTAAAGTCGTAACTAAGATCATCAGGATAAAAAAATATACGACGGGCGGCTGATAAATTCGTGGTCTAAGGTACTTAATGAAATAAATATAAAGTTTTATATTTTTAACACGTCTAAGCGTCTGATTAACTTGAAAATTTACACAGGGGTCAAGGACCGATGATAACGCAATAATATGAGAATAAAAATCCTACTAAAAAGTTAAAAATAAATAATGCTTAGTTAAAAAACTAAAAAACTCGCTTTTGTAAAAATACGAACTAAAAACTAAAAAAAAAAACGACGGGTTGCACTCCGGGAGTGCCGGCAGAAGTGAAAACTTGAATTTTTTGATATTTTTGATATTTTGGAATGGTTGGGAAATAATTTTGCACGAATTGCTTTAATTATCGGTATTATTTTTCATCTAATATTTTCAGTAGGTTTTCATCTAGTATTTTGATAAAGTAAGTACTCACTCATTTTCTTTCACTATTTCTTCGTCACTTTTTTCATTAATGGATGCACTTTGTTCAATATTTTAAATACTTGATATAAACGAATTTTAAGATAAAATTATACTTGACGCTGGCTTTATTATCTTATTTTTGGATTATTATCTTATTTTTAAATAAAAAAATCCAATAATAAAACACGGAATAATTGCAACTGCTGGGCACAGGTTTGTCACCATTATTGGGTAGGCCTGGAGCTTGCTTCACGACGCTGCTCCAATGCGGGTTGGTGGAGATGCGAGTTTGTGGCCAATCCGCTATCGGATGTTTTCAAAACGCCCATAAGTCCTCAGACAAGGTTTAACGATTGTTATCTACGATAACGCATGAAATTATTGCCAACTAGCTGTGCCCCGCGGTTTCACCCGCGTTAGAGAGGATCATTAGCATAAAGTGAAGTCCCTTCTGAAGTACCGTGGACCGGCTTTTTTGTAGGACTATATAAGATAAACATTAACATCATACATTACATAGGTGTACCTCTAGCGGTTTTGGCGGCGCATGCCAGAATAGCTCGCAGATGGTAGATTTTTTCCTACTTACTTGACACTTATCGTCATATTTTGGACAATTCACACAATATCTTTATAAATTGTAGCCTATATGTTATTCTGATGTATAAGCTATATTGTGGTAAAGTTTCATTCAAATCCATTCAGTAGTTTTTACGTGAAAGAGTAACAAACATCCATACATCCATACATCCATACTTACAAACTTTCGCCTTTATAATAGTAGTAGGATAGTGGTTACCCATTTCACACCCAACCGTACTCGTTTTGCTTAGCTGTGTAGATCGATTGCGTTCAACGCCAGCCGACGGGCCTTGTGCCCGTTGTGTTGCGTAGGTCACGGAATAAATGCTTATTAAAACTTACGAAGAGAAAATACCAACATGATTTTTACAGTCATATGAATTACTGGCGGCCGCCCGCGACTTCGTCCGCGTGGACTTTGGTATTAGTCATAGCAAGATGTTATATATACAGCCTGTATCCTTCCCCAATAAATGGACTATTCAACACAAAAATATTTTTTCAATTCGAACCAGTAGTTCCTGAGATTAGCGCGTTCAAACAAACAAACAAACAAACTCTTCAGCTTTATATTTTACTATAGATGATTATACGCAAACGGATAGTTAAGAAAAGAAAAGAAAATATATATGGAACTCAGAAAATACTATGCTTGCTCAATGTTGTGTGTAGACGTCCATGTAGTGACCACTTAACACCACTTGGCCTGCATGCTCGTCTGTTACTCCATTCAAATAAAAAATACCTAGATATCTAAATAGAGTCAGCAGTCCACAGTCCACGAGATCCCCGCCGGCCTTGGGCCGCGTTTCCGAGAATTTCTCCAACGCTGACATTGCTCGTAACATTGTTTGGCAATCAGCCCGCGAAAATACTATAGTTGTAACCTTTCGGCATTACAGCACTCTTGAGAAGAGCAGCTACAGAGCTCTTGAGTCGAAGCTATTTCTTGTTTTTCCGGTTGAAGTCTTATTGAAAAATTTAATATATTTTAAACCGACTTCAACAAAAAGGAGGAGGTGCCCATTTCAAAATTTCTAAAGATAAGTAAGAAAGTATGCGAAAAAAGGGTTATTTTTAATTTATTCAAGTATGTTTTTATTTTTTTTATTAAGGAAATCTTGACGATTTACTAAAACACACGTATTTGATGAAATTTTGTGTATGAATTTGGTCTCTTCAATACACAAATGTAGACACAAAGAACTAATTTACACCTACTCGTAAATAACTTAAATTTCGATATGATGAATTAAGTCTTATCGTATTAATCATCGTATATCCTAAATCTATGGTATTAAATTAACTGCCTATACAAATACCGCTATGGGACCTATAAATAACTCATGTAATTTCATCACGTCACTTTAGTGCAGTGACGTCATACGTGATCGCTATCCTAATATGTGCTGTTCGGAAACTTTAATTAAATAAACTAAGGCACTTGTAACACCGCCGACGATGAACGGAAAGCAAGTAGAGTTAGAAAGGAAAACGAGGTGTTGAGCAGTGGATAACGAGTGTGTAATTCCGATAGATTTTGCCGCTGGGCTTTAAACGAGTTTGCTAGTGTGACATGCGATTACTCACTTTATTTCAAATGAGTACCTTCTGTAGTAAAATTATCACAAGTTCAACTCTTGGCGTAAGTTCTTACCGCCAAGCGAGCATCGCTGAGCGAAGATTACGAGTATATTATCTTTTATAGCTCTTGTCGTTTAGCGACAAACTAGTGGAGCGAGTCTTCGCCGGCAGTGTAAACAGTCAGCGATCAACGGCATTATGCATTCATTTTGCTTACATGAAATGTATATCTATTGTACCTTTCTTAAGCGAGAAATTAGCCAAAGTAGTTTTGTCGTCGGCGAAAGGACTACTACCTAATATGTCTATCGACAAATGTTGATTTTCGGGCAAATCAATGAAAAAGCATAAAAGTTTCAGTTTATCATATCAGCTATATTTCATAAGGAAAGGATGGAAAGTGTGACATAATTTGGCAAAGCGCCAACTCGTGGTTGTAAATTAACACATCTGACGTCATATCTACATACCTACCGATCCATTAGATACTGCCATTTGTTTAGTCTAGCAGCGTAAAATGTCATTATAAAGAGGAAAGTTTTGTATTTTTGTATGTTTGTAATGAATAAACTCAAAAACTACTGTTCCAATTTCGAAAATTCTTTCACCATTAGAAAGCTACATTCACTCTGACTAACATAGGTTACTTTTTACCGCGGGAAAATCCTTCATTCCTACGTGAAAACGGGTAATAGGGTCAACGCGGTTGAAGCAACTGGCTAAACGCCTATGATTTTAATATAGCAATGAAGCTTGGAATAGCACATGGGCTATTTTTTATCCTACGGGGACCCATTAAACGGGTCCATGCGGGCGAAGCTGCTGGCGGAAGGCTAGTGAGTAATAAAATTATTTTCCTAATATTTTGGGAAATATGAGTCAGTATACAAACTGTAAAACTGAATTATTTAATTTTTACAAACTTTTTTTACAATTTGTTTGATAGTGAACCCTTTGGATAAGTACCTAACGTTAAAACCAAACGGAAACATTCTTTCATTCTGAAATATGAAGCCTTAATTTGGCTTTGCCGTGTTCGAAGTAGCTTGAAAGTTGGAAGAAATGAAAGTAATTCTGATTGTACATCACAATTTTATGGTAACATTAACCTTGGCTCTTTATTTATTACGAAAACGATTTTGCATGCTAATAGATACTTTCGTTTCAGCGATCATTTGAAAGTTGTTCGGAATTTATAAATCGCAAATACATACAAGATAATGTCGTAGTTATGAAACAAAAGACAAAATAACTTTTATAACGACTTGTGTAGCGCAATGGTTACCATGCCGGACTGCCGATCGGAGGGTCCCGGGTTCAATTCCCGGCGAGGCAGAAATTGAAATGATGAGTTTTAATTGTACCTTGTCTGGGTGTTTATGTTTCTGTCTTTGTGTGTGTCCATGGTACCCACGACACAGGGAATCCTAGTGTGGGGCTATGAGTGTGTAGCGTTATTTATTACTAGCCTTCCGCCAGCGGCTTCGCCCGCGGGGACCCGTTTTATAGTTTCCCGTAGTATAAAAACCATCCTATTTCCTTTCCCAAGGTCCACTCTATCTGTGTTCCTTTAATTAAAATTGGTTCAGTAGTTTAATCGGGAAAGCGTAGCTGACAGACAGACAGAGATACTTTCGAATTTATAATATTAGTAGGGATAGTAGGGATCATTATTATTATAAGCTTAAGTTGTCCTTGTATGTTGATTCTACGAAGACAGTTATTTCAACTGTAAGTATATTTTTACCCGATGATAGTGATAATTGTATTATTCTTAGAAAACATAATATTATTATTAGAATTACTGTTTTATTACAAACAACTGAACGGATGTGGAGCAATCACAAAATAAGCATAACGTATCGTACACATACCTAACAAGAGTTCATAAGATAGTCACACGCATTAAATAACAGCACGTACATAAATATATAAATTTCAGTGAATCATTAAGCAAGTAATAACACAGTTAGAGCAATAATTTCTCTTAGGGCCTCGTTTACCATCTCCAAGTAAAGTATTGATTAGTTACGTCCCAAGTAAAGTTAATTGGCAAGTAAAAGCTATGAGTCAGTTTATCATATGATTAGTGCTACTCGAACATCGTGAAATTGAAATTGAAGTTACGGGTTACTTAAACCGTCAATTAGCGTATTTGTTACTTTACTTGAAGGTGGTGAAAGAGGCCCTAAGAGTAACAAATGAGCGTCCAATCACGGTTTTCCCGCGATTTTCTGATACCCAGTAGTTTTATTTGGGCAGGTACAGATTGACGCATAAATATTGTTTTATGGATCGGATCGGCTAAAATAAATTGGCTTTCTTCAGAGACCCTTTGGCTTAGTATTACTCAACACCGTCATTTACTGATGTACTTAGCTCCCAATAAAAAATAGTGTTTCATACTACTCGTCAAAAGATGTTGTAGGAAGACATTTTTCAGATTATGTTTCAGTTGATTTTTGTTAAAAATACGGAGAAAACGATATTTTCTAAAACTGGAACCTAGCTAGAACTTAGAGGGCGTTGTTAAGTAACTAAGTAAGGATGACCGAGCGTTGCTCGGATAAAAACAATTGATTTTATTGGTTTAATTTCAAATAAAACACTCATTGGCTTAGTGTTACTTAAGAGAAATAGCTTTCAATTAAAAAAAATAAAGTGTCACAAAAAATAAATAATCGCAATATGTTTGATTGAAGTTTGAAGTTTAGAACCCTCTAGCTATGTAGCTCCGCAGTCAGCCTACGAAACCATTCGGCCAAGGAAGCTCGACGAAATTCTTATAGAGCTCTTTCAAATCGACATTTAATTGTCATTTGTTTGAACGGTGGATTGGCAGATGATGTTTGAAAGCGTTCAACGCCACAATCTTAATATATATATATATATATATATATATATATAAAGTAAAGGGTTTTCTTTGTACGTAAAGACACGGTTTTCTCTATTATCACTAACTCCAATCAACTTCCCGTTGGGGTGGTAAATACCCCTTAGTACGTAGATGATAGTAAGGGAGTTTGATCGCGGTGGGTGGAGTGGGGAGCTGATGATGGAAGGTAATGCGACGGCTAGGAGTTGAGAGCAAATTCTTTCAATAAATGGGGTTTTGTTCGAAATCTTACATTCCTGAGATGGTCCAGCTGTCACCAAGTCAAAGTCTGATGATGGGATCCCAGAGAAATCGAAGGGAACATACAAATTTTATAGCACAATAATTGATTTTCATATTTTTACTAAAGCAAAACAGCCATTTGTGTATAAATATCATCATATCATGTTGCTGAGCTGATGATTGAAGGTACAACTCCTCAACGGTTAGGAGCTGAGAGCAAATTCTTTCATTAATTTATACGTTCAGGTGGTCTGACAGTAGTATTCTTTCAGGCTATAAGATGGCTATTAGAAAACATGATTATAAAAGGTAAATCTCTTTAAAGTTTAGATTAAACATGCAACGTATTTTAACCCGAGCAACGCCGGGTTTCGCAGCTAGTATTATATATAGCACGGAACAATATTTAGTTATTGTTCCGTGATATATAGTCTCCAATAGATGACAGGAAGAGTCATAATAATAATTATCTGTATTAGTCTATCAGTATTATTATCGCTTAAAATATGGATAAAACGTCAATTTCAAAAAATTAAACGTAGCTGAATCCATTTATCACCCCCGAAACCTTCTGGTTACTAAATTTTATTAAAATCGTTGGAGCTGTTTTCGAGATTCAACTTATATATATATATATATATATATATATATATATATATATATATATATATATATATATATATATATATATATATATATATATATATAAGTATATACAAGAATTGCTCGTTTAAAGGTATTTGATTCCTCAAACTACTCATAAGAAAGACCAAGAAAAGGTAAATTTCACTAGAAGGTACTGCCAGTAATGTCATGTATGTATGTTTGAATTCAACTGAAACCGATTAAAGTACCCAATGATACTCAAAGTTCTTATTCGTTCAAGTCAAGTAATGAATTTTCCTTTATTCCAGGTGGACTTATACAGGGAGATCACATTCCGAAACTCTGGCCGAACGTACCGGGGCGTCCCGGTTATGGCCAGCAACATGGACACCGTGGGCACCTTTGAAATGGCGATGGAGTTATCTAAAGTAAGTTTATCTACCTATATATCTATATATACTTATATTTTCTAACTATACTCCATACATGGTGTAGCAGGAGGGCAGTCAGGTCACGTGGTGTTAGTCACTGTAGCTTCGGGATTAAGACTAGAGCTACGGTATCCCCTGTTTGATCGTAAGAGGGGTGCTCGAAGCACTACTAGAAGGGAGTTGCGGGTGGTGAGAGTGAGAGCTCCATCCAGCCGTCCAGCCAGCAGCCCCAGAAAGGACGGAGGTGTGTGTGTGGCCGCACGCCGCCGTGAGCATCGGAAGGTGCAGGAGAGAACATCTGCTCTCCCGAATATAGATATAAAGGAAAATTCGTTACTGGGCGCCGTACGTGAAGGACACCGGTGCGTTACACTGGAATCCTCCCCAAGCGCAGAGGCCGGCCACCGAAGGAGTTTTAGTGCGGTACAAATCCCACATAACCTCGTATCCTCTCCCAAGGTGCCGGGTACCTTTTGAAGGTTTCCCCCCGATACAAAAAAGCCTTGTGGTTAAGTGATCACTGCAACCCAATTTTTTTATAGTAGGGAATGCAATTACGCACCGTCTCGACCTCTGTCGGGGGGACAGAGGGAGGTGTGTAGGATTCCCCCCTGCCGTTACGAGGCAGGGGTATACCCACTAAATCCTACTGCGCTCCTCCATCGCCATCGTGACGATGTCGTGGGAAATTGGCAGAGCCTTTGCTTCCACAACATCGTCGGCGACTGCCTGCCTAACGTGGCAGGCCCTACACGCTCTCCCCTTGTGGAGAGGATACAGGAATGACCAGGAGTGCCGGGTCATTCCTGTCCATCGGTGATAGCCTGTGCAATGCAGGTGGAGGCACCCCCGTACCTCCAGCCTGCAGGCCACCACCCGGGGGAGGGAGAGAACGGTCGTATTGCCGTCTTCTCCTTCCCCTTCTTCGTTTGCGGAGCGGGGGTTGGGACGGATCGTCCTCTCTCTCCCGCTCCGCCGCCTCCTTATGCGAGATGACTTCCTCGCAGAAGGAGGCAACAGCTTTCCAGCCTCTTTCGCTTCCGATCATGGCCCTAAATATGCTCGGCAGCGAAAGGTCCCGGCCACCATAGACATCTATACACAACCTGAGCTAAGTTTTTGCTACTGAGAGCCGTATAAGTAACTAGTATGAATTGTGGTAGAGTTGCGAGGTGCATGTTAGTGGCAAACCTGCGAAAAGGTTTAACGACCTACGAGTATCTAACTATCGATAGATATCACGAATAAAGCACGAAAACGCGCATGTTTTTTGATGTGAAACATCTATAGGCACGGGTAAACCGAATTGTTGGTGCGGCGACGTGGCGACGTGGCGACACTTGCCATTGCGATGGATCGCCACACTCAGTTGAAGCAAATTGAAAATAATATTGATTTTTTGTATTCATTGAAAATAAATGTTTATTAAATAAATAGTCGTCATCCGCACCAGATGTGATAGAATGGCCACCCATTCTCCTTTTGACCGCACTCGACATTGCTTAACTTTATTGACACCCATCCTTGTTATGAACGCACCAGATGTGGCTTAATAGCTACCCATCCTACTTTTGATTCACTCACGTTGCTTAGCTTTGTTGACACCCATCCTTCGTTTGACCGCACTAGATGTAGCTGAGTGGCTATCTATCCTTCTTTTGACGACACTCGACATTGCTTACCTTTATTGACACTCATCCTTGTTATGACCGCACCAGATGTATCTGAATAGTCACCCATCCTACTTTTGACCACACTCGACATTGTTTATCTTTAGTGACACCCATCCTTTTCATTGTGCTGTGGTTAGTTCCTGTCGTAATATTGTCTGTTATTCATATTACTTGTACGAACACGATGTTTCACTTTTTTTTTATTTGAATGATGCAGCAGCATGCAGCGAGTATGCAGGCTACATGGTGTTAAGTGTTCGCTGCAGCCCATGGGATGTCCACAAAACCTCAAGCAAGTCTCAACCCTTCCCGTTGTATGCAGTTGCGCTGTTACTCTGAAAGCTGCTGTGTAAGAAATTTGCTATTAGCGGTCACCAATCTCAACGCTGGCTTTCTTTATCTTCGCTCTAGCGTTATGAGTTCAAGCTTATACGTTAGCCGTAGGAGCTTGAGGTTACGCACTCTCAAACAATGTTCATGTACGCGGTGTACGCCTCACAACATAGCCAACTAACCAACAACATAGACTTCGTAACATAAAACATCTATGTATGTTCTTAAATAATACTAGTAATCTAAACTTCCTGTTCCTGTCCACTTCTCAAAATTCTACATAGTAGCTTTTTTATTGTTTGTGTGAGTCAGTGTGACTTAGCATATCAGCATTTTGCAGAAGTAATTAATGCAATGTGTTGGTGATAGATAACATTACATAGATAACATACGTTATTTTAAACCGAAACTGCTCTTAGATGACGATCGGGGATATAAGCTTTAGAACAAAAAATAAATTTTGAAAATCGAACACACAAACGGCGGAGTAATCGGTGAACATATATAAAAAAATACATACAGCCAAACTCCTTTTGGAAGTCGTTAATTATCACTATTAAATAAGCACGATACGAAGGCAATTACGGGAAAGCTTACTCTGTTAACAAAATAGTACCTGGACGCCCGAGCGTTGCTCGGATAAAAACAATTTATTTACTTGGTTTATTTTTAAGCAAAACATTCATTGACTTAGTGTTACTTAACAAATCCTTTTGAAATACCTAGCTCCTAATTTAAAAAAAAATGTCACAAAAAATAAAAAACGCAACTTGCCTACTTGAGATTTGAACCCGAGTATCTAGCTCCGTAGTCGGCTTTCGTAACCATTCGACCAAGAAAGCTTTAATTCCATCGACGAAATTTCTACGCCACAATATTATTAATATTTTCCAATAGATGTCAGTAAGAGTAATTTTATATTTAACTGCATAAACATTAAAAAAAAACGATAATTTCTATCAATAAAAATTTGTGGATCGATTTATCATCCCCGCAACCAGTGTACTAAATTTCATCAAAATCTTTGGAGCCGTTTCCGACATTAAAAAATATATTTAGATATATACAAGAATTGCTCGTTTAAAGGTATTAGATAGATTCGTCATTAACCATTTATAGGTGATTCAACTTCCACCGTTCGACCAGGAAATACCACAGCTGCACCCACTTCTGCCATGAATAAGTTCTATTGTTTTTCACGAAAGTTGCAGTTGCAAGCCAGGCTTATGTGAGGCGCCCATTAGTCTTCGGAGTAGCAGCGCAACCACAGGCAAGACTGGTTTGCTTGGAGTAGTGAGTAGATGTCCATAGGCTGCAGCAACCACTTAACTCCACGTGGTCTGCATGGTCATCTGCTACTCCATTCAAATTTAAACAAAAACAAAAAACATGCATCCCTTTCACTGATTTATTTATGTTTTATTTCAGCATGGACTGTTCACCTGCATTCACAAGTATTACACATTGGATGAGTGGAAAAAATTTGCTGCCGAACATCCAGAATGCTTGGAACAAATGGGTGAGTATGCAAAAATATGTTTAGGATATTATTATCTCCTAGTTTTAAAGCAACTAGCTTTAGAGCAATGTAAAATTTACTCAGCACGGTAATCATAGGTTCTAACTGTTTTTGGACGGTTTGAAAACATCTGATGACCGGTTGGCCTTCAGCTCTAGGCCTTCTGGGTGAGAGGAAGACAACCGTGCACACAGCGCGACGACTTGGTGGGGGGAGGTGTGTCGCTTCTTTACGTTAGTAAAATTTGGTATTTTGTGGCTATGGCTTCACCCCAGCATAAGGGAAATATTTTTTTCAAAAATCTGGAAAAATGTATGTGTTGTCTTTTAGAGTTGTTGCTATTCTTTCCAGCTGCAAGTTCAGGCACAGCGGAAGCAGACTTCGACCGGCTATCAGAGATCCTGAACACGATACAAGATCTCCATTTCATATGCCTGGACGTCGCCAACGGGTACTCACAGCATTTCGTTGAATACGTCCGAAGGGTGCGGGCTGCCTTTCCGAAACACACTATTATTGTAAGTTTGCTTTTTTAACACGCTTGACCTGTGTAAAATACGCACTGGTTCCGAAGTCTTAAGACAAATATTGCAAATAAAACACACCAACTTTAGTAGAATTAAAAACGTATATGAAAATTTTATTCGTTACTAAGGAAACAAAATCAACAACCTTTTCTTTATAAAAACATACATTTACAAAAAAGGTTTTATGTCGCCTACAACCTGTATGTATGTGTGTATGTATGTATGTATGTATGTATGTATGTATGTATGTATGTATGTATGTATTCTTCTTCTAAGCGTCCGGTTAACTTGAAATTTTGCACAGGGGTTGAGGGTTAAAATCCAAATTAAATTAAAATAATTAAAATAATTAATATTAAATAATGTAGTTTAAAATAATAAGAAGAAAATGTATTTTACTGTAAAAAAACGTGGGGTGCTTTTTGAGATACTACTGACACCATGCACCCCACGCTTTTTTTACAGAAAAATACATTTTCTTCTTATTTATTACTTTTTAATTCGCGTTTTCACAAAAGCGTGTTTTTTTAGTTTTTTAAACTACATTATTTTTTAGATTTATCACAAATTAATTACCATTTTAAACAGGTTGGATTGTGAAAGCTTGTATAAATATAGAGCAATACTTCTAGAGGACGTGAAAAAATCTGACATGAGCTAGAATGCCCTGAACTTTTGTATAGATTATAGAAGCACATTTAGTACATGTGAATAAAGATAACCATTACATACCCGTAATTGTAACTATTCATACAAATCTTAACGGATGTTAATATGACCTATGTTATGATTACAGGCTGGCAATGTTGTAACTGGTGAAATGGTAGAAGAACTCATTCTTTCAGGCGCAGACATCATAAAGGTAAGGAAATAAAATTTTAATGGTTTTTTTAAGAGGCCTATTTTATTTTATACCTTTAATTTTTTTGTATGAGTGAATGTAACGGAATCTTTAAATTTAATTAACATTACCTTCAAGATGTCCAAATCGTTTGAAATTTACCAAGCATATTGACAATGATAGAATAATTACAAAAATCTGTTTTTAGGGTTCCGTAGCCAAATGGCAAAAAACAGAACCCTTATGGATTCGTGATGTCTGTCTTTCTGTCCGTCCGTATGTCACAGCCACTTTTTTCCGAAACTATAAGAACTATACATAGTAGATGTATTCTGTAAACCACAATAAGATTTCCACACAAAAATAGAAAAAAAGCAATAAATTTTGAGGGTTATAGAGAGGGAGAGAGTATGGGGATACTTAACTGAAACTCAAAATTTTTTTTTCATCAAACCCATACGTGTGGGGTGTCTATGGATAGGTCTTTCAAAATGATATTGAAGTTTCTAATATCATTTTTTTCTAAACTGAATAGTTTGCGCGAGAGACACTTCCAAAGTGGTAAAATGTTTGTCCCTCCCTGTAACTTCTAAAATAAGAGAATGATAAAACTAAAAAAATATATGATGTACATTACGATGCAAACTTCCACCGAAAATTGGTTTGAATGAGATCTAATAAGTAGTTTTTTTTAATACGTCATAAATCGTAAACCACAATTTACCATTCATTCAATCTTAATGCAATGATTTGTATGAATAATCAAAGGTGATGATGTATTTCTGTTGCCGCTGTTGTTATACAAATACTAAAAATAGAATAAAATAAATATTTAAGGGGGGTCCCATACAATAAACGTCATTTTTTATAGATAATGGTACGGAACCCTTCGTGCGTGAGTCCGATTCGCACTTGGCCGGTTATTTATTCTTAAAAAGTATGAGATGTTTGATTTGATACTACTAATGATATACATATCTATAGCGAGATTCAATCAAACACTACACGATTTTTAACGATAAACAAAACATTTTTATTTTAAAATTATTTTTCTTCAACTTGGTTTTAATTTTTTTCAATGTAGGCAAATTATTTCTTTGACATCACAGGTGGGAATAGGGCCGGGCTCGGTGTGTACCACCCGAATAAAAACTGGCGTCGGGTACCCGCAACTGTCAGCGGTCATAGAATGTGCTGATGCAGCTCACGGGCTAAAGGGACACATTATATCAGTAAGTAATCTATCTTCTTATCTTCTTCTATCTATATATATATAAGAGATTTCCACCCATATATTGACTCATCACGATATCTCTGGAACTATAAGACCTACCGACTTCAAATTTGGTAGGAATATTCCTTTCGCCGAGTAGAGGTCAGCTAAGAACGGATTTTACGAAATTCCACCCGGAAGGGGGGGTATTTCCACCCATATATTGACTCATCACGATATCTCTGGAACTATAAGACCTACCGACTTCAAATTTGGTAGGAATATTCCTTTCGCCGAGTAGAGGTCAGCTAAGAACGGATTTTACGAAATTCCACCCGGAAGGGGGGGTATTTCCACCCATATATTGACTCATCACGATATCTCTGGAACTATAAGACCTACCGACTTCAAATTTGGTAGGAATATTCCTTTCGCCGAGTAGAGGTCAGCTAAGAACGGATTTTACGAAATTCCACCCGGAAGGGGGGGTTGCGGGGGTGTTAAGTAATGTTTGTATATATGACATCGCAAAACTCAGAAACTATTCGACCGATTATTATGAAAATTGGTATGTACATGTATTTTTTCACGGAGAAGGTTTATATGCTATCCATTATTATTATTATTTAATATTTAAACGCGATACGGAGTTCGCGGGGTCAGCTAGTCATTGATAAAACTGTAGGATTAGAAATAAAACGGATAGAGATTTTTGCGTTTAAATTACTAGCAGAATGGCAAATAATAATGGCTGGCAGTGGCTTAGACGACTCCTTTATTATATAGTCTATGGCTTGGCTTGGCTGAAGGGAGACGTCAATATGGCACGACTCTTATTGTTTAGCTAGCTGACACATTCGGTAGTAGTAGGTACTTGGTAGGTGGTAGAACTATTGTGGTTCGCCCGGGGAAGTACCACCGCTGCACCCACTTCTGCCGTGAACAAATTCTATTGTGTTTCGGTGGAAAGGTGCAGTTGCGGGCCACACTTACGTAAGGCGACCACCAGCCTCCGAAGTAGCAGTGCAACTGCATGCGACCTCAGACAAGACTTACCTATGCTTGCTTGATGTTGTATGTAGATGTCCATGGGCTGCAGCGACCATTTTACACGTGGCCTGCAGGCTCGTCTGCTACTCTATTCAAATAAAAAAAAAATAAGAAAAATCGGAACACTAAATTAATAATGTATACAGATTTAGGGATTAACAACCGATGGGATAGGAAGGTCCTCGAATGGCGACGATGTCTCGGCCAAATGAGCACAGGCCGCCCTCCAAACAGGTGGAATTTCAACCTGAAGAAGATAACGGGAAGCCACTGGATTCAGACGGCGTAGGACCGGAGTGGCGATTATTAGGGGAGGTCTATGTCCAGCAATGGACATCTAATTCATGCTCGATTATGGAAATCATCGTTATCAAATATCAAAAACAAATTTCCTTCACCATGGTGTCCATGGAAAAGCTATAAATACGCACATAACTTTTTTGACGTGACAACGTCTTATAATTCGATGGAGCCGGCTGCACGCACGAAAAAACATGACTCATGCGGCGTTACCTCGCTCTGAGGCGTTTCATTTAAGGCTTGAAGTGCAAGCGAGAGCGTGGAACGAGCGACAAAGAGGCATAATCGGCCTCCGCGTTCGGCAGCGTTCGACATCTGTCTCTCTCTTACTTGAGTGAGCGATGCGTCCGCGTGGACAGCTGCTATATAATAATACATGTACATGTTTTCGTCAAGTATGCAACCATTCCATCAGTATTTTCTTATGACGTTGTCACGTTCAACTATCGTTAGTAAACCGACTTTACAGACAACCGATTTTTTTTAAATGTGCGCCGGGGTTTTATCTCGATATCTCCGAGATATGGAGACCGCCGTATTTTCCGCTCGGTCATCGCTGCTTATCGATAAACTATAATAGTTACACTGTAACTATATCTAATATATAAAATTCTCGTGTCACAGTTTTCATTGCCATACTCCTCCGAAACGGCTTGACCGATTCTCATGAAATTTTGTGAGCATATTGAGTAGGTCTGAGAATCGGCCAACATCTATTTTTCATCCCCCTAAGTAATAAGGGTGGCCCACCCCAAACATTTGAACGCGGTACGGAGTTCGCGGGGTCAGCTAGTTATGATCTAAAATTGTTGTCTAATAGTTCGACTATTTTCGATGAATTAATGACACAATATGGTTCAAATCTAGAAGATTAAGGGGAGAAAAGGTATTGAGAATCATTGCTAAATGCTTTTATTTGTTCTTATTATATTAAGCTGTAAAGCAAATGTTTGAATGTATATATTCTTATCTCTTTCTGCCTCATTAACATGATCAGCTATCACGTGTGTCCATTATCAACCCATAGCCATTCTGTTATCTTAAAGAGTGCTGCAAAAGTAGTCTTTTTCCGCCGCCTTTTTTTCTCTGAGCGCAACATCTAGCCCAAACATGCATTTAAAGGCGATGACCGGGAAAAAATGATTTTTTTTCAATTATGGCATCTCAATCTATGCGCATATTGCCAGCATCAATTATAATATACCTGGACGATCGAGCGTTGCTCGGATAAAAGCAATTTATTTTCTTGGGTTAGTTTCAAACGAAACACTGATTTGCTTAGTGTTACTTAACAACGCCATCTGAAATAGCTCCTAATAAAAATAGTGAGGTATTTTCATAAAAATAAAAAATACACAATATGGTTTTGATTGAAGTTTGAACCCGGGTCTCTAGTTCCGCAGTCAACTCACGCAACCATTCGACCACGAAAGCTTTAACTCAATGGACGAAATTTTCATAGAGCTCTTTCAAACTGACATTGTCATTTCTTTGAACATCGGATTGGCGTATGGTAATAGGGGAGCCCAAGAGGGGATTTACGGATTTACTCGAGCGCGTCAGATTAAGATATGGGGTACACCTTGCATCCTGTTCAGTGTTGCCACGATTAAAAAAGACCTTCTATGGAGGTACAGTTTTTTTTCTTACTTCCTGATGTCAAAATGGTCAGATTAGAAAACCCCGTTACCGTTGAGCCATGAATTTTAAATAACAAAAATTCGAACTCTTCAAGAGTTTGCCAAAATGCCGTTTTTTTATTTCGCTGTTTTGTATACATTCATACTAAAATCTTCAGATTACTGAAATATGACTTACCATGCATTTAAGTTACTGAAATATGACTTAGCATGCATTTAATTTATTCTACTATTTTACCTGGACCTTTCGTATAAAATTTTTGCAAACCTATAGGCGCTCTCTCCACCGGTTAAACGCAAAACGTCATGAAGTATAATAATATTAAATAATATAATATTTTAATCTTACTACCACCCAACCTATAAAAAGCACAAGGTCCTGATGACGCTTGAGGAAATCCACAATGAGCCTTGTGGGCTCCCCAGTTTGACAGCGTTTACGCCACAATATTATTAATACTCTCCAATAGATGTCAGGAAGAGTCGTATTTTTCAGTTTATATTTAAATTGATTTTCATTGAAAATATTTTTATACAGCTAAAAATTTCCATCAATAAAAATTTTGTGGATCGATTTATCATCCCCGAAACCAGGGTACTAAATTTCACCAAAATCTTTGGAGCCGTTTCCGAGATTCAAAAAATATATTTAGATACATACAAGAATTGCTCGTTTAAAGGTATTAGATTAGATTTGCATCACTCAGTAGTCATAGAAAAAATCTGTAAGTCGTCAGATGTTCAAGTAAACCGATGGCTACTTTACCAGAACTTGTCCAATGTAATTTTGGAGGCAAGTTGAAAAAACATATTTTCTCATTACAAACACATTTTCTTAATTAACCTATATCGAACAAAATGTCATCAACTTTATCCGATACAACTCAAAAATATACTAAGAAAATGAAAATAACAAACAAACGCCAAAACTCGGTGTTATTATTCATGGCAACAATCCTTATCTCTTTCTACATCCAGGACGGCGGCTGCACATGTCCCGGCGATGTGGCCAAGGCGTTCGGCGCCGGCGCGGACTTCGTGATGGCGGGCGGCATGTTCGCCGGCCACGACCAGTGCGGCGGCGAAGTCGTCACCAAGCCCGACGGCAAGCAGGTCAAGCTCTTCTACGGGATGTCGTCCTCCACCGCCATGCTAAAGCATTCCGGGGGCGTTGCGGATTATAGGTCTTCTGAAGGTCAGTTAAGTATACTGTGAGGGTTGATTAGAAGTTGAAATTTTAGAGATAAATGTTTCCATTTTGAAAAGGTTTTCCGAGTTGTATCTACTACTATCTGCTACTACGCTATAAGATGTGAATAAGAAGAAATAAGAGAAATCTAAGGAGATTATAGCTTTGGAAGTGTTAAATCTTGAAATTTCGCGGCTACACGCGCTTAAAAAAACAAAAGACGCGCGAACGCGCCGAAAAATACGTTGGTTTCAAACCGGAGATTCTATATTTTTTTGGATCGTGAAGCTACTTCGATATTTTTTCCACAATACATAAATTAATATTATTACTTTTATTGTGGAATAATAAAATTACCATTTACGTTTACCTCGAAAACGTAAATGGTTATCTTACTTAATAAAAGGTATTTCTATCTTGGTTCACTTATATTCCTACAGAAATTAAGCTGTATATTTTCGTCTTTTCCCTGCAGGTAAAACAGTGGAGGTAGCATACCGAGGTGACGTGGGGGCTACAGTGAAAGACATTTTAGGCGGTCTCCGATCAGCCTGCACGTACGTAGGTGCGTCGAGACTGCGTGAGTTGCCGCGACGCGCCACCTTTATCCGGTGCTGCCGACAGGTCAACGACACCTTCTCCTAAACGTGCGCGCCTGGTACTTCAGCTTAGTTTGGCTCATCTGGTGCTGCCGAGAGGTCAACGACACCTTCTTCTAAATATGCGCGTACTTCTGCTTATATTCCGTTTGACTGGCATAGTCCGATGCACTTCTTTGGCCTTAGTAGTGTTGCACAAAAATCAATTATCGTTACATCGAATTTTAGGGGTCGATCAAGTATTACGGAAGCAATTTTTTTCAAATTTTGATCCCCTCAATAGATTTCTACAGCTATCGCATCTGACAAACAAAATATTTTTTATTTTGACCAAATTAATTATAAAATACTATAAAATATTGAAAACACAGTGAAAAGTTATTTTATAAGATTTCTTTTGTATTTAAAGTGTTGTGATAAAATTTAACCTTAAGTCTTACGGAGCGGCACGACATTAAATGGCACCAATCAATATGCTTCAATTTGGGCGCGCGAACTTGGTTTCTACAATGTAATTGTAATTATTCTAAGATAAATAGCTAACTTAATCACTAGAAAGATCCTTTGCCCAATGTCATCAAAAATAAGCAAAACAAAGAGATGCAAAGTTCTTATCTCCAGTTTTAAAAGTAAATCCCTTAAAAACATCTTAAATAAGGCAGATTAATAAGTTAAATCTAAATCGTTGACCACAATGAATTCAAGATTTTGTTTGTCAGATGTGACAGCTGTAGGAATCTACATATTTAGTGCTTCAATTTTGACAGCGCGCTTGTATGAAGACACTCATTCTATAAGTATGTATTTATTCTAAGCCAATAAAGTAATTGTAGCCTGCAATCAGTAGAGCTACTGACAGTCGATTTAATGTATGTATTTTTGTGTAATACTACCTGAAGGCACCATCCATAGTTGCTGTCTTTTTCCTGCGAGCATATTGCACTACGCGAGAAAATATAATAATATTATAGTGCTGTGGAGTGCCTCTATTAAGGCCTTATATAATATTCTTCTTGAAATTGATAAAATAATATCATGCTTTTAATAGAAAAACATTTTTGGTGATGTATGAGTGATTTTTCTTTTAGAGCACTTTTGAGTTATAATCAGTATTTTTTTAATGTGAATATTTTTACACTTACATTTTGTAGGTTACAATTTATGTCTTACATTGTAATTTCAAAATTATTCAGAACAAAATATTGCTTTTAAGATTATTTGCACAAATAGGGCGATAAAAATGTAATGCACAAAAATTCAGTATTTATTTATAAACTGTATTAAATTAAGTTTTTGATTTGTTGAATCTTTTTACTTTTACTCTGTATTTTAATTATTTTAGGTTTTTAAAAATATTTTTTGTATTGTTATGCAAATAAAAAAAGTTATAGCTGGACGTTAAAAATGCTGGTGCTAAAATAGGTTCAATGTGATTTTATTTAGTCATAGTAGGACTAAATAAAAGTAACGTTACTTTAAAAAAAATACACTGTACTTAGGTTTTTAATTTTAAGCACAAATTTTATTTTTAATACTTATTTTACTAATCTTCAATTGTCCAATTTTTAATCAGAGAATTATTTTAATCATGCTGTCAAAATATTATAGTGTAGCTAGAGACTGTTTTGTCACAGGCAGGACTACAGAGATATGACTTTTTTATTTTCAATGTATTTCTATGAAAATTTCTGATTATTCTACCTACAGATCGCCTGCTGATTTCAATAGTGACATAAGTCGAAATTGCCGCAGCAACTCTATAGTTCACAATAATGAACATCATAGCATGAACTCTCCGAGTTATTTTTTTAGAACAAGAATTCATTGCTAACGCAAACTGCCTCAATTTCGACTGATATGATATACCACTATTGAATTCAGCAGGCGAACGATGGCAAAAATTATTTACCATCTTAGATGTGCGAAAATATCCAAGAAGTGTTATAATAAAATTGTTAGCAAATAGTAAATAATTGTTAGCACTGAGGTGTAGACTATCTACATGTTTATCCATTTTAGTAAATTATTCGTAAAATTGCAAAAAACTTCACGAAATTTTCAAGTTTCAAGTAGGTATTTCTTTTCCACCTTACCTAAGAAAAAAACCTATTTTTATTCATTTATGTCAATTAAATTTTTTATTTTGTTTTAAGTAATGTTTATGTAATTAATACATGTTACAATATTTTTTAGGAATAATGCTTTAATGTTAAGTGCTAAAAAGACGTCAAGTTAATGTTTGAAAAAATTGTTCTTAAAAATGATGATCTATCATATCCTGTGGTTTTATTTATACCTATACGAATCATTGGCAATAGGTACGTCCATTTCTTCGCGACCATAACTGTGATAAGAATTTAGGCCTAAAAATTGCATCAGACTGTCTGACAATGGTCTTGTCGCTTGGTCCGGTGGCTAGCGTAGAATGCAAGTAAACTACGCAGCTTATCCAAGAAATGGCACCATCGCTTCGTTCATTTCTACCGTACTGTATAAAAAGGTGCGTTTTCCGGGCAGAATTAGTAGAAGCAACCATCATCTTCCGAAATAGCAGTGGAAGTTCATAATGATCATTGATCACATATAAATGACTTGATCTTAGCTTGAGCTGGTGTGTAGATGTTCACATCTGCATTCCACGTATTCTGCATATTTGTTTGCAGGGACAGAAAGAGGAAGAGAGAGAGAGAGAGAGAGAGATGGACTGATAGTTTCAATAAGAACTACTTCTACGACGAATTGACTTTATTTCCTATCTCCAGCTTGGAACAGTGAGCAGTAGTACACAACGCGTTGCCATTTGACAAGCAGAAGCACATATTGCACCCAACTCTGTACGAGTGCCCAGACGGACAGAGCTCGCTCTGCGCCCGCAGCGGCACTATGTCCACTGTGAGCGGCTCTAAAGACCTGGCGACACACAAGTTCGTCGTGCACCTCACTATCTTGCCATTAGCCAAGCATTTGCAACTATTACATTTTTTCATATACCCGTGCAACGGCTCGCAGTAACCGTGCAATGTGTCCAGATCAACGGACCGATCGTTCTGTGATGCTAACCTGCTATTCAAGCATTTATTGTTAATTCTACAAGCCTGATATCGCACACCGTCTATTTCGTCGCAACTGCAAATGTAGCAGTCCTTCTCGTAGCTCGTTCCCTTGACGCAATCGCGCGCCAAATCTTCCAATGCCGACTCCCGACAACGTTTTACGGTGCATTGGAACATTTTTTTCCTATTTTTGATTTGGCAGTAACAAGTATTACAGCCTCGGTGGTATGACGTTCGAGGAACGCAGTCGTGATCTTCAATCGGTGGGTCGACCATTTCGCCAACTTCAATTTGCCTTTTCAATACCAGACTTAAATCCTTGTTTCTGGGTATACACTTCTTAGTTGTGCAGTACATGTATTCATTGCTATAACACTTGCATGAATTGCAGTCTATGTAGATAATGGAGCCTATTTTTCCGGTACACAATGTCGTTTTGCTAGGTTTTTTTAGCGTTTGTCCTGATTTGCAATCATCGCAAATAAGTCTATTGTTAGCAAGGCACTTGCATTTTTGGCATCCAATAGTGTAAGTCTTATGAGGTAGACAATCAGCATAAATTTCCAACTCTTCATTCTTTGCCTTACTCAAAGCTTTTCTACTATTCGGAGGGTCTTTTGGTGCTAATACTGGATCGTTTTCAGCACATGTCCTATTAGTACAGAGAGTTGGATCCAATTTGCCAGTTGCTGGACAGAAACACACGTTACACCCAACTAAATACAGTTTTGTTGGAGAACAAATTTGTGACGTAGCTTCTTCTGCGTCTTCCGTTACTTCTACAGAGTGGAGGATTCTGAATAGGTCTCTGCAGACGGGATTTGGCCAGTTTCCATCTTCGTCGCAACGACAAAATACTGTTCCTCGGCGATACTGAACCCCTGGTGAACAGGCAGTCGGAGTGGACCTCCACACACCGTGACCTTCCATGCCAACGTCGATTTCTTGGATTGTGTCTGAGGAAAAATTAAATAAATGACAATTTATTATAAATGAATGTAATTCAGTTTTAAATTATCACTACAGATAGGTAATTTAATGCTTTTATGATTGCTACAGCACTAACTTAAATTTTCGGATTATGTGGTGGTTTCAATTCTAAAGACAAGAATGAATACGGCGTCTTAATGAAAGTCTTCCAAATAATAGACTGTATTTGACTGTCCACTAAGAAATCGAGCTCCAACGCTAGTTGATATTGTAGTAAAAATCTGAAACCAATTTGTGCCAAAGTAACTATGAAAAGAAAACAAATTGCCTAGATAAATAAAAACCTTTGAAGTGGCCAAAGACATCGACTTGCTCGCAGATTCGAGCCTTGCAGGTGTAGTAGTGGTTCTCATTGCACCAGCACCAGTTGCAATCATTCAGCATGTATGAATGTCTCTTACATCGTTCACTCCATAACGAGCCTGGTACCGCTAAAACAGAAAACAATATTAATTTTCATGCCATTATCTACCCTTTATCTTTGTACGGGGAACGTATGATTATGTTTGATGTGCTCAAGTTTGAGATACTACCAGACCAGACTTAGAAGTGGGACTACTTTCAGGAAACGCTAAAGTATATTCTCTTTCAAAACGCCTATGTGTAAATAGCCTGATGTTCTTTCTTTTATTTTTTCCTTGAGAATATTTGCGTGGTACTTTAACGTAATTGTATATAAAGTACGCCCGAGCGCTGCTCGGATAAAAAGAATTGATTTTCTTGGTTTATTTTTAAGCAAAACTTTCATTGGCTTAGTGTTACTTAACAAAGCCTATTGAAATACCTAGCTCCCAATTTAAAAAAAAATGTCGTAAAAAATAAAAAACGCAACTTGCCTTTTTGAGGTTTGAACCCGGATCTCTATCTCCGTAGTCAGCTTTCGTAAACATTCGACCAAGAAAGCTTTAATTCCGTTGACGAAATTTCTATAGAGGTATTTTATATCGACATTGTCATTTGTTTGAAGGGCGGATTGACGGTCGACATTTGACGGCTTTCTACGCCACAATATTATTAATATTCTCCAATAGATGTCAGTAAGAGTAATTTTATATTTAACGGCATAAAAATAAAATAAAACGACAATTTCTATCAATAAAAAAATTCTGGATTGATTCATTATCCCCGAAACCAGGGTACTAAATTTCATCAAAATCTTTGGAGCCGTTTCCGAGATTCAAAAAATATATTTAGATATAATAATATACAAGAATTGCTCGTGTTTAGATATTAGATTATAATATACAGGATTTTCAATGCAGATATAGCTGAAGAGGCACCACACTGTTGAACGATAACGAAGAATTCTTTGAAAAAAGGAGCAAAGTCTCCTTACGAAAAAACTGGCGACTTAAAAAAGACGCTCTTAGGAAAACATGGACCTATAGGGAACAGTAAGGCGCAAATTTAGGGAGGTTATCCTTATTCAATGATTTATTTTTAAGATGCAAATTCAAAGCTGCAAAGGCTTCAATGCTCATTTTCGTTGGTCGTTCTGGCTCGCATTCGGGATGCGAGAGATTTCTGTAACGCATGCTGTGGAGATCCCGCATTAGGGGAAATATTTTCACTGGTCGATATAGCCCCCATTCAGGATACGAGAGATGTCCGTAATCAATGCCTGCATCCTACCATTAGACATATATGCTTGGAACCATTTTCTTTGGTCTATGGGAAACGATAGCGGTAACGACCACTGTCGTTGGTTGGACTTGTTGATTTCATTGCCGAGGAGTCCCCGCATGCTGTATATCGACCGAGTCATCGACCAATGAAAATGAGCGCTTAGAGAATATCAAAATTGAAGATAATATTTTGTAGCAGGTAAAAGATCCGAAACATAGTTTAGTTTTACTCACGTTTTTGATAGGAATATGACTGTACAAACATAATTTGTGTAAATACAATGAACAAAAAAGCCAAAGCACAACAAAACATTATTTAATACTAGTCCCGCTGAAGTTATAAATAAGTAGGTATATAAAGTTTGTAATTATTTAAGTTATACTAGCATTTTTATTGTTCTTACCAATTCAAAGGTATAATGAACGTAAGAAGGATTGATTCTAATTAATGTTTGATAATTAAATCTGAAATTTTACGCTGATTTCATGTTTAGTTATGAGAGAATTAAGTACCTATTGATTAAAAAAAATATAAACAAGCTTTTATGAGCTTTTATGTTGACGACATGATGTGGACGACGAGGGGTCCCGGGTTCGATTCCCGGCGAAACAGAAATTTGAATGATGAGTTTAAATTTCTGTTCTTCGTCTGGGTGTTTGTGTTTCTGTCTTTGTGTGTGTCCATGGTACCCACGACACAGGGTATCTCTACCCTAATGAGTGTGAAGCGTTATTTATTTATTTATTCTATATCTTAAGATCGTTTATTTGACAGGCATATTATCCGCTGTGTTCTGTTAAAATATATATTCGCCATTATGAGGTGACCATCTTCAATGCAAGTTAATAAAAAAAATATATAAAAATTGAGCAATCTTTATTGCAATGCCTATTCTTACGAGTATGTCCGCTCCACACGTTGGCCAACATTGTGGCTAAGATTGTAGCCCATAATTATGGCCATCGTGTGGAACGGGAGTTTATGCTTAACTTGGTCTGTATTGGCATGATGGCCCACAAGTTGGCGCGATATCCGTGTTTTATCGATTTTTCAGAAAAGATCAAAGGGTTTGTGGCCGAGTTATGGCCGTCGCGTCCATGCGTTGGCCAATATTTTATTTTGCTACAATCCCCGAGAATGATCGCACGCATCTACGATTCATTTAGGGTCTTCAAAATGTCAATGAGCAATGAAAAAAATGTTTTTATAGAGCTCTACCAAGTCGAAAATTGCTTATAAAACTATGAACGCGACATGTTAAGATATCGTTTGCCTCCATTACTGCTGCAATAAAAAAAATGCACCAAGCCTCTCAACCAATCGACATTATCTAAAAACGTGACTTAAAAATGAATTGTAAAAACTCTTTTCTCTGAATATGTATAATTGAAGTTTTATTAAGTACACCTCTTTTTCGTACAAAGCATTTTACCATTTTTCAAACAAAAACATGTATTGCAAAGCACCACTACCGTAGATCCTGGTACACAGTCAGCATTATCTAGAGACACCATAGATCTTCTAAAAGTAAATGTTTTTTCGAAAAGCCCTGGAATATTAACTTTCAAAAATGACTTATTTTCTTTTGAATCATCACTTGCTTTTTGTGATCTTATAATATTATATTCCTTTTGAACATTCGCTCCAAAATATCCTTGATCTGTATCATTATTGCCAGCTTCAAGAGCAATATCAAAATCGTTTTTATCACTTTCTGTATCATCCGAATCGTTGTCGAAATCTTCTTCATAGTTGCCTGATGGCATGGCCGTATATGCTGGTATTTTTGCTACGGGGTTGCTTTTTGTTGTATCTTGAACTCCATCGAATAACTTATCCTCATTGCTAATGTTTGAATGATCTTGGTCAAAGGTATCATTATCTTCAACGCTTAATTCACTTTGTTTTTCATTAGCATTAAAGAATACAGATAAATCCTTTTTTACACTACCTTTAGGTACTGTTTCAATTTCTAAAACAGCAGATTTATCCCGCTCTTCCTTTTTATTTGGTCTTAAGGGATTATCAGCTGAGAAGAGTGCATTTATATCGTTAAGAAAATTCAATCCACAATCCATTAAGTCATCATTGCCTAGTGAAAGTTTCCATGTGTTTGAAACACCACCGCTGCACAGTAGATTATTTTTGTTGATACAGTAACAAATACGACAGCTTGATAAATAGTACCAATGATAGGGTTCGCATTTCGTTTCTCCACTAAAACCCTTACGACGTAGATTATGGTTTCTATCACATATATGTTGGGTACAAAAATTTTCATCTATATACCCCGTTTTACTACATTTACAGATATTACAATCAACTTTAACTAAACTATGTGGTTCGCATGTAGTTTTGTGTATTGTATCAAAAACAAGGGAACATTGGTGATGGGGCCATCGACCATCTGAAGTGCAGATACACGTTATATCATCTTTTTTATATACTCTGTTAGGACTGCAATCTGTTCTCGGTACAATCCCATAGGAGTCTGAAAAACAAATACAAAAATAAACGAAAGTAGTTTTAATACGGGTTGATGGAGTATTATAGTGTGGAAATGAAATGAAATGAAATGAAATGAAATATTCTTTATTCACTGTACGGTTCCTTTACAAACTCTTAGTGAACGTTATTTTTTTTTGTTCTGTCTGCTCTGGGTGCGCTTAGGCAATGCTGAGCTGAAGAAAAGAGCAGACGGAGAAAAACTTCAGCCCTGTTTTAAAATATGGGGTATACAATAGCTAACTTTCTTACAGAGTAGCTATGGGCCGATAAGGAACATACGTGACAGCTACCGCATGTGTCAATGTCGTCCCACAGCCACCTGCTAACATATGCAGTTTAATTCATTTAAGTCTATTACATCAGTTATAGAAACAGCCTTGTGGGACTACAGCTCAATCCCAAGCCTTTTTATCAATTAAATAGTCCTTAAGATCGTAATAAGCCTTGCAGCACAGGACTTGTTTGACTTTTTTTTTTAAATCTGTGAAAAGGGAGGGATTGAACATTTTTCGGGATTTTATTGTATATTCTGATCGACATCCCGATAAAAGAGTGGCTCTTTTTGCGGAGCCTACACTTGGGGAATGCAAGTTTGTGGCCATTCCTTGTCGAAACACAGTTCGAACTATGTAGATCCAAAAAGGTCATAAATTCATGTTTGTTTTTACGAACATACATTATATTTTCATAAATATATTGCGATGCAAATGTTAGTATATTAGTCTCCTTAAATTTTTCTCTCAGTGATTCTCTAGAATTTAATTTATATATTGCGCGAATAGCCCTCTTCTGCAAAATAAATATTGTGTCGACATTAGCTGCATTTCCCCACAGTAAAATACCATACGACATTATACTATGGAAATAACTAAAATAGACCAGTCTAGCCGTATCGACATCTGTAAGCGATCTTATTTTTTTTATTGCAAAGACGGCAGAACTTAGTCTATTCGCTAACCGAGAGATATGGGGTCCCCATTGAAGCCTAGAATCAACAGTTAATCCAAGAAATACAGCTTCATCAACAAAGCTCACTTCCTCGCCATTCAATTGTGGTTTTACAATATTTTCTTTAACATTAGGTGGTGAAAACTTAATACAATTGGTCTTTTTGTTATTGAGTAGTAGGTTATTTACATTAAACCAATTTACCACCTCAGAGAGAGCATTGTTCACATCGTCATAATTTTCAGTTTGTCTATTAGTTTTAAAAATTAAGGAAGTATCATCTGCAAACAATACTATCTCGTGATTATTCTCCACCATATATGGCAGATCGTTAACATATATTAAAAATAGGAACGGACCGAGTATTGAGCCCTGTGGGACCCCCAAATGAACTACAGACCCGTTTGACATTTTACCGTTCACTTCAACCCTCTGGATCCTATCACTCAAATAAGACTCCAGAAGCCTGAGCGCGGTTTCTTTGATGCCATAGTGATTGAGTTTCCTGATTAATGTTTCATGGTGCACACAGTCAAATGCCTTAGATAGGTCACAAAAGATACCTAAAGCATCCCGTGACCCCTCCCAAGCATCCACTATGGTCTTAAAAAGCTCTACTCCGGCATCTGTGGTTGAGCGACCCTCGTAAAACCGAATGTGGGTAACAACTCTTAGATATTTTCGATGTAGGTATCCATAAGCCTATGCTTTATGCAAGATTTATCCGATTTAAAGTAAACTGGAATACTTGCAGAAGGTACCTGACACATCCAATTTAAGATTAAATATTACTTATCTTTGCATTTTCAGCCTACATTTTTTTACACTTGAAACAAAGGAAAGCATCTTCATTAATAATGAATTAATTTGTACCTGTAACTGCAGATTTTGCGGCAAAGAATACAATAATTATTAGCACTTTATAAGAAATCATGTTGGGTTGGTCATTTATTTTTGGATCCACTATATATTCTGATCCTCCAGTCATCATAATTAAAATGTTTTTGTAAAGTTTTACTGTCTACGCTAAGTGAAACAGAACGGAGTTAATCAGATTAGGACTATTTAAGTTTAAAGGCTCTTAAAATTAACTGCTCTCGATTTTATTCAATATTATTTCTTTCTTTACTTCTTATAGTTCTTTCTTTACTTTCCGAAGTTTGCTTTTCTAATTTTAAGGTTATTAAAAAGTGAGCTGTGATCTGTGATATATATATATCACAGCGTTCTGAGCGTTCATTGTGTTAACCATATCACGACGGACAGGTTGTGTAACTTGTCGGTGTCAGCTCGGGTGCAAAGATGCATTGAAACACCAGTTTAATTCATTTCTTTTCTGTTTATGAGAGTGAATTTTAATGTCAGCGCTAATTATGACGAATAAAAAAGAATTTTTTTACGATAAATTACGTGAGTTTGTGGAAACAAGCACTGATCGCAGTTTTATCATGACTACAGAAAAATATGAAATGTTACTGAAACAAAACAGTCTCAACTTCTTAAAAAGAAAAAGGAGTATCTGTCGTCGAAGCAGTATCGACGTCTTAAACGACATGATGTCTTAAGGATTGGTGATACTGAAAAGTTGGTTGAAGTGAATTATGAGTAATTTACAAATTATATGAATATTTTGTGTTCAGTGATTTATTACTTAATACGTTGATTTTTTTTAATATAAAGTAATCTCAATAAATAATAAATATCGTTTCATTTTTATTTATATAATTATATACTTAATATATTTAATAATGAAAAATACGTTATGCCGTGATTTTATAAAATGAAAAATACCTACTTCTTAAGGACATCTACCAAAACGTTTCCAACCTAGGCCTAGTAGGATCCATATCGGAAAGTAGGTAGCGTGCGTTGTAATAAAATAGTATTCCATACGCGTCATGGCTTTTCTTCATTGCCACAACGCGTTGAGATCGAATAGCATGTAAGCCACGACACGAATTTCGCTATTTGGTCTTTCTTTGATTGCCACAACGCGTCATGCGCGTTTTCATTAGAGCCATAACACGAATTTCGCTATGTGGATGTTTTACTGTGACCACAACGCGTTGTGACTATTTTTCTGCTCAATGAGCGTTTTCGATCTTTGAGCGTAACATATATTCAAAACTCAATGACCCTATTAAATTTAGGCTACATTTTAGATTTAATACTCGAATTAAAGAATATGCACTGTTAATTTTATTTTAAAATATTTTGCTGCTCTCCGTAATAATAAGACTTCAACTCATCGTAATTTATTCTCTTTATAAAATTATTGTTCTTGGTTTACCTTAGGTACGCCATATAAATATACGTCCTGCAATGTTAAATAGCTTATCATATTAAAAACCTCTATAAAACCTTTTCATAGAAGATTTGAAGAAATAAGGATTTGCGTTTTGTTTATTATTAGGTATCAATATTGTTTAACAATGTTAAAAAACAGGCCAAGTGCGAGTCGGACTCACGCATGAAGGGTTCCGTAACATCTATAAAAATCATGTGTATTGTATGGGAGCCCCCTTAAATATTTAATTTCATCAAATATTCATAAATCTGTGAAAATTTCCAATGTCTAGCTATCATGGTTCATGAGATATAGTCTGATGACAGACATACGGACGGACAGCGGAGAGTTAGTGATAGGGTACCGTTAGCACCCTAAAAAAACGGCTTATACTTTATTACAGATCCACTTTATTTTGAAACAAAAACGTTGGTTTTGCGTCTATACATTCTGCATCATCACTTCGAAAACAGTGTTCCTCAATAACTACATTTCCTTCTTCACAGTCACAGATGAAACATTTATCTAGAATAGTGCCAGGTTTATCACACTTGTGTTTCGTATGTTCTTTTGGTTCATGTTTAACTTTTACTTGCACAGTCTTCTTAAGTTTGGGGCTAACAGTGTTATTATTTGTAGTAATGTTATCGGATTCATCTACTGTGGTATTCGCTGAAATTAAAATTAGTTTTGCGTTATCATAACATTGCTGAATAAGTGCTTAAAATGTTTTACTTAAAAATTATGTATAACGTAGTTAATTAAAACAATTGACTATATTATACATCCCTACTAATATTATAAATTCGAAAGTAACTCTGTCTGTCTGCCTGCTACCATTTACCACTTAAACTACTGAACCAATTTTAATGAAATTTGGAACACAGATAGAGTGGACGTTGGAAAAGGACATAAGATGGTTTTTATCCTACGGAAACCTATAAAACGGGTCCACGCGGGCGTAGCGGAAGACTAGTAATTTTATTAATTTTGTAACAGATAGTACGTTGCGGTTATCTTTATGTATACTAAAAGCTAGCTAGGTCCATATTATGCATTGCGTATCTTAGGCCACTATTTACCTAACGTTTTACGAGCATCAATGACGACTCTCCAACGTCTCCGCAGCGTCAACGTTGCACAGACGCAACGTTATCGTTGCGTATGCTTTGAACACAACGATAACGTCGCGCTTTTCAGCGATTGGACGCTGGCCCCACCCCGCTCACAGGGATAGAGTGAGATGGCTTGATTGTACCAGTTTCCTAAATAATGCAACTTCGACGTTTCGTAGACGCGACGTTAACGTCGAGAAACGTCAATACTCTTGAAGTGCTTTCTTATGTTGGAAATCCGTAAATGAATAAAACTAGTAGTAACCTTTATTTGATCTGCGTCCCATTGGAAGGTAATTAAAATAGGGAAAAGCTTGTTCGCAGTACATATTCTTCGGTAGCGGTCGACAGAAGTTATTGATGTTCCCCAGATATGGGCAAATACACTGTTTGCATCTGAAATATTCAAGTTAATAACAAGAAAACTATGTCTCTCTTGTATGGTTTCTCTCTCTGATTAAAGTTTTCAACAAAAATAAATCAATTTCATAAGGTATAAAATTTATTTGCTATTTATTTGATATATTATTATGATACTTTTTCTTATCATTGTCATGACCGTCTTAATGGTAATGACTCTTAAAACTATTTTGGAGTCGGGCCCTGAGAATACTGGCGTATCTTTTGTTCTGAATTCTAAACGGTGACATCATTCGGTCATAAAGACAAATGTTGATTTTATGTTGTCTTTACAGATATAACTTTTTCAGTTACAATCACAACTTTCATATCATGTTTAAAAAGACACAGTTTAAAAAAAGACACAGTTTAAAAAAGTAAAAGTTTCGAAATACATTATGAATTATTATTTTTTTGCTTTAAGAACTAAGTATAACTTTTTCCAACTTTTTAATGGCAAGGCTATCACAATTAGATTTTTTCTTACGTAGAGCAAAATAGCCTATTAATGGGGGGTAGGTACAAAATTTACCTGCCATACCATCATATAAAGCACAGAAATGATTACCTTATAATGTATAAAGTGCCAGGTGTACACTCCTTCTTTTCAGCACTGTGAGAGATATTATACGTATAACAATCCTCCACAATATGTCTCTTAGTTCTCGTATAGGAGTCTTGCAATTCGCTTTTCTAAAAACAAAAGTCTGTAAAGTAGGTTTACGAACGATAGTTTTACATGATAACGTTATATAGAAACACTAGTGAGTCGCCAGTTGAAACATTATCGCGTTTATTCATCAGAAAAAAAGGGATCCCAAAAAAGGAATATTATCGAAACCTATGACAGATTTAATTTTGATTTTCCTTTATTGTAAACTGTATGTCACTCATCTACATTTGGCCCCAAAATGACGAATTTTTATAAGGTTGCATATTCCGAAAATGGGTATATTCCGAAAGTGCGAAAAAATCTTCCAAACGCAGGCATATTTTCCTACTAGCAACATAAGGCAAAGCTCCATCTTGGGTTTACTTGTCGCGACAGACGTTGCGAGTCACTCGCGCTAACGTCAAGCGAGTATCGTCAAATTATTCAAAAAAGTAATTTCGCGCCAATTTTTAGTGATTCGTAATAACCACAAGATATTTTTCTCGGAATTCTATTTCAATGGTTGTTTGTTTTTTAGGTTTCGTAACATGTGTTTTTTTACGTGGACGGGGTGTTAGTCCGTCGCACAACCCCCAATACGCTGGAGGACCACAGCCGTCGTTGGTCAGTGAGTCCATCGGACTTAGGCAGTAGCTAGCTAGGCTGTACTACCGGCCACTCCCCCATCCGCCACCCGGGGGACGCTCCCCCACGCTGTGAGGCCCAGCGCGGGCCAATTTTAATGTATGGATGCGAAGCTTGGACATTAACCTTAAAAGAAGAGAATAAACTGTTAGTGGCGGAAAGGAAGATCCTGCGGAAGATTCTGGGGCCAATAATAGCGGAAGACGGGAGATGGAGAGTGAGAAAGAACTTAGAGATAGAAGACCTGGTGTCCGAACCTAACATTATCGGAGAGACCAAAGCAGCTAGGCTTGAGTGGCTCGGACACTTAGAGAAATTAGGAGAGGATCGGGCCGTTAAGAGAGCATATTTGGGACAACCAAACGGGAAACGACCGTTTGGACGTCCTAAATATCGCTGGAAAGACCAAGTAGCTCAAGACCTACTCAGCCTCGGCGTTAGCGACTGGCGAGAGTTAACGCAAGACCGAGAGGTTCGGCGTCTTCTGGTGTCGGAGGCCAAGACTCACTTTGGGTCGTTGCGTCACCATAGTAAGTAATTTGTTTTTTAGGGTTCCGTAGCCAAATGGCAAAAAACGGAACCCTTATGGATTCGTGATGTCTGTCTGTCTGTCCGTCCGTATGTCACAGCCACTTTTTTTCCGAAACTATAAGACCTATACTGTTGAAACTCGGTACAATTCAATTCACGAAAGATGAACACTGCGCAGAAAGCATTTTTTAGGTCCCCTTACAGGCGCGGGAAGAATGGAGCGACGCCATTGGTGCGCCAAATGGTGCGTCACTGGTGCCCAGTCGCTATTCGTCTATCGAGGCATTGACGCATTGATTTGATTGATTCATGAGTGTACATGCGCAGACGGCCGCCATTTGTGTTCAACTCTCGTGAACCAAACTATACGTAGATGTATTCTGTGAACCACATTAAGATTTTCACACAAAAATAGAAAAAAGCAATAAATTTTGAGGGTTCTCCATACTTAGAACTGAAACTCAAAAATTTTTTTTTCATCAAACACGTGTTAAAAATGATATTGAGGTTTCTAATATCATTTTTTCCAAACTGAATAGTATATGATGAATTATATATGATGTACATTACGATGCAAACTTCCACCAAAAATTGGTTTGAACGAGATCTAGTAGGTAAGTAGTTTTTTTAATACGTCATAAATCGTAAACCACAATTTACCTTTCATTAATCTTATTGCAATAATTTCTATGGATAATCAAAGGCAATGATGTATTTCTGTTGCCGCTATTGTTATAAAAATACTAAAAATAGAATAAAATAAATATTTTAGGGGCCTCCATACAATAAATGTAATTTTTTATAGATAATGTTACGGAACCCTTCGTGCGTGAGTCTGACTCGCACTTGGCCGGATTTTTATGATACATTTTTGTTATGTGCTTAATTTTAATAGCAATATAAAGTTCCAACTGTGTTTTTTAATTTTTTTCTGATTTACCCCTTCGGGTTTATTTCGACAATAATATGAATGTTTCGCCATAACCCCACTTACGTTTTCCTACTGTAATGACAGTAGTTCTCAAACTGTATCGTTTTTTATCCTTAATACAGTGCGTGGTTTATATATGATTTATATTATTATCGGTTCTGAAGTTGTACGTATCTATGGCACCTATTGCTCAGTTATTGCTTGGTTTTTGCATTTTTTGTGAAAAGTTATTTCTTTTTTCAGCTTCATCATTCTCGAACCTATTTAAAAAATAAAAATAAACCATACACTTGACAATATTTAGCCGATGCCATTCAGAATTCTTTACGTACATATAAAAATAAAAGTTAATCTTACTGAATTATTGTTTTATTTTATTATTGAGATTCTATTTGAAGCGCGCATGGCCTTGTGGGAAGCGCGCATGGCCTTGTGGCTAGCGTAGAACGCAAGCGATCTATGTAGCTGAGCCAAACGGTCGCGGTCGGGTGTGAGATGGGTGACCGCTAGTGGCAAAAAAAATTCATGCGCGTTTCCGTGCTTCGGAGGGCACGTTAAGCCGTCGGTCCCGGTTGTTATCGATAGATAACAGTCGTCAAACCTTGTCGGAGGCCTTATGGGCGGTTTGAAAACATCCGACAGCGGGTTGGCCACTAACCCGAATCTCCACCAACCCGCATTGGAGCAGCGTGGTGGAGTAAGCTCCAGGCTTCCCCAATAAGTGGGAGAGACCCGTGCCCAGCAGTGGGACGCAAAAAGGGTTGCAGCCATTGAGATTCTATTTAAGACATTAAAAAAATAAGTAAGTACCTGAACATAACTTGGTATATCCACCGTGCAGTTCTAAATTCCCTAAAATCTCAAATGATATGTTGAGAACCACTGTCACATATGTCTGAACATCAATATCTTTCTGGGGTAATTCCGTAATACATAGTTACAGAAATTCATATTAACGGTTATTATTTAAAAAAACTTACAATATCAAGATCTATGGTGTAAATACGATGGAAAATAAAATGTAAACCCTGAATGAAATGCAATGAAGACGACTTTTAAGCTCTTTCGGAATTACCCGCGATAGTTCGCAATTATCCATATGACCCAAAAATATGTTTCAGTGTATAAAGTAATTTCTTCAGCAAATTCAACTATATATTTAATATTCAATATCTATGCAGATCTAAAACAATAAGACTCGTAAAATAAAGCATTCCCGAATAATCAACTGAAATGTTCACCTCTAGTCATCTCGCAGAAACTATCGGAATTGCCCGATGCACCCTAAATGATAAGTTTAAAATATCAAATAGGTAGCATATTATGTAGGTTCATTTAGACTTAGATGTATCCATAACATAACAGCTTTATTTATTACTACGACTTTTTTATACTAATATTAAATAAAAGTACCTGGACGCCCGAGTGTTGCTCGGATAAAAACAATTTATTTACTTGGTTTATTTTTACCGACTTCCAAAAGGAGGAGGTACTGTATTCGGCTGTATGTATTTTTTTTTTTATATATGTTCACCGATTACTCCGCCGTTTTTGGACCGATTTTCAAAATTCTTTTTTTGTTCGTATGCTTATACTCCCGAGGTGGTCCCATTGTCACCAAATCAGGATCTGATGATGGGATCCCAGGGAAATCGAGGGTAACTCTCAAATTTTATAGGCACACGCATTGATTTTCTTATACTTTCTGAAGCTTAAGAGATATTTGTGCATAATAATCATCATCTTATGTTGCTGAGCTGATGATGGAAGGTACTGCGACGGTGAGGAGTTGAGAGCAAATTCTTTCGATAAATGGTTTTTTGATCGAAATTTTACATTCCTAAGGTGGTCCAACTGTCACCAAGTCAAAGTCTGATGATGGGATCCCAGAGAAATCGAGGGGAACATGCGAATTTTATGACACAACAATTGAAATTTCATATTCTTATTAAAGCAAAGCAGGCATTTGTGTATAATTATCATCATATCATGTTGCTGAGCTGATGTTGGAAGGTACTACGACGGTTAGGAGTTGAGAGCAAATTCTTTCAATAAATTATTTTTTGATCGAAATCTTAAATTTCTAAGGTGGTCCAACTGTCACCAAGTCAACGTCTGATGATAGGATCCCAGAGAAATCGAGGGGAACATTTAAAGTTTATAGAACATCAATTGATTTTTATATTCTTACTAAAGCAAAAAAGACATTTGTATTTAATTATCATCATGTGATGTTGCTGAGCTGATGATGGAAGGTACTACGACGGTTAGGAGTTGAGAGCAAATTCTTTCAATATATATTTTTTTGTTCTAAAACTTAAACTTCTAAGGTGTTCCAACTGTCACCATGTCATAATCGGATGATGTGATACTAGAGAAATCGAGGGAAACAGTGAAACTTAATAGGCATACACATTTTTTAGGTCATATTTTTTACCATAATACAAATATTTATGCCCGGTAATTATCACCTGATGTTGCTAAGCTCATGATTGAAGGTACAACTCCTCAACGGTTAGGAGCTGAGAGCAAATTCTTTCAATAATTTATACTTTCAGGTGGACTGATAGTAGTATTCTTTCAGGCTATTAGATGGCTATTAGATTAACATGAACGGTAAATCTTTTTAACGTTTAGAATTTAAGTGAAAAAAATTCCAATTATGTTTATACATATATTTACAGAATTATTAAAATTACTAAAAAGAGTGAAATTAATTAAGTTTTTAACAAAAAAATAGAACCGACTTCAAACGGTAAAAAATAAAATATTCAGTACCTACTTCTTCTTGCTTATTGTAATGACTCTTAAAACTGTTTTTGGAGTCAGGCCCTTAGTAAAATGTCCTGTCTTAGTAAATATAGTGCACCTTTCGTTCTGAATGGGCACCGACTCCAAAAAAGTTTATCAGTCATTACCATAAGCAAGAAGAAGTAGGTACTGCCCTACTGTCTGTACTGTCGGTGCCCATTTAGAACAAATGGTAAGTAGGTACGACATTTTACTAAGGGCCCGACTCCAGAAATAGTTTTAAGAGTCATTACCATAAGCAAGAAGAAGTAGGTACTGAATATTTTATTTTTTACCGTTTGAAGTCGGTTCTATTTTTTTGTTAAAAACTTAATTATTAAGCAAAGCATTCATTGACTTAGTGTTACTTTACAAATCCTTTTGAAATACCTAGCTCCCAATTAAAAAAAATTGTCACAAAAAATAAAAAACGCATCTTGCCTACTTAAGATTTGAACCCGGGTCTCTAGCTCCGTAGTCGGCTTTCAAAACCATTCGACCAAGAAAGCTTTAATTCCTTTGACGAAATTTTTATAGAGGTCGTTCATAATTATCGACATTGTCATTTGTTTGAAGGGTGGATTGTCAAATGTTGACCATTTGACGACTTTCTACGCCACAATATTATTAATATTTTCCAATAGATGTCGGTAGGAGTAATTTTGTATTTAACTGCATAAACATTAAAAAAAACGACAAATTCTATCAATAAAAATTTGTGGATCGATTTATCATCCCCGCAACCAGTGTACTAAATTTCATCAAAATCTTTGGAGCCGTTTCCGAGATTCAAAAAATATATTTGGATATATACAAGAATTGCTCGTTTAAAGGTATTAGATTAGATAGATATTTAAAAGTATATCATGACTTCATGACACCCCAATTTTGAAATATGCAAAATGATCAAAAGTCCGAAGCGCCATTCGAAAAAAAAAATATTTTTTCAATTATGGCACCGCAAACTCTGTGTATATTGCCAGCGTCAAATATAAGCTTTGCATCAAGTTATTCAAGTTCTTGCCAGTTTCGTTGAAACTGTACGAGTTATGTAAATAGATAAAGTCAGTACCTAAGACGTAATCAGTCAGTCAAGTCGGTTAGATATTCAAGTAAAGCGATGGCTACTTTACCAGAACGTGACCTATGGAATCTTAGAGACAAGCTAAAAAAACATATTTTCGCAATGTTATCCTATTTCATAACACTCGTGCACTGTAATTAATCTAATAGATCGTGACACTTTTCGTGCGTGTTGCCGGTGTTCATCGATTTATAAGACGTTATCAAGTAAAAAACATACCTTTAACATGTAACGTAAATGGTGCTGCTTTTTTGCAGTGGCCCAACAAAAATTAACGTTTAATATTATCTAGGATTATGTAATATCTTGTGTAAAGATCGTTTATAATTACCGAATCAGTCTCCAAGTCAATTGTAGTCGACCCATTGTTTTCATCACACAAAATAGACTCGCAAGTTGCGTACATTTTCAGACCAAGCTCCGGACAAATACAAAGATTACATCCTTTTACGAATTCCTCCCCAGGGAAGCATATCTCTAAATTTCTTGTTTGGTCGTGTGGGATTAGATTATTCATAAGGCTTTCCGTGTTAAGGAGTTTCAAAGAGTGCACCTGTGGACAAATGTGATCTGTGCATGCTTTGCCCATCTTATTCCCGTCTGGTGGACATACGCACAAATTACAGTCATTGCTGAATAGTTGTCCAGGTACACACGAATCAGATCTCAGTATACTCTTTTCGCACTGATTTTTGGTACATTTTGCAACATTCTTGATACCGTCTCGAGGGCAATAACAAATATTGCAGTCGACTTCATAATAAGCTAATGGTTCACAGACCAGATTATCGTTGTACAGGGTTTGATCGATTTCTGTACAATCATTTTGAGTACACGCCTGTTCTTTTAAAACTCCGCTTTCGGGACAGATACAGAAGTTACAATTTAGTTTTGATATTGAACCAGGTTGACATGACCCTTTATCAGTCACTATAGCTGGATTGTGGTTCTTATGTGAGTCCATTACAAGTTGTTTAGCTTTACAATCATCGTATGTACACCATTTCGGATCGATTGTACCATTTTTTGTACAGTAACAAGTATTGCAATCAAATTCCACGAATGTGTTTGGTTCGCATGGACTGGTGAAATCTATTTCAATCTTAGGACTTGGAACCTTCAGTTTGGGGAGGCTTACTTCTTCAGTGAAGGACGTGCAAAGTTTGAAAGCTGTGTCGCCGTTTTCTGGACACAGGCAATATTTACCGTTGTCAAGATACAAAGAATTCGGTACACATCCTTCAGTTCCACCAAAACGGATAATTTGACTTTTGTCTATTAAGTGATCATTTGAAAGGCTGTCTTTTAGAACTATTTCTATGATATTGAGTCGGTTCTGAAACGAGCAAAAACCAGAGCAATACTTCGAGGTCGTTCGACCGTCCTTCAGGCAGAAACATTCTGTACACAATGGCACCATTTCACCAGGATTACATTTATCTTTGGCAATGTGGTAACTTATGATTTCGCGGAATTTTACACAGTCGATTTCTAGACAAGTATTTTCATTGACAGCCCCTGCCGAGTTGCAATCACAATACATGCATCTTGGAGTGGTGAAGCTATAAGGTACACAGCTTTTTGTATTTTCCCTTAGCGCAGAAACAGTGGAGTGTTCAGGTTGTTTGTTGCACCACCCAGCGATACAGAATTTTTCTTCGTGTACACCATTGTCAGGGCATTGGCACAAATTGCATCCATCTTTATACATTTTTCCTGGGACGCATCTTCGCTTAGGAGTATTGAGTGTTGTTTCGCATGTTTCATTGCATTTTTTGGGATTAAAATAACCACGTTCGGAACACAAACACTGCATGCAAGGAGACAAATACATGACATTGGGAACGCAACTACTATTCGTAGTGATATCAATCTTTTTAGGAAAATTATTCGAGGTACAGGATATGTCAGTGACGCATTGAGCTTCATGTGTTTGACCTGATGCTGGACAGAAACAAATGCTGCAATTGATGTGATACGACCTAAAAGGAATGCATTTAGGTCCAAAGGTCAAACCTTTTCGCAGAGGAGTTTTCAAATTTTCATTAGAGCAGTGGGAGTTACTGCAGAGCAGGAAGCCGTTTTCTTGGCAAATGCATTGATTGCAGCCTTGCCAAATGATTTGCCCAGGTAGGCAAAAATATCGGCGGCTTATCGGCCTACAATTCGTTTTGCTCCATCGGCCCTTGTTATCGCAGAAACATAAAAGGCCATTCAAGAAGAACCGTGTATTCGGTGCGCACGCGCCTAAAAAAGTGGAAACCATGTAGAAAATAAAGATTAATTAAAATACTTTTAATACCGGGAGTAATGAAATACCGGAAGAGACTACCAGAAGTATTGTAAAGATCAGAAATGAAGATGAAACTCCACTTACGACGTGACGTTATCTCGTGTGGTAGTCGCGATAATAAAGTTAGTAATGTTACCACTTTGTACATATTTTAAAAAGTAACTAAAATAATTAAGGAGAAAACTATGTTTTACAAATATTTTTTTCAATTTCACGCTCAATAACTGTACAAGCTAATAAAAAATCATTCTTCGAATGCTGTTTTTAATTTTATTTCCTATTATCATAAAACTGGGTTTAATGGTAACGATTCTCATAAAAACAACATTTCCGATTATAGTATTACTTACCATTTATTCAAAATTCAAATAAATAAATAAAGTTAGAAAACTAAAACCTAAAAACGACTAAAAAGAACCTATTCAACAATTTTTTTGAAGATTGAAAATTTTTAATATCAACCTCTTACAATTACTAAATCAAAAAAATAAATTGATTTTACAAGAGCTGTAGTCATAGGTAAAGTCGGTATTTTTAGGACGTTATCCCACCGGCCGTTATTTACGAGCGTCGTTCCTCCAACGTTGTCGCTGCGCAAACGCGGCGTTGACGTCGTACGATGCGACGTTGACGTTGCGGATTTTGGCAATCGGATGGGGACTGACCTACTCAGCGTTCAATCGCAGTACGAGTTAGTTGCGTTGACGCGACGCCAAAGTTGCGACAACGTTGGAGAAACACCAACGTTCGTAAAACGTTAGTGGGATAGCAGCCGTCAACGTCGTAGTCGGGTTTTAGTTTTTAACTTTCTTTTTTAATAACAAGACATGTATTCTTTCAGAGATAACAATAACTATGAAGAATGGACCAGTTTTTATGTTTTTCATCTTTATCATCGTAGTCTTAAAGTCCGTACTTTTCGAGATAAAGCCTTTGGTTCTTTAGTTTCTTGACTTCTGAGAGGCTGAGGCAGGTTTTTACTGTACACCGCAGTGTTCCATCTTCCTGGCAGTAGCATTTGTTACAGTGAACTCTGAAAACAAAATGTTTTTGGTCCCGTTGGATTATTCCACACTTATTCCTCTGGAGTTTTGAGCTACGGAATGAGTACCGAGTCGAGTCCAAATGTATCTTATCCTATAAATAAACCTAAGTTTATAGGAATCAGAAAATATAGATACCGTGAAGGAATTATCTTGAAGCGGCTTTTTTATTTTATTGAATGGAGCAGTAGAAGATCATGCACGCCACATGGTGTTAAGTGGTTGCTGCAGCCCATGTACATCAAGACACAACCTCAAGCAATTCTAAGTTTTGTCTGTGGGGTCGTATGCACTTGCGCTATTCCGAAGCTGATGGTCGCCTCAAGTAAGTCTGGCTGGCAACCGCATCTTTTATCGAAACACAATAGAATTGCTTTACGGTAGAAGTAGGTGCAGCGGTGGTACTTTCCAAACCATTAAAGTTCTGACACCTATAAATATATTTTTTGAAGTTATACTTCTTTTGGCGCGTTTGGATGAGAGTGAATTTATGAGCTGCGCGCGCAGGAAAGACACGATGAAGTTAGCCACAGAATAGAAATAATAAAAACATATATTTTCAACACTGAATATAGTTACAGTACTTAGTGTCCATTCTATATTATTATCTTAATATATTATTATATAAACCTCGTGTCACAATGTTTGTCCTCAATGGACTCCTAAACCACTTAACCGATTATAATAAAATTCGCACACCTTGTGCAGTTTGATCCAACTTGAGAGATAGGATAGTTTAAATCTCAAATTATAGTCGCAATTTTAATTTATTTCTGATATTTTAAAGCAGGACAACGTCTGACGGATTCTCTCTATTAGTAACTGTCAAACATTGATTTTGCGCCATCGTCCAGACGTTTGACATTGTCTGACATCTGTCACTATTTGTTTTATATTTTCTATTTGGCAGTAACATAAAAACTCTTTGAGATGATAAAGAAACTAATCCTCTTTCAATATATTTAAGGCAGGACAACGTCTGCCTGGTTCACTAGTAGTAGATAGATATTCATAAGCCAGCCAAGCCAGTGTTGTGAAATACAGTATTCATATGAATTATTAATTTTAAATAATTGTAACGTTAATAAAACGTTTTTTTTATTTAAACAATAGCATTTTCATTGATTTTGATATTTATCGTCAATTACTACTGCGTTTGAGTAATTTTAAACTTTTTTCATACGCCAAAGAAGTATAACTTCTAACGCGTGTGCATAAGTACACACACTTTTTTTCGAATTATGCGCTTTGTCAGGTTACCTGTGTAGCGTGATCTTTGCGTACATAAAAACCGGTAAATCGTATCATGGTAACCTACCGGTAAATCATCTTCGGTGTACATTTTTCTTTCTTTTTAACGTCCAGGCTTAGTTTAATTTTCTTTTTCCCGGACACTTCAGTCACCAACTTCATTTGGTCCTTACATTTTGGTATAGCTTTACATTCCGTTATCCCATTTATACATTCACATCGTACACATTTATGCTGTAATGTTGACGCTTCTTTGCAAGGTTTGCCTGAAAGAAATACTTGTTGAGTTCCCATCTTCAGTTAGTAGGAAGGAAGGAAGTTAGTTGGCTATTTCAAGAACTTACTTGTGTACCAAAAATTTGTATTGAATCAGAGTGTTGGAATATGATGAAGTGTCCAGCTTAACATTCTTGATCTCATCACTACGTATAAACCTATCGTTATCGAGAGCGCACATGGCCCGGTGGCTAGCGTAGAATGCAAGTGATCTACAAAGCTAGGCCAAACGGGCGCGGTCGTGTGTGAGATGCGCAATCGCTATAAAAAATATATGCGCGTTTCCGTGCTTTGGAGGGCCCAGTTATTATCGATAGATATCAATCGTTAAACCTAGTCGAAGGCATTGCGGGCGATTTGAATCCCGCATCTTCACCAACTCGCAAAGATTTTAAAAGATACCCTAGGCAACGTTGGAGAGACACCAGGTTATATGACATAGATCTCACTAAAGCCTCCTCGAAGCCACTTCTCAGCATGCCAAAGCATGCTGAAACAGAAAAGGCCCTATACTATTCCCCTCCTATCCACATGATTGAGTGTGTTCCCGTTCATCCTTCCTCTAGCCTCATGTTACTACACTTTCTTCAAATAGTCGCGGCTTTCGCATTAGAAAAAGAACATTTTGAGGAGAATATTACGCGGTTACCTGAACTTTCAAAAGCATCTACGTTAGCGAGTCCTTCAGGAGTGACACACAACAGCTCAGAACACTTCAAATCGCCTCTATCGGTACAAAAGCATCTGTTGCAGTCGATCGCATACATCTTCCCCGGGACGCACTCGTTGGCCATGTGAGGCAGATCTGGCAGCCTAATGTTGCCGATGATAGGAAAGGCTTCATGGAAGAGTTCGGGATCTATCATATGGTTTGCTAAAATTTTTAAAATTCTGTATTGTAGGTTGTAGTTCTGTATTTATTGTCCTATTTTTCAGTTTATGTTTAAGTTCATTATCGTTTTATCCACCTATTATAACCTACGAAGGTCTCATTTTTAGGGTTCCGCATCGCGAAAGGAAAAAAATGGAACCCTTAAAGGATCACTTTGTTGTTCTTCCGTCTGTCTGTCAAGACCCTTTTTCTCAGGAACGCGTGGAGGTATCAAGCTGGCATTTATATCAAATACTCAGGTCTACCGAGAATATATTTAGAAGAATAATATCTAGAAGCTTGATTTTTTCGTCAAGTCGTCACTTGGAGCTGTGAAAAAATCAAGCTTCTAAGCCAGCGCAATCAAAAGATACAGCCTTTTATGCCGCAAATTTTCGACACTCTCAAGGGAATCAACCTACAGACCTACAGAGTACTTTCCGTGAGAATCTTGAAATTTGGTACGAAGCAACGTCTTATAGCACAGATAAAGGAAAAATGCGAAAACCGTAAATTTTTTGTTACATCATATATCTATACAACTTAATAAAATTAGAGTGTGTCTGTTTGATTTTGACGTGATTTTTACTGTCAGGTAGCTGATGTAAGAAGTAACTTAAACTACTTTTATTTTAGAAAAATTCTAAAAAAATAACTTCCACTAGTTAAAAATATTTTACAGAACTCTCGGTACGCGAGTTCGACCCGCACTTGGCCGGTTTTTTAATCTATCTATCTATCGATTTCCATGATCTTTGGAGCCGTTTTTGAGATTCAAATTAAATATCTATACACAAGAATTTGTTCGTTAAAAGGTATTAGATTTAAATAAAATACATGAAGCATGTAGGTTATAGTGTTGATCCACCAAGGTTAAAATTATCTACAAATCGAATGTATCCTTAAGTATTTTGTAATACTTACAAGATAATTTCATCCTACATAATGCTTTTGAACAAATCGCCTCCTTTTTATCATTGCAATAACAAATTTCACAGCCTCTATTATACGTTTTCCCTGCTTCACATTTTCCCTTAGGCAAGTCTGGCAGAACAGTTCTAAGCACGTTACCCTTCCTGAAGCTATGTTTCTGTGATTCCTTTTTCTTCTTCAGCTTTTCCATAGTCGCTTTGTCTAGACAAGCCATCTTAGTGCAAATTAGCGCATTATTCTCTCCACATTGGCACGTGTTACAGTCTATTCTATACATGTGTCCCTCTATGCATTTTTGTCCCTCTTTTATTTCTGGCAAATCAGTTTTTGTTACGTTTGCTAAAATAAAGTTACTATTAGGCCTGTGAATCTATATCAAGGTTATTAGTATCTAACATATCCATACCAATGGTAAAATTAAATTTCTAATTCTATGAATCCTAACAAAAGCAAAAAAATAATAAGGTAAGATTCGTAGTCGTATCAAAAATCTATAAAGAATTGGGAAACGACAAACATCAGAAAAATTAAAAACAGAGTTCTATTTTTTACAACGTTTATTCAATTTTGTATTGCATTATCATATTTCATAGATCATATCCTGAAAATTAGCAAACCCTCTGTAAGTTTTTTTTGATTCGTCATAAAATCTTCGATACAAAACATGGTGGTACAAGTTAATTTCTTTTTCTGGGTGCAAATACAGGTATTGCATTTGTATCTATATTTTTGACCAGGCTTGCAAATTTCATTTTCATCCTTCAATTCAGGAAGCGATTGAAAATTGTTAAGTTCGTGTTTTTGGCCACTCCTTAGATTAGTGATCATATCTTGATTACATTTTTTATTTGTACAGACTAATTTCTTTTTATCGCTACAAACACATCTATTGCAGTCAATAAAGTATTCTTTGTGAGGTTCACACTTGTTTGAATTAGTATTAGAACTTCTTTTTCCATATTCTATACTTGTTATTCTTTTTAAGTTTTCTTTTGTTATTTCTTGGACCTCTTTACTGTCAATTTTAATACAAAGTCTATCAATGTAGGCTCCAATATCACTGCAAATGCAAAATTCGTCATTTGTTCTTAGAACGTCGCCTACATTACAATCATTTACTTTATGACCTTCTTTACAGAGATGGTTTGTACATGAAGAAGTTTTAATGCTTCCTTTAGTTTTACATAGGCATAAATTGCAACCAATCAAATATAATCTGTTTGGAATACAGGTAACATTAGACTGAAGATTCCGCGCAATATTTGCCTCATCAAATAGGAAGAAGCGGTACTTGTTTCTACAGCTCGCAGACTGTAAATGACCGGTGACACTGCAAGTACAAACTCGGTTATCTTCTTTGTATGTGAAATTTGCTTGGCATTCTTTGTCACCTATGTTACTTTCTGAAGGAATAATGTAAAAGTTTGTGTTAAAGGTTATATTAAAACTTTATTATAAATTGGATGGTTGGAACAAACTCTCAAGAAGAAGATAAAGTTATATAAAAAATGACTTACCTAACATTTTTAAGTCACATGGTCGCTTCTGACATTCATATACTCCTTTGCTGGAGCAAATGCAAAAATGACATGGACTTTTAGTTACAGCTGTTGGTACACATTTTCTTTGAGGTTCCGCTTTATTTGCACGTGCAAATTAAATAGTGAAATGTATTATCAGAAGCCTAACAACGAAATTCAAAGAGGATAACGTTGCTTAATTATCCTCTTTGAATCTCTTTGAAATAGATTATTGTTCATTTAAATGGAGAAGCTGAGCCAAACGGGCGCGGTCGGGTGTGGGATGGGTGACCGCTAGTGGCAAAAAATGTCATGCGCGTATCCGTGCTTCGGACGTGCACGTTAAGCCGTCGGTCCCGGTTGTTGTCGATAGATAACAGTCGTCAAATCTTGTCGGAGGCCTTATGGGCGGTTTGAAAACATCCGACAGCGGGTTGGCCTCTTACCCGCATCTCCACCAACCCGCATTGGAGCAGCGTGGTGGAGTAAGCTTCAGGCCTCCCCAATAAGGGGTAGAGACCCGTGCCCAGCAGTGGGACGCAAAAAGGGTTGCAGCCCAAATGGAGTAGAAGATATGCATGCATGACACAAAATGTTAAGGCCCATTAGGACATCTAATAAATGACAAACTCAAGCCAGATTCAAGTCTTGTATAGATACTTCAACTCAGTTGTGCGCGCGGCACTATGTGTGGGTAAACCTGTATATACACAGTGACTTTGTGTGCGTGACAAGAGGTACAGTGAAGTTGCTCGGACGATCACGGCCGCGTCACTGTCACACAAATTAAAGCTGCATAATTACTAGCCCACGCACACATAACGCCGCGCGCACAACTGAGTTGAAGTATCTTTATGAAGTTGTAACCATATATGGTTTTCAGCCCACCGAAAGATTTAAAAAAAAAATAACTTACACATCCAGCATTCAATATTGCAGACATGGTATAAAATAAAACACAATATAATAATTTGCATGATTTCGCAGCCACACCTAAATGAATTGAAATGGAAGATTTAAATCCTTAATACCATAATCATGAAAAAGCTTATCAATCCTTCGTACATGTACTTAAGATTGATTAATTTCCTTATGAGAAGTACGAGTAGTTTTACGTCTCTTACTTTATGATTAGTTTAGATTTAATTACCCTATGAGTAAGGGATTTTAGAATTTTCATTGAATTTTAGAACGCATTGATTACTGAATTTTAGTAGGCACTAGTTTACTTAAATAGTTGATAGAAATACCACTTACCCTGATATGAGGAATATTTTAAAGAAGATTGATAGTAACCGTTTTGAAAACATTATCTCACACCAGTAAAGAATTAGGATTTAAAAAAAACAAGCTCAAATTCAATCTTCTTTATTCGTTTTGCGAATATTTATATTCAAGTATAAGTTTAATTACGTATTGTCTAATACAATAGTACGAAAACGTACGAATAATATAGGTTAGACGAGCAATCTTCAATTTTACTAATCAGAAATTTCTAGGGGCCCATGCGATGTGTTATTGTTATTTCCCTAATTAATTCTCTCAAAATTTCTCCCTTGGCCTAATGTGTGACATTAGGCCTTCCGTGTATCCACATCCTATTGATGTTTTAATCTTCGGATACTAGGTTTGAACAAGGTTCATCTTGTCTGGGAAAAAAAAACAAATCTACTAAATATTATTACTACAGCCCCTAGCACCTATTGAAATCTGTACAAAAATGGTAAAAAATATTTGTAACGAAATCAAGGTGAATTTATGTGGAAGTAGAAAAACTAAATTATAAAAATGGAGATGAAAAACATAATACGACTGAACTTAAAATACAATCATATATAACTAATACTTAACTAGATGCCACTGCTGGTAGCGAATTGGCTAACTGATTGTCATTTTATTGTCATGGAATTTACGGTTCAAATGATTTAGTTAAATACAACGTTGCTGTGTATAATTATAAGAGTGTGACATTAAAGTGACAAGTCCAGCTCTAACGATGCAATTACTGCTAATATAAAGAACCTATTTAAACTCATTATTGAGGGTAGCTTTGCTAAGAAACTTAAAGAATACTTATGGCTATCTCTTTCACTCAACACTATTAAACTAAATAAAACTACGCATAAACTTAAAAGTTATATGGAACATTACCTAAGTAACATTGCATGCCTCAAGCTAAGAATTCTAATTCATAATCGGGATAAGGAATTAAATCAAGTTGCAGTGATACTAGTAATTTAGAATTTGACAAAAATTGAGGCTTAGAGAAAGTAGGAGACGGACAAGCTCAAAATAGATCACAAGGTTATGAAATAGACCACACTTTTAGGAACGGCGATATGATAGATAGAACAGACAAGAGCCAGATGGACACTTCAGACTGTTTTAACTACCTAAACTACGCCACAAGTGCTGTAGATAAGAAAATCTGCTAACTTGACAATCGCTGATGCTAAAAGTGAAGTATTAGATTAATTTAATACAAATCAATTAATGCTGATTAAGGACTACACAATAACAATGTTAATTTCAAAACAGTAACTGAAGAAAGAAATCAAGTCAGCTTGAAGGTTCGACTTGAATTAGATGGTCGGAGTGATCTCCTCTTCGCAGAGGCGCAGGGTGCAGAAAACACTTTTACCATCTGCAGAGCAGGTGCAGTCGTTGCAAAAGCGTTTGTAAGTTTCACCAGGGTTGCAGCGGAAGCTCGGGTCGGATTCTGAAGCAGAACAGAACCATGTTAAGTATGTTATAAGTTTCACACTCATAATGATCAAATTTCTCTGCACTCCTTTGGGTAAGCTGGTAGATAATGCCACTTGGCTTTAAGCTCGCCTTTTGTACCACATTTTATGGGTTCAATAAAGTTTTAAATAAATAAATAAAAATAAATAAATAAATGATGATCATAGCCCCATGAACACAGGTACCATGAACACATTCACAGACAGAAACACAAACATCCAGACCGAGAACGGAATCGAACCCGGGACCTTCCTGTTATGATTTTATTAATTTAGTAATCATTTAAGAATTTTAGAACATTGAACATTGTTAAGGTTTTCATATTTATTTGTCATAAATGTCATAATGTTGCAGATTGGTGGGCACGCGCGGTTATGGAAAACATCGTAATTAATTAAATTACAATAGATTACATATTTCTTACCTGTACTGATATCGTTTTCCGTTTTTTGATTCGAGTGGTCTTTATCCTTCTGACAGTGTGTCGGACAGATTGCGTGGTGGCCATCTTCTGAACAGCGGCAGACCTTGCAACCCTGCTGGAACACGCTGCCTGGAGTACACTCTGAAGTCACTTGGGAGGTTACCTCTGAAATAGATAGTGATATTTTTATTTACAGTACTAACAAAATATAAATAGACATAAAGCTCTCAAAATCTTCAAGCTGAAGTGGCAATGGGCAGGATACTTAGGAGGACCGACAACCGATGGGAAAGAAAGGTCCTCGAGTAGCAACAACGTCTCGGCAAAAGGAGAGCATAAACCACCCTTCAACCAGGTACACTGCTGACTTAAATAGGACGGCGGGAAGCCGCTGTCGAATGACAGCGAAATATTGATGAGTCAGTGAAATATTAATTAGTCCTGATTTTCATGGTATTTCTAAATCGGACTTACACATCAGCCTATGGAGTAACCTGTCATAAGATTCAGGCTTGCAGCATCAACCACTTAACACCTCGTTAAGCATGCTCGTCTTCTCCAATCTATATCTATACTAATATATAAATCTGAAGAGTTTGTTTGGTTGAACGCGCTAATCTCAGGAACTACCGGTTCGAATTGAAAAAATATTTTTTTGTTGAATATCCCATTTATTAGGGAAGGCTATAGGCTATATAACATCATTCTATGACTAATACCGAAGTCCACGCAGACGAAGTCGCGGGCGTCCGCTAGTCAATTAATAAAACCAACCTCTCTTACGCCTGGCACCGCCATTATTATTGTTGTTGAGGGCGTTGCAGTCGATGCGGGTACACGAGTAGTCCTGGCCCTCGGAGTTGCAGAGACACGTGTTGCAGTCCATGCGGAACTCCTGCCCAGGCTGGCAGGTTTTTGGAGTCTCCTACTGAACAAAGAGGGCGTTATATCTTGACTTGACTTCAATCAGAAAAAATGGATACTTAAAATTGGGGTATTCTTAATCTATTTCGCATCACTTATCTTCCATTATCTATCAGATTAAGTATACGACTGCCTGGAGTACACTCACAAAAAAATTAATTATACTCGTAACTTCTAAATGTTTAGTACCCGAATGACCGGATAAAATATTTTTTCACTTATCTATTAGCTTACTTAAAAAGTAATCTAATTCAGCTTCCAATTTAAAAAATATTCAGTTACATATAGGTATGGTAGGAAAAGTCATATTTTTCAGTTTATTGTATTTATTGTATTTTCAAAAAAGAAACCTAGATTGATTAATTGCCCCCGAAAACTACACACACACAGCACACTTAATTTCATGAAAATCGTAGAAGCCGTTTCCGAGATTCGAACTATATATTTAGGTATATACAAGAATTGCTCGTTTAAAGGTATTAGATTCAAAAGTAATAATTAAAGTTAGTCGTATATTTTCATAAATTTTACATACCTAATACTAACGCAAAAGAGGCTATTGGTTTTAAAATGTTTAATTAAGGCAATGGCACAGAATAAATAATAGTACAAGTGGCAATGGTTAAAGTAAGGCCAGAAATCATACCTTAACATTGTGTTGAAATCGTGACGAGCTTGAAGGCTCCGATCTCGAGCTTGCCTGTAACATTATAATTACCTATCAGTTAGAAAAAAGTAACACACACTTTAAATTAACAATACTTGTAACGATGAATTTAACGAGTTCATACAAGATGGGTTTATGAGTAGGCATTCGAGGGTTCCATCAACCACCTTCCTTATTAACCGGTCATCATCAGCAAGAGAAATTAATAGAATAATGTCAAAACGAATCTATTAAACTAAGGCCAAACTCTATGATATTATTTACAGGCATCCCAGGATTTCATCTATGATATTTTAGGCTTATGACATCTATCACATCAGCTCGATTGAACAACACAATATTGTATTGCCACGTACTATACTACGTATAATTTACAAGATTCATGATGATTGATGGATGATGCAAGAAACAGATAATAAAACAAAAAATGAATTACCTGTGAAGTTGCTCTAGTTCTTCTAATCGCCGAAGTTCTCTGAAAAAAAAAATAATGGTACTAAATATGCGTAGGAAGAAAATATTTTTTATTAAATAGCAAAATATATGTATGTACTATCGATCATCAATATGTACCATTACACACCACATTGTATTGTTAAGACCAAACCAGGGTACCTAAATATAAGCTAGTCATAAAGAGCGAGAACTTCGAGACCTTTGACATTAAAAATAAAATTAGAAGTTGTTAAAACCAATAGATACGAGAAAAGCTTAAGATTAAAGATTACATGATTATGAGAAATAAAGAAAATAATTTAATTTCACGATGTTTTTATACTAAAAAAGACCAAAAATACAAAAATGTTGAGAGTAAGGGACGAAAAAGATTGATTGAAAGAAAACAAAACACCAAAAATTAAAACAGATTTTTATTTATCGTACCCAGCCACCAAAAAAAAAAAAAAAAAGAATTAAAATCCACCACCTCGCTAAAGCTTAAGTCATCATCGAAGTCCCGTCACCAAGAATCCAGCAATAATACAACAATTTTAAGAACCTTATTATCATCCTCAGGTAGGCAAGCTCGTCTTGTGCAAGAGAACGATTTGCCATCAGGATTGCATCTACACATGTTACAATCCAACTCGAATACCTCGTCGGGACGACATTGACGCTTGATCACCCTTAACTCCTGCTATTACGAATACAAAAAGAAAAAATAGCAAGAATATTACAATAGCTCAAATTTATAAATTTGATATTTCACTTAAAACAAGAACGCGTAAAAGCCTTATAACAAGAAAGAAATCAAGCAAAAAAAACAACGACTTGCACTCCGGTAGTTCCGGCAGAAGTGAAAACTTGAACATTAACGTTGTGGATTTTTGATATTTTGGAATGGTTAGGGAATAATTTCGCACGAATTGCTTTTATTATCAGTATTATTTTTCATCTAGTATTTTCAGTAGGTTTTCATCTAGTATTTTTATAAAGTACTCACTCATTTTCTTTCACTATTTCTTCGTCACTTTTTTCATTAATAGATGCACTTTGTTCAATGTCCATATTTTAAATACTAGATATAAACGAATTTTACAAGTACATATAGACAGTCGAGCCGTCATCAGCTGTCACCCCTCCGTCTTACGAATATTCGATCAGGCCATGTCTTGTGTCCTGACGCGAGTTTAACATTTTTTACCCATCCCAAAAAAAGTGCACAACGCCGCTAAAGAAGTTTTCACTTCAAAAAAACAGATTAATAATACATAGTTAAATATATTTTTGTAAAAAAGACAAATTTAAATCATTCACTCACCTGCTGATGTTCATAACAGTAAACTTTTCAATTTTAAGTTATCACTGTCACAATAATTTAGGAAAGTATAATTGCAATAAATAAAGATGGCATAAATGTTCATTTTATAATTTCACAGACACAGTACATCAAACTTCACAGTAGTTAAGAAAGTTAAGAAGTAGATAGTTAAGAAACAACCATTCAAGACCATGACCATTTGGGATGCATATAAAATAACCGTTTAAATTTATGATTTATGGACAAAGCAAATGAAAGCGAAGCGAACGAAACATAAAAATATACTCACAAAATAAAAATATATAATAAAACATTTGAACAGCAGAAGCAGATATACAATGTCTAAAGATACATCCAGCACTACCAAAACAACAACAAATAGCCAAACTGCTCAAAAACCTTAGTACACCTCTTATTTAAAACTTCTAAACAAACTTTTATTTAAGTTGTTTAAGTTTAGGTGTTCGTATTATCGTATTCTACAAGTAACGCCCTTTTAACCGATACCCACATCGAAAAGGTTGTCACCGCCATTTGATATTTTAGATTTTAACAATACTAAACCAAACTTAGGGCTCATTTTCATTGGTGGATCTGACCCGTATTTGTGATGCGAAAGATTTTCTTAGCGCATGTCATAATTTTTATTTTGTATAGACTTGTTGATTTCCATCGGTCGTTAGTCCGCCTGCGGGGAGTGCCGATATATATATAGTATGTATATATCGACCAATGAAAATGAGCCCTAAACATGTAGGTACACAAAATTTCAGCTTAAACGGGTAGGTATCTGTAGCAAGACGGTAAGATAACTGCTTCAAAATTGAGTTCCAACATTCCACCCGAACAAAATTACAACTTAATAATAAGCTTGTAAAAGCCAAAGATGCTCAAAACCGGACACCGCACAATTAAAAGAAACTACCTCAGGCTCCGCAGTGGTTTCATCGGGCAAGTCGGGCACGCAAACCTTCCTAGTACAGAAATAGCTGGTACCGTCTTCGTTGCACCAGCAAGTGTTGCAGTCTTTGATAAACATACGATTCGCGGCGCAAACCACTGCTTTCGTACTATTGTAGGATGTCTTTAATTCCTATGGAGTGAGGAATACCATGAGCAGATTATCACGGTGATTTAAGTGTTCTTTTAACTATAGTTACTTAACTTAAACGCACAGAACTAAATTCTTACTAAATCTTTAGAAGACAGGTGATAAAAATCAGATTGAAATTGGTTTTATTTATTTGGAAGCATAGACAGACATACAGAAACGTCAAACTTCACCGCTATGTAGGCAGGCGCTCCTTGTATTGTGGCTATGTTGTCAATATAGTTATTTTCTACGCTAAAAAAAACCAATTTGTGAGCAAAATGTGAATTTTTGACTATAATAGGAGAGAGAGTTCTAATCAGTGCGTCTTCATCCTTCCTTGTACCTTTAGGTACGAGTATTTAAAACTACAAAATTCTGTGATAACCTGGTTAGGTTAGTTAACGCTCTAGACATGCTTATAGGCACAAATGCATAGACAGTAAACAATGCAGAAATTAAACACACGCAACAATTTATTTCGATGAATAAAAATCTTTTTTTATATTTTACAATGCTTGTCATAAGTGGTCATTGTTTTTGTCAGAGCTCTTCTTCACTCCGAAGCCATTGATTTCTTACTAAGGCACGATTGGTTTCATTTCCTGAAATACAATGATTAATGATGAGATTACTAATTGACATTGATGACCACGTCTCTTAATTATCATGATTACTTTCAATCATAGTAATTATGTCTTTCGTTGTACGTTTTCATTGTAATAAAGTGACAAATGAGTATTCAGTCACGTGAGAATAATACAGTTCACACTTTATTTTACGTCATCTTAATCGTACAATTTTGAACTTTTGTTCACAATAACGAAAATTCACTCAAAGCCATTGAATTAAGATAAAAATAGAAGTCAGTAATGTTTAAATCATAGCCAATGAAATTATATTATACATACTTCAAGTCGGCTATTGTTACTGACCTTCAATTCGCGGAATAATTCGACGTCATTTAGCAAAGCACATGGTTTGGTAGCGCAAGTGAAGTCTGTGCCAACGATATTGCAGTGGCACGTGTTGCACCCGACGTGAAAGGTGGCTCGAGGCTTGCACACCGAATGCCGCTCTACGTGGTCGGTTCCCTAGAATATTTTACAACTGTTATAAGATATTGTTGAAATTAATCCATCCATACATCCATCTCTTAACGGCCTCCCTTAACGTTCGCCACTCTATCCGGTCTTGTGCCCTCTGAATCCAGCGGCTTCCCGCTGTCTTCTTTAGGTCATCAGTCCACGTAGTGGGAGGGCGGCCTGTGCTCATAATGCCGACACGTAGTTGCTATTGGAGGACCTTTCTTCCTCATCGGTTAAAAGTCCTCCTAACGATATGACCTGCTTTTTGCCGCTCCAGCTAGCAGATTTTGAAACCTATGTATATCGGTAATGTTCGGTACGTTCGTCTACGTCTCCTGATTTTGTCGAGTGGAAAAATAGCCCTCTCCATCACTTCCTGAGTGACTTGGAGCCGTTGGAAAAGGCTGACAGTAAAGGACTACGTTGTAGCGTCATAGGTCATCATTGGCAACACACACTGCTCGAAAACTTTCGACTTCAGACACTGAGATATGCTGGACGCTAGACGAAATTAATATATAATATGATTTATTCTCACCTCACTCTCCTTAAACACCTCAACTTCTTTATCCATATCTCTTTCCAAACATTCACTTTGCGTACAAGAGTAACTTTGACCATCTGGCGCGCATTTACACGAATTACATTCTATTTCAAACCTTTTGTTTGGCTCGCATACTGAGCGTTTCGCTATCTCATGGTCTTCAAAATCTTCGTCTACAAAGTAATTTTCTTCGTTTTCTCCATCCTGAAATAGTTAGATTAGTGATTGTTATATTTATGAATCGTATACAATTATTTTTGAGCTATGAGCAAAAGTAAATTTAACTACCAGTCACATCAATAAAACGATATAATATAAAGTATTGAGCCTTGAGGAATGCTAATCCTAAAAGTTTATAACTGAAGTTATAACAAAAAAATCGAAGTAAGTATAATATTGATCAATAAATTATTTACATTATTTATTTGGCAATATTCATTCAAGGCTGTATGTAATTATTATCCGCAGTTGAAGTTACTCATACTTGTAATATTTTACGAAAGCTCGACATTTACTTACCAATTGTAGAAACAAAAATAATGGGTACTTACTTTAGAATAGGCAAATTACGTTTTCCAAACACCAGTTTTCATTTATTAATCACAAAATGTTTGTGTACTGATGAGCTTTTACCTGAGCCCGGTTATATTCGTGGAATGGAATTTTTAGTAGCTCGATGAAAATGAAGATGTGATTTTGATATGAAAATTATGATGATGCAGAGGAATTCGTTTCTTATGGAATGAATAATTCTCATTAATCAATAATCCTATTATTAGGGTTAAAACAATTGCATTTGCAAGGTTTAAAGCCGCATTTTTATGTTTTTCTTTTATCACGTCTCACACTCTCTAAATCCCATTATGGACCGTAAATCCCAAAGCGATTTTAGACCCAGCACTTGTTTTTTATCCGGTGACTTTGTTACCCAGTCGTGCTATGAGGTGCTATGAAGATTTAAAATATGCTAGTGCGCTGATTTGGTAACGTAACAGTACCAACGTACTTTTTGTCACCACAAATGGGATATGTTCATATAGCACTCGACTGAGTAACAAAAGTTGTGACAAAAATCACATGTGGACGGCTGGTCTAAGTGCAAATAAAACTTTATTCCTTTAGTGTTTCTCTTTTGTATGATTGATTGATGATTTTTTCACTTGCGTCAATTACTTTATTTACTTGAAGAATCGATTTCAAATCTTTTACCATATTTACTAAGAAACTTATAATTTTATTAACATCACAGAAGTAACTATCACCGTGCTTTCCCGGGCCGATTCAATCCCGGGATAAAATTACATATTCGTCGAATGAATATTTGCGCTGTCATTGTTACTCTTATGAGACATGAATAAGATGGCGATAATATTAACTGACTGATAACTTTATCTTGCGATTGAAAAGTGAGCCCTAAATTGACATAATTTTTTCTTCTAAGGATAAACATTTATTGTCAGTAATGATTAAAAAACCTGTGTGTATGTTAGTGTGTACAAAAATGAAGCATAATTTTATTTTACTTACGTTTACTGAAGGTACTTCTATAAATTTTTCTTCTTCACGTTCTGGATTAAAATTTGTAACTGAAAATACAAATGATTAGGTTTACGATTTATGATTAGGCTACAATTATGATTTTTTGACGTGATAACGTCTTTAAAATCGTTTTAGTCGGGTGACATGTTCAGAAACTTGTGTCACACCAAAACCTCACGAGCGCGATCGCAGGTATAACGAGAGAGAGACGGACCGATCTCCCGTCTCATCTCGAGCGCTGCCAGTCATTCCGTGAAACTTGTCACGCGGAATCCTCACGAGCGGAGGCTGGCATAGCGTTCGAGTGAGTGGACCGATCTTCCGTCTCTCTCACTCTAGCGGCATACAAACGAATGGAGATTTTCTCGTGCGGACGTTATCACGTAAACATCTCGATCGTAAACCTACTTTACAAACAATTTGCCGTTTTTTTTTGACGTGATAACGTCTTTAAAATCGTTTTAGTCGGGTGACATGTTCAGAAACTTGTGTCACACCAAAACCTCACGAGCGCGATCGCAGGTATAACGAGAGAGAGACGGACCGATCTCCCGTCTCATCTCGAGCGCTGCCAGTCATTCCGTGAAACTTGTCACGCGGAATCCTCACGAGCGGAGGCTGGCATAGCGTTCGAGTGAGTGGACCGATCTTCCGTCTCTCTCACTCTAGCGGCATACAAACAAATGGAGATTTTCTCGTGCGGACGTTATCACGTAAACATCTCGATCGTAAACCTACTTTACAAACAATTTGCCGTTTTTTTATTATTTATGATTTATATTTAGGCTACATTTGACAACAAAATGGCTTTGAAATATTATGCTAGTTAGACTATTTATTTATCACTGTGAAAATTCTAATATTTTGGGATGGCTAGGAGACCTTTATTAATGACGTTATCGTTTCCATGCTAAAAACTACCAACGGCCATGCCAACTAACTTGCGTTACACACGTGGGCTCCACTCCCAAGGGCATTAAGACTCCTTAATGAAATATCAAGGGAGGATGCAGACTTGGATATTTTTATATGTACCATAAATCAGCAACGCAAAGCTGCGACACATTACCTTGAGGGTCTCACTACTAGCAGCAGTATTACAAGTACTTAGTTTTAGTTAGATTAGTTTTCCTTTTAATACGCTTAGTTAATTTTGTTAAATTTATTCACTCTTGTGTTTCGTTCCTAACTGTAAGCAAGATGTTGAAGAAGTCTTATCTAAAGTCGTATACTGTTGCGTTGCTTGCTACTCCTTGAGGTTGATGGTCGCCTCATGTAAATCTGGATGGCAACTGCACCTTTCCAGCGAAGAAATGGTTGTCTGTAAAGTCGGTTTACGGACGATAGTTTAAGGTGACAACGTCATAACAAAACAATGAAAACCACATCAACTTTTCAGTTCACTTTATAAACACGATGACGAACAGCGGAAGCCAAACGCTCAAGCCTCAACGTAACGTACAAGCTCCACTCGTAACGTACAATAAGCGTAACGTACAATGAGTCATCCTTTTTCGTACGTGCAGCCGGCCGTTCATTGATTTACTAGACGTTTTCACGTCAAAACACGGTGGTACTTCCCCCTGCAAACCATAAAAGTTATACATGGTTATACTACCTACAATTATTTTTATCTGAGACTAGTGGGCCCTGCAGACGTTGTCATACCTTAAAAGTATTGAAAGAGGATTTGTTTCTTAATCATCTAAAGTAGTTTTTATGTTACTATCAAATAAAAAATATAAAACATGCACTACCAAATGCACTGTCCTGTTACTCAGACTGTCTCAAAGTTCTGAACGATGGCGCGAAGAACCAATGTATGACAGTTACTAACAGTTTATATGGGAATATAAAATTAGTTCTTTTACTATTTCTTCTACTCATATTTCAAGACCAAAATTAGCCACACTGATCCAGTTCAGCTCTATGTCAGTTTTCGAGTTTTAGCCAGACCAACGAACAGAAATTCATTTTTGTATATAGAGAAGAAGATAAAAAGATGAAAAAATACATTTTGACGTGATAACGTCTTTAAAATCGTTTTAGTCGGGTGACATGTTCAGAAACTTGTGTCACACCAAAACCTCACGAGCGCGATCGCAGGTATAACGAGAGAGAGACGGACCGATCTCCCGTCTCATCTCGAGCGCTGCCAGTCATTCCGTGAAACTTGTCACGCGGAATCCTCACGAGCGGAGGCTGGCATAGCGTTCGAGTGAGTGGACCGATCTTCCGTCTCTCTCACTCTAGCAGCATACAAACGAATGGAGATTTTCTCGTGCGGACGTTATCACGTAAACATCTCGATCGTAAACCTACTTTACAAACAATTTGCCGTTTTTTTTGAAGTGAAAACTTCTTTAGCGGCGTTGTGCACTTTTTTTGGGATGGGTAAAAAATGTTAAACTCGTTACTTGCGTCAACTACACGTGGCCTGATCAAAAATTCCTAAGACGGAGGGGTAACAGCTGATGACGGCTAAACTGTGTATACTTGTAAAATTCGTTTATTATTTAAAATATGGACATTGAACAAAGTGCATCTATTAATGAAAAAAGTGACGAAGAAATAGTAAAAGAAAATGAGAGAGTACTTTATAAAAATACTAGATAGAAATAAATACTGATAATTCAAGCAATTCGTGCGGAATTATTCCCTAACGATTCCAAGACATCAAAAATGCTCCCGGAGTGCAACCCGTTGTTTTTTTTTCTTTTTAACTCAGATAGCAATTTCAGTGTGTTGATTAGTTTTTTTAACAATAAATAATCTTAAAAAATACTTAAAGTTTTAACGTGACAATGTCTAATACATCGTTGAACGCCGGCTGCACGCAAAAACCGACCATATGCGAGTCGGACTCACGCACGAAAGGTTCCGTACCATTATCTATAAAAAATCACGTTTATTGTATAGGAGCCCCTTAAATATTTATTTTATTCTATTTTTAGTATTTGTATAACAATAGCGGCAACAGAAATACATCATCGCCTTTGATTATCCATAGAAATCATTGCACTAAGATTGAATGAAAGGTAAATAAATTGTGGTTTACGATTTATGACGTTTTAAAAAATACTACTTACTAGATCTCGTTCAAACCAATTTTCGATGGAAATTTGTATCGTAATGTATATCATATATTTTTTTTAGTTTTATCATTCTCTTATTTTAGAAGTTACAGGGGGGACACACACATTTTACCACTTTGGAAGTGTCTCTCGCGCAAACTATTCAGTTTAGAAAAAAAAATTATAATAAAACCTCAATATCATTTTTGCCCACACATATATCATTTTTGAAGACCTATCCACAGATATCCCACACGTATGGGTTTGATGAAAAAAAAAATTTGAGTTTCAGTTTTAAGTATGGGGAACCCTCAAAATTTATTGCCTTTTTCTATTTTTGTGTAAAAATATTAATGTGGTTCACATAATACATCTATGTACCGAGTTTCAACAGTATAGTTCTTATAGTTTCGGAAAAAAGTGGCTCTGACATATGGACGGACAGACAGACAGACAGACATCACGAATCTGTAACGGTTCCGTTTTTTGCCATTTGGATACGGAACCCTAAAAAGGATGATTCACTGTACGTTACGATCGGAGCTTGTACGTTACGTTGAGGCTTGAGCGTTCGGCTTCCGCTGTTCGTCGTCGTGTTTATAAAGTGAACTGAAAAGTTGATGTGGTTTTCATTGTTTTGTTATGACGTTGTCACGTTAAACTATCGTCCGTAAACCAACTTTATCGACAACCATTTTTTTTAATAATTTTTACTACAATGGTCACTCACCAACATGGACATTGCAGCCTATCCGCGTGCACATGGCGTGCCCGGTGGACGTGCACCAACACGTGTTGCACTCGTTCTTCCATATAGAGTCCGGCGCGCAACGAAGCATTTGATCTGCAACATTTGTTTATTTTCAAAAGTTTAAAAACACCTTATTTTTGAATGCGTTCAAAATATTATAATTAATGGTCTCTCTGTCTGTCCGTCCGTCTGTCACCAGGCTGTATCTCATGAACCGTGATAGCTAGACAGTTGAAATTTTCACAGGTGATGTATTTCTGTTGTCACTATAACAGTAATAACAGTAAAAACTAAAAAAATGGTTGTCTGTAAAGTCAGTTTACGGACAATAGTTAAAAGTGACAAAGTCATATGAAACCACATTAGCTTTTCACTTCACTTTATAAATAGTCGACGAACGTCGCAAGCCGTACGCTCAAGCCTCAACTTAACGTTACATGCACCGATCGTAACGTATAATGAGCGTAACGTTACAATGAGTCAACCTTTGTTGTGCGTGCAACCGGCGTTCATCGATTTATTAGACGTTGTCACGTCAAAAAATATATGTCCAAATATATACAACTAACTTATTTTTGCAACAGTCTTCTCGATCTTAACTAGGACAACTGGTAGACGCTTCAAATATTCACAGAATACTCAGAGTTATATATCAAAAAAATATTAAATTAAAATTAAATAAATATTTAAGGGGGCTCCTATACAACAAATTTCATTTTTGCCGTTTTTTATCAATGGATGGCTTTGTCCGACTCGCACTTTTTTAGTGCACTTTAATGTAAATATTATTAAAAAAAAATGTTACCACTCTCGTGCCCCTCGCATTTTTTTTCTGTACATGAAGGAAGCCCTTCGTCTGAACATGTGCACTCGTTGCAATAACTCGTCCAGTTCGTGCCCGGCAAGCATTCTTTGCCGAACAGTAAATCCGATTTCTTTAGTGCTGAAAAAATAAGTAAAAATATTCATTAAAATATTGATTGTCTATAAAGTCCGTAAACCGTTACGGACGATAGTTTAACGTAACAACATCATAACAATTCAATGAATTCACTCACAATTTACTTTATAAACAGACAGACGACGAACGGCGCAAGCTGAACGCTCAAGCCTCAACGTAACGTACAAGCGCCGATCGTAATGTACCTACAATGAGCGTAACGTACAATGAGTCATACTTTTTCGTTCGTGCAACCGGCGTTCATCGATTTATTAGACGTTGTCACGTCAAAACATTTTAAAATCAAGCTTTTACTTAAATGCGCTGAAAAGAATAAACGTGTTTATTTGCAAGTTCACCTTTTCACCGAATTTGGAGTCGGTACCCATTTTAAAATTTCGGAAGCTAAGCCGTGATACACGGGCTCTATAAAGATTACTAATTAAGATTTTCGGAGTCTGTGTAATTAGTAAGAGTATGTTTTGTGCGTGAATTTACTTAAAAAGTTTAAAGTTTTATTTTTCATTTTATGAAGTTGTTTTTTTTTTATTTATTTTTTCAAAATTGTTATTTTATCGTTTAAATTTGGTTTCAGTTTTTGTAAAAATATTAATTATTGTTAAATTCGGTTATCTAGATAATCACACATCCTCTTAATTTAAAAGGGTCCTCGACTCCACTATAATGATATTTAATTTTTGTATGATATTTTTGTTCATATAAAATGAAAAAATGGCGAATGAAAAGCGTGGCGACGCTTTTCATTCAGTTTCAATGTAACCTGCTTTGAATAAAAAAATGTTTTTAAAAAGCTTTTAAATTTATATTGTACTAGCTGGCACAGCGAACTCCGTACCGCCTTTTCATGATTAAATTACTAACGTATATTAGAAACAGGGGTTGCTAATGAAACAGTGAAAATTAAGGGTTGAATGTATTTTTAATGTCACTTCATAAAAAAAAACAAAAATAAAAAAAAATAACCAAAAAAAAGAAAAAGAGTGTGTGTACTTATGTACACGCGTTAGAAGTAATACTTCTTATTAGTTTAAGAGATACCTGCAAATGATTATAGCTAGATAATAATTTATAATTTACGATGTAAATAAATTATACATACCGACAATTTACCTCAAATCTATAAATGCACTAAAAACAGTTTATTAAAACCACTTTTATCACAAATATTCAAAATAAATAATATATATACTAATAAATTATCAGCAAATATCTATCACCGTCGTATATATAATTGATTTAATTAAAACACCAATTTATTTTTTATTTATTCACACGGTTTAATTGTACTGACAACAACAACTTGAACATAGTTATCGGTTTTAATCTTAATATATATATACATAGATTCGGTAGTTCTCTAGTAAATTTCTTGTGTGCGTGTGTATGTCACTGAACTCCTCCTAAACGACTGGATGGATTATGATGAAATTTTTTGTATGTGTGCAAGAGAATTTGAGAATGGTTTAGTTTCACAATTTGGTCCACTGGAAAATGTTTTTTTTTAATTATTTTATTTTAATAGTTTGTATTTCTTGCCGTGTCATTCTAAACTTTGACACTGTCAGAATAACAGGACAGTTCGTATGTCACTAGTATATATATGGAGGAGTATGGCAACTAATCACTATGACAAGGAAGAAGATTTAACTAAGGGCTATGGCTTATCTACTTACTTCTCATGTCTCGCGAGCAAGGTTCATTTTTGGAGCCGGGCGTGCATATTAATACTGAAAAGAAAGGATGCAAGCAATTAGGTATTGTTTAAAAAAACGGCATGCATTTAAGGCAAATGAGTAAAACCGATTGCTATACATTCCAATTAAGTAATAAATTGTTGATTTTAAAACGTTTTTAAATCGTTTTTATTAGCTTTATATGTATGTATGTTTCTCTGTTTGTAATAGAAACTTAGAACACGATTTTGAAACTTTTTTACAATGCATAGGTACATTTTTTTCTAATTCACATATTCTTACTTAATTAAATTAAAAATATTTTTTTTTACTTTTGCATTAATTTTTTCAAAAGTATGTGTTGTGGTTTTTTAAACTATTGTTTATTTTTCATTGTAAGATGTTTTTTTTTGCATATTATTGCATTGTCATCGGTCCATACAAAGCTTCAAATTAATCTGACGTTTCAAAGTCGGTCAAAATCACGTTCAAAGTTTACTTGGCCAGTTTTAATTTGTATTTAACGACCCTTTAGTCTTATTCCGGAGAGAAGAGTATGAAAAATTTGACATTTAATTTCCCGCCAGAATCTTAATGGCTGCCAAAAGTCACGTGAAACCGTTCGAGCAGCCGGGCGACCGCACCGATTCCTCGAATTGCCCTTTAACCCCCGCAATAATTGCAGTTCTATTATTAGCCACAAACAATTGTCTCAATAACACTCATTGGTATAGCTTTGTCCAAATTTCAAATTAAACAGCCGAATGGCTCAAATCGCTTTCCAATGAAATAGAAGACTATCTTCGAAATTCGATACAATTTTTTTAAGCTTTGTATTGTATTGAATAGATTGAATTTTCATTTTAGGATATTCTTTCTATATAAATTAACTAGACACATACATTATTATCAACTTTCAAGCTCTCTCTAATTCACGTCTCTGTACTTTTCTACCAAAATTAGCATCTTACTTTTAAGTTTTATGTTATTTGTTATTTTATGTTACTCTAGCGGACCCAGCAGCCGTTGTCCTGCTTTAAAGTACCTATCAGAAATAATCAAGTTTAACATACTTAAGGTCATAAAAATAAGCAACATTTAGTAAAAATATAAGAAAACTAGTGGACCCCGCAGACGTTGTCCTGCCTTAAAAGTAATAAAAGACGATTTGTTTTCTTATTATCTTAAAGAGACTTCATGTTACTATCAAACAAAAATATAAAACAAATAATGACATACGAACTGTCCTGTTATTCTGAATGTGTCAAAGTTTAGAACGGCACGGCACGAAATACAAACGTTTGACAGATAGGAACAATTTATATGGGAAAACTACTTATAAATAAAAAAATAAATAAAAAACATTTCCAGTGGCCCAAATTGTGAATCTAAACCATCCTCGAATCCATTTGAATACAGACAAAAAAATTCATTAAAATCTGTCCAGCCGTTAAGGAGGAGTTCAGTGACATACACACTCACAGAAGAATTATATATATTAAGATGAAGAATCGCATTGCACATTTATAACTCTTTATTTAAGAAATTCTTAAAGTAGGTACAACAAATCTATTGAAAGCCATACTTAATATTTCTTTATCATCCTATGAGTTTTTTTTATTACCGTTAAATAAATATTGAACATTAAGTGATGCAAAAATTATACTTGACGCTGGCAATATGCACGGCATACGGCAATATAATATAAGGCAGTTTGCGATGAAATTATTGAAAATATTATTAACGTTGTGCATTTTTGATTTATTGGAATAGTTAGGGAATAATTTTGAACGAATTGCTTTTATTATCAATATAAAAGTACTTTTATTTATGTCGTAGAATACAATATTTATTTATTGCGCTATCGTACACAAACATTACAATTTATATTTCATTTTCGAATTTTTTTCAATTTTTTTTCATACTTTGAAAAAAAAAATTTTACCCATTTTTTATGAAAATAGATTTTTAAAAAATCGATTTTATTAATTAATCGAAACCCTTACAATCGATTAAAAAATAAACAATCGATTGTTCGATTAATCGATTTCGATGTTACAACACTACTCTCCAACCGTCTTACGGTTTTTCGATCAGCACACGTGACCTGACGCGAGTTTCACAGTTTTTACCCATCCCACAAAAGTGCTCAACGCCGCTAAATAAGTTTTCACTTCAATAAGTTATGACACCGTAACTTTGACATTGGCGAAATGGTGAAAAAACCAAGATGCAATTTGAAAACAGAAAAAAGAAATGATAGTCACCTCGGTCATATTTTTGAAAGAATTGAAGCACGACCCTACCACAATACAAGGAGCGCCTCCCTTTGATTGATATATGACCGTATATGGAAAAATAAAACTGTTTAAGTATTAATAAAATTGAGAATTTTATCATTTTAATACCTACTTATTATCCTATTCCCGTCGAAGACAAACCCAAAAACACAAAAATCATAAAAAATTGGTTCAGCCGTTCTTGAGTTATAAATGGTGAAACTAACACGACTTTGTTTTATATATCACATATATTTAGAACTAGCTGTGCCCGCGACGTCGTCCGCGTAAATAGACTTGTACAAAAGGCTTGATTAGGCTTGGATTATTTGTTCCTCCTCCTCCTTAGTCGTTCACTCTTGACAGAGTGGTCGTGGCTGATGAGGTTGCAATTTCGTTCGTGACTGCTTGCCCTCCACTGTCCCTTGGATTATTGTTACCTTTTATGAAATTACTTATGATACAAAAGTTCATATTATTATGTTGAGTAGATACATTCTTCCTGAGTCCTTACAATTCTTACTGTACTCCTCTTATAATACCGACTTTTCAGTCGTTATCATCAGTTTCTCTTTACAAATTAAACGTATTATAATAGCATGTTTTTAAAGTGTTTAGATAGTACTGCTGTGCCCGCGGAAAGTATCATTATAATTAAATAATTTGTGCTGCAAATAATGCATAGATTCATTATCATTATGTAACTTAAATATATTGCAGAAAGGTGGTGAAATGTCTACGCTATGTCAGGCGTGGTTAGTAGTTGGGAGTCAAATTCTTGGTTGCTTACACGTTGGTTGCAATTGTCGTTAACATACTGTCGTCCATACTTAATGGAGGTCTTTCGAGCGATAGCGAATAAAACTTGCGACAGCAGTTAGGCCACTAACAATGAAGACGTCATCAACCTGAATTGGAGCAGCGTGAGAGGATCAGGCCCTACGCGATTAAGAGTCAATTAGTTCTATTAACAACCCTTCACACAGCATCAGAAATACATATATCGATTACTAATATTAATCTGGGCGTGACCACCATGCCGTGCTGCTGCCGTGACGCTTTATCATATTAGTGTAACACCAGTGCCAGTACTGCGTATGTATGTAATAGCTCTTATTAAATTATCCACTGAAAACGTCTGCTCATTTCAATAAAAAAAATTATTAGTGCCTCGGCAATTGGTTATTCGTTCATTCGAAATCACTTTTTTATAAGTAAACCGAACAAAGAGGCAGAAAGGCCGCGTGGTTAAGCGATCACTGTCGCCTATGGAAACGGGCAACCCCAGCGGAGCCACCCGAGCACTGCCGGCTTTCAAGAAGAGCTTTCTTTACAGCTTTCTTGAAGAACCCTATGTCAAAGTCCACTGGAAATGCCTCAGCTGGAAGGTTGTCCCATAACTTAAACATCCGTTCAAACATCAAAAGGAGCGTGCAAAGCGGCCTGTGGAACTTTAACCTTCGACTGGTGGTGTAATCATGATATGGTGACATAGCTATCATTTTGAAAAGATCACTCAGCATAGTAAAGTCGGTAGAACACTTTGATTTTTTTTTACGTTTCACACTGATAGCCCCAGAGTAGGGTAAATATACACTGTGTAATGGGTACCATGAGACACACAGAGACATAAATACAAACACTTAAACCGAGAACAGAAAATTAAACTCATCATTCAAATTTCTGCTTCGCCGGGAATCAAACTCGAGACCCCTCGATTGGCAGTCCGGCATGGAAACCATTGCGCCACGCGAGTCCAGGCGCGGTCGCAGCCTTCAATTGGGGGGGGGGGTCGCCAAGAAATTTTGGTGGGGGGTCACTAAGAAATTTGGGGGAAGAGGTGTCTCAAATTGGCTTGTTTCGCCTTCCATCTACGCATGAGTGAGGGATTTGGGGGGGGGGGGTCATGTCCCCTATGACCCCCCCACTGGGATCGCGCCTGCGCGAGTCGATAATTATTATTGTCTAATAAATAAGTTCGATACCAATAATATGTGGATGTAACCACCGCGCCGCGCCTCCATAATGCTCTACCACAATGAATGTACTCATTGTCAGTCAGCGCCAGTTCCAAAGGTCTCTAAGTTCTTAATTTTTTTATTAGATATTTTATTAAGTAAATATACTCGTAATTAATTGTTTGAAATAATCTCCACCAATCCACTTTGTAATAGCGTTATTGCGTAACAATGACATCTATCGTATAGCGTGTAAACTAAATTGTCGATATACCGAATTTGCAACAGATCACTAAATAGTTCTGAATATGAACATAGATGTCGGCAGTAGCCTCGTTTTGTTAAGGTTTTGTACATTAATTTTGTATTGAGGATTTCTTTGAATATGTGGTGATATGTATGGTTTTTTAAATATTTAGAGATGAAATCTAGCATAAGTGATTGAAAACTTGCTATCAGAATATTAAGAGATGTTAGTAATTATCGAAACTTGTGGTGTGACCGCTCGCATTAAATTTATTCTCTTACAAAAGTTACACACTTAAATTTAAAAACCCGCATTGGAGCAGCGTGGTTAACTAATCTCCAGGCCTCCCCAATAATGGGAAGCCCAGGAGAGGAGCGAGACGTTAAAAGGATGCAGCTATTTAGTTTGTATCGGTAATTGTCGCTTCAGTCTTTAATTCAATTCTTGAAATTGACGTAACTTTTTTGTTTGTTAACCGATTTAAATAAAACAAACCCTAAATGTTAATCCAAAAAAATACCAATACATCAGTGAAATCCGTATCCTTCTACGTTAAGCCGTTCCTGAGATTAGCGCGCACAAACGAACAGATAAACAGACAAACAGATAAACAGACAAACAGACAAACAGACAAACAGACAATAATTCTAAAAATCATTGTTTTGGGTTCTATTACGCTAATAAATAGCCCTAGTGACAATTTTTTTCAAATATCTTCAATGTACAGAAACCGACTTGTTACAGATTTATTATATGTATAGATATAGACTATGGAATCAATGGCTATTTTTACAACAATGTCATAACATGATTTTAATTATTCAGTGGTTAGTACATACATTACAAAATTTGGAAACTAGAGGACCCAACAGATGTAATAGAAATAATCTAGTCTAATTACAGGGACACGTGCTTAAATACGTCAACAAGTACCTGGACGCCCGAGCGTTGCTCGGATAACAACAATTGATTTTCTTGGTTTATTTTTAAGCAAAACATTCATTGACTTAGTGTTACTTAACAAAGCCTTTTGAAATACCTAGCACCCAATTTAAAAAAATTGTCACAAAAAGTAAAAAACGCAACTTGCCTACTTTAGGTTTGAACCCGGGTCTCTAGCTCCGTAGTCAGCTTTCGTAACCATTCGACCAAGAAAGCTTTAATTCCATCGACGAAATTTTTATACAGGTCTTTCATATCGACATTGTCATTTGTTTGAAGGGCGAATTGACGGTCGACATTTGACGGCTTTCTACGCCTCAATATTATAAAATTAAATATTCTCCAATAGATGTCAGTAAGAGTAATTTTATATTTAACGGCATAAACATTAAATAAAACGACAATTTCTATCAATAAAAATTTGTGCATCGATTTATCACCGAAACCAGGGTACTAAATTACATCAAAATCTTTGGAGCCGAATATACATATACAAGAATTGCTCGTTTAAAAGTATTATCTTAAAATGTTTATAAGAAAATCAAAAATCCTGTAGCAGTCATAGCATTATCCAGTTAATTTTAACCTTATGGGATATTTAACGTACGCAAACAATGCATTTAAATCTTACCATTTTAGGAAATTCTTATGGAAAGTATATTTTTTGTCATTCTCAAGAGTTTTTATATTACTGTCAAATAAAATATCTAAACGTATATATGATGAAAAGTATGTGTATTGTTTTTACTTAGTACAAAAAATCAAAAATCATAAATAACTGGCCGTAAGGATGTAATTGACACAGCTTTGTCACGCTTTATTTTCTCTCATTAGGATTTTGTAATAAAGCCTAACATTTGGTATCATAATTACTGTTGAAATTAAAATAAACGTTAATAATAAAATAAACTAATAAATAATATGCACTCCACCAGGAGTACTAAAAAGTTTTTTTTGGTATCGGGGGAAACCTTCAAAAGGTACCCAGTACCTTGGGAGAGGTTACCGGGGTATGTGGGATTTGACCGAACTAAAACCCCCTCGGTGGCCTGCCTCTGCGCTTGGGATGACTCCGGGATCTCCATAGGAACGCACTGGTTTCCTCCACGCGCGGCGCCCCGGAATGGACACATCTTCGGGAGAGCAGATGTACTCTTTTGCACCTTCAGGTGTTTACGGCGGCATACGGCATCGCACTTACCGCCGTCCCTCCCGGGGATGCTGGCTGAACGGGTCAAGCTCCCACTCTTACCGTCCATAACCCCGGAAGCCCCTTTAAGTCGCCTCTTATGATCAGGCAGGGGATACCGTAGCTCTATTCTTAATCCTCAAGCTACAGGGACTAGGAGTACTAACCTAACCGCTGACCTAACCCACATTGGAGCTGCGAGGTGGTCTGTGGAGCAGCGCGACAGAGGAAGCCCTAGGCCCCAAGGCCCGAACTGTCCCCGAAACCCATGCCTTTCAGTAAAACGCAAAGAGGGAGGCCAATAAAGTAAATTGTACAAAAACATATAAAAGAATACATACTCCTAGTAAGACCCACATACTGTCAAAATCATAAGCTTCCTTTTTGCCATCCGAGTGAAAAATAATAATTTAATTTATATTTCATACATCCAATCAATAAGTCTTGGAAATAATTTGTTTAAACTTATTGAATACGTCCATTAAACGAATAAATGAATGGTTTTCATTATTATCGACTCGTTATCGCAAGTTACAATAAGTAGATGTTTCAGAGCAGGCGATATATGAAAGCGAATAACAAACTATAGCTAATTGCTTCGACAAAATCTTAGAGCATCAAAGTTACTGACTCACTCTTCAGGAGAGACGGCATAGCGCCTCGCTTCGATACATAATTTTTGTGCCAAATCTGGTGCGGGGAAAGAACGCACACATTTTCATTTTGTCACACATTCACAAATATTCTTTCATCGCTACAGACGCATACATTTCTAAATATGTCAATTTCAATTAACAACGTCATTTTCTATGCACCGTCAACAATGACACTGACACACACTGACACACTTGTTGTATAACTAGAAGGCACATTGTGCATGACGTTTGGACGAGGGGTTCGCCCGTAAAGGCCACTCCTCTGACGGGTAAACAAAACATAAGAACAAACACGGACACGAACGGACAAAATATAAGAAAAAAAAATTATTTATTTTCGTATCTCACGAGCCCCATGGAAGATCGAAGGTGGTAAGGAAGTCTCTAGGGACTATTAATTGCTGCATGGCAACTTCGATGTTTTAAAAGACTATCGCGAAGAATCGTAAAATAATCAAGTTTAGACAAACAATAAAAATTGCACTCCCGAAGAAACGTACGAGCACGTTTCTTACAAATTACACGGACTCCTAAAAACTAAATTTGCAATCGTGCCCGTATAAATATCACGGCTTAACTTTCAAAATTTTGAAATGGGTACCGACTCCAGATGAAATTTTTGAAGTTTATGTAATTTGTACAGGCGCGGTTGCAGCCTTCATTTTTGAGGAGGTCACCAAGAAATTTGTTGGTCACTCAGAGATTTGGGGGAAGAGGTATCCCAAATTGGCTTGCTTTGCCTTGAATCTACGTATGACTCATGGATTTTGGTTGGTCATGTCCCCTGTGACCTCCGCCCTGGGACCAAGCCTGAATTTGTAAGAAACCCATTCGTACCTATCTTATGCGAAAAAAGTTTTGATCGGTTACTATTTCTGACTTATTTTTTATTGTTTAAATATATAAAGGCTGAAATGATGGTGATGATTGTTTAAAATGAAAATTAGAGAACCCTTAGTAAATATGGCCTTCCCGATTAATCAGCCCCGTAATCAATCAACAGCTTGCCAATCAGTAGCTTGTCGTACACAGCTTTATATGAAACATCCTACTAACTGTTTATCACTTCAATACAACTCATTGTCTTGTTTACTACGAAATGGTAAAAAGAATCCTTGTTACTGATAAACGTTACAATTTGCCTTGTAGATTATAGATTGAGCTATAGATCAAAGCATCAACATTTGTAATCATGTGAGTGAAGTCTGGATACAAATATTAAGCCAATGTAAAACAAAATACCGCAATAATGGGGAGAGACACGTGCCCAGCAGTGGGATGTAAAAAGGGTTGCAGCCAAAACAAAACTACATAAATAGAGCAGCAAGGCCCAGCGATAAAACCCGCGGTCTCTGACACGACGGTCTAAGATACGAACTAGAAACGACCTTCACCCATCTGTTTAATAGATGAAAAGTATTTTATATCAAATTTAATATTATTAGAAAATATATATCGAGTGGGTTGCCTAAAAAAATCCTGGCAAGACTATGATGAATTAAAAATTGAAAAATGCTTTTTATTAAATATTGCACTCATGTGTTTAACGAATAAATTTAATACCAATCGAAAGTATGAAACCTGTAAAATATACAAACACTAGTGGATCCCGCAGACGTTGTCCTGCCTTAAAAGTTTTGTAAGAGGATTAGTTTCTTTATCATCTCAAGGGGTTTTTATGTTACTGTCAAATAAAAAATTAAAAACGAACAGTGACAGATGAACTGTTATTCAGACTATGTCAAACTTTTGGACGATGGCGCGAAGAACCAATGGACTTCTACTAATATTTGATTTGACGACCCGTGTGGCCCAATGGTTACCATGGCGGACTGCTAATTGAAGGGTCCCGGGTTCGATTCCCGGCGAAACAGAAATTTGAATGATGAGTTTAATATATATATACCTAAAGATTCGAAGAACATTATATTCATTTATTATTTAAAAATAATAATTTATAATAATTATACTATAAAAAACATGACTAAGCCAAAGACAATACTATAACTTTATTAATCTATGAAATGAAATAAGAAACATAAAAATTTTCTTTTCATTTAATACTGAATGGCTAAAAGGATTTTTATACAATGCCTTAAAATGAATTAAAAAAATAAGTAACAAAAAAGTCAGACGTGACAATTTTGATAGCTGTGTGAAAATATAAATAAACAAACACCGAAATTAAATAATTTTGTAAAGAAATACTATAGGAAAAGTAAAGTATAAGAATAAAATAATAGAATATAAGTTATAAAATATGATAATGGACGTCAATGAAGTAAGTAATAACATGTAGTGTATTTATAACAGTACACGGCGCATTTCATTCATTCCATTTATTCCCGTGGGAATGAGATATTTTCACGCGGCAAAAAGTAGCCTATGTTCTTTCTCAACGTCCTTTCTATGTTTATGCCAAATTTCATCAAAATCGGTTCAGTGGTTTAAGCGTGAAAGAGTAGCAGACAGACAGACAGACTTTCGAATTTATAATATTAGTATAAAGTATAATATTAGTATGGATTAGTATGGATTGGGTGCCTATTTTTTTCCTGGCATAACTACTGGGTTGCCAGGTATAAACAAGCAAATCGATAATAGTTATTTGTACCTATTTGTTTAATAAATAAATCTTATATCAAAATAAGCGCTATTTAATTGTGAATACAATGATATAGGATTGTCTGTAAAAAATCTGGCCTGAATGACGGTTGTCGAGTTTTGAAAGGTGAACATTTTATGCGAGTAGAAATTTAATATTTGATATAAAATACTTTTCATCCATTAAACAGATGAGTGAAGGTTGTTTCTAGTTCGTATCCTTTACTACGAAGATACAAAGTTCAATTCCCTGGCGTGCAAGTCAGTCAAAGAAATTTGTTAAGTTAAGTTAAGAAAGTGCGTATTTATAGCTGCTCTAAGGTGAAGGAAGTATTGCGATATTTCATTAATATTAAAATTTTCCATCACCTTGCATGTCTGAGAAAAACTCATAATTTCTCAAAAGGCATGATATCCATCGATCTGCACTTGGCCGGCGTGGTGGACTAGGGCCTAAACTAAATCCACGAGAAGACCTGTGCCCAGCAGTTGGTCATAAAATAGGTTGAAAAAAATATATAACTTTTAAGACACCTCAAACTAGGCCTGCTCCCATTCCCAGAGATTCTCTATCTAAACTGACAGAAAAACTTCAGTTCGTTTTATTTTTAACCGACTTAAAAAAGCAAATTTTCAATTAGATGTACATATGTATGTATTATTGTAAGAATTGCACGGTTTTTAGACATCTATCTAAGTAATACCTTTAAACGAGTAATTCTTGTTTATAGTCTTTGTTTCCTTGTATTCTTGCAACTTTTTAACAGGAAACGCAATCATCGTAAGGAGAAGGAGAATCCATTATTCATTGATATTGTTTGCAAATAATATAAATTGAGAGCCGGCGTCTGATAGTCTCGCCGCCAATTGATATTGGGCGAATTTAGTTGTCTGATTGTCAATTATCTAGCATTTCAGTGGACTATTTTTATATTTGAAGAGAAAAAAACTTGCGACCATATAATTTTAAACAAAAAGCCGACTTCAATAGGGGATTTTTTTTTGCATGAGATAGCCCTCGTGGCTACGTTTCTTACTAATTAAACAGACTACCAAAAAAACTTTATTTTAAATCGTGCCAGTTTATCACGGTTAAATTTTTCAACTTTGAACTGGGCACCGACTTCAAATTTTTTTTTACTGTCTGTGTAATTAGTAAGAATAATAGGTTTTATTTTGTGCTTTTTAGTGTTTAAAATAAAGGCAAACAAGCACTCATATTTTAAGTAAGAATAATGAGTTAGGTACATTAGATGTACGGGCATGACTCCAAGTTAAGTTTTTGGCAATATGTGTAATAATTAGTTTCAAACATTAAAAAAAAACTTTAGTAATTTTATATATTTATATTTTTCGTTTCAAATTACACCACGCGGTGCGTCTGGCATTTTGATCGGTTCATTTATTTAAAAAAATGAAGTATTCGTCTTAAAAAAAAGTTTACATTTTAATTTTTAAAGTTTTTTTTTTGTTAAATATTAAATACATCTTCACTACGAACAAAAAGCCAGTAAGTTTATGCCGGCAATTTTTTTCAACTGGTCACTGACTCCAAATTAATTTTCTCGGAGTCTGTGTAATTAGTAAGAGAAATAGGTTTTATTTTCTGCTTTTTATTGTTTAAAATAAAGGCAAACTAGACTCATATTTAAGTTAGAATAATGAGTTAGGTTATTACATTAGATATAGGGGCACGACTCCAAATTAAGTTTTTGGCAGTCTGTGTAATAATTAGTTGCAAACGTTACTAAACGTTAAATACATTTTATTTATTTATTTTTTACTGTCTTAAACGTTACAACTTACACCACGCGGTCCGCCTGGCTTTTTGTTCAGTTCATTTATTTAAAAATACCGGCCAAGTGCGAGTCGGACTCACACACGAAAGGTTCCGTACCATTATCTATAAAAAATCACGTTTATTGTATGGGAGCCCCCTTAAATATTTATTTTATTCTATTTTTAGTATTTATATAACAATAGCGGCAACAGAAATACATCATTGCCTTTGATTATCCATAGAAAGCATTGCATTAAGATTTAATGAAAGGTAAATTGTGTTTTACGATTTATGACGTATTAAAAAAAAACTATTTACTAGATCTCGTTTAAACCAATTTTTAGTGGAAGTTTGCATCGTAATGTATCATCATATATTTTTTAGGTAGTTTTATCATTCTCTTATTTTAGAAGTTACAGGGGGGGGGGAGACTCATTGTACCACTTTGGAAGTGTCTCTCGCGCAAACTATTCAGTTTAGAAAAAGATGATATTAGAAACCTCAATATCATTTTTGAAGACCTATCCATTCCATAGATATCCCACACGTATGGGTTAGATGAAAAAAAATTTTTTTGAGATTTAGTTCTAAGTATGGGGAACTCTCAAAATTTATTTCTTTTTTCTATTTTTGTGTGAAAATCTTAATGTGGTTCACAGAATACATCTACGTACCGAGTTTCAACAGTATAGTTCTTATAGTTTCGGAAAAAAGTGGCTGTGACATACGGACGGACAGACAGACAGACATCACGAATCTATAAGGGTTCCGTTTTTTGCTATTTGGCTACGGAACGCTAAAAAAGAGTACTCGTCTTCAAATAAAGTTTCTATTTTAATTTTTTAAAGTCGGTTTTTGGAGTTTACTCCTTAAGCGATTCCTCCTTAAACGATTTGAGTTATAAGGCCCGGTACGGAAATTTTATGAGGAGTAAATTCAAGTGTAACACTCGGAAGCTTGAGGCGTTATGTAGAATACTACTAAATTTGAAAGTCAACTATGTGCCTGCATTATCTTTCATAATTCATGACATTAAATTTTATCGTTTTATAATGCTCAGTGGCGCTATCTGTAATGGTTTGCATCAAACATTTGTTTATGATGAGCCTAAATTAAAAATATACGTTTTAACTTGGGATGTCAAGAAAATATCAACCATCATAATTTAGTCGGGTTTTTTTACAAGTTGTGCAGTGGCAAAGTTAGCCAGAGGGGGCAAATCCTTGGCCAGGGGGGGCAAATTTTAAGGTTCTTATATTAGGAGTTTTAAGCTGGGTACCGCAAAAACGTACCGCAGTAAATTTGCTTTCCATCTTACGCGATGACACGCATACGAAATCCAAAGTCCACGCGAACGAAGTCGCGGTCGGACGCTAGTATTAAATAAATCTTCACTACGGACAAAAAGCAAAATCATGAAATTGATACTATCTATAAGTACTATATAAATCTGTAACAAGTCGATTTCTGTACATTGAAGATATTTGAGAAAAACTGTCACTAGGGCTATTTATTAGCGTAATAGAACCCAAAACAATGATTTTTAGAATTATTGTCTGTTTGTCTGTTCGTTTGTGCGCGCTAATCTCAGGAACGGCTTAACGTAGAAGGATGCGGTTTTCACTGATGTATTGGTATTTTTTTTGGATTAACATTTAGTGTTTGTTTTATTTAAATCGGTTCACAAATAAAAAGTTACGTTCATTTCAAGAATTTATCGATCAGTGTTTGGAAGTATCGTTGTTGATTTATCGAAAACTTCAGTTTATTAACTTCAGTTATGTATTAAAGTTTTATAATTTACAGTCCCTTAAATGATAACATGAAACTTATAAATGAAAAGAAAAATAGATAATACATAGAAAAAAGAAACCAACATAAGATGAGCTGGCAATAATATGGTAAACTGTACGAAATAGGGTTCACGCTTTTTTGTACAGTTCCCACACATCGACAATAATTAATCAATATTTTAATCTATACCTACATAAAGCTGAAGAGTTTGTTCGTTCGTTCGTTTGTATGTTTATTTGAACGCACTGATCTCAGGAACTACTGGTTCCAATTGAAAAAAAATTTTTTGTGTTGGATAGTCCATTTATCGGGGAAGGCTTTTTTTATAAATAAACCGAACAAAAAGGCAGACGGGCCGCATGGTGTTAAGCGATCTCCGTCGCCTATAGACACGGACAATCCCAGAGGTGTCACCCGAGGGCGTTAGGCTATATAACATCATGCTATGAATAACACCGAAGTCCACGCGGACGAAGTCGCGGGCGCCCACTATATTCAATATTTTCCATCCGTCATTGACACAATGATGTCAATGGTATTCGTCGATATTAATAGTATATCGATAAATTGGGTGTGTACCCTAGTGACACCAACTTTAGCAAAGGCTAATACAGGACAAAATTATCCGCTAATTTCAAGTCTCCTTTAATTGAACTGAGAATTTTACAAATTAACTTAATAAAAGATTTGTAATTTTTCTGGACATTCGTGTGTTTAATTTGCCCGGCAGACGTTGTGTTTAAAAGTACGAAAAATACTCAAATCTTATCGCAGTGTCACGTACTTTAAAACACAAAAATAAGCATTATAAACTTAATATTCATTGAAAAAATCCAGAGAAGCATTGCAGTCAACAACAATATGGAGTTAAGAATTTAAAACCATGTGGGGTATTGAATATGCATAAACTTTTATTTTTGTATTAAAATCAAAACAATAAATCTTTGAAAAGTATTGGATGAGGATCATCTTATATATATTTTACGTTACTTTCAAATAAAATATGACACAAATAACAAACTAACAGCTAACGTTTCGTTCCGAGAGCTAGAAAACCCTGCAATTATTGAGAAATATTCTTCCGATAGTCAGCTGGTTTCCTTAGCATTTTAAAGTGGCCTATAATAGCTGTACATTGTGGCTTAATTTACTTCGGGGTTTGAATGGAAAAGGATGGAGACCTGAAAGACTTTTCTCAAGCCTTAACCAAAATATGAAAACAAAAATATTGGTACAGCCGGTCTCAAGTTTTGAGAATGGAATCCCATGGAAAAACATACCTACCCTGGACCTGGTAGCCTACCAGGAGTACCAGGACTATCTACTGAAATCCCCCAAGCTGGAAGTTCTATTGGCTAATTAAAATATTGTTTTGCTCTTTAACCTTAAATATTAATTACTTGCAGGAATTATCCCCAACTTGATAAGCCGATGATGTCATCCGTACAATAATTTGTTTATGACGATTTTCTCGTACAAAGAAAAGTGGTTTACAGGATTCGTAGAATGGATAACGTCATGATCGTCATGATTAATTATTTCGCGGTTTAATTAATACCTAATGTTATTCGATATGAATTACGATTAAGACTCGGGCCGAGAGTTTATTAATAAAATTAAATATATAATTAAATTATATAATTAAACTATTTGAAAAATTATTGACGTACCTTCGCATGCAATTTGGCTCGATATCGATTGTCTTCGGCTTGAATTTAATTATTATTAGTTTAAAAAATTTACAGATATGCATTTGGATATAACGGATTTTGTTAAAACGAATCTAACGAGCCTAAAGTAGATGTGGTTTGCGATAGGCCAATCTATCCTTCTATTTTTTCTAATCCCGGAAAAATGTACTGCTGCCGTGTTCTAAACGTATATATATCCGAAAAAGTATTATTTTTCACATTTTTAATAAAAATTTGATATTTTTTTTAAAATTGTAGATGTATCCTGTGAACCGCATTAAGATTTTGAGACAAAATTTGAAAAAAAAAACAATAAATTATGGGGGTTCCCCATACTTAGAACTGAAACTCAATTTTTTTTAATAAAACTCCTACGTGTGGGAGTGCGGAGCGAGTGTCTATCCATAGATATCCAAAAAAAGTCTTCAAAAATGATATTGAGGTTTGTAATATTATTTTTTTCTAAACTGAATAGTTTGCGCGAGAGACACTTCCAATGTGGTAAAATGTGTAACTTCTAAAATAAGAGAGAATAAAAGTTAAAAAAATATATGATCTGTGTTAAGTACCATGTAAACTTCCACCGAAAATTGGTTTGAACGAGATCTAGTAAGTAGTTTTTTTAACACGTCATAAATCGTAAACCGTTTTACGGAACCCTCGTTGCGCGAGTCCGAACCCGCTTGGCCGGTTTTAGTGTTTAAAATGAAATCGGTTTTAATTTTTGTTTTAAATTGAATGCAATTTCTTAAATTAAGTCGGTACCGAACTGTGTGCAATTTCGGTGATTTTATTTTTTGTTGCCATTAGTTTCATTTTAAAAGACCGACACGCGACGTGTGATAAACAAACAGCAGGTAATTACATATGCGCAAAGGACAGTTCGGGCTAATGCCCTCAGCAAACAGGTAGATCTGGTATCCACTGTACACCTGCGGCCATTTTAAGTATACTGTCTAATCTGGTGAAATTAATTTGTATATTAATCCGATAACAACCGAATAACTTTACACTTGGAATGTCACTGGGTAACTTTGCTAAAAGCATTATGCAATTTTTTTTTATTTAAAATCTTATGTGTTTTGGCGGGAAAATTAAAAATACAATGTGTGTTGTCCTTCTTTTAAAGAACAAAAAGACAATTAATTTTTTTTACCGACTTCCAAAAGGAGGAGGTACTGTATTCGGCTGTATGTATTTTTTTTATATATGTTCACCGATTATTCCGCCGTTTGTGGACCGATTTTCAAAATTATTTTTTGTTCGTATGCTTATACTCCCGAGATGGTCCCATTGCCACCAAATCAGGATCGGATGATGGGATCCCAGGGAAATCGAGGGGAACTCTCAAATTTTATAGGCACACACATTGATTTTCTTATACTTTCTGAAGCATAAGAGATATTTGTGCATAGTAATCATCATCTCATGTTGCTGAGCTGATGATGGAATGTACTGCAACAGTGAGGAGTTGAAAGCAAATTCTTTCAATAAATAGTTTTTTATTCCAACTCTTACATTCCTGAGGTGGTCCAACTGTCACCAAGTCAAAGTCTGATGAGGGGATCCCAGAGAAATCGAAGGGAACATTCAAATTTTATAGCACAACAAATGATTTTCATATTTTAACTAAAGCAAAACAGGCATTTTTGTATAATTATCATCATATCATGTTGCTGAGCTGATGATGGAAGGTACTACGAAGGTTAGGAGTTGAGAGCAAATTCTTTCAATAAATGGTTTTTTGTTCGAAATCTTACATTCCTGAGGTGGTCCAACTGTCACCAAGTCAAAGTCTGATGATGGTATCCCAGAGAAATCGAAGGGAACATTCAAATTTTATAGCACAACAAATGATTTTCATATTGTTACTAAAGAAAAACAGGCATTTGTGTATAATTATCATCATATCATGTTGCTGAGCTGATGATGGAAGGTACTACGACGGTTAGGAGTTGAGAGCAAATTCTTTCAATAAATGGTTTTTTGTTGGAAATCTTACATTTCAGAGGTGGTCCAACTGTCACCATGGCATAATCTGATGATGTGATACTAGGGAAATCGAGGGAAACACTGAAACTTAATAGGCACACACATTCTTTTAGTCATATTTTTTAACATAATACAAATATTTATATCCGGTAATTATCGCCTGATGTTGCTAAGCTGATGATTGAAACCGTACAACTCCTCAACGGTTAGGAGCTGAGAGCAAATTCTTTCATTAATTTATACGTTCAGGTGGACTGATAGTAGTATTCTTTCAGGGTATAAGATGGCTATTAGATAAACATGATTATAAAAGGTATCTCTTTAACGTTTAGAAATTTACTGAAAAAAAAATCCAATTATGCTTATACATATGTGCAGAATTATTAAAATTACTAAAAAGAGTGAAATAAATTAAGTTTTTAACAAAAAAATAGAACCGACTTCAAACTAAAAAAATAAAAAATAAAATTGTTCAGTACCTACTTCTTCTTGCTTATGGTAATGACTCTTGAAACTATTTTTGGAGTCGGGCCTTTAGTAAAATGTCCTGTCTTAAATATAGTGTACCTTTCGTTCCGAATGGGCACTAAATCCAATATAGTTTTATCAGTCATTACCATAAGCAAGAAGAAGTCTATCCCACTGTCTGTACTGTCGGTGCCCATTTAGAACGAATGGTACGACATTTTAGTAAGGGCCCGACTCCAAAAATAGTTAAGCCACATTAAGATTTTTACACAAAAATAGAAAAAAGAAATAAATTTTGAGGGTTCCCCATACTTAGAACTGAAACTCAAAATTTTTTTTTTCATTAAACCCATACGTGTGGAGTCTATGGATAGGTCTTCAAAAATGATATTGAGGTTTCTAATATAATTTTTTTCTAAAGTGAATAGTTTGCGCGAGAGACACTTCCAAAGTGTTAAAATGTGTGTCCCCCCCTGTAACTTCTAAAATAAGAGAATGATAAAACTAAAAAAAATATATGATGTACATTACGATACTAAAAATAGAATAAAATAAATATTTGAGGGGACTATAATTTTTTATAGATAATGGTACGGAACCCTTCGTGCGTGAGTCCGACTCGCACTTGGCCGGTTTTTCGATATAGGTTAAAAACAGTGCACAACACATAAGTTCTGGTAAAATAGATATCGCTTTACTTGAATCTGACTGATTTGACTGACTGATCTAGAGACTGACTTGACTATAGTATTAATAAATCGCCCTATTTCAACGAAACAGACAAAAACTGGATACAAATGTTAACTTGGCATCAATAATATGTCATCACCGAAAAAAAACTTATGTTACGATTAAAACTTTAAACGCTGTCTCTGATAAACACGCAAAAATCTATTAAATCGTACACCAGAAGCGTTTTTTTTATCAAGTTATAGTATTTTGTGATTGATTATAAGAATTAATTGTCGTATATAAAAATTTACTGCTGTTTAAATAATAATTATAGTGATATTTTGTAAACATGCGCTATAATTGAGAGATTAAGCAAAACGTACCTACGTAAATAAGCCAAGTGGTGCTCAAACTCGTTGCTTTTTATTAAATTTCAATATACTACTGTAATCTTAAAACATTATCATTATTTTGAAATGTTTTCGAAAGTAACTATGTTTATGGCTCCGAGACACACTTGTTGTGTCTGTCTCAATTTACTAATTTCAGAATCTGGACGCCCGAGCGTTGCTCGGATAAAAACAATTGATTTTCTTGGTTTATTATTAAGCAAAACATTCATTGGCTTAGTGTTACTTAACAAAGCCTTTTGAAATACCTAGCTCCCAATTAAAAAAAAATGTCACAAAAAATAAAAAAACGCAACTTGGCTACTTGAGGTTTGAACCCGGGTCTCTGGGTCCGTAGTCAGCTTTCGTAACCATTCGACCAGAATTTTTGGCAGGAAGTCTGAAGGGACAAGTTGTGCTCTTGTTTTATTTTCTTGGTGTATTTTTGAGTTATATTGGATAAAGTTGATGGCATTTTTTTCGATTTAAGTTAATGACAGTGCACGAGTGTTGTGAAATAAAATAACAGTGCGAAAACATGTTTTTAATACAGTTGCTCAAAAAGTGGCGTATTGCAGGGACGTGAAGTGGGCTATTACACACTCACGCTTTTTCTTTACCTTTTTTTTTATTTCAATTATGGCATCGCAAACTCTGTGCATACTGCCAGCGTCAAGTAAAATTTTTGCATCAATTTTTTGCCAGTTTCAATGAAACTGGACCAAGAAATAACAAAGTCAGTAAGTAAGTCGTCAGTAATCACTAGTAATCAGTCAGTCTAGTCAGTCCAACAATCAAGTAAAGCGATGGCTACTTTACTAGAACGTGTCCGATGGAATTTCGAAGGCAAGCAGAAAAAACATATTTTAGCACTGTTATACTCGTGCACTGTAATTAACCTATATCAAACAAATTTCATCAACTTTATCCGATATAACTCAAAAATACACCAAGAAAATGAAAATAAAACAAGAGCACAATATGTCTGTTTCGACTTCCCGCCAAAACTCCTTTCTTTACCTTTTCCGAACTCGTGCATTTTCTTTCCCAACTGTCAAAATGATGTCTATTTAAAAAAACCAACCGCGAAGTTTTTACTAAAAAAAAGTTCATAGAAGTTTTTATGATTCATGCAAATATTTCTAAAAAGAGAAATTTGTTTCAATATTAGATTTAATGATCTGATTCAATGAGTTAGGTTAGGTTTCATTTCATCTCATTAAAATTCATTTTCATTTCATATCAATAAAAAAATTCTACTGAAGACTTGGCTCTATGGGCATAGCTCCCTTTGCCTACCCAGAATGGGTGAAGAAACAAAAAAAATCTCTGCTTACCTATATTATTTTACGCAAAGACCAATAATCCTAAAGACAGCGGGTCGGTGTAACCACTTTGTTGGCATCTCTTTTTCGCAGCCAGTGTTACCCACTTCTCATATTTTCCCCCAAATTTGGTAATCTACAATATCAAGCAAGTAAACTATAACCATTGGCAGACCAAACTGTGAAAGGATTTATATGCTTGTGCATTATGGTTGGTTGTTTGTGAGTTTAGATTGGTTGACTGGCATAAAGTTAATTGGGTCAGCAAATTACAGGACATACATATAGGAGAAAATAAAAGACAAATACAAAGATTTTTAATGGCACCAATATGGGTGTTTACAAAAGCTGTTAATACATATTTAGTACGTCATATTTACCTTAATGAGCTATGCAAATATTACAAAGATAAAAGTAAACACTTAGTTATAACGCAATATATAAAAATGTACATTTGTATCAATTTTATTATTATTTTTCTTCTCTTTATTCTTTTGGTCAATAAATGGCTTTCAAAATAGACCGAACAAATTCGGAATTAAATTGATGGTTGCCAGTCAATACGTCCAGTGGCCTGAATCCATTTATTTTCGGCAAGAGCGTCAGTTGGAAAACTGAAACAAATATGACAGCAACATGAGATGAAATTCGTCTGGTAAACTTCTCATAATGTCTAATACAAAATGTATGGAGTATCTTTTTATAGTCTGTGTGAGTGAAATTTAATATGTCGGGAAAATGCTCATAACGTGCGCCCCAGGCGCGGTCCCAGGTGGGGGGGTCACAGGACATGACCCCCCCCCCCAATCCGTCAGTCATGCGTACATGGAAGGTAAAACAAGCGAATTTGAGACACTTCTTCCCTCAAATTTCTTGGCGACCCTCCCCCCAAAATTGAAGGCTGCGACCGCGCCTGGTGCACCCAGCCTATAACATTTTACTGGTCTCCACTTAAATAGTTATATATAAACAGGGGGTATTTGAGCCTCCCGCTTGAAATGTAACTAACTACTAATGAGGTAACACATAATCTTTGATATTATTATTGTCACTGTTTTTGTTAAAAATAATTATAATTATATTTAAATAAGATGGTTAATTTTTTACTAATACGGGGAGGATATTTTGATTCGAGATCTGACAACACAATTTCGAATTTGACAATGTTTGAAATAAACAAATATAAGTTTATTTTCACGAATTTCACTATATTTACGTTGAATGACTAGTTATAAGACAAAAGTAATTAAATATCTATATATAAACAATACATATTTAGTACATTTTAAAGAGAAGTATTTAACTTACGCGTAAAATGTAATACCTTCCGGCAGCCTTCCTGTTTACGCTCACTGCGGCTCTTACAACCTAAAATACTGCAGCTCACCATATTATGGAACTAGAAAAATGTTATTTGCTTTTAATACAACACAATTTACAGCTGTGAGAATCGATTTTACACATAAATATTATAAAACAACAATGTCACCCCGACTTCCACAGTTTGCCTGCCACATAATTAAAGGGCACTGTCAAAATATGTGGTTACACCGAAAAGGACAGAAAATCTCGCTCCCATCTCTTTTTAACAAGTTCTTTAAGTATATTTCGATCTCGCTTTAGCGTGCCGTAATGAAAATATGCCTCTGTCTATAGTACGTAAGTACATTATTCTTAGTCTAAGATTTTACGGTTGGCGCCATTTTTCAAAAATGTTCGTTGCGAGTTTAGATGAAATATAGTTGAGTTCTCCACCAACCCGCATTGGAGCAGCGTGGTGGAGTAAGCTCCAGGCCTCCCCAACAATGGGGAGAGACTCGTGCCCAGCAGTGGGACGTAAAAAGGGTTGCAGCCAGCCATGGTTGAGTTTATTGTGATTTTATTATTTTATCTGCTTCGGCTGCGTCTCGGCTCGGGTAGACATTTGTCGGAACTCCTTGCAATGACAGCCTTTCCGCACTTGTAATTAAATATACTATTTTCGGCTTGCCTCCAAAACTCCTTCGGACATGTTCTCGTAAAGTAGTCATCGCTTTACTTGAACATCTGACTGACTAGACTGACTGATACCTGACGACTTACTGATTTATATAGAATAATAGATGCAGAAATTATACTTGACACTGGCAATATGCACAGAGTGCGATGCCATTATTGAATATTGAATAATGAAACCATTTGACCAAGAAAGCTTTAATTCCTTAGACTAAGAATAATATACTTACGATGTTTAATTCCATTGACGAAATTTTTATAGACGTCTTTCATATCGACATTGTCACATGTTTGAAGGGCGGATTGACGGTTGACATTTGACGGCTTTCTACATTTTCTAAGTAAATTATTCTTAGTCTAAGATATTTTCCAATAGATGTCAGTAAGAGTAATTTTATATTTAACTGCATAAACATTAAATAAAACGACAATTTCAAAAAAAAAATATTTAGATATATACAAGAATTGCTCGTTTAAAGGTATTAGATTAGATTATTTTATTTAGAAAAATAAATGTCTTCAGTTAGAGTTCAGTTATTTGCCGGCAAACTTTCGGTCGGATAAATATTTCCCCTTTAAATAAATGAGTTATTCGCGTGGCATATTTTTCAGAATATTTTTTAGCGTGACGACGTGTTTTGTCAAAACACTTTATATTATAGAACCTCGTAACAGTAACATCGTTAGCGTGATGCAGAAACCGGTACAGCGAAGACGAGCTGATCTACCATGTACGATACGTAGCACCAACTAGACAGAGTTTTATAAGAGAACATGTATACTAGAGATAGAAACATAGAATGCCTCCACTTAGTTCTTACTACTTTTATTTTTGATTGATCAATAGTTATTTCTATCGTGCAATATAATTTAAATGCTTTACATCTATCAGTCTCCCCACGCCGTCTAAAGTATTCCAGATAAAGTTGATACCCGCATTGGAGCAGCGTGGTGAAGTAAGCTCCAGGCCTCCCCAATTATAAAGAGAGACACAAACGTTCCCAGGAATAGGACAAAAAAAGTTTTGCAGCCATATAGATTATTGGACTCATGATAAATCTCCCGTGTTTTATATTAATTTTAAATAGGTTCAATATTTGTATACCACGCTGTGGTGTTAAATGGTCACTGCATCCCGTGATTATGGTCATATATTACAAGCATGGGCGTACTGAGGCCCCTCAGGGGGAGGGCAGCTGCCATAAGATCTCCCAAGCTAGATATTATGCTACCTCCTGCTGTGTGTGTGTATGTGTATTTTGTGTGCGTGTCTTCGTGTAACGTCGAAGACAATTTAACGCACCGTACCCAACTTGAAAAAAAATTCAAGAACCTAAACCCCCTGCCCAAGAACCTAAAAATTTGCCTTTCCCCTGACCAAGAACCTGGGTACGCCCATGATTATAAGTATGGTCTGCAAGAGTGATCGTACTCCTGCAGAGATTGTAACCGGCTTATAAAAACGAGGTTTTTAATTCTCCTGTTCTTCAACGTCAATTCTTGCGGTTGTTGCCATTATTACCAAGTCAAAACTTCATGATGGGATCCTAGGGCAATCGAGTAAAACGCTCAAATTTTAAAGTTTGCATTGCCTTCATATACTTTCTGAAAATTCAGATATATTTGTGTATAATAATCATCATCTCATGGTGCTGAGCTGCTGATGAAAGGTATTTTCGGCTAGAAGTTAAGGAAAAATACTTTCAATAATTCATATCCAAACGTTATTATTGAACTAAAAACACAAAAAAATCCTTTAAAAAGTAAAATAAAAAATCATCAATTACCATGATACTTTTTCTTGCTAATTTTATGTTTTACTTTTTGAAGGTTTTCATGTTTTGTTTCAAATTATTCCAAATCCATTTATGCACCAATTTATTTCGCTCGCAAGTGTAATAGATCCTTGACCTGCAGAATTAATGCTAAGCAGTCGCGGACGAGTCCCGTATAAAATAACGGCACATCTACGGATCCAGATACGAGTGTAAAATTAATAAATAGTTTGACCATAATAAATGTACCTACTTTAATCTTAATCTTAATATATATATATAAAGTGAATTGTTTTCTTTGTACGTAAAGACACCGTTTTCTCTATTATCATTAAATCCAATCAACTTCCCGTTGAGGTTGTGAATACCCCTTAGAACGTAGATGATAGTAAGGGAGTTTGATCGCGGTGGGTGGAAGTGGGTGGAAAAATCTGAAAAAAAAATATCTGTACTTTTCTAACCAATAGGAACTTCTGGGTGGATCTCAAATTTTTTTGGGATGATCTACCAAACTATTTCAATTATAATTTTAATGAGAATGTTCGAGGAAGTTCCAGAAACTTCTCGAATCATTTGGATTTTTTTTAAATAATTGCAAACTATTTTAATTTATTTTAACGAATCATTTGGAGAATCCTACTAATATTATAAACGCGAAAGTTTGTAAGTATGGATGTTTGTTACTGTTTCACGTAAAAACCACTGAATGGATTTTTATGAAACTTTACAATAATATAGCTTATACATCAGAATAACACATACATAGGCTACAATTTATAAAGAAATGTGTGAATTATCCAAAACATGACGATTAGTGTCAAGTAAGTAGGAAAAAATCTACACTCTGCGAGCTATTCTGGCGTGCGCTACCAAAGCCGCTAGAGTTACACATATGTATGTATGATGGAAATGTTTATCTTAAATAGTCCAACAAAAAAGGCGGTCCAGCGGCACTTCAGAAGGAACTTCACTTTATGCTAATGATCCTCTCTAACGCGGGTGAAACCGCAGGGCACAGCTAGTATACATTTAAAATAGTTATCATAACATCTGCGCCATTCCGAAATAAGGTACGTCGTTTTACTATGGCTCCAAAATAGTTTTAAGCCATTAGCAAGAAAAAGTATCATAATATTATGCCAATTCACTTTTTCACAGTTTGTACAAGTTTTGTAAAAAAATTAATTTAGATTCCTACTTTTTTTCTTCTATCAATAATGGCATCGCAAACTCTATGCATTTTTCCAGTATAATTTTTGAATCACTTATTTGCCAGTATAGTTAAAACTGGATAGGAGTTTTGGCGGAAAGTCGAAAAAGACATATTGTGCTCTCGTTTTATTATTTTCTTCGTGTATTTTTGAGCTATATCGGATAAAGATGGCATTTTGTTCGATATAGGTTAATTACAGTACACGAATGTTGTGAAGTAAAATAACAGTGCGAAAATATGTTTTTTCAGCCTCTAAAATTCCATTGGTCACGTTCTGGTAAAGAAGCCATCGCTTTACTTGAATGTCTGACTGACTTGACTGACTGATTACGGACGACTTACTGACTTTAAATATTTCTACCCGTCCAGTTTCACTAAAACTGGCAAAAACGTGATGCAAAAATTATACTTGACGCTGGCAATATGCAGAGTTTGCGATGCCATAATTAAAGAAAAAAATATTTGTCAGTCAAGTGAAGATAGTCAGATTTATACTAATTTTATAAAAATAGATTTGTATTTTATATTTTTGTATGTTTGTAATGAATAAACTCAAAAACTACCGTTCCGATTTCAAAAATTCTTTCACCATTAGAAAGCTACATTCACCCTGAGTAACATAGGCTACTTTTTACCGCGGTAAAATGCTTCATTCCTACGTGCAAACGTGTAATAGGGTCATAAAGCGATGGTTACTTTACCGTCCGGTGCAGTTTTGGAGGCAAGTTGAATAAAATAGTATATTTCATTACAAGTGCGGAAAGGCTGTCATTGCAAGGAGTTCCGACAAATGTCTACCCGAGCCGAGGCGCAGCCGAAGGTGAGGGTTGACAGTCGGAACTCCTTCCAATGACGGTTCCGCACGTGTACTGAACAACTATTTTTAATACAGTTGCGAAAAAATGAAGCAATTTAATAAAATAATGAAAACTCGCAAAGAACATTTTTGAAAAATGGCGCCATTCTATGCAGAGATGTTTTTTTTGTTTTCTTCGCCCATTCTGGGTAGGCAAAGGGAACGATACCCATACAGCCAAGTCTTCAGTAGATTTTTTTTATTGATATGAAATGGAAAATGTTAATGAGATGAAATGAAATTAAACCTAAGCTAACTCATTGAATCAAATCTTTAAATCTGATATTGAAACAAATTAGTAGCTTCTTTTTAGAAATATTTGCATGAATCATAAAAACTTCGAGAACTTCGTAGTTGGTTTTTTCTTTTGAATAGACATTATTTTGACAGTTGGAAAAGAGAACGCACGAGTGCGGAAAAGGTAAAGAAAAAGCACGAGTGTGTAATAGCCCACTTCCCGCACGCTAAACGTCCCTGCAATACGTCACTTTTTGAGCAACTGTATTAAAAACATATTTTCGCACTGTTATTTTATTTCACTATACTCAAGTACTGTAAATTATCTATATCGAACAAAATGTCATCAATTTTATCCGATAAAACTCAAAAATGTACCAAGTAAATTAAAATAAAAAAACAACGGGTTGCACTCCGGTAGTGCCGGCAGAAGTGAAAAATTGAACATTAACGTTGTGCATTTTTGATATTTTGGAATTATTTCACACGAATTGCTTTTAATATCAGTATTATTTTTCATCTAGTATTTTCAGTAGGTTTTCATCTAGTATTTTTATAAAGTACTCACTCATTTTCTTTCACTATTTCTTCGTCACTTTTTGCGTTAATAGATGCACTTTGTTCAATGTCCATATTTTAAATACTTGATATAAACGAATTTTACAAGTATAGACAGTCGAGCCGCCGTCAGCTGTCACCCCTCCGTCTGGTCTAAGAGCCGGTGAAGATCGACCTTCACCTATCTGATAATTCGATGAGACATATTTTTTATCAAATATAATTTTTAAACATACATGCCTATGATAACTTGCCTATCGAAAAGTGTTCTTTTAATATAATTAATTTTAATTTTCTTTCATCACCTCACTCTTGTATATAAATAAATATAATAATAATTTATATGTTTATAAATTATATTTGATAAAAAATATGTCTCATCGAGTTATCAGATTGGTGAAGGTCTATCTTCCACGTCTCCTCTACTATCTTACGAATTTCGACGATCAGGCCACGTGTGTTGACGCGAGATTAACATTTTTTACCCATTCCAAAAAATATATACAACGCCGCTAAAGAAGTTTTCGCTTCAAAAATAAAACTTTTTTCTGTTTTAATAAAATTTTAATTTTGAGTCGTGCCCGTATATCACAGCCTTAGAAGATCACAGCTTCGGAAATTTTGAAATGGGCACAGACTCCAAATTAAGTTAAAATCATCTAGACAGGATAACGTTTACCTCTTCAAATCAGTGAAAATACTTACAAAAAAAAAAAACATAGATCCCGACGAATTGATAACCTCCTTCTTTTTGTAGAAGTCAGTTAAAAATGAAAATTAATCAAAAGTACGACATGGCGCATTCAACTTCCCGCCAAAACCAAAATATGCCTTATCACTATTGTTTGACTAACTACATGTGGCCAGTGCGTTACATCGTGACATTTGTGAAACGTCACACCCTATCACAGTTCAGGGGTCGCTTCATTCACCATCCGAGGTCTTATCGGCATGATGTCACGCCAGGAAGATTAGTGTTCACGTTACAACGGAGAGTGTGGTTTTAATGAGTAGTACGTACTTATTTACACTAGTATATAGATAGATGAACAAAATGCCAAATCATTTGTGTGTATGGAAGTATGAATGTATGTATGTGTGTCTTGTGTTAGTTTCTTCACTTAATAAATACCTGAACATAATTGAATATTCTTGACGTTAGAATTCTTACATTACCTGGCGAGACGATGTCTATAATTTTTTCAAATAAAAGTTCATTGTTTTATGGCAGTAGTGTAAATGTAAACGAATTTTTTAACCTATTTTTAACGTCGGTAGTCTATTAGATACCGTCTTGTAGATACCGCTTTATGTATAATATTCAAAGGTTTGATACGAGTAAGTACTTACAATCTAAAATTAAATAATACTAGCAAACCCGGCAGACGTTGTCCTGCCTTAAAAACTTCCATCATCAGCTCAGCAACATGAAATGATAGTCACTATGCACAAATATCAATTTTGGTTCAGAAAGTATAAGAAAATCAATATAAGTGCATATAAACTTTGAGAGTTCCCCTCGATTTCCTTGGGATCCCATCATCAGATCTTGACTTGATGACAATGGGACCACCTCGAAAGTATAAGCGAACAAAAAAAATATCAAAATCGGTTCATAAACGACGAAGTTATCCGCGAACAAATATAAAAAAGTGGCCAAGTGCGAGTCGGACCCGCCCATGAAGGGTTCCGTAGTAGCAAGTATTATTATTTTTTGTCAGCAAAAATAACTTTGTTTTTCATAGTGTTTGTATGAACGACAAAGTTATATTTGCGGTTTTTAAAAATTTACTATATCTCAAAAACTGCGTACTATATTTCGTTCGAACCAATTTTCGTTGAAAGTTTTTATTGAGATCTACAACATATATTTTTGATAGATTTTTCACTTTCATACTTTAAAAGTTAGAGGGGAGGGACACACATTTTACCACTTTGGAAGTGTCTATCTTTCAAACGATTAACTTTGAGAAGGAATGATTTTAGGAACCTCAATCTCATTTTAAGAAGATCCTACCCGAATAGGTTTGATGAAAATTTTTTTTTGTTTGAGTTCCATGTATGGAGAGCCCCCTTATTAATATTTTTTTATTTTTGTATAAAAATCGTAAAGCGGTTCAGAGATTACATCCACCTACCAAGATTCAACTTTGAAGTCCTAATAGTTTTGGAATGAAGTGGCTGTGACATACGGACGGACAGACAGACAGACATGCCGAATCAATAAGGGTTCCGTTTTTTTGCCATTTTGGCAAAAGCATATATACGGTCGAATTGAGTAACCTCCTCCTTTTTTGAACTCTGTTAAAAAAAAAAGTTTAAACCTTTAATTTTAACCTTTAATAAAAATATTAAGAAAATCAAGAATCACATTGCAGAATTACAGCCAAATTCTGGTAACTTAAATCCTTTATTTATGAAATTCCTAAAGTATAACAAATCTATTGAAATAAGCTATTTCATCCTTAGGAGTTTTTATATTACTGTCAAGTAAAAAAATATTAAAGATTAAGTTATAATATCGCAACTTTGACATTGGCAAAATGGTGAAAAGACCAAGATGCGATTCGAAAACAGGAAAAAAATATACATAAAAACGCCGTGTCATATTTTTGAATGAATGAAAGCTCGAACAACAAATGATTGGCAAAGTGGTCAAAAGACCAAGACGCCACACGTAATGAAAAAAAACCGGCCAAGTGCGAGTCGAACTCACGCACGAAGGGTTCCGTACCATTATCTATAAAAAAATCACGTTTATTGTATGGGAGCCCCCTTGAATATTTATTTTATTCTATTTTTAGTATTTGTATAACAATAGCGGCAACAGAAATACATCATACATAAGCCTTTGATTATCCATAGAAATCATTGCATTAAGATTGAATGAAAGGTAAATTGTGGTTTATGATTTATGACGTATTAAAAAAACTAGTCACTAGATCTCGTTCAAACCAATTTTTGGTGGAAGTTTGCATCGTAATGTATATCATATATTTTTTTTAGATTTATCATTCTCTTATTTTACAAGTTACAGGGGGGGGGGGACACATTTTACCACTTTGGAAGTGTCTCTCGCGCAAACTACTTATTCAGTTTAGAAAAAACGGCAAATTGTTTGTAAAGTAGGTTTACGATCGAGATGTTTACGTGATAACGTCCGCACGAGAAAATCTCCATTCGTTTGTATGCCGCTAGAGTGAGAGAGACGGAAGATCGGTCCACTCACTCGAACGCTATGCCAGCCTCCGCTCGTGAGGATTCCGCGTGACAAGTTTCACGGAATGACTGGCAGCGCTCGAGATGAGACGGGAGATCGGTCCGTCTCTCTCTCGTTATACCTGCGATCGCGCTCGTGAGGTTTTGGTGTGACACAAGTTTCTGAACATGTCACCCGACTAAAACGATTTTAAAGACGTTATCACGTCAAAAAATTATATTACAAACCTTAATATCATTTTTGAAGACCTATCCATAGATACCCCACACGTATGGGTTTGATTGAAAAAATGTTTTTGAGTTTCAGTTCTAAGTATATGGGGAACCCTCAAAATTTATTGCTTTTTTCTATTTTTGTGTGAAAATCTTAATGTGATTCACAGAATACATCTACGTACCAAGTTTCAACAGTATAGTTCTTATAGTTTCGGAAAAAAGTGGCTGTGACATACGGACGGACAGACAGACAGACAGACATCACGAATCCATAAGGGTTCCGTTTTTTGCCGTTTGGCTACGGAACCCTAAAAACAACGGGATGCACTCCGGGAGTGCCGGCAGAAGTGAAAATATTAACGTTGTGCATTTTTGATGACTTGGAATCGTTAGGAAATAATTCCGCACGAATTGCTTGTATTATCAGTATTAATTTCTGTCTAGTATTTTTATAAAGTACTCACTCATTTTCTTTCACTATTTCTTCGTCACTTTTTTCATTAATAGATGCACTTTGTTCAATGTCCATATTTTAAATACTTAATATAAACGAATTTTTCAAGACAGTCGAGCCGTCATTAGCTGTCACCCCTCCTTCTTAGGAATTTTCGATCAGGCCACGTGTAGTTGACGCGAGTTTAACATTTAGCGAAGTTTACACTTAAAATAATGTAGTTTAAAAAACTAAAAAAACAAAATGTATACTTATTACTGTAAATAAAGCGTGGGGTGGTTTTTAAGATACTATTGACACCATGCACCCCACGCTTTATTTACAGTAATATACATTTTCTTCTTATTTTTTTAGTTTTTAGTTCGTATTTTCTCAAAAGCGTGTTTTTTTAGTTTTTTAAACTACATTATTTATTTTTAATTTTTTAGTTGGATTTTTATTCTCATATTATTGCATTGTCATCGGCCCTTGACCCCTATGCAAATTTTCAAGTTAACCAGAAAATTATATAAATTAACAAAAATCATATTTTGCAAATTGAAAAATGGAATAATTTTATCAAATTAGTGTATTGTCATTGGTACTCAATAAATCTACAAAGTTTGAACGAAATCTGGCCGTTTAAAGTGGGTCAAAATCGCGCCCAAAGAAGTCGTTTACAAATAAACATACAAACATACAGGTGAAGCTAATAAAAAGCGTGTAAAAAAACAAATGATTGACGGACCGTTTATATGGAGAAATAAAATTGTGAAAATATTAATAAAATTGAGATTTTTTACCATATTGTAATACTTATTATCCTATTTCCGTCGAAGACAAATCCAAAACACATCTAATATATAAAATTCTCGTGTCACGGGGTGCGTAATTGAACTCCTCCGAAACGGCTTGACCAATTTTCGTGAATCTTTGCAAGGATATCGGCTAGGGTGGAGAATCGGACAACATCTATTTTTCATCCCCCTAAATGTTAAGGGTGGTCCACCATTAAATATTTTTTTTATTTTTTGGGACAAAATTTTTTGTTTTTATTTTTTATGATACATCATACTAAAATACATACAACCCTAAATTTTCACCCCTCTATGATCAACCCTAATTTTTTATTTATTAATTAAAAAATTTAATTTTTTTTGGCAAGATTTTTATTTTTATTTTGTCATGACTTAGAATTAAAAAAAATCATATTACTCTTAATTTTCACCCTTCTACGATCAACCCCTATTTTTATTTGTTAATTACAAACTTTAACTTTTTTAGCAAGTTTTTTTTTTATTTGATCTCCGCCCTCGCCGGTCGATAACTGATCAACTATCAATCGATCAGTTATCCCCGCCAGGTGTCGCCACTCATCCATCTGTATGTGGCTTAGATTTGGAAACACCATGTTTTTCCCACGGACAACTATATGTGGTACCTATGTTCTCGCGTCGAGAAACCATCCAGTTTGTTTGTGTTGGCTAATGACGGACTAAACAAGAATATTGTTCACTCTATTGCGCTGAGAGATTAATTTTTTTTTCAACTTAAATCCATCCATCCATCCATCAGCCTTTTAAAGTCCACTGCTGGACATAGGCCTCTCCTAATGTTCGCCACTCCGTCCGGTCCTGCGCCCTCTGAAACCAGCGGTTTCCCGCTATCTTCTTCAGGTCGTCAGTCCACCTGGTTGGAGGGCGGCCTGTGCTCCTTTTGCCGAGACGTGGTCGCCATTCGAGGACCTTTCTTCCCCATCGGTTGTCAGTCCTCCTAACTATGTGGCCTGCCCATTGCCACTTCAGCTTGCAAATTTTGAGAGCTATGTCGGTAATCTTCGTTCGTCTACGGATTTCATCGTTACGGATTCTGTCGCGTAGAGAAATACCAAGCATAGCCCTCTCCATCGCTCGCTGAGCGACCTTGATCCTGTGGAAAAGGCTAACTGTAAAAGACCACGTCTCAGCGCCGTAGGTCATCACTGGCAACACACACTGCTCGAAAACTTTCGACTTCAGGCACTGCGGTATTCTGGACGAGAAGACACTTTGTAATTTCCCGAACGCTGCCCAACCGAGTTGGATTCTACGAGTTACCTCTCTCTCGAAGTTGGACTTACCCATACGGATCGCTTGACCCAGGTAAATATACTCGTCGACAACTTAAATAATTGATAGTAAAAATATGAATAATTATTTTTGATGTTTAGACAGCTATCAAGAATTGTACTTTCAAATATATTCGTTACTTTAATAAAGATTTATTTATTACCCTAACTAAAGCATACTTTTATTGTTTATAACGCTTTCGATTATAAGTACCTACATCTCCGCACACTTATAGTAGATAGTTATTTTGATTGAACTAAAAAAATGATTTCTAGAAATAATATAAATGGCAAAACAACGTTTGCCGGGTCAGCTAGTAAATCATAAAAATTGGTCCTTAAGTTATAAATAGTGTAACTAACACGACTTTGTTTTATATATATAGATGGATCCATTTTATTGTTTAAACTTAAACAATAAAAGTTAAAGTCACCAAAAATATTTTCATTTAAAATGTAGTGAAGACGCGACCATTGGCAAAAATTAATTAGGTCAAACTTCTATATCTTCACGCCCTTGTGTAGGAAAGATTTCTCCACTAACCTCTATTGGAGCAGCAGGGTGGAGTAAGCTACACAAGGGAATAATAATCCCCAATAATAGGGAGAGTTCCGTGCTCAGCAGTGGCTAAAAGAGTTGCATTTAAGGGTTGATTTCGATTTGATGAAAAATCTTACATTTTCCGATATGCCGAAAAGGCCCCGGATAATGTATTTAAGAACATTTACATGCGAGTCGAGATTCCTAAACTTGCACTAAGAAACAACTCAAGCTTACTCATCCTTCTGTGGCAGACTAACCACTACTGTACCCATTATGAATCACCACAACTTTAACCGAGACATACATGAGCCAAAACATTAATCTGCGGTACTTGAATAGGTACAGACTCGGATATTAGCTCTTATCTGATACCTCCATTATTCACCTTCTTCAACCCCAGACAGTCAGGCATTAAAACTATTTACAATCGAGCAGCCATATGGGTCTAATGTATTAGAACATTTGCCCAGTAAATCGTTTTCGAGTGGCTGAAAAGCCCATTGAGGTTTTATTTAAATATTGGCGGCGATAAAAGTACATTTTTAGTTTCATCAATAGTTTATTCAGCGTACGATTTGCGAAAAAACTTCATCAGTCTGCCAAAAATGAGAATAATAATATGATTTTTCACTCGTTCCTGAACTTAGAGTAGAATGTCATTTTGGAGTTATGGCGGGAAGTTGACAAAGATACGTATAAATAAAGAGTTATTGTGCTCTTACGTTTAAATTTGATTTCTTTTTGTATTTTCTAGTTATACTTAATTGATAAACTTTACGGCATTTTGTTTGATATGTATTAATTACGACATATGTTGTAAAGTGAAATGGCTGGCTGCAACCCTTTTTTTTTGCGTCCCACTGCTGCTCACGGGTCTCTCCCCATTATTGGGGAGGCCTGGAGCTTACTCCACCACGCTGCTCCAATGCGGGTTGGTGGAGATGCGGGTTAGTGGCCAACCCGCTGTCGGATGTTTTCAAACCGCCCATAAGGCCTCCGACAAGGTTTAACGACTGTTATCTATCGACAACAACCGGGACCGACGGCTTAACGTGCCCTCCGAAGCACGGAAACGCGCATGAAATTTTTTGCCACTAGCGGTCACCCATCTCACACCCGACCGCGCCCGTTTGGTTTAGTTGCATAGATCGCTTGCGTTCTACGCTAACCGCCAGGCCATGCAAGTGAAATAACTGTGCGAAAACAAGTTTTTTTTCGCTTGCCCCCAAAACTCAATCGGACACGTTCTGGTAAGGTAGCCATCGCTTTACTGGGACATCCGACTGATCTGACTGACTGAGTACCTCCCTATTGATGACTGATTTGACCATGAAACGGGCAAAAACTAGATACAAATTCACTTGACATTGGCCAAATGGTCAAAGACGCCATTCGTATAGAAGGAGAAGTCTGCCAAAAGCAGAATATTATTTTTAAATCATGTATCGTCAACTTAGAGCATCAACATTGACAGGTATGACGTACCCTTGATGCTCTAAAGATCGTCAAGTCCAAGTTATAAATTTTAAATTGATTAGTGTGAGACTGTGAGTACATTAATTTGAATGAATTTTATTTATTTATACCCAGAAGGATTGAATATATAGTGAAATTATTTTATTAGTATTTAAGACTTATTTGACCTATACCTATTCACAAATAAATGATTGTGTTGAAAAAAAATGTTTTGATACTTTTTGAAGGAGCTTTTCAAATTTTGTTTATTATGAAGTCGGTTAAAAACAGGCAAAGGTTTGATTAAGTCACGTCCTCAATTTACACATATTTATTACTATAATATCTCTATAATAGTAACAAGCTCAAATTATACAGAATATTACAATTGCTAAGTACATACATTTAATAGAGTGGTAATTACAATGTCACAATGCGATCATTAGATGTGGGAAAGATTTTTCCTTATTGAAATCAGTTAGGATACAGGACAATTTTCTATTAACACATACGGATATTATGCGTTTTTATTGCTTATCTGATGCTAAGGGTTACTAAAGAAATAGGAACAATAAGCAAGTTTTCATAATGCCTATGTAACTTGCTAGTTCCACCGCTGCACCCATTTCTGACTGTCGTGCTTCCGTGGTAAAGAACAATGGAAAGCAACATTAAACGTTTAAAATATAAATTAAGTTTTTTTACAAAAATTGGTTGCCTGTCAAGTCGGTTTACGGACGATAGTTTAACGTGACATGAGTCTGAAAACAATTTTGGAGACGACCCATTCAGATCGCAAGGTACGCCATTATACTAAACTAGTGGCCGCCCGAGACTTCGTCCGCGTGGACTTTGGTATTAGTCATAGCATGATGTTATATAGCCTAAAGCTCTCGGGTAGCTCCCCTGGGGTTGCCCGTGTCTATAGGCGACGGTGATCGCATAACACCACGCGGCCCGTCTGCCGTGCCCGATAAATGGACTAACCAACACAAAAATATTTTTTCAATTGGAACCAGTAGTTCCTGAGATTAGTGCGTTCAAACAAACATACAGACGAACGAACGAACAAACTCAGCTTTATTTATAGATAAAATATTGATTAACGGGCTAATATAAAAAACTTGAATAAGCCAAAGACAATACTATACTTTATTAATCTATGAAATGAAATAAGAAACATAAAAATTTTCTTTTCATTTAATATTGAATGGCTAGAACGATTTTTATACAACGCCATAAAACGAATTAAAAAAAATAAGAAACATAAAAGACAGATATGACAATTTTGATAGCTGCGTCAGAGTTTTGGCGGGAAGTCTGAAGGGACAAGTTGTGCTCTTGTTTTATTTTCATTTTCTTGGTGTATTTTTGAGTTATATCGGATAAAGTTGATGGCGTTTTTTTCGATATAGGTTAATGACAGTGCACGAGTGTTGTGAAATAAAATAACAGTGCGAAAACATGTTTTTTCGGCTTACCTACAAAACTCCTTTGGACATGTTCTCGTAAAGTAGCCATCGCTTTACATGAACATCTGACTGACTAGACTGACTGAGACCTGACGACTGACTGATTTATTCTACGATGCAGAAATTTACTTGACACTGGCAATATGCACAGAGTGCGATGCCATTATTTAATAATGAAACGAAAATATTGAATGGCTACAAGGATTTTATCCAATGCCGTAAAATGAATTTAAAAAAAAGATAGCTGCGTCAAAATGTGTAAATAATTTTGTAAAGAAATAATAAAGGAAAAGCAAAGTATAAGAATAAAACAAAAGGATATAAGTTATAAAACATGATAATGGACGTGAATGAAGTAAGTAATAACATATAGTGTATTTATAAAACTACACGGCGCATTTCATTCATTTCATTTGCTTCCCGTGGGAATGAGATATTTTCCCGCGGTAAAAAGTAGCCTATGTCCTTTCTCAACGTCTTTTCTATGTTTATGCCAAATTTCATCAAAATCGGTTCAGTGGTTTAAGCGTGAAAGAGTAGCAGACAGACAGACAGACAGACTTACTTTCAAATTTGTAATATTAAATCTAAGGGCCCGATTCCACAATAGTTTTAATAGTCATTATCATTAGCGAGAATAAGTAGCACAAACCAAGTAGGTACCTACTAATTATTTTTTTTTACCTTTTAAAGTCTGATCAATTTTATTACCGACTTCCAAAAGGAGGAGGTACTGTATTCGGCTGTATGTATTTTTTTTTTTATATATATGTTCACCGATTACTCCGCTGTTTGTGGACCGATTTTCAAAATTATTTTTTTGTTCGTATGCTTATACTTCCGAGGTGGTCCCATTGTCACCAAATCAGGATCTGATGATGGGATCCCAGGGAAATCGAGGGGAACTCTCAAATTTTATAGGCACACACATTGATTTTCTTATAGTTTCTGAAGCATAAGAGATATTTACGCATAGAAATCATCATCTCATGTTGCTGAGCTGATGATGGAAGGTCCTACGACAGTGAGGAGTTGAGAGCAAATTCTTTCAATAAATAGTTTTTTATTCGAAATCTTACATTCCCGAGGTGGTCCAACTGTCACCAAGTCAAAGTCTGATGAGGGGATCCCAGAGAAATCGAAGGGAACATTCAAATTTTATAGCACAACAAATGATTTTCATATTTTTACAAAGCAAAACAGACATTTGTGTATAATTATCGTCATATCATGTTGCTGAACTGATGATGGATGGATGGATGGGCACCGACTCCAATATAGTTTTAACAGTCATTACCATAAGCAAGAAGAAGTAGGTACTGTCCCACTGTCTGTACTGTCGGTGCCAATTTAGAACGAGTAATACGACATTTGCTAAGGGCCCGACTCCAGAAATAGTTTTAAGAGTCATTACCATAAGCAAGAAGAAGTAGGTACTGAACAATTTTATTTTTTACCGTTTGAAGTCGGTTCTATTTTTTTGTTAAAAACTTAATTTTTCTTTACGCCATTTTACTAGGCTCCGATGAGATGATTATAACTAGGCACAAAGTTAGTTTTGCTTTAATACTCGTAAGTATAAATGGAAAACAATATGTACCTATAACATTTTTCGAAGCTGCGGAAGAACATTGATTACAAAATCATAATGCGATTATAATGGTGAATTATCTTGCGAATAATATTCATGGCAAATCACGACTCTGTATAATTATTGTATGTGATGGCCTCCGTATCTTTGGTCTTTATTATAATTTAAAACGTAAAGCAGTGATCTGACTAAGATAGTTAAAATCATTGCTTCTTCTTGCCAACTCTCGTTGGAGTTCCTTGTGGTTTTTGATGCAACAACGTCTAATAAATCGATGAACACCGGCTACACGAACGAAAACGGATGACTCATTGTATGTTACGCTCATTGTTTACGATCGGCGCTAGTACGTTACGTTGAGGTTTGAGCGTTCGGCTTGCGCCATTCGTCGACTGTTTATAAAGTGAAGTGAAAAGTTAAGGTGGTTTTCATTGAATTGTTATGACGTTGTCACGTTAAACTATTGTCCGTAAATAGACTTTATATACAACCAATTTTTTGAGTAGGTACGCAAATGGTAATTGATTTATCGCTATTCTTATTACAATCATTATAGTATTGGAAACCGTAAAGGAACATAGATATGTACTGTTCCCAAGAGTAGCAAAAACTTACTCGAAACCTGCTCAGCTAGGTGCTATACTAATATATAAAGCTGAAGAGTTTGTTTGAACGCGCTAATCTCAGGAACAACTGGTTCGAATTGAAAAAATCTTTTTGTGTTGTATAGTCCATTTATTGAGGAAGGCTATAGACTATGTAACATCATGCTATGAATATTACAAAAGTCCCCGCGGACGAAGTCGCGGGCGGCCACTAGTCAGTAAATAAATCAAGGCCACTTAGCACGCGTAGATATACAAAGTAAGATTAATACCAGGTGCAAAACCGCAAACTTGTAAATAAACCTTTAAATCATAAGTATTTATACTTGTGAATGTAGCGATTAATAGATTTGTAAGATTGTGTTAATATTATTATGCACGAGAGCCACGACTAAAATTTTAGCATACTTACAACAGGATTTGACTTATGTAACCAGTCTAGAATCGTGCTTTTACTCGAAAATCATGTCATTGTATTCTGTAAACTATATAGTTAATGTAAAAGGCCAACATAATTATAATGTTTGTGGACATTAGGCGAAAATGAAAGCTAGGACAGACATTCGATTTTTTTTAAGAAATCTATGCTTATAATATAAATCCAAAGAGTTTGTTTGAACGCTCTAATCTCAGGAATTACCTACTGGTTCAAATTGAATAATACTTTAAACCGCAGACACACAGAAAATCAGCACATTATGTCGTGCAAAATTAAATGGCCATAGTAAGTCTGAGTGTTGTCCTATTCGTAAAAATTACATTGCAGCGTCGATTTTCTTAGATTTTTATTGTATGTTGAACAACATTAACATTTAAATGTTATATAGCTACATACTTTATTTCGTACTGCTGTAGCGAAATTTTATGAATAAACTAGTGGACCCCGCAGACGTTGTCCTGCCTTAAAAGTAATAAAAGAGGATTTGTTTTCTTATTATCTTAAAGAGACTTCATGTTACTATCAAACAAAAATATAAAACAAATAATGACATACGAACTGTCCAGTTATTCTGACTGTGTCAAAGTTTAGAACGACACGGCACGAAATACAAAACGTTTGACAGGCAGGAACAATTTATATGGGAAAACTAAATAAGTAAAAAAGTAATTAAAAAACATTTCCAGTGGCCCAAATTGTGAATCTAAACCATCCTCGAATCCATTTGAATACACACAAAAAAAATCATTAAAATCTGTCCAGCCGTTAAGGAGGAGTTCAGTGACATACACACTCACACAAGAATTATATATATTAAGATGTTTCTTCTTATTCTTCTAAAAATATTTTTGTGTCGAAAAGTCCATTTATTTAGGAAAGCTATAAGAGCAAAAAACTAAGGTCTACGTGGACGAAGTCGCGGGCAGGCGCGGTCCTGGGGGGAGGGGGGGTTACAGGGGACATGCTCCCCCAAAATCTATCAGTCATGCGTAGTTGGAAGGCGAAACAAGCCAATTTGAGACCCCTCTTCCCCCTAATTTCTTAGTGACCAAAATTTCTTGGCGCCCCAACCCCCCCAAAAATGAAGGCTGCGACCCCGCCTGGTTGGGGGTGACTGCTAGTTCTTAAGGCTTTTGGTAAAGTGTGAACATATGAATAAAAGTAGGATTAAATAAATTTTTTTGAGTTTCAGTTAAGTATGGGGAACCCTCAAAATTTATTGCTTTTTTTCTATTTTTGTGTGAAAATCTTAATGTGGTTCACAGAATACATCTACGTACCGAGTTTCAACAGTATAGTTCTTATAGTTTCGGAAAAAAGTGGCTGTGACACGGACGGACAGACAGACAGACAGACATCACGAATCTATAAGGGTGCCGTTTTTTGCCATTTGGCTACGAAACCCTAAAAACGGACTAATTGCGAGTCAGACTCGCGCACGAAGGGTTCGTACCATTTTCTATCTTAATATATATAATTCTTGTGTGAGTGTGTATGTCACTGAACTCCTCCTTAAGGACAGATTTTAATGAATTTTTTTGTGTGTATTCAAATGGATTCGAGGATGGTTTAGATTCATAATTTGGGCCACTGGAAATGTTTTTTAATTACTTTTTTACTTATTTAGTTTTCCCATATAAATTGTTCCTGCCTGTCAAACGTTTGGTATTTCGTGCCGTGTCGTTCTAAACTTTGACACAGTCAGAATAACTGGACAGTTCGTATGTCATTATTTGTTTTATATTTTTGTTTGACAGTAACATGAAATCTCTTTAAGATAATAAGAAAACAAATCCTCTTTTATTACTTGGCAGGACAACGTCTGCGGGGTCCACTAGTTTTCTATAAAAACGGCAAAGTAATCACTTTTGTCGTCCGGGGGGCCCCCTTAAATATTTGCTTTATTTTAATTTAATTACCTAATTATTTTTACAATAAATACATAATTAAATATTCTGTTAATATTTCAAGTATATACGTGTTTGTGTTATTAATATCGAGCAAAAAAAACAGGATTTATGTATGGGTGTACACAAATTGTTTGTAGGTGGTAGAACTATTATGGTTCGCCCGGGGAAGTACTTCCGCTGCACCCACTCTTGCCGTGAACCAATTCTGTTGTGTTTCGGCGGAAAGGTGCAGTTGCCGGCCACACTTACACGAAGCGACCACCAGCCTCCGGAGTAGCAGCACAACTGCATGCGACTTCAGACAAGACTTACCTACGCTTGTATGTAGACGTCCATGGGCTGCAGCGACCACTTAACACCACGAGGCCTGCATGCTCGTCTGCTACTCCATTCAAATAAAAAAAACGACGGGTTGCACTCCGGGAGTGCCGGCAGAAGTGAAAACTTGAATATTAACGTTGTGCATGTTTGATATTTTGGAATGGTTAGGGAATAATTTCGCACGAATTGCATTTATTATCAATATTATTTTTCATCTAACATTTTCAGTAGGTTTTCATCTAGTATTTTCATAAAGTAGGTAGGTACTCACCACTCATTTTCTTTCACTATTTCTTCGCCACTTTTTTCATTAATGTATGCACTTTGTTCAATATTTTAAATACTTGATATAAACGAATTTTAAGATAAAATTATACTTGACGCTGGCAATAAGCAGAGTTAGCGATGCCATAATTGAAAAAAAAAGTATAGACAGTCGAGCCGTCATCAGCTGTCACCCCTCCGTCTTGGTCTAAGAGCCGGTGAAGACTACTATATCGTTCGGTTATTACAAGAGTGAAGGTGATATGAAAGAAAATTGATTTAAATTAATTAAATTAAAAATAGCTATGAACACTTTTCGATAGTCAAGTTATCATAGGCATATATCTAATACCTTTAAACGAGCAATTCTTGTATGTATCTAAATATATTTTTTGAATCTCGGAAACGGCTCCAAATACTTTGATGAAATTTAGTACCCTGGTTTCGGGGGTGATAAATCGATCCACAAAATTTTTATTGTTAGAAATTTTTAACTGTATAAAAATATTTTCAATGATAATCAATTTAAATATAAACTGAAAAATACGACTCTTCCTGACATCTATTGGAGAGTGTTAATAATATTGTAGCGTAAACGCTGTCAAACGGGGGAGCCCATGAGGCTCATTGTGGATTTCCTCAAGTGTCTTCAGGACCTTGTGCTTTTTATAGGTTGGGTGGTAGGAAGTTTAAAATATTATATTATTTAATATTATTATATTTGATGACGTTTTGCGTTTAACCAGTGGAGAAAGATTTTTATTATTTAAAAATCATGGTTTAACGGTGACGGCGTATTCTAATCTGACTATTTTGACATCCGGAAGTAAGATAAAAAAATATTGTACCTATATAGAAGGTCTTTTTTAATCGTAGCAGTACTCAACAGGAAATGAAATGAAATATTTATTTGCATAAAACACGGTGGTACATTTTACGATAAAAATCTTACAATATTGTTCATGCGTGTCTTACCGACCTAGTCGGTGGGCAAATATTTATTATTAAATAAGATAAAGTCATCGTGTCTTTAGTGATAACAGTATATCCTTAATCTATAGGTTAAATCATTAATTTACAATTTTTTATTTAAGGGTAAGGTACATGTCAATTTTTTTTGAAATAATTACAATAATAATTTAATAACAATAATATTAGATATTAATAATAATGACAATATTTGCATAATTCAATAATTAAATAAAAAAATATTTGCATAATTGAATAATTCAATAAAAATTTATAATTTATTTTATTAGCCAAGCGTTTGAGGTGTCCAGAATGACAATATTCTATAAATTCCTTTGTGGAATAAAAACAGTTCTTAATCAATAATTTAAAAATAAAACCCTTGAACTGATTTAATGTTAGATTTTTTAACCGAGATGGCAGCAAATTATATAGTTTGATGCACATTACAAAGCTGTTTTTCGAATAGCATGCCGTATAAGATAATGGTCTCTGCAATTGACCCCGATGCCGTTTCGAGAATGTATCATCTTTGGTATCAAATCGATTTTGATTATTTTTGACAAATATCAGACTTTTGTAGATGTACATTGATGGCAATGGCGGGAGATTTAGTTTTTTTTAAATATTAGCTTAAAGAATTCCATAGGTCCTGCACCGTAAATGGCCCTAACTCATTTCTTTTGTATAATAAATGCTCTATTGAAGTCAGTTGAGTTTCCCCATAAGAGTAATCCGTATCTTAGGACCGAACATACGTATCCGTGATAAGCAATCAATGCTGTTTTTTGATTTGCTACTTTTGAAAGATGGTGTTATGCGTATATGAATTTATTTAGTCTTTGGCATACTATTTCTACATGATTTTTCCAATTTAAATTTGAGTCGATTTCAATGCCAAGAAATTTAGCTATTTTATTTTAGGATGCAAGGTGTACCCCATATCTTAATCTGACGCGCTCGAGTAAATCCGAAAATCCCCTCTTGGGCTCCGCTACTACCATCCGCCAATCCGACGTTCAAAGAAATGACAATGTCGATTTGAAAGAGCTCTATGAAAATTTCGTTCATTGAATTAAAGCTTCCGTGGTCGAATGGTTGCGTGAGCTGACTGCGGTACTAGAGACCCGGGTTCAAACCTCAATCAGAACCATATTGTGTCTATTTTTTATTTTTATGAAAATAACTTTTTTTCAGTAGGAGCTATTTCAGATGGTTAAGTAACACGAAGCAAATGAGTGTTTCGTTTTAAACTAAACCAAGGAAATATTTTTTTAGAAAATAAAATAAGTAAATTAATGTTTAATTTAATGTTATCACATTGTATAAAATCTGGTGCAATAAAGTATTTTTGTATTGTTTATATCCGAGCAACGCTCGGGCGTCCAGGTACTGTTTATAAATTATATTTGGTAAAAAATATGTCTCATCGAATTATTAGATCGGTGAAGGTCAATCTTCCTCGTCTCCTCTACTATCTTACGAAATTTTGCGATCAGCACACGTGACCTCGCGCGAGTTTCACAGTTTTTACCCATCCCACAAAAAGCGCTCAACGCCGCTAAAGAAGTTTTCACTTCAAAAAATGGGATCCCCTTAATTTTTATTATTTTTTTGTATTTTTGTTATAGCGGCAACAGAAATAAATCATCCGTGAAAATTTCCACTGTCTATCTATCACGGTCTAAGCCTGGTGACAGATGGACAGATAGACAGACGGACGGACGTGGGAGTCTTAGTAATAGGGTCGCATTCTACCCTGTGGGTACGGAACAATAAAAATAAATAACAGAATGTATTTCAATGGGTCAACAAAGTCGAAAGTTGCACCTACTTCAAAGTGAAAACAGTTAATCGAGTGCGACTGCAGATTTCTCGAAATTTACTGTTTTCTTAGAAACGTGTCTTTATAAGGAAACACTTTCCTGTTCCTTGGGATTTCCTGACTGCGTTTTTTAAGTGAAAACTTCTTTAGCGGCGTTGAGCACTTTTGTGGGATGGGTAAAAACTGTGAAACTCGCGTCAGTGTGCTGATCGAAAAACCGTAAGACAATTGGAGAGTAGTGTTGTAACATCGAAATCTGAGACAGAGACCCTGGTTCAAACCTCTATCAAAACCATATTGCATTTATTTTATTTTATTTTTTTGTGTTTTTTTTTATTGGGATCTATTTCAGATGGCGTTGTTAAGTAAAACTAAGCAAATGAGTGTTTCGTTTGAAATTAAACCAAGAAAATAAATCGTATTTATCTGAGCAACGCTCGCTTCGTCCAGGTACAAAACAAAAATTCACATTTGTTGTATGGGAGACAACCTTAAATATTTGATGTATATTAATTAATTTTTTTATTTTTAAAGTGAATACAGATAAATATTCTGTAAATATTTCAAGCATCTACCTGTTGCTCTTATAAATATCGAGCAAAAACTTGCACACAAAAACACTATTGTTGTATGTGAGCCCCCTTAAATATTAATTTTATTCTATTTTATTGTATTTGTTGTTACAACGACTACTAAAATACATAATCTGTAAAACTATCAACTGTTTTACTATCACGGTTCATGATACAGACTGGTGACAGACGGACAGATAAAAGGACGGACAGCGGAGTCTGAGTAATAGGGTCTCGTTTTACGCTTTGGGTACGGAACCCTAAGAACGACATTATACCCTGCCCTATAGTAAGCTTTCATTAGAAAAAGCTTCTTAGATTTTCGTAACATATGAGCTGGATGCGGCAAACTTTATTTGAAGAAGCGCTTGCCTTGAACTCATAAACAATGATTTGTGTAATATTACATATTATATTTTCTAATTTTTATTATTCAATTTTTTATGTTAAAGAACACTTACTTATATAAACATAATCCTGATAAAAATTAATGACTCCGAATAGTGGAATATTTTTAAAGTGATATTTAGTTTAAAAAAAAAACTTTCTCTTCATGTACCAAAAAAAAATATAAGGATTAAAAAGACTAAAAGATTGAGAAGTGCATGGTGTATTGTTGACGTACATTAAACTACACAAAGGTCCGACGGTAGTCTACCAAAATTATTGTTTTGATAACAAATGTAAATTAAATAAAAGCTTAAAAATAACAAAAGCTAAACAACAGCTTCTTAATTTAATAACGAGCTTTTGTAACTACGGTAAAAGTCACGAAAACAAGAAAGTAAAAAAAAAAAGACGTGAAACCGGCTAATCTGTAGTTCCTGCTTCCGTTGGCGCCTTTGATAAACAAATCGAATTGCATGATTCTGATTAACTTGAATGAGCAAGTTAAAAAAAATTGGGGGTTGGCTTACCAGCAGCACGTACACTGTGCGCGAAGCACAGGAGGAAACCAGCTGCCACCAACCACTTCATTTCACAAAATCCTTAAATTTTAAACACAACACAAAAATTAACTATTTTTTTCTCCACGCGGACTGAACGCGTCTCTTCCCGTCTAGAGATTGATCACAACTGATCCTACGAATAACTTTGCGTACAATTTGAACCGCTTCCACACAAACTTATTTATTCATGGAATATGTCAATTTTTTTAACCCTCATGCATTAATGAAGACAGATTGTGTTAACTCAATGCTGATCGTAAGCTTATATTTCTTATCTGCCTTACGATAGTGGTCACTTGTGAATCACACTGAATTTATTAATGACCTCAGATGAACGTGAACTTGTTATTAATATGTACTAATATTCATAAGCTTTTATTTTGATATTAAGTTATTATCAGTAGCTTAGATTTAAAGTAAGAAACTTAATCATAACAGAAGGAATTACATTGTATTAAAATATACAAAATTAATCAAAAACGCGTATTAATCACGCTTGGCGAAATGGTTACCATGCCGGACTGCCGATCGGAGGGTCCCGGGTTCGTTCCCCGGCGAAGCAGAAATTTGAATGATGAGTTTAAATTTCTGTTCTCGGTCTGGGTGGTTGTGTTTCTGTCTTTATGTGTGTCCATGGCACAGACGACACAGGGTATAACTACCCTACCGTGGGGCTATGAGTGTGTAACGTTATTTATTAAATTAATTTATTTATTTCAATAATATAATTCAATTTTTTTTCTTCTATTTCTTTATTTTTGAAGTGAAAACTTCTTTAGCGGCGTTGTGCACTTTTTTTGGGATGGGTAAAAAATGTTAAACTCGCGTCAGGACACGTGGCCTGATCGAATATTCGTAAGACGGAGGGGTGACAGCTGATGGCTCGACTGTCTCTTGCTGTCTTTATACTTATAAATTTCGTGTATGTGTGTTTAAAATATGGAAATTGAACAAAGTGCATCTATTAATGAAAAAAGTGAAAGAAAATGAGTGAGTACTTTATAAAAATACTAGATGAATACTAATGCTGATAATAAAAGCAATTCGTGCGAAATTATTCCCTAACCATTCCAAAATACACAAAGTTTAAGTTTTCACTTCTGCCGGCACTACCGGAATGCAACCCGTTTTTTTATTTAACATTCGTACCTCCTTAATATAAGGGCTACAGGGTTAAACTTAATGCAATTGGCATTAGCATTCTCTGCCAGTCAACCCTGGGCGATGGTTAAAGCTCGTTAAAGCTCGGTAGGCACGACAGATCTTAAATAATTATGAAAATGCTTATCATATGAAGAGAAAATAAAAAAATATATTACGAATACTAATCCGAAGCGCGCATGGCCCGGCGGTTAGCGTAGAACGCAAACAATCTATGCAACTAAGCCAAACGGGCGCGGTCGGATGTGAGATGGGTGAACGCTAGTGGCAAAAAATTTCATGCGCGTTTCCGTGCTTCGGAGGGCACGTTAAGCCGTCGGTCCCGGTTGTTGTCGATAGATAACAGTCGTTAAACCTTGTCGGAGGCCTTATGGGCGGTTTGAAAACATCCGACAGCGGGTTGGCCACAAACCCGCATCTCCAACAACCCGCATTGGAGCAGCGTGGTGGAGTAAGCTCCAGGCCTCCCCAATAATGGGGAGAGACCCGTGCCCAGCAGTGGGACGCATAAAGGGTTGCGGCCAATCCGAAGTCAGTAAATAATCCATACTATCCATATCCATATAAATATTATAAATTCGAAAGTAACTTTGTCTGTCTGTTTGTAACGCTTTCCCGCTTAAACTACTGAATTAGAATCAAAGGAACACAGATACAGTGGACCTTGAGTAAGGACATAGAATGGTTTTAATCCTCTGGGAATCTATAAAACGGGTCCACGCGGTCGAAACCCCTGGCTAAACGCCTAAGATTTTAATATGGCAATATCGTCTTACGTCGTATTTCAAATTGATGGAAGAAAGTATAGCTTGGAATAGCACATAGGCTATTTTTTATCTTTCGGGCGAAACTGCTGGCGGAAGGCTAGTACAAAGTAAATAATTTGTGTGAAGTAAAGGAAATCATAGAGGCTTACAGCTGTAATGATAACTGGAAGGTTCAACCGTGCTTTTAATGGTTCCATACCCGAAGGGTGCCAACAGGACCCTATTACTATGCCTCCGCTGTCCGTCCGTCTGTCTGTCATCAGGCTGTATCTCATGAACCGTGATGGTTAGACCTTAGAAATGTTCACAGATGATGTATTCCTGTTGCCGCTATAAAAAAATTGAATAAAATAAATATTTAAGGGGGCTCCCATACAATAAACGTGATTTTTTTATAGATAATGGTACGGAACTCTTCGTGTGTGAGTCCGACTCGCACTTGGCCGGTTTTTTTAATTTAATTTAATTGTTTATTTAATCAATTTTGGGGACAACGTTTGCCATGGAACAGAAATGTGTAAGTAGGTACTCTATACAAACTTTTATTTTACTTGTATAGTATAATGTAGGTACCTACCTACCTATGAGTCGCAGGCAGGTGTCGCAGCCAGAAAGTGAAGTTCAGCCAAGACGTTGGACGTTACATTCAGCTGCCATTCAGCTGCATTTAGCCACCTCACTGAATGCCGGTGTTTAAGGAACGAGCTGGCCTTTCAATTGAGTGGCTGATTTAACCAGATAGTGCGACATAATACGTATGTCCGGGTGAAATCTTGCAAAGTAAATTTGATTCACTTTTCTGATTGTGCTGATTTTGCTGAAATTTTGCATTATGTGAAATTTATGATCGAAATTCAATGCGACACTTGACCTCTTTATATTTTTAGAACAGAAAATCTCTACAGAGCAAAAGCCTATAAGTATAGAAATATTTTACACTAGTGGCCGCCCGCGACTTAGTCCGCGTGGACTTCGGTATTAGTCAAAGCATGATGTTATATAGCCTAAAGCCCTCGGGTGGCTCCCTTGGGGTTGCCCGTGTCCATAAGCGAACGACGGTGATCGCCTAACACCACGCGGCCCGTCTGCCTTTAAAAAAAGCCTTCCCCGACAAATGGACTATCCAAAACAAAAATATTTTTTCCATTGGAACCAGTAGTTTCTGAGATTAGTGCGTTCAAACAAACATACAAACGAACGAACAAACTCTTCAGCTTTATGTATAGATTAAATTGATTGATTAACGGGCTAATATATAAAAAAACATGAATAAGCCAAAGACAATACTATACTTTATTAATCTATGAAATGAAATAAGAAACATTAAATTTTTCTTTTCATTTAATATTGAATGGCTGAAAGGATTTTTATACAATGCCGTAAAACGAATTAAATAAATTAAGTTTTTAACAAAAAAATAGAACCGACTTCAAACGATAAAAAATAAAATAATTCAGTACCTACTTCTTCTTGCTTATGGTTATGACTCTTAAAACTATTAACTTAAAACATTTGTTGTGCTATAAAATTTGAATGTTCCCTTCGATTTCTCTGGGATCCCCTCATCAGACATTGACTTGGTGACAGTTGGACCACCTCGGGAATGTAAGATTTCGAATAAAAAACTATTAATTGAAAGAATTTGCTCTCAACTCCTCACTGTCGCAGTACCTTCCATCATCAGCTCAGCAACATGAGATGATGATTTCTATGCATAAAAATGGTTGCCTGTAAAGTCGGTTTTACGGGCGAAGATTTTACGTGACAACATCTTTTTTATTGATATGAATATAATTAAATTGCACAATAGGAACAAGGAATTGAATGAAAATAAGAATTGCACAAATTTTAACTATAGAAATATATTTTGTTTACTAAAACATTGTACATGTAAACTTCGGCGGGCCTCTCTCTCGTTCGGTGACTCATCGTTACGTTACCGAGCGTTACTCTTTTTCATAAGTGACTCCCAGCCGCAACCTAATTTAAGACGTTGTCACGTCAATATCTCTTACGCTTCAGAAACTATAAGAAAATCAATGTGTGTGCCTATAAAATTTGAGAGTTCCCCTCGATTTCCCTAGGATCCCATCATCAGATCCTGATTTGGTGACAATGGGACCACCTCGGGAGTATAAGCATACGAACAAAAAAATAATTTTGAAAATCGGTCCACAAACGGCGGAGTAATCGGTGAACATATATAAAATAAATTAAGTTTTTCACAAAAAAATAGAACCGACTTCAAACGGTAAAAAATAAAATTGTTCAGTACCTACTTCTTCTTGCTTATGGTAATTACTCTTAAAACTATTTTTGGAGGCGGGCCCTTACTAAAATGTCTTACCATTCGTTCTAAATGGGCACTGACAGTACAGACAGTGGGACAGTACCTACATCTTCTTGCTTATGGTAATGACTGTTAAATCTATATTGGAGTCGGTGCCCATTCAGAACGAAAGGTACACTATATTTACTATTACAGGACATTTTACTAAGGGCCCGACTCCAAAAATAGCTTTAAGAGTAATTACCATAAGCAAGAAGAAGTAGGTACTGAACAATTTTATTTTTTACCGTTTGAAGTCGGTTCTATTTTTTTGTGAAAAACTTAATTTATTTCACTCTTTTTAGTAACTTTAATAGTTCTGTACATATTATTATGTATAAGCATAATTGGAACAAAATTCACTTTAACTTCTAAATGTTAAAGAGATGAAAGAATTTGCTCTCAGCTCCTAACCTTTGAGGAGTTGTACCTTCAATCATCAGCTTAGCAACATCAGGTGATAATTACCGGACATAAATATTTGTATTATGTTAAAAAATATGACTAAAAGAATGTGTGTGCCTATTACGTTTCAGTGATTCCCTCGATTTCCCTAGTATCACATCATCAGATTTTGACATGGTGACAGTTGGACCACCTAAGGAGTATAAGGTTTTGAACAAAAAAATACATACTGAAAGAATTTGCTCTTAACTCCTAACCGTCGTAGTACCTTCCATCATCAGCTCAGTAACAAGATATGATGATAATTATACACAAATGCCTGTTTTGATTTCGTAAAAATATGAAAATCATTTTGTTGTGCTATAAAATTTGAATGTTCCCTTCGATTTCTCTGGGATACCCTCATCAGACTTTGTCTTGGTGACAGTTGGACCACCTCAGGAATGTAAGATTTTGAACAAAAAACCATTTATAGAAAGAATTAGCTCTCAACTCCTTACCGTCGTAGTACCTTCCATCATCAGCTCAGCGACATGATATGATGAAAATTATACACAAATGCCTGTTTTCCTTTAGTAAAAATATGAAGATCATTTTGTTGTGCTATAAAATTTGAATGTTCCCTTCGATTTCTCTGGGATCCCCTCATCAGACTTTGTCTTGGTGACAGTTGGACCACCTCAGGAATGTGTGATTTCGATTAAAAAACTATTTATTGAAAGAATTTGCTCTCAACTCCTCACTGTCGCTGAACCTTCCATCATCAGCTCAGCAACATGAAATGATGATTACTATGCACAAATATCTCTTATGCTTCAGAAAGTATAAGAAAATCAATGTGTGTGCCTATAAAATTCGAGAGTTCCCCTCGATTTCCCTGGGATCCCATCATCAGATCCTGATTTGGTGACAATGGGACCACCTCGGGAGTATAAGCATACGAACAAAAAAAGAATTTTGAAAATCGGTCCACAAACGGCGGAGTAATCGGTGAACATATATAAAAAAAAAAATACATACAGCCGAATACAGTACCTCCTCCTTTTGGAAGTCGGTAAAAAATACATACAGCCGAATACAGTACCTCCTCCTTTTTGAAGTCGGTAAAAAGAAACATAAAAGACAGACATGACATTTTTGATAGCTGCGTCGAAATGTAAATAATCGAGTTTTGGCGGGAATATTGTGCTCTTGTTTTATTTTCATTTTTAACCCCCGATGCAAAAACGACGGGGTGTTATAAGTTTGACGTGTCTGTGTGTGTATGTAAATATGTATGTGTCCGTGTCTGTTTGTGGCATCGTAGCTCCCAAACGGATGATCCGATTTTAATGCGTTTTTTTTATTGAAAGGTATATTAGTCGAGAGTGTTCTTAGCTATGTTTGGTGGAAATCGGTTCAGGTCTTCAAGGTCATCAGGTCGTTTGTTAGGTGTGATAGGAATGTTACACGCTCAGTTTACTTGCAAGCATATGTGGGATCTGACATTTGAAACACTAATGTCTTCTGGAACCACTGAGCTGGTCTGCTGTTAGGGCTCGAAGATAGGAGACGTAACCCTGGACTGCCTTTTAGTAAACCTATCGAGATTGTGCTCGTTGGATTTGTCTTAACTAGTTCTCCTTATGTTTCTAATTGACGAGGACCTGATGCTGGAAATCTGGAATCTCTGAGCTGGTCTGATGATAGGGCTCGAAGGTAGGAGACGTAACCCTGGTCTACCTTTTAGTAAACCCATCTAGTTTGGGCTCGTTGAATTTGCCTTGACTAGTTCTCTTCATGTTTTTAATTGACGAGGACCTGATGCTGGAAATGAGATGTGGCGGATGAAACCCTGGAATGCCGGAATGAAACGGATAAACCGATTTATATTTCTGCTGAAAATCTAGAAGGACCAAAGTTTAATCTTTATTGTTTCTCAATCTGTGCAATTCTCCCAGAGCCAGTTTGTCATGAGTATTGTTAAACAGCTTCCTTTGGTCGAGATGGCATATAGCGACCCCATCTTAACTTTTTACGCGGGTTAAAGCCACGTAGGCTTGGCCTTTTGCAAAAGTTTGTTTGCCCAAATATACTACAGACTTTTCAACTGTGGTTCCTTGTAACTTATGTACAGTAGATCAGTTCCGTTTAAAATGTTTGAAATAAAAATTAAATTTAAAAAATTTAAAACCCCCGACCAAAAAAATTAAGTCTAAAAACTAACAAATAAGATTTTAAACCTATTATAATAATTATCATCGTCACATATATTATGTGAGTTCAAGTATTTTTATTTTCCAAGCGTCGTCGCGTTGGGGGACCGCTAAACGTGAGGGCAGACGACGTTAACGGTTGAGTCGATTTTGCGAATTTTTCGGAGTAAATTCTTTTGTTGCAATCTGTGACTACACCTGTTTTTCTCACTTAGCGGTCCCCGACGCGACGCCGCTTGGAAAATAAAAATACTTGAACTCACATAATATATGTGACGATGATAATTAAAATAGGTTTAAAATACTATTTGTTAGTTTTTAGAGTTTATTGAAGTGAAAACTTCTTTAGCGGCGTTGAGCACTTTTGTGGGATGGGTAAAAACTGTGAAATTCGCGCGAGGTCACGTGTGTTGATCGAAAAATTTCGTAAGATAGTAGAGGAGACGTGGAAGATCGACCTTCATCGATCTGATAATTCGATGATACATATTTTTTACCAAATATAATTTATAAACATATATGCCTATGATAACTTGACTATCGAAAAGTGTTCATAGCTATTTTTAATTTAATTAATTTTAATCAATTTTCTTTCATATCACCTTCACTCTTGTAATAACCGAACGAGTGAATGTCTTCACCGACTCTTAGACTAAGAAGAACTTACGTACTAGACGGAGGGGTGACAGCTGATGACAGCTCGACTGTCTATACTTTTTTTTTCAATTATGGCATCTCAAACTCTGCATATTGCCAGCGTCAAGTATAATTTTATCTTAAAATTCGTTTATATCAAGTATTTAAAATATTGAACAAAGTGCATCCATTAATGAAAAAAGTGACGAAGAAATAGTGAAAGAAAATGATTGAGTACCTACTTTATGAAAATACTAGATGAAAACCTACTGAAAATATTAGATGAAAAATAATACTGATAATAAAAGCAATTCGTGCGAAATTATTCCCTAACCATTCCAAAATATCAAACATGCACAACGTTAATATTCAAGTTTTCACTTCTGCCGGCACTCCCGGAGTGTTTTTTTGGTCGGGGGTTTTAAAATTTTTAAATTTATCATGGTGTATTTTTGAGTTATATCCGATAAAGTTGATGGCGTTTTGTTTGATATATGTTAATTACAGTGCACGAGTGTTTGTGAAATAGAATAACAGTGCAAAAATATGGTTTTTCTGCTTGCCCCCAAAATTCCATCGGACACGTTCTAGTAAAGTAACCATCGCTTTACTTGAATGTTGGACTGACGAGACTGACTGATTACTGACGACTTACTTACTGACTTTGTTATTACTTCGTCCAGCTTGTTAGGTGAAATTTATGATCGAAATTCAATGCGACACTTGACCTCCTTATATTTTTCGAACAGAAAATCTCTACAGACCAAAAGCCTATATAGAAATAAAAAAACTGGATTCCTAAGTACTATTTTATTTACTCTATACTAGCTGCGCCTTGCGGTTTGACCCGCGTAAGAAAGGATGTCCCACTGCTGGGCATGGGTCTCTCCCCATTATTGGGGAGGCCTGGAGCTTACTCCACCACGCTGCTCCAATTCGCGTTGGTAGAGATGCGGGTTAGTGGCCAACCCGCTGTCGGATGTTTTCAAACCGCCCATAAGGCCTCCGACAAGGTTTAACGACTGCCATCTATCGACAACAACCGGGACCGACGAACGTGCACGGAAGCACGGAAACGCGCATGAAATAATTTGCCACTAGCGGTCACCCATCTCACACCCGACCGCGCCCGTTTGGCTTAGTTGCATAGATCGTTTGCGTTCTACGCTAACCGCCGGGCCATGCGCGCTTCACTCACTTATACCTACTTAGATTATATTATAGATTTGGTTTCGACTAGATAGTCCATTTAGATTTTGGTAGTAGTAGAAGGTAGAACTTAAGTGGTTAACTGCGCATTAATGCAGTCACAGGTTTAACTTAAGGGGATTTGATTTTATCAGTAAGGTTAACTAAGTCATGCCTTGATAACACAGGAGCGGGTAGCTGCCCGTACATAAGGTCATGATCAAGAGAGGAAAGAAACATTTAAAAAAAGCAAACATCAAATCAAGACAAGTATCACTAGTGTTATAGCTATGGTTTTCATTAATGCATTTTGGAGGGAGTCACAAAGAGGTCGGCGAGTCACAAGGAAAAAAGAGAACATTATTTGCAAGAAATTTAACAGATCCATAACATCAAAGGAATTTTGTGAAAATAAAAAATAAAATTGTAGTTAGCAACACACCGCCTTTCGAAATGGGAAAAGAAAAATAAAAATTGCGAATTCTAAATTTAAACGATAAAATTCCAAAGCGGCGAAGACACACGTAGTCGTAAAAAGCGCAGTAAACTTTATAAAAATTACAGTCCACGACAGCGACACGATGTGTATTCACACGCACGACACTCAAAACATCTGGTTGGAGACAACTATCGAACATTCTCGTAACATCAACGACGTCAAAGCGAACAATACTAACGATCGTACTAGCCGTTATTAGTTTAACGAAATTTCGCCCTAAGAAATGAACTCCATGGTCGGCCAAAACCTTCAGTCGACAATCACGAATAAAAGGCGACTGTGGAAGCTGATGATTCTCAATCTACAGCTGAACTAGCAGCAGCTTTCCATCAAAACAATATTTTTAATTTGCGTCAAATTGGCAAGGTTAAATTAAATAACTTAAAAAATGGGTACCTACCCCACGAATTGAGAGATCGCAAGCGCGAAGTAGGCCAGTCATTATCGACATCAAACATCGCAAACGCGCATGTATCTACGAATCTTTTATATGTTGTTAGGTCCCCTAAGAGTAGTCTATACCAAAAATTGCAACCCTGAAAACCTTGTGCTGCCACCATGGTGCTCGAAAAACTGCGAAATTCTGGCTCTTGTTTCAGTTTTTTTTGAAAAAAGTATCTTAAGGAAGCCTCTCCCTCTCCCTAATCCAGACTGGGTGAGACCCGGCCCGTCCAAAATGGGCAAAAGTCTAACCAATTCTTGTGCTTAGTATTTTATTGTGATATTTTTCTATGTTTATTTGTTAAGTGTATTTTAATTCGAAACCATGTTACATCTAAAATGTCAAATTCACCACTACTAATGTTGCATGTTTTTAAAGAAATACATACCCACGTCATTCAGTACAACGTTTTCATCATTTATCCGAAATCCGGTATTTTTATTTTTTTTATTATTTATGAAACGTTGAGGCCTAGAGGCTCCACTTTGGAATTAAATTAAAGCTAATTCATTTTTTTTAATTCTTCTCTCATGGCTATACTCTAGGACCATTAGTTTATCCAGCAAATGTCTTGACAAACAACTCTACCGACAATTTTCCACGTTTTGGAAAAAAATGCCCATCTTTGATTAGCTGTACCTCCGCAACTAATAGACCTAGAGAGCTCATGTTGGGCTTAAATTGTAGTAAATTTAGTTAGCTTGATAAAATAATAGACAAGTATATCTGAAAAACGCTTCCTTAAGGTGCTTTTAAAAAAAAATGGGTTGCACTTCGGGAGTGCCGGCAGAAGTGAAAACATTAACGTTGTGCATTTTTGATGTCTTGGAATCGTTAGGGAATAATTCCGCACGAATTGCTTGAATTATCAGTACCTATTAATTTCTATCTAGTATTTTTACAAAGTACTCTCTCATTTTCTTTTACTATTTCTTCGTCACTTTTTTCATTAATAGATGCACTTTGTTCAAATGTTCAACTGCGAAATTCTGGCTCTTGTTTCAGTTTTTGAAGTGAAAACTTCTTTAGCGGCGTTGAGCACTTTTTGTGGGATGGGTAAAAACTATGAAACTCGCGCGAGGTCACGTGTGCTGATCGCAAAATTTCGTAAGATAGTAGAGGAGACGAGGAAGATCGACCTTCACCGATCTGATAATTCGATGAGACATATTGTTTACCAAATATAATTTATAAACATATGCCTATGATAACTTGACTATCGAAAAGTGTTCATAGCTATTTTTAATTTAATTAATTTTAATCAATTTTCTTTCATATCACCTTCACTCTTGTAACAACCGAACGAGTGAATATCTTCACCGGCTCTTAGACCAAGACGGAGGGGTGACAGCTGATGACGGCTCATCTGACGGCTGTCTATACTTTTTTCTTCAATTATGGCATCGCAAACTCTGCATATTGCCAGCGTCAAGTATAATTTTATCTTAAAATTCGTTTATATCAAGTATTTAAAATATGGACATTGAACAAAGTGCATCTATTAATGAAAAAAGTGACGAAGAAATAGTGAAAGAAAATGAGAGAGTACTTTGTAAAAATACTAGATAGAAATTAATAGGTACTGATAATTCAATTCGTGCGGTTTTATTCCCTAACGATTCCAAGACATCAAAAATGCACAACGTTAATGTTTTCACTTCTGCCGGCACTCCCGGAGTGCAACCCATTGTTTTTTTGTCTACTTTGATAACGCCTTGGATGTTCGTCTTTCATAAAAAAATAATTTGGATACTTCTTGATAAAAGCGCAAGCCTCCATTATGTAAATCGATGTCAGAGTTAGTAATTTATTTTTAATAAAAAAGGGTTTGCAAGTATCCATATCTCTTATATTTTCTAATATGCGAATGCACTTCTTTTGTAATGTTTCGTAATAAGATTCGTATACATGCGCGTTTGCGATGTTTGCCTTTTTTTGTGTCGATAATGACTGGCCTAAAGTAGCGCCAAGACGAGCCTTGCACAGCTCAATATGCACGAAGGCAATCGCATTGTTACTTGAGACGAAAATTGTATTCTGTTAAATAAAATAAAAAATAAAAAAAATGTATGTGTGTCAGCTCCGACGCACGACTGGAGTTTACTCCTTATGAACGATAATTATGATTGATATAATAATATATCGAATAGAAAAAGAGGGTAAATGAACGCATTTTTTAAAATAAGAGAAATAAGAGAAACAAACATAATTATATCTGTAATTATTCGGATTATTTATGTTACTTCAATAAATGCGTATTACATAAAGTATGTTACAAAATAATAATAATAGCTGCGAAACCCGGCGTTGCTCGGGTTAAAATACGTCGCATGTTTAATCTAAACTTTAAAGAGATTTACCTTTTATAATCATGTTTTCTAATAGCCATCTTATAGCCTGAAAGAATACTACTGTCAGTCCACCTGAACGTATAAATTAATGAAAGAATTTGCTCTCAGCTCCTAACCGTTGATTAGTTGTACCTTCAATCATCAGCTAAGCAACATGATATGATGATATTTATACACAAATGCCTGTTTTGCTTTAGTAAAAATATGAAAATCAATTATTGTGCTATAAAATTTGTATGATCCCTTCGATTTCTCTGGGATCCCATCATCAGACTTTGACTTGGTGACAGCTGGACCATCTCAGGAATGTAAGATTTCGAACAAAACCCCATTTATTGAAAGAATTTGCTCTCAACTCCTAACCGTCGCATTACCTTCCATCATCAGCTCCCCACTCCACCCACCGCGATTAAACTCCCTTACTATCATCTACGTACTAAGGGGTATTTACCACCCTAAAGGGAAGTTGATTGGAGTTAGTGATAATAGACAAAACAGTGTCTTTACGTACCTTTACTTTTTATATATATATTAAGATTAATAGGGTTCAAATCCTCGGCGCTCGCTCATCTGTGACAAAGAATTTTGTAATGTGCGTATTTTATCGCTGCTCCATAGTGATGAAAAATATTGTGATATTTAAATATTAAATCAATTACGTACAATTCGGGTAACTTTGAACATTTTTTACATTTTTTATTATTAAAACTGATTTCAATTTGTGACACCTTTATTTTATTGAATGAATAGTGTCCTTTTGAGTTGTTTTTTTTTCTAACAAAATAAATTTACGGAAGAAACAACAGAACTGCCCATAATTTACCCTAAAATTCGAATTTTAATTTATCCTGAATTTTGGGTAATTTTGAATAATTTTTTTAGAATGTAAAAAACCTTAATATATTAAGGTTTAGGCATTTAGGCATGGTTTAGATAAAATAAAAAGAAGGTATTATTAAATTTAAAAAAAAAACGGCAAATTGTTTGTAAAGTAGGTTTACGATCGAGATGTTTACGTGATAACGTCCGCACGAGAAAATCTCCATTCGTTTGTATGCCGCTAGAGTGAGAGAGACGGAAGATCGGTCCACTCACTCGAACGCTATGCCAGCCTCCGCTCGTGAGGATTCCGCGTGACAAGTTTCACGGAATGACTGGCAGCGCTCGAGATGAGACGGGAGATCGGTCCGTCTCTCTCTCGTTATACCTGCGATCGCGCTCGTGAGGTTTTGGTGTGACACAAGTTTCTGAACATGTCACCCGACTAAAACGATTTTAAAGACGTTATCACGTCAAAACCTAATCTATAAAAATAACCTCTACTCTGACGCACAAAAGTAACAAATAGCTTGGTTTTGCCATAATGAATCAAAGTGGACTAGTTTACGATTCCAAATCAGAGCTCAAAAACTTCTAGCAACTTCATCACGGAAAATGTGGACGTAAGGTGGAAGTAAGGTGGACGTAATTTTCAGAATTATGGCATTAACAGTTAATTATTTTAATTTTCATTTGGTATAAAAACATTTTGGCAATCCATTTTAAACCGTAATTATATTGAAACATCAAAAAGTTTCGATGTAACAAATTGTTAAATCTTTTTACACGCTTTTTATTAGCTTCACCTGTATGTTTGTATGTTTGTATGTTTGTATGTTTGTATGTTTGTATGTTTGTATGTTTGTATGTTTGTATGTTTGTAACCGACTTCTTTGGGTGCGATTTTGACCCACTTTAAACGGCCAGATTTCGTTCAAACTTTGTAGATTTATTGAGGACCGATGACAATACACTAATTTGATAAAATTATTCTCAATTTGCAAAATATGATTTTTGTTCGATTGCGTTTATAGAGCTACAGCTATTATACGACTGTTATAGATCAAACGATCTAATAACGAGTATTTTAGCCACTTTAATTCAGCATCTGCTAAAAGGTGGAGTAAAAGTGCTAAAACATAGTGCTGTAAACGTTTATTCGACGTCCTTAAAGCACACATTAGCAAATATTGCCAAATAGTCGAGATAACCGCTATTACACGATAAATGGGTGTTTTAAGAACGGTTACTCGGCTCTTATACGATTAAAGGCTGAGTAATCTGATTACTATTCGACTATTTTGCTGCTTGGGTTGCTCATATTTATGTAGGGGAGTAGACTATTGGTGCTCAGTAACCGAAAACGTGTATGAGATATATAAAGAATATAAATAATTTGTTAAGTCGTAAGACAGGTGAAATTTTATGAAAACGTAAAAATTAAAAAAATATGTAACCTTGTTATGTAACAAGCCTAATGATAGATAAAGATATTTTTGAAAGAAAGAAGAAGGTTCTCAGTAACCAGTCCATTGCTCGTGGAAACATCATGGAAAGAATAAATAATCCAAACTAAAAAGTAGAAAATAAATAATAGTTTAAAAAAACTAAAAAACACGCTTTTTATAGAAAACCGAACTAAAAAATAGAAAATAAATTTTAATGAATTTAAATTAAGAAAATAGTGTTAAAAATTTCAATGAATATAAGTTAATAATAGTGTGAATAAAAAAAATATTTTATTTAAAAAAAAGCGTGGGGTGCTTTTTAAAATATTATCGAAATGATAATCACTCTACTCATATCTGTCAATAAAATATTTATAACTATTGACACCATGCACCCCACGCTTTTTTTAAAATAAAATATTTTTTTTTATTCACACTATTATTAACTTATATTCATTGAAATTTTTAACACTATTTTCTTAATTTAAATTCATTAAAATTTATTTTCTATTTTTTAGTTCGGTTTTCTATAAAAAGCGTGTTTTTTAGTTTTTTTATTTCCAACTTTGTTCAAATTAAACGTCAATTCAAAGTTACCCAAAATGAATGTAATCACTAAACAAAGATAATAAGTAAAAACACTAAATAAAAGATCTAGCTGTTCGTGTTTGAAATGTATATTATTCATAAATGTAAACGATAAGCTTACCAATTAACCGCATCCATGTGTTTTTCGGATTCTTCTTCATTATCATCTAAATCAATTTCTTCCATAATTTCAAATACTTTTTTTAACTAAAACAAATGTTTTTCATTTCATTTTTCACTATCATATTTCATTCACATAACTTAGTACATTTGACACTGCAGAACTTGTAAAAACCCCAACTAAATTATGATGGTTAATATTTTCTTGATATCCCAAGTTAAAACGTATATTTTTAATTTAGGCTCATCATAAACAAATGTTTGATGCAAACCATCACAGATAGCGCCACTGAGCATTATAAAACGATAAAATTCAATGTCACGAATTATGAAAGATAATGCAGGCACATAGTTGACTTTCAAATTTAGTAGTATTCTACATAACGCCTCAAGCTTCCGAGTGTTACACTTGATTTTTTTACTCCTCATAAAATTTCCGTACCGGGCCTTATAACTCAAATCGTTTCTTATGGAGTAAACTCCTAAAAGTGCGTTAATTTAATGCAATGCAAAACAGCAGTTTCTAAAAATCTAATATGTTATGAAAATTTCGTAATCGAATCGCTGAGATGAAACGAACGTCAGTATCTAAGGTTATTCTTTTCTCATTAGCAGGTATGTGCGGACCGATTCATTCTTTCGTTAAATTCCACATTTCTTTATCTTTAAATTCAATCTGGGAAATTGGAGTTTTAAAACGCTACTTTATGAGAATTAATTGGCAGAAGGTCCCCTATAGAAATACTTGCGATTGCGAATAAGCGACAGTTTAGGTCTGCACATTTAATAATACCTTTAACGAGCAATTCTTGCAAATACCTAGGTAATAATAATTTGAATTTCGGGAACGGCTCCAACGATTTTCATGAAATCAAAGCGCACGAAAGTGCGCCGGCCAAGTTCTAAGCACAGGCCGCGCGCACACCGTGCACTATTTACCCGAACCACTTTGAGCCACTTTTGACCCTCCTGTATCTTCTTACCTGATTAATATATCTGGATGAAACTTTACGGACATAATAACACCATTAAATATACTTTGAATAAAAAGTTTCAATATTGTAGCTATTACAGAAAAAAAGTTATAGTCTCGAGAAAATTGTAAATTTGGTACTCACTGACTCATGTACTCACAGACAGCTCATCAAAATGTTTGACCACTTCTAGAAGACCTACAAAGCTGAAATTTGGCATTTAGCTAGTCGTCAGGGTAAGAGTAATGGGAAAATTCGAATATTGTAAATTGGTCAAGTGCGAGTCAGGTTTTAGTCAAAATCATGTATAATGTTGGTAATACTTCTCTCTAAGACTTAAAAATTTGGGATTTGGCATGGGGATAGTCGTTAACATTTAAAAAAGTAAAGAAAACTTCGAAAATTGGAAATTGGTCAAGTGCGAGTCAGATTATAGTCATTATCATTATGATGTATAAAAATGTTGGTCATACTTCTCTAAGACCTACAAATCTGAAATTTGGCATCGGGGTAGTCGTTAGCATAAAAGTAAAGTAAAACTTTAGAAAATAGAAAATGGTCAAGTGCAAAAAGAAATTATAATACACGAATCGAACTTCGATCAGTATCGTATTGCAGTTTAAAATAAATGTTTAAATTATTACCTGTTACGTAAAGCTATAATTACATCTGGTGGACCAGACACACTTCATTTTAATAATAATCGGCGGGTTTTGAAATTTTAATGAAGGAAAAAAGTCCAACTCTAAAACTTACCTCCGCAAGATTTGCTCTTTTCAGAAGTATTGGTGTGATGAAAATCCGCCAAGTTGGAATGGTTAATATCGGTTCTGATTATTAGTAACTTGGCTGTAATTTAGATTTCAACTCTTTTTTTATGTACAAGAACTTGGCCTACATTTTTACATTTATGTTTTTGATGGGATTTAGTACCCAGGGTTTCGGGGATGATAGATTGATCCAGCTAGGTTTTATTTTTAGAATTTGTCGTTTTATTCGAATTTTCAGCGATAATCAACTTAAATATAAACTGTGAAATATGACTCTTAACTGACATTTATTGGAGAATATTAATAATATTGTGGCGTAGAACCATCATCGAGATAGTAGACCGACGTAGTAGTACCTCAATGTGTAGAACGCCGTCAAACTCCACCCGCCAATCCAACGTTCAAAGAAATGGCTGATGTCGATTTGAAATATGTAGATCTATAAAAAAAAAACGGGTTGCACTCCGGGAGTGCCGGCAGAAGTGAAAACATTAACGTTGTGCATTTTTGATGTCTTGGAATCGTTAGGGAATAATTCCGCACGAATTGCTTGAATTATCAGTACCTATTAATTTCTATCTAGTATTTTTATAAAGTACTCACTCATTTTCTTTCACTATTTCTTCGTCACTTTTTTCATTAATAGATGCACTTTGTTCAATGACCATATTTTAATTTTAAATACTTAATATAAACGAATTTTTCAAGTATAGACAGACGAACCCTCATCAGTTGTCACCCCTTCGTCTTACGGTTTTTCGATCAGCACACGTGACCTGACGCGAGTTTCACAGTTTTTACCCATCCCACAAAAGTGCTCAACGCCGCTAAAGAAGTTTTCACTTCAAAAAGTAAGGAAGAAATAGTGAAAGAAAATGAGTGAGTACTTTATAAGAATACTAGATGAAAACCTACTTACTGAAAATACTAGATGAAAAATAATACTGATAATAAAAGCAATTCGTGCGAAATTATTCCCAAACCATTCCAAAATATCAAAAATTAACAACGGTAATGTTCAAGTTTTCACTTCTGCCGGCACTACCGGAGTGCAACCCGTCGTTTTTTTTGTTACACCATATAATAGTACCTGGACGCCCGAGCGTTGCTCGGATATATACAATACAATATAAAAATACTTTATTGCACCAGATTTTATACAATGAGATAACATTAAATCGTTTATTTTCTAAAAAAATATTTTCTTGGTTTAGTTTAAAACGAAACAATCATTTGCTTCGTGTTACTTAACAAAGCCATCTGAAATAGCTCCGAATAAAAAAAAGTTATTTACATAAAAACAAAAAATAGACACAATGTGGTTTTGATGGAGGTTTGAACCCGGGTCTTTAGTTCCGTAGTCAGCTCACGCAACCATTCGACCACGGAAGCTTTAATTCAATGAACGAAATTTTCATAGAGCTCTTTCAAATCGACGTTGTCATTTCTTTGAACGTCGGATTGGCGGATGGTAGTAGCGGAGCCCAAGAGGGGATTTTCGGATTTACTCGAGCGCGTCAGATTAAGATATGGGGTACACCTTGCATCTTAAAATAAAATAGCTAAATTTCTTGGCATTGAAATCGACTCAAATTTAAATTGGAAAAATCATGTACAAATAGTATGCCAAAGACTAAATAAATTCATATACGCATTACACCATCTTTCAAAAGTAGCAAATAAAAAACAGCATTGATGGCTTATCACGGATACGTGTGTTCGGTCCTAAGATACGGATTACTCTTATGGGGGAATTCAACTGACTTCAATAGAGCATTTATTACACAAAAGAAATGTGTTAGGGCCATTTAAGGTGCGGAACCTATGGACTCCTGTAAGCCAATATTTAAAAAAACTAAATCTCCCGCCATTGCCATCAATGTACATCTACGAAAGTCTGATATGTGTCAAAAATAATCAAAATCGATTTGATACCAAAGATGATACATTCTTCAATCGGCATCGGAGTCAATTGCATAGACTATTATCTTATACGGCATGCTATTCGAGAAACAGCTTTGTGATGTGCATCAAAATTTATAATTTGCTGCCATCTTGGTTAAAAAAATGTAACATTAAATCGGTTCAAGGGTTTTATTTATAAATTATTGATTAAGAACTGTTTTTATTCCACAAAGGAATTTATAGAATATTGTCATGCTGGACACCTCAAACGCTTGGCTAATAAATTATAAATTTTTATTCAAGTATGCAATTATTATCATTACTATTAATATCTAATATTATTGTTATTAAATTATTATTGTTATTATTTTAAAAAAATTGACATGTACCTTCGGGTATGAAATTGCATTTAATATCCTTAAATAAAAAAAAAGTAAATTAATGATTTAACCTATACATTAAGGATATACTGTTATCACTAAAGACACGATGACTTTATCTTATTTATTAATAAATATTTGCCCACCGACTAGATCGGTAAGACACGCATGAACAATATTGTAAGATTTTTATCGTAAAATGTACCGTGTTTTATGCAAATAAATATTTCATTTCATTTCCTGTTGAGTACTGCCACGATTAAAAAAGACCTTCTATATAGGTACAATAATTTTTTATCTTACTTTCGGATGTCAAAATTGTCAGATTAGAATACGCCGCTACCGTTGAACCATGAATTTTAAATAATAAAAATCTCTCTCCACTGGTTAAACGCAAAATGTCATAAAATATAATAATATTAAATAATATAATATTTTAAACTTAATACCACCCAACCTATAAAAAGCACAAGGTCCTGATGACGCTTGAGGAAATCCACAATGAGCCTCGTGGGCTCCCCCGTATGACAGCGTTTACGCCACAATATTATTAATACTCTCCAATAGATGTCAGGAAGAGTCGTAAATTTCAGTTTATATTTAAATTGATTATCATTGAAAATATTTTTATACAGTTAAAAATTTCCAACAATAAAAATTTTGTGGATCGATTTATCACCCCCGAATCCAGGGTACTAAATTTCATCAAAATATTTGGAGCCGTTTCCGAGATTCGAAAAATATATTTAGATACATACAAGAATTGCTCGTTTAAAGGTATTAGATTTTACAGAACCCTCGGTGCGCGAGTCCGACTCGCACTTGGCCGGTTTTTCTTGCAAATGTTAATGAGTCTCAAAAATATTTTGGAGTCGGTGCCCATTCAGAGGCTAAGGCCCGACAGGCCTACATTACCATTAGCAAGAAAAAATATCTTAACCCAAGCCCTTAACAATTTTCTAAATCGAAACAAATGGTAATCAGTATCTCAGTAGAAGGTACCAGTCACCACAATATACACGAGGTCTTTTTTCTATACCTATACTAATATTATAAAGAGGAAAGATTTTTGTATGTTTGTAATGAATAAACTCAAAAACTTCTGTTCTGATTTCAAAACTTGTTTCACCATTAGAAAGCTACATTCACCCTGAGTAATATAGGCTACTTTTTACCGCGGGAAAATGCTTCATTCTTTCGTGAAAACGGGTAATAAGTTCAACGCGGTTGAAGCAACTGGCTAAATGCCTATGATTTTAGTATGGCAACGAAGCCTGGAATAGCACATAGACTATTTTTTATCCTACGGGGACCCATTAAACGGGTCCACGCGGGCGAAGCCACTGGAGGAAGGCTAGTAAGTAATAAAACTATTATTAGACAATTTAACCCTTAAGTTCGATAGCCGAGTAAGGCAAAAGTTATTTTCAAACCCAGTAGGCTATTCCGAGAACGGCATGAATAAGGCAGTCTATTAATAACTAACGGAGTAGACCCTTTGATTTCGCAGAGGGTTTTCCCAGTCATTAGCTCTCTATTTCGAAAAGGTATAAGGTATTTTTTGGAACAGCGATGCTCTAACGAGATAGACTGCAGTCTCCGACAAGGAGTTTTATCCGTATTTTTTGCGATAACCAATTTAAACTTAAACTGAAAAATATGACTCTTCCTGACATCTATTGGAGAGTATTAATAATATTGTAGCGTAGAATGCCTTCAAACGTCATCCGCCAATCCGCCGTTCCACAAAAGTGACAATGTCGATTTGAAAGAACTCTATAAGAATTTATTAAAATCGAACTAAACCTTCCTTGACTGAATGGTTACATAGACTGACAACGGAGTTAGAGACCCGGGTTCAAACCGAAATCAAGCATGATGCGTTTTTACACGCTTTTTATTAGCTTCACCTGTATGTTTGTATGTTTGTATGTTTGTAACCGACTTCTTTGGGCGCGATTTTGACCCACTTTAAACGGCCAGATTTCGTTCAAACTTTGTAGATTTATTGAGGACCGATGACAATACACTAATTTGATAAAATTATTCCATTTTTCAATTTGCAAAATATGATTTTTGTTCGATTGCGTTTATAGAGCTACAGCTATTATACGACTGTTATAGATCAAACGATCTAATAACGAGTATTTTAGCCACTTTAATTCAGCATCTGCTAAAAGGTGGAGTAAAAGTGCTAAAACATAGTGCTGTAAACGTTTATTCGACGTCCTTAAAGCACACATTAGCAAATATTGCCAAATAGTCGAGATAACCGCTATTACACGATAAATGGGTGTTTTAAGAACGGTTACTCGGCTCTTATACGATTAAAGGCTGAGTAATCTAATTACTATTCGACTATTTTGCTGCTTGGGTTGCTCCACAGAGTACGGGTTGCTCATATTTATGTAGGGGAGTAGACTATTGGTGCTCAGTAACCGAAAAGGTGTATGAGATATATAAAGAATATAAATAATTTGTTAAGTCGTAAGACAGGTGAAATTTTATGAAAACGTAAAAATTAAAAAAATATGTAACCTTGTTATGTAACAAGCCTAATGATAGATAAAGATATTTTTGAAAGAAAGAAGAAGGTTCTCAGTAACCAGTCCATTGCTCGTGGAAACATCATGGAAAGAATAAATAATCCAAACTAAAAAGTAGAAAATAAATAATAGTTTAAAAAAACTAAAAAACACGCTTTTTATAGAAAACCGAACTAAAAAATAGAAAATAAATTTTAATGAATTTAAATTAAGAAAATAGTGTTAAAAATTTCAATGAATATAAGTTAATAATAGTGTGAATAAAAAAAATATTTTATTTAAAAAAAAGCGTGGGGTGCTTTTTAAAATATTATCGAAATGATAATCACTCTACTCATATTTGTCAATAAAATATTTGTAACTATTGACACCATGCACCCCACGCTTTTTTTTAAATAAATTTTTTTTTATTCACACTATTATTAACTTATATTCATTGAAATTTTTAACACTATTTTCTTAATTTAAATTCATTAAAATTTATTTTCTATTTTTTAGTTCGGTTTTCTATAAAAAGCGTGTTTTTTAGTTTTTTTAAACTATTATTTATTTTTATTTTTTATAGGCAATTTTTTTTACATGGATCTATGTCAGATGGCGTTGTTAAGTAACACTAAGCCAATGAGTGTTTTGCTAAAAATTAAACCAAGAACATCTATTGTTTTTTATCGGAGCAACGCGCGGTCAGCCTTTATATTAGGTACTTTAGATTTAAGGCTAGTGTTGATGATGGTTCGGGCGAAAAGAATAAAACAAATAGGATATTCAATGGATACAAAATAGGTTAGGCGAGTTGGACTGTAGGTTTCTCCATTGTATTCTCCACGTTAGTCAATAAATCTTTTCTGGACTGTGCTCCCGTTATCATAGTACGCGGCGGCGTTTTGAATATTGACAGCTCTGTTTACAGGTTTGGATTCTTTTCACGATCCGGCCGAAGTACCAAACTTTTTTGATGATGGTTCGGGCGAAAAGAATAAAACAAATAGGATATTCAATGGATACAAATTACGTTAGGCGAAGTCAACTGTCACACAGGCGCTCCTCCCTGTATTGTGCAACTGTTGTGCGTGCAGTGTACCGAATTTTTTTACTGATCTTAATTGTTTTAGAACGTCATCGCATTTGAACTATAAACAAAGTTTTTTCTTAATATTAAAAATTTACTTCGCCAAACCTGCTTGTCCCGTCTTTATTTCAGAAAAAAGGTTGAAATATTAGTAAATTAATATAAAAAATACAAAATAACACACGCTAATTAAAATAAATCTTAAGATATATATAAAAAGTAAAGGGTTTTCTTTGTACGTAAAGACACGGTTTTCTCTATTATCAATAACTCCAATCAACTTCCCGTTGGAGAGGTAAATACCCCTTAGTACGTAAATGATAGTAAGGGAATTTGATCGCGGTGGATGGAAGTGGGTGGAAAAATCTGAAAAAAATGATATCTGTACATTTCTAACCAATAGGGACTTCTGGGTGGATCTCAAAATTTCTGGGATGATCTAGCAAACTATTTTAATTTTAATTTTATTGAGAATGTTCGAGAAAGTTCCAGAAACTTCTCGAATCATTTGGATATTTTTAAATTATTAAAATTTAAGAATATTCGAGAAAGCTTCTCAAATGATCTGGATTTTTTTAAATAATTTTAATCTTTTTTTCGAATGATCTGGAGATTTTTAAAATAATTGCATTTTTTTTAATTAATTGAAAATATTCGAGAAAGTTCCAAAAACTTCTCGAATGATCTGAAGATTTTGAAAATTATTGGAAACTGTTTTAATTAATTGAGAATGTTCGAGAAAGTTCCAGAAATTTCTCAAATGATCTGGAAAATTCTACTAATATTATATTATAAACGCAAAAATTTGTTAGTGTGGATGTTTGTTACTCTTTCACGTAAAAACTACTGAATGGATTTAAATGAAACTTTACAATAATGTAGTTTATACATTCGAATAACACATAGGCTAAAATTTATAAAGATTTTGTATGAATTGTTCAAAATAATATGACGATAAGTAGGAAATCAAGTAAGTAGGAAAAAATCTACCATCTGCGAGCTATTCTGGCGTGCGCTGCCAAAACCGCTAGAGTTACACATTCGTAATGTATGATGGAAATGTTTATCATATATAGTCCTACAAAAAAGCTGGTCCACGGCACTTCAGAAGGGACTTCACTTTATGCTAATGATCCTCTCTAACGCGGGTGAAACCGCGGGGCACAGCTAGTATTTATAAAAGTACACTTAAAAACCTTAAATTAATTATTAAGGTTAAGTACCAGGTGGGACCCTTTACCAACGCCAACAGCTAGAGAGAAGGTTGGACCGGGTTATACCGGACACTTCTAACGAGAAGCAATTCTATTGTTTCGGTGGAAAGCTGCAGTTGACGGTCATACTTACGAGTACATGAGGCGAGCATCAGCCTTTTGAGTAGCAGTGCAACTGCGTACGAGCCCAGGCAAGACTTAGGCTTGCTTGAGGTTGTGTGTAGATGTACATGGGCCGCAGCGACCAATTAACACCACGTGCATGCTCGTCTGTTACTCCAATCCAATAAAAAAATTGGTTGTCTGTAAAGTCGGTTTACGGACGATAGTTTAACGTGACAACGTCAAAACAAAACAATGAAAACTACATTCACTTTTCACTTCACTTCACAAACAGTCGACGAACGGCGCAAGCCGAATGCTCAAGCCTAAACGTAACGTTACAATGAGCGTAACGTTACACTCAACGTAACGTTACAATGAGTCATACTTTTTCGTGCGTGCATGTGGTGCAGCCGGGGTTCATCGATTTATTAGACGTGGTCACGTCAAAAAGGTAGGTAAGTACGTATAAGTAGTATAATCACTGTAACCCACCCCGTTAGGTGTTTCTTTAAGTGGCCAAACCTTCTGCTAGGCACGGCTCCCCAATATCTTAATTTATACATTTCTTGTGTGCGTGTGTATGTCACTGTACTATTCCTAAAGGACTGGACGGATAATGATGAAATTTTTTGTGTGTGTTCGAAGGGATTTGAGAATGGGTTAGATTCACAGTTTGGTCCACTGGAAAATGTTTTTTTACTATCTTTTTATTTATATGCTCAGATATTTTTTATTGTAATCTGATTTTTTATTTGATCTGAGTTTATTAGTAGTTTTCCCATATAAATTGTTCGTATCCATAGATTTATTATGACTTATGTTATGACTGACTACATCTTAGACTAAGAATAATGTACTTATTGGTCTATGGACTACATCTTAATATATATAATTCTTCTGTGAGTGTGTATGTCACTGAACTCCTCCTTAACGGCTGGACAGATTTTAATGTTTTTTTTGTGTGTATTCAAATGGATTCGAGGATGGTTTAGATTCACAATTTGGGCCACTGGAAATGTTTTTTAATTATTATTTTTTATTTATAAGTAGTTTTCCCATATAAATTGTTCCTATCTGTCAAACGTTTGTATTTCGTGCCGTGCCGTTCTAAACTTTGACACATTCAGAATAACAGGACAGTTCGTATGTCATTATTTGTTTTATATTTTTGTTTGATAGTAACATGAAGTCTCTTTAAGATAATAAGAAAACAAATCCTCTTTTATTACTTTTAAGGCAGGACAAAGTCTGCGGGGTCCACTAGTAGTATATAAATATATAAAAAAATCTATGTTCCTACCTGTCAAACGTTTGTATTTCGTGCCGTGTCGTTTTAAAATTTGACACAGTCAGAATAACAGGACAGTTCGTACCTATGTCATTATTTGTTTTATATTTTTGTTTGACAGTTTGCATCCTGGTGGAGCTGGGCCGGACCACTAGTATAATATAAGGTTTTTGCTTCTAGAGGTCTCCCATCTCACACCTGACCGCGCCCGTTTCGGCGGTCTTTGAGTACTTAATTCAAAAATATATTTCACAAAATCGCAAGTATACTAAGAATCAAGAACTTTACGGTCAAGCGCGGCGCGGCGAGGTAGCAACAGGAATACAGAGGTCAAATCCCTCGGCTAAAAATAGACTTGTGTACTTTATGCACACGTCTCGAAATAGAACCCGAGTTCTAAAAATAAGTGCACCTTTGTGCCTATAAATGGTTCTGTTCTAGTTGTTTTATTCGTCTGAGACTGTGTACTGCTGGGAACTTTTGATTGTTAAGTCCATGCTAAGACTAAGTACCTAATATTATAAATGCGAAACTCGATCTGTGTGTAGCAGTGTTGCCAATGAATTATCAAGCTCCCCACCAGAATCAAACTCTAAAACCACCAGAAATCCACTAACAAAAATCGCACTATCTTAAAAAATCACTTTATTTCTGGCAGATTTATTTAATATAGTGGCCGCCCGCGACTTCGTCCGCGTGGACTTCGGTGTTAGTCATAGCATGATGTTATATAGCCTAAAGCCCTCCGGTGGCTCCCCTGGGGTTACCCGTGTCCAGAGGCGACGGTGATAGCTTAACACCACGCGGCCCGTCTGCCTTTTTGTTCGGTTTATTTATAAAAAAAGCCTTCCCCGATGAATGGACTATCCAACATAAAAAATATTTTTTTCAATTGGAACCAGTAGTCCCTGAGGTTAGTGCGTTCAAACAAACATACAAACGAACGAATGGAAAAACTCTTCAGCTTTATGTATAGATTAAAATATTGATTATCTATCTAATTATTTTGTCACGAGTGAACATAAAAGTTCCCAGGTTTAATGCAAGATGAAACTGTTATAATTTTTTTTTACTTATCACAATAAGGCCAAATACGTAAGCCACTTTCCACTAAACCTTGCGTTAAAAAATTATAATTCTATATTTAAAGACGTTGATATAGACATCTTTGCTGATGATATAGGTCAGTTTAAGAAAAACTTTACTCTACGCTATAGATTGTATTGATTATTATCATCATAGTTTATGTATTTCATATAATATATATTTATATTTTTAGATATACATAATAATATATTTTTTTCTATCCATTTTTTGTGTTGGTGTTTTTCTATTTTTACACGCTTTTTATTAGCTTCACCTGTATGTTTGTATGTTTGTATGTTTGTATGTTTGTATGTTTGTAACCGACTTCTTTGGGCGCGATTTTGACCCACTTTAAACGGCCAGATTTCGTTCAAACTTTGTAGATTTATTGAGGACCGATGACAATACACTAATTTGATAAAATTATTCCATTTTTCAATTTGCAAAATATGATTTTTGTTCGATTGCGTTTATAGAGCTACAGCTATTATACGACTGTTATAGATCAAACGATCTAATAACGAGTATTTTAGCCACTTTAATTCAGCATCTGCTAAAAGGTGGAGTAAAAGTGCTAAAACATAGTGCTGTAAACGTTTATTCGACGTCCTTAAAGCACACATTAGCAAATATTGCCAAATAGTCGAGATAACCGCTATTACACGATAAATGGGTGTTTTAAGAACGGTTACTCGGCTCTTATACGATTAAAGGCTGAGTAATCTAATTACTATTCGACTATTTTGCTGCTTGGGTTGCTCATATTTATGTAGGGGAGTAGACTATTGGTGCTCAGTAACCGAAAACGTGTATGAGATATATAAAGAATGCTATAGCTTCACCTGTATGTTTGTATGTTTGTATGTTTGTAACCGACTTCTTTGGGCGCGATTTTGACCCACTTTAAACGGCCAGATTTCGTTCAAACTTTGTAGATTTATTGAGGACCGATGACAATACACTAATTTGATAAAATTATTCCATTTTTCAATTTGCAAAATATGATTTTTGTTCGATTGCGTTTATAGAGCTACAGCTATTATACGACTGTTATAGATCAAACGATCTAATAACGAGTATTTTAGCCACTTTAATTCAGCATCTGCTAAAAGGTGGAGTAAAAGTGCTAAAACATAGTGCTGTAAACGTTTATTCGACGTCCTTAAAGCACACATTAGCAAATATTGCCAAATAGTCGAGATAACCGCTATTACACGATAAATGGGTGTTTTAAGAACGGTTACTCGGCTCTTATACGATTAAAGGCTGAGTAATCTAATTACTATTCGACTATTTTGCTGCTTGGGTTGCTCATATTTATGTAGGGGAGTAGACTATTGGTGCTCAGTAACCGAAAACGTGTATGAGATATATAAAGAATATAAATAATTTGTTAAGTCGTAAGACAGGTGAAATTTTATGAAAACGTAAAAATTAAAAAAATATGTAACCTTGTTATGTAACAAGCCTAATGATAGATAAAGATATTTTTGAAAGAAAGAAGAAGGTTCTCAGTAACCAGTCCATTGCTCGTGGAAACATCATGGAAAGAATAAATAATCCAAACTAAAAAGTAGAAAATAAATAATAGTTTAAAAAAACTAAAAAACACGCTTTTTATAGAAAACCGAACTAAAAAATAGAAAATAAATTTTAATGAATTTAAATTAAGAAAATAGTGTTAAAAATTTCAATGAATATAAGTTAATAATAGTGTGAATAAAAAAAATATTTTATTTAAAAAAAAGCGTGGGGTGCTTTTTAAAATATTATCGAAATGATAATCACTCTACTCATATCTGTCAATAAAATATTTATAACTATTGACACCATGCACCCCATGCTTTTTTAAAAATAAAATATTTTTTTTTATTCACACTATTATTAACTTATATTCATTGAAATTTTTAACACTATTTTCTTAATTTAAATTCATTAAAATTTATTTTCTATTTTTTAGTTCGGTTTTCTATAAAAAGCGTGTTTTTTAGTTTTTTTAAACTATTATTTTTAGCTTCACCTGTATGTTTGTATGTTTGTAACCGACTTCTTTGGGCGCGATTTTGACCCACTTTAAACGGCCAGATTTCGTTCAAACTTTGTAGATTTATTGAGGACCGATGACAATACACTAATTTGATAAAATTATTCCATTTTTCAATTTGCAAAATATGATTTTTGTTCGATTGCGTTTATAGAGCTACAGCTATTATACGACTGTTATAGATCAAACGATCTAATAACGAGTATTTTAGCCACTTTAATTCAGCATCTGCTAAAAGGTGGAGTAAAAGTGCTAAAACATAGTGCTGTAAACGTTTATTCGACGTCCTTAAAGCACACATTAGCAAATATTGCCAAATAGTCGAGATAACCGCTATTACACGATAAATGGGTGTTTTAAGAACGGTTACTCGGCTCTTATACGATTAAAAGCTGAGTAATCTAATTACTATTCGACTGTTTTGCTGCTTGGGTTGCTCATATTTATGTAGGGGAGTAGACTATTGGTGCTCAGTAACCGAAAACGTGTATGAGATATATAAAGAATATAAATAATTTGTTAAGTCGTAAGACAGGTGAAATTTTATGAAAACGTAAAAATTAAAAAAATATGTAACCTTGTTATGTAACAAGCCTAATGATAGATAAAGATATTTTTGAAAGAAAGAAGAAGGTTCTCAGTAACCAGTCCATTGCTCGTGGAAACATCATGGAAAGAATAAATAATCTAAACTAAAAAGTAGAAAATAAATAATAGTTTAAAAAAACTAAAAAACACGCTTTTTATAGAAAACCGAACTAAAAAATAGAAAATAAATTTTAATGAATTTAAATTAAGAAAATAGTGTTAAAAATTTCAATGAATATAAGTTAATAATAGTGTGAATAAAAAAAAAATTTTTATTTAAAAAAAAGCGTGGGGTGCTTTTTAAAATATTATCGAAATGATAATCACTCTACTCATATCTGTCAATAAAATATTTATAACTATTGACACCATGCACCCCACGCTTTTTTTTAAATAATTTTTTTTTTATTCACACTATTATTAACTTATATTCATTGAAATTTTTAACACTATTTTCTTAATTAATTTGGAACTTTGTAATTAAAGCACCTGACTGTATTAAGTTTACCATATAATGTTGTGCAGACCAGTAATTTATGTAAAAAGCCTATGAAAAGGTTTTTGGTTTTTAATGTAATGTATGTACTTAGTTGGTATGCCTTATCTAAATGAATAAATAAATAAATTAATTAATTAATTATTGTCAACGTGTGGGAACTATACGAAAAAGCGGGAACCCTATTTCTTACAGTTTACAATATTATTGCAAGATCATCTTATGTTGTTTTTTTTTTACGTATTATCTATTTTTCTTTTCATTTATAAGTTTCATGTTATCATTTAAGGGACTGTAAATTATAAAACTTCAATACATTAACTGAAGTTTTCGATAAATCAACCAAACACTAATCGATAAATTCTTGAAATGGACGTAACTTTTTTATTTGTGAACCGATTTAAATAAAACACACACTAAATGTTAATCCAATAAAATACCAATACATCAGTGAAAACCGCATCCTTCTACGTTAAGCCGTTCCTGATATTAGCGCGCACAAACGAACAGACAAACAGACAAACAAACAATAATTCTTAAAATCATTGTTTTGGGTTCTATTACACTAATAGTGACAGTTTTTCTCAAATATCTTCAATGTACAGAAACCGAATTGTTACAGATTTATTATATGTATAGATATAGATAGATTTATTGTATGTATAGATTAAGATACATTTATTAAAGAAATAAAATAACATTAAAATTACACATTATGTAACAAAATACATGACATAATATTACGTATTTTATTAAAAGCTTTTATTTAATAATAATGCGGAGAGAGGCCCAGTTCATTCATAAAAGAACAAGTAGGTAATGATTGATAGACCTTTTATATGGAAAAATAAAATCGTTGAAATATTAATAGAATTGAGATTTTTATCATATTTTCATACTTATTATCCTATTCCCGGCGAAAACAAATCCAAAAACATAAAAATCATAAAAAATTGGTCCAGCCGTTCTTGAGTTATAAATGGTGTAACTAACACGACTTTGTTTTATATATATGTATATAGGTTAGCAATATTGTTCATTCCATAGTTTAATATCATCAATGAGTGCGCTCATCGGCCAAAAATGATTCCGAAAATGTAGGAATTTACCGACGGATGCGTATAGGGTAGCCCCTCTCGCGTGCTAATGGAGAATCCGTGCTCTGTTCGAACGCCCAGGGCACCCTCCAGCGCATTTCCGACCCGTGCTTGCTGACTCACATCGAGCTCTCTATCAAAAACATTGTACGTCAGCATGTTGTAACCCAAGGATGTTCCCACACTCTTGCCGATAGCGTAACGCCATTCCGGTCGTATCTCGAGCGTATCCGCTGGGACGCAGCGAAAGATTAGTCGGTCAGAGAATGTAATAATTTTAAAACAAAATTAAAAAATGAAAAATATATATTTTTTTGCATAACATATGCACGAGTAGACCAACAAAAAATCAATTTGGGTCGTGCTCGTATACAGAGCCGTATTTAGGGGCTGGTAACAGGGGAGGCTGCCAGGGGTGCAGATCTGGGGGGGCGCATTTTGCCGACCAACAGCTTTCGGGCTGCTGGGACACAGGCCCAAAATATTTAAAAGGCCAAATTAGGGGAGATGGTGTTATAAGGGCACCAAATTCAATTCTAGCCAGGGGCGCACCAGACCCTAGCCAGCTCACGGCTTAACAACTATCGAAATTTTGAAAAAGCCGACTTAAATGAGATTTCACGCGAAGCATTCAAATAAAATAAAAACATAAAAACCGGTTTACCCAGTCGAAAGTTATAAGGTAACAAACATATTATTATTATTCCTTTTAGATCTGGAAAACATAGAAAGCTACGGTATTCTCTATGTCATTAGGCACCACTAAGAGACCTGCCCAGGTTGCGGGTTAATATAGTCGGAGCTCAGACCGTACAGCGACACTAGAAAAGACATCGAAGGATGAAGTAAATTAACAAAATAAAACCGACTTTAAAAGGTAAAAAATATAATTCTTCAGTACTTGGCATATGATATTTTTTCTTGCTAATGGTAATGACTCTTAAAACTATCTTGCAGTCGGTGCCCATTGAAAGATACCATTTTACTAAGAACCCGAAATTCAAACCAAGAAATTGATTTTCTTGGTGCGAAAATTCTTCATAGAACTATGATAACATTGTTTAAGCGCTCAGGATATCGCAAGTGCAACAAGGACAGCTATTACCTAGATATTATTCAAATTACTAGTATTGTTAACGACGCATTTAAGGCAAATTGCTTTTGGTATGGTCTGCAATTTGCAGTTGTTACCTGCAGGGAAATTACGCTCATCGATCGTCCTTATCTGTTCGCTAGTTACTGTCATTTTTATTTATTTCAAATGCTTAGTATAATCTTGGTCTTTATTGAGCATTTAGCGGTAATTTTCTTTAACAAGTTATACTGAAATGGCGATAACTATGATGATAATCCCAATACCTACTTCCCCAGAAGGTTTGAGGTCGCGTAAATCCAAAGTCCTTGTATCTAGCTAAAAGTTGCAGGTCTAATAAGGACTCATATACCTAAGGATATATGGCCCGGCGGTTAGCGTAGAACGCAAACGTACTATGCAACTAAGCCAAACGGGTGCGGTCGGGTGTGAGATGGGTGAGCGCTAGTGACAAAAAATTCATGCGCGTTTCCGTGCTTTGGAGGGCACGCTAAGCCGTTGGTCCCGGTTGATGTCGATAGATAACGACGTTCAATCTTGTCGGAGGCCTTATAGGCGGTTTGAAAACATCCGACAGCGGGTTGGCCACTTACCCGTATCTCTACCAACCCGCATTGGAGCAGCGTGGTGGAGTAAGCTCCAGGCCTCCCCAATAATGGGGAGAGACCCGTGCCCAGCAGTGGGACGCAAAAAGAGTTGCTGCCAGCCATAGACGGATAAACTCATCAACATTGTCGCCAGTAGAATCCAAAGTTTCAACTACAATACATACGTGGTGACATGGACTTCGCAAGCTCCACACATTCATAATGTTCGCCTCCTCGCCTACCTAAATATCTACTTAACTTGACATTGGCAATGTCATGAAACTGTTTTAAATATTTTTGGCGGGAATTTCAGAGAAGCACGTTGTAAGTCGGTACTTACTCTGTTTTTATTACATTTAGTTGGTTTATTTTTGAGCCATATCGAGTGAAATTGGTGGAATTTTATTTGCTCTTATAAAGAAAGTTTTGGGTATAGTTGCCACCAGATAAAATTGATACCGAGATAATGAATCTATGAAGTTATTTAAAAATTGTTAATCTTATTGAGGGTAAACTGCCAATAGTTTCTGACAAGCCGATTCGAGTCATCGCTGCCATATTAAAAAGTCGTGATTTTAGCGCCGCGAAGTAAGGACGTACTCTGGAGTGTGGGCAATGCTAACCAAAGTAGCACCGTGCAGTTTTACGGCGTGGCACGGGTGCTTTCCTCCTAGTTTTCCAATCGTTCCGAGTGTGGATTATTAAAAGTATACGCGCCTTCACGGGAAGGTTTCGGTCGCGTAATCATCAGAACTGAAGTGAGTGTAGTGTCGTCGACGGTGACTTGGGCCCCCGTGGCGGCCATTACGAGCAATGGTGCACCGACCACGCTGAGTGTGAGTGCGGCCAGGTTCCCTACACAAGACGTCTTTACTCAGGACCCCATTAGATTTTCCATAATCCATAGTATATAGTTTAGATTTTATGATTTTTGTTCCCTACTTTATTGTGGGTAACCCAACCCCCTTTTACCTATACCTACTGACTGACTGGTGACCGCTTTACTGCGCCAGTACTCTGCTTTCCTCGGTAAGTAAACTCACTACATACTGTCTTTACGTGTGTCCGTCTTCTTTTTAGGCTTGTGGCGTCTCGGGCCGCCGACCCGCGTTGTACACCACAGAAAGAAAGAAAGAAAATAATTTATTTGCGCAATTATAAGTTCGCTATCTTTACCTCAGTGAGGTCAATTGTGCGTTTTATTGTGAAGTTTTATTTAATCAATTTTACTTCTATATCATAAATATAAAATTCTCGTGTCACAATGTTCGCTCCCGTACCTATTCCTCCGAAACGGCTTTACCGATTCTCATGAAATTTTGTGAGCATATTGAGTAGGTCCGAGAATCGGCCAACATCTATTTTTCATCCCCCTAAGTAATAAGGGTGGCCCACCCCAAACATTTGAACGCGGTACGGAGTTCGCGGGGTCAGCTAGTATATTTAAAAATGTTATGTTTTTTTAACCATCAGCTGTGTACCAGTGACCGCGCCTCAACCATTCAATCACAATGTGCCACAGCGAAGCGTGGGATGGTACAGCTAGTTAGTTATGAAAATTGTATATTTATACGAATTTTTACATTTTTGTCCGCTTCATCGACTTTGGGCACCCAATTCTACACTGAGAAGAAAACAAGGAAAAAAACCTACCAGGTTTTTAGTTCCGTAATCCCGTAATCCCCCACGAAGTTTAAGTTCATCGTTTAAAAATTTTAAGACCGAATAGTACGCTTTTGTAAAAAAACAACGGGTTACATTACACTCCGGGAGTGCCGGCAGAAGTGAAAACATTAACGTTGTGCATTTTTGATATTTTGGAATGTTACATTGGTTACATTGGTTTACATTGGTTAGGGAATAATTTTGCACGAATTGCTTTTATTATTATCAGCATTAGTTTTCATCTAGTATTTTTATAAAGTACTCACGCATTTTCTTTCACTTTTTTCATTAATAGATGCACTTTGTTCAATTTCCATATTTTAAACACACATACACGATACAAGACATTACACATTACAAGTATACAGACTGCAAGAGACAGTCGAGCCATCAACTGTCACCCCTCCGTCTTACGAATATTCGATCAGGCCACGTGTCATGACGCAAGTTTAACATTTTTAATCCATCCCAAAAAAAGTGCCCAACGCCGCTAAAGAAGTTTTCACTTCAAAAAAACCGCAAGGAAATCAGTCCATCCGTTTGAGAGTTACGATGCTACAGACAGACACACACATAGACAGCCATTGACGTCAAACTTATAACACCCCTCTTTTTGCGTCGGGGGCTTTCGTTCTTCATTGGTCGGGGGTTAAAAAAAGTGTCATGTAACATGTTAGAGTTTTGGCGGGAAGCTGGAAAATTTACGTTGTGTTCTTGTTTTATTTTCATAAACTTGGTGTATTATGTGTTCCGGATAAAGTTGATTGTATTATTTATTCTTATGTTGATTTTTGAAATGAAAATAATTTATTTGCACAAATATGGGTACCTATTGCAAAAGTTGTTATGCACATTTATTAGTTCGCCATATTTACCTCAGCGAGGTATGCAAATTTGGAGCACGGAATTAAAACGTAAGTTAGCAGTATAACTAAAATTACTTATAACTAAATTTATTATAATTGAAGACAACGTTGATTTTATTTTAACCCATATTTTGCGGTTTTTATTACAAGTTATATTTTTATCCGGGCCATCGGCTTTGGACACCCAATTTACTGGGTTTTTATACACTGAGAGGAAAAAAGCCGGCGGAAAAAAAACCTCTTATGTTTTTAGTCCCGTAAACCCGAAATCCCTCACGAAGTTATAGTTCGTCGTTTAAAAATTCAGATACCAAATAGTACGCTTTTGGCATTTCGATGGCAATTTGTTCGATGTAGGTTGATAACAGTGCGTGAACGTTGTGATATAAAAAAATAATGTAGTTTAAAAAACTAAAAAACACGCTTTTGAGAAAATACTAACTAAAAAATAAGAAGAAAATGCATGGTGTCAATAGTATCTTAAAAACCACCCCACGCTTTATTTACAGTAATATACATTTTCTTCTTATTTTTTTAGTTTTTAGTTCCTATTTTCTCAAAAGCGTGTTTTTTAGTTTTTTAAACTACATTATTTATTTTTAATTTTTTAGTTGGATTTTTATTCTCATATTATTGCATTGTCATCGGCCCTTGACCCCTATGCAAATTTTCAAGTTAACCAGAAAATTATATAAATTAACAAAAATCATATTTTGCAAATTGAAAAATGGAATAATTTTATCAAATTAGTGTATTGTCATCGGTCCTCAATAAATCTACAAAGTTTGAACGAAATCTGGCCGTTTAAAGTGGGTCAAAATCGCGCCCAAAGAAGTCGGTTACAAACATACAAACATACAGGTGAAGCTAATAAAAAAGCGTGTAATAACAGTACGAAAACATGCTTTTCTCGGTTGCCTACTAAACTCCATTAGACACGTTCTAGTCTAGCCATTGCATTACTTGGATATCTGACTGACAAGACTGACTGACTACTGACGACTTATGGATTTTATTTATCTATTACTACTTCATCTAACTGGCAAAAAAGTGATGTAAATATTATACTCGATGCTGGCAATATACACAGAGTTTGAGATGCCATAATTGAAAGAAAAAATAGTGTCATGTGACATCTTAGACTAAGAATAATGTACTTACGTACTATAGACAGAGGCATATTTTCATTACGGCACGCTAAAGCGAGATCGAAATATACTTAAAGAACTTGTTAAAAAGAGATGGGAGCGAGATTTTCTGTCCTTTTCGGTGTAACCACATATTTTGACAGTGCCCTTTAATTATGTGGCAGGCAAACTGTGGAAGTCGGGGTGACATTGTTGTTTTATAATATTTATGTGTTAAAATCGATTCTCACAGCTGTAAATTGTGTTGTATTAAAAGCAAATAACATTTTTGACGTGACAACGTCTTAAATTAGGTTGCGGCTGGGAGTCACTTATGAAAAAGAGTAACGCTCGGTAACGTAACGATGAGTCACCGAACGAGAGAGAGGCCCGCCGAAGTTTACATGTACAATGTTTTAGTAAACAAAATATATTTCTATAGTTAAAATTTGTGCAATTCTTATTTTCATTCAATTCCTTGTTCCTATTGTGCAATTTAATTATATTCATATCAATAAAAAAGACGTTGTCACGTAAAATCTTCGCCCGTAAAACCGACTTTATAGGCAACCATTTTTCTAGTTCCATAATATGGTGAGCTGCAGTATTTTAGGTTGTAAGAGCCGCAGTGAGCGTAAACAGGAAGGCTGTCGGAAGGTATTACATTTTACGCGTAAGTTAAATACTTCTCTTTAAAATGTACTAAATATGTATTGTTTATATATAGATATTTAATTACTTTTGTCTTATAACTAGTCATTCAACGTAAATATAGTGAAATTCGTGAAAATAAACTTATATTTGTTTATTTCAAACATTGTCAAATTCGAAATTGTGTTGTCAGATCTCGAATCAAAATATCCTCCCCGTATTAGTAAAAAATTAACCATCTTATTTAAATATAATTATTTTTAACAAAAACAGTGACAATAATAATATCAAAGATTATGTGTTACCTCATCAGTAGTTAGTTACATTTCAAGCGGGAGGCTCAAATACCCCCTGTTTATATATAACTATTTAAGTGGAGACCAGTAAAATGTTATAGGCTGGGTGCACCAGGCGCGGTCGCAGCCTTCAATTTTGGGGGGAGGGTCGCCAAGAAATTTGAGGGAAGAAGTGTCTCAAATTCGCTTGTTTTACCTTCCATGTACGCATGACTGACGGATTAGGGGGGGGTCATGTCCTGTGACCCCCCCACCTGGGACCGCGCCTGGGGTGCACGTTATGAGCATTTTCCCGACATATTAAATTTCACTCACACAGACTATAAAAAGATACTCCATACATTTTGTATTAGACATTATGAGAAGTTTACCAGACGAATTTCATCTCATGTTGCTGTCATATTTTTTTCAGTTTTCCAACTGACGCTCTTGCCGAAAATAAATGGATTCAGGCCACTGGACGTATTGACTGGCAACCATCAATTTAATTCCGAATTTGTTCAGTCTATTTTGAAAGCCATTTATAGACCAAAAGGATAAAGAGAAGAAAAATAATAATAAAATTGATACAAATGTACATTTTTATATATTGCGTTATAACTAAGTGTTTACTTTTATCTTTGTAATATTTGCATAGCTCATTAAGGTAAATATGACGTACTAAATATGTATTAACAGCTTTTGTAAACACCCATATTGGTGCCATTAAAAATCTTTGTATTTGTCTTTTATTTTCTCCTATATGTATGTCCTGTAATTTGCTGACCCAATTAACTTTATGCCAGTCAACCAATCTAAACTCACAAACAACCAACCATAATGCACAAGCATATAAATCCTTTCACAGTTTGGTCTGCCAATGTTTATAGTTTACTTGCTTGATATTGTAGATTACCAAATTTGGGGGAAAATATGATAAGTGGGTAACACTGGCTGCGAAAAAGAGATGCCAACAAAGTGGTTACACCGACCCGCTATCATCCGCTGTCTTTAGGATTATTGATCTTTGTGTGACATCATGTGACTCATGTCATAGGTCATAAGAATAAATAATAATTACATAGAAGGGAATCTCCTTTGACCGGGTGGAAAACGCCGCTATTTTTATACCTACTTCCCCCTTCACCTCGTTACGCCCCTCTGTCGCCCAGGCGTGTTGACAGGGTTGTCAACTGTTAATACTGCTTTTTTATAGATAATATAGGTAGCTAAAATATAAGTTTTCCTTTACTTAAAAATCATTATTTTAGTTTAGTATTACAAAGTGCTGGCAAAGTGCGTACAGAGCAGACGTGTTTGTAATCATTTAAAAATTCATTAAAAATTAAACAAGCAAAACTAAACTGTACCAAACAAGTCCTAAGTGTGTTTCTTATAAAAATAGAGAGTTGTTACTTACTACATATCTCACCTGAATACGAAGTGCAGCCCGGAACGTCGACGCAGTGACAGCCCCTCACCTCCTCCAGTAAAAGAGACGGGCTCCTTATTAACTGCAGCTATCGCGCATTAGCGCGTACGCAACGATCGACGCGGCTCAAGTAAGTAACAATAGAACACAGATATACAATGAGTCTTCTACGCTCACCGACTGGAAGCGGCATCGAACCACGCCTCGGGAGCTCTCAGCCAAATTTAACTGACAAACTGTACACAGATCCTTGTTCACAAGTGACCTTCCGTAATAAGCGAAAGATGACTGATGATACGGAAGAAATAAAAACAGAATTATCAGAATTACGTAAGCAGATGGCTGATATGATGACTATGTTAACGTCCACTAGAAAGGAAGAGGCTGAATCAATAAATAAAATTAGCCAAGATGTTGCGTCTATTAAGACTGAAATAAGCAACATAAGTGGTACATTAGAAAATATTATTCTGGAGAATAAGAATATCAAAACCCAGCTCGTAAGCCTAAAGTCAGTCACTGAAAATACAGAAAAAAGAGTTAAACTTCTAGAAGAGGACATTGATAAATTTAAGAGCGCATCAACACTGCTTACTTCTTCCCAAACACCAATGAGCTGCGAAGAAATAGCTAGCGAAATACAAGAACGCAATTTGCGATTAAAAAATATTATTATTGTTGGAATTCCGGAACAAAAAGCAAACAATGCGACTGAACGTCAAGAGAATGATGAAAAAGAGATTATTAAAATAACTAAACTTATTTATAACGAATGTCCTAAGCCGGAGAGAATAATGCGGCTAGGAAAGTACAATCCAAACCGCAATCGAGCTATTAAAATCACATTTACATCCGAAGACACTGTAAAATATATATTACGCAACAAAAATACGCAAAAGCTTGATAATATCAAGATATATTCAGATCAGACGCCCCACCAAAGAAAATACATGCAAAATTTAATAGAAGAGCTTAATAAGCGCGCTGCAAATGGAGAAACAAATCTTAGCATCAAATATATAAGAGGTATTCCAAAAATCATTACAACTCCTGACAAGCAACTTTCGCTTACAGAAACTCCAAAAAACTAAATAATTCTCGGAATAAAACAGAATATGAGATCGCCCAAAAATACTCTGAGTTAAAATATACAAACAAATCCTTAAGATTTTTCTACGCCAATGCACGCAGTATCGTTAAGCCCGGAAAATTCGACGAGTTAAGGTGTATAATTACAAATCTCAAAACCTTAATACACATAATTATTCTTACGGAGACATGGATAAAAAATGATGACGAAGCAAAGAGCCTCCAAATCCCCTGCTACACACATTACTACAATTTTAGACCTAATAAAAGAGGTGGAGGCGTCTCTATATTCGTACATAACAATATAAAACATAACCTCATCGAAGATAACTGTGTAAATGATGCTCACTATCTTTGGATTCATATTAAAAAATTTTCGTTGGATATAGGAGCTATATATAGGCCAAATACAACTGATCTAAATGATTTCCTAGAAACTTACTCGGAACAATTATATAACAAAAAGAGAGCCGTGGTTATTGGAGATTTTAACCTTGATTTACTCAGTAATGATCGAGCAATTCGTAATTATAAAAATACGTATAAAGAAAATAACTTTACGATATTAAACAAATTAGACCAAAAATACTGTACTCGAGAAACGCCAACGTCGAAGACTATACTAGATCATATATGTTCTAACCTTAAAGATAATGAATTTCGACTTACAATCATTGAATCTGCGTTGTCGGATCACAAACAACTATACTTTGAAATACACAGATATGACATACCTGTTGTCGCCAACGATTTTAATTAGTAAAATAGCAACATTCTAGGGTAGAAAAATAATTATGTTAATTTATCAATCATAATACGGGTAGTTTTTAATGCATGTTTTATAAAGTACCTTCTATTTTCTTCAAGTTTCTGTATAAATACCGGCAAAGTGAGATGATAGATTCATTACTGTTCTAGACTTCAAGGAATAAGGTAGTAAAATAAGTACGCGAAAGCTCTGTTAAAATAAGTATTGATTTATAACTGTGTTGTCATGACAAGTGAGTTAAGTGTAATTCAGTAACTGTATCAAGTAAGTGGTTGATTGAGGTTATTGTTTCTGTGTCATAAGATTAGATTGGGTAAGTGCAGTTGTTTTTCACAGTTATATAACGAGTTAGTATGAGTCACACATGTTCTAATGTTGTGTAGTGATATACTATAAAATACACTGATTATTATCTTGAAAGTGGTTTGATTTACTCACATCAGAAGTGTTGCTGAATCCACGTAAGCCGCGATATAGTCGCATTGGGCCTGATCAAGTTTTGAAACATAACGTACGAGTAATATACTGAAATCGTCAGTCAGTCGTTTTTATTTTTTTTTTTAATTTATTAAATACATACATATCATTTTAAAATTAGGGTTGTTGGTGAAAAAAAACTGCAGAATCTGGTAGTCTTCGGGGTTGCAATGAACAAGCGTGTTTTTTTTATACCCCCTTAGTAAACGTGATAAATAAGTATAAAACGTAAAACGTAAAATTTAAAACGTAATTTCGTTTTAGTAATAAATTACAGAAGTTATGTCAAAACCTTCTATATCGAATAAAAGTGAGAGGGACGCGGAAGTAAAATTAGTAGAAGATATTCACTTCAAAAACTTTTTTTTAGTACATTTTTTGATTGATGGGGCTTAATTTACGTCGTTTTTTGACAAGGGAAGTGATTGTACTCTTATTACTCCCTAATTGTTGACAGTTAAAATTATAACCGTTTTCCTTAAACCGTTTCACTTAGATTATCTGGGTTCGATTATTCTTATATAGTCTTAGATTATCATTCTGTTACAGGCTGATCAAAGGCTGTTTTATAAAATTTTAAAGTATATGACGTTTGTCTCGATACTTTATTTTACATTGTAGACAGTCTGGATATTCTATACTGGTTGGTAGGAATTTCACAAGACTAAATTAAAAAAAAAACTAACAGAACTGAAAATGTTTAATTAATTCTTCTATAGATGTTAAAATCCAAATACAAAGATCGTAAGTTTTTATTAAAAAAATATCAAAACTGCATAGAATACGGCATTCCGAGGTTACTTCTCACGTGGCACATACTTTTTTGGTAAACAGATTTTGTAATTGATTACAGTCTACAGACAACTCGTTGCGTTTAGTAGAAGAGTTTCGTGACAAAAATTAATGCCAATCCGTTCTTGGACTACCAAATTAATTGAGACACTTTTAAACATGACGTTATCATACATTTAGTATTATTGTTCATAGTCAATTGACTTTTTTAAATTTTGAATTGTTTTTGTGCACAGTGTCGAATACCCTATTCAGTTCCTAAAACTGCCCTTCTGATCAGGCGGTCTCTGAATGGACTTAGTCTTTTAAAAGTTACTGACAACTGAGCTGGGAAATATGGGAATATGGGATTTGATAACTATCTGTTATACGGACGATCTCATAATAGCTACGAAGTTTCTGGAAGAGAATGTCAACTTTTTTAAATCAAGTTTAAAAGACTACAAAAAAATATTTTTTCAATAACTCTATAAGTCTATATTATTACTAGCTGACTCATCAAACTTTGTACCACCTTTTCATGACTAAACCGGATGACCCAGCGTTGCTCGGGTTGAGGCAGTTTGTTTTCTTTTGGGACTCATTTTTAAATATATATATGTATATGTATAGTATTACATACACAACGACATACAATATATGTCGTGAAATGTCATAATTTTTATTTTATATTTAAGTTGATTACCGCTGAAAACACTGATAAAACTATGGACGGATATAACGGATTCATGAAAACCATTCGGAAATATTTTTCAGAGATTCAGATTATATATAAAGACGTTATATACAATAGCTGGTCATTTAAAGATATTAGATATGGATATAAAATATGGGTTGGTGATAGAAGGGTGAAAATGGTCCCAGGTTCAATTCCCGGCGATTCAGAAATTTGAATGATGAGTTTAAATTTTCGGTCTCGGTCTAGATGTCTGTGTGTCCCTGCGTGTATCCATGGTGCGACACAGGACATTCTATTGTGGGACTATGAGTGACATGAGGGTGAATCATTATTTGTTTATTTATTATACGAAATCGGTCAAGCCCTTTTGGTGACTTGAACGGTGCCACGCCAATTAGGTATTTATTTATTATAAAGGCAACCTAAAAACAATTCACAATGCTTTATACAGATAAATAACAATAAAATGTATACTAGATGAATTTGTCACTTATAAGGTAGCACAGTTTTTTTTTTAGATAGACATTACTTTACAATTAAAATTTAAAAAAAAATATCACCCTGCTCGTAACATATAAATAATGTTGTAAAATTTTAAAATTTTAAATTAACATCTTTATTCATAATTTTATTTAAAAAAAAGGTATAATTTGATGGTATTCGACCGAGGTTTAAGGTAACTTCTTTTCTGTGGCATAAAAGTTGGAGAGAACTATTAATTTTTAGATCTTATAAACATTGTGCAATTTTCTGTAAACTTAAATAAATTACTGAAAAAAAAGGTGATACTTACCAAGGACATCTTAATTGTCTTACATAATTATTCTGATCTGGTGGCGTAAACAGTATTATTCTTACAAATATTTTTTTTTGTGTTATTTGGTAAGGCTTCATTTACTGGCTTCTATTTGAAATCATTTGATTTGAAAATTACACACTATAGGGCTGTGAAATATCCTTTTAATATAATACTAGTGAACCAGGCAGACGTTGTCCTGCCTTCAATATATTGAAAGAGTATTAGTTTCTTTATCATCTCAGAGTTTTTATGTTACTGCCAAATAAGAAATATAAAACAAATAGTGACTGATGTATTGTTATTCGGACAATGTCAAACTTCTGGACGATGGCGCGAAGAATCAATGTTTGACAGTTACTAACAGAGCGAATCCGGCAGACGTTGTTTTGCCTTAAATATCAGAAATAAAGTAATATTGCGACTATAATTTGAGATTTAAACTATCCTATCTCTCAAGTTGGATCGAACTGCACATGGTGTGCGAATTTTATTATAATCGGTTAAGTGGTTTAGGAGTCCATTGAGGACAAACATTGTGACACGAGATTTATATATAATATAATAATAATATATGTTCGAATATATCGCAAATGCAACATGTCTATATTATAATACGCTGCCGCGCTGAGTCGAAATCCAGTTGACGCTCAAATACTTTACTTGCCTACGCTTCAAGAAAATCTACAGGCTATTGACAACAGAAGTTGATTGAATGCTTTCTGTGGGGTTGTAGGATATTAGAATTTGTGCGTTAAAAGAAATATTCGTCAGGTGAGGCCGAGAATGTTTATATTTAATTGTTGTGAATTGCTTGGAAATAGTTTATCGTAGGACTTAAAAGGAACGTCATTATCGTTACGTTATATTAAAGCAAACCATAATAATATTAAGCATTTTACCGGTGTTGAAAAGAATAAAATATTCGCTGCAATCGGCTGCGCATTTAATGTTACCTATAAAGAGGGCCTGTGAACACTGTCGTTACATATTGAAATGCGGTGATACACGACTAGTGCGATCCTATGTGAAGATCACCTGGTTAAAGTCGTGTTTTGTTATGTTTGTGCTACTCAAATTCTGGTTCTGGTTTTCTCCGATAAAAAAAATTCTTATTTATTTATTTATTTATTAATTTATGTACACACAACTTGAAAGAAAAATATAAAGAAAAGAATACACAAGAAAGTTTGTACAAAGGTACTACTTATTTCCATTGGAAATCTCTTCCAGTAGCCCTAGGACTAGAAATGGGTTAAGCTCAAGGTAGAGCGTGTACAAATAAATTACAAATTAAATATAAATGGATAATATACTTGCATACATACACACATACATTTTGACCTACATGTATACATAAATACATACATACATACTTATATAGATAATACATATACATACTTACTTACGTATTACATACCCAATGAAATTCTTCTTAATATATTAAAAAAAAATCATTATCTGTATATTGCGTGAAAAAAAGATAAAGTTCCATTACCAAAGTACAGAAATCCATTTCACACCTTGCATGGGATAAAATATGGATCAAATTGGCAAAATAAGAGAAATAGACACAAGTTAAACCGCGGATGTTGTCGGGTATGATAAGCATGTATTCCTTGTGTTCTGACATCTGTGTGTGATAGCATGTATCCGATGTTGTCAGGTACGATAAGATGATAAGCAGCATGTATCTCTTGTATTCTGACATTTATCTTTCTGTTCTATGTCTGGTGCATATGCCTCGAACATGTCCCTTTTATTTATTATTATTATTATTAAACCATGTTTGTCAACAACTAAGAACAGCTGGCCGTCGATGGGATAGTTGTTTTTTTTTAGTTGACTTGTTTATTGCACATCGATAAGTTCTATTTACAACATTGTGTTGCTGGCCGCTGACGGAATAGTAGGGCAGTGTTGAGAATGGAAAAATATCGTAATCTGAATAAAACTGGCCGCTGACGGAATAGTTTTATCCAGCTGATAGGGTTAATCAATGGTATGGTTTTGGGTGACCTGTTATTGCACATTGATATGTTCAATTTACAACATTGTTGTTGCTGGCCGCCGATGGAATAGTAAGGCAGTGTTGTGAATGGAAAAATATCGTAATCTGAGTAAAACTGGACGGCGATGTGATAGTTTTATTCAGCTGATACGGTTAAACAGTGGTATGGCTTTGTCTCTGACCAGTGTGGCACAGAAGATGGAAGTCATATGACTGGCATTTAATCTATGTGACATTAATATTGTGTTTTGTTCTCGGCAGATCCACCAGACTTGGACGCATTCGGGGACGAATGCGTATGCAGGACGGCCGGATGTTGTCGCCAACGATTTTAATTAGTAAAATAGCAACATTCTAGGGTAGAAAAATAATTATGTTAATTTATCAATCATAATACGGGTAGTTTTTAATGCATGTTTTATAAAGTACCTTCTATTTTCTTCAAGTTTCTGTATAAATACCGGCAAAGTGAGATGATAGATTCATTACTGTTCTAGACTTCAAGGAATAAGGTAGTAAAATAAGTACGCGAAAGCTCTGTTAAAATAAGTATTGATTTATAACTGTGTTGTCATGACAAGTGAGTTAAGTGTAATTCAGTAACTGTATCAAGTAAGTGGTTGATTGAGGTTATTGTTTCTGTGTCATAAGATTAGATTGGGTAAGTGCAGTTGTTTTTCACAGTTATATAACGAGTTAGTATGAGTCACACATGTTCTAATGTTGTGTAGTGATATACTATAAAATACACTGATTATTATCTTGAAAGTGGTTTGATTTACTCACATACCCAAATTACAAAAAGTAAATTATACAGCAATTAACTACGAAAAATTGACCAACTATATGAAAGAAACTAAATTAGTCAATGAAGAATCCCTTTATGAAGTTTTTGAAGATCACTTAAAAAACTGCATTTCTAAAAGTAAAACAATTAAGACAAAAATTTTAAACCCACCACGCCAGGACTGGATAAAAAAAGATATCATTGAAGATATAAATACCCGTAATATGCTATGGTTAAAATTAAAAACAAATTCAACTGATAATGGAATAAAAAATGACTACGAGAATGCAAAAGCTAAAGTAGTATCAAAGATAAATAAGACAAAAAATACATATTATCAGAAACTATTTACAGACACACAAACCAAGCCTAGAAAAATGTGGAATTTAATAAATAACCTATGCAACAACAAAATCAAAAGCAAGACAGGACCGGATAAGTTGGAAACGGATTTGGGCATCATAAGTGACACAAAAGAAATATGTGAATATCTCAATCACTACTTCTCAACGATTGGGTCATCTTTGGCAGATATGATTCCTGACAAGTATAGACGAAATCTTACCTGCACACGTACAGCTGAAGCGGAACTGACGAATTTTATCCCAGCAACAATAGAAGAAGTTACAAAAATCATCGAGAAATTAGATCCCAACACTGGTTGTGGCATTGATGGCATTAGTACAAAAACTGTGAAATGTCTTAAAAACCAAATAGCTAGTTCCCTCACAGCATGCATAAACAAATGCTTAGATGATAGTATTTTCCCAGATAACTTGAAAATCGCCAAGGTAATACCCATCTATAAGTCTGGTAACAAGTGTGACCCCTGTAACTATCGTCCTATTTCTGTTTTACCTGTTATATCTAAAGTGTTTGAAAAACTTCTACACACACGCTTAGAGTCATTTTTAGAATCAAAACATTTCTTTTACAATAAACAATACGGCTTTCGTCCACATGCAAACACACTCTCTGCTACAATTGACTTAATAACTAACATCAAAAATAAAATCGACCAAAAACAAATAGCTATAGGTATCTTTATAGATCTCAAAAAGGCATTTGATACAATAAGTCCGCAGCTACTTCTAGAGAAATTATCTTCCATCGGTATCGCTGGAAAAGCCTTAGGAATCGTAAAATCGTATCTACAGAACCGCCAACAAGTTGTCAAAATTGACCAAATCCAAAGTTGCCCTAGAAATATCACGTACGGAATACCACAAGGCTCAATATTAGGACCTCTACTATTCTTAATTTACATAAATAGTATAAGCCAAATCGGCCTTAAGGGAGACATCTCACTATATGCTGATGACACTATTATTTTTTATTATGGACAGAAGGTAGATTTAATGATCTCACAAATACAAGCAGACCTAAATCTACTAAACAACTGGTTACTATCTAACTTATTAAGCATTAATACTACAAAAACAAACTATGTTATATTTGCCGCTAAAAACAAAGTAATCCCAAATAACATAGAACTAAGGATAAATGACAAATTAATACAGAGGAAAGAAAAAGAAAAATATCTTGGCCTAATATTAGACAAACAACTAACCTGGAAACCACATATCGAAAAAGTCAAATCTAAATTAATAAAATTAACTGGTTGTCTACGAAACATTTCAAAGTGTCTAACAAAAAGAGTGCGTTATATTATTTACAACTCCCTAGTCAAACCTCATATTGACTATTTAATTGAAGTATGGGGCACCGCAGCAAAATCTAATCTAATCTCAGCGCAGAGAGCGCAAAATAAAGTAATAAAAACTATTTTCAACTATAAATACAGAACTCCAACAAATAAATTATATAATGATACAAAAATTCTGAATATAAAGGAAACCTACTCGTATTATACATGTTTACTAATACGTAAAATTTTGAAAAAAGAAATACATACAAGTTTATCTTTTATGAAAAAACAACAAGTACATAAAATGAAACTGCGTAATGCGAATTATCTCATAACACGTAGACCTAGAACAAACTACGGAAAAAAGAATATTGAATTTGAAGGGGCCAGGCTCTACAATCAACTACCTAACGATATTAAGACCGCAACAACTATAAACACCTTTAAGAAAAAATTAAAAGAACATATTTTAAGTAAACGTGAACATGTATCAAGTACGTAAAAAATGGCAATATATATATATATATATATACACATACTTATATGTATAAATATAATAGTAGTAGTAAGTATACATTTATTAAGGATAATTTGCTTTAAGACTGCTTTACAAGATTTGGTACGAATATACATACATACAATATGCTAGCATATTTATGTATATGCTACACATATACATACATGACAATACAAACAAATATAATATGTTTATATCTTTAATACACATATACTTAGTTATAGAAATACACACTATATACAATTAATACATAATTTATATAATATGCACAAAATAATAATATATAAATATAATATAATAAAATAATTTACGGATTTCACTATAAAATATAGAGTACTTACAGTTTTTCATCTATTTACATATACCTATTATCCCTGATTAAAACTACTGTCACTTATGCCACATCCAGTACGACCATAATTTAGATCTGTGCAATCCTGTGTAACTTTAACTTACTAACTTTTATTTAGTAACATCTACCCGCAATTTAGTGTTCCGATAGTGTAGACAATTTAAAAGTGTTTTTGCTTGTATATTATAATATTTTTGTTTTTGTACGCACTCTATACCAATTAATTTATGTTTGTAAAACTGTTTCCTTTGTAAGTGAATTGTTTAATTCTTAAGAAGGAATAATAAAGATCTTAAACCATAAAGTATGAGAATGATAAATACTTACCTACTCTATAAATACTTATAAATAATATTACTTAATAAATAAGTACCATACCAAATGAAGCCATTTAAGTAAGTATTACTTACCTACATAGGTGTAAGTACTTACGTAGTGTACGTTTAAAATAAACGAATTACATATTAAGTATAACGTGCGTGCGCCAGTGCCGCGGCGCCGCAATCGCGAGGCAAAACAATCGAGAAAGGTTCAATGACCGATGGCGGGGGCTATTAAAAAATATTTTGGCGACATGTTAAAATGCTGTTGTTATCTAACATTTTTTTTTATAATTGAGTGAAAGTGAAACAATTGGCTACACAAAAAGAACTGGTCACATCCATTTGATAAATTAGGTACGGAAAAGGAATAATATTTAAAAAATATTACTTATCTCGCATCATCTTTGGGCAAACTAAAAAAACTTAAGTTTGGCATTGTTTTAGAATTGTTTGTACAACCAAACACACCACATTAACTTGGCGCCGTTATTGTAATTGACGCGCCCGTCCGAGACAGCCCGTCTTCAGTAGTCGGTTTAGCCGAAATTAAAGTGTAGGCTAATATCGTGACCTTGAGCCCGTTTTGAGCGGGAGTTTCCATTCTACGTAGTATTATTTATTCTTATGCATAGGTGGTTCTTTTTTTTTTTCCTTCAATTATGGCATCGCAAACTCCGTGCATAGTGCCAGCGTCAAGTATAATTTTTGCATCAATTTTTTGCTGAAACTGGACGAAGTCATAAAAGTCAGTAAGTAAGTCGTCAGTAATCAGTCAGTCTAGTCAGTCCAACATTCAAGTAAAGCGATGGCTACTTTACTAGAACGTGTCCGATGGAATTTTGGAGGCAAGCAGAAAAAACATATTTTAGCACTGTTATTCTATTTCACCAACACTCGTGCACTGTAATTAACCTATATCAAACAAAATGCCATCAACATTATCCGATATAACTCAAAAATACACCAAGAAAATGAAAATAAAACAAGAGCACAATATGTCTTTTTCGACTTCCCGCCAAAACCCGTCTAGGTGGTTCTTGCCTGCGGCTGCCTGCCTGTCATCTGTCACATTACAAGTTTGAAGTTTCTGTACAACCACAACATAACAAATAATGAAGTACCTACCAAAGTGAAAATCATAGGATATTTTTTCAGTAAGGATTTGCATTATAGTAAAATATTTTCAATAAGCCAGTAATTACTTTTATTATTTATTATGGAAGAAGGGAATTCAATTATTTATGGCCTTGAGCATCAGGTAAATACCTATTCCTTTTCCGCAAGTCTTTCTATTATTTTGCACTTTTTTCCGTTGAAATAGCGTATTATTGACACTCCGACCATACTTTTTACAGTTTCGTATTCCTATATTTAGCCTCATTTAAATGTAATTAGTATTAAAATTTAATAAATAAACATAAAACTGCTAAGAACTATTAACCATGTTCTTTTTACAGACACGAGCATTGTCACCTCAATATGGAGAAAGCGACGCTATAAGGTTCCTAATAGGCACACAGAGTCTGAAGCCTCAGTCCAACCAAGTGCATGTGGTCGAGTTGGAGGAAGACACAGGAGCATTGCACACTAAGGTCGGTAATTATAACTTTTTCCTTTTTTTGTGTATCTCTTTTTTTCTAAATACATAATACATTTTCACTCTGTTCATGTGCCATCAGCATTTAGGGAGTACACAGAAAAATTGTTAAAGTCGGTTAAATCTGTAAAATATACCTACATGTTACTACTATAAACATTTAATTAAATTTTATTATTATACATTAATGGATCCCTTCGAGCATTAGAGTTATCATCACAAAAAATATATATATATATATAATATATTTCATACTGTCATGGTATAGACATTAAGTTTACCCCGTAAGCCTTAGGTAACTTAGTAACTAAATAATTATTAAATTATATTTAAACAGTCAAAACAAAAATAGTTCAATTATACTTTTCTGATTTATTTTTGCAAAATATTTCTTTTTCAACCTTTCCACCTTGAACCTTTCGTTCCACTGCTGGGCACAGGTCTCCTCTCGGAAGTGAGAATCAAAAGTTTGACTTATGTTTTCTTATAATTTACAGGTGTTCAAACATGATATCGGAGAGATATGGCACTTGCGTTGTTCACCTCATGATGTTGCTACGCTGCTAACGACACACAACTCTTATGATCCAGAAACATCACAGTGCACTATGGGAGTCTCCATTTACAAATTGCCTACTGTTGAGGTAGTGTTTCGTGCCAATAAAGGCTTTGCTGCCATCCTTTTCTTGTGTCCCACTGCTGGGCCCTGGTCTCTGCCCATTACAACGATAACTATACTCTTTATTCATGCACAGAGCACATTTGCTCTCCTAATGATGGGCCCTTACTGGGCACCGCGCTTGGAGGACACTGGTGTGTTCCACTGGAGATCCCGGAGTCCTCCCCATGCGCAGAGTCACCAAGGAGGTTTTAGTGTGGTACAAATCCCACATGGCCCTGAGCATGAGAGGAGATATCCTAAGGTGCCAAGTACCTTTTGAAGCTTTGAAATGAAATGAAATATGAAATGAAATGAAATGAAATGAAATATTCTTTATTCACTGTACGGTTCATTTACAAACTCTTAGTGAACGTTATTTTTTTTGTTCTGTCTGCTCTGGGTGCGCTTAGGCAATGCTGAGCTGAAGAAAAGAGCAGACGGAGAAAAACTTCAGCCCTGTTTTAAAATATGAGGTATACAATAATAAGCTTTCTTACAGAGTAGCTATTCCCCCTGATACCAAAAAAGGGTACTTTCTTGCAATGAAATTTGCCAAGAAGCAATGCCATATAGTACAAGAGAATTGAAATTTTATTTTTGTTACTTATGATATTATGGTATTACCATTGATATTTGTGATTAAACTTATTTCCAGTTGGTAAACTAAGTTCAATTGAATTTGGAGGAAAATTTAGAGCATAATCAGAAAGTACGGGCAAAGTTTGGGACTTCCCTTTCCTTTTGGGAAGCAACACTTATGTTCAACTCTCACTTGACAGTTTTTAATTGAAAATCGTTTTTTTCATCTTTAGGTAATACCAAAAGATTTGGAAGATTTAAGCGCAATACGAAGCAGAAACGCAGAAGATATGGAACATTTGAAAACTATCAATCCAGAAGTATGTAATTATCATAATTATTGTATTCAACAACTTAAGCGCTTTCGTTTGATACCCCTGATGGGTGGGTTGGACAAAATGTAAATTCAAAGAGGCTGCCATACCAAGTTGGTGGATTTTAGTGGTGTATACAAAATTTCAACCAATTGGTTAAAGATATCTGTTTCCAAATTGTGTTACAAGATTCCACCGAAGAAACATACATTGGCTGCATTGCCCTTTTTTGCGTCCCACTGCTGGGCACGGGTCTCTCCCCATTATTGTGGAGGCCTGCAGCTTACCCCACCATACTGCTCCAATGCGGGTTAGTGGCCAACCCGCTGTCTGATGTTTTCACCGCTGATAAGGCCTCCGACAAGGTTTAATGACTATTGTCTATCGATAACAACAGGTAACAACGCTTAACGTGCCCTCTAAAGCACATGAAATTTGTGCCACTTGCAGTCACCCATCTCACACCCGACCGCGCCCGTTTGGCATAGCTGCGTGATTGCTTGCATTCTACGCTAGCCACCGGGCCATGCGTGCTTCAAAACTCTAACCATTCCTTTTTGATCAGAAACCAGAAGAAGAAATCCGATGTGCAGAATTCCATCCGACGGAAACAAACAAGATAGGTGTGGTGTATGATACTAAAGTGACGGTGCACGATGTGAACACTGGAGCCGCGTTGTCCAGTGCAGCCCCTGAAGGACGAACAAGACTCAAATTTACCGGTGGAAAGTGGAGTCCACAAGGACAGAATTTGGTGAGTCACTTATCTAATACCTTTAAACAAGCAATTACTGTATGTACCTACGTAAATATATTTTTTCTCGAATCTCGGAAACAGTTCCAACGATTTTGATGAAATTTAGTATCATGGTTTCGGGGGTGATAAATCGATCCAGCTAGGTTTTATTTTTAGATATTTTAAATTAATAAAAGATATTTTTAGCGATAATCAACTTAAATATAAACCGAAACGACGACGACGACTACGACTCTTTCTGACATCTATTGGAGAGTGTTAATAATATAAGAACCCGGGTCTCTAGCTCCGCAGTCAGCCTACGTAACCATTCGACTAAGGAGAATTTTATAGAGCTCTTTCAAATCGACATTGTCATTTGTTTGAACGGCGGATTGGCGGATGACGTTTGACGGCGTTCTACGCCACAATATTATTAATATTCTCCAATAGATGTCAGTAAGAGTCATATTTCTCAGTTTATATTTAAGTTGAATATCGCTGAAAACCCGAATAAAACGACAAATCCTAAAAATAAAACCTAGCTGGATCAATCTATTACCCCCGAAACCCTGGGCACTAAATTTCATGAAAATCGTTGGAGCTGTTTCCGAGATTTAAATTATATATACATACTAGTGGTCCCGCCCAGCTCCGCCCGGGTGCAAACGTTGTCCAAAGAGGATTTGTTTTTTTTATTATCTTAAAGAGATTTCATGTTACTGTCAAACAAAAATATAAAACAAATAATGACTTACGAACTTTCCTGTTATTCTGACTGTGTCAAAGTTTAGAACGGCACAGACCGAAATACAAACGTTTGACAGGTAGGAACAATATATATATATATATATATATATATTGGTATATATATATATATTAGTATAAAAATTCATTAATATTGGTCCAGCCGTTTAGGAGGAGTTCACTATCAACACATAAATAATAATAAAGATATAGGTATTTACAAGAATTGCTCGTTTAAAAGTATTTGAATACTATAAAATAGAATAAAATAAATATTTAAGGGGGCTCCCATCCAATAGACGTGATTTCTTTTAGATAATGGTACGGAACCCTACGTGCGCAAAGTCATATTCCTGTCGAGGCCCTTTTGCAAATCAGGGCGGGTAAACCTTCTAATGATACCAGGCGCCCTGGGAGATGCAGCTTCCAGTGCTTAGGACGGCGCTCCAACACTCGCCGCCCGCAACCCCGGAATCCCTCTTTAAGTTGCCTCTTACGATCAAGCAGGGGATATCGTAGTTCTATTCTTAATCCCACAGCTACAGGGTCTAACGCATTGACTCTTCTATCTTCATCTCATTCTTCCTCCCTTTGTCCCCAGTTCGCGGTCCTACAAGACATGCACATAAAGTGCTACGACACGCGAGCGGACGGCAGCAAACCGGCTTGGAGCATCGACAACGCGCACACGCAGCTAGCTAGGGATCTGGATTTCAACCCCAACAGGTCAGTGGCTGCAACCCTTTTTGCGTCCCACTGCTGGGCATGGGTATCTCCCCATTATTGGGGAGGCCTGGAGCTTACTCCACCACGCTACTCCAATGCGGGTTGGTGGAGATGCGGGTTAGTGGCCAACCCGCTGTCTGATGTTTAAAAACCACCCATAAGGCCTGCGACTAGGTTTAACGACTGTTATCTATCGATAACAACCGGGACCGACGGCTTTACGTGCCCTCCGAAGCAGCGAACGGCGAACAGGTCAGTACCATTCAATAATTAAAAAATAACCACAATGACAAAAAGAAATGAACTGACTATATTAAGACGAAATTAATGAGCCCAAACTCGATGTGTGTACTGGTAGGCAGTCCAAGGTTCCATGAGCCACCTTCCAGTCCCATCATCAGACCAGCCCGATGGTACCATTGTCATTGCCGAGTTTCACGATGATGCAAGAATAAAAGTGTATGTAATTCTAAATAATTGTTAATTCGCATATGATGCTTTTTCTTGCGAATAGTAATGTGTCTTAAAGCATAAAATTTTGAATTGTGTCTATCTTTACTCAAACAGCCTGAGTACAAATCTTTGTGAATAATAATAATATATTATAATAATAAACGTTTCACACTCATAGCCCCACAGTAGGGTGTATATACCCTGTGTCGTTGGTACCATGGACACATACAAAGACAGAAACACAAACACCCAGACCGATAATAGAATTTTAAAGTCATCATTCAAATATCTGTTTCGCCGGGAATCGAACCCGGGACCCTTCGATTGGCAGTCCGGCATGGTGACCATTGCGTCACACGGGTCGTCAGTGACCGAGCACCGATTGGTATATACTACTTTAATTAAGTACATAAATAATTTTGTAACAACACGTGCTGGTAAGTGGCTAGCTCAAGTCTTATCTGAGGTCATAATGCTGTTGGTTGCCACATGTAATTGTGACATGTGACTTTAAATTTCTACCGAAATATAATGCAATTTCTTCACAAAAGGAATAGACGCGCGCGCATTTTTTGTATGTGTGTGAAAAGCAGGGCCGGATTTAGGGGACGGCAACCGGGGCTACAGCCCCGGGGCCTCCACAAGAGAGGGGCCCCCACAATAGAGACTTCGAAAAAAAAAAATGAAATTCAGACTAGTACACACTAGTAAAAACTTTTCCTTTCATATTATTTTCGCCTTTTACGGTACTTTGTACAAACATGATTACGTTAAATATTAACAGAAATCATCCATCTATATTTGTTCATTCCAATCAGGCAATCAGTAAAATATCACTGACAGAAAAAAAAAATTGGAAAATAGTTTGAGGCTAAGAGGCCTCCACCCGTTTGTTGCCCCGAGGCCTCCAGACCAATAAATCCGGCCCTGGTGAAAAGAATAGTTGTGTTTGTATTTGCAGCGGTGATATTTCCCTAGTCGCACGAAAAAATGTATACCACCTATAAACTACAAGTTAAATACTTTTAATTTTTCATTTTTTAGGCAGTTCCACTTAGCAAGTGCGGGAGACGACGCAGCCCTCAACATCTGGGACTATAGGAACGGGAAGGAGCCAATATTTAGCAGAACTGATCATTCGCATTGGTAAGAATTTCTTTGTATTACATTCGTATGTTGTTTTAACACGCTTTTATTAGCTTCGGTCGTATGTAACGGACATTTTGAACACGATTATGACGTACTTCTAGATGTCAGATTAATTTGAAACTTTTCATATTTATCAGGGATTGAAAGCGCGACTTAATTTTGATTTTACTCTAAAACAGGGCTATATTTTAAGTATAGGGTTTATTAGGGCAGGGCTAAAACGCAGGTTAAGTAAAACGGGCGTGTACTTGAGTAAAATGGGTAAACATAATCATAATCATTTATTCACAGAACATGGTATGGTTACAGGGTAGTACAGTTTCTAATATATAATATAGCACTCATGTTCGCCATAACTGGCATGCGAATATCTTATAAATTTTTAGAAAATTAGTTACTTTATATCAATTTATGCTAACATTTCATGCGGTAATTTCATGCGCGTTTCCTAGCTTCGGAGGTCAGGTTGTTGTCGTAGATTATTAAATTATTTCAGATCCCTGTGCCTGAGACATCAAAAAAGGTTGAAAAAAAACGGCAAATTGTTTGTAAAGTAGGTTTACAATCGAGATGTTTACGTGATAACGTCCGCACGAGAAAATCTCCATTCGTTTGTATGCCGCTAGAGTGAGAGAGACGGAAGATCGGTCCACTCACTCGAACGCTATGCCAGCCTCCGCTCGTGAGGATTCCGCGTGACAAGTTTCACGGAATGACTGGCAGCGCTCGAGATGAGACGGGAGATCGGTCCGTCTCTCTCTCGTTATACCTGCAATCGCGCTCGTGAGGTTTTAGTGTGACACAAGTTTCTGAACATGTCACCCGACTAAAACGATTTTAAAGACGTTATCACGTCAAAAACTGTGCGGTTAGAAAATGTACGATCGACACGACGAAGGGATTGGGGCTTCCCCAATTATGTGAAGAACTGAGCCTAGAAGTGGGTTAAATAAATGTGAGTGTGGGTGTGAATGTGGGTGTGTGCGTACTTGTGAGCGAGCGTGGGTGTAAGGTTTTTAGATACACGGATTATGTTTGTATTATTCTGTTTGTATCGATTTACAATCAATTCTTATTGCACGTATTTATTTTAACATCCATATCAATTTTTATTTATTTATTTATTTAATTAATCAGCACGGCTTATAACCAATTACACTAATTAATTAAATTACAACAACTACAAAACAATGGCAAAAATTATACATTAAAAATCATCAAATTATAGGTACTAACACATTTAAAAATTGCAAATAATAAAAATATCCTATCGAAGTAGAAAATAAGTGACTGTATATTACTTCGGGCAGGGTGTGGACGGTGCGCTACAACACGTACCACGAGCAGCTGTTGCTGACGGGCAGCTCCGACGGGCGCGCGCTGCTCACGGCGGCCGCCAGCGTCTGCCTGGACGACGACGGTAAAAGGATCAGCCAAGTGTGAGTATACATCAGTGCTTCCCAAACATTATTCTGCCATGGCCCGCTAATTTTCACATTGCCCCTTCATGGCTCATTTAATACTTTTAAACCCAAGCTTATTTCGTTAGGAAAAATAACACACGCAAATGGGATACACTAGTATACATAATATAATTACCATTTTTTTTCTTTGCTTTGAATAATTTTTTTTAGAATGTAAAAACCTTAATATTTTAAGGTATAGGTAAAATAAAAAGAAAGTATTATTAAATTTAAAAACCTAATCTATAAAAATGACATCTACACTGACGTACAAAAGTAACAAATAGCTTGGTTTTGCCATATGAATCAAAGTGGACTAGTTTACGATTCCAAATCAGAGCTCAAAAACTTCCAGCAACTTCACCACGGAAAAGGCGGGAATTTTCAGAAATATGGCATTAATAGTAATTTTTTTTTAATTTTCATTTGGTACAAAAACATTTTGACAATCCATTAATATACAGTTATAATATTGAAACATCAAAAATTTTCGATGTAATGAATTGTTAAATCTTTTTTCCAACTTTGTTCAAAGTTAAACGTCAATTCAAAGTTACCCAAAATGACTGTAAAACTGAAAACCTATGTATTAGGTAGGTAATACCGAGTTTTAAAAAACTAAATAATACGCTTTTGTGAAAAAACTAACTAAAAAGTAAAATGTAAGAAAAACATGTCAGGTATTTTAACTGTTTTATTGTAAAAAAAGTTTGGGGTGTCTTTTGAGATCCCAAAATAATAATTCTTGAACTCATTTGTGTCAATAAATATTTTAATCAATATTTATTACTATTGACACCATGCACCCCACTAGCCCTCATCCCCACTAACCTGCATTGGAGCAGCGTGGTAGAGTAAGCCTCAGGTCTGTCCAATATTGTACCCTTTGCCTTAGTACTTGGCAGTACTTGCCCTTGCATTAGTAGGATGCAAAAAGGGTAGCAGTCACTCAAAAACTTAGTAGCCACATTTTTAGCTTGAATCATAATTATTACTACCTATAGGTACAGCAATTACATCTACATCACCATTCCATGATTATACCACCAGACGAAGGTTAAAGTTCCACAGGCACCATCTGGACTCGTGGCGGTCCTCCACAGTCCGCTTTGCACGCTCCTTTTTACCACGGACGTGTAGGTTATGGGACAACCTTCCAGCTGAGGCATTCCCAGTGGACTATAACATGGGGTTCTTCAAGAAAGCTGTAAAAAATAATGTAGTTTAAAAAACTAAAAAAACACGACATGGGGTTCTTCAAGAAAGCTGTAAAAAATAATGTAGTTTAAAAAACTAAAAAAACACGCTTTTGAGAAAATACGAACTAAAAACTAAAAAAATAAGAAGAAAATGTATATTACTGTAAATAAAGCGTGGGGTGCATGGTGTCAATAGTATCTTAAAAACCACCCCACGCTTTATTTACAGTAATATACATTTTCTTCTTATTTTTTTAGTTTTTAGTTCGTATTTTTCTCAAAATTTTTTTTAGTTTTTTAAACTACATTATTTATTTTTAATTTTTTTGTTGGATTTTTAAATGGAATAATTTTATCAAATTAGTGTATTGTCATCGGTCCTCAATAAATCTACAAAGTTTGAACGAAATCTGGCCGTTTAAAGTGGGTCAAAATCGCGCCCAAAGAAGTCGGTTACAAACAAACATACAAACATACAGGTGAAGCTAATAAAAAGCGTGTAAAAAGCCGGCAATGCTCGGGTGGCTCCCCTGGGGTTGCCCGTGTCCATAGGCGACGGTGATCGCTTAACACCACGCGGCCCGTCTGCCTTTTTGTTCGGTTTACATAAAAAAAAAATATGTCTTGGTGACGTATCAAGTTAATACTTATACATCCTACGCAGTAACATCGTAACGTGATTCAGAAACAAGTAGAGCGCCGTCTAACGCTATAACTTTAAGTATCATGTTTTTGAGAAATACATAAATGAAAATGGATTAAGTCGAGTCTTTTGTTACAGTCTAGAAGACGGCGTGCTGCAATCGTATGAACAGCATTCGGACTCCGTGTATTGCGCGGAGTGGAGCGCGGCGGAGCCCTGGAGCTTTGCCTCGCTCAGTTACGACGCGCGCCTTGTTTTGTCCACAGTGCCGCGACACTTTAAATATAAGATACTTTTGTAGATGTTCAGTTTTGTATAGATTTTCAGCTACGAAAAAATACCAAAAAATTGAATCTAATATCAAGTCGGCTGGGGCCTAACGGTCGGGGAGAAGTAGTTACTCACAGTTTCGGTTGATTTGCGCCGAGACTGTCAATGGGGCCCCTAACACCTCGGGCCCAACTCCTACCTTTGGCCTGCTCGCGGCGCCGCTGCCTAAGCTAACAAGGGAGGGGGGGGGGGGGGGGTTGCATCATACGCTTAAATCTCCCAGATGCAATCTTTTTTGAGAGGAGTGCGCATTTCCATCGCGAACGCCGCCACTGATCAATATTTACGGGGTCAGTGGTGGCGAACGCGGTCAGGCTTGTCCCTAGGTTCCTTTCGGGGTGCGCTGCGTCTTAATATCCGTAGACGTAACCTAGGTGGAGTTCGAGGGGGGGCTTCTCGAATAGCCCCTATGGTCGTTGGGCTTGCCCAATGACAAGTCGATCCGCTTTCTTCGGTTGGGGCACTATAAAAGCGGAAGACGCACTTCAGTGCGGGGTTAGCAGCCCTGCACGCCAAGGAATTTTAAACGCTACAGAAAGTCGAGAAAGTAAAACGTCCCGATGCATCTCCGACCTCCCACAGGAGTCGGAGGTAGCGTCTATTCCTCTCCCGGAAGCTCGAGCCGGGGCCGTGGCTGGTCCTAGCGCGTCGTCCGGGTGGACATGCGACTTGTGTGCGCGTGTCTTCTCCACCAAGACGGGTCTCGGTGTTCACAAAAGGAGGGCCCACCCCGTCGAGGCCAATGCACAATCAGCCCCACCGCAGGTGAAGCGAAGGTGGCGTGATGAGGAGCTCGAGCTCCTGGCGAGAACGGAGGCCCGGTTGATCGGAGAGGGAACTGCCTGCGCCAACGTTGACCTCATGAGAGCCCTGCCTTACTTAGGGCGTACGCTAGAAGCCATATAAGGTGTGAGGAGGAAGGAGACATACAAACAAAGAGTGAAAGATCTCCTTCAGGGTTCGACTCCTACACACAGCATAAATTCATAGCAAATTGATGAGGTCGATGGACGTGCGGGCGGGGATCTCCCCGCTGAAGCCGTGGTTGAAGTCCGGCCGGAGAGCCAGAGTGAAGACGCGCCGCGAGTAGCTGACCCGCGACAGGCAGAGACTGAGGATGTGCCGGTGAGCATGTCGATCGTCACGGAACTCCTTGAGAGGGCCGCGGCGCGCAGACTGCACGGAGGTCCAAAGTCGATGACAGCCAGGGGCAAATACCGGATGAGACAAACGCGGACGGAAGTGAAGCTCACTTCTAGGAAGCGCAGACGAATTGAGTACGCAAGAGTGCAGGAACTCTTTCGGAAGTGTCCAAGTCGAGCAGCAGCTGAAGTACTGGACGGACAGTGCCGGGGCGTTCGTCACGGATTAGAGGTGCTGGAAGCCTACTGGCGACCAGTTCTCGAGGCCGTGTCGGATGCACTGGGGCCAACACCGGAAGCTCTGAGGGCCATGAGGCGCAACGAGCAGTACGGGGGCCAACTGGACGTACAGAAGCTGTGGTCGCCTTTTACCCCTGAGGAGGTGAAGGAGGCCGGCGTAGACTTGCGATCGGCGCCAGGGCCGGACGGTATCCGACCGGAGGAATGGCGTGCAGTGCCTGCACAGTCGAAAGCGGAAATTTTCAATCACTGGATGAGCCAGGGCGACATACCCGAACCACTGCGGCTGTGCCGAACGGTATTCGTGCCGAAAAAGGAGGTGCCGGCTGGGCCGGGTGACTATCGACCGATTTCAATCGCGTCGGTACCACTTCGGCACATGCATGCTCTCCTGGCGCGGAGACTGGAGGCCTGCTTCCCCCCGACGTACGACAACGCGGATTTATCCGTGCCGACGGCACACTCGAGAATTCGGCTGTGCTGGACGCTGTACTTGGGGACTGCAGGAAAAAGTTGCGGGAGTGCCACATCGCGGTGCTTGACTTTTCGAAGGCGTTCGACACAGTGTCCCACAAGGCGCTTGTTGACGTTCTGAGGAAGAAGGGCCTGCCTGGGGGCTTTTGCGACTATATCGCTCGCCTATACGAGTCGGCGCACACCACCTTAGACGTTCAAAACCAGCAGAGCGAGCCTGTAGTTGTGGGGCGGGGGGTTCGTCAGGGGGATCCGTTGTCGCCCCTACTTTTCAACATGGCGATGGACGTCGTCCTTGCGTCGCTGCCTAAGGGCGTCGGTTATGGGCTAGAAGGGGAGCTTGTCTTGGCTCTGGCCTATGCCGATGACCTAATCCTGCTTGCGGGATCGACGGTGGGGATGCAGGAGGCGCTCGGAGCTGTGGAGAGGGTTGGTGAGATGATGGGCCTCCAGCTCAACAGGGAGAAGTCTTCCGTACTCTCGATGGTGCCGGATGGGAAGCGGAAGAAGCCGCACTATGTGACCACGAGGACCTTTAAAGTCAGAGGTCGGTGGCTTAGGCAGGTGGACAACGTGGAACACTGGCGCTACTTGGGAGTAGAGATGTGCGCTTCTGGAGCTGTTACATTGGAGCACGACATAAAGATGGCCCTAAATAATATCAAAAAGGCCCCCCTCAAGCCGCAACAGCGACTAGAGGTCGTCAGGACTTACCTGATTCCGATATTTTTGCACGGACTTGTACTGGGCAATATCACGGATGACAGGTTAAGAATGCTCGATGTACAGATCCGGCACTCCGTACGATAGTGGTTGAGGTTACCCTCGGATGTTCCTGTGGCCTACTTTCATGCTTCGGTGCAGGATGGCGGCTTGGCGATCCCATCGCTGAGGACATGCGTACCGGACCTCGTTGCACGAAGGTTCGGGAAGCTGGACTCGTCGCAATGGTCAGTGGCCAGAGCCGCTTCCAAGTCCGAAAGGATACGCCGTAAGCTGAAGTGGGCCAACAGGCAACTGCGCAAGTTCTCTGTCGAGAACCCCAAGAACGGGGATAGATCTGTCGCTATGTATTGGCGTGAACACCTGCACAACTCTGTGGATGGCGTAGAGCTACGCGAGTCCCTAAAAGTTCCCGCTTCCACTAAATGGATTCGGGACAAAAGTATGCAGTACAGTGACCGTGATTATGTAAAGTTTGTACACACACATATAAATGCGCTCCCCTCAAGGGGGCGAAGGACTGGTTGGAGTTGAACTGCCGTGCAGGTTGCGTGGTTAGGGAGACGACGGCCCATACCATCCAACCAGTGCCTTAGAACGCACGGCGGCCGCATTCAGCGTCATAACTGTGTGGTAGATTATCTGGCCAAAGAAATGGGTGACAAGAGGATGGAGCGTGGTAAAGGAGCGTAAGATCAAGACCACTGTCGGTCTCCGAAAGCCCGACCTGATTGCCTCGCGGGGGGACGGGGCGGGGGTGATCATTGATGTCCAGGTGGTCTCGGGTCAGCGACCGCTCGATGAGTGGCATCGGGGTAAACGTAGTAAATACGGGAGCCACGGTGAGCTTGTTGAGAAGGTTGCAGACAAACTAGAACTTGCCAAAGATGACATCAAGACGACCTCCTACACCGTCTCCTGGCGCGGCGTTTGGAGCGCTGGATCCTATAAGGAGATGAAGGCGCTACTCGGGTTGAAGGAGCACGTATTTGCAACGATTAGTGCTATGGCCCCGAGAGGCTCGCATACAAACTGGTCGCGATTCAACCGGTTTACGACGATGATCCACGCCGGGGCCTCGGAATGAGGGATAAATTTGATCATGTCATCTTCAGCAAAGTTTTGTGCAAAGGTACAAAGGTTTCTGATTTGGTATAGCCAAGTAGCGTAGCAACGCGTGCAGGGTACAGCTAGTTAACTATGTTTATTTTGAACCTATTATATATATGTGAACCAACCCATAAGTGAGTGTGCTACATACTGTGCTAGTGTGGTGGACTAGTAGCCTAATAAAAACCCTGTTCTGACAGAATTTGTGTCCATTGGGACATTGCAAAAAATGGGTTATTTATTGCTGTCACAGAACATTATTAAGAGAGGTAGAACAGCAATAATGAACCGTTCATATGAAGACTGGTGTCGCCGCTCAAGCCCCGCCTTTCACCTCCATTACATCTGTACTTAAATAAATACGAAGCTTACGCACTACTTACATACACGAAATACTTGTTGCTGTGCAAAATTCAAATCTTGCCTTTCACTTCACGCCTTTCACCTCCATTACATCTGTACTTAAATAAATACGATGCTTACGCACATATATTTGCAATTTCAAATCTAGCCAATCTTAGCGCCGCACAATCACGCGATTTCAAATGTATGAATCACACCCAAGCACGCACACAAGCACGCATATCCTAGCACGATCGCGTGTTTCTGTAGAGATTTTGGAATTTTGAGCGTTTGCTCAAAATTCCTTGGCGCGTCTCCCCTGCCCACCTTTCCATTCTAACCTCTCGTAATAATGTTCTGTGATTGCTGTATTCTTAAGAATGTATAAATAGGATTTAATGTAAGTTTTACAATGTATATTAAAATAATAAAACAGTTATTTATGAATAGATCCTTTATTTACACTAAAACCTCTCAGCCACTCTGTTAGCAACATTTCTTAAGTTACCATAAACTTTTGATGGTGGAGATCCCATGATAAGGTTACAAATTGCTCGCCTTGCTAATGCAATGTTTTGATAACTGCCAAGAATGTGAATTTTTGAGTCTGCCAATACAATCCTAGTTTTGGTAACATTCTCTATGGTAAACTTGGTCCGTCCCGCTTTTCCAGCCAATCTGCCAATGGCTCTGCCCAAGTGATCTCCTTGTAGTGTTTTGACATCCTTAACTTCAAATGATTCTACAAAAAGGTCATCTAATCTCAGCAAGGCCAGTGCATCTTCAACATCAAAACCATACACAAAGGCCTGAAACATAAATTTATTTAGTTTTAGTATTGTTAAGTTTTGAACTATAAAAATGAGTTTGGATTTGAAAATATTAGTCATTAACTAAATGCTAGGATGCTGATATTACTTAAATGAATACATTTTCATGTAATATAGACTGGAGATATCATTGCACATGTGTTATGTAAAATTTAATTTTTTGCTTGCATTTTGAGGGTTCTGTACTCCCTCTAAAATATTTGTTTTATTCTATTTTTTGGTGATTGCTGTTGCAACAGAAATACATCATCTGTGAAAATTTCAACTGTTAGAAGGAGACAGGCAGATGGACAGACAGTGGAGGGTCCTGTTTTACCCTTTGGCTATTGAAATCTAAAAAGTACATACTTTCTACCCTAGAAAATGTAGTATTTCAGAGAAAGGCCTCTAAAGCAATGCAAGCACTGTTCAAACATACCTTAACAAAATCTGCAGCCTTCTGCAAATTAGCAATATCTTTAGTCTCTGGACCTACTCGTATCTCGACATTACGAGTTTTTGTGTTGAACCTCACTTGTAGTAATAGGTGCTCAACAATGGGTGTGAAGATTTTCAGCCAGTTTTCTTTTAGTGGTGTGTATCTACAGTAAATAATTAATTTAATCAGACATAACTATGCTATCTTTTATAAGATAATTTACTTATTCATCACTTAATTACATTATTTCAACAACACAACACACAGAAATAATATTATGCAATAGATTGATATGGTTCTTTGCTAAAGGCTGGGCCATGTACACTACATTTTGCTATTCTTGTAATTAGGATGCATTGAAAATGTTTTTGACAATGCATTTAATATATAAAATTCTTCTCACAGTTTTAATGTTTATACTCCTCCGAAACAGCTTGACTGATTTTGATGAAATTTAATATGTATATTTAGTAGGTATGAGAATAGGTTTATAACTAATTTTTATACCCCTATGTGATAAGGGTGGCCCACCCCAAACATTTAAACGCGGTACGGAGTTCGCGGGGTCAGCTAGTCCTATTATAGGAATAACAAACTTACTTTCGCGTTTATAATATAGGACTCATATATTATAAACGCGAAAGTAAGTTTGTAAGTTTGATACTCTTTCACATGAAAACTACTCAACCGATCATCATGAAACTTTGTACATATATTTTTGGAGTTATCAGAAGTAAAATTGGATACTTATAAAAAATACCGCGGGTGAAACCGCGGGGCACAGCTAGTAATACATAAAGAGGTTACCTGTGAGCTGGAACTGGAACTTTTCTCATGTTTACTTTACTTTCATTTGGCTCTGAACTTTTCTTTTGCTTTTTTGACTTGGATCTAGTATGCTTAGCCGTACCTTGGATGCCATTGTGTTCTTCCACTTCCATTCCTTCACCAGATTCAGAAATAGCCCTTCTCTTGACATTTTTTAGCTTTATCGGGTTTTTGGCAGGTAAAAACTCTTCCACGTTTATGTTTTCTGTTTCCATTATATTAATTTATAAATATTAAGCTGAAATTATATTATTATGTGTATTATTTTGCTCCAAAAGATTCTCACATGGTCCTCCAAAAAATTATAAGAAAAATAATTTTGACATTGACTTGACAACTGACAGATGAGAATTACGTTCCCTTCTACGGTTCCCAGTGTGAACATCTCAAAATTGGCGAATCTGCCACAAGCTGGGCCTAAATTCTGCCAAATCTGCCACAGGCATAAGAATAAAATACTACATAGAACGGAAACTCCCGCTCCAAACGGGCTCAAGGTCACGATATTAGCCTACACGTTAATTTCGGCTAAACCGACTACTGAAGACGGGCTGTCTCGGACGGGCGTGTCAATTACAATAACGGCGCCAAGTTAATGTGGTGTGTTTGGTTGTACAAACAATTCTAAAACAATGCCAAACTTAAGTTTTTTTAGTTTGCCCAAAGATGATGCGAGATAAGTAATATTTTTTAAATATTATTCCTTTTCCGTACCTAATTTATCAAAAGGATATGACCAGTTCTTTTTGTGTAGCCAATTGTTTCACTTTCACTCAATTTTTAAAAAAAATGTTAGATAACTACAGCATTTTAACATGTCGCCAAAATATTTTTTAATAGCTCCCGCCATCGGTCATTGAACCTTTCTCGATTGTTTTGCCTCGCGATTGCGGCGCCGCGGCACTGGCGCACGCACGTAATACTTAATATGTAATTCGTTTATTTTAAACCTACACTACGTAAGTACTTACACCTATGTAGGTAAGTAATACTTACTTAAATGGCTTCATTTGGTATGGTAATTATAACTTATTAAGTAATATTATTTATAAGTATTTATAGAGTAGGTAAGTATTTATCATTCACATATTTTGTAATACTAAACTAAAATAATGATTTTTAAGTAAAGAAAAACTTATATTTTTGCGATATTATCTTTAGACATAAGCATTACTAACAGTTCACAGCCCTGGCAGCACGCCTGGGCGACAGAGGGGCGTAACGGGGTGAAGAGGGAAGTAGGTATATAAATTGCGGCATATCGATGGCGGTCAAAGGAGATTCCGTTCTATGTAGTATTATTTATTCTTATGCCACAGGCTGGGCCAAATTCTGCCAAATCCACTGCCACTTGAGTTTTTCGGGCTATTACAGGGGAGGGTTGAGGGGGGGCGTTACAATATACAATATTATAATATGTTACAAATTTTCTTCAGTAAAAAAAACGATAACAATTTATGATCAATAATAATATATGTAGGTATAACAGTGAAATTAATGTCAATTATATATATCAATAGCATACAACTAAAGTCAGTGATAATAATATGATTGAAATAAACGTTACACACTCATAGTTAAACACTCCACAGTAAGGTAATTAATATAATACCCTGTGTCGTGGGTACCATGGACACAAACAAAGACCGAGAACAGAAATTTAAACTCATCATTCAAATTTTTGTTCCTCCGGGAATCGGACTCGGGACCCTTCGAATGGCAGTCCGGCATGGTAACTATTGCGCCACACGAGTCGTCATAAAATGAATTTTGCACAATTTATAATGCCTTCATCCATGACATGCTCCTCAAGACCTCAACCCTTCTGTTTTTGCACGATTAAGCAACAAACATCCAAGATTTTGCGTTTTAAATATTACGTTGCCAGTTCGGAGAAATCAATTTAATCTACGTTACCTATATTATACCAAATGTTACATTTATTAAAAAAAATACTCATTAAACATTTAAATTATGAGATTTTATGTCTTAAATATCGTGATTCTTAAAATCTTCAAAATCCGCCAAAATCTGCCATTTTTATAATCCGTCACCTTAATCTGCCAGAGACAAAATTTAGGAGTGAAATCTGCCAAAATGGCAGAAATCTGCCACAAATGGTCACACTGACGGTTCCCTTCATCTAAATCACGGAGTACCTACATATCGTCGCATGTAATCGTAGCATCTACTACTAAGTTTGTGATGTAATCTCAATTGGCGTAAGGGACAAAACCTGTTTTTTGGATATGAGCAAAAAACCGTTTTTTTTTTAAAGCGTTATATTTTTAATGTCGTTGTAGCTAATTAAAATTTCTCCAAGAAGACTATACCTATTTTTTAATGCTCTTTGCAGCTGAATTTTCATAAACAGCCTACCTAGCGTAATAAAAATAAATAATGTAGTTTAAAAAACTAAAAAACACGCTTTTGAGAAAATACGAACTAAAAACTAAAAAAATAAGAAGAAAATGTATATTACTGTAAATAAAGCGTGGGGTGCATGGTGTCAATAGTATCTTAAAAACCACCCCACGCTTTATTTACAGTAATATACATTTTCTTCTTATTTTTTTAGTTTTTAGTTCGTATTTTCTCAAAAGCGTGTTTTTTAGTTTTTTAAACTACATTATTTATTTTTAATTTTTTAGTTGGATTTTTATTCTCATATTATTGCATTGTCATCGGCCCTTGACCCCTATGCAAATTTTCAAGTTAACCAGAAAATTATATAAATTAACAAAAATCATATTTTGCAAATTGAAAAATGGAATAATTTTATCAAATTAGTGTATTGCCATCGGTCCTCAATAAATCTACAAAGTTTGAACGAAATCTGGCAGTTTAAAGTGGGTCAAAATCGCGCCCAAAGAAGTCGGTTACAAACATACAAACATACAAACATACAAACATACAGGTGAAGCTAATAAAAAGCGTGTAAAAAAGTTGAGTGTCCTTTACGCCCTGATTTTTTTGTTCATTTGACACTTACGCAATATAAAATTTAAGAAATTTTATGAAATTACGTCGTAAAGGAATTGTTTACAAACAATACATAACAATTTAAGCCGTAAGGCTAGACAAAATATAAAAGTCAGGGCGTAAGTGACTGAGTAAACTACTGATATTATTCAGTTTCGTTCAGTTTCATTGTTATTTTCTTTGCCTAATGCTTACTTTGATAAGAGATTTAACTCTGTTCATCAAAGTAATAAAAATGATATCTAAAAATTGTATTTCAAGACATTTATATAATAAAATTAGTATTTTTTTGTAGAAAAAGATGTTTTATTGGTTTCACCACTTACAAAATCATTGTTATTTGTAAGAAGATTACTAGTAAGAAGTACCTATTATGAAAACAAACAACTTAAATTCTTTTTTTCCAAACCTCAACTAATCGTAACTAATCGTTAGTGCTTGTTTGGCCTATCTACCTACCACTGGTTGTGTTTTACAGTAGAAAAGTTTCGTTTTGCTTTTTTTTTAGTCAGTCAGTGGTAGATATTACAAATAAGTACTAACAAGCCCTTTTTTAAAAAAAAATAGAGAAAAAAAGAACTCCTCTACTGATATTGATCAAATTCTTTATAGGGTTGTAACAGGCTTAGGTGTCTAACATCTCAAATACAGACTCATACAACCAATTTTATTTTACGTTTTTGCAAGAAAAGTCCCTTAAGAATTTTTTTTAACGAAAATTGTGTTTAGGCGTGTAAAATTGTTAGGGCGCAACGGACATTTTTTTAAAGATAGAATTATTTCAAATATACCATTCGATAGAGCTCGACGAGCTGAGTATGGTGGCATTGATAGTTCATTTTCGCACTTTTGTCCCTTACGCCAATTGAGATTACGTGCGACGATATTATTATGACATGTGATCTAAGTCATGTTTGACAATCTACCATAAATACAACACAATATTGTGTTTAAATAGAACGAACATAACGAATGTGATTAAAACCTGAATAAATAATAGTAGAATAAATAGAACTTAAACGTGTCGAATATTACACGCCTTGTCAAGCGAGGAACATCTCACTGATTAATCGGTTTACGTAATCCATCCATCCATCCATCAGCCTTTTAGAGTCCACTGCTGGACATAGGCCTCCCCTAATGTTCGCCACTCCGGTTTACGTAAAATGGAACAAAACAGATAAAAAAGGCTGCATTCAAATTAAGACGTTTTTATTTTTCTTTTTTACCTGCATTTTTTAAAACAATTTAACTTGCGAATTGAAAAACGTGATTTGATTTGGAGAGATAAAATACAACTGATATTAGCACTGTTAAATATTTTTTTCTCCTGTAGTGTATTAATGAAAACAAATTGTATTATCAATTCATGCGACTAAAGTGACAGCTGAAAATGAACAGCTGACATATATGAACGCAGCCAAAAAAACAAAAAAAGATGGAGATGGTTATGTCACATCTCCGCTCCAGCCGATTTGTTATGAATTGAGAAAAGGTGAGCAAATTGAAAATAAAACCTAAAATTAATTTATTTTTTAAATAAATTAACAGTTTGTGCTTTTGCAGGCTGGACGAAAATGGCGACGTTGATCCGAACAACGTTTATCAAAGTAGTATGCCCCGCTCAGGGAGGCAAAATAGCAGGTTGCACCTTCGTCCACCACAGGAACATTAGTGGAAAGAGCCTCCGCGAGACCCTTCCACCGCGTCCACCAAAACCAGCACCCTTCGATTACATAAACAAGGACTACACATGGCGGCGCAGTCTGTTCGACCGCACGACTCACCGTTTCGACGAGAACTCAAAGGTGGTGGTAGTGGAAGGTCCCGTAGCGTCCGGCAAGACGGAGTTTGCTAAGAGTCTTGCTGAAGATCTGGGTATGAAGCACTTTCCTGAAGCCAACATGGACATTCACTACGTCAGGCCCAACGGTCACGATTTGAGGATGTTCGATGATAAAGTGCCTGAAGATACTAGAACTTTTGATCATAAAAACTTCAATGTCACGCCGAACCATCGCTTGGCTGGTAACTTCCAGATCATGATGTACTCTGCCAGGTACAGCCAGTACATTGATGCTTTGGCTCATTTACTCAATACTGGACAGGGTGTAGTACTGGAAAGGTCGCCATATTCTGACTTTATATTCCTAGAGGCGATGTTTTCTCAAAAATATATTAGCAAAGGTGTCAGATCTGTTTACTATGAAATTCGTACTAACACTATTGAGGAGCTGATGCGCCCACACTTAGTTATCTACTTGGATTTGCCTGTGAATAAGGTAAATAAAACTTTACTTATCCATCTATCTATTAGCCTTTCATAGTCCACTGCCTTCCTTAAAATTCACTACCCCACCTGGTCCTGCATTTACACTTTTTAATGTTCACTATTATAAGTTGTTTTTAACACACTTTTATTAACTTCACTTGTATGTATATATGTGAGTTTGTGACCAACTGCTTGAGTTAGACTCAGTTTTTTGTATTGTTTTTATAGACACTGGCTGGTGTACACCTAAAAATACTAGTTTTATTGTTAAAAAAGTGTGGGTTCTCAATATACGAAATATATGTCATTGAGTGCCCTTAACTTTCACAATAATACTTGTATTTAATGTTCATTATTATTTTCCGCTAATATTTAAGATTATTTTTCACTTAATAGTTTGATGTGCTTTAAACAGATGTTTTATAGTTTCTTTCACTATATTTATTTTTGTATGAGGAATAACAGTTTGTTGGTGGCTTAACCCAATCCATTAGTTGGCCTTAAGTAAACATTGACAGCTGCTCACACAAAGATCTTAGCATTAAAGAGTGAGCTTTAATTTCAACGAGTTGCAAGTATGTTTTCACTAATTTTATATGCCTACTTTGTCCTAGTGTAATAGTGAGCCCAGCTGTGCTTGGCTGATTTCAGTTTATATAATTATATATATAAACTTTATGCTTTGCTATTAGTCATAACATGATGTTATATAGCCTAGAGCCTTCCTCAATAAATGGACTATTCAACACAAAAATAATTTTTCAATTCAAACCAGTAGTTCCTGAGATTAGCATGTTCAAACAAACAAACTCTTCACCTTTAAAATTTTAAGTATAGGTTTATCACAGGCAACAGTACATTTTTCCGGTATAAAAACATCCTAAGTCCTTTTTCAAGGCCTCATTCAGGTGTGTTAATATGACAGAAACACAGTTACTTTTGGATTTATGATAATAGTATGGATATAATTTTGTTCATCAGGTGTCTGAGGCGATCAAGAAACGTGGCCTCCCTCATGAAGTGCAAGGCAAGGCGCTCACCACCGAGTTCCTCACTGAAATAGAAAGGCAGTACAAGAACAAGTATCTTCGGGACATTGCCACTCATGCTGAACTGCTGGTGTACGACTGGACTGGTGGTGGTGATGTAGAAGTGGTAAGATAATCAACTTCTATAAAAACTCTCCCAATAATACATTTATTAGAATAAACATTAGTCATGTCATGAATTTTAAAGTTTTAGTTGGTGAAAGGGGATCTCCCTATTACTAAGACTCAGCTGTATGTCTGTCTGTCCGTCTGTCATCGGGCTGTATCTCGTGAACAGTGATAGGTAGACACTAGAAATTTTCACAGACGATTATTGTTTTTTCCTCCACCTTTTTTCTCAGCACAACATCTAACCCAAACGGGCTAGATTAATCATTATGTGAATATTTCCTATACCTAATATGAATAAATATTTTGTCTTTATTTCTTTCTTTCATGTACAGTGGCAGAAAACATTGCAATTAATTAAATATCACAATATTTTTGATCACTGTGGAAAAGCGATAAAAACTCACATTACAAATATATTTGTCAGAGGTGTGCGCCGAGGTTTTGAAGGAGGTCACCGCTCGTCCATCTCTGCTCACAAAATAATTATAAATAATAACAACTGTAACAGGTAGTAGAGGACATTGAGCGCCTCAACTTCGACAAGTACGTCGAGCGCGAGGAGCCCAAGATGAAGGACTGGCGGCTGCCGCGCGAGGTGGAGTGGGCCGACCAGCGGATGCTGTACACCAACAACAAGCACATGCTCATGAACCTGTTCAACGTGCCGCGGATCGACGTGCCCGAGCTGATCACCAATGCCGACGACAGCTACGAACGCGACAAGGTAAGGCAATGATAGGTTGTTAGCATTACATATTTAGTTTCCATATTTTCCAATTAAAACTTCACTATATAATGCGTGACGAGAGCCTTCCTAAAAGTGTGATCGGACTAGGCGAACGGAAGTTGAGAGGGAGATAATAATATAAGTTAGTGAGGATAGATATTTACATTTGGTATATTGATGTAGAGGCAAGAGAGGGGTGCGATCACATACCTGTATGGTAAAAATACACATTTTTCAGGGGAAGATTTTGAAACTTTAAATTGATAATTATTATTATCTTTTTCATAGCCACTTACGTTTCGCATATAAGACACACTTGCTAGTAGGAGCAAAAGGGAGTAGTGCACGAACATAATGTAAATATATACATACTAGGTACACTTAAGTTTTACTTTAGTCGTATGGTCTAAAGCAGTCTCGTATTTTTTTTAATTTGAGTAGATTACCAGACGAGCTTGCAGGCCACGTGGTGTTAAGTGGTCGCTGCAGCCCATGGACATCCACACACAACCTCAAGCTAGCCTAAGTCTTACCTGTGGTCGCATGAAGTTGCGCTGCTACTCTAAAAGCTGATGGTCGCCTCTTTTAAATCTGGCCAACAAGGCAACTGTACCTTTCCAGCGAAAAATAACAGAATTGCTTCACGGCAGTTTGGGTGCAGCAGTGGTACTTTTAAAATAGAACCTTAAAAGTTCTGCCACTTCCATCAGAGATGGATTTAAAAATTTGCCGACAGTAGGCTATTCAATATGCAAATGCCGCCACCTCTGAAATTCGATTCTCTGAAAATAGCAAGGTTTAACAAGTTCATATTGAAATTATTTTTACGGTTAGGCTGTCTTTTAATTTTATCAATAAATTTGCCCCCCCTCCCCCCCCTAAAATATGCCGACCTAGGCTCCAGCTTACTTAGCCTTTTAGTAAGGGTGGTCACGGTTACGCCTGCGCGGTTGGTCAGCATCGCGGGCCACGAGCTTTGCGTCTCCTGGATTGTTACATAGTTGAACCAACACGCGCGGATGGCCCTCGCTCATAATGTAGCCGCGCTTTGCAATCGCGCGCGGGCGAGGAGTGTGCGCGGCTAAACTCGTTTTATAGTTTCGAGCGAGTCATCTGCGAGCCGCGCTTACCAACCGCGCGGACGTTAAGCGTCACTGTAAAACCACCTAAAATCCAGCACTGATAAATTTTATAAAAATGTTTATTTAAACTTTATGACCTTATCCTTATGTACAAGAACAAGGGTGGACTTCATGCGTAAAGCATTCTCTGATCGCCAACCACGGGACAGTTCGAATAGCGACGAATGGTGGTTATGTATTGTACGTTCCTCTAACAATATTGTTATTTTCAGGTCATCCACAGCCATCCCGACTTCATTTATGCAGAGGGGTATGGCCCAAGTAACTCTGGGCTGCTCTTGAAGAACAAAGTCCCCAAATACACAGAACACCTTTAGTTTGTATCTCTCCATGCTGTAGATATTGATTTATTTAATAAAGATAACAGATTTATAGTCGTGTTTTTTTTATTTAAAAATATGCGGATAAGACAGCTGGGGCACAGCTATTTGTATAAGAATATTAACCTGGAATTTGATAACCAATAAAACGACAATGCAGTTTTTTTGATATTTTATTCAATGCTTATTAGAGTACATCACATTTTTTCATAAATCATATTACAGTAACACTTCAAAATATAAGTGCAGGTAATAAAATTGTTTGGAATCAAGAGATTTAACGGTAAATACCTATTAAAAATACAGGAAAATTTATCAAATGAGTAAAAAATGGAATGTTACAAATTATTTCATATTATAAAAGTGAAAATGCTATGCTAGGAATACTATTACAATTTATTACATATTAATTTCGTAATTAACATTAAGTATAAAGGCACATTACATGATTTAATTACCTATTTTATGTATAACTATATAAAATACATCTTATTTATACCATAGCCTTCAAAGTTGCGTAAAGAAAAAAAAAGCTTTTTAAATGAATTTTTGGATAGGATGACCGTCAGTGCGCACCTTAAATGATTACTTGACATAAAAATAGGAAACAATTTTTTTAAATCACCTGCCTAATTTTAAGTCATCCATCTTCAAAGGGCTAGCTTACAATAAGCTGAATAAGCTAACTAGTTCAATGTTGAGTGATGAAAGTTCAATCGGCCTAGGCATTGAATTGAGCTGGCGTATAATGAACGGACTAGCCTTTTGAGTGGCTGATTTAACCAGATGTCTGCGACATATAAATTCATATGCATGTAGTAAAAAGCGGTTAATATTACAAACACTTCAATTTTATTTACTTGTATAAATTTGTCGAATATCCAAATAATCGCTACAAATTGTCGCTATATTACATAACTATAATAATTCTGAATAACAACCTACTAATTTGTGCGCTAATAACACGTGATTCATTTACAATTTAATGGAAATAAAATAACATAATTTAACTGTCAATTATTAGTATTACATATATCACATAATGCAATTTGGTATTACAGGGTAACTTAGATAGTGAAAAGTAAAAGTGAGAAGAAAAAGTAAAAACATATGGTTTTATATAAAACTAGCTGTACCATGCGCGCGTTGCTACATACTAAACAATAAATGAAATTCATTGGAATGATAGTGGCGCCATCTGTCAAAGATTGGTCGTACCAACTCAGAAACCGTTGTGGGCTCATGCACAACACTTCGTTGAAGATCATGACATGATCAGATGCATAGTTTACGATTCTATAAAGTACATATAGACAAAAATTCATATTTATATATATATGGATATAGTTTTATTTTTAGTAATTAAGTATGTACAATACTCAAGGGATCTTTGTCTCTTGGAACTTCGTGCAAGTAGCTGCGCAGAAGCCAAAATTATTTTATAACGATCAAATTATTTGTTGCATTATAATTAAAATTTATTAAAAAAACACATTTAAATTTTAACTTCAGAGAAACACAGAATGCAGAGGGAAACAGCTGAAAGTACGCATATTTAAGGCCCTCACATCACTCAAAGAAATGTATTTCCGCGTTTCTTTGGTTTCTAACAGACTCTGTATTTACAACCAATTTTATATTATACAAAAAAGCAACATAAAATTAAATTTATTTAAATCGAAAACAGAAATAGCCTACAGGAAAATTCTATAAATCAAGAAGGTATGCTGAATTCAAATAAGAAACCTGTTCTTACTATTTGGTTGGGTATCACGGTCGTAGTTAAGATCAGATAAAAAAATAAAGATAAAGTTTTGCGAACAACACCGAAACTGCACCTAGTTTTTACCAGTCGAATATCGCGTTGTCAAAAATATCAAAATTCACAAGAAAAATCCGAATTGCGTAGTGAAAGGGTGTAATGAACTATATTAATCCCTACTAATATTATTAATTTCGGAAGTAACTCTGCCTGTCTGCTACTCTTTCCTGTTTAAACTACTGAACCAATTTTAATGAAATTTGGAACACAGATAGAGTCGACCTTGGGAAAGGACATAGGATAGTTTTTATCCTACGGGAACCTATAAAACGAGCTTTCACGGGCGTAGCCATTGGCGAAAGGCTAGTTTATTAATAGCATTTTTTTGCTGTTTTTATAAACAATGATACAAAACCCTTGTTGCGCAAGTACGACTCGTGTTTGGCCGGTATTTTTTTATTTTGAAATCAACCAAAATTACGTCAAATGACAGTTAGAGCGATTTCAAACTAGCGATCTTTCGGCGCGTATACGATCGTTTGTTTGTTAGTCGCGATTTTTCTTTATTTATGCGTTTGTTACGTACCCTACGGTGCATTGCGCAACAGTAGCATCTACAAAGCATTTATTGGAGTCGCGCTTCACCCCTGTACTTACGTCCTAACTTCGGTACTGTTTAGTAACAGTAGTATATAAGTTAATTGAGTGAACTTTGTAGAACTGAAAATTTATAATCGTGGACTACCGTATTATCTGTGATCCCCATTGTGCTCCCACTTAAGTCGTTGTAAGTTAGCCGCTAGATCCTATTATGATCGATACTCCCGCCAACGCACACATGTTTACAAAATTGATCTCACTTATAGTAGAATTATTTTCTCCGTGCAGTTTGGGTCATAAATCATAGCTCGGCCTCAGCCCGGCTAGGGCGGTGAGTATGTTGCGGGGGCGCACCTCCGTTATCGATAAAAACAAATGAGTCATCGAAGGCAGCATCGAGGCGTGAAGAAATTTCAAACGTGTCGCAAAAGAACTGGGAAAATTGTGTGAAGCATGCAGAAAAACTCCAAGAGGATGACTTGAAGAAATCTCATCTGGCAGAATTCGTAATTCATGTAGATGACGATGATTCTGATGTAGAATTTTAATGTAAATAGTTTTAGATTTAATTTTAGATATGTTGTTATCATTATTATCTTTATTTTCTGTTAATTTTAAACTTAGGTATAAGCTTTAGGTGTAAGTTTTATTTTAAATAAATGCGCTGTTTTATCTAATTTATTCTTTCTTTTTTATCTTTAACCCACATAATGACAAAACTAAATACACTATCGATATCTCTTATCGACAACAATAATGCACGTCATTATGCCCGCCCATAAGGGCCGTGAGTGGGAGAGAGAGCGAAATACTCGCTTCACCGCTCCGATAATTTACGACCCAAACTGCACGGAGAAAATAATTCTACTATAGTTGTTCGCACTCCGCAGCATTTTATCTTTGCTTTTTTCATCCGAGCGGACAGTGAAAGACAAAGGGCGAGGGCGAGGGCGAGGGCGAGGGCGAGGGCGTACAGCTACAGGTCGAGCAGGTAGGGCGAGTCGAGCGCGCCGAGCCCGGCCGCCACGCCGCCCTCGTCCGCGTCCGCCAGCTTCGTGCGCAGCATGTGCCCCGCCTGCCGGTTGCTCACGATCTTCTCCTTCGACCTGACACGTGCAACTTGGAATTAAGCACAGCTTACAATCCGGTCTTGGACTTTAAAACCAATAGGAAATATGCATTAAAGGCACAGCTTACAATCCGGTCTTGGACTTCAAAACCAATCTATACGAATACAGTGGAATCTCTATAACTCGAACCTTGTTAAGTCGAAATTCTCAGTAACTCCAAAAAAAATTACATTCCCTTCAGCTGAAGCCTTCATTATGCAGTATCTCAAATTATTTAGACTGTAACTAGAACAAAATTTTATTTCCCCACAAAGTATTGATAATACATTTATACTCTACTAGCTGACCCCGCAAACTCCGTACCGCGTTCAAATGTTTGGGGTGGGCCACCCTACTTAGGGGGATGAAAAATAGATGGCCGATTCTCAGACCTACACAATATGCTCATAAAATTTCATGAGAATCGGTCAAGCCGTTTCGGAGGAGTATAGGAACGAACATTGTGACACGAGAATTTTATATATAACTCGAATTTCAAACAGGAGACTCCTTAAGTCGTAGTTAGTAAAATACAATGACGTCTTACTTGGGATTCTCCGAAGTAATAGCAATAAAATCCAAAATGAATGTTCGAATTCAGGGCTTCTATTCTAGTGTTTTTATCATATACCTACATGTACAATAAATGAATACATTAAAAAAACGTTCTAAGTAACACAGCTGTGAACGTTATGCTTTTTCCTTGTCGACACTGGACACAATTACTTTTAGCGGGTCTTGTCCGTCAGTATTTATTTTTAAGTCGAAATTTCAGCAGTTAAATCATAATGTATCTTGAAGTTCTTGTTATATCGAGAACTCGTTAACTTAAAATTTTTAGCAATTCCCTTGACATTCGAGTTATCGAGATTCCACTGTATTATAAAGAGGAAAGATTTGTATGTTTGTAATGAATAAAGTCAAAAACTACTGTTCCGATTTCAATTTTTTTTTCATCATTAGAAAGCTACATTCACCCTGAGTAACATAGGCTATAATAGGGTCAATTTGGTTGAAGCAACTGACTAAACGCCTATGATTTTAATATAGCAATGAAGCCTGGAATAGCACATAGGCTATTTTTTATCCTACGGGGACCCATTAAAAGGGAGAAACCGCAGGCAGAAGGCTAGTAGAAAACTATGCATTAAAGGCACAGATTAAAATCCGGTCTTGGACATCAAAACCAATAGGGAATGTACATAAATTTATTTCTACATATTTCAATTAGAAAAATGCAAATAATAATGACAAAATGGAAAAAAACTTTTTATTTCGAAAACTCTTGGAAAAATGGAAATGTGAATATGAATATTTTTTTAATTTCCTCCAATAATGTTTTAATGTAATTTTTTTTCAGAATCCTGATAACCTAACTAGACAAAAATATATGACAACTTTGTTTGAAGCTTTTCTCCGTCTACTCTTTTCTTCAGCTCAGCATTGCCTAAGCGCACCCAGAGCAGACAGAACAAAAAAAAAAGTTCACTAAGATTTTGTAAAGAAACCATACAGTGAATAAAGAATATTTCATTTCATTTCATTTGAACAGGTCTTAAAACGAGCAATTCTTGTATATACCTATATATGTATGTGAACTTTGAAAACGGCGCACTGCTGGGGACAGGTATACCCTCACAAGGCATTGGCCGTAGTGCACCACGATGACCAAGTGTATGGATTAGGGGACATCACGCCTTTTGAAAATGATGAATAATTTATTCTTTCTTCGTTTTTGACGTGACAACGTCTTATATTATGTTGCGGCTGGGAGTCACTTATGAAAAAGAGTAACGCTCGGTAACGTAACGATGAGTCACCGAACGAGAGAGAGGCCCGCCGAAGTTTACATGTACAATGTTTTAGTAAACAAAATATATTTCTATAGTTAAAATTTGTGCAATTCTTATTTTCATTCAATTCCTTGTTCCTATTGTGCAATTTAATTATATTCATATCAATAAAAAAGACGTTGTCACGTAAAATCTTCGCCCGTAAAACCGACTTTACAGGCAACCATTTTTATATTTATTAAAATAGAAAACAGCTATTGAGAAAATAATTGGCTCACCCTATGATGACGCCAAAGATGCCCAACTCCGACACGAGGTCGACGACCGGCGGCGGCACGGGCGCCCCCGGCCGCACCACGTACCCAGACACCTGGAAATGTAAGAGTACCGTTTCACACTCATAGCCCCATAGTAAGTTAGATAATACCCTGTGTCGTGGGTACCATGGACACACACAAAGGTTTCACACTCATAGCCCCATAGTAAGTTAGATAATACCCTGTGTCGTGGGTACCATGGACACACACAAAGGTTTCACACTCATAGCCCCATAGTAAGTTAGATAATACCCTGTGTCGTGGGTACCATGGACACACACAAAGGTTTCACACTCATAGCCCCATAGTAAGTTAGATAATACCCTGTGTCGTGGGTACCATGGACACACACAAAGGTTTCACACTCATAGCCCCATAGTAAGTTAGATAATACCCTGTGTCGTGGGTACCATGGACACACACAAAGGTTTCACACTCATAGCCCCATAGTAAGTTAGATAATACCCTGTGTCGTGGGTACCATGGACACACACAAAGGTTTCACACTCATAGCCCCATAGTAAGTTAGATAATACCCTGTGTCGTGGGTACCATGGACACACACAAAGGTTTCACACTCATAGCCCCATAGTAAGTTAGATAATACCCTGTGTCGTGGGTACCATGGACACACACAAAGGTTTCACACTCATAGCCCCATAGTAAGTTAGATAATACCCTGTGTCGTGGGTACCATGGACACACACAAAGGTTTCACACTCATAGCCCCATAGTAAGTTAGATAATACCCTGTGTCGTGGGTACCATGGACACACACAAAGGTTTCACACTCATAGCCCCATAGTAAGTTAGATAATACCCTGTGTCGTGGGTACCATGGACACACACAAAGGTTTCACACTCATAGCCCCATAGTAAGTTAGATAATATCCTGTGTCGTGGGTACCATGGACACACACAAAGGTTTCACACTCATAGCCCCATAGTAAGTTAGATAATACCCTGTGTCGTGGGTACCATGGACACACACAAAGGTTTCACACTCATAGCCCCATAGTAAGTTAGATAATACCCTGTGTCGTGGGTACCATGGACACACACAAAACATAAACACAAACACCTAGACCAAGAACAGAAATTTAAACTCATCATTCAAATTTCTGCATCGCCGGGAATCGAACCCGGGACAAGTTTTCTAAATGGCAGCAACCCTTTTCGCATCCAACTGCTGGGCACGGATCTCTTCTCATTATTCGAAGGCCTGGAGCTTACTTAACCTTGCTACTCCACCTTAAATGTGGGTTCTTGGATGTGAGGGTTAGTGGCCAACCCGCTGTCTAACGGTTAAATTATCGTACGTATACCGACTTTACTTTACAACCATTTTTTTTATACTTGATCTCATACCAGCGGAGGCAATATCCTCTCCATTAGGATGTAGGCGGCTCGCTCGCGGCTGTGGCGCATGCGCAGTAGCGCCTCTCTGACGTCCGCGCCGTACAGGTTGTTGCCGCCGCCCTCCCGCTGCGGCTTCAACACGAATCTAGAAAAGGAAAGGAAAAAGAAAAGAAAAGTTAAAATATATCAAACTAAAAAGTGAAAAATAATCCCTACTTCCCTACTAATATGATTAATCCGAAAGTAACTGTCTGTCTGTCTGCTACGCTTTCCCGCTTACTGAACTGAACCAATTTTAATGAAATTTGGAACACAGATAGAGTAATGAAATGAAATGAAATGAAAATACTTTATTGTTGACTGTTTACACACATAAAATAAGATGTTTAAAATTATAATTGGAGTTTTAAACAGTCTACCATGTTCTGGCATACAATATTATTAATTAAAATTAACTAAAAAATATTTTATTTTAAGATCCGATAAGAATAATCTTAACGGATCATCGGCTTTTGATGCCTACCCACCGCTGGGTCAATGAGAGAAAAAAAGCCGGCGGAAAAAAAACTCTCAGGCATTGTTTAGAGTTACACTTATTTTATAATGTATTTTACGCGGAAGCTCCCCAAACTATTTTTATTGCACGTATTACGATGTCTTATCTTCAAAAAATTCGTTTATATTGTAATATGCTTTTTTTATAAGCCAATGTTTTAATTGTTTTTTTAATTTAGTATTTGGTAACTGTTTTATATCTATGGGTAATTTATTATATATTCTAATAGCAAATATGTATGTACTATTTCTGAAAATCTGACATTTTACTCGAGGTAAATACAAAGCGTCAATATCTTTTAGTCTCGTGGGCACATCTCTTATGCGCATGTTTATTTGCTTTTCAAACAAGTTTTTATTATTAAAAACGAAAGTACAAATCTCTAATATATATATTCCAGTTAATGTAAGGAATTTCTTTTCTGAAAATAGTGAGCGAATAGATTCGTCACCCGCTTTACCATACAATATTCTGAGACTACGTTTTTGCAATATAAATGTTCTACTAACATTAACAGAATTTCCCCAGTATATAATACCATATGTTAGAAGGGGGTAAATATTGGCATAGTAAAAACTTTTAGCTACTTCAAGAGTTGACGCATCTACTAATACTGAAAGAGCATAACAATTAGCCGATATCTTATTATTAATTTTATCAATATGACTTTTCCAATTTAAGTGGGTATCTAAGGAAACCCCTAAGAAATTCGTTTGCTCTACTTCGTCTATTTCAACTGCATTTAAATGAATATTTAGATTTTCTAAGTTCTGTTTATAATTTTTAAATTGCATTATTTTAGTTTTATTTAAGTTGACCTTGAGGTTCAGTGTGTCTAGCCATGTTTTTATAGTTACTAGTGTACTTCTTATTTCATTCCTATAATCCTCAGCTGAAATGTTTTCATTGTAAAATAAAATTGTTGCATCATAAGCGAACATAACACATGGATATTTTGCTATAGTGGGTAGTTCATTTATATACATTAAAAATAATAATGGACCAAGAACACTACCCTGAGGAACACCTATTTTACAAATCTCGAATTTAGATTGAACCTCTTCTAACGTATTGTTCGATTTATTAAATGTTGTAAGTACCGTCGATTGTTTCCTATCATTAAGGTAAGATTGTAATAGCTTATAAGCGATACCTCGAACACCAATTCTTTCCAACTGTCTTAGAAGTATGTTATGCACGACACAGTCAAACGCCCTGGTCATATCGACAAACAGAGCGGCGCATTTTACTTTATTATTAATATGTGTCCAAACTTGAGAAAGCATCCTGTATATAGCACAAGAGGTAGATCTATTTTGCCTAAATCCAAATTGAAAATCACTTAATATTTCATTTCTATTCATGTAACTAACCAGTCTGCAAAAGATTACTTTCTCGAAAATTTTTGAGAAGCTAGGCAGTAACCCTATTGGTCTATAGTTATTAATTATGTCTTTTGGGCCTTTTTTGTGAAGGGGCTTAATTAATGTGACTTTAAGATCATCTGGAAAGCAACCCGTTTCTAACATGATGTTGATAATATACACTAGAGGTTTTACAATTGCATTAATACAAGACTTAATTACTTGTGTGGAGATCCCATCGTAACCACAACTTTTTTTATTTTTCAGTTGCCTAACTATTGTAACTACTTCTTGTTCGTCAACCGGTTTAAGATACATACTTTGACATACACTATCAAATTGAGGGACATATTTATCTTCAAATGAGTTATTGATATTTTGTGTTATATAAAGATTATTAAATTGCTGTGCTATCTCTGGTATGCTGGTAATTTTTGATGCCCCGATTTTTATGTCCTTGATGGACTCCCTAAATTGGTTGCACGGTTGAGTTAGGTATTTAATAAGCCCCCATGTAGCTTTAATTTTATTAGAACTATTACATATATATCTTGAGTTGGACATCCTTTTAGATGATCTTATTACAGCTTTTAAAATTTTCTTATAAGATTTATAATGTGACTCGGACTTACTGGACCTGTTTTTCATTAAGTTAAGATAAAGGTGCCTTTTTTTCTTACTTGACCTTCTAATGCTTAATAGTAGACCTTGTGAAAGGACATAGGATGGTTTTTAACCAAGGGGAACCTATAAAACGGATCCACGCGGGCGAAGCCGCTGGCGGAAAGCTAGTCCTTAATATAAGTATAAAATAATAATGAACAAATAATGAAATGAAATTTAAAAAATTTAAAACCCCCGACCAAAAAAATAAACTCTAAGAACTAACAAATAATATTTTAAACCTATTATAATTTTATTATCATCGTCACATATATCATGTGAGTTCAAGTATTTTTATTTTCCAAGCGGCGTCGCGTCGGGGACCGCTAAGTGAGAAAAACAGTTGTAGTCACAGATTGCAACAAAAGAATTTACTCCGAAAAATTCGCAAAATCGACTCAACCGTTAACGTCGTCTGCCCTCACGTCGGGGGTTAAAAATAATGTGGAGTCCTTCCGCGCGGAAGAAGTGAAACTTCGTAATGTGGAAATGAAAATAGGAAGGGGTAGAAATTGATTTTTAGTGAAATTCGCTCTCCTACTTTCTACCTTTGTGTATCTTTCTTTCTCTCTCCCTCTTGCGTTGGAATATTGGACGCTACTCGTTGCTAACGCTCGCGCTGGTTTGTAACAGGTACACTATGCGCATGCGTTCGAGTGGCATGCATTCACTCTCGCTCTGTCTCTTTCTATTCCCCGATAGCTTTCAACGTTTAACGCAACCTTGTTGGAAGTCGTATTAGAAGTTTCACTTCAAAAAAGAATGTCAGCAAAAATAACATTATTTATTTGTTACATCGTTTCCGTAAATTACAAAGTTATATTTGCGGCTTAATTACTATTCCGTCAGCAAAAATAACTTTGTTTATCAAAGCGTAAATTGCAAAGATATCTTTGCGGTTTCATAATTTATCCGTCAGCAAAATTAACTTTTTATATCACATGCATCGAAACAGCGAGTTTTGATCTCTGTTTTGCCAGAGGTTAAGACAAATTCAAACCAATGCGAATGCGAATGTGTCAGTCAGAAACAACGTTGCTTTTACCCGGCTCCTTCATTTATTTATTATTTACGTATTTATTTCAAGTCTGTCAGAATCGCATTGACAACTGTCGTCAAATCGTTGTCAAAAGATATTACTGCGCTATTTGTCTGAAATAGTCTTACTTCGACTACTTACAGAAATCAAAACTTGTTGTTTCATTGCATGTGATATGAAAAATACAGTGTGTGGCGACACGATTTCAGACGAGTGCGATGACAGCCCTCGCTTCGCTCGGGCAGTCACCTCTCACCCTCGTCAGAAGTCGTCTCGATTCACCCCTCGCCACATAATATACTATTGTTTTTCATAGCGTTTGCATAAATTACAAAGTTATATTTGCGGTTTCATAATTTTACTGCACACGACGATATTTCCACCCTGTCCCCACCCACAGACCGACCTCTCCGCGTCCTGCAGCGCCATGTCGACGGCGCGCTCGCCGCTCTCGTCGAAGTCGAGCGCGTAGAGGCCGGTGAACTCGGTCGTCTCGGTGGGCCCGCACGCAAAAATTACTTTGTTTTTCATAGTGTTTGCATAAAGTACAAAGTTATATTTGCGCCTTCATTATTTTTCCGTCAGCAAAAATAACTTTGTTTTTCACAGCGTTTCCGTAAATTACAAAGTTATCTTTGCGGTTTCATAATTTATCCGTCAACAAAAATAACTTTGTTTTTCACAGCGTTTCCGTAAATTTCAAAGTTATATTTGCGGTTTCATAATTTTACTGCACACGACGATATTTCCACCCTGTTCCCACACACAAACCGACCTCTCCGCGTCCTGCAGCGCCATGTCGACGGCGCGCTCGCCGCTCTCGTCGAAGTCGAGCGAGTAGGGGCCGGTGAACTCGGTCGTCTCGGTGGGCCCGCACGCAAAAATAACTTTGTTTTTCATAGTGTTTGCATAAAGTACAAAGTTATATTTGCGCCTTCATTATTTTTCCGTCAACAAAAATAAATTTGTTTTTCATAGCGTTTGCATAAATTACAAAGTTAAATTTGCGGTTTCATAATTTTACTACACACGACGATGTTTCCACCCCGTTCCCACACACAGACCGACCTCTCCGCGTCCTGCAGCGCCATGTCGACGGCGCGCTCGCCGCTCTCGTCGAAGTCGAGCGAGTAGGGGCCGGTGAACTCGGTCGTCTCGGTGGGCCCGCACGCAAAAATAACTTTGTTTTTCATAGTGTTTGCATAAAGTACAAAGTTATATTTGCGCCTTCATTATTTTTCCGCCAGCAAAAATAACTTTGTTTTTCACAGCGTTTGCGTAAATTTCAAAGTTATCTTTGCGGTTTCATAATTTATCCGTCAACAAAAATAACTTTGTTTTTCATAGCGTTTGCATAAATTACAAAGTTATATTTGCGCCTTCATTATTTTTCCGCCAGCAAAAATAACTTTGTTTTTCACAGCGTTTGCGTAAATTTCAAAGTTATCTTTGCGGTTTCATAATTTATCCGTCAACAAAAATAACTTTGTTTTTCATAGCGTTTGCATAAATTACAAAGTTATATTAGCGGTTTCATAATTTTACCGACTCACACTGGACGATGTTTCCACCCTGTTCCCACCCACAAACCGACCTCTCCGCGTCCTGCAGCGCCATGTCGACGGCGCGCTCGCCGCTCTCGTCGAAGTCGAGCGCGTAGAGGCCGGTGAAGATGTCGCGCACGCGCGCGCTGGCCGCGCCGCCGCCCAGCAGCCGCTCCAGCGCGCCCGCGCCCGCCAGCGCCTGCTGCACCTTCTTGGTGCCCGCCAGCTGGTACTGGATCGACGGGCACTTTATCGCCCTACGGACCACAATGATGCTCGTTGTTTGCTCGGCTTACAATCATTACAATGGGCATGATGACAGATTTTTAGGCATGATGACACTATTAAAGAATCAGAGAATAAACGCTTTTACAGAAAAATATATGCTAAAAAAGTTCTAAAATATGATCCCGTTTTAATATAAACATTAAGATTAATAAGATTTTCAATAAAATAAAAGTATTAAATACAGCAATCGGCCATGTTATCTGAAACGCCAATCAAAAGGAATGACGTCACGTCTCAGTTAATGTCATCGTGTTGCTTGAAGTTTGACGAGAAAGCAGACGCCATGACACCTACGAGCGTTTTCGCGCTTAATTCAAATTACATAGCAGAAAATACATTAATTTGCGTTAAAAGTTGAGTTTATTGCTGAAATAAATTTTTTTTCGAAACTAGGAGACGTGTACCTACAATAAGGAAAGGTATTTGAAAATCTGTCATCATGCTCATTGTAGGTACACGTCTCCTAGTTTCGAAAAAAAGTATTCTCTGATTCTTTAATAGTGTCATCATGCCTATTACATTATAGAAACCAAGTTCGCGCGCCCAAATTGATGGCACCAAACGCCGGGCCGCTCCGTAAGACTTAAGGTTTATCACAACGCTTTTTAAAAACAAAAGAAATCTAATAAAATAACTTTTCACAGTGTTTTCAATATTTTGTAGTATTTTATAGTTAATTTGGTCAAAATAAAAATATTTTGTTTGTCAGATGTGACAGCTGTAGGAATCTATTTCCATCCATCCATCCATCAGCCTTTTAAAGTTCACTGCTGGACATAGGCCTCCCCTAATGTTCGCCACTCCGTCCGGTCCTGCGCCCTCTGAATCCAGCGGTTACCCGCTATTTTCTTCAGGTCGTCAATCCACCTGGTTGAAGGGCGGCCTGTGCTCCTTTTGCCGAGACGTAGTCGCCATTCAAGGACCTTTCTTCCCTACCGGTTGTCAGTCCTCCTAACTATATGGCCTGCCCATTGCCACTTCAGCTTGCAGATTTTGAGAGCTATGTCGGTAACCTTCGTTCGTCTACGGATTTCATCGTTACGAATTCTATTTAGTGCTTCAATTTTTACAGCACGCTTGTATGAAGACTGACGTTCTAAACGTTATTATTTTAAGTTGGTCGGTAATCTAAACGGACGGATGGTTGGATGTATAGATGGATGAACGAAGACACGGACGAACATAGATGGAAGCACTAGGATACAGATGGACGGACGAAAGGATCCGTCAATGGATATGAATACAAATATGGAAATAGATGGAATGCAATTTTTATGAAATTTTATATGTATATTCGGCATGTCTGAGAATCAGTCGTAATCTATTTTGCAAAACCCTTAAGTCTCATAAGGATTAAAATAAAAAATTAAATATACTTAGTAAACATTTTTTTTGGGTTACAGGAAAAGTCCTGCTAGATCCGTTAAGGGCATGGAGTACCCATCATTTCTGACTTATTTCACTATGAAACACCCTACCCTAAACTTAACCCTTTTCGAGATAATAGACTTTTAATTTTTTATTGAAAGTTGCCGATTTTTAGCGAATTTAGCCTAGTTTAATTTAACCTAGCCGATTTTAAAGAGCAAAAATTTCTCTAGAATATATGGATTGGAACTTACGTGGATCTCTCGACGCGCAGGCGGGCGTCCCACTCCCTCGTGGACGGATACTGCGCCGGCTCGTAGCCCGATCTGTAGTACACGACCGCCACTGGGTGTCCGTCACTGTGTAATCAATAATTTCCTTTATTGATGGAACAAGGCATGATTTAATCTCTATTTAAGGGTTGTATCAAACGAGCATGCAGGCCACGTGGTATTAAGTGGTCGCTGCATTCCTTGGACATCTACTCGGTGATACATCGAAGTTCAACCATCGACATCGTAGATAGTAAAATTATTATTTCTTTCACAGCACCGCATAAAAATTACTAAAAGTTTTTTTGCAGAAAATAATAATTGTATTAAATCTTACTTACAGAATAAGCTGTTTCTTATCGTTAAGTTCAGTCTCTTCAAATATTTCATTTAGAGTCTTCCTATATATCTGAAAAATAAAATTTTGAAATTGACGTTAATATCTCAAGCGGCGGGTTACATTGATTTGCGAGGAATCCATGGTACCTCCAACACAGGGAATCGTAGTGGGGCTCTATGTGTAAAAGCGTTAATCTAAGACCAACCGTTCTTTACGCGAGTAAAACCGTCGGCCACAGCTACTTATCAATTAAAAGCGAACCAACCATAATCTCAGGTCTGTTCTCCGAGATATAGAACTCGTGGAAGCGCTGGTCGCAAATGTTATAGGACACCTCCTCCACCACGAACAGTACAACGGCTTCCGGCACACCAAAGAGGTCGTAGGCCTCGGTTATACCGGAACACAGGCCGGCGAGAGCGGGGTTTGGTGGCATCTGTGAAAAAAAGTAGGTAATTGGAAATAAATTAAACCGACTCCAAATACTTGTCAACTCCAGGTACTGACCTACATTTAACGTGTAGCTACGTTATAGAACCAGAAAGGAGTGGCAACCCATAGATATTTTAAAAACTACTGAACCGACTTAGATAAAACTTGGGCTGTTCAACATAAAAACTTAAGTGCGAAATAAATATAAAATAAAATCTTTGGACAATTCACACACAACACCAGTAAGCAGAGCTTGTACTATGGTAATCAGAAAGCTGATAAACATACTTATATAATTCTAAATACATACTTAAATAGATAAATTAACATCCAGAAATAGAACAAATAGTCATGTTCATCACACAAATATTTGTCCTGGGAGGGAATCGAAACCACGACCTCACGTTTTGCAGTCGGCTCATCACCCACTACGCCACGGAGGCTGTCATGTACTAAAAAACCATTGTACGTCATTTCTAGTTTGCAAAAATACATACTCACATTTTTTATAAGATCGCCATGTCCTAATTGTCGTAAAATGTAGCTGAAAACACAATCAAAATAAATTAGAAAAAAATTACTAAACACAAAAGATATTACATTTCGAAAAACTTCATGCTGTAAAATCATCGCTATTAAATCTTCTTTGCCTCAAAGGGAATTATTTGGTTCAGCAGGAAATTACTAGGAACATCAAGAAAAAAATATATATCTTATAAACAAAAGCGTCGTATATACAGGCTGTCCAAAAAAATGTGTCAAGCGGAAAGTGCATTAATAAGCCGATTATAGCCAAAGTACCCCATTAAGTATTTTTAGGCCTATTAAAGCTTAAGACTGGAAAAGTTTTTAAGCTCACTAAGAAACCAATTAAAAGATAATTTATTTATTTGTTAAACGAGGTCGTAACTAATCGAACGTAAGCTTTAAACTTAACAAAAGGATTTTAATATTTTTTATCAAGATTATGAATCCTGATAATTTTAGCTTAATATAAAAATATGAAAATTTAATAATATAACATTTTTGGATAATCTGTTTTTTAGAGAAATTTATAAACTTGCTCAGGTCGCATATTTATAAATATTCAGAAACAGCTCATCTTCGCCCAAAAACTATAAAAATCGCAGAAAATACACCGGTGATTTCGGTGATGACACTATTTTTCTGGAGACCCTATATAAACCATCATTAGGTACTTTTATAAAATGATTTATTTAAAACAAAAAATTATAGGTAATTGATATCAAACAAAGCATACATTATTCATAAATTCTAATGAATAGTGGCTAATAAAACAACACATTTTACACTCGACATTACAAGTACACTACAATACATTGTAAAAAAAATATTAATACATGCCAAACGAAACAAACGATGGTTAGTTTAAAGTTCGAGCAATCGCCTTAGGAAACTGTTTTGAATATAAAGATAAGATAGGAAAATAGTGAAGCTTGATTTTTCTATTCCCGTTTTAGGAGGTTCGCGCACACTTTTAACGCTTTTGGAAACTAAAAGGATTATTAATAAAATGTATTATCATAAACTAGTTGTATCTCACGCTTTCCATTCCATGAAGTAAATATTTTCCAAAGTATTCATACGAGTACGACTTGAACAATTACTAAAATAAGGAATTTTTACCCACTTAGGGGTTGATTTTTTCAACGAAGTATTATAAATAAAATACTATTATGTTATACTAGCTGTGTCATATGATTCGACAAGTGTTATAAATTCTCCAAAGATTTCACGGGACCCAATTTCAACCCAAACTTTATTTTACCCCTGAGGGGTCGATTCCCAAAACACTGAAACAGGTGATATCGCTTCTTAATCTGATACCGGCTTCCTGACACATTACATTTGAAAATTTACTTACACGATATATACCACGATTAACTTTATTTTCTAAAAAGCTATATTTTTAGTTCAAAAACATATTATTAACATATATTGCGAAAATTGTTTAACGGATTTCGTACACCGCAACAAAACCTTCTTGTCGTACAGGTGATTTTTTCAACCTTTTTATGTCCCACTGCTGTTCACAGGTCTCCTCTTACAATAAATTGAGAGTGATTTTAGGTAGTCCACCAACGCTGGCCAAGTGCGGATTGGTGAACGTCATGCTATCGAGAAATTATGAATTTCTCCCAGGCATGCACGGCGATGGAGAACATCGTAATCAATTGAATATCACGATATTTTCTATCACCGTGGAGCAGCGATAAATGCGCACATTACAAATTTCTTTTTCAGAGGTGCGCGCTGAGGTCTTTTGACGCGACCGCGGTCTTTTACAACTCGACAATCGCTGCTCCGTTAATAATAACCTAACAACACCTTTCGCTAATATAATTTCTGTCATGTGTGTGCTTGTGGAGAAATTTCGATTTGAAAGATGTACACCTCAATCCAGGCCCAGTCCGTCTGACAACTAAATTTTAGACTTGTCTGAAAATAACGTAACCATTAACATCCATAATATACGATGCATATACTTTATTTAAAAATATTCACAGAGCTACACAAGGAAAAAGGTTTTTAGAGCTTTAATGGCATGACCTGAAATCATAAAGAAAAGCACAATTTAGGAATTCAAACACAAGATAACGTAAAGTTAATTAGACACAAATAAGTAGTCATATCTTATCTTAATATATATAAATTACGTGTCACGTTGTTTGTCCGCGATGGACTCCTAAACTACTTAACCGATTTTAATAAAACTTGCACACCGTGTGCAGTTTGATCCAACTTGAAAGATAGGATAGCTTACATCTCAATTTATAGCCGCAATATTATTTTATTTCTGATACTTAAGGCAGGACAACGTCTGTCGGGTTAGCTAGAATTCTATATATTTCTCTGTAAGTATGCCCTTTATTAAACTATGCATTTGATCATGTCATGATCTTCAGCAAAGTGTTGTGCATGAGCCCACAAAGGTTTCTGTGATGTCTTCCCTTCAAATTTATTTTAGTAAGTAGCGTAGCAACGCGCGCAGGATACAGCTAGTTCTCAATAAAACAAAATTACGTATTAGGAGGCATCGAGCAAGTGCACAGATGATTGGGCATATTATTAATCAAAATTTCCATCATGCCACCCAGCACATTCAAAAATTGTTAAAGGATATCATTACTCCATTTTGAAAGAATCTAAAACTTTTGTAATCAAAATATTGGTAGGTAAATGTATTTCTCCATTTTTGTTGTGTATGCAAAATTATTTTCTCTATACGCTTGTATTCGACTATTTAAAGTGAATTACATCTTCAGTTATATGCGGTAACAGACAAAGTTTATTACCCATGTAGCGATAAGGTTAGCATGCCGGTCGATTGGAGGGTCCCAGGATGGATTACCGGCGAGGAAGAAATTTTAATGAGTTCTTTCTTTACTCAGACTGGGTGTTTGCGTTTCTGTCTCTCTGTATGTGTCCATGGTATTCACGACACAGGGTGTGGGGCTATGAGTGTAAAACGTTATTTTATTTTATTTTTCACTTATAAAAGCAATGTATATTTTAACATAAATATTGAAACCAGAATGAACATTATTAATCATTGTGTTCTTAAAAATTCTAGGACATCCTAGATCAAGTACTTTGATGTGAAATATCTAATGCGACAATACATAACATTGATTTCCGCCGTGGCGCGTGGCGACGTACTTTCAAAACTATTATTAATACATCCTACGCAGTAACATCGTTAGCGTGATTCAGAAACAGAGAATATCTCGTATACGGTAGTGCCATTTAGCTTTTGTAACATAAACAAATATATTAAACTAGTGGTCCCGCCCAGCTCCGCCCGGGTGCAGACGTTGTCCAAAGAGGATTTGTTTTCTTATAATCTTAAAGAGATTTCATGTTACTGTCAAACAAAAATATAAAACGAATAATGACATACGAACTGTCCTGTTATTCTGTTTCAAAGTTAAGAACGACACGGCACGAAATACAAACGATTGACAGGTAGGAACAATTATTATTCATAAGGGAAAAATAATTTACAATAAAATAATATTGCGATCATAAATTGAGATGTAAGCTGTCCTATCTTTCAAGTTGGATCAAACTGCACACGGTGTGCAAATATTAAAATCGGTTGAGTAGTTTAGGAGTCCATCGCAAACAAACAACGTACCACGTAATTTATATATATTAAGATTATCTTTTGCCACTTTTAATTTCGATTGATTTACATTTATATCAGTGCAAAATAATTTTGATGTTCATATCTGTCAGACTCACATTGTTTTTTGTCAATAGCAAACGTATGTTATGGATGGTCCCTTACCGACTGCAGGCGTGGTCAGGTAACATCTCTCAAGTGATCGCACTATCGAAAAGCTACCTATGTATAATACATGCACGCCGATTCTTTGTGGACCTACATCTAGGAAAAGCTTAACCGTTCCGCCCTGTTCATGCTCAACTTAAAACTAAACAAAACCAATTAAGCGGAAGCCAGTGCAGCGTTTACTAAAAAAAGCGGCTAAAGTGAGTGAAGGATGGATGTACAGCGTGCAGCGTAGCAGAGATAGCAGTCACATGAGAGATGTCGACTAAACAGTTGGCTGTTTCACTCTGAAAGACACTGTGACCGTTGTTACAAAAGAAATTGCCATAAAAACAAAGAAGTACGTGAGATTTCAAGTCAGTACAAATAAACAAAAGCAGTAAATTTATCATGTAAATTATTATTCTAACGATAAAGATAATTTTGATCAGATAATGAATTAATCACTCAAAAAATCACATTCCATTTTCCAGTGCTACAGTAATTTTTTGAGGAGCGTTCTTTAAATTGTTTACAATTGGAAGTAATAAAGTATAATGTAGTATTACTATTTTGTCTTGAAATCTCACATATGTATTTTAGAAAACAAATTTTAAGTAACACTCATACGATACTATGGATCTAGAACAATTATACTTTTCAAACACAGGCACAGGTAAAATGTATAAATTTGTTGTTGACAATAAATAAATCTAAAAAATAAATAGCACAATTACATCAATATTTTCCACGTTTTTCTTCATAGCTGAGTAATGAACTGATGCTACTAACGTAAGGTCCTTTCCTTACGTTACACAGGTTCAAAGTAGGTCCACGAGAGATTGGAACGAAATGGCAAGATTAGCGAAAGTAGGTATAGGATAGGACTATGAGGATGTGGTGGACTTTCTTCACAATGTTCAATAATGTTTAGGTGTATGCAGACATGGGAAAAAAGAAACAGTTTAAGCACACAGTATCGTACGAGGACACACACTACACGGTCACGGCACCTTCCACGCAAAACAGTAACAAAACGTCGGTACCGGGACATGGCGGGGAGGTAGGACGAGATCGCGCCAAAACTGGAGGCGATCGTGTTAAACTCCACTTGTTTTATTTTGTTCCTGTCCGGATGCTGCATCAGGTAGTCGGAGCGGAAGAGACCCAGGCTGAGAGACTGTAAATCATTCAATCAGTGAATCTTTGGGTTTTAGGTCAGCGATGGTTCCTTAAAGTAACGTTTTTTCAAAGTAAAAAATAATAAATAATGTAGTTTGAAAAAACTAAAAAACACGCTTTTGTGAAAATAAGAACTAAAAAGTAAAAAATAAGAAGAAAATAAAAAACAAAAAACGGAACCCTTATTTAATATTGGTGTGACCTACTTGATAAATACGTGTTAATATTTATGTTTTTTTTGTTCGTAACTACTGGACCAATTTTTTCACCAATATAAAGCTTATTAGCATATCATATTATCAGATTTTTTAAGAGTAAAGAGATCTAGAAATTTTAGAAAAGAATGGGTCCCGACTGCTTTAATTTTTCTTCTATTTAGTTAAATTATTTAGTTTAGTTCTTCTATTTAAAAATATTGCTAAAAATTATATCAAAACTTTTCTTGTTTTATGATTTTTTATTTCCTAACTACACAGAAACGCAGTCCGGGTTTTTAAATATACCACTTTGATTTTATTTTCATATACTCAATGTTATTTACATTCATCGTTGCTAAGTACATTTCGCCTGCTGCATTCAATAGTGGCATAAGTCGAAGTTGTGGCATTTTGAGTTACTTAAAAAAAACAACAAATCGATACTTAATAAACTAACAGTTCCAGTTTATAAATTATCCAGTTATTTTAATGCATAAAGTAAACAAGTAATAATTACTTGTTTACTTTATGCATTAAAATAACTGGATAATTTATAACGAGAATTCATTAATAACTCAAAATGCCACAACTTCGACTTGTGCCACTATTTAAATCAATACAAATTTAATCTAGGTATAGGCATTATGAACTTTACTAAATGTGTATGAATGAAACATAAAATTAATAAAATCTTCGGTTTATATATTTTATATAAAATCCACCAACTTAAGCGTTTTACCGTCACCAATTAAATTTCACTCAATGCATACTCGTATTATACAGCTATCTTACACAATTTACAGTCATTTAACATTAAGTATAACAATAACAAGCGTAAATAAATATATCAAATTCATTTATTTTTTATAAATATTACTAAAAATATAATATTCATGAAAACTTATGACATTTGAATTTTGATGTAGGTATACCTTCTGTGTATGGATGTATGTATATATATGTATATAAAATTCTTGTGTCAATATTTGTTGCCATACTGCTCCGAGATATCTTTTGACATTTTTTGTGTAGGTAGGTAGGTGGTAAGGTAAGCCTGAGAATCGGTTGTAATCTATTTTTCATATCCCTACGACGATATTTGGAAGAATTTGGGTTTCATTAAGGCAAGTGAATGAAGTCGCGGGCGGATAGATTCATGACAGTCAGTATTTCATATATTAGATAAAAAATTGTATCGTTGATTGTAATAACTTCATCCAAAATATCTTGTTATAAGTGCGCAAGTTGTATACACATAATCAAATTTGATTAACATACCTTATTTTTTACATAAACAAAAATGTATTTCCAAAAATTGTTATACCTTACGTACTACTATATTCTGCTACACTGTATATTCTGCGACACCAAAAAAAAATATAGTACAAGAAGTCAAAGAAGTTAAAAAAACATCTGTAACATAATCTATCTATCTATCTTCTCTGTCTTAATATATATAAGAGATTTCCACCCATATATTGACTCATCACGATATCTCTGGAACTATAAGACCTACCGACTTCAAATTTGGTAGGAATATTCCTTTCGCCGAGTAGAGGTCAGCTAAGAACGGATTTTACGAAATTCCACCCGGAAGGGGGGGTATTTCCACCCATATATTGACTCATCACGATATCTCTGGAACTATAAGACCTACCGACTTCAAATTTGGTAGGAATATTCCTTTCGCCGAGTAGAGGTCAGCTAAGAACGGATTTTACGAAATTCCACCCGGAAGGGGGGGTATTTCCACCCATATATTGACTCATCACGATATCTCTGGAACTATAAGACCTACCGACTTCAAATTTGGTAGGAATATTCCTTTCGCCGAGTAGAGGTCAGCTAAGAACGGATTTTACGAAATTCCACCCGGAAGGGGGGGTTGCGGGGGTGTTAAGTAATGTTTGTATATATGACATCGCAAAACTCTGAAACTATTCGACCGATTATTATGAAAATTGGTATGTACATGTATTTTTTCACGGAGAAGGTTTATATGCTATCCATTATTATTATTATTTAATATTTAAACGCGATACGGAGTTCGCGGGGTCAGCTAGTTTATAATATAACACATCAATTAATATTTTTTTTAAATATATGAATTTTCTTTACGAAATTAAATTAAAAATGTATAACAATAACACAAAGGCAGTTTTTGACAAATACATCAGTTATTATAACAACTTTCAACAAAGGCGATTGCGCGAACGCAAGCATTGGGATATAACGATTTTATACAAAAGTTTACAAACTTTTATTCTAAATACTCGGTCAGTTAATACTATCAGTCATAAAGTTAAATATTTATTTATAGATAAAAACATTAGCATCTTTGTGCCCATACAGCTTGTTTAGCGGTCTTGGACTACCAAATCAATTAGGATACTTTTAATGAGCTGTCAAAACATGACGTCCTCATACATTTTATATGAAAAAAAATCGGTTGTCTGTAAAGTCGGTTTACTGACGATAGTTGAACGTGACAACGTCCTAAGAAAATACTTGTTGCTATAAACAATTGACACCGCATTCACTTTTCACTGCACTTCATACTTGAAGAAAACATGTAAATGTATTATTGTATAGCAGCTGTCCACGCGGACGCATCGCTCACTCAAAAGGGAGAGAGACAGGTGTCGAACGCTGCCGAACGCGGAGGCCGATTGTGCCTCTTTGTCGCTCGTTCTGCGCTCTCACTTGCACTTCAAGCTTTAAATGGAACGCCTCAGAGCGAGGTAACGCATGAGTCTAGTTTTTTCGTGCGTGCAGCCGGCTTCTTCGAATTATAAGACGTTGTCACTTCAAAAATGATTCGATTCGATGAACGTCACAATTCTTTTGTAGTCTATTGACTAAATTTTTATTGATTTAAAAGGTAATAAAATCATATTTAAAAATAAATTAACAATTATCATGCTTTCCAAGCGTAGTTTCCAAGCCACCTTTTTAAGGTATGTATTTTGAATTTTTCTGTGCATACTTATTCCATGTCCAAGACCCTATTGAAAATATTTTAATGACCACAAAAAATCAGAAACTGAGAATGTTTTTTTAAATATTTTTCTCATCATATCTTTTTTAAATATTTAAAAATAAATTCCGGCTAAATATTGTCGATGTATGACGTCATTGATAGCATAAAAGGATAAATAAAATTAGACGTTAGACGTTTACTTTCTTTTTTGTAGGCAAAGTTTTTCTGTGTCTAAGTCTTTGACACGACACGACAAATTAAGGTTGTTAGGGTTCCGTAGCCAAATGGCAAAAAACGGAACCCTTGTGAAGTATTTTTTTAGAACGTCATAAATCGTAAACCATTTTACGGAACCCTCGGTGCGCGATTCCGACTCGCACTTGGCCGTTTTTTTTAAATTAGTTTCATACTTAAGCACAAATGAGCACAAGATTCATACCCCAAATTTATTACACTCATCAGTATTTAAATGAGTTGGATTTGTTGTTTACCTTTTATAAAAAATATATATGAGAAATAAAATGTTAACTATTATTTTATAAGTGAACACATTTCCAATCTCTATCATAATTGCAAGTTATTAGTAGTTAACAAATCAATCAAACTAATTTTCTATACTGTGTTTTAATATAAGAACATTAAAAAGTGTGTTAAAATGTTATAAAAGTTACAAGTTAGATACTACCATATTATACACATTCAATATAATTATATTCTCTAGGCTACATTACATGTACCGAACTACTAGTACCAGGAAAAAATTACTCGCTAAGCTGAAAACTTCCTTTTTTCAAATTGTATTTATAAGTGAATGTATACATAGAATAAACATTACACACACAATAAATGTAAATCGACAGTGTCGAACGAAACACACAACAATGAATAATCATGAAATTGACGTCATGTCAATTTGCATAAATGACGTAACAAAAAATAATACCCGTACTAGTATTTATCTATTGTTTTTTTATTTATGTAATGGCGTCATTCGTTATATGCATATTGCAAGTGTTAAGTAAAAACTTGAGTAAGATTAATATCATAAATAAAATCTTTTACTGGTTACGAGTCATTTTCTCAAAATTTTTAATGTTGACTTCGAAATTCCGACAATTAGAATACTAATACGTATAAGAAATAAATGTGTAACTCACAGAAATAATGATTTCTTAATCAAGAAATAATTTATTGACATACTCGTAGATTGAATATATTGAGAAAATTATTGTTATAAGTATATATTTCTTTTGTCAACAAAATATATACTGCTTTGAGATAACGTTTGTTTCTATTTTGTGTATTATGCAAAGCAGTTAATTCAGTTGACTTTAATTTTTAATGGTAGGTTTTACTACAGATATTTTTTACTTTTTTTTGACAAAAAGTTACTTAAAAATCTTTTATATATTGCCACTTATAAGTCACAAGTAAATGGCTCTATCATTCATAGCTCCACTCCACATTACATAATCAAACTTATCATATGAAACTTTAAAGTATCGATGGGTATAATGTAATTAATAATTACGATATTCTACTTCTAAAATAAAATAATAATAGTAAGTATACGCCTAAAATAAATAGTTAAAGTTAAATTTTCCATTACAAGGTTTTATTGTTGGATTGTTAGTGTGTATATTGTTGTTTTATTATGTGCGAAACTCGAACTTAAATCTACTTTCTAAATACATTTTATTATTTTTGATTTCTAGTAGGTATACTCCAAATTTTTCTCTACTTAAAAGCTTGTGGCAAGTTAATATATACATAGAGAGTTTAAGCCTCGAGCGACAATAAAGCGAAATATGCAAGCTTATTTCACAGATACAGACTTATATTCAGGAACGATGGAAAGTATAACTGACAAAATATTACTGACCCAAAAGTAAGAACCTCAGTGACCTCACTATTAGCTTATAATTACCTATACTGCGAGTAATTTGAAAACCATGGGTGTACATATTCCATTAAATGTGTTAAAATGATACTGTTAAGGTTTTCTCACCTAACTACATCTATCGACATGTTATAATTTCCATCCCACAAAAGAAAGAGAAATTTTTAGCATAGCGAGGTAATTTTGTGGTACCGCTACCTCTGTATGTCCCTCGACACAGGTCCGAGGTGGCCGAACCCTGATGCAATGCTGTTGATCTCCACTTGCTTCCAGGAACAGTAAGGCGTGTGCTTCGCGCACTGGTTCTCCGTGTGTGGACATCGTGACTCCAACATGATATCGGATCGCAGCATGCCTAGTGATATCGGCTAAGCGAGAAATAATTTAAGGCCTAAAGTATGATGGGCCGAATAAGAATTTTTCTCCTCAATTTAAACATTTTTCATAAATTAGAAACAAAATAAGAGTAAAATGTTTCCTTCTAATTCCTTAAAGTCTGTTTACATAGATAACAGATGTAGGCGACGAGCTGTTTGATATCAAACAATAAATTAAAAAAATGGTTGTCTGTAAAGTCGGTTTACGGACGAAAGTCTAACGTACAACGTCATAACAAAAACAATTAAAACCACATTAATTTTTCATTTCACTTTATAAACAGACGACGAACGCCGCAAGCCGAACGCTCAAGCCTCAACGTAACGTTACAATGAGCGTCACGCTACAATGAGCGTAACGTTACAATGAGCGTAACGTTACAATGAGTCAGTCTTTTACGTGCGTGCAGCCGGCGTTCATCGATTAATTAGACGTTGTCACGCTAAAGTGTTGTCTTTTGTTAGATATACAATATGTTCTTTCCTTATCTCTCTCTCTCTCTGACTGCTTTTTCGTCATATTCAAGCTATTCACAATATTCAACCTACAATATAATGTAAGTAGGTAATTACCACTCTATGAAACATTATTCATTTACTATTAAAAACTTGATTTGTCAAAATTAGACCATAACCGATTTTTTAAATTCAGCTATCATCCCGTAATCACTGGGACAAAAATCGGCTTGCGCTATAAATAAATAGGATTTGAACTTCTTAAATCACACAAACATAGGTTAAATTGGTGCAATTTGAAAATGATACAAAATAATCTTGAATAATGATATTTCTAATTTCCATATTTAGTAAATCGTCACAGTGACGAAACATTTCAGGTTTTCCTAGCAAGATTTCGTATGGCCTTCAGTCTCACTCAAAGCGAAAGTAAATTTGTCAATAAAAACTATCAATAAAAAGTTTCACTTCAATAGAACCAAGAATTTTAAAGGCCTGCCTTTATATTGTAGTTTTTTCTGGAACATAATATCGTAAGAGTTTGCATACAAAGATCGATGATATCTTCATATAATGTAATTACGAGTACGTTAGCCAATACGTAGCCAAATGTTTCACTAGGCAAGACACGTCATGTGACAAACTTTATACATAGGTAACTTCTAGACTTTTAATAATAAATTTTGTCTATGCGTGTGATAGTTTTAATATGTTTTGTCTTATATTAGTATCTGGTAATTTTTTGTATATGCATTTGGGATAAGAGGACGTTTGTCCAAACCAATTTACCCATTTATCTCTAAAACAACATATATATACAATTTTAGTGTGGTTTCCATTCAGTCATGGATTCTGGTTTGATTACTGCATGATTTTAACCGTCATGGGTTTCTTCAAAATTTTTACTTTTGCTTTTCAATGTGTAAGACTAGTACTAAAGATATAGGTAGTAACAATTACAAGCTTATAAAATGTATAACTTTCTTTCCTCCTTTTCTATGTCCCACTGGTGGGCAAAGGTCTCCTTCTCACAAGTGGGGAGAGGGATTTACGCCATAGTCCACCACGCCGGCCAAGTGTGGATTGGTGGACATCATTCTTTCGAGAAATTATGAATTTCTCCCAGGCATGCATGGCAATCGAGAACATCGTAATCAATTAAATATCACAATATTTTCCATCACAGTGGAGCAGCAATAAATGCGCACATTACAATTTATTTTGCCAGATGTACGCGCCGAGTATTTGAACCTGAGATCGGTTGCATCAAACACCCCAGTTTTTTACCACTTGGCCATTGCTGCTCATGGAATGTATGTAATTAGCTAAACGGTTATTGTATACAACAGATGAGAAAGAAGATTATGTTATTAATATTCACCTGAGCTATGCCTTCCTCCCGCACCTTTACCCAGATGTTGTAAAGGTTGGCTGTGAACTCATCCACTTGTAGAGCATTTTGCAATGTCTGCTCCAAAAACTCTTCATCATGGGCAACCTGCATTTAACATTTAAAACACATCACATATTTATATGTAAGCAGACATGTTAATCTCAAAAAGGTACAAAAAAAACTATCAAAATGTTACAAAAAGTTTCAGAAAAAAATTTAAATCATGTCTAGTTTTTCCACAAATTTTGCTATAACGCATGAATCTTAATAGCTTGAATATAAGGGTTATTTTACTTGTGACTGTCTTGATTTATTGCGCAAATATTTGCAATGAAATATTTGCAAATAAAAGTTTGTACTATTTATAGATGAAAGAAGTAATCCATCTGTGGTAATTATTAGTTACATTTGGTTTACTTTCATTTTGCCGCAAAATGCACCGACAAACTGCTTATTTTTGAAAGTTTTAGTGTGATTTGGAAACGCATCCTTAATAGACTTTGTTCAATGTCCATATTTTAAAAATGTACTTGAAAACAACGATTAAACGAATTTTACAAGTATAGACAGTCGAGCCGTCATCAGCTGTCACCCCTCCGTCTTACGAAATTTCGATCAGGCCACGTGTCCTGACGCGAGTTTCACATTTTTTACCCATCCATCCCAAAAAAAAGTGCACAACGTAACAAAAGAAGTTTTCACTGCAAAAAAAAATTGGGTCACAAACAATCTAAATAAACAAACAATATCAATAAATAATCTGAGAGATAAACTTTAAATAATTATTTTAAGTTTAAAGTTTATAATCTTAGATATACTAAAATTTATTGTTTTGATTTTCAGATAAATTATATTTTTAATTAAAATTCATGTGTCACTGTGTTAGTTGCATAAAGACTAACATAAAAAATAAACATAAATAAAATAATATTTAGTGGCTCTTTAAGTTCTTATAATTCCTAAGCATGCAGAAATATTTTGATATTTTATATTGTTGAGTATTATTAGTGACTCTTTAAGTTTTTATAATTCTCAAGCATGCAGAAATATTTTGATATTTAATTTTGTTGAGTATTATATGTTGTTTATCTACATAAATACAGCAGAAATCTGTTATAACAACATCAAAGGGACCACTATAATAAGTCGCAATAGCCAGTACGTTTCTAATAACCTATGTTAATTCTATAAGCAACATCAAAATCAGCACTAATTTTCGGTCATTATAACCAATATGTCCTTATAAATGATGTTGTTGTGAGAGGTTTTGACTGTAAACACATTGTTACATACCTTATGCATTAACTCATTTAAGACAGTTTGCAGTTCGACAGCCTTGTTAAATTCAGTCCTAGGAAATGGAGATGGCAGCAACACAAATGGGGCTATCTGTTGACAAACAAATAGTTGAAGCTTCTATTTAATACATAAAATATTGCCTTTTATAAGAATGTTAAATTGAGTAGATACTTTAATAAATAAATTAATAACATTTCAGTTATTGACAGAAGGGTCAAATACCATCATGGGTGCCACATACAAACACAAAAACAAACACACCCAGACCGAGAAGAGAAATTTTAAAACCATCATTCAAATTTATTGCTTTGCCGGGCATCAAACCCGGGACCCTCCAATCAGCACTCTGGTCATTGAAATTTGTTTACTTATGAAATTTATTTCAATTGCATTACAAAGGAGCACCAGGGCCACATAGTATTACACACTTAATTCCACTAGCCATGAGGTCCATACTACACACAACCTTTTATATATGATGGTAGAATTTTAAAGGTTCGACCGGAGAAGTACCACCACTGCAGTCACTTTCTGCAGTCAAGGCTTAGTGGTAAAGACATCAGGCTGACTGTGGGCTTACGATCACATTCCCTTGTTAATATAATTTATATGTACAGATTTAATTTAGATTTTCTGCCAAACTTTTGGAAATACTACAACCGCTTCTAAAAACCTTACCTGTATAGCGTCTTTAGTGAAGTTCTTCTTGTCCCGCATGCCGACACCATGCATAAGCGCCCAATCCTTGGCTTTTTCAATCACAGTCACTAATGCTTTATGCTCCAAAGGCAGAGGAATGCAAGATGCAAGCCTGGCTTGAGACATTGTGCAAAGAAATCGAAATATTGTTATGATATCCTTAAGCAACAAGTAGGTACTTTAAATTTTTAAGTAACAATATATGATTTAATACATAGTCACTTGTATTTATTTACAAGGACGACCGAAAACTGTTTTGCTTTTTGCCTGAATAAAATGAATGAAGTATGAATGAATTGAATGAAGTGAAATGAAGTTTTACCAGCCAGGGTTGCCAGCCTTATTTATTTTCCTCAATGAGTAACGAATCCCCCTTTTCCCCGTATCAGTTAAAATTGATTTATATCGCAGAATATCGCTGTTGTAAATCGTAATAAAACCAAAAAAAGGTACTTATTTAAATTTTTATTTTTTACATACATAATGAAATTAAACTTAAAACTTCATTATTTATTATAAATAAATATTTATTAATGACTTAAGTACGTAAAAATACAATTTGGTTAATACTACTCAACTTTACAAGTGTGTCAACTTATTAAAAAAACGAACTTTTTTATTACTGTCTATAGAATTTAACAATAATTATTATAATTGAAAAAAAAAAAGATTTGTTTCCTAGAGGAAAAAAGCGCTAAAGTGCGGACGATGAAAAGAAAGAAAGAAAGAAAGAAAAAATATTTATTACATATTAGGAATACAAAATAGTTATTCGCTTAATGAAATGTCATTTTTTCCCGGTCATCGCCTTTAAGTGCCCGTTTGGGTTAAATGTTGAGCTGAGAGAAAAAAGGCGGCTGAAAAAAACTCCCAGGACCACTCTTTTTATTACACGCTTTTTATTAGCTTCACCTGTATGTTTGTATGTTTGTAACCGACTTCTTTGGGCGCGATTTTGACCCACTTTAAACGGCCAGATTTCGTTCAAACTTTGTAGATTTATTGAGGACCGATGACAATACACTAATTTGATAAAATTATTCCATTTTTCAATTTGCAAAATATGATTTTTGTTCGATTGCGTTTATAGAGCTACAGCTATTATACGACTGTTATAGATCAAACGATCTAATAACGAGTATTTTAGCCACTTTAATTCAGCATCTGCTAAAAGGTGGAGTAAAAGTGCTAAAACATAGTGCTGTAAACGTTTATTCGACGTCCTTAAAGCACACATTAGCAAATATTGCCAAATAGTCGAGATAACCGCTATTACACGATAAATGGGTGTTTTAAGAACGGTTACTCGGCTCTTATACGATTAAAGGCTGAGTAATCTAATTACTATTCGACTATTTTGCTGCTTGGGTTGCTCATATTTATGTAGGGGAGTAGACTATTGGTGCTCAGTAACCGAAAACGTGTATGAGATATATAAAGAATATAAATAATTTGTTAAGTCGTAAGACAGGTGAAATTTTATGAAAACGTAAAAATTAAAAAAATATGTAACCTTGTTATGTAACAAGCCTAATGATAAATAAAGATATTTTTGAAAGAAAGAAGAAGGTTCTCAGTAACCAGTCCATTGCTCGTGGAAACATCATGGAAAGAATAAATAATCCAAACTAAAAATAATAGTTTAAAAAAACTAAAAAACACGCTTTTTATAGAAAACCGAACTAAAAAATAGAAAATAAATTTTAATGAATTTAAATTAAGAAAATAGTGTTAAAAATTTCAGTGAATATAAGTTAATAATAGTGTGAATAAAAAAAAAATATTTTAAAAAAAGCGTGGGGTGCATGGTGTCAATAGTTATAAATATTTTATTGACAGATATGAGTAGAGTGATTATCATTTCGATAATATTTTAAAAAGCACCCCACGCTTTTTTTAAAATATTTTTTTTTTATTCACACTATTATTAACTTATATTCATTGAAATTTTTAACACTATTTTCTTAATTTAAATTCATTAAAATTTATTTTCTATTTTTTAGTTCGGTTTTCTATAAAAAGCGTGTTTTTTAGTTTTTTTAAACTATTATTTATTTTCTACTTTTTAGTTTGGATTATTTATTCTTTCCATGATGTTTCCACGAGCAATGGACTGGTTACTGAGAACCTTCTTCTTTCTTTCAAAAATATCTTTATCTATCATTAGGCTTGTTACATAACAAGGTTACATATTTTTTTAATTTTTACGTTTTCTTAAAATTTCACCTGTCTTACGACTTAACAAATTATTTATATTCTTTATATATCTCATACACGTTTTCGGTTACTGAGCACCAATAGTCTACTCCCCTACATAAATATGAGCTACCCAAGCAGCAAAATAGTCGAATAGTAATTAGATTACTCAGCCTTTAATCGTATAAGAGCCGAGTAACCGTTCTTAAAACACCCATTTATCGTGTAATAGCGGTTATCTCGACTATTTGGCAATATTTGCTAATGTGTGCTTTAAGGACGTCGAATAAACGTTTACAGCACTATGTTTTAGCACATTTACTCCACCTTTTAGCAGATGCTGAATTAAAGTGGCTAAAATACTCGTTATTAGATCGTTTGATCTATAACAGTCGTATAATAGCTGTAGCTCTATAAACGCAATCGAACAAAAATCATATTTTGCAAATTGAAAAATGGAATAATTTTATCAAATTAGTGTATTGTCATCGGTCCTCAATAAATCTACAAAGTTTGAACGAAATCTGGCCGTTTAAAGTGGGTCAAAATCGCGCCCAAAGAAGTCGGTTACAAACATACAAACATACAAACATACAAACATACAGGTGAAGCTAATAAAAAGCGTGTAAAAAGTAGAAAATAAATAATAGTTTAAAAAAACTAAAAAACACGCTTTTTATAGAAAACCGAACTAAAATATAGAAAATAAATTTTAATGAATTTAAATTAAGAAAATAGTGTTAAAAATTTCAATGAATATAAGTTAATAATAGTGTGAATAAAAAAAAATATTTTATTTAAAAAAAAGCGTGGGGTGCTTTTTAAAATATTATCGAAATGATAATCACTCTACTCATATCTGTCAATAAAATATTTATAACTATTGACACCATGCACCCCACGCTTTTTTTAAAATAAAATATTTTTTTTTATTCACACTATTATTAACTTATATTCATTGAAATTTTTAACACTATTTTCTTAATTTAAATTCATTAAAATTTATTTTCTATTTTTTAGTTCGGTTTTCTATAATTAAAAGTACATTATATATTTGAGATAATAGAATGGCTATGGGTCTATAATGGGTACACGTGACAGCTGATCGTGAGAGACACTATCAACCCACTTCCACCTGCTCACAGATGCGAGTAATTACTAAAACTAATACATTCTAAAATTCATTAAAATTTATTTTCTATTTTTTAGTTCGGTTTTCTATAATTAAAAGTACATTATATATTTGAGATAATAGAATGGCTATGGGTCTATAATGGGTACACGTGACAGCTGATCGTGAGAGACACTATCAACCCACTTCCACCTGCTCACAGATGCGAGTAATTACTAAAACTAATACATTCTATGAAAAAACAGCCTTGTGTGAGCGAGATTCATTCCCAAGTCCTTAGTGTTATAGTAAGCCTTGCGGCAGAGGACTTGTTTGACTACCTTCTTAAAAGGTTTTAAAAGCAGGGATTTAATCTTTATTAGGATTTTATTATATATTCTGATGGACATCCCAATAAAAGAATGACTTTTCTTATGAAGCCGGCATTTCGGAAATGCCAGCTTGTGGCCGTTCCTAGTTGAGACACAAATAAAACTAAGCAATTCCAATATGGTAGTGATTTTTCTTTGTTTTACGTACATTATATTATTATGATGTTTTCGTAAATATATTGCGCAGCAAATGTTAGAATATTTATCTCTTTAAATGTAAATATGTGTCATTGACAAGAACGACACAAAACATCTTTGGTTTTAAGAGACACGTTTGATATTTGAAAAAGACTTCAAAACAAGGAGGTTATAAATTCGATGTGTGTGATTTGATTATACATTATCGTAATTGCATAGTTTTTGGGCACATTAGTCTATTAGCTTCACGTTTGCTTAATTTCATTATGTGTATGCATATCTGTATGTTTGTCCACCCATCCTTACTTCCTTACTAATATTATAAATCGGAAAGTGAGTTTGTTTGTTTGTTCCGCTTTCACGCCGTAACTACTGAACCGATTGCTTTGAAATTTTGCAGACATAAAGTTAGAAGTCCGGATTAAATAATAGGGTACTTTTCATCCCGGAAAAATTTGATATTCCCGAGGGAAAACAAAAATATTGTTAGCTTCATTCATACATATCAGTTCGGTGATAGATGGCGCTGGGTGTCGTTTAAAACAAGGTAATATTATATTGCAAACGAATATTATGCACATGTAAACTTAGAAGCTAAATGATACGATAATTAATCCCCGAAAATGAGGAATTCCCGAGGGATGACGTACAATTTTGTTTATCGTCTAAACTGGTTTTTTACATCTACTTATCCTGTGTACTTAGTATTTTTTTACTGCAGCTAAGCAAAAACTTCTGTACTTATTTACTTACCCTTTATCCTGGTATAATAGACTGTTCCAGAGGGTTAACAAAGGTTATAAATAATCAAAAATGAAATTAAATATGAATAATGAAAATATTTTGGGTGAAGTTATGGGAGAAACTACTGAATATTTATCTGTAGACACAGTGATAGAAACAGAACATAGTAAGTACCTCGTATCCTGTAGAGTTCTTAAATTCTTTGGAATTATCTGGGGTGCCTTCTCATAAATTAAAATTAAAAGTAGGGGTTCCGGTGATGCTCATGCGTAATCTCGATGCCCCTAGACTGTGTAATGGTACCAAGCTGCGTCTGACTCAGCTTGGGCGGAATATTATTACAGCAACTATTTTAACTGGCCCAGCAAAGGGTGAAAGTGTACTCATTCCTCGGATTCCGATTATTCCAACAGACCTCCCATTTCAATTTAAAAGACTTCAATTTCCTGTAAGGGTTTCATTTGCAATGACCATTAATAAAGCACAAGGCCAAACTCTAAGGGTTGCTGGAGTACACTTGGAAAAACATTGTTTTTCGCATGGTCAGCTCTATATAGGGTATCCAGTGCCCAAAATCACCATTCAATTTTGGTTTAACAACTCATCATGTAAAATATTCCTGTGAAATGTAAATCTCGTACATAATTTGTACTAGAATACAAATTGTTCTCTTAGCTCGTATGGAAGGTTAGAAATCTTGTAATTGTACGAGAAATTTCGTATGGTTGGCAGCCCTGAGTTGAACTCCGATGAAGTTTAAATATTGAATTATTGTTTTTTTATTCGATTATGGCATCGCAAACTCTGTGCATATTGTCAGCATCAAGTATAACTTTTGCATCATATTTTGCCAGTTTCAATGAAACTTGACGAAGTATCATAATCATAATCATTTATTTGCATAGAATAGTGTCACAACAATAGATGTTACAATTTTATCTTAAAAGTAGTATCACATAATAATATTTTGCTATCATAAGCTGGCGTGCAAATTTCACACAATTTATTTTATTGAATGTAATTGTGAAGTAATCTATTCTATCTATACTATACTAAGTAATATATAAAGATGAAGAGTTTGTTTTTTTGAACGCGCTAATCTCAGGAATTACTGGTTCGAATTAAAATATTCTTGTTGTGTTAGATAGTCCATTTATAGAGGAAGCAATCTAACATTTTTAAACGAGCAATTCTTGTATATGTATACCTAAATATATTTTTTGAATCTCGAAAACGGCTCGGTTAGAGTTTCTCCAACGCCAGATAGACTATCGGTACCTACAGGTGTTGAAGTGTTTATAAAAAGCTGCAACCATGTCAGTTCGAGTCCACGACGGAAGCACAGAACCTATTCCACTGCAGCGCGGAGTACGACATGTTATATCCCCTAAACTGTTTACCGCTGCACTGGAAGACGTGTTTAAGCTGATGGAGTGGAAAGGGCTTGGTATTAACATCAATGGCAAACACCTAACGCACCTTCGATTTGGCGATGATATAGTCATCTTGGCGGAGTCCCTGGAAGAACTCAGCACAATGCTAGGTGACCTTCATAGTGTCTCCCAACGGGTGGGTCTTAAGATGAACATGGACAAGACGAAGATCATGTCTAACGTCCATGTTATACCGGTCGTTGTTGATGGCGCTACTTTCGAAGTTGTCGATGAGTATGTTTATACCTGGGACAAGCGACCCGTATGGGTAGGTCCAACTTTGAGAGAGAGGTAACTCGTAGAATCCAACTCGGTTGGGCAGCGTTCCGGAAATTACAAAGTGTCGTCTCGTCCAGAATACCTCAGTGCTTGAAGTCGAAAATTTTCGAGCAGTGTGTGTTGCCAGTGATGACCTACGGCGCTGAGACGTGATCTTTTACGGTTAGCCTTTTCCACAGGCTCAAGGTCGCTCAGCGAGCATTGGAGAGGGCTATGCTTGGTATTTTTCTACGTGACAGAATCCGTAACGATGAAATTCGTAGACGAACGAAGGTTACCGACATAGCTCTCAAAATCTGCAAGCTGAAGTGGCAATGGCCATTTAGTTAGGAGGACTGACAACCGGTGGGGAAGAAAAGTCCTCGAATTGCGACCACGTCTCGGCAAAAGGAGCACAGGCCGCCCTCCAACCAGGTGGACTGAAGACCTGAAGAAGATAGCGGGAAACCGCTGGATTCAGAGGGCGCAGGACCGGACGGGGTGGCGAACATCAGGGGAGGCCTATGTCCAGCAGTGGACTTTAAAAGGCTGATGGATGGATGGATGGGTGGATACTGGCTGATTTTAAAATCCACACGGCACCTCTCTAGTGGATCCAGGAGGGAGGGGGGTGCTCAAGGCCCCCTTCAAACTAGGCGCGGTCCGATTACACGTCATTTGCATCAGTCATCAAGCCCCCTCCCCCAAACTGAAATCTTACGATCCGCCATTGCGCCACATTAATGCCTTCAAAGCACATGCGGTTGAAATGAAATGAAATGAAATGAAATGAAATGAAAATACTTTGAAATGAAAATACTTTATTGTTGACTGTTTACACACATAAAATAAGATGTTTAAAATTATAATTGGAGTTTTAAACAGTCTACCATGTTCTGGCATACAATATTATTAATTAAAATTAACTAAAAAATATTTTATTTTAAGATCCGATAAGAATAATCTTAACGGATCATCGGCTTTTGATGCCTACCCACCGCTGGGTCAATGAGAGAAAAAAAGCCGGCGGAAAAAAAACTCTCAGGCATTGTTTAGAGTTACACTTATTTTATAATGTATTTTACGCGGAAGCTCCCCAAACTATTTTTATTGCACGTATTACGATGTCTTATCTTCAAAAAATTCGTTTATATTGTAATATGCTTTTTTTATAAGCCAATGTTTTAATTGTTTTTTAAATTTAGTATTTGGTAACTGTTTTATATCTATGGGTAATTTATTATATATTCTAATAGCAAATATGTATGTACTATTTCTGAAAATCTGACATTTTACTCGAGGTAAATACAAAGCGTCAATATCTTTTAGTCTCGTGGGCACATCTCTTATGCGCATGTTTATTTGCTTTTCAAACAAGTTTTTATTATTAAAAACGAAAGTACAAATCTCTAATATATATATTCCAGTTAATGTAAGGAATTTCTTTTCTGAAAATAGTGAGCGAATAGATTCGTCACCCGCTTTACCATACAATATTCTGAGACTACGTTTTTGCAATATAAATGTTCTACTAACATTAACAGAATTTCCCCAGTATATAATACCATATAAGGGGGTAAATATTGGCATAGTAAAAACTTTTAGCTACTTCAAGAGTTGACGCATCTACTAATACTGAAAGAGCATAACAATTAGCCGATATCTTATTATTAATTTTATCAATATGACTTTTCCAATTTAAGTGGGTATCTAAGGAAACCTCTAAGAAATTCGTTTGCTCTACTTCTTCTATTTCAACTGCATTTAAATGAATATTTAGATTTTCTAAGTTCTGTTTATAATTTTTAAATTGCATTATTTTAGTTTTATTTAAGTTGACCTTGAGGTTCAGTGTGTCTAGCCATGTTTTTATAGTTACTAGTGTACTTCTTATTTCATTCCTATAATCCTCAGCTGAAATGTTTTCATTGTAAAATAAAATTGTTGCATCATCAGCGAACATAACACATGGATATTTTGCTATAGTGGGTAGTTCATTTATATACATTAAAAATAATAATGGACCAAGAACACTACCCTGAGGAACACCTATTTTACAAATCTCGAATTTAGATTGAACCTCTTCTAACGTATTGTTCGATTTATTAAATGTTGTAAGTACCGTCGATTGTTTCCTATCATTAAGGTAAGATTGTAATAGCTTATAAGCGATACCTCGAACACCAATTCTTTCCAACTGTCTTAGAAGTATGTTATGCACGACACAGTCAAACGCCCTGGTCATATCGACAAACAGAGCGGCGCATTTTACTTTATTATTAATATGTGTCCAAACTTGAGAAAGTATCCTGTATATAGCACAAGAGGTAGATCTATTTTGCCTAAATCCAAATTGAAAATCACTTAATATTTCATTTCTATTCATGTAACTAACCAGTCTGCAAAAGATTACTTTCTCGAAAATTTTTGAGAAGCTAGGCAGTAACGCTATTGGTCTATAGTTATTAATTATGTCTTTTGGGCCTTTTTTGTGAAGGGGCTTAATTAATGTGACTTTAAGATCATCTGGAAAGCAACCCGTTTCTAACATGATGTTGATAATATACACTAGAGGTTTTACAATTGCATTAATACAAGACTTAATTACTTGTGTGGAGATCCCATCGTAACCACAACTTTTTTTATTTTTCAGTTGCCTAACTATTGTAACTACTTCTTGTTCGTCAACCGGTTTAAGATACATACTTTGACATACACTATCAAATTGAGGGACATATTTATCTTCAAATGAGTTATTGATATTTTGTGTTATATAAAGGTTATTAAATTGCTGTGCTATCTCTGGTATGCTGGTAATTTTTGATGCCCCGATTTTTATGTCCTTGATGGACTCCCTAAATTGGTTGCACGGTTGAGTTAGGTATTTAATAAGCCCCCATGTAGCTTTAATTTTATTAGAACTATTACATATATATCTTGAGTTGGACATCCTTTTAGATGATCTTATTACAGCTTTTAAAATTTTCTTATAAGATTTATAATGTGACTCGGATTTACTGGACCTGTTTTTCATTAAGTTAAGATAAAGGTGCCTTTTTTTCTTACTTGACCTTCTAATGCCTTTCGATTTCCAATTGGACTTCCTAGAAACGGTAACCCTTACCCTTTTAATTGGCATGCAACAATCAAATATACTTTTAAAAATATTAAGAAACGTTGCGTAGGCAGTGCTAACTTTAGTTTGTACATATACTTCCGCAAAACTAACTTGAGACATGTACTTTACTAAAATAGGCAAATTTTTATCTACTTCCCTTTTATACATGTACCAATGCTTTATATCAGTGTTGAATTTACATGGGATTTTTATAACCTGTCCCGAATGATCCGATAGTCCGTTGTGTAATACTTGCGTTGTAAATGTTTTTATATTTGTTATTATATTGTCAATACATGTTTTTGAGTGGCTAGTTATCCGAGTTGGCTCTACAATAGAAAAACGCATTTTGTAGGTATTTAATAACTCAGCAAAGTCTCTAGTGTAACCACTTTCACTTAGTAAATCTATATTAAAATCGCCTAGCACTATAACGTTTTTACGAAATCTTCTAATTTTTCTGGTAAGTTTTTGAAAAATTATTTCGAGTTTATGAAAAAATACTTGGATATTGCTCTTAGGAGGTCTATACAAACATATTACTGTGTAATCGAGGTCAGGTAAATAAATTCCACAACATTCAAAACTTTTTTCTAATGATATCTCAAGAAGCCAGTCTAATTTATTATAATTTAAAGATTTTTTAACATAAATACAAGTGCCACCTCCTTTAAAATTCTGTCTTGAGAAATGTGATGCTAAGTTATAATCTTGTAACTTTACACTTTGTAACTCTAATTCCCTAAAATAGCTTTCAGTAAAGCAGAGAACGTCAATCTTAAAGTTTAAGTTATTGAGGTAAAGGTCAACATCATCTTTTTTTGATTTAATACTTTGTATATTTTGGTGAAATATATTAATACTACTTTTTAAGAAAAAACTGCGCATTAGGTATATCATCTGTCTGTACACCTATATCATTACCTCTCATGGTTACTTCGTTACAAGTTTGTGTAGAAGCATTTAAAGTATTTTTCTTTTTGAAAGAAATGATATTCTTGTAATAGTTATCATATTTGTAACTATATTGCATACGCAAAATGTCTCTTAATATATTTCTAGATAAATCTACTAAGCGACGCCTCGAGTAGTAACGCAAATAATTTAGGTCTTGAGAGTATCTAGTAAATGTTACCCACTTAAATTGCATTGATAAGTGTACATACATATCAGTTATTTTTTTAACGTTCATATTTAGGTTGTTAGCTGTTTGACAGAGAATGACATTAGTATTGTTTAAGTTTTGTAAATAATAATAAAGATTAGAATATAAACAGCTAGGAGATATATCATTGGAGCCACCTACAATTATAATGTAGTCTGATTTTGTAAATTTTTTGCAGCTACTTAAAACTGATGACAATATATTATTAATTCTTGCACCGGGCATAGTCGTCGAGGTTACAAAGAATTGGGATCCTAACAAAGATTGCAGTATTTTCGACATCCCTTTTCCCTCTTCGTCGGCTAATATTAAGACATTATTTTGTTGTCCAATTGGAGCATTTAAAACAGTATTTTCTTGGAATTTAATGTCTTTATTTTTAGGAATTGTAGTGAGTAAGTTGCACTTAGGGCTTTTTATTTTTTCTGGTTGTACTTGTTTTAGTTGTGTACTACTACTGCTAGTGCTGGGTTGCACAGGACTGCTGGACGAAATTATTTTTACTGGATTTATTTTACTATTGTTACTAGAATTTTCGTCAAATACAAGTTTTTTTATATTAGAAGTATTTTTTTGTGGAGCTTACGTTACGCAAAGTTTTGGGTTTGGGTTGCTTTTCTTTTGGGGTCTGTTTATTATTATTATTATTAATTTTGGATTTAGTAGATAATGGCGTTATATTATTAGATATTCCAATTTTTTTGTAATTTTCAATAGTCTTTTTACATTGCGAAACCTCTTTTTGTAAATTTGTATTTTCAATGTTTAATTTTTCAATTTCCGAATGGGCACTTTGTAGCTCAAGTGTCAAACGCTCGTTTTTTAGTTTTAACTCGACAATGGTTTCACATTCATTGCTTACTTCGGGTAAACTTATCGCGGTGCTATTTAAGTAACTCGGCTGGTCTAATTCAGAAATATCGTCCTCAATAACAATCGATACGTCTGCGCAAGATCGCGCCTTATTGCGTCTACTAGTTACATATTCCATTTTTATTAAAAATAACAATGAGAATTTATCAAATACGAATTTGCTATACTATACTCAATTTACACTAATCTATTATTGATTTTTACAATACAAGTATAAAATTTTCTTACTATTTAACGCAGATGAAACTATTTTAATACAAAAATTAATAAAAAAATTAAACCAATGTTAATTAGTAACAGTAGTTCACGCTGGTGGTATTGCTAGTGACAGCTGTAAGGCGCTGTCCCAGATCTTTGCGGCGACTTCCAACGCTAGCTGCGAGTTTCTTTGATAAGAAATTGAGTAATGTTGGGCAATGCACGTGATACTGTTACCAAATTATACTTACAATATTATATTATTTTACTGTTTTTCGTGTTTATCAAATTTCAATCACAAAAACAAAAACATCTATCATTTACAATTAAGTACCTATGATATGAACTAAAATTATTAGAGTGCGGTTTTCTGTTATTTTACTATTACTATATAATTTAAAAGAAAAAAGAAAAAAAAGAGAAAAACAATAATAGTAAACAGAAAAAATAAAACTTATAATAAAGCCCTATTGCAAGGATCGAACTCGCGTCAGCTGATCGTTGTAATAGAGCAGATCGATGTAATAGGTTATACCGCTTGGTTAATAGATAATGGTACGGAACCCTTCATGCGTGAGTCCGACTCTCACTTGGCCGGTTTTTTTATGTTTGTTCGCTAAAGTTCGTTATAAGTTATCCACTTTTTCGTTTATGAACCGATTTTGATGATTATTTTTTTGTTCGAAAGCTTTTACTTCCGAAGTAGTCCCATTGTCACCAAGTCAAGATCTGATGATGGGATCCCAGGGAAATCGAGGGGAACTCTCAAATTTTATAGGCACACATATTGGTTTTCTTATACTTACTGAACCAAAATTGATATTTGTGCATAGTAACCATCATCTCATGTTGCTGAGCTGATGATGGAAAGTACTACGATGGTTAGGAGTTGAGAGATAATTCTTTCGATAAATGTTTTTTTTGTTCAAAAACGTATGCTTCCGAGGTGGTCCAACTGTCACCAAGTCAAGATCTGATAATGGAATCCGAGGGACGTCGAGGGAAACTCTGTAATTTTATAGGCACACATATGTAGCCAATTAATTATGTTTAAACAATATAGAATTATTATATTAAAGATACTAAAAAGAGTGAAATTATATAACTTTTTAACAAAAAAAACCGCCTTGAAACGGAAAAAAATTCTCTTCTCTTTTTTTTCTTCTCATTTTATACTTTTCCTTGCTAATGGTAGAGACTCTTAAAACTATTTTGGAGTCGGGCCCTTAGAAAAATCGGGTACCTTTCGCTCTGAATGGGCACCGACTCCAAAACAGTTTTAAAAGTCACTACCATTAGCAAAGAAAATTATGAAATGCGAAGTACTGAACAATATTATTTTTTTTCCGATTGAAGGCTAGGTTTGAAGGATTTAGAAAAAATAAATTAGGTGTCTTCTGAACATATCAACATTGTATTAAAAGTGATTTTACTATATGTAAAAATAATCTACCTACTACTTATTCAATGGCTTCAATGCAAATAAATAATCTTTAATCAATCCCTTTTCTACAAGTCTTGATTCACGCGGACGACGTCGCGGGCACAGCTAGTGGTGAATATAGTGCTAAGCTGCCTGCGTTGACGAATGGGAAGGCATCTAAGTTGGCAACGATAAGAGGATATGGTCGAATTTACACATACAGAAGATGAAACGTATGCAATCCCTACTAATTATAAATTCGAAAGTAACTCTGTCTGTCTGTCTGCTACGCTTTCCCGCTTAAACTTCTGAACCAATTTTAATGAAAAGTGGAACACAGATAGAGTGGACCTTGGGAAAGGACATAGGATGGTTTTTATCCTACGGGAACCTATAAAACGGGTCAACGCGGGCGAAGCCGCTAGCGGAAGGCTAGTAGATACCTTATATAGTAGACTAGATAAGACGTTCTAGCTTCTTCAAAAGCTCCTCGTAACTCGTTTATGTCGGAGCAACACACATCTGCATAGTCTAGGAGCGAAAAAAAAAGAGCTTGAATTACTTAAATATTTGTTTTTGCAGTCGGCGGCAAAAGTTGCGTATGTGTGCGCGCAATGTTGCAAAGACTGACAGACTTATTTCGTTTACTTGAGCAGTCCTGAGCGTGAAATCGACGTACAATCCAAGGTTTTTAATAGTGGGTAAGAATGGGATAATTATTATCATTCAATTAATTTTTAACAAAGCAAAGGGATGGTGTTTTTACCGAATTTTTCGTTAATTGGATAAAAATATAACTTGCGGGTTGGCTTTAGTAGACTGCCGCACGAATTTGTTGGAAATAATTATATTGGTAGTTAGCTAGGTGATATAACATTATAATTCCAAAATATTATCGTTAGGAAACGTGTAGTTTTTTAGATATTAATTTTTAAAGTTTATAAGTTTTTGAGCAAAAAAAGCGCATTTATCCTTTTTGTTGTTTATAATTTTGCATTAAAAGCGCACCAAGACGTTCTGTTTCACTGTACTGTGACTTATTAGTGCATTGATGCGTCAAAGAATGTCAAACCTTTTTTGAGAAAAAAAAGACAAGACAAAAAAAGTTTTTGTGTTTTTATAGATTAGGGGAAGGGGGGCTTCGGGGGGCTTGCCCCCCGAATAGGGGGAGGTGGGGGGCGAAGCCCCCCGCCAAGAATATACATAAAGGACTCGTCATTTTAAATGAATGGGATCGGTTAGGTTAGGTTTGACTTTTTTTAATCAATACAAAAAAAGGAACCCCGCGCAGCGCTTACCGCTTGGTTAAGTCAACCTCCCCCCTCCCCAACGTCGAAGTCGTTCGTCGTACAGGCGATATAACAACTGGTAAACAAAGTAAGCCAACTTCGCCCACACCAAGTGCTGAGACTCGCGCTGTAACATAGTTAACAATTTCAGGTGTAATAGACACCATCCCGTAACATAAAAGGGCTTTTTCATTTCATTTAATCGTCCAGAGCTGCCCCCGCTTCAATCACGATTGACTGATATTTTGCCTATAGACATGTTAATTGCTTTTAACCATAAATCTGTATTTGCTGTTATAAAACTAGTAGGCGTTTCCCATACTTTTACTAGGTAACAATGAAATTAATTATGTCAAATCAATCGGCCTGCAAACCTCGTAGTGATCACATTGTCATTTTATATTTTCAAAATATAGTTGTATATTAAGTTTCATCGTTTGATTTATACTAAAATAAAAGTATACTGTGTTCGCGTAACAATAGGTAGACGACTGTGGCTGAAAAAGGTGCAAAATCCAAAAATACGAAAATTGAAATGGCGCATGGCATGGGTTATTTTAGTATCACTTCTGAGCAAGACCTATCGGGTAAGTGTGTTTTTCCATATTTTCTTCTCAAATTATCTTAAACCTTTATAGATAATACCTAGGATGGACTAAATCAATGAAATTTGCAATACAATATTCTCCTTGTGCAAATCCAGTTCCTGTTTTTATTAACTACCCACTTAATTACATAGAAAAAGTAATTGTTAACTATTGCCTTCAGATTCGATGTTTTAGGCAAAAATGCATTGAATCTGATAATTATAAATAAATATTGGTTGAATTCTAGACTTCTTTGTATCGCTTCGGCTTTTACGTGGTACTATTCAATAGGTTTTCGGGTGACTTTCCAGGCTCGAGCGAGTGCCGGTCGGCCGAAGTACCTACATACAAGTCGGCTGGCGGACCTTCCGGATGAAATCCAGCTGCTTGTTGAATGATGATGATTGTGAAAGCCCGATCTATGTGCGTTAGCATCCTAGTAGTCTGTGGATCTACGTATAGCCGTGAAACCAGCGTAAGGCAAGTTAGGGGTTTCTTTAGTGGACTGCCGCACGAATTATAGGTTTTTGGGGGAGGTGGGGGAGGGGGGGGGGAGGTTTGACCCTCCCCCTAAAGGGGGAAAGTTAGGAAACTAATAGTTAAGGAGAAAAATCAATTTTCCTATTCTAACCCCAAAATTTATGGAATTTGATATTAATTTCTTACATTATGTATTTAGAGTGTAGCTAGAGTGTTTATAAGTTAGAAAAGAGTTATAAAAATACATTACATTCTAACCATGTATGAAATGTGATATGGCTTACTTGTGAAATGAAACACATTAATAAATTTAAAAACAAGTATTTATTAAAATTGGTAATTATTCCGTATCGCGCCACCAGCGATTTTGGGGCTTATTTTTTTTATGACTTCGTCATGACTTGCTCATGTCATGTCAAGTCATTTCATGTTGGCGCATGACCTTTTTTGAGAAAAAAAAAAGAAAAAAACCTTCGATCACTCAGTATTGCATGGTCGACGTGGTACCATTAATTTTCTTTCGCCGTAACCGCCCCCCTTTTTTGTAGGTTATGTTGGTGGTTTTTTTTAAATCATGCTCCTCCCGAGCGAAATAAAATTAATGGTACCATGTCGACGGAACCCCGCTGCGCGGGGTTCCTTTTTTTGTATTGATTAAAAAAAGTCAAACCTAACCTAACCGATCCCATTCATTTAAAATGACGAGTCCTTTATGTATATTCTTGGCGGGGGGCTTCGCCCCCCACCTCCCCCTATTCGGGGGGCAAGCCCCCCGAAGCCCCCCTTCCCCTAATCTATAAAAACACAAAAACTTTTTTTGTCTTGTCTTTTTTTTCTCAAAAAAGGTTTGACATTCTTTGACGCATCAATGCACTAATAAGTCACAGTACAGTGAAACAGAACGTCTTGGTGCGCTTTTAATGCAAAATTATAAACAACAAAAAGGATAAATGCGCTTTTTTTGCTCAAAAACTTATAAACTTTAAAAATTAATATCTAAAAAACTACACGTTTCCTAACGATAATATTTTGGAATTATAATGTTATATCACCTAGCTAACTACCAATATAATTATTTCCAACAAATTCGTGCGGCAGTCTACTAAAGCCAACCCGCAAGTTATATTTTTATCCAATTAACGAAAAATTCGGTAAAAACACCATCCCTTTGCTTTGTTAAAAATTAATTGAATGATAATAATTATCCCATTCTTACCCACTATTAAAAACCTTGGATTGTACGTCGATTTCACGCTCAGGACTGCTCAAGTAAACGAAATAAGTCTGTCAGTCTTTGCAACATTGCGCGCACACATACGCAACTTTTGCCGCCGACTGCAAAAACAAATATTTAAGTAATTCAAGCTCTTTTTTTTTCGCAGACTATGCAGATGTGTGTTGCTCCGACATAAACGAGTTACGAGGAGCTTTTGAAGAAGCTAGAACGTCTTATCTAGTCTACTATATAAGGTATCTACTAGCCTTCCGCTAGCGGCTTCGCCCGCGTTGACCCGTTTTATAGGTTCCCGTAGGATAAAAACCATCCTATGTCCTTTCCCAAGGTCCACTCTATCTGTGTTCCACTTTTCATTAAAATTGGTTCAGAAGTTTAAGCGGGAAAGCGTAGCAGACAGACAGACAGAGTTACTTTCGAATTTATAATTAGTAGGGATTGCATACGTTTCATCTTCTGTATGTGTAAATTCGACCATATCCTCTTATCGTTGCCAACTTAGATGCCTTCCCATTCGTCAACGCAGGCAGCTTAGCACTATATTCACCACTAGCTGTGCCCGCGACGTCGTCCGCGTGAATCAAGACTTGTAGAAAAGGGATTGATTAAAGATTATTTATTTGCATTGAAGCCATTGAATAAGTAGTAGGTAGATTATTTTTACATATAGTAAAATCACTTTTAATACAATGTTGATATGTTCAGAAGACACCTAATTTATTTTTTCTAAATCCTTCAAACCTAGCCTTCAATCGGAAAAAAAATAATATTGTTCAGTACTTCGCATTTCATAATTTTCTTTGCTAATGGTAGTGACTTTTAAAACTGTTTTGGAGTCGGTGCCCATTCAGAGCGAAAGGTACCCGATTTTTCTAAGGGCCCGACTCCAAAATAGTTTTAAGAGTCTCTACCATTAGCAAGGAAAAGTATAAAATGAGAAGAAAAAAAAGAGAAGAGAATTTTTTTCCGTTTCAAGGCGGTTTTTTTTGTTAAAAAGTTATATAATTTCACTCTTTTTAGTATCTTTAATATAATAATTCTATATTGTTTAAACATAATTAATTGGCTACATATGTGTGCCTATAAAATTACAGAGTTTCCCTCGACGTCCCTCGGATTCCATTATCAGATCTTGACTTGGTGACAGTTGGACCACCTCGGAAGCATACGTTTTTGAACAAAAAAAACATTTATCGAAAGAATTATCTCTCAACTCCTAACCATCGTAGTACTTTCCATCATCAGCTCAGCAACATGAGATGATGGTTACTATGCACAAATATCAATTTTGGTTCAGTAAGTATAAGAAAACCAATATGTGTGCCTATAAAATTTGAGAGTTCCCCTCGATTTCCCTGGGATCCCATCATCAGATCTTGACTTGGTGACAATGGGACTACTTCGGAAGTAAAAGCTTTCGAACAAAAAAATAATCATCAAAATCGGTTCATAAACGAAAAAGTGGATAACTTATAACGAACTTTAGCGAACAAACATAAAAAAACCGGCCAAGTGAGAGTCGGACTCACGCATGAAGGGTTCCGTACCATTATCTATAAAAAATCACGTTTATTCTATGGGAGCCCCCTTAAATATTAATTTTATTCTATTTTTAGCATTTGTATAACAATAGCGGCAACATAAATACATAATTGCCTTTGATTAATTATTTATCCATAGAAATCATTGCATTAGACAGACAGATTGAATGAAAGGTAAATTGTGGTTTACGATTTATGACGTATTTAAAAAAAAAACTACTTAATAGATCTCGTTCAAACCAATTTTTGGTGGAAGTTTGCATCGTAATGTACATCATACATATTTTTTTAGTTTTATTATTCTATTATTTTAGAAGTTACAGATGGGGGGGGGGGGGGGGGGGGACGGACCAACATTTTACCACTTTGGAAGCGTCTCTCGCGCAAAGTATTCAGTTTAGAAAAAAATGATATTAGAAACCTCAATATCATTTTTGAAGACCTATCCATAGATATCCCATACGGGTTTGAAGAAAAAAAATTTTTTTTGAGTTTCAGTTCCAATCCAAGTATGGGGAACTCTCAAAATTTATTGCTTTTTTCTATTTTTGTGTGAAAATCTTAATGTGGATCACAGAATACATCTACGTACCGAGTTTCAACAGTATAGTTCTTATAGTTTCGGAGAAAAGTGGCTGTGACATACGGACGGACAGACAGACATCACGAATCTATAAGGTTCCGTTTTTTGCCATTTGGCTACGGAACCCTAAAAAAGCATATATACGGTCGAATTGAGTTACCTCCTCCTTTTTGAAGTCGGTTAAAAACAGTAATGACTGCTTACTGTACTCAGATCTTACTATCCACTTTTCGCACGCTTCGCTTTTCTCGCGCAATCAGATTCTTTTTACACGCTTTATATTAGCTTCACTTGTATGTATGTTTGTATGTTTGTAACCGACTCCTTCAGATGCGATTTGACCCACTTTAAATGGCCAGATTTCATTCAAACTTTGTAGATTTATCGAGGACTGATGATAACACACTAATTTGATAAGATTATCTCATTATTCAATTTGAAAAATAAGATTTTTGTCAATTTATAGAATTTTAGAAAATTATTTCCAACCATTATCTTAAGACATAAGCATAAATTAATAATGGTATAAATAATTAAAATATGTATTTTATTTTAAAATAACAGTAAAAAAAAAACACTCTTAAAAATAAACCAAACTAAAAAGAAGAAAATAAATAATAGTTTTAAAAACAAAAAAACACGCTTTTATAAGAAATCCAACTATAAAAATGAAAAAAATTTGAATTAAAATAGTGTATTGCATTTGCATGTATAATGCATGCATGTATAAATGCATTTTATTTAAAAAAAAGCGTGGGGTGCTTTAAAGATATTACCAAAATAATTATCCTTATTTATTTATTTATTTATTTATGTACACATAAACTAAGTGAAAAATACAAGAGAAAAGAATACACAAGAAAGCTTGTACAAAGGTACTACTTATTTCCATTGGAAATCTCTTCCAGTAGACCTGAGATTGATCCTTCTAATCATATCTGTCAGTTCTAGCATCCCACGCTTTTTTTTACAATAAAATGCATTTTAACACTATTTTAATTCAAATTTATTTTCATTTTTTTAGTTGGATTTCTTTTAAAAGCGTGTCTTTTGATATTTAAAACTATTATTTATTTTTACAAATATGTAACTAGGTCTTTTATTAAAGTTAAGAGATACGTAGTACTGCTGTGCCCGTGGTTTCATCTATGTAAATAAATAATACTAAACAACTAAATAACACGCTTTTGTGAAAATAAGTACGAACCAAAAAGTAAATTTGGAAAATCCATAAGTGCACGCCTCATAATCTCATCCTTCAAAATAAAATTGATTAATATATAGATATACTAAAACTATAAAGAACAGTCGATATTTTTTTTGTAAAGTGATGAAAAGTGAAAGGTTTCTATTCCTAAGTATAAAGAAGCGTAAGAGAAATTAAAAAAATTGGGATTTTTTATTCATCAATATTTATTAAACAATACTAAATTAAACTCCCATTTTCAATACCAGATCAGGGGAAACAATGCTGAATGGAAAAAAAAAACCTCGATATGTGCAGTATTACGGACGTTATCACTGCCACATACGGGACCATACGCACAGACTCACGGACGTCCATAGAAGATTTTTTCAATCAGTTTTTTAATTATATAAAACATAAGTACCTGGACGACCGAGCGTTGCTCGGATAAAAACAATTTATTTTCTTGGTTTAGTTTCAAACGAAACACTGATTTGCTTAGTGTTACTTAACAACGCCATCTGAAATAGCTCCTAATAAAAATAGTTATTTTCATAAAAATAAAAAATAGACAATATGGTTTTGATTGAGGTTTGAACCCGGGTCTCTAGTTCCGCAGTCAACTCACGCAACCATTCGACCACGAAAGCTTTAATTCAATGGACGAAATTTTCATAGAGCTCTTTCAAACTGACATTGTCATTTCTTTGAACGTCGGATTGGCGTATATTTAGATACATACAAGAATTGCTCGTTTAAAGGTATTAGATTAGATTAGATAGATAAATGTTCATTTATTAGTTTACTAATGTTAAATTAATAGTTCATCTGCATATCAATGTGCTCATATGAAAGAATCGGTGCAAAATACATAGATAAGAGGCTATCAAAGTTCAAGAAAAGCACATTTTCTAGCTAGTTGAGAGTAGTGCACTACTTCAAACGCTTCGGAGGCGTGCAAAAATGAGAAGAAAATGTATTTTACTGTAAAAAAGCGTGGGATGCATGGTGTCAATAGTATCTTAAAAACCACCCCACGCTTTTTTAGGGTTCCGTAGCCAAAATGGCAAAAAAACGGAACCCTTATAGATTCGTCCTGTCTGTGTGTCTGTCTGTCCGTCCGTATGTCACAGCCACTTCATTCCAAAACTATTAGGACTTCAAAGTTGAAACTTGGTAGGTAGACGTAATCTCTGAACTGCTTTACGATTTTTATACAAAAATAAAAAATAAAATATTAATAAGGGGGGGGGGGGCTCTCCATACATGGAACTCAAACAAAAAAAATTTTTTTTTCATCAAACCTATTCGTGTAGGGTGTCTATAGATAGATCTTTTAAAATGACATTGAGGTTCTTAAAATCATTTTTTCTCAAAGTTAATCGTTTGAAAGATAGAGACTTCCAATGTGGTAAAACGTCCCTCTCTAACTTTTAAAGTCAGAAAGTGAAAAATCTATCTATACTAATATTATAAAGCTGCAGTGTTTGTTTGAACGCGCTAATCTCTAGAACTACTGGTCTGACTTGAATGATTCTTTCAGTGTTGGGTAGTCCATTTATCGAGGAAGGCCTAGGTAAAAAAAAATTAGGGATCCGTAATAAAATTGCTATTTTGTAACACAAGGTGTAAAATCGAAATCCTATTTTTGCGTGCGCTGCAAAAACTATTGACAATAGAACAAAATGATGTAATACGGGTTTGTAGATCCCATTAAGACCTACAAAAAAGTCCGCGAGAGAAATATGTATCGTAATATTTATCTTTATCGAAATTAAGCATTATGTTATCAAGAGTATTTATGTAGAAGTAAAATACTTTTTGTTTCATCTCAATCGGATATTTCGTTTAAAAGTTATCACGTCGTGTGTAAGATGTTAAGAGTTGGTACCTATTAATGAGTTATGGGCCATAGAGTTTTTTATCAACATAAAATCCTGTAATAAGTAGTATATTTCATTACAAGTGCGGAAAGGCTGTCATTGCAAGGAGTTCCCACAAATGTCTACCTGAGCCGAGGCGCAGCCGAAGGTGAGGGTTGACAGTCGGAACTCCTTCCAATGACGGTTCCGCACGTGTACTGAACAACTATTTTTAATACAGTTGCGAAAAAATGAAGCAATTTAATAAAATAATAAAAACTCGCAAAGAACATTTTTGAAAAATGGCATCAACCGTAAAATAATATCTATATGCCATATGTACATTATTGTTAGTCTAAGCTATATGCAGAGATTTTTTTTGTTTTCTTCACCCATTCTGGGTAGGCAAAGGGAACTATGCCCATACAGCCAAGTCTTCAGTAGAATTTTTTTATTGATGTGAAATGAGAATGTTAATGAGATGAAATGAACTGAAACCTAACCTAACTCATTGAATCAAATCATTAAATCTGATATTGAAACAAATTAGTAGCTTCTTTTTAGAAATATTTGCATGAATCATAGAAACTTCTAAAACTTCGTGGTTGATTTTTTTTAATAGAAATTATTTTGACAGTTGGGAAAGAGAACGCACGAGTTCGGAAAAGGTAAATAAAAAGCACGAGCGTGTAATAGCCCACTTCCCGAACGCTATACGTCCCTGCAATACGCCACTTTTTGAGCAACTGTATTAAAATAATCTTTTTCGAAATATATTTGTTGATGATTGTAAGTATAAGATCTTTGAAGAGTATAATAAATACTTACGCTTGCTGGTCGCCTGTCGCGTGTTTTGGTTTACAAGGTACCAACCATGCCGCGCGGCCCAGCAGACGCGTGGTCGGCTCCCTACGGAACGGTTGAATGCAGCGTTGCGTTTTTTGAAGTCATTTACAAAATGGAGAAAATCTGAAGAGTTTGTTAGTTTGAACACGCTTATCTCAGGAACTACTGATTCGACTTGAAAAATTATTTTTTTGTTTGATAGTCCATTTATGGGGGAAGGCTTTAGGCTATATAATATCATGATATGAATAATACCAAAGTCCACGCGGACGAAGTCGCGGGCGGCCGCTATTACAAATAAAAATGACCTGCGTAGGCAAAAATACAAAACATTAAAATATGGGTATGAAATAGGACACATGAAATCTGCAGAATATATTCACTTCATGCTAATGATCCTTTCTAACGCGGGTGAAACCGCGGGGCACAGCTAGTCAAAAATATATGTTGTAGATCTCAATAAAAACTTTCAAGGAAAATTGGTTCAAACGAGATATAGTACGCAGTTTTTGAGATATAGTAAATTTAAATACCGCAAATATTACTTTGTCGTTCATACAAACACTGTGAAAAGCAAAGTTATTTTTGCTGACGAAAAATAATAATGCTTGCTACTACGGAACCCTTCATGGGCGAGTCCGACTCGCACTTGGCCACTTTTTTCAGTAACTGTATGAATTTTTTTCGTTTTTTTTGCTTTTTTTTTTTTTTGGTGGTAGAAGTGTAAACGTCACAGTGCATCTCTCTGTTTTTATTGTGTTTTTTAAAGTTTTTGCAATTAAAGTCGCAAAATTTAGTCAAAATTCAATAGTACTTACGATTTTTGATGAAGTAACATATCAATTTAGGCCTATGTTTTAAATTTAAATCACTTTTGTACACTGTCCCACCAGTTAACCTAAAAACGTATCACCACTCATTCACAATCTTACTTATTTTGCTGTGCCATCTGCTTTCTCTATCATGGCGAACTATAGTGCTGTACTGGAGGCTCAGCATGCCATTGAGGACAAGATAATGAAGAAGTTTCAGGAGTTTGAAAGTCTCTTCAAAACACCAACTCCACAAAGTCCTGTGACTGTGCCTCGCTTATATGAAGAATTCCTTGAATTTAAGACTCAGGTAGGGGCCATTCTTCAATTACTTCGGCAGCTTATTTGTGAGTTCTCCAAGTCCATTGATGTTGTTGAGATGAGGCACCGCAGAAAATATTTATTGTTCACTGGAGTTCCGGAATCTATTACTGAGGACCTTGGTGAATACATGGTTAAGCTCTTCAAAGTGATGCTGGGGCTGAATGAGTTCTGCAAGGACCACATAAAAAGTTGTTACCGCCTTGGCCAATCCACAGAGGGCAAATGCCGGGCTGTATTGGTTCGCTTCAGTGATCTACATTCCAAATCCTTGGTCTGGCGAAAGAAAAAAGGCTTAAAGGGCTCTTCCGTTGTAGCCAACGAGTTTTTAACTCGTCAAAGACAAGCTCTTTTTGTTCTTGCTCGTCAACATTATGGCATTCGCAACTGTTGGACTCAAGATGGCAACATTATCATTAAGTCTCGGGATGGATCTCGTCGTCGAATTCATTGTAAAGACGACTTAGACGGTGACTCTGGTGCGGCAGCTGCTCCTGAAGTGACTTCTGATGGGGCTCCTGAGGAGACTCCGGACGAGTCGCCCGAGGAGCCAGCTCAGTCGGGCTCCTCTGAGTCTCTGCCCGATACTCCGGCAGTTGTTCCAGATCAGAACTCCAAACCGAAGAGAGCTGCCAGAGCTAAGAAATAATCTGTTTCACTAGTGTCTAGTATTCTGTAACCTTTATTGGATTCCTTCTACTTTATGTACCAAAATATTGTGTGATTCAAGTTTGTTTACATTTTATTTACGTATGCTATGTAAGTCGGTAGTCTTTTATTATTTATGTTACAAGTAACCGCACTTTTGTTAACTTTTATAACTTTTGTTTATTTTAGTATCACGACACTGAAGTGAACTGACATGACAACTGTCAACTGTCGCTCACATTAGATGTCACTGTCTGTATCTTTTTTTTTTTTAAATTAAGGCGTAGCACCTGTGCGTACTGCCAATATCAAGTAAACATTTGTATTACGGTCATAAGACAGTGAAGTCAGTTGAATGTCCAAGCAATGTAATCACTATTTTGCAATGTTTTATATTTAATTTGGAATGTTTAGCATGCATTTTTGATTTTTTTTGTTAATGTTTTCAGTTGTTATTTTCTTTTTGTTTCCTTTAATTGTGTTTTGAGTTTTTTAATTATGTTTTCGGCCTGTCAACCGGTGGGACAGGCAATTGATGTTTTATTTCAGTTAAAAAAACAGCTTAAGTATTTTATATTATTTTTATATATATTTTATTGTATATTTATTTTATTTATTATATATTTATTTTAATTATATTTATAATTATGTCTGATGATGATTTCTTTCATTCTTCCCATGATTTTTTAAATTCCTCATCTCCAGCGAGTGAGGATTCCTTTCATGATCCTGAAACATTAGGTAATCTCCTCAACTCTGCCGTTGTAAATTCTCTTGATACCTTTAACGTATGTCACTTAAACGCGCAAAGCATACCTGCGCATTACTCCGACTTATTAGATACTTTCTCTTCCTCTTCAGTTCATGCTATCCTTGTCTCCGAAAGCTGGCTTAAACCGGCACTCTCTACACTCTCATACAGTTTACCAGGGTACATTTTAATACGCAATGACCGAACGCAAAAAAGTGGCGGTGGGGTAGCGATTTATCTGAGACATGATATCTCTTACTCCATTATTTCTGCATCTCCTTCACCCTACTCCGCTTCTGCAGAATATCTTTTCATTGAGATTCAAGTGAGGCGCTCCAGAGTTGTTCTCGGTGTTGTTTATTGTCCCCCTTCAATCAGTATGTCTTCCAACCTTGAATCGGTACTGGAATCACTTTGTTCGGATTATACACATCTCATAATCATGGGCGACTTTAATACTGACCTTCTCAAATCTTCGCCGCAAGCTACTAAGCTTTGTGATTTCTTTTCTTCTGTTAATCTTTGTATTCTTCCTTCTGCTCCTACCCATCATAACCTTAATTCTCCTGACACTTGGCTCGATTTATCCATTACTTCCTTTCCTCCGTGAGAGAAAACTAAGTGTAGTTTTCTCTCACGGTCAGTTGTCAGCTCCTGGTTTTTCGCGCCATGACCTTATCTATGCATCTTTCAAGCTAAAAACTCCAAAACCGAAGCCCGAAATTGTCTGGCTGCGCAACCTTAGTCGTATTGATACTGATGCCTTTAAGAAAGACGTTAGGACTATTGACTTCTCATCGGTGTATGCCGCGTCCTCAGTTAACGACAAAGTCTCACAATTTAATCTTAAACTGTCTCAACTGTTCGACCGACATGCACCGCGGAAAGCCGTAAAACTGAAACGTCCTCCAGCACCCTGGATTACCAGAGGTGTGCGTATGGCTATGACTCGCCGTGACAGAGCCTTCAGAAAATACAAGAGGGATCGTTGCGACGAAAACTGGACAGCTTACAAGAAAGCCCGCAACCGCTGCAATCAATTGGTAAGAGCAGCGAAACGCAACTACTTTTTTGAAAACATCACCTCATCTTCACCGGCCGATATCTGGAAATTTCTAAACTCTATAGGGATTGGCAAGCGCTCTCTTTCTCTTAATCCCACTTTACCTTTCTCTCTGAACGACTTAAATTCCTTTTTTTGTCGTACTCCCTCTCTTTGTCCTATAATTAAGTCGCAAACCCTTTCAGACATTTCTTCCATGGCCAAATCTCAACTCCCTTCTTTCTCTTTCCAACCTATCTCTGTTGTTAATACTCTTAAAACCTTTTCTTCTCTTAAATCCAGAGCGGTGGGCTGTGACGACATAAGTAGGTCCATGCTCCTTCTAGTCATTGATGACTTTCTTCCTATCATCAATCACATCATCAACTTCTCCTTGCATTCTGGTGAATTTCCTGATACTTGGCGTAGAGCGTTTGTCTTACCTCTCGCCAAAGTTGAAAAACCTAATCAGCTAAATCATTTTAGGCCCATTTCTATATTACCATTTCTCTCTAAATTGCTTGAAGCTATCGTCCACCAGCAAGTTTGCAATTTTATTTATAAATTTCACTGCCTATCGGAACTGCAGTCTGGTTTTCGAGTCGGCCACAGCACCACCACTGCTCTTCTTAAAGTGACCGAAGATATTCGTAAAGGCATGGAGGATAGAAAAGTCACAGTGCTAGTTCTTATCGATTTTAGTAACGCTTTTAATATGGTTGACCATGATATCCTCCTAGCTTTACTACGTCACTTTAACTTTTCAGACACTTCCTTAACCTGGTTTTCTTCGTACCTCCGTGGCCGCAGGCAGGTAGTTCATTACAGTCGGAATAATTCTGACTGGTATGATCTCCATTGCGGTGTGCCACAAGGCGGTATCCTTTCACCTCTCTTATTTTCTATCTTTATCAACTCCTTGTGTTCTTCCCTCTGCTGCTCTTACCACTTGTACGCCGATGATCTGCAGATCTACGCGCAAGCGGATATACTGTCCTTGGATACCGCTATCGACAGTATTAACAAAGACTTAGACGCAATTGCAAATTGGTCAAAGAGATTCGGCATTTGTGTTAACCCGAGCAAATGCCAGTCGATTATTGTCGGAAGCGATCGCCAGTTGGCTAAAGTCAATCTAAGTCTTGTTAACCCAGTCAAATTTAACAACATTGTTATTCCCTTTTCTTCCAGAGTAAAGAACTTAGGAATACTATTTGATTGCAACTTGCGATGGAATGCGCAAATAAACGAAGTTTGCCGATCTGTCATTTCTAAGCTCTGCGCGCTAAATCGGCTCAGAAATTTCCTGCCTACGAAGACTAAGGTTTCATTGGTGCAAGCTCTGATTTTCCCCATTATTGATTATGGTGATGTGTGCTTCACGGATCTAAACGAAGATCTCTTGAACAGACTTGATCGTCTCATTAATAACTGTATCCGTTTTATATTTGGCCTTCGGAAGTTCGATCACATAACGACTTATCGCTCGCAGTTAAGTTGGCTCCCTATTCGTCAACGAAGGCAATATAGGGTACTTTCAATGCTTTTCTCTATTCTTTTTGATGACAATTCCCCTAAATATTTGAAACAAGAATTCACATTTTTGAGGGACACTCATGAACGGCATTTGCGTTCTTCTGGGTCTAACGTGCTGTCTATTCCGCTTCACCATTCTGGGTTTCTGTCTTACTCATTTGCCGTTCAATCCGCACGACTCTGGAATGCGCTTCCTGATGACCTAAGAAAACCCACCAGCAAACATACTTTTAAAAGGATTCTTCGACGTCACCTGCTTGATCCCACTGAATGATTCTTTTTTCTCCATTTTCGCGTTGGGATCGTGATTGTCACTTTAATCATCATCGTTATATGTATATGTTTATATTTAGTTCATATTTATTATATATATTATATATTTTATTTATATTTATTATATAAATGTATCTATTTATTTTTATATATTAGGCAAATATATGTTTATATATTAATATTTTATTTGTGTATTTAATAGTATGTAGGTATCTATTTGTGAGTAGATATTATATAGGTATTATAATATAACGAACTTTTTCTTCACGCCATGCAAACCACCTTTCGCCTCTTCTCAGACTGCCTTGTGGTTGACTGGCAGAGAATGCTTTTAGCATTAAGTCCGCCCTTGTTCTTGTACTTTAGTATAAGGTCATAAAGATTAAATAAATAAATAAATAAATTTTATATTATTACCCAAGTAACAATTTAACGTAGTATAAAGGTTTAGTAAACGTTATCTGAATACCATACATCGCAATAGTTAAGTCATACTAACGTTATAATAACGTTTACTAAACGCGAAAATGGCCCCAGTTATACGACCTAAATGGTCGTATAATGGTCATACAGAAGTCTCCAGCCAACTTCATTAACGTCATTCAAAAGTCGTACAAATGTTATGGGATAACCATAACTTTCGACGCTTTGTTGTATTGTGGTCGTACAGGTGTTACTGAATGACTAAAACGTTTTATTTGAGTCAAGAGTTTCGTTTCAAGATTTTAGTGTAAAATAAATAATTACAAGGAAATAAATGCTAGCTGAGATTATGTTATTTTCATATCTTACTTACTTTATCTGTCTCTCATGCTATTTAGTTCGACTGGGAACTGAAGTTTTATGATAATATACCTATGTGAATACTATTAAGATTTTCATGCCCCCTCGTAATTTTGTGTTTAAATCAATAGATTTTTATTAATAAATATAGGTTTTTCTCTAAAAATGTCCGACATATTGCTTTTGTCGCAAACTTACCTCTGTACGACCTGATGATGATGATAATGGTCGCCATGACAGCTAGCTATTAGGGTTCCGCAAGAAACATAAAGAAAACCCTTTTCATATTGCCAATATTCACCAAAATTCTCGTTAATCTTCGTCTCCACGATTTTTTTGATTCCATTTTCGTAACAAAATGTTATCAAAAGTTCGTAAATATGTCCGCCTAGTCATTATAAAGTCAAAACCTGATTTAAATGCGACTGCAAGTTTGATTAAAGTCAGGACATGACATTAAACGAACATCATGTAATATAAAGGTTATATTTGAGTCGTCAGTAAACAACCATGTCATTTAAGAGACTTTAATTGACCGCTGTAAAACAATATAGTGATTGTTATATAAACGTCTCTGTGATAATGTCTATACAACATGCACGTTATATAAATGTCATATAAAGGTTTTTCAAAGACATAATTTGGTCTGTTCCAAACATTTATCGGACTATAACGTTAGTATGACTATTGCGTTGTCGTACAAACGTTTTAGCTAAGAAGTAATATAACGTCATATAGTTTAGTCACCCCAACGTTGCTAAGACCAGTTTACTATGACATATTCGTCGCACGACTAATTAGTTACATTAAAAACATCTATAGGACCTGGTAGTCATATCATTACCATTGTAAGACTGCTATCCAACTTTTGATTGTACAAGTCAAGACTTATACGACGTATTTGTTTGTTGGGTATATTCTAGTCAACAAAAACCAACTTTTGCATGTAACATGAAAACTTTTGACTAGTTGTGTTTAGGACAAGGATAAGGATACTAGAAATAAAATTAAAATGCTCTAAATACGAATAAGTAGTTTTATGGCACAGTGTGACCTAAACCCGCAATTTACGCACGCTTTTTCGTGACCTAAGTTGCCTATTTCTGCACGGTGCGTAAATGAATTGACCAACTTCACTCATGTAGAATTAAGTAGCCTGTTATTGCACGGCGTGAAGTTAGCGTGTTATAGTCCAAGCACTAGAGCAAAAAAAAAAATAGGTTCATAATGCAATGCTCTACATAACAGATTTTTTTTAAAGGGGGTGAAGGTGGGCGAGTCGAGCGAGTCGTGTCCGTCGCCATCTTGAAAAACACGTTTTATCGAATATCTCGCAAACCGCGCATCGTACTACAAAAGCAGTAGATATTATTTTTATACTTAGATATTAGTATTTACTATCACTTTTTTTTTCTGTAAAATGCATTGTTTTTCATTTGTAGTGCTCCAAATTTTTTACAATATCTATCCATCCATCAGCCTTTTATAGTCCACTGCTGGACATAGGCCTCCCCTAAAACTGAGGGTTTTTGCCATAGTTACCACGCTTGGCACTGCAGGTTGGTAACCGCAGTAGATGATACGTTCCTCAGGAAGACGCTGCTGCCCATTTCCTGAAAATTGTCCCTCGGTCGCCTCCTTCGACCTCCTGAGAAGAATCGGAGTGGTGCTATTATAACGCCGGACACCACACTGCATACCAATATGGTTATTGTTAAATATATAGTTAACCGTTGATGTCACATTAAAACTGGAGTTAACCAAATTTTTACAACACAAAATTTCCTATAAATTTCATTGGAAACTTTTTGCCGTAGCATTTATAGTGTAGGAGCTATAACGCTGTAAATATCGAGTCAACGCAAAATATCCACGAGATTATAATGTTGTATATTCAATCATGCATCTTTATGTTGTAATATATATTTTGGGTTGTTCAGAATTTCCCCCTCTTTACGTTCCACCAACTCGAAAACCATAAGGTAATAATATGCAAAAATATTAAATCATGTATTACATACATTACAATGTACTTAGCAAACAACCTGCACTCTGTAGTACTGATAGTTTAGGTAAAAAAGTTTTTATTTATATAATATATCCGGATGTGCAAGTGGGTGCGTTTGTGTGTGTGTGTGTGTGTGTGTCTGCGTTTATTTATTCTCTTTTGTTTATTTCCTAATGTATAATATACAGACTTGTATACACATTTACAAACACATACACATGTATGTATAATATTTATATACGCTGTGGGACTCGCTGTGTGTGTGTGTTTGTGAAATGTAGTTTCTCCAAGTAACTAAGCTGGCTAGCTTAGAATTGGTATCCGTAGGTGGAAGTTATGAATATGAGCTACAATTAGACTAGATACAGTAACAACAGATCAGCTGCCTAATCGTAAGAGGCGAATAAATGTGAACTTCTGGAGTTGTGGGCGGCTGTATGGAACACCGCGCATGGAGAACACACGTTCTACTGGAGATATCGGAGTCCTCTGAGCGCTAAGGCAGGCCACTGAGGAGGTTTCAGTGCAGTATAAATCTCACATCACTCCTCAATCTGACACGTACCTTGCGAAGATTTTGTCCCGAAAACATAAAAGTCCTAGGTAACTTTTATGTTTTCGGGACATTAAAAATATGAGATATGGTGTCCCCCACGTAATCATAAAAGGCAACTAAGTAGAGGCTTTCGGGGGTGTACGAGGCTATAGTGGAAGCTCGGATAAACAGCCATGGGAAAAACGAAGGCGTGTACGGCAGCATGACTCCTGGCTGAGCTGACATTGCTTACCCAAGAGCCCATTTGTAACGCCGCGCCACAGAGTACATCGCCGCGCATAGAAGACATTGATAGGTTTTGCTGAAAATCCAGTTCAGTGGGTTTCAGTGTAGTTGAAATGTTAAAGAATTAACTCGCTGTCTCTCTCGGGCATAGCCTCAAATGCCAAAAGAAGGTAGAATTAAGTGAAAATAATTAATTGTTGAATAAAGTTATTAATTCAGGAGATGGCTCTGCAACATGATACTAGATTTACTCTAAATATTTTTGAGCCTTTAAAAAGTAAACTAACTCCTACGAGAGTGTAATCGGGGGGTGAATTTTACATGGAATTTTCTCATTTCTGGACTTGCAAGTATAAGTAGAGATATATCTATATGTGCTTAATTACAATTTAAAATTATTTGTGTAGGTGAAATGGACAAAATCTCCGCCTAAAAGGGTAAAAAGGCGGGGGAAGGGTTAAGTTTGTATAGAAATTTTCTCATTTATGAACTTATCAGTATAAAAATTGGTATATAGGACCTGACTTTCTTATTTCTAGGCTTAAAAATATGATTATAACAACCTTTATAATTCGCCGGACTAAATTAAAAAGGCTGTTTTTCGCACGGTCAGCTTTATGTGACTTGCTAGCGGGTTAGTGCACCAAATAACTTGGTTATTCTAGCATCAGCATCAAAACGAAGTAGGTACTGTAGTAAACTGTTACATATCGCTTATAGCAGTATTTGCAGACGCAGAACAGATACGTATGTCACAAACAACGGGGGTTAATTAAAACTGTGCCATAACTAAAGTACATGCGGAAGAAGTCGCGGACAAAACCTATCTCTATGTGTATAAAAATGAATCCCTATTTCCCTTGGTCTCGGCATGACACGTGAACGGTTAGACTGATTTCAATAATTCTTTTTTGTTGTTTGTTATTATCAGGAGAAGGTATAATACTTATCAATTAAAAAATTAAGAAAATTGCGCGGAAAACTAGATTCGATTTCAATATTCATAGTTAAGACAGGAAAACGTCTGTCGGGTCAGCTAGTGTATGTATAATATCTAATACCTTTAAACGAGCAATTCTTGTATATATCTAAATATATTTTTTGAATCTCGGAAACGGCCCCAAAGATTTTGATGAAATTTAGTACCCTGGTTTCGGGGGTGATAAATTGATCCACAAATTTTTATTGACAAAAATTGTCGTTTTTTTTAATGTTTATGCCGTTAAATATAAAATTACTCCTACTGACATCTATTGGAGAATATTAATAATATTGTGGCGTAGAAAGCCGTTAAATGTCAACCATCAATCCGCCCTTCAAACAAATGACAATGTCGATATGAAAGACCTCTATAAAAATTTCGTCGATGGAATAAATGCTTTCATGGTCGAACGGTTACGAAAGCTCACTACGGAGCTAGAGATCCGGGTTCAAATCTCAAATAGGCAAGTTGCGTTTTTTTATTTTTTGTGACATTTTTTTTAAATTGGGAGCTAGGTATTTTAAAAGGTTTTGTTAAGTAACACTAAGTCAATGAATGTTTTGCCTAAAAATAAACCAAGAAAATCAATTGTTTTATCCGAGCAACGCTCGGGTGTCCAGGTACTTTATATATAATAAGAGATGCTGTGGGACTCGCTGTGTGTGTGTGTGTGTTTGTGTTTGGGAAATGTCGATTGGACTGTTCATATTTCATTATATTTATATAGGAGTTGCAAATCGCTCGTATTCTTAGAGATATCGTGCTAATTTTCGTTCTGTACAACATTACAAAAAAAAAAATACCCGGCGCTTGGCCTATCATGTGAAGCTTGAAATTTCACAGCAAACAAATGACAAATTAGGGATAGGTTAGCAATTTCAGTTACAGCCAAAACAAATAGAAATGGTCAGCTACATAGATATTTTATTTTGACTACGTCAAGATAGATTGGCAACACAAAAGAGAAATAACATAGTAACGCGCGCGTTAGAGCGATGATACGAGATATGTCATTCACGTACACTATATGGTATTATATTGTCCTATCGTAATTCGTGAACGAAATAAATTCATTCGAACATTCGAACATTCGAACATTCGAACCAGTAGTTCCTGAGACTAGCGCATTCAAAAAAACAAAGAAACAAACAAACAAACTCTTCAGCTTTATATATTAGTTTATGTAACTCAAAAATGGACCAAGAAAAGGAAAATAAAACAAGAGCACATTGTCTTTTTCCTCCCCTCTCTTTCTTTTTCGACTTCCAGCCAAAACTCTACACTCTGTAGTTTTTAGTGTTTTTACCTATTTACCTATTATTTGAACATTTCAGGTTCACCTCTGTATCCCGTTCGTCGTTGCAGCAACGCAGTACCAGTACGGCCTTCAACTCTCGTGCGGCAATTGTACCAATGGGGAGCGACGACTATGTTCAGGATGCCCTAACCGAAATGAAAAACACGGCTTTATTGGGTTACATTTTTGTCTGTCTGTCAAGACTCGGCCGCTCGCTCTCGTGGTGAACGGACGTGTGCGGAGCTACGTTGCGCAAATTAATATTATCAGCAGTGATTTATATTAATTTTGTGTTTTTCGTGCAGTATATCTATTATAAATAGTGTAATAGTGAAAGTGACACTCATATTATTAAGGTACGTCTTGAACTAAGTGCTAGATTTATAAATTAGTGTAGGTAGTTTAGTTTAAAATAGTCTTAACAGAGGAACTATAGGAACAATTTTGACTTTGCCACTCCTGTTATTAGGTATTTGGCGTATATGTAAGTGTTTTTCTAGCATAAACTTTAGTATTAGTGTAGTTTAAATAGCGTAGGTTAGTATAGGTTTGTCGCACGTGGTGGGCACGCGCTCGCCACGTGCGTAGTGACAGTGACACTTGTGAGTGACGTCTGACGGCTGTCAGTTGCTTGACTTGTATTTTATTTTATTTTCTACTTTGTTGTTTTTACTTTATTATTAGTGTAGGTAATTTAGTTTAGCCTAGGTCCATGGAGGGTGACCTGGATCGGGACCGGGACCCCGAGTGGAAGAAGCAGCGGGAGCTGCTGGAGGAGCTGCGGCGGCGTAGTCGGGAGAGGATAGAGGAGGAACGCCGCTTTCTAGAGTCGACTGAAGAGTCGGCATTTCGGCCTAGGCTGTCACTGGCCAGGACACCCCCTAGCTCATTCAGTGCTGTGGCCGTTGGTGACCACGATGTGGGGCAGCAGCAGCAGCAGCAGCTGTTGCGGCAGCAACAGCAGCAACAGCAGCAACAACAACAACAGCAGCAGCAGCAGTAGCAGCAACATCAACCCGGTTATAGTAAACGACCATTGGCCTCACCCGGAGACCAGCCGCAGCCGGCACGTCGTCGCCTCCAGCGGACGTCCGCACGAGAGGACCCACCCCCTCTGGCAGGGTTTGAGGATGGTCACTCCGCGCAGCAAGTGGAAGAGGACGAGGGAAAAAGTAAGGAACCGGCCAGCAGGAGTAAGCTGGACATGCTGGAAGCGGTGCACCGGGCTGTCCAAGGCATCATGGCGGTCGCGATGGGCGCCAACAAGCTTAACATTGCAGACAAAACGGCCATAGAATCGCATGGTCATGACATCTTGGTCACAGTGGGTGCACTCGAGATCCTGTTGGCGGAAGCAGAGAGGAAGTTGGCGGAAGAGCGACTCAGGACTGCTCGTGCGGAGGTAGAGACAGTGAAGGCGAGAAGCGCTGCTTTAGTGAGGGACCTTCAATCCACGGCAACTGCCGTAGCCGTCCCCACCAAACCGGATTATGCCAGGGCGTTGAAAACCCGAAGTGGTGCGCCAACTATGACCAACCCTGCTAACCCAGGTGCCGTAGTGGCCTTCTATCCGGAAAGCGAGGCCATGAGAACTGCGGAGGACACGAAGACGGAATTGAAAAAGACGGTGAATCCGCAGGCCCTGGGGATCCATGTGCAGCAGGTAAGGAAGGTCGGCAACGCTGGGGTTGTTGTACGGACCACCACCGCCGAAGAAGCTGCCAAGCTCAAAGACGCGGCGCCGAAGACCCTGCGGGCAACGGAGCTTACGAGGAGGCAGCCATTTGTGGCCATCAGCAACCTGGAGGCGGACACAGAAACCGATGACATATGCGCGGCCATATTGGAGCAGGCGGAGAGAAGGGGCCTACAGGAATGGACCAAGGAGAAGATTAGTAAGGACATGAGGATAGCCTTCAAAAAAGGAAAGCGGGAAGGAAGAACGGCTACCTTTATCCTGCAATGTTCTCCCAGGCTGCGGCAGTTCCTTTTAGAAGAAGATGCGCTGTACATTGGATGGCAGGTGGCGCGGATCACGGACTACTTAGCGGTCACATGCTGCAACAAATGCCAGCTCTATGGCCACCCTGAGAAGTACTGTAAGGCTACCGATCCCACCTGCGGTAAGTGCGGAACAGTCGGCCATAGAGCTGCGGACTGCACCTCGGCTGTGACCGCTTGCGCCACCTGCAAACGCTTCAACCGCGCTGGATACGAAGGACACCGCACCATGGCCAGGGATTGCCCCGCGCGCCTGCACGCTGAAACGCGCTGCGTGGAGGCCACATCCTATCATTGATAGGTGGCCTCTACTGAGAATAGGCCAGCTGAACCTAGCGGGCTCAGCGGTGGCCACCAAGGAACTTCCGACGGTGACCACCGACCATAGTTTAGACGTGGTCCTGGTGCAGGAGCCGTATCACGATGCCCCCTTCATCATCACGCACTCGGAGGGGGGCAAGGCTGGCATCTACGTGCCGAACGCCAGCCTAACGTGAGCGGTTCTGTCGCACCTATGTGGGGACCACATTATGGTCGCGCATATCCCGTCCCTGGACCTTTATGTGGTGTCTGCGTACTTTCAGTATAAAGGTGATATAGACATCCACCCACAGAGGATGGAGTCGGTGGTCGCTCACCTGAAAGGCTCCCGGATTATCATTGGCATGGACAGCAACGCTCATTCACCCCTCTGGTTCTGTAGACCTGAACGGTGTGAAGGGAGGGGTCCTGCTGCCGCCCACAGAAGGCAATCCATGGAAGATTTTATTGCTGCCCACAATTTAAAGATCATCAACATCGAGGGGCAGCCGACGACCTTCTGTGGGGACAGCGGCGGCGAGTCCAACATAGACCTCACACTGGCAGCCGGAGAGGTGTCTGTAGAGAAGTGGGAGGTCCACCCAGAGGCCTCTTCTAGCGACCACCGGCTGATTACCTGGATCGTTGGGGAGCGAGGGTATGCCGGAACCGCTTCAACGGAGGGGTCGGCAGGGGATGGGCTGCGGAGGTTCCGGGAACGCGGCGTTGATTGGGTCCGCTTCCGACATTGCATACACGAGCGGATGGGCTGGATTAAATGGAACAAACTTGCCCCCGAGGTATACAAGCAATTGATAGGACAGCGTGCGAGTGCTTAGGCCCTAGACGAGAGCGAGAAAGGGACGTAGGTTACGAGTGGTGTACGCCTGAACTGGACAGACTGCGAAAGATGAACTACAAAAGAAGACGAGAATGGCAGAAGACCCGTAAGCGGGGAGGGCAGTTGGAAGAAGATGTAAAAAAGGCCTTCCATGAGGCCCGCAATAAGTACAGGAGATGTATGATAGAGGTGGAACTAAAATTCCGCAAGGATGTGGCTGAGTCCGGTAACGAGGACCCGTAGGGCCTGGCCTACCGGGCCGCGTCCGGACGCAGACGGCCACCGGGAAACGTCCTGAGCGGGGTGCGGTATGCCGAGGGCCATCCGAATAACGCGGACGAGGCCATGCATAGCCTAGTCTATGCACTGTGCCAGGACGACGAACCTATCCAAGATATTGCCTACCACCGGCAGGTTCGGGTGCTCGCGGCGTGCTTGCCCTCCGGGCGGGACGCGTTGCCGTCCAAGGCGGATGACGTGCGCAATATAGTCAAGGAATTACCTAACACTGCTCCGGGAATCGATGGTCTGAGCGCGAGGATTATAAAAGAGGTGTGGAAGGCGGCGGGATCAGAAATGACAGAGATGATGCGTAGATGCGTGACTGAGGGCCAGTTCCCTCAAGTATGGAAGAAGGGACGGCTGCTTGTGCTGCCAAAGGGCAACGGCAAATCGCTCGATGACCCCAAGGCGTACAGGCCAATTTCTCTTCTACCGATCCTCGGAAAGAATTTTGAACGGCTGATCATTAAATGTGCACCGGAGATCTTCTCCAGGATGTCAGACGGCCAGCACGGCTTCACGCGTGGTCGGTCGACGGTGACGGCTCTGCAGCAACTAATTGAAACTGGCAAAGGAAGCCACTGCTGATATGTTCAGGTTGTAATGCTCGACATATCCGGTGCCTTCGACAATACCTGGTGGCCTATGATTCTCTTGAAGATCAAGAGAGGAGGCTGTCCGCCAAACGTCTATAGGATGCTGGCGGACTACTTCCGCGACAGACACGTTGGTCTGTTTGCGGGTAACCGGGTGCTGTGAAAGGCATCGACAATGGGCTGCCCTCAGGGTTCCGTATTGGGCCCCGCGCTGTGGAACGTGCTGATTGACGACCTACTGCGGCTACCGGTACCAATGGGCTGCAGCTTTGTGGCGTACGCCGACGACGTCACCGTCCTGATAGAGGCAGAGTCCAGGGCCGACATTGAGCGTAAAGCCTCAGTCACCCTGGACCTGGTCCAACAATGGGGGGCGCGGAACAGACTTGAATTTTCCCAGCCTCAATCACCATCAAGGGAAAATTCATGCGCCCTCCAACCATCCGACTAGGCGGCACCTCTGTCAGGTCGGTGGCGTCGGCCACATTGTTAGGGGTAGTGCTCGACACCACATTCTCGTTCGTCGGTCACGCGAAATCTATTGGCGAGCGGGCCACGGCTTGCTTCGGTAAGATGTCCAGAGTCTCGGCGTCCTCATGGGGCATGCGATACCCAGCACTGAAAGTGCTGTATCGAGGCACGTACAAGGCCACGGTGACATACGCATCTGACGTGTGGCACCACAGGGTTACCCAATACGCGGTCAGAAGTGCGCTCCTAAGATCTCAGCGCCAAGCCCTTATACTGCTGACGAAATCGTATCGCTCCGTCAGCACTGCTGCGTTGCTTGTGCTTGCTGGCGTGCTGCCGGCTGACCTGGAGGTGGGTCGTGCTGGCAGGTTGGATGAAGCGAGAAGATCGACAGCCAACGAGGAATTACGGGTAAAGAGAGAGGCAATCTCAGCGGATGTCGTGGCTCAGTGGCAGGAACGATGGGACAGAGAGGAGAAAGGAAGGGAACTATATCGGTTCCTCCCGGACGTGGCGGTACGACTCAGGGCCACCTGGGTCGAGCCGGACTATCAAACGTCGCAGATCCTAAGTGGCCATGGATGCTTCCGAAAGAGACTGTATGATATGAAGCTGAGTGAGGTGAGTGAATGTTATTGCGGATTGGCAGACGAAGACTTGCATCATGTGCTGTGGGAATGCCCTCTGTATGCAGATATTAGAAACGGCATGCTAGAAGGTATAGCCCGAGAAGAGGTGGGTCCGGTCTTCTACGGGGACCTGGTGTCCACCAAGGCTAACTTCTGTCGGCTCCGACACTTTGCCAATAAGTAGCACGAGGAGCGGCAGGGACGGGAATTAAACTTCAGGAACAACCCAGGCGAGCGTCCGTGGCGTGGTGTGCCGTCTACCCGAAATGGGACGGCGGGGACCAGCTCAGAATGAGCAGGCTCGAAAAAAGAGTCATGTAGGGAGATCAAGAAGCGCACCGTGATGACCAGCAGACCGAAATTCCACGGTGCGCCTCCCGTGTTTTGGCCCGTATAACCTGAAGGTTGATAGGGCCATGGGATGGTGGTGGGTGAGTGTCTGTCAAAACTTTACAAGAGGTATCAAGCTGAAATGAGTATCATATACTTAGGTCTGCAATCCCTTGGAGCAGAGAAAAAATCAAATGACGAGAGAAAATTAAAAGATACGATAGTTCATACTTGTACATGATGTTTGGCATTGAGAAGAATTGAGAGAGAAAAAGAGAAAAAAATTTACAGTAACGTCTTAGTATAATATAGGCGCCCTCTTCTTTGGAGTCATTAACCGGCCAAAAGTAAATAATTTGCCCAATTCTCTCAAGTAGGTACTTCCTCGAGCTCCCATGTATTGTAGCGTGCACTCCTATAATAAGTTATTTCTATTTCACGCGGCCTCTTCGCGTTCACTCACATATGCTGCCTTCAATTTTATACTTTGTCGGTGTCCACAAAAGGCGGGCCCACCCCCTCAAGGCCAATGAACAATCGGCCCCACCGCAGGTGAAGGGAAGGTGGCGCGATGAGGAGCTCGAGCTCCTGGCGAGTATGGAGGCCCGGCTGATCGGTGAGAAAAGTGCCTGCGCCAACATTGACCTCATGAGAGCCCTGCCTAACTCGGCCGCTCGCTCTCGTAGAGGACTGACGTGTGCGGAGCTTCGTGCGTCATTAATATTTTTTCGTTGTGAATTTATATTTTTTTTGTGTTTTTCGTGCAGTATTCCTATTATAAACAGTGTAATAGTGAACACAGTGAAAGTGACACGCATATTATTAAGGTACGTCTAGAACTAAGTGCTAGATTTGTAATTAGTTTAGGTATTAGAATAGGTAGTTTAGTTTAGATTAGAGTGCAACAGTGGTATAGTTAGGAACAATAGTGACTTTGCCACTCCACTTATTTAGGAGTTAATGCATATAAATTATTTCTAGTGTTAGTGTAGTTTAATAGCGTAGTTTAGCATAGGTTAGGCGCACGTGGTCGGCACACGCTCGCCGCGTGCGCGGTGACAGTGACACTCTGTGAGTGACGTCTGACGGCTGTCAGTGGTGCATTAGGGTGGTGACACACTACCGACGTATGTGCCGCCGGCCCGACGGAACGCGTAGTGTTAACACCCGCTAAGTGGTGCATACGCTATAGTGCAAAAGACACTTTGTACTTTTATTTTTATTATTTATTGACTATTTTGTTTTAGTACTTTATTTTATTGTGTTATTCTTTTATTTAGTGTAGGTAGAGTAGGTTTAGAGTAGGAAATGGAAGGTGACCCGGGCATGGACCGGGACCGGGACCCAGAGTGGGAGAGGCAGCGAGAGCTGTTGGAGGAGCTGCGGCGGCACAGCCGCGAGAGGATCGAGAAGGAGAGGCGCTTCCTGGAGTCTACGGAGGAGGCAGCATTCAGGCCTAGACTTTCGTTGGCCAGGACGCCGCCGAGCTCCTTCAGCTCTGTGGCTACGGGAGAGCCTGACATTGTGGACCAGCCGCAGCTTGCACGACGACGCCTCCAGCACACCTCTGCGCGCGAAGATCCGCCTCCCCTGGCAGGGCTCGAAGGCGGACGCTCTGGTCACCAAGGGGAAGAGAATAAAGGAAAAGTCAAGGAGCCGACCGCGGAAGAGCGACTTAGGATTGCTCGTGCGGAGGTGGAGGCAGTGAAGGCGAGAAGCGCTGCTTCAGTTAGGGACCTCGAATTCACGGCAACTGCCGTAGCCGTCCTCCACAAGCCAGATTATGCCAGGGCGCTGAAAACCCGTAGTGGCGCGCCAACAATGGCCATTCCTGCCAACCCAGGTGCCGTAGTGGCTTTTTATCCGGAGAGTGAGGCCATGAGAACTGCGGAGGACACAAAGACGGAACTAAAAAGGACAGTGAATCCGCAGGCACTTGGGATCGATGGACTGAGTGCGAGAATAATAAAAGAGGTATGGAAGGCGGCGGGATCGGAAATGACAGAGGTGATGCGTAGATGCGTGACTGAGGGCCAGTTCCCTCAAGTATGGAAGAAGGGACGGCTGCTTGTGCTGCCAAAGGGCAGCGGCAAACCGCTCGATGACCCCAAGGCGTACAGGCCAATTACTCTTCTACCGATCCTCGGCAAAATTCTTGAACGGATGATTATCAAGTGTGCACCTGCGATCTTTTCCAGGACTTCGGACGGCCAGCACGGCTTCACGCGTGGTCGGTCGACGGTGACGGCTTTGCAGCAGCTAATGGAAACTGGTAAAGGAAGTCACTGCCGATATGTCCAGGCAGTTATGCTTGATATATCCGGTGCCTTCGACAATGCCTGGTGGCCTATGATTCTCTTGAAGATCAAGAGAGGAGGCTGTCCGCCAAACATCTATAGGATGCTGGCGGACTACTTCCGCGACAGACACGTTGGTCTGTTTGCGGGTAACCGGGTGCTGTGGAAGGCATCGACAATGGGCTGCCCTCAGGGTTCCGTATTGGGCCCCGCGCTGTGGAACGTGCTGATTGACGACCTACTGCGGCTAACGTCACCGTCCTGATAGAGGCAGAGTCCAGGGCTGACATTGAGCGTAAAGCCTCAGTCACCCTGGACCTGGTCCAACAATGGGGGGCGCGGAACAGACTTGAATTTTCCCCGAATAAGTCCGCCTCAATTACAATCAAGGGGAAATTCATGCGCCCTCCTACCATCCGACTAGGCGGCACCTCTGTCAGGTCGGTGGCGTCGGCCACATTGTTAGGGGTAGTGCTCGACACCACATTTTAGTTCGTCAATCACGCTAAGTCCATTGGCGAGCGGGCCGCGGCTTGCTTCGGTAAGATGTCCAGAGTTTCGGCGTCCTCTTGGGGCATGCGATACCCAGCGCTGAAAGTGCTGTACCGAGGCACGTACGTGGCCACGGTGACATACGCGTCTGCCGTGTGGCATCACAGGGTTACCCAATACGCGGTCAGAAGTGCGCTACTAAGATCTCAGCGCCAAGCCCTAATACTGTTGACGAAAGCGTATCGCTCCGTCAGCACTGCTGCGTTGCCGGTGCTTGCTGGCGTGCTGCCGGCCGACCTAGAGGTGGGTCGTGCTGGCAGATTGGACGAAGCGAGAAGATCGACAGCCAACAAGGAATTACGGGTGAAGAGAGAGGCAATCTCGGCGGATGTCGTCGCTCAGTGGCAGGAACGATGGGACAGAGAGGAGAAAGGAAGGGAACTATATCGGTTTTTCCCGGACGTGGCGGTTCAACTCGGGGCCACCTGGGTCGAGCCGGACTATCAAACGTCGCAGATCCTAAGTGGCCATGGATGTTTCCGAAAGAGACTGTATGATATGAAGCTGAGTGAGGTGAGTGAATGTTATTGCGGATTGGCAGACGAAGACTTGCATCATGTGCTGTGGGAATGCCCTCTGTATGCAGATATTAGAAACGGCATGCTAGAAGGTATAGTCCGAGAAGAGGTGGGCCCGGTCTTCTACGGGGACCTGGTGTCCACCAAGGCCAACTTCTGTCGGCTCCGACATTTTGCCAAGAAGTGGCACGAGGAGCGGCAGGGACGGGAACTAAACAACAGGAACAGCCCAGGCGAGCTCAGAATGAGCAGGCTCGAAAAAAAGGGTCATGTAGGGAGATCAAGAAGCGCACCGTGATGACCAGCAGACCGAAATTCCGCGGTGCGCCTCCCGTGTTTCGGCCCGTACAACCTGAAGGTGGATAGGGCCATGGGATGGTGGTGGGTGAGCCCTGCCTAACTTAGGGCGTACGCTAGAAGCAATAAAAGGTGTGAGGAGGAAGGAGACATACAAACAAACAGTGAAAGATCTCCTTCAGGGTTCAACTCCTACACACAATAAAAATCCATACCAAATTGATGAGGTCGATGGACGTGCGGGCGGGGATCTCCCCGCTGAAGCCGCGGTTGAAGTCGCGCCGTGAGTAACTGACCCGCCACGAGAAGGCCGCAGCGCGCAGATTGCACGGAGGTCTAAAGTCAGCCAGCCAGGGGCAAACACCGGACTAGACAAACAAGGACGGAAGTAAAGCTCACTTCAAGGAAACGGAGAAGAATGGAGTACGCCAGAGTGCAGGAACTCTTTCGGAAGTGTCCAAGTCGGGCAGCAAACAAAGTACAGGCCGGACATTGCCGGGACGTTCGTCATGGATTAGTGGTGTTGAAAGCCTACTGGCGACTGGTTCTCGAGGCCGTGTCGGATGCTCCGGGGCCCACACAGGAAGCTCTGAGGGCCATGAGGAGCAACGAGAATTATGGAGGCATACTGGACGCACAGAAGCTGCACCTTCACCTCCTCGGGAGTAAAAGGCGCCCCCTTTTACTCCCGAGGAGGTGAAGGAGGATGGCATCGAATTGCGATCGGTGCCAGAGGCGGACGGTATCCGTCCGGAGGAATGGCGTGCAGTGCCTTCGCAATAGAAAGCGGAAATACTCAATCACTGGATGAGCCAGGGCGAAATACCCGAACCACTGCGGCTGTGCCGAACGGTATTCGTGCCGAAACCTTTTTCGGCTGGGTGCTGGCTGGGCCGGGTGACTATCAACCGATTTCAATCGCGTCGGTATCACTTCGGCACATGCATGTTCTCCTGGCGCGGAGACTGGAGGCCTGCTGCCCCCCGACGTACGACAACGCGGATTTATCCGTGCCGACGGCACACTCGAGAATTCGGCTGTGCTGGACGCTGTACTGGGGGACTGCAGGAAAAAGTTGCGGGGGTGCGACTTCGCGGTGCTTGACTTTTCGAAGGAGTTCGACACAGTGTCACACACTGAGGCGGACACGGAGTCGCTCGGAGCTGTGGAGAGGGTTAGTGAGATGATGGGTCTTCAGTTGAACAGGGAGAAGTCTTCCGTGCTCTCGATGGTGCCGGATGGGAAGCGGAAGAAGCCGCACTATGTGACCACGAGGACGTTTAAAGTCAGAGGTCGGTGGCTTAGGCAGGTGGACAATGTTGAACCCTGGCGCTACTTGGGAGTAGAGATGTGCGCTTCTGGAGCTGTTACGTTGGAGCACGACATAAAGATGGCCCTAAATAATATCAAAAAGGCCCCCTCAAGCCGCAACAGCGACTAGAGGTCGTCAGGACTTACCTGATTCCGAGATATTTGCATGGACTTGTACTGGGCAATATCCGTGATATGACAGGTTAAGAATGCTCGATGTACAGATTTGGCACTCCGTATGACAGTGGTTGAGGTTACCCTCGGATGTTCCTGTGGCCTACTTTCATGCTTCGGTGCAGGATGGCGGCTTGGCGATCGCTGAGGACATGCGTATTGGATCTCGTTGCACGAAGGTTCGGGAAGCTGGACTCGTCGAAGTGGTCAGTGGCCAGAGCCGCTTCCAAGCCCGAAAGGATACGCCGTAAGCTGAAGTGGGCCAACAGGCAACTGCGCAAGTTTTCTGTCGAGAATCCCAAGAATGTGGATAGATCTGTTGCTATATATTGGCGCGAACACCTGCACAACTCAGTGGATGGCGTAGACCTACGCGAGTACTCAAAAACTTCCATTGCAATGGCGGTGTCTATGTGCAGTTCCTTCACACGCACATAAATACTCTCCTTTCAAGGTTGCGAAACTTAAGAGGGCGAATGACTGCTAGAGAGTTGGAGTTAAACTACCGTGCAGGATGCAAGGTTCGAGAGACGACGGCTCATACCATTCAGCAGTGCTTTAGAACGCACGGCGCTTCATAACTGTGTGGCAGATTATCTGACCAAAGAAATGGGTGATAGAGGCTGGAGCGTAGTTATGGAGCCTAAGATCGCGGGGGGACGAGGCTGAGGTATTAATTGATGTCCAGGTGGTCTCGGGTCAGCGACCACTCGATGAGAGGCATCGGGGCAAACGTAGTAAATACGGGAAACACGATGAGCTTGTTGAGAAGGTCACAGACAAACTAGGACTCGCCAAGGACGACATCAGAACGACCTCCTGCACCGACTCCTGGCGCGGCGTTTTAAGCGGTGGATCCTATAAGGAGAAGAAGGCAATACTCGTATACATAGCAATACATACTTAAGGAGCACGTGCTTTCAACGATTGCTGCAATGGCCTTAAGAGAATCGCCCACAAACTGGTCGCAGTTCAACCGGATGATGACGATGGTCCACGCCGGAGCCTCGGAATGAGGGCCCGAGACCCTGTGGATTCTCGTGAATTGCTGTCGAACCCCAGCGGTGTCCATGTCGAACGCAATACGACTGACATTTTCCCATAACATCTGAGACCGAGCCAACACCAATCGGCATAGTCAACCTGCGGCTAGTTACTGATAGAGACTGATCGAGACGTTTCCGTGATGATTAGTTTCATCGTTACTAAGACGCGTGTGATAGATAAATAAAATATATTGATATTTTATTTGTCTTCTACATGTAACAAAACTTGTAAATATCAGTTTATATTAAAGTACCTGGACGACCGAGCGTTGCTCGGATACAAACAATTTATTTTCTTGGTTTAGTTTCAAACGAAACACTGATTTGCTTAGTGTTACTTAACAACGCCATCTGAAATAGCTCCTAATAAAAATAGTTATTTTCATAAAAATAAAAAATACACAATATGGTTTTGATTGAGGTTTGAACCCGGGTCTCTAGTTCCGCAGTCAACTCACGCAACCATTCGACCACGAAAGCTTTAATTCAAAGGATGAAATTTACATAGAGCTCTTTCAAAGTGACATTGTCATTTCTTTGAGAACGTCGGATTGGTGTATGGTAATAGGGGAGCCCAAGAGGGGATTTACGGATTTACTCGAGTGCGTCAGATTAAGATATGGGGTACAGCTTGCATCCTGTTCAGTGCTGCCACGATTAAAAAAGACCTTCTATGTAGGTACAGTTTTTTTTCTTACTTCTGGATGTCAAAATGGTCAGATTAGAAAACCCCGTTACCGTTGAGCCATGAATTTTAAATAATAAAAATTCGAACTCTTTAAGAGTTTGCCAAAATGCCGTTTTTTATCTCGCTGTTTTGTATACATTCATACTAAATCTTCAGATTACTGAAAAATGACTTACCATGCATTTAAGTTACTGAAATATGACTAAGCATGCATTTAATTTAGTCTACTATTTTACCTGGACCTTTCGTATAAAATTTTTGAAAACCTATAGGCGCTCTCTCCACCGGTTAAACGCAAAACGTCATGAAGTATAATAATATTAAATAATATAATATTTTAATCTTACTACCACCCAACCTATAAAAAGCACAAGGTCCTGATGACGCTTGAGGAAATCCACAATGAGCCTTGTGGGCTCCCCAGTTTGACAGCGTTTACGCCACAATATTATTAATACTCTCCAATAGATGTCAGGAAGAGTCGTATTTTTCAGTTTATATTTAAATTGATTTTCATTGAAAATATTTTTATACAGCTAAAAAATTCCATCAATAAAAATTTTGTGGATCGATTTATCATCCCCGAAACCAGGGTACTAAATTTCATCAAAATCTTTGGAGCCGTTTCCGAGATTCAAAAAATATATTTAGATACATACAAGAATTGCTCGTTTAAAGGTATTAGATAAGTTTTCAAAACCAATATTAACAGATGAAATATACAGAGTAAACACAGATAACAAAATACAGATAAAATAATGTAGTCAATGGACAAGTGAGATATGTAGTATTCTGTTAATATAATTAATTAAAATGCACATGATTTCAGTAAGCGTTAAGCTAGTTTACATTATATTTTATGTTTCTTATAATTCATATTATCTTATATGATTATTTCAAAATGTCGGCACATTGTCACTTGTCTCATTGTCTTTGTCTGAGGATAGGATATAAAAAGGCGGTAGGAAACAGTCTCACTCTCATTTCCTCTGGGAAGATTCAAGAAAGATTTGTAATAGAAGTGTATAGTCTGTTAGTCTGAGACGAAACTACTAAGGAAAGAACCTAAAATGTGAATTAAGTGTAGTTACGCTAAGAAGGAAAGCCGTTGATAATTAAGGTACGATCATATCCTTATTATTTGTACTAAGTATAAATTATTATTGTACTATTGTGTGGTTTGAATATTATGCTGATATTGATGGGTCATATATTTTAAAACGTATTACTTTATACTTTACATGTTAAGTTATTACGCCTCGCAGAGCAAACGATCATTAGGTAACCATTAAAAACAACTAAAATCATTAATTTAAATACAAATAAATGAGTTTAAAACATCATGTGACCATTTTATTTTACCTTTCCATTTCTTATTAGCTACATTTTAGGACATTAGTTCTGAATTATCTTAAAATTACATTGACAATTAATATTTCAGTAATAATTTATACAATAGTTGAAATTCAATACATTATAATATTTGGTAGGTCATTAGCTAACAGTCAGTACACCCACTCTAGTTTACATTGTATTTAACATCAGAAGTGGGATCGCCCCTGACGACGGAAATACTAATACCAATTGTTTCGAGTTTCAGAATGGATCCTGCCACTTTAGAAGGTCTGGTCGCAATCTGCGAGTATGCAACAACTTTGCGGATTGCTGCTGGAACAGCTGAAAGAAAGAATTTACGGAGGACGTTGGGACACTGACATTATTCGAGCCAGCAACCGTTACGTGGTTATATTTGAAAAAGTCGGTGAGGCCCTAAGAGGCTATTTTTTTTAGTTGGACTGACACTTTATTGTTTAAATTTTACGAATTAACTAATTTCAATTGGCATAGTTTTAAGTACCTATATAATTATAGTTTGAAGAGATATCCATTTGGAATATGCTCAAGGTGAGAATTGGGTACCAGTAACACAATTCACAACTACCTGAAAAGTAAAAAAAAAATCTACCCTCGTTTCAACTAATTATATTTTTTTATGCATATGGCCAAGGGTAAGTTGACAATGTTATGTAAAAAGAAAATGCGAACTAAAACGTAATCGTGAATATTGTAATGAATACGGTCTTGGGCTGCTAAATCAATTGAGATACTTTAATGAAGTGTCAAAACGTAATATAATGAAGTGTAAAAACGTAAAATGTTGTGTGATAAAATGATTTGTGACATCGCAAAGGGTCTATGGATTTAATTACGGGCGGTAATTTAACAGTTAATTCCCAAGCGTAGTTTTGTGCAACCTTTTTTAAGCTATAAATTCAAGTTTTTTTTGAGCATAGTGTCTAAATATCTTGTTTGTTTTTTTCTTTCTATTTTTTTTCTCTACTTTGGGAACATTTACGGCATCAAATAAGTACAAACAAAAAATATTCATTAACTTTTATCCCTATCCATATTAATAGTAAAATACAAAATTGTGTCCAATATTACGACTTTATAAACATCAATACACACTTCGCTAATAGATGTACGTGATATTTTCTTAATTTATATTTTAGTTTAAACAGGGATAAAACGGCGTTTTCTAAAAAGAAAACCTAGCTGGATCTATTTATGGCTTCCGAAATCATACTTACTAAATTTCATAGGGATCGTCGGAGGCGTTTTCGAGATTCAAATTCTATATATCGTATATATCTTTTATACAAGAATTGCTCGTTTATTACATTTGAAATTCTAAAATTCAAATTTATTATTTGATGACATTAAACCTAATTATGTTATATTTTAAGGTTGCATAACTACGGTTTCAAACCATTAATTTATTTATTGACTTTTCCAATGGCCCTTGTTCAGTTACCCTGCTTGAACCTATTACATATTGATACAATAAAATTATTTGACTAATACTATGACATATTTGTGTTGTATTTGCTGAAAATTCTATTGTCAGATTGGCCGAACGTTAATGAAATGGTAGATGTCATGTGTAGTATACATGTGTATTTATTAAATTATTATTTTGATAATTTGAAACGGTGAGAACCTAGTTTTCTTAATTATCATATCGAGTAATATAAATTAATTATAAATATTTATTTTTATATTAAAAGTTACAAAGGGTTAAACCTTATGCTTAGAGGCATTTTCTTGCTGTCAACCCTGGGTGACGATGAAAATGTGTGGTAGGCTTTGTAATTAAAAATAATAAGAAATAAAAGCAAAAAAAATGTTTATAATAAATAAAAAGAGGTGAAATTCAATACAAGAACAATAAACATGTACCAAAAATTCGCATACAAAACTATTTTTTTAACTAATTAAATGAATTATTTTTTCCATGGAGTGATAGTTCGTATTATACGATGATTAAACTTCAGTCAGAATTGTTTTGCTAAAATAATCGCGATTAGTATTAAATTAAACAGTGCCTGAGAGTTTTTTTCCCCGGCTTTTTTTTCTCTCATTGACCCAGCGGTGGGTAGGCATCAAAAGCCGAAGATCCTTTAAGACCGCTCTTATCGGATTTTAAAAACATAAAATATTCAAAAAATTAAAATTAAAATTATTGCATAAAATAAATAAACAATACTAAAAAATATAAAAGTAATGATGGTTTCGTTCTGCTCTGCTTGGCTTAGGGTAGTTATGGCGTATTAAGAAAATATGAAAGTTTAGGTGTTGACCCAGTGAATTATTCGATGAAAATTACTGATATTGTGATGTTGAATTATATTTATACACTAATTCGTCCTTGACAAGCTTTGATGATTATAATATATTATTGAATTTGCTAATGAAATAAATAATAATTATAATAAAAAATATTTACTTATGTCAAATGATTGTCTTATGATCGTGTGAAATAAAAAAATAAAGAAAAACGAAAGTAAAGTAACTTATGTCAATTATTTGACGTATGACTGTGTGAAATAAGAATTAAAAAAAAATTAAAGAAAAATAAGTAAAGTTATTTTTTAAGAAAAACATTGTGTGAAATGAGAAATTACAGAAAAGTTGGCTTTGAAAATATATTACGATGGTATGAAACAAAATTCAGTTGTGTCCGCTGGTCATTAAAGAACAATGGCAGATCGTCAAACCTAAAATTGTCTGTAATTAAATTGAAGCATCGCGTCATAAAAAAATATGCATAAGATTCGGCGATAATACCGGAGTCTACAGGCTAGTTTATTTTTATTCGGGAAAGGCCGAAAAAAAGATGTTTTCAGTGTTATGAATATTATCGTTTGACTCATTAAATATTACGCATATGTTGCAGTTTCACACGGGGCAATATTAATCAGTCCATAAAAAGTCCAGATCGAGTAAAAATAAATAGAAAACCGAATACATGCCCAAAACATAACCAAAAGGATAAACGCAAAGTTTCAAGTCAATCTGTCACTGCCGGTCGATAAAAGTAGAACTGCGGCGTTAGACTAGTTTTATTTAAAATCGATACAACATTGAAACGATGCTTATCATAGCATTTTATTTTATTGAATTGAATTTATTCCATTTTATTGAATGTAAATTTCGTATCACTTTACAGATATAGCTAATTGATATCAGTTTATTAAAGATATAAAATAATTTACTACAAACAATTGCATTTTAAATTCAACACAACCAATGCCTAATTGTATCGATCATTCATTTCATATAATGTAATTTCATAATCGATACAAATAAATGACATTCATACAGGAGTATTTGTCCTGTCACATCACTGTTAATAATTCTAGTTTATTGTACTAATTCTAAATTGGTTGATATGCTTTTTACATCATAAATAAACTCCGGCTTTTAAGAAAGAAGTTAAAAATTTAATAATCGTACAAAATAATTCTCTTACTAACATAAACTCAATAAGAAAACATAAACCCAGTCAAAATTCTGCCTTTGTTCTTTGAGTGAACGGTGCAGGTTTAAGCCACGCCAGCGGGTGGATCGAACTTGACACTGCAAAAAAAAATCGTGTGAAAAGGAGAAATATAATAATAGTAGATTCTTGGCATAAATAATGTACACTGTATATTATGAAGTCTCTTAAATAATTTAACTTATAATTGTTTAACACTGTTAGACTCGACATTTACAGAAATAAACACCACATCATCCTAAATGCTTGACTATCCATGCCATATTCTTTGATTCTCTCGTCAATTTTATATCTTGATGTCCTCTCTGTTATATTTTTCTTTTATTTTGCCTTCACTATCCATTTTCAAATATTTATTCCTTTATTTAATAAAACTTACAGCTAACATTAATTAGTTGCGTTAGCGCGTCAAAATAATTTTGATCTTGAAAAAAAAAAAAACATATCTTAACTTCGTTAGATAAATTAAAAATATTGATTCATGTCAAATTTAAATTTAAATACAATGAACAGAAAGTAATGTCAAAATTGTTAAATTATAACGTTTCACACTCATACTGATAGCACCACAAGTAGGGTAGTTATGCCCTGTGTCATGGGTGCCACGGACACAGTCAGAGACGGACACATAAACCCAGACTGAGAACAGAAATTTGAACTCGTCATTCAAATTTCTGCTTCGCCGAGAATCAAACCCGGGACCCTTCGATTAGCGGTCCGGCGTGGTAACCATTACGCCACGCGGGTCGTCCTCATAGGTCAAAACGAAAACACATTTTATTTTACTATTAATTAAATTTGTATGTCAAAAAATTACGAATGTCATGTCAATTATAAAATAAAAATATTAAATGAAAATGAAAATCATTTAATTTTTTTTAAATAATTTAATTTCTACATTATTTTGGATGCCAGTGAAGTCGAATTGTTGTTGATTATCTCTTTTGATCATGTAATATATAGCCAATTTATTCTCATCTTAACAATATTGTGTGAAAAATAAAATATAGTTATAACATAAGTGCCGCTGCGTGACCATTCCTAGGTGCAGGTCTATGTCACCGGCAGCGGGTGGACCGGGCCTAGCATGACTAGCATTTGGTAAATAAAATACATGATGTAAAACGAAATATTTACAAGTTATAGCTTATTTATAATATAGTAAATTTTGTCTTTTTTTAGATAAAATAATAAATATATTGTGTGAAAAATAAAATATAGTTGTAACATAAGTGCCGCTGCGTGACCATTCCTAGGTGCAGGTCTATGTCACCGGCAGCGGGTGGACCGGGCCTAGCATGACTAGCATTTGGTAAATAAAATACATGATGTAAAACGAAATATTTACAAGTTATAGCTTATTTATAATATAGTAAATTTTGTCTTTTTTTGGATAAAATAATAAATAAATTGTTTTATGTACTTCGAGAACGCAGTACTTGTCAGTATGGCCGTGATAGATAAATAAAATATATTGATATTTTATTTGTCTTCTACATGTAACAAAACTTGTAAATATCAGTTTATATTAAATAAGTTTTCAAAACCAATATTAACAGATGAAATATACAGAGTAAACACAGATAACAAAATACAGATAAAATAATGTAGTCAATGGACAAGTGAGATATGTAATATTCTGTTAATATAATTAATTAAAATGCACATGATTTCAGTAAGCGTTAAGCTAGTTTACATTATATTTTATGTTTCTTATAATTCATATTATCTTATATGATTATTTCAAAATGTCGGCACATTGTCACTTGTCTCATTGTCTTTGTCTGAGGATAGGATATAAAAAGGCGGTAGGAAACAGTCTCACTCTCATTTCCTCTGGGAAGATTCAAGAAAGATTTGTAATAGAAGTGTATAGTCTGTTAGTCTGAGACGAAACTACTAAGGAAAGAACCTAAAATGTGAATTAAGTGTAGTTACGCTAAGAAGGAAAGCCGTTGATAATTAAGGTACGATCATATCCTTATTATTTGTACTAAGTATAAATTATTATTGTACTATTGTGTGGTTTGAATATTATGCTGATATTGATGGGTCATATATTTTAAAACGTATTACTTTATACTTTACATGTTAAGTTATTACGCCTCGCAGAGCAAACGATCATTAGGTAACCATTAAAAACAACTAAAATCATTAATTTAAATACAAATAAATGAGTTTAAAACATCATGTGACCATTTTATTTTACCTTTCCATTTCTTATTAGCTACATTTTAGGACATTAGTTCTGAATTATCTTAAAATTACATTGACAATTAATATTTCAGTAATAATTTATACAATAGTTGAAATTCAATACATTATAATATTTGGTAGGTCATTAGCTAACAGTCAGTACACCCACTCTAGTTTACATTGTATTTAACATCAGAAGTGGGATCGCCCCTGACGACGGAAATACTAATACCAATTGTTTCGAGTTTCAGAATGGATCCTGCCACTTTAGAAGGTCTGGTCGCAATCTGCGAGTATGCAACAACTTTGCGGATTGCTGCTGGAACAGCTGAAAGAAAGAATTTACGGAGGACGTTGGGACACTGACATTATTCGAGCCAGCAACCGTTACGTGGTTATATTTGAAAAAGTCGGTGAGGCCCTAAGAGGCTATTTTTTTTAGTTGGACTGACACTTTATTGTTTAAATTTTACGAATTAACTAATTTCAATTGGCATAGTTTTAAGTACCTATATAATTATAGTTTGAAGAGATATCCATTTGGAATATGCTCAAGGTGAGAATTGGGTACCAGTAACACAATTCACAACTACCTGAAAAGTAAAAAAAAAATCTACCCTCGTTTCAACTAATTATATTTTTTTATGCATATGGCCAAGGGTAAGTTGACAATGTTATGTAAAAAGAAAATGCGAACTAAAACGTAATCGTGAATATTGTAATGAATACGGTCTTGGGCTGCTAAATCAATTGAGATACTTTAATGAAGTGTCAAAACGTAATATAATGAAGTGTAAAAACGTAAAATGTTGTGTGATAAAATGATTTGTGACATCGCAAAGGGTCTATGGATTTAATTACGGGCGGTAATTTAACAGTTAATTCCCAAGCGTAGTTTTGTGCAACCTTTTTTAAGCTATAAATTCAAGTTTTTTTTGAGCATAGTGTCTAAATATCTTGTTTGTTTTTTTCTTTCTATTTTTTTTCTCTACTTTGGGAACATTTACGGCATCAAATAAGTACAAACAAAAAATATTCATTAACTTTTATCCCTATCCATATTAATAGTAAAATACAAAATTGTGTCCAATATTACGACTTTATAAACATCAATACACACTTCGCTAATAGATGTACGTGATATTTTCTTAATTTATATTTTAGTTTAAACAGGGATAAAACGGCGTTTTCTAAAAAGAAAACCTAGCTGGATCTATTTATGGCTTCCGAAATCATACTTACTAAATTTCATAGGGATCGTCGGAGGCGTTTTCGAGATTCAAATTCTATATATCGTATATATCTTTTATACAAGAATTGCTCGTTTATTACATTTGAAATTCTAAAATTCAAATTTATTATTTGATGACATTAAACCTAATTATGTTATATTTTAAGGTTGCTTATCTACGGTTTCAAACCATTAATTTATTTATTGACTTTTCCAATGGCCCTTGTTCAGTTACCCTGCTTGAACCTATTACATATTGATACAATAAAATTATTTGACTAATACTATGACATATTTGTGTTGTATTTGCTGAAAATTCTATTGTCAGATTGGCCGAACGTTAATGAAATGGTAGATGTCATGTGTAGTATACATGTGTATTTATTAAATTATTATTTTGATAATTTGAAACGGTGAGAACCTAGTTTTCTTAATTATCATATCGAGTAATATAAATTAATTATAAATATTTATTTTTATATTAAAAGTTACAAAGGGTTAAACCTTATGCTTAGAGGCATTTTCTTGCTGTCAACCCTGGGTGACGATGAAAATGTGTGGTAGGCTTTGTAATTAAAAATAATAAGAAATAAAAGCAAAAAAAATGTTTATAATAAATAAAAAGAGGTGAAATTCAATACAAGAACAATAAACATGTACCAAAAATTCGCATACAAAACTATTTTTTTAACTAATTAAATGAATTATTTTTTCCATGGAGTGATAGTTCGTATTATACGATGATTAAACTTCAGTCAGAATTGTTTTGCTAAAATAATCGCGATTAGTATTAAATTAAACAGTGCCTGAGAGTTTTTTTCCCCGGCTTTTTTTTCTCTCATTGACCCAGCGGTGGGTAGGCATCAAAAGCCGAAGATCCTTTAAGACCGCTCTTATCGGATTTTAAAAACATAAAATATTCAAAAAATTAAAATTAAAATTATTGCATAAAATAAATAAACAATACTAAAAAATATAAAAGTAATGATGGTTTCGTTCTGCTCTGCTTGGCTTAGGGTAGTTATGGCGTATTAAGAAAATATGAAAGTTTAGGTGTTGACCCAGTGAATTATTCGATGAAAATTACTGATATTGTGATGTTGAATTATATTTATACACTAATTCGTCCTTGACAAGCTTTGATGATTATAATATATTATTGAATTTGCTAATGAAATAAATAATAATTATAATAAAAAATATTTACTTATGTCAAATGATTGTCTTATGATCGTGTGAAATAAAAAAATAAAGAAAAACGAAAGTAAAGTAACTTATGTCAATTATTTGACGTATGACTGTGTGAAATAAGAATTAAAAAAAAATTAAAGAAAAATAAGTAAAGTTATTTTTTAAGAAAAACATTGTGTGAAATGAGAAATTACAGAAAAGTTGGCTTTGAAAATATATTACGATGGTATGAAACAAAATTCAGTTGTGTCCGCTGGTCATTAAAGAACAATGGCAGATCGTCAAACCTAAAATTGTCTGTAATTAAATTGAAGCATCGCGTCATAAAAAAATATGCATAAGATTCGGCGATAATACCGGAGTCTACAGGCTAGTTTATTTTTATTCGGGAAAGGCCGAAAAAAAGATGTTTTCAGTGTTATGAATATTATCGTTTGACTCATTAAATATTACGCATATGTTGCAGTTTCACACGGGGCAATATTAATCAGTCCATAAAAAGTCCAGATCGAGTAAAAATAAATAGAAAACCGAATACATGCCCAAAACATAACCAAAAGGATAAACGCAAAGTTTCAAGTCAATCTGTCACTGCCGGTCGATAAAAGTAGAACTGCGGCGTTAGACTAGTTTTATTTAAAATCGATACAACATTGAAACGATGCTTATCATAGCATTTTATTTTATTGAATTGAATTTATTCCATTTTATTGAATGTAAATTTCGTATCACTTTACAGATATAGCTAATTGATATCAGTTTATTAAAGATATAAAATAATTTACTACAAACAATTGCATTTTAAATTCAACACAACCAATGCCTAATTGTATCGATCATTCATTTCATATAATGTAATTTCATAATCGATACAAATAAATGACATTCATACAGGAGTATTTGTCCTGTCACATCACTGTTAATAATTCTAGTTTATTGTACTAATTCTAAATTGGTTGATATGCTTTTTACATCATAAATAAACTCCGGCTTTTAAGAAAGAAGTTAAAAATTTAATAATCGTACAAAATAATTCTCTTACTAACATAAACTCAATAAGAAAACATAAACCCAGTCAAAATTCTGCCTTTGTTCTTTGAGTGAACGGTGCAGGTTTAAGCCACGCCAGCGGGTGGATCGAACTTGACACTGCAAAAAAAAATCGTGTGAAAAGGAGAAATATAATAATAGTAGATTCTTGGCATAAATAATGTACACTGTATATTATGAAGTCTCTTAAATAATTTAACTTATAATTGTTTAACACTGTTAGACTCGACATTTACAGAAATAAACACCACATCATCCTAAATGCTTGACTATCCATGCCATATTCTTTGATTCTCTCGTCAATTTTATATCTTGATGTCCTCTCTGTTATATTTTTCTTTTATTTTGCCTTCACTATCCATTTTCAAATATTTATTCCTTTATTTAATAAAACTTACAGCTAACATTAATTAGTTGCGTTAGCGCGTCAAAATAATTTTGATCTTGAAAAAAAAAAAACATATCTTAACTTCGTTAGATAAATTAAAAATATTGATTCATGTCAAATTTAAATTTAAATACAATGAACAGAAAGTAATGTCAAAATTGTTAAATTATAACGTTTCACACTCATACTGATAGCACCACAAGTAGGGTAGTTATGCCCTGTGTCATGGGTGCCACGGACACAGTCAGAGACGGACACATAAACCCAGACTGAGAACAGAAATTTGAACTCGTCATTCAAATTTCTGCTTCGCCGAGAATCAAACCCGGGACCCTTCGATTAGCGGTCCGGCGTGGTAACCATTACGCCACGCGGGTCGTCCTCATAGGTCAAAACGAAAACACATTTTATTTTACTATTAATTAAATTTGTATGTCAAAAAATTACGAATGTCATGTCAATTATAAAATAAAAATATTAAATGAAAATGAAAATCATTTAATTTTTTTTAAATAATTTAATTTCTACATTATTTTGGATGCCAGTGAAGTCGAATTGTTGTTGATTATCTCTTTTGATCATGTAATATATAGCCAATTTATTCTCATCTTAACAATATTGTGTGAAAAATAAAATATAGTTATAACATAAGTGCCGCTGCGTGACCATTCCTAGGTGCAGGTCTATGTCACCGGCAGCGGGTGGACCGGGCCTAGCATGACTAGCATTTGGTAAATAAAATACATGATGTAAAACGAAATATTTACAAGTTATAGCTTATTTATAATATAGTAAATTTTGTCTTTTTTTAGATAAAATAATAAATATATTGTGTGAAAAATAAAATATAGTTGTAACATAAGTGCCGCTGCGTGACCATTCCTAGGTGCAGGTCTATGTCACCGGCAGCGGGTGGACCGGGCCTAGCATGACTAGCATTTGGTAAATAAAATACATGATGTAAAACGAAATATTTACAAGTTATAGCTTATTTATAATATAGTAAATTTTGTCTTTTTTTGGATAAAATAATAAATAAATTGTTTTATGTACTTCGAGAACGCAGTACTTGTCAGTATGGCCGTGATAGATAAATAAAATATATTGATATTTTATTTGTCTTCTACATGTAACAAAACTTGTAAATATCAGTTTATATTAAATAAGTTTTCAAAACCAATATTAACAGATGAAATATACAGAGTAAACACAGATAACAAAATACAGATAAAATAATGTAGTCAATGGACAAGTGAGATATGTAATATTCTGTTAATATAATTAATTAAAATGCACATGATTTCAGTAAGCGTTAAGCTAGTTTACATTATATTTTATGTTTCTTATAATTCATATTATCTTATATGATTATTTCAAAATGTCGGCACATTGTCACTTGTCTCATTGTCTTTGTCTGAGGATAGGATATAAAAAGGCGGTAGGAAACAGTCTCACTCTCATTTCCTCTGGGAAGATTCAAGAAAGATTTGTAATAGAAGTGTATAGTCTGTTAGTCTGAGACGAAACTACTAAGGAAAGAACCTAAAATGTGAATTAAGTGTAGTTACGCTAAGAAGGAAAGCCGTTGATAATTAAGGTACGATCATATCCTTATTATTTGTACTAAGTATAAATTATTATTGTACTATTGTGTGGTTTGAATATTATGCTGATATTGATGGGTCATATATTTTAAAACGTATTACTTTATACTTTACATGTTAAGTTATTACGCCTCGCAGAGCAAACGATCATTAGGTAACCATTAAAAACAACTAAAATCATTAATTTAAATACAAATAAATGAGTTTAAAACATCATGTGACCATTTTATTTTACCTTTCCATTTCTTATTAGCTACATTTTAGGACATTAGTTCTGAATTATCTTAAAATTACATTGACAATTAATATTTCAGTAATAATTTATACAATAGTTGAAATTCAATACATTATAATATTTGGTAGGTCATTAGCTAACAGTCAGTACACCCACTCTAGTTTACATTGTATTTAACACGTGCATCTGTGAGGCGACTAAAAGCCATCATCTAATTAGTGACACGTATAAATGGATTAACGATATTCTAACTATTCCTATGAACTTGATCGATAGTGTCGCCTACGAGCGTCTTACTAGCAAGTAGCAGGCACGAATAACTGTAGTTTAGTAATAAGTGAATTGAATTAGATTCTGTGTAATATTTGTTTAGGTTTGATTAGATGAGCTTAATGAGGTTATGTATAAGTATTTGGGAGAGATATTAAGGAAATTGTTTAGATTGTATAGCTAATGTAGATTATTTTAGTGTAGGAATAAATGGACCGGGATCGTGAACCCGGTACACCCCTGGATGGTCCAGCATTGAGGGTTGTGAACAGCTGCGACATCATAGCTAGGAACGCATTAATGCGGTAATGAGTTTCTCATTATTCTCGCCATTCCGTCAAAAGAATGCGGTTGATACAACAGGGAAAGGTGGAAAGGGAAACGCGTTCATCCATTTATAAATGTCAGTAAATTAAATGACTACATATTTGGCTTGATTTTGCCGCTTCACAGATGCGTTCGTCTTAGTAGTTTCAATTTGCCACTGAGCCGATTGGTTTTTGCGCGGTCAGTCAGGAGTCGAATTGTCAGGAGTCAAATGTTCGTCGTATTGTATTCGACATGGATATGTTTGAGCCGTGATCAGTTTCAGATAATTATTTCCTTCACATCATTCTTTAGTCAGAGTAGCTCTTTTATCTCTTCATAAGATCTAGTGCTCCATACAAGCCGCCAGGCGATGATTGTTTGTAGTAACCACCTCAATAAACTTATATTTTCCACATTTGCCCCGGTGCCGACACCTCCTCGACATCAACTGTAACCCGAACAGCGATGCCCGCGAGGCGATACCATCAGCTTTCCGGAGTCTGAAATCTCCACATTCGTACCACATACATCTCCTGAGCAGTATAGTTAGCGAGCTGTATGCGGTTCAAAGGAATAGCTGAATTGTATAAGTGGTCGTCTTATTGGCCACGCAAACGACGCAGTAGTTTAACTTCAGTTTTACCTATCCTACTTGACCTTGCCTAGATATTATTATCACGATTCAATTTTACGAAAGCGGGCGTTGTCGTCGACTCGTGTATAAGCCATCGACTGAAGTGTACAGATTAATTCATTCGAGATTCTTAGAGTGCTTTACGGAAAATTAACGCAGTTGCCGGCTAGCTTATTTCAGTTTTCCAGCTTCTGAAACTGCGTACAAAGAGGACAAGTTCGCATAGATTCAATGATTTAATGACCTTGTTATTTTTGTTATACTTCTTATTTATTTTATGTTATTTTAGTTTTTGCCGCTTTTCCTCTTGGTTTTATATACGTTTTTATATGATTTAGTATGGGATTAATAATAATTAAGATTTTTAGACTAGGAAAGTGGGCCGTGACTCGGACTGGGACCGGGATTCGGACTGGGAAAAGTAGCACTAGCTACTTAAAGAGCTGCACTTTCTTGAATCGACTGAAGAGAAATGAGTGACCAGGGAGGCGTAGTGGCCTATGAACCTGGAGAGCTAGACTGTGAAGATGCAGAGGACACCAAGCAGGAGTTAAAGATAATTATGAACCTACAGATACAATAAGTGTGGAAGGTAGGCATTGCTGGAATCGTAGATCTGATCATTACATTCGTGGAAGCTGCCACACGTATTTTTAGCCTAAAAATCTACGGTTATTTCGCCGTGCGTATATAGGCACAGTTGTTAGTGTTGTGCTCGTATCACTTATGGCGTTCTATGGGAGCGTGTAGACAGTGCCGGATAAGTTCACGTTTTCACAACAGTGACAACCGTAAAGGCGAATTAAGCATAGATTTTTACACCAAAAAAACAGGCAGCAAGAACAGGGCGGCTTTTAAGAAGGAAGATGAGGATTCAGTACGATCACCTTCGTGCTACACTGGACACCGAAGCTGTGTCAGTTCCTGTTCTAAGCAGACTTACGGCGGAGAACAAAGAGCGCCCGCGAACTATTTTCCCCAGAATGGGTCGGCGGAGATCATCTCAGAGTGAGCAGGCTCAGAATGAGTCATGTAAAGAGATCAAGAAACACACAGTAATGATAATAGAGGAAATTCTGCGGTGTACCGGTGCGCCTACCATGTTTCGGCCTATTAAAGTACTGTTTTTAGTAAAAAAAATTTATATTGATTAGATTAGTGATTAGAATAGGTACCTAGTTTATTTATAGATTGTTTTATTTTATCTTATTTTAATTTGATACCTTACAGTAGATAAAATTAAGAATATGGATCGGAGCCTAGACCCGGGCCTGGACCAGAAGCAGAAATAGGAGAGCCAACGTGAGTCAGCTCTCCCATTCTGCCTCGTGTCTCCAACGATCTCCAGTCACTGTTGGTATTTAAGTGATGTTTTGGTGTTATATTTCTTCTTCACACTTGTCACCCTCTAACGCAACAGTTTCAGAAGCACACATTAATAGGTACTCCCAAACAGCACCAGTGATCAACGTAGTCCATCTGCCTAAGCCAAAGGCTTGTGATTCTTAACGTTCCTGACATAGTGCAACCAAAGATATTTATAAGCGCCTTGCCTGTCACCGTGTCAAACGCCTTCAAAAATACAAGCACAGCAACGTGACGTTACCACAACTCTTTCCTACAGCTAAAGCTCGCGCTCGCCGTCGATTTCTGTGCCAGTGTCGAAGCGATACCTATGGTGATAGATATCGGTTGATAGTCCACTAGCCTAGCCGACATGTCCTTTTTCAGCTTGAACACCGTTCGGCACCGCAGCTATGGTTCAGGAATTTAGCTTTGGATTTCGAGCTCGAGCCTGACCTTTACCTCCTCAACATTAACGGCCATTACTGCCTTCACACGTCCAGCGAATCCTCGTGCTGTTCGTGATGCCTTATACCCCTTAGAGCTTCAGTTGTATTTCGTTGTTGCATCGGACATGATCACGGGAACCGGTCGCCCGAGAGGTTTCCAGCTCTCTTAACCACACAAAGTACCCCAATAATGTCAATTCTTGAAGCTTTACATCCGTTTGTGTGTGGCTAGTTTGCTGTTACACTTTCGATATCCCTGCTGGTTTCTTTCAATTTTATACCTTTTATTGCTTTGTGTATACGCTCTGTGTAAGGTAAGGCTCTCATGTCAATAGTCTCAGTACCGATCAGTCGACCGATGAGTACCGAAGGGCCCGAGTATTCAACAGGAAATAGGAGCTCCTCACTCCGCATCCTGCTACTGCTAGCCCCAGTACCAGCGACAGCGATTGCAATGAAAATGCTCATTCCGGTCATTAGGAGGTAGCATTTGAAAGATTCTGGTATGTAATGGAAAGGTCCCGCTTTTTAGGGTTCCGTGGCCAAATGGCAAAAAACGGAACCCTTATGGAGTCGTGATGTCTGTCTGTCTGAAGAACTATACTGTTGAAACTCGGTACGTAGATGTATTCTGTGAACCACTTTAAGATTTTCACACAAAAATAGAAAAAAAACAATAAATTTTGAGGGTTCCCCATACTTAGAACTGAAACTCAAAATTTTTTTTCATCAAACCCATACGTGTGGAGTATCCATGGATAGGTCTTCAAAAATGATATTGAGGTTTCTCATATAATTTTTTTCTAAACTCAATAGTTTGCGCGAGAGACACTTCCAAAGTGGTAAAATGTGTCCCCCCCTGTAACTTCTAAAATAAGAGAATGATAAAAGTAAAAAAAAAATGGGTGCGTGTACTTATGTACGCGCGTGAGAAGTTATACTTCTATGGCATCATTAAATAAAATATTATTAGAAAATTGTGTGCAAGTTTCCATTGCTTAACTCTCTGAATATTTCATGTGTGTCAAATTTTTGAACGACACGCCGAGACCAGAGACGCACCAACGGTTGACAAATACGACTGACGTTGTCCTGTCTTAAATAATAATCCAAATATTCAATTTAAATCACTACTGAATATATTTTATTGCCACATATATAATTCGCACTTGTATGAAAATAAAACACGTGTTGTGACTGTAAAAACTAAAACCATGTGGATAAATATTATTATATTAAGTATAAATAAATATGAAAACAGTGATCAGAGGCGACAAGCGTACCAACATGCGCGACTAAGAGAGGTTTTATTTCTATTTCGTTGGTAGCTATTCGGTTGAGTGGGCAACTTCATCTTGTTAATTTTGTGTTACAGTGATGCGCGCGCATCTTGAAATTTCACTCTCATCAGTTTTTCATAACGCGCCTAAAGAAGTATAACTTCAAAAAATATATGATGTACATTACGATGCAAACTTCCACCGAAAATTAGTTTGAATGAGATCTAGTAGGTAGTTTTCTTTAATACGTCATAAATCGTAAACCACAATTTACCCTTCATTCAATCTTAATGCAATGATTTCTATAGATAATTAAAGGCAATGATGTATTTCTGTTGCCGCTATTGTTATACAAAATTACAAATACTAAAAATATTCGTGCGTGAGTCCGACTCGCACTTGCCCCCGTCCATCAAGCCTCATTTGACAATGTTCAGAACTGCGCCGATCACACACAAGACACTTATATGATAATCCGAGAAAAACGAGACTTCGCGGGTCCAGATTTAGCCGCACGCACCGAGACCGGGAGACGATTGACTTCGACCAATTTCACTGAGGCAACAGCGTTATTCCAACGAACACGTTAATCAAATTTCACTATCACTGCAGAGAAGGAGATTGAATTATGAGACTCTTTAATGTTTCCAACATTCTTAGAGAAGACATTTGGGCACTTCTTCCAAAGTACAAAAGATTTAGTGGATTAACCAAATAAATGAAGGTAAGTAACTTAAATTATATTATTCATGTAAGTACTTTTTGTGCTCCGGGGTAAGATAGGATCATTTCTATGAAGTTAATATACTCCTTGTTGTCTAATGCTGAGCTAATGTGAGGGTTAATTTAAAAAAAATATTAAAACCGGATCACTAACGCAGCAACAATTTATGAAATTGGGCTTTTACTTTGTAAGATAAGTCTGTTCATTAGACTAATACAACGAATTTTTGAAGTGAAAACTTCTTTAGTGGCATTGTGCACTTTTTTGGGACGGGTAAAAAATATTAAACTCGTCACTCGGACACGTGGCCTGATCGAATATTCGTAAGACGGAGGGGTGACAACTGATGACGGCTCGACTGTCTATACTTGTAAAATTCGTTTATATCAAGTATTTAAAATATGAAAATTGAATAAAGTGCATCTATTAATGAAAAAGTGACGAAGAAATACGTGGAAATTCTTTTGGAATGGTTATTCCAAAATATCAAAAATGCACAACGTTAATGTTCAAGTTTTCACTTCTGCTGATACTACCGAAGTGCAACCCGTTTTTTTGACGTGATAACGTCTTTAAAATCGTTTTAGTTGGGTGACATGTTCAGAAACTTGTGTCACACCAAAACCTCACGAGCGCGATCGCAGGTATAACCCCTCAACTGCCCGCACGACACCTACGGTCTGCGGCGTAATATTCAGTCAAGCGCCCGCACGTACGCTCGTGTCTGCACTCAAGTGGCTCAAATTACAGTGTTGTATTTTAAAACTTTGAGCTCTGTCACTTATCGGAATTAAGAAAAAACATAATGCTACAGATAAGGAAGGAATAAAATGCGTCAACAGACTTGCCACCTTGATATTTTTTGACGTGATAACGTCTTTAAAATCGTTTTAGTCGGGTGACATGTTCAGAAACTTGTGTCACACCAAAACCTCACGAGCGCGATCGCAGGTATAACGAGAGAGAGACGGACCGATCTCCCGTCTCATCTCGAACGCTGCCAGTCATTCCGTGAAACTTGTCACGCGGAATCCTCACGAGCGGAGGCTGGCATAGCGTTCGAGTGAGTGGACCGATCTTCCGTCTCTCTCACTCTAGCGGCATACAAACGAATGGAGATTTTCTCGTGCGGACGTTATCACGTAAACATCTCGATCGTAAACCTACTTTACAAACAATTTGCCGTTTTTTTTTTCAGATAATTAATGCAATGCCTAAATACTTATTTTGCCTGTGAATAATTAACTGTGGTGGAGCAACGCAAGCAACACTTGGAGGTGGAGAGATTAACGTTGAGACTGTTTATTTACTTGGTAAGTAATTTAAATTTATAAAAAAACGCTACAATACACACTCAGTGCCACACTAGGATAGTTCTTATAGTTTCGGAAAAAAGGGGCTGTGATATACGGATGTACAGACAGACAGACAGACATGACGAATCCATATTATGGTTCCGTTTTTGGCCATTTGGCTACGGAACCCTATAAACGTTATAGATTATGGACTCGGCGTGCTGCTGCCGATCGATGAGTTATTTGTGCTATGGACTAAATTTTAACGCTGTGTTTATATGCTACTAGCTTTCCGCCCGCGGCTTCGCCCGCGTGGAATTCGGTAATATCGCACTTTTTAGATTTTCCCGTGGGAATGAAAAGTTCTCCCGCAGTAAAACATTACTTTTCCGGGACTCAAACTACCTCCATACCAAATTTCATCAAAATCCGTTCAGCTGTGTAGGCGTGAAAGAACAACAGACAGACGGAGTTACTTTCGCATTACCATTTTAAATACCATATACCATTAATAAAGCACAACTATAAGAAAACTTCTCATTCCCACGGAAAAATCTAAGAAGCGCGATATAACGCTGGATACGATGAGTTGTAAAACATAAATTGAATGGTAAACTATATTAAGTATATGTTTTACCTTGGGGAGCAAAAACATGCAGATTTTGGGCACTGGATACCCAGGAACACGCTACATAGAGCTGACCATGCGAAAAACAATGTTTTTCCAAGTGTACTCCAGCAACCCTTAGATTTTGGCCTTGTGCTTTATTAATGGTCATTGCAAATGAAAATCTTATAGGAAATTGAAGTCTTTTAAATCGAATCATAACTTCATCCAAAATATTTTCATTATTCATATTTCATTTCATTTTTGATGTGTGTTAACCCTCAAACAACGTTTAAAAACGTCTTCAAACCAGAAGAAACAAACTGCACATTATTATCTTCTTTGAACCAAAATAGAAAATATGAATACCTACACCTACACAGCACATTTGAAAGGAAAAACTTATAATTTTCTTTTGAATCAACGACCGCCGAAATTGCTTTGACAATATTATTTCGTTTATAGTTTCGTGACCATATTAAATTGAGGTTTATATCTGTAGTGAATAGGAAACACTAGTTTTATTTATGGCAGTAAAAGCTATTGTTGCTTTTTAACAATCTGTGCCAATGCCAACAGTGATGCAAATAATAAATATTTGCATCTGCTTACAAAAAGCAAATTTCTTGTATAGGTAATCTATACTAATATTATAAAGAGGAAAGATTTGTATTTTTGCTTTTTGTATTTTTGTATGTTTGCTATGAATAAACTCATAAACTACTGTTTCGATTTCAAAAATTCTTTCACATCACACACTTTTGTTAACCCTCTGGAACAGTCTATTATACCAGGATAAAGGGTAGGTAAATAAGTACAGTCCACCAATCCGCACTTGGCCAGCGTGGTGGACTATGGCCTAAAATCCCTCTCACTTGTGAGAAGGAGACCTGTGCCCAGCAGTGGGACATAAAAAAAAGGTTGAAAAAAAATAATAAGTACAGAAATTTTTGCTTAGCTGCTATAAAAAAATACTAAGTACACAGGATAAGAAGATGTAAAAAACCAGTTTAGACGATAAACCAAATTGTACGTTATCCCTCGGGAATTCCTCATTTTCGGGGATTAATTATCGTATCATTTAGCTTCTAAGTTTACATGTGCGTATTCGTTTGCAATATAATATTACCTTGTTTTAAACGACACACAGCGCCATCTATCACCGAACTGGTATGAAGCTAACAACATTTTTGTTTTCCCTCGGGAATATCAAATTTTTCCGGGATAAAAAGTACCCTATTATTTAATCCGGACTTCTAACTTTACGTCTGCAAAATTTCAAAACAATCGGTTCAGTAGTTACGTCATGAAAGCGGAACAAACAAACAAACTCACTTTCCGATTTATAATATTAGTAAGGATTTCAACATAACACATTATTTAAAATAAATTGGTAGTCTGTAAAGTCGATTTACGGACGATAGTTTAACGTGACAACGTGATAACAAAACAATAAAAACCACTTTTCACTTCTTTTTATAAACACTCGACGAACGGTGCAAGCCGAACGCTCAAGTCTCAACGTAACGTTACGAGTGTAACGTTACAAGGAGTCATCCTTTTTAACACGCTTTTATTAACTTGACCTGTATGTATGTATGTAACGGAATCTTTTAACTTCATTTTCACTTACTTCTGGAGTCTGATTAACTTGAAAATTTGCACAGGGGTCAAGGGCCGATGACAATACAATAATCTCATAGCTTTACATTAAAGTCCCAACTAGGATCATCAGGATAAAAAAAAAAACGAGTGGCGGCTGATAAGTTCGTGGCCTAAGGTACCTACTTAATGAAACAAATATAAGTAATTCACTTACATTTATTTACATTATAGAATACCTATATTGATATTTATGATAAAGAATACATTTTTTATTAAATGTGTTATGAATTATGTTTATGATTAGGTTGTATATGATATGGTATGTAACACATATCAACTTTTGAAACATGTCTGATCATTTGATTTTGTTAGTTATGCGAGCCTTTTTTTAATAAAATTACATGCTATTAGTATTGTTGGAAATTCAAAATGGCTACTGCAACAAAATGGCAGACAACATACATATACTTTTGTTCAATTCAACTACCCATTATGGGTACCAAAGGAAGAGCTTATAAAATACGAAAAAATTATGTTATTAGCGCATTTAAATAAAAGCTCAATTTAAAAAAATCGATTTTATTATAATTCATACTTATTTAAATTCCTCTTGTAAATTACAGTACTGAAGCAGTCTACACAGCTCAGCCCGGAACAGAGTGGAACTAACCATAGAAATTTTGGAGAATCAATTCGGATGCCTGTTAGTTACAACATTATGACTCAATATTTGTTGAAAAAGTTTGACAATACTGCAATGTCTGCTGCAATTCTATTTTCAAATGATGAAAAATCTTTGATCCAGTTAAGAAGAACCATAATAACTTCAGGGTCTGCTGGCTGATGGCAGAGCGCGGCTATGGTACATTATACGTAATTTCTAGTTACAATTCCATTATATTTAATTATGCCTACATAAAGTACCTACTAAAGTCTCTAACCAAGTTAAATAAAGTAGCGTAAGTAACTTGTTTATGTTTGAAATTAGTAGAAAATATTTTTAATATTTGTAATAATTAATATATTTAAATTAAATCACATTGAAAACTTGGAAGAAATTTCTGTTAGGAATAAGCAGTACCTTTGTACTATATTTCTTTTAATTAACGCTTCTGTAACTGTTGTTTCTGTGTACATAAATAAAATATTTGTTGTGTTAAGTTAGTACATTGTATATGATAAATGTTTATGTCTCACTTATGTCTTAAGATGTTTGTTTATTTCGGTGAGCTAATCTAATATTGTACAATACTAAAGACATATAATAATATGTATGGCCGTACGCTTTCGTAATCATGGGAAAGATTTATGGATATAGTAGTATAATATTGTGTATAATATAGTGTTCATAGAAGAAGGTCGTATCCAAACAAGTGGACGCAATATTTTTTTGAAAATGTTACACAACTTCTGCACCTTACTGTACACGACGTATGTACATGTTCTTGTCAAACGAGCAGCAAATAGCCCGACCAGCATGCAGGCCATGCAGCGCATCAAATTCTAAAACGGAGAAATATATTTCTTGTGATGTAAATGATTATATGTAGTTATGCATAAATTTTATACTTTCGACTGTATGACAGAATTGTTCCTGTTATTAAAAGTTACTAAAAAGAGCCTGTTCTATTTAAATAAAACCTTCATAGTTCTCCAGCACATTTGTCTAAGTATAATATTTTAAGGCTGAGTCATTATAATATTTTTATAGCAAAATTTATTCAAAAATAACGCATTGTTTGGGAAGATTTTCAAAAACAAATAGTATTATAATCATTCCGTATTGAAATAAAATCTTTATTTATCATAAAATGTTTAGTTTTATTAGGTACCTCACTAGCGAACCCGAGAGTCGTTGTCCTGCCATACCTGTCAGATCCAGTTAATTTAAACCATGAGCTTAGGATATACTAAAGTACTACGGCTTATCTTGGGCAAGTCTCGCACCAGATATTAAATATTTCGAAGGAATTAAATGTACCTATGTCATGAAATATGTTTGTGTGTTAAGACAATAAACATTTTTTGAGTTTCAGTTTTGAATTTAGTCAAACTTCAGCTTGTAATTAATTTTTTTCAAGAGAAAATAAGTGTAACAAATGTGAATAACGAATATGGTTATTTGACGCTATATGCACAAAAATATTCAAAATTCAAATTCAAAAACTTTAAAAAGGTTGCATTAAACCACACTTTGAAAGCAGGATAATTTTACTAAATTTCTTAGTCGTTTCTGTATCGTAAATCTGACATATTATTATGTACCTAACTGGTATTGTGGCATCGGCACGAACCCCTATTAAAAGTAGCTTCTTGCGACCTTAAAATCTTACATACATAATCACTGTTTATGCTTCTTGATGGCCATTAAACATAGATGAGATCAGGGAGCAGAATATTCGAATAGCATACATTATTCTTAAGCCCCGACGCAAAAAGAGGGGTGTTATAAGTTTGAAGTCGATGTCTGTCTGTTTGTCTATGTGTGTATCTGTCTGTGGCATCTTAACTCTCAAACGAATGGACCGATTTACTTGCAGTTTTTTGTATTTACCTCAGGTATTTACTAGAAAGCTGCAATAAACTGCATGCAAATATTCGCATCACATACAAGTGAAATCTGAACATTAAAATCAATATCACCACACCTTTCCACTTGTATGTTTACAATGGCCGCAACCCTTTTTGCGTCAAACTGCTGGGCACGGGTCTCTCCCCATTATTGGGAAGGCCTGGAGCTTACTCCACCACGCTGCTACAATGCGGGTTGGTGGAGATGCGGGTTAGTGGCCAACCCGCTGTCGGATGTTTTCAAACCGCCCATAAGGCTTCCGACAAGGTTTAACGACTGTTATCTATCGACAACAACCGGGACCGACGGCTTAACGTGCCCTCCGAAGCACGGAAACGCGCATGAAATTTTTTTTGCCACTAGCGGTCACCCATCTCACACCCGACCGCGCCCTTTTGGCTTAATTGCATAGATCGTTTGCGTTCTACGCTAACCGCCGGGCCATGTTTACAATACACTAGAATACCTTTCAAGCATCAAATCATATCTAATACCTTTAAACGAGCAATTCTTGTATGTATCTAAATATATTTTTTGAATCTCGGAAACGGCTCCAAATATTTTGATGAAAAATAGTACCCTGGTTTCGGGGGTGATAAATCGATCCACAAAATTTTTATTGTTGGAAATTTTTAATTGTATAAAAATATTTTCAATGATAATCAATTTAAATATAAACTGAAAATTACGACTCTTCCTGACATCTATTGGAGTGTATTAATAATATTGTGGCGTAAACGCTGTCAAACGGGGGAGCCCACGAGGCTCATTGTGGATTTCCTCAAGCGTCATCAGGACCTTGTGCTTTTTATAGGTTGGGTGGTAGGAAGTTTAAAATATTATATTATTTAATATTATTATATTTTATGACGTTTTACGTTTAACCAGTGGAGAGAGATTTTTTATTATTTAAAATTCATGGTTCAACGGTAACGGCGTATTCTAATCTGACTATTTTGACATCCGGAAGTAAGATAAAAAATTATTGTACCTATATAGAAGGTCTTTTATTAATCGTGGCAGTACTCGACAGGAAATGAAATGAAATAAAATGAAATATTTATTTGCATAAAACACGGTACATTTTACGTTAAAAATCTTACAATATTGTTCATGCGTGTCTTACCGACCTAGTCGGTGGGCAAATATTTATTAATAAATAAGATAAAGTCATCGTGTCTTTAGTGATAACAGTATATCCTTAATCTATAGGTTAAATCATTAATTTACTTTTTTAAATTTAAGGATATTAAATGCAATTTCATACCCGAAGGTACATGTCAATTTTTTTAAATAATAACAATAATAATTTAATAACAATAATATTAGATAATAATAGTAATGATAATATTTGCATAATTGAATAAAAATTTATAATTTATTAGCCAAGCGTTTGAGGTGTCCAGCATGACAATATTCTATAAATTCCTTTGTGGAATAAAAACAGTTCTTAATCAATAATCTATACATATAATAAATCTGTAACAAGTCGGTTTCTGTACATTGAAGATATTTGAAAAAAATTGTCACTAGGGCTATTTATTAGCGTAATAGAACCCAAAACAATGATTTTTAGAATTATTGTCTGTTTGTCTGTTTGTCTGTTTGTCTGTTTGTCTGTTTGTCTGTTTATCTGTTTGTCTGTTTATCTGTTCGTTTGTGCGCGCTAATCTCAGGAACGGCTTAACGTAGAAGGATACGGTTTTCACTGATGTATTGGTATTTTTTTGGATTAACATTTAGGGTTTGTTTTATTTAAATCGGTTAACAAACAAAAAAGTTACGTCAATTTCAAGAATTGAATTAAAGACTGAAGCGACCATTACCGATACAAACTAAATAGCTGCATCCTTTTAACGTCTCGCTCCTCTCCTGGGCTTCCCATTATTGGGGAGGCTTGGAGATTAGTTAACCACGCTGCTCCAATGCGGGTTTTTAAATTTAAGTGTGTAACTTTTGTAAGAGAATAAATTTAATGCGAGCGGTCACACCACAAGTTTCGATAATTACTAACATCTCTTAATATTCTGATAGCAAGTTTTCAATCACTTATGCTAGATTTCATCTCTAAATATTTAAAAAAACCATACATATCACCACATATTCAAAAAAATCCTCAATACAAAATTAATGTACAAAACCTTAACAAAACGAGGCTACTGCCGACATCTATGTTCATATTCAGAACTATTTAGTGATCTGTTGCAAATTCGGTATATCGACAATTTAGTTTACACGCTATACGATAGATGTCATTGTTACGCAATAACGCTATTACAAAGTGGATTGGTGGAGATTATTTCAAATAATTAATTACGAGTATATTTACTTAATAAAATATCTAATAAAAAAATTAACAACTTAGAGACCTTTCGAACTGGCGCTGACTGACAATGAGTACAATTCATTGTGGTAGAGCATTATGGAGGCGCGGCGCGGTGGTTACATCCACATATTATTGGTATCGAACTTATTTAATAAAATAAATTCTTGGCGACCCCCCCCCCCAATTGAAGGCTGCGACCGCGCCTGGACTCGCGTGGCGCAATGGTTACCATGCCGGACTGCCAATCGAAGGGTCTCGAGTTTGATTCCCGGCGAAGCAGAAATTTGAATGATGAGTTTAATTTTCTGTTCTCGGTTTAAGTGTTTGTATTTCTGTCTCTGTGTGTCTCACGGTACCCATTACACAGTGTATATTTACCGTACTCTGGGGCTATCAGTGTGAAACGTAAAAAAAATCAAAGTGTTCTACCGACTTTACTATGCTGAGTGATCTTTTCAAAATGATAGCTATGTCACCATATCATGATTACACCACCAGTCGAAGGTTAAAGTTCCACAGGCCGCTTTGCACGCTCCTTTTGATGTTTGAACGGATGTTTAAGTTATGGGACAACCTTCCAGCTGAGACATTTCCAGTGGACTTTGACATAGGGTTCTTCAAGAAAGCTGTAAAGAAAGCTCTTCTTGAAAGCCGGCAGTGCTCGGGTGGCTCCGCTGGGGTTGCCCGTTTCCATAGGCGACAGTGATCGCTTAACCACGCGGCCTTTCTGCCTCTTTGTTCGGTTTACTTATAAAAAAGTGATTTCGAATAAACGAATAACCAATTGACGAGGCACTAATAAAAAAAAAAATTGAAATGAGCAGACGTTTTCAGTGGTTAATTTAATAAGAGCTATTACATACATACGCAGTACTGGCACCGGTGTTACACTAATATGATAAAGCGTCACGGCAGCAGCACGGCATGGTGGTCACGCCCAGATTAATATTAGTAATCGATATATTTATTTCTGATGCTGTGTGAAGGGTTGTTAATAGAACTAATTGACTCTTAATCGCGTAGGGCCTGATCCTCTCACGCTGCTCCAATTCAGGTTGATGACGTCTTCATTGTTAGTGGCCTAACTGCTGTCGCAAGTTTTAAATCGCTCAAAAGACCTCCATTAAGTATGAACGACAGTATGTTAACGACAATTGCAACCAACGTGTAAGCAACCAAGAATTTGACTCCCAACTACTAACCACGCCTGACATAGCGTAGACATTTCACCACCTTTCTGCAATATATTTAAGTTACATAATGATAATGAATCTATGCATTATTTGCAGCACAAATTATTTAATTATAATGATACTTTCCGCGGGCACAGCAGTACTATCTAAACACTTTAAAAACATGCTATTATAATACGTTTAATTTGTAAAGAGAAACTGATGATAACGACTGAAAAGTCGGTATTATAAGAGGAGTACAGTAAGAATTGTAAGGACTCAGGAAAAATGTATCTACTCAACATATGTAATAATATGAACTTTATATTAAGTAATTTCATAAAAGGTAACAATAATCCAAGGGACAGTGGAGGGCAAGCGGTCACGAACGAAATTGCAACCTCATCAGCCACGACCACTCTGTCAAGAGTGAACGACTAAGGAGGAGGAGGAACAAATAATCCAAGCCTAATCAAGCCTTTTGTACAAGTCTATCTACGCGGACGACGTCGCGGGCACAGCTAGTTTAAAAATAAAACCCTTGAACCGATTTAATGTTAGATTTTTTTAACCGAGATGGCAGCAAATTATAAATCTTGATGCACATCACAGAGCTGTTTCTCGAATAGCATGCCGTATAAGATAATAGTCTATGCAATTGATCCCGATGCCGATTGGAGAATGTATCATCTTTGGTATCAAATCGATTTTGATTATTTTTGACACATATCAGACTTTCGTAGATGTACATTGATGGCAATGGCGGGAGATTTAGTTTTTTTTTTAAATATTGGCTTACAGGAGTCCATAGGTTCCGCACCTTAAATGGCCCTAACACATTTCTTTTGTATAATAAATGCTCTATTGAAGTCAGTTGAATTCCCCCATAAGAGTAATCCGTATCTTAGGACCGAACACACGTATCCGTGATAAGCCATCAATGCTGTTTTTTATTTGCTACTTTTGAAAGATGGTGTAATGCGTATATGAATTTATTTAGTCTTTGGCATACTATTTCTACATGATTCTTCCAATTTAAATTTGAGTCGATTTCAATGGCAAGAAATTTAGCTATTTTATTTTAGGATGCAAGGTGTACCCCATATCTTAATCTGACGCGCTCGAGTTAATCCGAAAAGCCCCTCTTGGGCTCCGCTACTACCATCCGCCAATCCGACGTTCAAAGAAATGACAACGTCGATTTGAAAGACCTCTATGAAAATTTCGTTCATTGAATTAAAGCTTCCGTGGTCGAATGGTTGCGTGAGCTGACTGCGGAACTAGAGACCCGGGTTCAAATCTCGATCGAAACCATATTGAGTCTATTTTTTATTTTTATGAAAATAACTTTTTTTTATTAGGAGCTATTTCAGATGGCTTTGTTAAGTAACACGAAGCAAATGATTGTTTCGTTTTAAACTAAACCAAGAAAATATTTTTTTAGAAAATAAACTCATTGTATAAAATCTGGTGCAATAAAGTATTTTTGTATTGTATTGTATTGTATATATCCGAGCAACGCTCGGGCGTCCAGGTACTGCTGCTTAACAGCCATTACACATAGGCGAGATCAGGGAGCAGAATGTTCGAAAAGCATGTATATTATTAGTAGGTCGTAAAAAGAACGTTATCCACAGAATATCACGAATTAAATAGGTACATTATTGATAATACGTTTTTACAGTAAAAACATGTATCTTTTCCACACAGTTTGTAGGATATCGTGAAGTTAAAACTGAGTTGATTTGATATTAGACCAAAACAATAGCATTAACCGCCAAAAATCGAGCAGTTAACGTTACCGTTAGGTTATGACGTCATTATAAATATATAACTATAGCTTAAATGTGCATGTGTTAAATCTAATACCTATAAACGAGCAATTCTTGTATCCTACCTAAATATATTTTTTGAATCTCGGAAACGGCTGCAAAGATTTTAATGAAATTTAGTACCCTGGTTTCAGGGATAATCAACTTAAATATAAACTGAACAATACGACTCTTATTACTTAACCGAGCATTTGACGACTACTATGGGTTTAGTTACCCTTATAGCATCTACGAATTCGTTTCAACAGTCTTTATGTTTCACTACTGTACTGGGCGCAGGTCTCCTCCCAGAAGTGTGAAAAATTTTGGCCATACTTCACCACGCTGGCTAAGTGAGGATTGCCTTTGAGAAATTTAGAGTTACTCTCAGGCATGTACGATGATGGAAAGCATTAAAATGAAGTAATTAAACATAACTATAGTTTCATTTTCATTCATTTAACAATTTTTAGGGTTCCGTAGCCAAATGGCAAAAAACGGAACCCTTATGGATTCGTGATATCTGATGTCTGTCCGTCCGTATGTCACAGCCACTTTTTACGTAGAGATTTTCACACAAAAATAGAAAAAAAGCAATAAATTTTGAGGGTTCCACATACTTAGAACTGAAACTCAAAATTTTTTTTTCATCTAAACCCATACGTGTGGGGTATCTATGGATAGGTCTTCAAAAATGATATTGAGGTTTTTAGTATCATTTTTTTCTAAACTGAATACTTTGCGCGAGAGACACTTCCAACTTCCAAAGTAGTAAAAAGTAAAATGTGTGTCCCCCCCCCCCCGTAACTTCTAAAATAAGAGGATGATACAACTAAAAAAAATATTTGATGTACATTACGATACAAACTTCCACCGAAAATTAGTTTGAACGAGATCAAGTAAGTAGTTTTTTTTAATACGTCCAAAATCGTAAACCACAATTCACCTTTCATTCAATTTTAATGCTATGATTTCTATGGATAATCGAAGGCAATGATGTATTTCTGTTGCCGCTATTGTCATACAAATACTAAAAATACAATAAAATAAATATTAAAGACGACCGTGTGGCGCAATGGTTACCATGTTGGATTGCCAATCGAAGGGTCCTGGGTTCGATTCCCGGCGAAACAGAAATTTGAATGATGAATTTAAATTTCTGTTCTCGGTCTGGGTGTTTGTGTTCCTGTCTTTGTATGTGTCCACTGTCCATGGTACCCACGACACAGGGTATTAATTACCTTACTGTGGGGCTATGAGTGTGTAAGGTTTTTAAGGTTTACTAGCTGCGAAACCCGGCGTTGCTCGGGTTAAAATACATCACATGTTAAATCTAAACTTTAAAGAGATTTACCTTTTATAATCATGTTTTCTAATAGCCATCTTATAGCCTGAAAGAATACTACTGTCAGTCCACTTGAACGTATAAATTAATGAAAGAATTTGCTCTCAGCTCATAACCGTTGAGGAGTTGTACCTTCAATCATCAGCTCAGCAACATGATATGATGATATTTATACACAAATGCCTGTTTTGCTTTAGTAAAAATATGAAAATCATTTATTGTGCTATAAAATTTGTATGTTCCCTTCGATTTCTCTGGGATCCCATCATCAGACTTTGACTTGGTGACAGCTGGACCATCTCAGGAATGTAAGATTTCGAACAAAACCCCATTTATTGAAAGAATTTGCTCTCAACTCCTAACCGTCGCATTACCTTCCATCATCAGCTCCCCACTCCACCCACCGCGATCAAACTCCCTTACTATCATCTACGTACTAAGGGGTATTTACCACCCCAACGGGAAGTTGATTGGAGTTAGTGATAATAGAGAAAACCGTGTCTTTACGTACAAAGAAAACCCTTTACTTTTTATATATATATTAAGATTTAAAGAGGGCTCCCATACAATAAACGTGATTTTTTATAGATAATGGTACGGAACCCTTCGTGCGTGAGTCCGACTCGCACTTGGCCGATTTTTTGTCAGAGATGCACGCCAGGGATTCAAATTCAGTACATCTTTGTCAGAGACCACGGTCTTTACCCCTCAGTCATAACTTAATAATAAGTATAATGCATACCTAAGAGCACTAACGAAATTTAGGGGGCCAGAACCATCACTCATTCAGCTTAAATCATTGAATGAAATCCTATGTAATAATAAAGGTTTAATAAAAATAGTGTAGCCTCTTCTGGTCGATTTTCGCTTGCACTCTTCAAACATTCTTACCTATACGTGTGATGTGATCATAAAATAAAGTCCTAAGTTCACGCGATAGTTTTTTTGGAAATGCTACACCAATTCTGCAAATCCCTTGTGTGCCTATCGAAATATTAACTTCTATTAACAATTAATCTGTTTTTGCTGTTACAAAACTAGCAGGCGCTTCTCTTACTTTTTTTAACAATGTAATAGCAAAGGAGCCTAAGAGGATATTTTTGGATTTTCCCGAGCGCGTCAGATTGAGATATGAGGTGTACCTGGCTGGTCGTTCCATATATATATGATAAAAAAACAGTATTTTTTCTTACTTTCGATTGTCAGAATTATCAGATTAGAATAGCACATTATATTTTTTTATTATTTTAATAGTTTATTTTAAAAAATACTATTGGCCTCTTTAAACAGTACCTATTATAATCTCATTTTTTAACGATTTCTAAAAAGGAGGAGGTACTGTGTTCGGTTGTATCTACCTTTAAACAAGCAAATACACACACACACACACAAACACACACACACCTACATATATATATATTATTAGTATAGATGTTAACAAAAATACATTTGAGATCCTCATCACGAGCCTTTCATTGGATATATGACAAAGGAAGTTTTGTACAACTTTTTTATTTCCTAATTTGTCCCACGATAAAGACCGTTCCTTATTTAAGAAAATATATTTATTTACTTTGCACATCTATTTTTGGATCATAGGATTACACTAACCTACCAAATGTCACTTCATTTGGTCCAGTAGATTCCAAGCAAATTGGCGGTAACAGACGGACGGATAGACACGATATCACACGAGTTGACACGAGTGATCCTGTAAGGGTTCCGCTTTTTTATGTGGAATCCTAAAAATACAGTACCCGGATGACCGAGCGTCGCTCTGATAAAAGCAATTGTTTTTTTTTTCAGAGACTCATTACCTCAGCATTATGTTAATTAAAAACAGTATTGCATATACAGATATCTGGAAGAATCATATTTGTTAGTTTATGTTTAAGTTGATTATTGCTGATAAAACGATATTTTCAAAAACCAAGCTGGATCGATTTATTGCTCCTGAAAATCCCGTCATACATTTTTTTACTAATAATTTTCATGTAAATTCATAATAAGTTCAGATTATATATGTGTATATCTATACTGATATTATAAAGAGGAAAATTTTGTATTTTTGTATGTTTGTAATGAATAAACTCAAAAACTACTGTTTCGATTTCAAAAATTCTTTCACCATTAGAAAGCTACATTCACCCTGAGTAACATAAGCTAATTTTTACTGCGGAAAAATGCTTCATTTCTACGTGAAAACGGGTAATAGGGTCAACGCGGTTGAAGCAACTGGCTAAACGCCTATGCTTTTAATATAGCAATGAAGCCTGGAATAGCACATGGGCTATTTTTTATCATACGGGGATCCAAGAAATGGGTCCACGCGGGCGGAGCCGCTGGCGGAAGGCTAGTTGTAAAATAAATAGTTTTCATTTTATTAAACTCTTATTTTATAAGTTTCTTGGTCGTTTTTTATGAAAAGTTTTTGTGTACAACTCATTCCTAAATTATACTAAAATTATTACATTACTGAAATTTTACTCAGCATTTATTCTGTTCGAACTTAATTTGCCGCGCTCGATATTATAGTCGTGCTCTTATGATAACATTTTGAAAACCTGTAGCCCACTGGTGAAACGGAAAAAAATCATAACCTTTTATCTTCCTACATGCCAATCTGTACAATATACTGGGCCTTCATGACGCTCGAGTAAATCCACAATTAGCACCGCGGGCTACCCTACTATAATGTTATAACATTCTGCCTGTGAATCTCGCAGCGATCACATGCGAGTGTTTCAAAATACAGTTGTATATCAAGTTTATTTGTTTGTTTTGTACTAAAATCAAATTACACTGTGTCTGCGAGAGAATATATTGAGGAATATGAGTGGAAAACGACCCAGAATCCAAAAATATGAAGATCGAAGCAAGAACACGCTGATGAAGTCGCCGGGCATTGAGGCATCAGAAGCATCACTTCGCAGCAAAATCCATCAGGTAAGTGCTGTGTTTACCCATCCTTTCTTCCTAAATTAACTAAAACCCATCCTAAATCCTTTAAGTTTCCAATTTTATACTTGTGCAAATCCCGATATTTTTTTTATGAACTACCTACATCTAAAAATAATAGTTAACCATTTCGTTCAAATTCGTTATTTTTATGCAAATTTCATTGTAAATCATAACTGTAAACAAAATTTAGTTAAATCAATGAGTCTCCTGTGCGTCGCGCCAATTTTTACGCGATATTCAGTGGTTTTTGGGTGACATATTCCAGGTTCGAGCACCAGTTAGTCGAAGTACCTACGCACCGGCTAGCGGGACCTCAAGTTGACCTTCCGGATAACATCTAATTGCTTGTGAAGACCCAGTCCAGGTATTTTTTTATAATATACTATTAGCATCTTCCTTTCGTCGTAGCTTTTGATCAAAATGTTAGTGTTGGAAGTTTGTGTTTGAAAATTTTAATTCTTTGTATAGCATATTGATTTATAAAATTCAAAAAGTAAAGTGCACCCATACTAATATTACAAATGTGAAAGTCTTTTTTATTGTTTGTTTTTCTTTCACATCGCAACGATTTTGTATGGAGATGTTGAGTGGCTGGAGATTGACATATATAGGTCCTACTTTTTATCTGGATAAACAGCTTTAGATCCGGGTACAATTCTCTCATTTCTAAGAACATGTAGCCGCGGGTACTTTAGTCTGATAATAAGCCAATGTATCATGAAAATAATAATAAAATACATATAAATAAATACTGGCTTTCATAGCTCATAGTTAAATTAAAGGTCAAATTAAAAAGTTAAAACAAAATATTCAGATGAGCAACTGCCGAGTTATTTTTGTAGCTAAACTGGTTCGACTGTTTATCTGCTAAATAAGATAACTTGCAAGCTTAAATAAATCTATGATTTTTTACTTGAATTGAGTAGCACACAAACATGCAGGCCACGTGGTCTTAAGTGGTCGCTGCAGCCTCAAGCAAACCTATGTCTTGCGTGTGGTCGTATGCAGTCTACCTATATAAATAAAAATGAATCCCTATTTCCCTTGGTCACAGCATCACGCGTGAACGGCTGAACGATTTCGCTAATTCTTCTTTTGTGGTGTTTGTTATTGTTAGGAGAAGGTTCTTATGAAATAATAAATTGAGAAAATTGCGCGGTAAATAAGAAAAGTTAAGAATTCTTAATTTTCGGTGGTATTTAAGATACTATTGACACCATGCACCCCACGATTTTTTTACAGTAAAATACATTTTCTTCTTATTTTTTACTTTTTAGTTCGTATTTTCACAAAAGCGTGTTTTTAGTTTTTTAAACTACATTATTTTAATAGATGGTACGGAACTATTCGTGCGCGAGCTCGACTTGCAGTTAGCCGGTTTGAGTGTTAATGTTTCTGTTCTAAATAAGTATTTATTTTGAATAGGATGTTTTAATTTTAGGAAATATAAAAATGTCTTTAAATCTAAAATACTGTTGTTCTCATAGATTTATAACTTTGACATAGGTATAAAAAATCTATGGTTGTACTCGTGTGAAATCCAACTAGTGACATAGTAAAGTGTTCTATAAATAATCCCAAAAATATTATCTGTATGTAAAATATACTTCATTATCAAAATCATTTAAATTTTGCCAAGTGCATTACGCAGCCAACATGATGCATTTACGGATTTAAGAAGTCCAAAAATTGAAGTATTAATGCAGCCAAAATTACATTGTGAGGGGCAGCAAAAATGGCCGGCCTGGCCTGGCATGGCCGCAACCAGCAAGGGTCTCTCCTCATCATTCTGGAGCTTACTCCACGACGCTGCTCCAATTCGGGCTGAGGGAGATGCGGGTTAGTGGCAAAGTGTTTTACGCCAGCCGGGTCGTGGGAGCTTCCGGCGTTGGGATAACTTTGCTAAACTAACCTAATACCTCCAACCTCCTAATTCCCAAGTACCTTATTCAAAATATGTATTTTTTTTGAAGTTCACTCGGTTTGTGATGTTTTTCAGGTTCGCTACGGGGCGTCTATCAATACGCGAGCGATCAGCCTCCGTAGTGACGTCATCGTAAGCCTTCGGAGCTCCAAGTCCACAGTACATTTCAAGCAGTCAACTTCAAATAGTCAATCTCCTGCTTGAAGCTGTGTGCAGTCTCGCCAGTCGATTTGTGTAAGTTAGTTCTTGAATCCATTCGTTATACGCTAGACTGACAACTCCAATGGTGTCGCTACAGTATGCATGCAGTCCTACATTTGTTGTTAGGTGATCCTTCTATATACCATTACTAGCGGCTGCTCACGTCCGCGTGGACGTTTGTTTGTTTGTTTGTTTGAACGTGCTAATCTCAGGAAATACTGGCTTGAATTGAAAAACCTCTTTTGTTGAATAGTCCATTTATTGGGGAAGATTATATATAGGCTATACATATAACATCATGCTATGATGAATACCAAAGTCCAAGAGGACGAAGTCGCGGGCGGCCGCTAGTCATAGCATGATATTATATAGCCTATAGCCACAATACAAAGAGAGCTTCTGAGAGCCTACAGCCTTCCCCAATAAATGTACTATTCAACACAAAAGGACTTTTTCTATTTGAACCAGTAGTTTCTGAGATTAGCGCGTTCAATCAAACTTACTCTTCAGTTCTATATTTTAGTAAGTATAGATACCTATATATAGGTAACTTGTTTTTGACTTAAATTGCTACGTATTGCTGTATCTAAAAAATGCGCCCATTTTTATTACTGTATTTTTAATTACTGTCTGTTAAGGCGAAGACACACTTTTATTGTTCTTTATGTTTGTAAAGTACACTCACTCACTGTCACTTTCACGTTATTTCTAACACTACATTACACTATGAAGTGTTAGAAATAATGCTTACATGAGCCGACGATCAGCATACGAAGTACGAGTAACAACACAACCATATACGATATCAGGTAAGATCTTATAGCAACAAGGTATGACAGGTATGACACCCTGAAGGGTGAGTCAGTAACTTTGATGCTCTAAGGGTAAGATTCATGCTTGCTTGAGGTTGTATGCAGCTGTCCATGGGCTACAGCGACCACATGACATCACGAGGCCTGCCTGCTCGTCTACTTTTCCATTCAAATAAAAATAATAAACTCCTAATTACTAAGTACATGATGTATATATATAGGGCATCATTTATTTTTGGAGATTGTATTTTCTTGTATGTATATTACACCCATTGTTACCTAAAAGTAATACCAAATAAATGATTTATTTATTTATTTATTTATAAAGAACTCGTAAATAAGTGTCTCTCGAAATTCACTCGTTTTGTGCTGTTACTCAGGTTTGCTTTGGGGTGTGCATCCATACGCGAACGACCAGCCTCAGTAGTGACGTCACAGTAAGCCTATGGAGCTCCAAGGCCAAAGAAACACACTTCAAGTAATGTGTAAGTTAGTTCTAGGTTTTTGTTATACGCCTGACTGCCTACTCCAACGGTGTGGCTACATTAGTCCTTTATTAGTAGTTAGATGATTCTTCGACCTCGTGGTGATGACGACCCGCGTGGCGCAATGGTGACCATGCTGGACTGCCAATCGGAGGGTCCAGGGTTCGATTCCCGGCGAAACAGAAATTTGAATGATGAGTTTAAAATTTCTGTTCTCCATCTGGGTATTTGTGTTTCTGTTTTTGTGTGTGTCCATAGTACCCACGACACCGGGTATATCTACCCTACTGTGGGGATATGAGTGTGAAACATTATTATACATATACTAGCTGACCCCGCGAACTCCGTACCGCGTTTAAATGTTTGGGGTGGGCCACCCTTATCACTTAGGGGATGAAAAATAGATGTTGGCCGATTCTCAGACCTACTCAATATGCTCACAAAATTTCATGAGAATCGGTCGAGCCGTTTCGGAGGAGTACGGGAACGAACACTGTGACACGAGAATTTTATATATAAGATATGTAGCTGTGGACTGCGCGCGTTGGTACGCTCCTAACTTTGGGCTCATGCACAACAGTTTGCTGAAGATCATAATAATATTATGATCAAATGCATAGTTTACGATACTATACACACTATACAGGACATATAGACAAACATTCATCCATACTAATATTATAAATTCGAAAGTAACTCTGTCTGTCTGCTACGCTTTCCCGCTTTAACTATTGAACCAATTTTAATGAAATTTGGAACACATATAGAGTGGACCTTGGGAAAAGACAGAGGATGGTTTTTATCCTACGGGAACCTTTAAAAAGGGTCCACGCCGGCGAAGCCGCTGGCGGAAAGCTAGTTTTTAAATAAATACTCATAGATGACACTATAGCTTAGAATCTTTTTCAAGGCCGTAGAACTTAAGGATCGACTGGGGTAGTACCACAGATGCACCCATTACTAACGCCAAGCAATTCTTTTGAGTTTCGATGGAAAGGTGTAGCTTACCGGCCATGCTTACATGAGGCGACGATCAGCATACGAAGTAGCAGCGCAAACTACACGATCTCAGGCAATATTCATAACGCTTGAGGTTGTGTGCGGCCATCCATGGACTGCAGCGTCCACTTAACACCACCTGGATTACATGTACGTCTGCTACCCCATTCGAATAAAAAATAACCTCTAAATTGCTAAGTATATTATGTGCTTTATAAATATGTACTTATCTCTGGAAGTTCACTCATTTTGTGATGTTTCTCAGGTTAGCTACGGGGTGTGCGTCCATTCGCGAACAGCCAGCCTCCGTAGTGACGCTATAGTAAGCTGTCGGAGCTCCAATTCCCAAGTAGCACCCTTCAAGTAACGTCAGTCAGCTTGAAGCTGTGCGCTCGCCAGTCCATTTGTGTAAGTTAGACGACCCGCATGGCGCAATGGTTACCATGCCGGACTGCCAGTCGGAGGGCCCCGGGTTCGATTCCCGGCGAAACAGAAATTTGAATGATGAGTTTAAATTTCTGTTCTCGGTCTGGGTGTTAGTGTTCCTGTCTTTGTGTGTTCATAGCTCATGGTATGGGGCTATGAGTGTGTGACTTTTATTATTATTAACCCTACTTCCCTACTAATATTATAAATTCGAAAGTAACTCTGTCTGTCTGTCTGCTACGCTTTCCCGCTTAAACTACTGAACCAATTTTAATGAAATTTAGAACATAGATAGAGTGGACCTTGGAAAAGGACATAGGATGGTTTTTATCCTACGGGAACCTATAAAACGGGCCCATGCGGGTGGAGCCAATGGCGGAATGCTAGTTCTTCAATATTCCATTGTAGCCTAGTATTTTTACGAGGCGACTATCAGCCTCCGGAGTAGCAGCGCAATCGTATATGATCTCAGGCAAGATTGGTTGCGATTGAGGTTGTGTGTCCAGCTGTCCATTGACTATGTCTACTTAACATCACGTGGTCTGCGTGCTCGTTTGCTACTTTATCTATACATAGATACAAACAAATAAATACAATTTGAGTGTCGGTTTGTAATTAAAATAACCACTTTAGACTACATGCATAGGAATGTATATAATAATATACGGTACATTTACCAAAATAACATTTTTTACTATTTTTGTCTGTCTTTCTGTCTGTCGGTCAGTCTGCCTATCTTTCTCTTTGTTTGTTCCGGCTAATCTCTAAAACGGCTGGACCGATTTTGACGGGACTTTCACTGATAGGTAGCTAATATAATGAGGAGTAACTTAAGCTTACTTACTTTTATTCTAGAAAAATTCTACAACTAAAGTCCACTTGCACAAAGTCGCGGGCGGCTGCTAGTTAAAATTATAAAATCTTGCTAGAAGTCAATTTTGTTCCTGCTCCGAACGGTAAGAACCACCGCTGCACATCGTTAAGCAATTATATTGAATTTCGCTCGAAAGCTATTCTTTCGGCCAGACTTACATGATACGACCTATGGAGTAACAAAACTGTATACGATCTCAGGCATGACTCAGGTTTGCTTTAGGTAGTGAGTTGCTGGCCATGGGCTGCAGCGATATGTACGAGGTGAATCAGGAAAATCAAAGAAATAACCAAGCCATTGTCTTTGAGTTGCGAGCCCACTGCTGAGAAAGCATTTAATCTATTTTTAGAGGCAGTATTAGTCAATTGGTTAACATCTCACCGTGGTGGCCCTAACTCTGTATATAAAACAAAGTTGTAGTTACACCATTTATGACTCAAGAACGACTGGACCAATTTTTATGATTTTTATGCTTTTAGATTTGTCTTTGATGGAAATAGGATAATAAGTATTAAAATATGCAGAAAATCTCAATTTCATTAATAAATCAATTTTATTTTTCCATATAGACGGTCATCAATCATTTTGTTGGTGCTTTCATTCCATAGAGGTAGGAATATAGGTTTCTTTCGTATATGTCTCATTCATTGAAAATTTGAATGAAGTGTCTGTTTTTTCTTTTTTCTGTTTTCGAGTAGCGTCTTGGTCTTTTCATAAATTTACCAGTATCAAAGTTGCGATGACATAACTTAATCTTTAAAATTATATTTTAGAGTAATAAAAAACTTATAAGGAAGATAAAGAAACATTAGTTACTTCTTTCAATAAATTTATTGTAGGTACTTTAAGAATTTCTAAATACAAAATTACAATTTCACAATTTACATATACACATACAAACCGTATACCTAATACTTGTTGAAATATTAATAATGTAGTTATTTAGACTTGTAAAGAATGTACAAAACATTAAACATTTAGGTATGAGTTTGGGTATTTTTTTTCTATCTTGGTCAAAGTCAGTTTTTATTCTTACCTACCACATAAAACTCCAAAGCAACTTCCTCGCAGCAAATCTGTCGTTTGTCTTTGGTTGTGAGCTATCTCCGTCGCTTGTCAATGTCAACCGTCGGCGGTCATCTGTCAGCTGTCAGGTGTCAAATGTCAGTTGATAACTGTCCCAATAATGTCCCAATAACCACCCGGGACAACCTCTCCTCTCCCTCCCTCGTCTCAACCTACCTTACTCCCACTAATGGTATTTCCGTATTCAGGGCAGATAGATGTATCGAGTATAGGCTTATTGTAATTAGGAAGACGAGCACTGTCTTTTGGCTCTAATAGAAATCAAAAACTGCAGTCAGTAGATAATGAAAGTAGATAAAAAATAGCGAATACTTATCGAAATGTTAATATTGTTGTTATTTGGAATTGTCGAGAATGTACAAAATATTACAGTCATGATAAGTGATAAGGTATGATTTTGGGTATTATTTTCGATGTTGAGCAAAGTTTGTATATCTATAATCTGTTTCATTTGTAAATATTCCTTATTTCTCGTTAAATCCAGAAATACCAAACAAAGGCCAAACAACAATGTTTGAAGATTAATTAACATCCTTTTAGATAGTTATTAAACTGCTTTATAGTAAACCAACAAACATAAAACCTCATCGTTGAATACGTTTGTGTCGCAGAATTACACACTTTGGAATCCATCCTGGTCAGAGTCTTCGTCTTTTTCACAGATATTGTTTTTTCAATTAGTACACTGGGTATTTTCCAATGAGTTAATTAATTTACAATGTATGTGAAGATGAAATTTGGTTGGGCGATATAACTTTATTTTATTTTTACCTACCACAAAAAACTCCAACGTAACATCCTCTCAGTACAACTGTCGTTTGTCTTTTGTTGTGAGCTGTCATTCGTTAATTGTCAACGTCAACCATCAGCGGTTAACTGTCATCTGTCAGAGGAAAATGTCACCTATCGAATGCCATCTATCATCTGTCATCCACGGATTCTAAAGGACCTAACATCAATTACTGGTAGGGGGTCCTTCACCGATATTCTTCCCAAACGCACCGTGGCTTGAACATTAAAGTCCAAATAAACACCCGGGACCCATTAGCCACCCCCTTCCCCTTTTTACATACAGCACAAAAACGTCCCAATAACCATCCGGGACAACCTCTCCTCCCCCTCTCCATCTCAACCTACCTCACGTTATCTCTGAAACCAGGACAGATAGACATATCGAGTAAAGGCTCATTGTAATCAAGAAGATGAGAACTGTCTTTTGACTCTAAAATAAATAAAAAAACGCAGTTAGTACATTATCAAAAAGGCGAAAATATACTTGAGTTTCCTCCTCTTTCATGTGCCCAAATATGGAACGAATTAAAAAAAATGTATATATACATGCACAGATAAAAATCGTATACCTCATACCTATCAAAATATCAATAATTTGATATTTGGCATCGTAGAGGATGTACATACAAAACATAACACGATAAGGTATGAGTTTGGATATTATTTTCGATGCTGGGCAATGTCGGTATATTAAGTTTGAATAAATGCCAGTTCTTTTAGCAACTACTTCAGCGTTGGTGAAGTAGATATTCACTGGAGTTTCAATCTTTCATTGTTGCCTCTGTTATTTCAGATTTTCAATGATAAAATCTGTATCATGTGTAAATATTTCTTTATAGGTCCCGACGCAAAAACGATGGGGTGTTATAAGTTTGTCGTGTCTGTGTGTGTGTGTGTGTGTCTGTGTGTCTGTTTGTGGCATCGTAGCTCCCAAATGGATGCTCCGATTTGAATGCGGTTTTTTTTATTGAAAGGTATATCTGTCGAGAGTGTTCTTAGCTATGTTTGGTGGAAAACGGTTCATGTCTTCAAGGTCATCAGGTCGTTTGTTAGGTGTGATAATAATGTTACACGCTCAGTTTACGTGCAAGCATATGTGGGAACTGACATTTGAAACACTAATGTCCTCTGGAACCACTGAGCTGGTCTGCTGTTAGGGCTCGAAGATAGGAGACGTAACCCTGGACTGCCTTTTAGTAAACCCATCTAGTTTGGGCTCGTTGGATTTGTCTTAACTAGTTCTCTTTATGTTTCTAATTGACGAGGACCTGATGCTGGAAATCTGGAATCTCTGAGCTGGTCTGATGATAGGGCTCAAAGGTAGGAGACGTAACCCTGGTCTACCTTTCAGTAAACCCATCGAGTTTGGGCTAGTTGAATTTGCCTTGATTAGTTCTCTTCATTGTTTTAATTGACGAGGACCTGATGCTGGAAATGAGATGTGGCCGATGAAACCCTGTAATGCCGTAATGAAACGGATAAACTGATTTATATTTTTGCTGAAAATCTAGAAGGACCAAAGTTTAATCTTTTTTGTTTCTCAATCTGTGCAGTTCTCCCAGAGCCAGTTTGTCATGAGTATTTTTAAACATCTTCTTTTGGTCGAGATCACATATAGCGACCCCATTTAAACATTTTACGCGGCTTAAAGCCACGTAGGCTTGGCCTTTTGCGAAAGTTTCTTTGCCCAAATATACTATAGCCTTTTCAAGTGTGGTTCCTTGTAACTTATGTACAGTAGATCAGTTCTGTTTAAAAAGCTTGAAATAAAAATTAAATTTAAAAACGCCCCGACCAAAAAATAAACTCTAAAAACTAACAAATAATATTTTAAACCTATTATAATTATCATCGTGACATATATTATGTGAGTAACTCACATAATATATGTCACGATGATAATTATAATAGGTTTAAAATACAGTGAGTTCAAGTATTTTTATTTTCCAAGCGTCGTCGCGTTGGGGGACCGCTAAACGTGAGGGCAGACGACGTTAACGGTTGAGTCGATTTTGCGAATTTTTCGGAGTAAATTCTTTTGTTGCAATCTGTGACTACACCTGTTATTTTTTGCTGTATATGTCGTTATTAGGAATTGTAGAGAATGAACAAAACATTATAAGATTAGGTATGATTTTGGGTATTATTTTCAATGTAGGGCAAAGTCGGTCTATAAAGTTTGAATAAATGCTAGTTGTTTTAGCAACGCCTTCAGGGTTGGTGAAGAAGGTATTTACTGGTATTTCAATCGTTCATGTTGACTTTGTGCTTCGAAATTAATAGTGCTTTGTTGAAATTCAGTAATTTCAATGACAAAAATTTGTTTCATATGTAAATAATTATTTTATCCCATTTTTTCAAGAAATACCAAACAACTCAGACCTACTCAATATGCTCACAAAATTTCATGAGAATCGGTCAAGCCGTTTCGGAGGAGTACGGGAACGAACATTGTGACACGAGAATTTTATATATAAGATATGTAGCTGTGGACTGCGCGCGTTGGTACGCTCCTAACGTTGGGCTCATGCACAACAGTTTGCTGAAGATCATAATAATATTATGATCAAATGCATAGTTTACGATACTATACACACTATACAGGACATATAGACAAACATTCATCCATACTAATATTATAAATTCGAAGGTAACTCTGTCTGTCTGCTACGCTTTCCCGCTTTAACTATTGAACCAATTTTAATGAAATTTGGAACACATATAGAGTGGACCTTGGGAAAGGACAGAGGATGGTTTTTATCCTACGTGAACCTTTAAAACGGGTCCACGCCGGCGAAGCCGCTGTCGGATAGCTAGTTTTTAAATAAATACTCATAGATGATACTATAGCTTAGAATCTTTTTCAAGGTCGTAGAACTTAAGAATCGACTGGGGTAGTACCACAGATACATCCATTACTAACGCCAAGCAATTCTATTCAGTTTCGATGGAAAGGTGCAATGTAGCTTTACCGGCCATGCTTACATGAGGCGACGATCAGCATACGAAGTAACAGCGCAAACTTACACGATCTCAGGCAATATTCATTACGCTTGAGGTTGTGTGCGGCCATCCATGGGCTGCAGCGACCACTTAACACCACCTGGATTACATGTACGTCTGCTATCCTATTCGAATAAAAAATAACCTCCAAATTACCAAGTATATTATGTGCTTTATAAATATGTTATCTCTGGAAGTTCACTCATTTTGTGATGTTTCTCAGGTTAGCTACGGGGTGTGCGTCCATTCGCGAACAGCCAGCCTCCGTAGTGACGCTATAGTAAGCTGTCGGAGTTCCAATTCCCAAGTAGCACCCTTCAAGTAACGTCAGTCAGCTTGAAGCTGTGTGCTCGCCAGTCCATTTGTGTAAGTTAGAGGACCCGCGTGGCGCAATGGTTACCATGCCGGACTGCCAGTCGGAGGGCCCCGGGTTCGATTCCCGGCGAAACAGAAATTTGAATGATGAGTTTAAATTTCTGTTCTCGGTCTGTTGTGTTCCTGTCTTTGTGTGTTCATAGTTCATGGTATGAGTGTGTAACTTTTATTATTACTAACCCTACTTCCATACTAATATTATAAATTCGAAAGTAACTCTGTCTGTCTGTCTGCTACGCTTTCCCGCTTAAGCTACTGAACCAATTTTAATGAAATTTGGAACATAGATAGAGTGGACCTTGGGAAAGGACATAGGATGGTTTTTATCCTACGGGAACCTATAAAAAGGGTCCATGCGGGCGGAGCCGCTGGCGGAAGACTAGTTCTTCAATATTCCATTGTAGCCTAGTATTTTTACGAGGCGACTATCAGCCTCCGGAGTAGCAGCGCAATCGTATATGATCTCAGGCAAGATTGGTTGCGATTGAGGTTGTGTGTCCAGCTGTCCATTGACTATGTCTACTTAACATCACGTGGTCTGCGTGCTCGTTTGCTACTTTATCTATACATAGATACAAACAAATAAATAAAATTTGAGTGTCGGTTTGTAATTAAAATAACCGCTTTTGACTACATCCATAGGAATGTATATAATAATATACGGTACATTTACCAAAATAACATTTTTTACAATTTTTGTCTGTCTTTCTGTCTGTCGGTCAGTCTGCCTATCTTTCTCTTTGTTTGTTCCGGCTAATCTCTAAAACGGCTGGACCGATTTTGACGGGACTTTCACTGATAGGTAGCTAATATAATGAGGAGTAACTTAAGCTTACTTACTTTTATTCTAGAAAAATTCTACAACTAAAGTCCACTTGCACAAAGTCGCGGGCGGCTGCTAGTTAAAATTATAAAATCTTGCTAGAAGTCAATTTTGTTCCTGCTCCGACCGGTAAGAACCACCGCTGCACATCGTTAAGCAATTATATTGAATTTCGCTCGAAAGCTATTCTTTCGGCCAGACTTACATGATATGACCTATGGAGTAACAAAACTGTATACGATCTCAGACATGACTCAGGTTTGCTTTAGGTAGTGAGTTGCTGGCCATGGGCTGCAGCGATATGTACGAGATGAATCAGGAAAATCAAAGAAAAAACCAAGCCATTGTCTTTGAGTTGCGAGCCCACTGCTGAGAAAGCATTTAATCTATTTTTAGAGGCAGTATTAGTCAATTGGTTAACATCTCACCGGGTGGCAAGGCCCTAACTCTGTAAATAAAACAAAGTTGTGTAGTTACACCATGTATGACTCAAGAACGACTGGACCAATGTTTATGATTTTTATGCTTTTAGATTTGTCTTTGATGGGAATAGGATAATAAGTATTAAAATATGCAGAAAATCTCAATTTCATTAATAAATCAATTTTATTTTTCCATATAGACGGTCATCAATCATTTTGTTGGTGCTTTCATTCCATAGAGGTAGGAATATAGGTTTCTTTCGTATATGTCTCATTCATTGAAAATTTGAATGAAGTGTCTGTTTTTTCTTTTTTCTGTTTTCGAGTAGCGTCTTGGTCTTTTCATAAATTTACCAGTATCAAAGTTGCGATGACATAACTTAATCTTTAAAATTATATTTTAGAGTAATAAAAAACTCATAAGGAAGATAAAGAAACATTAGTTACTGCTTTCAATAAATTTATTGTAGGTACTTTAAGAATTTCTAAATACACAATTACAATTTCACAATTTACATATACACATACAAACCGTATACCTAATACTTGTTGAAATATTAATAATGTAGTTATTTAGACTTGTAAAGAATGTACAAAACATGACATTTGGGTATTTTTTTTTCTATCTTGGTCAAAGTCAGTTTTTATTCTTACCTACCACATAAAACTCCAAAGCAACTTCCTCGCAGCAAATCTGTCGTTTGTCTTTGGTTGTGAGCTATCTCACGTCGCTTGTCAATGTCAACCGTCGGCAGTCGTCTGTCAGCTGTCAGGTGTCAAATGTCCCAATAACGTCCCAATAACCACCCGGGACAACCTCTCCTCTCCCTCCCTCGTCTCAACCTACCTTACTCCCACTAATGGTATTTTCGTATTCAGGGCAGATAGATGTATCGAGTATGGGCTTATTGTAATCAGGAAGACGAGCACTGTCTTTTGGCTCTAATAGAAATCAAAAACCGTAGTCAATAGATAAAAAATACTGAATACTTATCGAAATATTAATATTGTTGTTATTTGGAATTGTCGAGAATGTACAAAATATTACATGATAAGTGATAAGGTATGAGTTTGGGTATTATTTTCGATGTTGAGCAAAGTCTGTATTTCTATAATCTGTTTCATTTGTAAATATTCCTTATTTCCCGTTAAATCCAGAAATACCAAACAAAGGCCAAACAACAATGTTTGAAGTTTTGAATTAACATCATTTTAGATAGTTATTAAACTGCTGTATAGTAAACCAACAAACATAAAACCTCATCGTTGAATACGTTTGTGTCGCAGAATTACACACTTTGGAATCCATCCTGGTCAGAGTCTTCGTCTTTTTCACAGATATTGTTTTTTCAATTAGTACACTGGGTATTTTCCAATGAGTTAACTAATTTACAATGTATGTAAAGATGAAATTTGGTTCGGCGATATAACTTTATTTTATTTTTACATACCACACAAAACTCTAACGTAACATCCTCTCAGTAAAACTGTCGTTTGTCTTTGGTTGTGAGCTATCTCCGTCGCTTGTCAATGTCAACCGTCGGCGGTCATCTGTCAGCTGTCAGGTGTCAAATGTCAGTTGTTAACTGTCCCAATAACGTCCCAATAACCACCCGGGACAACCTCTCCTCTCCCTCGTCTCAACCTACCTTACTCCCACTAATGGTATTTCCGTATTCAGTGCAGATAGATGTATCGAGTATAGGCTTATTGTAATTAGGAAGGCGAGCACTGTCTTTTGGCTCTAATAGAAATCAAAAACCGCAGTCAGTAGATAATGAAAGTAGATAAAAAATACCGAATACTTATCGAAATATTAATATTGTTGTTATTTGGAATTGTCGAGAATGTTCAAAATATTATAGTCATGATAAGTGATAAGGTATGAGTTTGGGTATTATTTTCGATTTGAGCAAAGTCTGTATTAAATAATCTGTTTCATTTGTAAATATTCCTTATTTCCCATTAAATCCAGAAATACCAAACAAAGGCCAAACAACAATGTTTGAAGATTAATTAAAATCCTTTTAGATAGTTATTAAACAGCTTTATAGTAAACCAACAAACATAAGACCTCATCGTTGAATACGTTTGTGTCGCAGAATTACACACTTTGGAATCCATCCTGGTCAGAGTCTTCGTCTTTTTCACAGATATTGTTTTTTCAATTAGTACACTGGGTATTTTCCAATGAGTTAACTAATTTACAATGTATGTGAAGATGAAATTTGGTTCGGCGATATAACTTTATTTTATTTTTACATACCACACAAAACTCTAACGTAACATCCTCTCAGTACAACTGTCGTTTGTCTTTTGTTGTGAGCTGTCATACGTTAATTGTCAACGTCAACCATTAGCGGTTAACTGTCATCTGTCAGAGGAAAATGTCACCTATCGAATGCCATCTATCATCTGTCATCCACGGATTCTAAAGGACCTAACATCAATTACTGGTAGGGGGTCCTTCACCGAAATTCTTCCCAAACGCACCGTGGCTTGAACATTAAAGTCCAAATAAACACCCGGGACCCATTAGCCACCCCCTTCCCCTTCTTACATACTGCACAAAAACGTCCCAATAACCATCCGGGACAACCTCTCCTCCCCCTCTCCATCTCAACCTACCTCACGTTATATCTGAAACTAGGACAGATAGACATATCGAGTATAGGCTCATTGTAATCAAGAAGATGAGAACTGTCTTTTGACTCTAAAATAAATAAAAAAAACGCAGTCAGTACATTATCAAAAAGGCAAAAAAATACTTGAGATTCCTCCTCTATCATGTGGCCAAATATGGAACGAATTAAAAAAAAATGTGTATAAGTATACATGCACAGATAAAAATCGTATACCTCATACCTATCAAAATATCAATAATTTGATATTTGGAATCGTAGAGGATGTACATACAAAACATAACACGATAAGGTATGAGTTTGGATATTATTTTCAATGCAGGGCAATGTGAATGTGAATGTGAATAAATGCCAGTTCTTTAGCAACTACTTCAGCGTTGGTGAAGAAGATATTCACTGGCGTTTCAATCTTTCATTGTTGCATCTGTTCTTTCAGAGTTTCAATGATAAAATCTGTTTCATGTGTAAATATTTCTTTATAGCTCCCGACGCACAAACGACGGGGTGTTATAAGTTTGACGTGTCTGTCTGTGTGTGTGTGTGTGTAAATAAGTATGTGTCTGTGTCTGTGTCTGTTTGTGCCATCGTAGCTCCCAAACGGATGATCCGATTTTAATGTGTTTTTTTTTATTGAAAGGTATATCAGTCGAGAGTGTTTTTGGCTATGTTTGGTGGAAATCGGTTCATGTTTTGAAGGTCATCAGGTCGTTTGTTAGGTGTGATAGGAATGTTACACGCTCAGTTTACTTGCAAGCATATGTGGGATCTGACATTTGAAACACTAATGTCCTCTGGAACCACTGAGCTGGTCTGCTGTTAGGGCTCGAAGATAGGAGACGTAACCCTGGTCTACCTTTTAGTAAACCCATCGAGTTTGGGCTCGTTGAATTTGCCTTGACTAGTTCTCTTCATTGTTTTAATTGACGAGGACCTGATGCTGGAAATGAGATGTGGCCGATGAAACCCTGTAATGCCGGAATGAAACGGATAAACTGATTTATATTTTTGCTGAAAATCTAGAAGGACCAAAGTTTAATCTTTTTTGTTTCTCAATCTGTGCAGTTCTCCCAGAGCCAGTTTGTCATAAGTATTTTTAAACATCTTCTTTTGGTCGAGATCGCATAAAGCGACCCCATTTAAAAAAATTACGCGGCTTAAAGCCACGTAGGCTTGGCCTTTTGCGAAAGTTTCTTTGCCCAAATATACTACAGCCTTTTCAACTGTGGTTCCTTGTAACTTATGTACAGTAGATCAGTTCTGTTTAAAAAGCTTGAAATAAAAATTAAATTTAAAAACGCCCCGGCCAAAAAATAAACTCTAAAAACTAACAAATAATATTTTAAACCTATTATAATTATCATCGTCACATATATTATGTGAGTTCAAGTATTTTTATTTTCCAAGCGTCGTCGCGTTGGGGGACCGCTAAACGTGAGGGCAGACGACGTTAACGGTTGAGTCGATTTTGAGAATTTATCGGAGTAAATTCTTTTGTTGCAATCTGTGACTACACCTGTTATTTTTTGCTGTATACCTAATACCTATCGAAATATTAATCATGTCGTTATTAGGAATTGTAGGGAATGAACAAAACATTATAAGATTAGGTATGATTTTGGGTATTATTTTCAATGTAGGACAAAGTCGGTCTATGAAGTTTGAATAAATGCTAGTTGTTTTAGCAACGCCTTCAGGGTTGGTGAAGAAGGTATTTACTGGTATCTCAATCGTTCATGTTGACTTTGTGCTTCGAAATTATTAGTGCTTTGTTGAAATTCAGTAATTTCAATGACAAAAATTTGTTTCATATGTAAATAATTCTTTTATCCCATTTTTTCAAGAAATACCAAACAAAGGCCAAACAACAATATTTCGTTGCTGGGCAAAGTCGGTATATTAAGTTTGAATAAATGCCAGTTCTTTTAGCAACTACTTCAGCGTTTGTGAAGAAGGTATTCAGTGGTATTTCAATCTTTCGTTGTTGACTCTGTTCTTTCAGAATTTCAATGATAAAATCTTTTTCATTCTTCATCTATTTCTTTTTTCCTTTTTATTTTTAATGCAGAATGAACACTTTGGAAATCATCCTGGTCAGAGTCTTTGTGTTTTTCACAGATTTTTTATCTTAATTTGTAAAGTGGGTGTTTTCCAATGGGTTAATTAATTGACTATGTATGTGAAAATGAAATTTGGTTGGGCGAGATATTAAGTTTGAATAAATGCCAGTTGTCTTAGCAACTACTTCGGGATTGGTGAAGAAGGTATTCACCGGTATTTCAGAATTTCAATGATAAAATCTGTTCCATGAGTAAATATTTCTTTTTTCCTATTTAATCCAGAAATACCAAACAAAGGCAAAACAACAATGTTCGAAGATTAACATCATTTTAAATGGTTATTAAACTGCTTTAAAGCAAACCCACAAACATAAACCTCATCGTTGAATACGTTTATGTCTCAGAATTACACATTTTGGAATCCATCCTGGTCAGATTCTTCATGGTTTTCATAGATATTTTTTTTCAATTTGTACACTGGGTAATTTTGTCCAATAAGTTAATTTATATACATATTATATATGTGAAAATGAATTTTGGATCGGCGATTAAACTATATTATTAGATTAAACTATATATATATAATAATAAATATTATTTTTTACCTACCATGAAAACCTCCAACGCAACTTCCTCGCAGTACACCTGCCGTTTGTCTTTTGTTGGGAGCTGTCTCACGTCACTTGGCAACGTCAACCGTCAGCGGTCAACTGTCAGCTGTCAGGTGTCAATTTTCTGTTGTAAAATTTCATCTGTCAGAGGAAAATGTCACCTGTCGGCTGCCATCTATCATCTTTCATCCACTGATTCAAAAAAGCCTAAAATCAAGTACCGATAGGGTATAAGTATAGGCTTATTGTAATTAAGAAGAGAACTGTCTTTTGGCTCCAATAGAAATAAAAAAACCGAAGTAAAAATTATGAAGGTGGGAAAATATACTCGATTTCCTCATTTTCCATGTGCCCAAATCAAGAGCGAATTTAAAAAAAGTTTATATATATACACACATACAAACCGTATACCTAATACCTATCAAAATATCAATAATGTTGTTATTTGAAATTGTAGAGAACGAACAAAACATTACACGATTAGGTATGAGTTTGGGTATTTTTTTCGTTGCTGTGCAAAGCCGATATATTAAGTTTGAATAAATGCCAGTTCCTTTAGCAACTACTTCAGGGTTGGTAAAGAAAATATTCACTGGAATTTCAATCTGGAATTCAATTTCAGTGATAAAATATGTTTCATGTGTAATTATTTCTTTTTTCCCACTTAATCCAGAAATTTAAAATAAAGGCCAAACAACAATGTTTGAAGATTAATTAACATCCTTTTGATGGTTGATAAACCGCTTTAAAGTTAACCCACAAACATAAAACCTCATTGTTGAATACAATTGCGTCGCAGAATTGAACACTTTGGAATCCACCTTTGTAAGATTCTTCGAGTTTTTCACAAATATTGTTTTTTTCGATTTGTACTCTGGGCATTTAACAATGAGTTCATTAATTTACTATGTATGTGAAGATGATATTTGGTTGGGCGATATAAGTTTATTTTTATATTTACCAATCACAAAATCCTACAACGCAACATCCTCTCAATACAATTGTCGTTTGTGTTTTGTTGTGAGCTGTCAAACGTTACTTGTTAACGTCAACCTTCAGCGGTCAACTGTCAGTTATCTGTCATCTGTCAAAGGAAAATGTCACCTATCGGCTGCCATCTATCATCTGTCATCCATGGATTCTAAAGGACCTAACATCAAGTACCGGTGGGGGGTCCTTCACCGATATTCTTCCCAAACACACTGTGGCGTGAACATTAAAGTCCAAATTAACACGAGGGACCCATAAGTCACCCCCTTCCCCTTCTTACATACTGCACAAAAACGTTCCAATAACCGCCCGGGACAACCTCTCCTCCCCCTCCCCGTCTCAGCCTACCTCACTCCCCCTCACGTTATCTCCGAAACCAGGACAGATATACGTATCGAGTATAGGTTTATTGCAATCAAGATGACGAGAACTGTCATTTGGCTTAAAAAGAAATCAAATAACCGTAGTCAGTACATTATCAAAAAGGAGAAAAAAAAACTTGATTTTCCTCCTCTTTCATGTGTCCAAATATGGAACGAATTAAAAAAAGCATATATACATGCACAGATAAAAATCGTATACCTCATACCTTTACCATTGCTGGGCAAAGCCGGTATACTAAGTTTGAATAAATGCCAGTTCTTTTAGCAACTACTTCAGGGTTGGTGAAGAAGATATTCACTGGTATTTCAATCTTTCATTGTTGACTCTGTTATTTCAGAATTTCAATGATAAAATCTGTTTAATGTGTAAATATTTCTTTTTTCCTAAGTAATACAGAAATACCAAACAAAGGCAAAACAACAATGTTCGAATTACACACTTTGGAATCCATCCTGGTTAGATTCTTCGTGTTTTTCATAGATATTTTTTTTTCAATTTGAACACTGGGTGGTTTCCAATAAGTTAATTTATTTATTATGTATGTGAAAATGAATTTTGGGTCGGCGATATAACTTTATTTTTATTTTTTACCTACCATGAAAACCTCCAACGCAACTTCCTCGCAGTACACCTGTCGTTTGTCTTTGTTGGGAGCTGTCTCACGTCACTTGGCAACGTCAACTGTCGGCGGTCAACAGTCAGCTGTCAGGTGTCAATTTTCAGTTGTAAATTTTCATCTGTCAGAGAAAAATGTCACCTGTCGGCTGCCATCTATCATCTTTCATCCACTGATTCAAAAAAGTCTAAAATCAAGTACCGGTAGGGTATAAGTATAGGCTTATTGTAATTAAGAAGAGAACTGTCTTTTGGCTCCAATAGAAATAAAAAAAAAACAAAATAAAAATTATGAAAGTGGAGAAAAAATACTTGATTTTCCTCATCTTCCATGTGCCCAAATCAAGAGCGAATTAAAAAAAGTTTATATACATACACACATACAAACCGTTTACTTAAAACGTATCAAAATATCAATAATGTTGTTATTTGGAATTGTAGAGAATGAACAAAATATTACACGAGTAGGTATTAGTTTGGGTATTATTTTCGTTGCTGGGCAAAGTCGGTATATTAAGTTTGAATAAATGCCAGTTCTTCTAGCAACTACTTCAGGCTTGGTGAAGAAGGTATTCAGTGGTATTTCAATCTTTCATTGTTGACTCTGATCTTTCAGAATTTCAATGATAAAATCTGTTTCATGTGTAAATATTTCTTTTTTCCTTTTTATTTTTTATGCAGAAAATATCCAAAATAAAGTTCAAACAACAATGTTTGAAGATTAATTAATATCCTTTTAGATGGTTGATAAACCGCTTTAAAGTAAACCCTCAAACATAAAACCGTAAACCTAATACCTATCGAAATATTAATCATAATGTTATTAGGAATTGTAGAAAATGAAAAAACATTACACGATTTCGTATGATTTTGGGCATTATTTTCGATATAGGGCAAAGTCGGTATAAGAAGTTTGAATAAATGCTAGTTGTTTTAGCAACTCCTTCAGGGTTAGTGAAGAAGGTATTCACTGGAATTTCAATCGTTCATGTTGACTTTGTGCTTCAAAATTATTAGTGCTTTGTTGAAATTCAGTAATTTCAATGACAAAAATTTGTTTCATATGTAAATAATTCTTTTATCCCATTTTTTCAAGAAATACCAAACAAAGGCCAAACAACAATATTTCGTTGCTGGGCAAAGTCGGTATATTAAGTTTGAATAAATGCCAGTTCTTCTAGCAACTACTTCAGGCTTGGTGAAGAAGGTATTCAGTGGTATTTCAATCTTTCATTGTTGACTCTGATCTTTCAGAATTTCAATGATAAAATCTGTTTCATGTTTAAATATTTCTTTTTTCCTTTTTGTTTGTTATGCAGAAAATATCCAAAATAAAGTTCAAACAACAATGTTTGAAGATTAATTAATATCCTTTTAGATGGTTGATAAACCGCTTTAAAGTAAACCCGCAAACATAAAACCGTATACCTAATACCTATCGAAATATTAATCATAATGTTATTAGGAATTGTAGAGAATGAAAAAGTATTACACGATTAGGTATGATTTTGGGTATTATTTTCGATATAGGGCAAAGTCGGTATAAGAAGTTTGAATAAATGCTAGTTGTTTAAGCAACTCCTTCAGGGTTGGTGAAGAAGGTATTCACTGGTATTTCAATCGTTCATGTTGACTGTGTGCTTCGAAATTATTTGTGTTTTGTTGAAATTCAGTAATTTCAATGATAAAAAATTATTTCATATGTAAATATTTATTTTATCCCATTTTTTCAAGAAATACCAAACAAAGACCAAACAACAATGTTTCGTTGCTGGGCAAAGTCGGTATATTAAGTTTAAATAATTGCCAGTTCTTCTAGCAAATACTTCAGGCTTGGTGAAGAAGGTATTCAGTGGTATTTCAATCTTTCATTGTTGACTCTGATCTTTCAGAATTTCAATGATAAAATCTGTTTCATGTGTAAATATTTCTTTTTTCCTTTTTATTTGTAAATCAGAATGAACACTTTGGAATCCATCCTGATCAGAGTCTTCGTGTTTTTCTCATTTTTTTTCTTAATTTTTACAGTGGGTATTTTCCAATGAGTTAATAAAACTATGTATGTGAAAATGAAATTTGGTTGGGCGAGATATTAAGTTTGTATAAATGCAAGTTGTCTTAGCAACTACTTCGGGATTGGTGAAGAAGGTATTCACTGGTGTTTCAATCTTTCATTGTTGACTCTGTTCTTTCAGAATTTCAATGATAAAATCTTTTTCATTCTTCATCTATTTCTTTTTTCCATTTTATTTGTGACGCAGAATGAACACTTTGGAATCCATCCTGATCAGAGTCTTCATGTTTTTCACAGATTTTTTTCTTAGTTTGTTCCAATGAGTTAATTAATTTACTATGTATGTGAAAATGAAATTTGGTTGGGCGAGATAATAAGTTTGAATAAATGCCAGTTGTCTAAGCAACTACTTCGGGATTGGTGAAGAAGGTATTCACTGGTATTTTAATCTTTCATTGTTGACTCTGTTCTTTCAGAATTTCAGTGATAAAATATGTTTCATGTGTAATTATTTTTTTTTCCCCACTTAATCCAGAAATTTAAAATAAAGGCCAAACAACAATGTTTGAAGATTAATTAACATCCTTTTGATGGTTGATAAACCGCTTTAAAGTTAACCCACAAACATAAAACCTCATTTTTGAACACTTTGGAATCCACCTTTGTAAGATTCTTCGAGTTTTTCACAGATATTGTTTTTTTCGATTTGTACTCTGGGCATTTTACAATGAGTTCATTAATTTACTATGTATGTGAAGATGATATTTGGTTGGGCGATATAAGTTTATTTTTATATTTACCAATCACAAAATCCTCCAACGCAACATCCTCTCAATACAATTGTCGTTTGTGTTTTGTTGTGAGCTGTCACACGTTACTTGTTAACGTCAACCGTCAGCGGTCAACTGTCAGTTATCTGTCATCTGTCAAAAGAAAATGTCACCTATCGGCTGCCGTCTATCATCTGTCATCCATGGATTCTAAAGGACCTCACATCAAGTACCGGTGGGGGTCCTTCGCCGATATTCTTCCCAAACGCACTGTGGCGTGAACATTAAAGTCCCAATTAACACGAGGGACCCATAAGTCACACCCTTCCCCTTCTTACATACTGCACAAAAACGTTCCAATAACCGCCCGGGACAACCTCTCCTCCCCCTGCCCGTCTCAACCTACCTCACTCCCCCTCACGTTATCTCCGAAACTAGGACAGTAATACGTATCGAGTATAGGTTTATTGCAATCAAGATGATGAGAACTGTCATTTGGCTTAAAAAGAAATAAAAAAATACCAAACAAAGGCCAAACAACAATGTTTCGTTGCTGGGCAAAGTCGGTATATTAAGTTTGAATAAATGCCAGTTCCTTTGGCAACTACTTCAGGGTTGGTAAAGAAGATATTCACTGGCATTTCAATCTTTCATTGTTGACTCTAATCTTTCAGAATTTCAATGATAAAATCTGTTTCATGGGTAAATATTTATTTTTTCCTTCTTGTTTGTTATGCAGAAAATATACAAAATAAAGGCCAAACAAAAATGTTTGAAGATTAATTAATATCCTTTTAGATGGTTGATAAACCGCTTTAAAGTAAACCCGCAAACATAAAACCGTATACCTAATACCTATAGAAATATTAATCATAATGTTATTAGGAATTGTAGAGAATGAAAAAACATAACACGATTAGGTATGAGTTTGGGTATTATTTTCGTTGCTGGGCAAAGTCAGTATATTAAGTTTGAATAAATGCCAGTTCTTCTAGCAACTACTTCAGGCTTGGTGAAGAAGGTATTCACTGGTATTACAATCTTTCATTGTTGACTCTGTTCTTTCAGAATTTCAATGATAAAATCTGTTTCATGTGTAAATATTTATTTTTTCCTTTTTATTTGTAATGCAGAATGAACACTTTGGAATCCATCCTGATCAGAGTCTTCGTGTTTTTCACAGATTTTTTTTGCTTAATTTTTACAGTGGGTATTTTCCAATGAGTTAATAAATTTACTATGTATGTGAAAATGAAATTTGGTTGGGCGAGATATAAAGTTTGAATAAATGCCAGTTGTCTTAGCAACTACTTCGGGATTGGTGAAGAAGGTATTCACTGGTGTTTCAATCTTTCATTGTTGACTCTGTTCTTTCAGAATTTCAATGATAAAATCTGTTTCATGTGTAAATATTTCTTTTTTCCATTTTATTTGTGATGCAGAATGAACACTTTGGAATCCATCCTGATCAGAGTCTTCATGTTTTTCACAGATTTTTTTCTTAGTTTGTTCCAATGAGTTAATTAATTTATTATGTATGTCAAAATGAAATTTGATTGGGCGAGATATTAAGTTTGAATAAATGCCAGTTGTCTAAGCAACTACTTCGGGATTGGTGAAGAAGGTATTCACTGGTATTTCAATCTTTCATTGATGACTCTGTTCTTTCAGAATTTCAGTGATAAAATATGTTTCATGTGTAATTATTTCTTTTTTCCCACTTAATCCAGAAATTTAAAATAAAGGCCAAACAACAATGTTTGAAGATTAATTAACATCCTTTTGATGGTTGATAAACCGCTTTAAAGTTAACCCACAAACATAAAACCTCATTGTTGAATACAATTGCGTCGCAGAATTGAACACTTTGGAATCCACCTTTGTAAGATTCTTCGAGTTTTTCACAGATATTGTTTTTTTCGATTTGTACTCTGGGCATTTTACAATGAGTTCATTAATTTACTATGTATGTGAAGATGATATTTGGTTGGGCGATATAACTTTATTTTTATATTTACCAATCACAAAATCCTCCAACGCAACATCCTCTCAATACAATTGTCGTTTGTGTTTTGTTGTGAGCTGTCACACGTTACTTGTTAACGTCAACCTTCAGCGGTCAACTGTCAGTTATCTGTCATCTGTCAAAAGAAAATGTCACCTATCGGCTGCCATCTATCATCTGTCATCCATGGATTCTAAAGGACCTAACATCAAGTACCGGTGGGGGTCCTTCGCCGATATTCTTCCCAAACGCACTGTGGCGTGAACATTAAAGTCCCAATTAACACGAGGGACCCATAAGTCACACCCTTTCCCTTCTTACATACTGCACAAAAACGTTCCAATAACCGCCCGGGACAACCTCTCCTCCCCCTCCCCGTCTCAACCTACCTCACTCCCCCTCACGTTATCTCCGAAACTAGGACAGTTATACGTATCGAGTATAGGTTTATTGCAATCAAGATGATGAGAACTGTCATTTGGCTTAAAAAGAAATCAAAAAATACCAAACAAAGGCCAAACAACAATGTTTCGTTGCTGGGCAAAGTCGGTATATTAAGTTTGAATAAATGCCAGTTCATTTGGCAACAACTTCAGGGTTGGTAAAGAAGATATTCACTGGCATTTCAATCTTTCATTGTTGACTCTGTTCTTTCAGAATTTCAATGATAAAATCTGTTTCATGGGTAAATATTTATTTTTTCCTTCTTGTTTGTTATGCAGAAAATATACAAAATAAAGGCCAATCAAAAATCTTTGAAGATTAATTAATATCCTTTTAGATGGTTGATAAACCGCTTTAAAGTAAACCCGCAAACATAAAACCGTATACCTAATACCTATCGAAATATTAATCATAATGTTATTAGGAATTGTAGAGAATGAAAAAACATTACACGATTAGGTATGACTTTGGGTATTATTTTCGTTGCTGGGCAAAGTCGGTATATTAAGTTTGAATAAATGCCAGTTCTTCTAGCAACTACTTCAGGCTTGGTGAAGAAGGTATTCAGTGGTATTTCAATCTTTCATTGTTGACTCTGTTCTTTCAGAATTTCAATGATAAAATCTGTTTCATTTGTAAATATTTCTTTTTTCCTTTTTGTTTGTTATGCAGACAATATCCAAAATAAAGGCCAAACAACAATGTTTGAAGATTAATTAATATCCTTTTAGATGGTTGATAAACCGCTTTAAAGTAAACCCGCAAACATAAAGCCGTATACCTAATACCTATCGAAATATTAATCATAATGTTATTAGGAATTGTAGAGAATGAAAAAACATTACACGATTAGGTATGATTTTGGGTATTATTTTCGATATAGGGCAAAGTCGGTATAAGAAATTTGAATAAATGCTAGTCGTTTTAGCAACTCCTTCAGGGTTGGTGAAGAAGGTATTCACTGGTATTTCAATCGTTCATGTTGACTTTGTGCTTCGAAATTATTTGTGTTTTGTTGAAATTCAGTAATTTCAATGATAAAAATTTGTTTCATATGTAAATATTTCTTTTATCCCATTTTTCAAGAAATACCAAAGAAAGGCCAAAAAATATAAACAAAAGTTTTATTTTAATTTTTGTTAGAGATATGTTTCAGCATTAACTAAACGCTCCTAGAACAGACATAACAAAAAAGGTTGCCTGTAAAGTCGGTTTACGGACTATAGTTTAACGTGACAATGTTATAACAAAACAATGAATACCACATTGACTTTTCACTTCACTTTATAATTTTAACAGTCGATGAGCTGCGTAAGCCGAACGGTCAAGCCTAAACGTAACGTAACAAATGCCGATCGTAATATCAATGAGCTTAACGTTACAATGAGTCATTCTTTTTCGTGCATTGAGCCGGATTTCATCGATTTATTAGGCGTTGTCACGTCAAAAATAACGTACATTAAGAGTTTGTAAAAAACCCGTACATTGAATAAATATATTTCATTTCGTTTCGTTTCGTTTAGTATCGTTTCCTTTCGTTTAGTTTAGTTTAGTTTTGTTTAGTTTCGTTTCCTTTCGTTAAGTGTCGTTTAGTTTCGTTTCATTTCGTTTAGTTTCGTTTAGTTTCATTTAGTTTCGTTTAGTTTCGTTTAGTTTCGTTTAGTTTCGTTTAGTTTCGTTTAGTTTCATTTAGATTCGTTTAGTTTTGTTTAGTTTTATTTCGTTTTTGTCGATTCGTTTGTTTCGTTTCGTTTCGTATCGTTTTTAACCCCCGACGCAATAACGATGGGGTGTTATAAGTTTGACGTGTCTCTATGTGTGTGTCTGTGGCTGTTTGTGGCATCGTAGCTCCCGTTGATCCGTAGCTAGGATGAACCGATTTTGATTTTTTTTTGTTTGAAAGGTGAATTGGTCGGGAGTGTTCTTAGCTACGTTTGATGAAAATTGGTCAAAGATGGCCGCCGCCACAAAATGGCGGAATTGAAATGAAATGAAATGAAATGAAATATTCTTTATTCACTGTACGGTTCCTTTACAAACTCTTAGTGAACGTTATTTTTTGTTCTGTCTGCTCTGGGTGCGCTTAGGCAATGCTGAGCTGAAGAAAAGAGCAGACGGAGAAAAACTTCAGCCCTGTTTTAAAATATAGGGTATACAATAGCTAACTTTCTTACAGAGTAGCTATGGGCCGATAAGGAACATACGTGACAGCTACCGCATGTGTCAATGTCGTCCCACAGCCATCTGCTAACATGGCAATTTAATTCATTTAAGTCTATTACATCAGTTATAGAAACAGCCTTGTGGGACTACACCACAATCCCAAGCTTTTTTATCAATTAAATAGTCCTTAAGATCGTAAAAAGCCTTGCGGCACATGACTTGTTTGACTTTTTTTTTAAATCTGTGAAAAGGAAGGGATTGAACATTTTCCGGGATTGTATTGTATATTCTGATCGACATCCCGATAAAAGAGTGGCTCTTTTTGCGGAGCCTACACTTGGGGAATGCAAGTTTGTGGCCATTCCTTGTCGAAACACAGTTCGAACTATGTAGATCCAAAAAGGTCATAAATTCGTGTTTGTTTTTACGAACATACATTATATTTTCATAAATATATTGCGATGCAAATGTTAGTATATTAGTCTCCTTAAATTTTTCTCTCAGTGATTCTCTAGAATTTAATTTATATATTGCGCGAATAGCCCTCTTCTGCAAAATAAATATTGTGTCGACATTAGCTGCATTTCCCCACAGTAAAATACCATACGACATTATACTATGGAAATAACTAAAATAGACCAATCTGGCTGTATCGACATCTGTAAGTGATCTTATTTTTTTAATCGCAAAGACGGCAGAACTTAGTCTATTCGCTAACCGAGAGATATGGGGTCCCCATTGAAGCCTAGAATCAACAGTTAATCCAAGAAATACAGCTTCATTAACAAAGCTCATTTCCTCGCCATTCAATTGAGGTTTTACAACATTTTCTTTAACATTAGGTGGTGAAAACTTAATACAATTGGTCTTTTTGTTATTGAGTACTAAGTTATTTACATTAAACCAATTTACCACCTCAGAGAGAGCATTGTTCACATCGTCATAATCATCAGTTTGTCTATTAGTTTTGAAAATTAAGGAAGTATCATCTGCAAACAATACTATCTCGTGATTATTCTCCACCATATATGGCAGATCGTTAATATATATTAAAAATAGGAACGGGCCGAGTACTGAGCCCTGTGGGACCCCCAAATGAACTACAGACCCGTTTGACATTTTACCGTTCACTTCAACCCTCTGGATCCTATCACTCAAATAAGACTCCAGAAGCTTGAGCGCGGTTTCTTTGATGACATAGTGATTGAGTTTCCTGATTAATGTTTCATGGTGCACACAGTCAAATGCCTTAGATAGGTCACAAAAGACACCTAAAGCATCCCGTGACCCCTCCCAAGCATCCACTATGGTCTTAAAAAGCTCTACTCCGGCATCTGTGGTTGAGCGACCCCTCGTAAAACCGAATTGATTTTTATGAATAAGTCTATTATTTGTAAAGTGTTTTAGAAGTTGTTCTAAAATTATTTTCTCAAAGATTTTACTAATGGAGGGTAGAATTGAAATTGGTCTAAAGTTGGAGGGATCTGAAGTATTGCCCGACTTAAATAAAGGTATCACTTTACTATGTTTCATTAGATCAGGAAAGTCACCACTCTTAATACAGTTATTGAATATTATAGCTAAGTGGGGTGCTATTAAGTCAATTATTGAACTAAGTATTTTTACAGAGATACCCCAAAGATCAGTAGTGTTCTTAATTTCTAAAGTCTTAAATATCTTTACAATGTGTTTAGCGTCTACGGGCCTGAATATAAACTTACATTTGCATTCGCTTACATTTTTCTTAAGCAATGATTCGGCGGCTTCAGGGGAAGACCTAAGTGATTTAGTCGTAATTATATTTTTAACTACTCCCTCAGGTTCTTTAAGCAACTACTTCAGGGTTGGTGAAGAAGGTATTCACTGGTATTTCAATCTTTCATTGTTGACTCTGTTATTTCAGAATTTCAATGATAAAATCTGTTTCATGTGTAAATATTTCTTTTTTCCTATTTAATCCAGAAATACCAAACAAAGGCAAAACAACAATGTTCGAATTACACACTTTGGAATCCATCCTGGTTAGATTCTTCGTGTTTTTCATAGATAATTTTTTTTCAATTTGTACACTGGGTGGTTTCCAATAAGTTAATTTATTTATTATGTATGTGAAAATGAATTTTGGGTCGGCGATATAACTTTATTTTTATTTTTTACCTACCATGAAAACCTCCAACGCAACTTCCTCGCAGTACACCTGTCGTGTGTCTTTGTTGGGAGCTGTCTCACGTCACTTGGCAACGTCAACCGTTGGCGGTCAACTGTCAGCTGTCAGGTGTCAATTTTCAGTTGTAAATTTTCATTTGTCAGAGGAAAATGTCACCTGTCGGCTGCCATCTATCATCTTTCATCCACTGATTCAAAAAAGTCTAAAATCAAGTACCGGTAGGGTATAAGTATAGGCTTATTGTAATTAAGAAGAGAACTGTCTTTTGGCTCCAATAGAAATTAAAAAAAAACCGAAGTAAAAATTATGAAAGTGGAGAAAAAATACTTGATTTTCCTCATCTTCCATTTGCCCAAATCAAGAGCGAATTAAAAAAAGTTTATATACATACACACATACAAACCGTATACTTACCTAAAACCTATCAAAATATAATAATGTTATTTGGAATTGTAGAGAATGAAAAAACATTACACGATTAGGTATGATTTTGGGTATAATAATATTATTTTCGATATAGGGCAAAGTCGGTATAAGAAATTTGAATAAATGCTAGTCGTTTTAGCAACTCCTTCAGGGTTGGTGAAGAAGGTATTCACTGGTATTTCAATCGTTCATGTTGACTTTGTGCTTCGAAATTATTTGTGTTTTGTTGAAATTCAGTAATTTCAATGATAAAAATTTGTTTCATATGTAAATATTTCTTTTATCCCATTTTTCAAGAAATACCAAAGAAAGGCCAAAAAATATAAACAAAAGTTTTATTTTAATTTTTGTTAGAGATATGTTTCAGCATTAACTAAACGCTCCTAGAACAGACATAACAAAAAAGGTTGCCTGTAAAGTCGGTTTACGGACTATAGTTTAACGTGACAATGTTATAACAAAACAATGAATACCACATTGACTTTTCACTTCACTTTATAATTTTAACAGTCGATGAGCTGCGTAAGCCGAACGGTCAAGCCTAAACGTAACGTAACAAATGCCGATCGTAATATCAATGAGCTTAACGTTACAATGAGTCATTCTTTTTCGTGCATTGAGCCGGATTTCATCGATTTATTAGGCGTTGTCACGTCAAAAATAACGTACATTAAGAGTTTGTAAAAAACCCGTACATTGAATAAATATATTTCATTTCGTTTCGTTTCGTTTAGTATCGTTTCCTTTCGTTTAGTTTAGTTTAGTTTTGTTTAGTTTCGTTTCCTTTCGTTAAGTGTCGTTTAGTTTCGTTTCATTTCGTTTAGTTTCGTTTAGTTTCATTTAGTTTCGTTTAGTTTCGTTTAGTTTCAATTAGATTCGTTTAGTTTTGTTTAGTTTTATTTCGTTTTTGTCGATTCGTTTGTTTCGTTTCGTTTTGTATCGTTTTTAACCCCCGACGCAAAAAGGATGGGGTGTTATAAGTTTGACGTGTCTGTGTGTGTGTGTCTGTGGCTGTTTGTGGCATCGTAGCTCCCGTTGATCCGTAGCTAGGATGAACCGATTTTGATTTTTTTTAGTTTGAAAGGTGAATTGGTCGGGAGTGTTCTTAGATACGTTTGATGAAAATTGGTCCAAGATGGCCGCCGCCACAAAATGGCGGAATTATATTTTTTAACTACTCCCTCAGGTTCTTTTAGCAACTACTTCAGGGTTGGTGAAGAAGGTATTCACTGGTATTTCAATCTTTCATTGTTGACTCTGTTATTTCAGAATTTCAATGATAAAATCTGTTTCATGTGTAAATATTTCTTTTTTCCTATTTAATACAGAAATACCAAACAAAGGCAAAACAACAATGTTCGAATTACACACTTTGGAATCCATCCTGGTTAGATTCTTCGTGTTTTTCATAGATAATTTTTTTTCAATTTGTACACTGGGTGGTTTCCAATAAGTTAATTTATTTATTATGTATGTGAAAATGAATTTTGGGTCGGCGATATAACTTTATTTTTATTTTTTACCTACCATGAAAACCTCCAACGCAACTTCCTCGCAGTACACCTGTCGTGTGTCTTTGTTGGGAGCTGTCTCACGTCACTTGGCAACGTCAACCGTTGGCGGTCAACTGTCAGCTGTCAGGTGTCAATTTTCAGTTGTAAATTTTCATTTGTCAGAGGAAAATGTCACCTGTCGGCTGCCATCTATCATCTTTCATCCACTGATTCAAAAAAGTCTAAAATCAAGTACCGGTAGGGTATAAGTATAGGCTTATTGTAATTAAGAAGAGAACTGTCTTTTGGCTCCAATAGAAATTAAAAAAAAACCGAAGTAAAAATTATGAAAGTGGAGAAAAAATACTTGATTTTCCTCATCTTCCATTTGCCCAAATCAAGAGCGAATTAAAAAAAGTTTATATACATACACACATACAAACCGTATACTTACCTAAAACCTATCAAAATATAATAATGTTATTTGGAATTGTAGAGAATGAAAAAACATTACACGATTAGGTATGATTTTGGGTATAATAATATTATTTTCGATATAGGGCAAAGTCGGTATAAGAAATCTGAATAAATGCTGGTCGTTTTAGCAACTCCTTCAGGGTTGGTGAAGAAGGTATTCACTGGTATTTCAATCGTTCATGTTGACTTTGTGCTTCGAAATTATTTGTGTTTTGTTGAAATTCAGTAATTTCAATGATAAAAATTTGTTTCATATGTAAATATTTCTTTTATCCCATTTTTCAAGAAATACCAAAGAAAGGCCAAAAAATATAAACAAAAGTTTTATTTTAATTTTTGTTAGAGATATGTTTCAGCATTAACTAAACGCTCCTAGAACAGACATAACAAAAAAGGTTGCCTGTAAAGTCGGTTTACGGACTATAGTTTAACGTGACAATGTTATAACAAAACAATGAATACCACATTGACTTTTCACTTCACTTTATAATTTTAACAGTCGATGAGCTGCGTAAGCCGAACGGTCAAGCCTAAACGTAACGTAACAAATGCCGATCGTAATATCAATGAGCTTAACGTTACAATGAGTCATTCTTTTTCGTGCATTGAGCCGGATTTCATCGATTTATTAGGCGTTGTCACGTCAAAAATAACGTACATTAAGAGTTTGTAAAAAACCCGTACATTGAATAAATATATTTCATTTCGTTTCGTTTCGTTTAGTATCGTTTCCTTTCGTTTAGTTTAGTTTAGTTTTGTTTAGTTTCGTTAAGTGTCGTTTAGTTTCGTTTCATTTCGTTTAGTTTCGTTTAGTTTCGTTTAGTTTCAATTAGATTCGTTTAGTTTTGTTTAGTTTTATTTCGTTTTTGTCGATTCGTTTGTTTCGTTTCGTTTTGTATCGTTTTTAACCCCCGACGCAAAAAGGATGGGGTGTTATAAGTTTGACGTGTCTGTGTGTGTGTGTCTGTGGCTGTTTGTGGCATCGTAGCTCCCGTTGATCCGTAGCTAGGATGAACCGATTTTGATTTTTTTTAGTTTGAAAGGTGAATTGGTCGGGAGTGTTCTTAGATACGTTTGATGAAAATTGGTCCAAGATGGCCGCCGCCACAAAATGGCGGAATTATATTTTTTAACTACTCCCTCAGGTTCTTTTAGCAACTACTTCAGGGTTGGTGAAGAAGGTATTCACTGGTATTTCAATCTTTCATTGTTGACTCTGTTATTTCAGAATTTCAATGATAAAATCTGTTTCATGTGTAAATATTTCTTTTTTCCTATTTAATACAGAAATACCAAACAAAGGCAAAACAACAATGTTCGAATTACACACTTTGGAATCCATCCTGGTTAGATTCTTCGTGTTTTTCATAGATAATTTTTTTTCAATTTGTACACTGGGTGGTTTCCAATAAGTTAATTTATTTATTATGTATGTGAAAATGAATTTTGGGTCGGCGATATAACTTTATTTTTATTTTTTACCTATCATGAAAACCTCCAACGCAACTTCCTCGCAGTACACCTGTCGTGTGTCTTTGTTGGGAGCTGTCTCACGTCACTTGGCAACGTCAACCGTTGGCGGTCAACTGTCAGCTGTCAGGTGTCAATTTTCAGTTGTAAATTTTCATTTGTCAGAGGAAAATGTCACCTGTCGGCTGCCATCTATCATCTTTCATCCACTGATTCAAAAAAGTCTAAAATCAAGTACCGGTAGGGTATAAGTATAGGCTTATTGTAATTAAGAAGAGAACTGTCTTTTGGCTCCAATAGAAATAAAAAAAAACCGAAGTAAAAATTATGAAAGTGGAGAAAAAATACTTGATTTTCCTCATCTTCCATGTGCCCAAATCAAGAGCGAATTAAAAAAAGTTTATATACATACACACATACAAACCGTATACTTACCTAAAACCTATCAAAATATAATATTGTTATTTGGAATTGTAGAGAATGAACAAAATATTACACGATTAGGTATGAGTTTGGGTATTATTTTCGTTGCTGGGCAAAGTCGGTATATTAAGTTTGAATAAATGCCAGTTCTTCTAGCAACTACTTCAGGCTTGGTGAAGAAGGTATTCAGTGGTATTTCAATCTTTCATTGTTGACTCTGTTCTTTCAGAATTTCAATGATAAAATCTGTTTCATGGGTAAATATTTATTTTGACGTGATAACGTCTTTAAAATCGTTTTAGTCGGGTGACATGTTCAGAAACTTGTGTCACACCAAAACCTCACGAGCGCGATCGCAGGTATAACGAGAGAGAGACGGACCGATCTCCCGTCTCATCTCGAGCGCTGCCAGTCATTCCGTGAAACTTGTCACGCGGAATCCTCACGAGCGGAGGCTGGCATAGCGTTCGAGTGAGTGGACCGATCTTCCGTCTCTCTCACTCTAGCGGCATACAAACGAATGGAGATTTTCTCGTGCGGACGTTATCACGTAAACATCTCGATCGTAAACCTACTTTACAAACAATTTTTTTCCTTCTTGTTATGCAGAAAATATACAAAATAAAGGCCAAACAAAAATGTTAGAAGATTAATTAATATCCTTTTAGATGGTTGATAAACCGCTTTAAAGTAAACCCGCAAACATAAAACCGTATACCTAATACCTATCGAAATATTAATCATAATGTTATTAGGAATTGTAGAGAATGAAAAAACATTACACGATTAGGTATGATTTTGGGTATAATAATATTATTTTCGATATAGGGCAAAGTCGGTATAAGAAATTTGAATAAATGCTAGTCGTTTTAGCAACTCCTTCAGGGTTGGTGAAGAAGGTATTCACTGGTATTTCAATCGTTCATGTTGACTTTGTGCTTCGAAATTATTTGTGTTTTGTTGAAATTCAGTAATTTTAATGATAAAAATTTGTTTCATATGTAAATATTTCTTTTATCCCATTTTTCAAGAAATACCAAACAAAGGCCAAACAACAATGTTTCGTTGCTGGGCAAAGTCGGTATATTAAGTTTGAATAAATGCCAGTTCCTTTGGCAACTACTTCAGGGTTGGTAAAGAAGATATTCACTGGCATTTCAATCTTTCATTGTTGACTCTGTTCTTTCAGAATTTCAATGATAAAATCTGTTTCATGGGTAAATATTTATTTTTTCCTTCTTGTTTGTTATGCAGAAAATATACAAAATAAAGGCCAAACAAAAATGTTTGAAGATTAATTAATATCCTTTTAGATGGTTGATAAACCGCTTTAAAGTAAACCCGCAAACATAAAACCGTATACCTAATACCTATCGAAATATTAATCATAATGTTATTAGGAATTGTAGAGAATGAAAAAACATTACACTATTAGGTATGATTTTGGGTATTATTTTCGATATAGGGCAAAGTCGGTATAAGAAATTTGAATAAATGCTAGTCGTTTCAGCAACTCCTTCAGGGTTGGTGAAGAAGGTATTCACTGGTATTTCAATCATTCATGTTGACTTTGTGCTTCGAAATTATTTGTGTTTTGTTGAAATTCAGTAATTTCAATGATAAAAATTTATTTCATATGTAAATATTTCTTTTATCCCATTTTTCAAGAAATACCAAACAAAGGCCAAAAAATATAAACAAAAGTTTTATTTTAATTTTTGTTAAATATATGGTTCAGCATTAACTAAACGCTCCTAGAACAGACATAACAAAAATGGTTGCCTGTAAAGTCGGTTTACGGACTATAGTTTAACGTGACAATGTTATAACAAAACAATGAATACCACATTGACTTTTCACTTCACTTTATAATTTTAACAGTCGATGAGCTGCGTAAGCCGAACGGTCAAGCCTAAACGTAACGTTACAAACGCCGATCGTAACATACAATGAGCTTAACGTTACAATGAGTCATTCTTTTTCGTGCATTGAGCCGGAGTTCATCGATTTATTAGGCGTTGTCACGTCAAAAATAACGTACATTAAGAGTTTGTAAAAAAACCCGTACAGTGAATAAATATATTTCATTTCGTTTCGTTTCGTTTAGTATCGTTTCCTTTCGTTTAGTTTAGTTTATTTTTGTTTAGTTTCGTTTCCTTTCGTTAAGTTTCGTTTAGTTTCTTTTCATTTCGTTTAGTTTCGTTTAGTTTCGTTTAGTTTCATTTAGTTTCGTTTAGTTTCGTTTAGTTTCATTTAGATTCGTTTAGTTTTGTTTAGTTTTATTTCGTTTATGTCGATTCGTTTGTTATTATAATTAATTAAGAATGCCTTTGAGTTTGCTAAAAAAAAATTCCATTACATCTATTTTGTTCTTTGGTGCCCTGTATATGCAAATAATTATTATGTTGTGCTCAATTAGTTCTGTGGCACAGCATTCTATAATGTTCGTTATATTAAATTTTTCAATTTCTTGTACACTTCGACATTTATGTTCGTTGCGAACAAGAATGCAAGATCCACCATTTCTGTTACTTCTCAAGCTATAGGATATGAGGGTGAAAGGAGATGTTTCAAAATGTATGGACCTTTGGCCAGGTATTTGTACACCGTATTAATAAATTGCAAATAAAGTATAGAGCTGTTTTATATTAAGCGTTTTGTAATAAATGACTGGGATTTTTGGTACAAAACAATAATTTCAAGTCAGAATTGCAACACAATATATAGAAAAACATAATGGCGGTAATATGTCATTTTAACAATTGAAATTATTAATCTGTGACAAACAGTTAACAGTGAAATCAGTTGTACCGCCATATTGAAAATTGTTGAAAATAGTTGATTTAAATTGGTTTTGTACCGAAAAAGTACATGTTTTAACAAATTTTAAGTATTTTTTTCGAAGTCTTGAGTTTTTTCTCGAATTTTTGAGATGGTGTACAATACCTAGCCAAGATTGAAACATCTCATTTGGAATATTAAGAAATTCTATATCCGATCGAATCATATTATGCTCTGTAATGCAAAGAACGTCGATTGATATTTTTTTGAGATATAAATTATTTAATGATACTACTAACTCGTCAGATTTTGTTATTAAGCCATTTATATTTTGATGTATAATATTAATATTATGATACACGAAAAAACGACTCACGACTTTCATGGTCCTCTGTCTGAGTTTGCTTATCTAATTTAAAACTGCAATTACTATGAGGACACTCTGTTTGTGTACTGTTGTCACTTCGTTTTACGTACGTGACGTAATCATTTTTAGTTAGGTTGGCTAACTCATTATTTATACTGTTCATTACTTCTTGCATTTGCGCCCCCGGTTTCCAAAAACATGTGACATTATGTTTCAGACCGAGTAATTTTTGTAATGTATTTTGAATATTGCGGCCCTGTTGGTCTGCAAGTACTAGGACTTTATTTTTTATTCCATGTGTGCTAATTGGTTGAGTTTTAGTTATGATTTGATTATTTTGTTTTTGGACCGGAGAATTTTTACTTGATTCCATAGGAGACTTGTTGTCTATTGATATGGTTGACTGGCTAGATTCACCATTTTTTTCATTTTTAGTATTGGACGAGCTAGAAGTTTGTAACTTTTTATTTATCGTAGCAGAATGAATACTGTTTGTTCAATTCTCCTGTTTACTGTTGTTTTATTTAATTGACACGTTAGTGTAGGAACTTTTATTTGCGATTGGGTGTTTGTTTTTTGTTTAGGATCTGGGGTGCCGTTAATAGGGGTAGTTAGTGCCGAACAAAAATTTTCACACGATTCTTTTGTTTTGGGACTATTGTTTGCGGATGTTTTTTGTTTTTTTCGCTTTCTCATAGATAACGGAGTAGTGCAATTTCCCTCTTGCTGAGTTACCTTTTTATATATTTCTATGATTTTTTTTGAGTTTTCGACTTCATTTTTTAAAGATGTATTTTCTAAATTAAGGTTCTCAATTTCTTTGTGGGCGCTTTGCAACTCTACGGTTAGCTGATCTATTTTTAATGTCAGCTCCTGTACTATGTGTTGACTCTCTTCCAGTGATGTGTTAGGTAAGCTTATCACTGTTTGATCTAAGATATCCGATTCTGAAATTGACATATTGTGTATATCGTGCAATGAACTTGATCTTTGCAGTTTTCTTACAGTTACGTTTTCTGAACTCATCGTTTATTATTACTTAATATAAAAAAGCAGTATTTAAAAAGTGTATCAATTAACAAAGACTAACTATTGAAATTTTATGAAATAGGTGTATTACAAAATCATTAATAGTTTCAGTCACGCTGATGTTACTGCTAGTGACAACTATAAGGCGCTGTCTCAGATCTGTGCGGTGTCTTCCAACACTAGTCTGCGAATTTCTTTGATAAGAAATTGAGTAATGTTGGGCAATGCACGTGACGTAAATGATTTGTAATAATTTAACATTTTATTTGCGTCTAATATTTTATTCGTACTCAATATTTAGTGACTTATTTAATGTTTATAATAACTTTTGAAAATTTTATATAATAAGAATTATTTATTTGTTTTATTCTGTTATTTATTATATTCTATTATTGATAAGAATCGAAAAGGTCAAAAAAACTAACACTTGATAAGCACTATTGAAAGGATCGAACGTCAGCTGATCGTTTTGAAAACAAATATAACCTTGACATTAACTAAGCAACTGTAACAGTATCCTAAGACGTCTATGGAATTCACGTATGACAATTATGATTTTGCGCACACCCTCGCTTTGGTAACAAATTATACAATTGTTGAATTAATCACAATATCATTAATATTTACTTGATTTTTGTTATAACGCAGTTGGAAAAACGTAATACAGCACTATAATTTTGTAATTAATGTCCGTAAATAACGTATGATAACGTATGAATTTCATTCATTCCATTTGCTTCCCGTGGGAATGAGATATTTTCACGCGGCAAAAACTAGCCTATGTTCTTTCTCAACGTCCTTTCTATGTTTATGCCAAATTTCATCAAAATCGGTTCAGTGGTTTAAGCGTGAAAGAGTAGCAGACAGACAGACAGACAGACAGAGTTACTTTCGAATTTATAATATTAGTATGGATAATACACAAATTGCATGATAGTGGTCGTTTGGATCACGCTGAAGCAAATTTTTAAAGTTAATAAAAGTCACAGACCCACTCCTCTCAGAATTTATGTTTATAGTGCCATTTCTTAGCTTTTTTGGAGGTCAACCTCCAAAGTCGCGGTCATAATTTTAACAATTTCAATTACAGAAACGTTTATTTTAAAGAAATTAATGAAACTTGTTTCATAAAAAATACAGTGTTCTCCATACACTGTATTTATAACAATACAGTGTACAGTAGACGGCTTGAAAATACAGTAGATCCACTGTAATTACAGTGCATCTGGCAACACTGCCCACCACCATCCCATGGCCCTATCAACCTTCAGGTTATACGGGCCGAAACACGGGAGGCGCACCGCGGAATTTCGGTCTGCTGGTCATCATGGTGCGCTTCTTGATCTCCATACATGACTTTTTTTTCGAGCCTGCTCATTCTAAGCTGGTCCCCACTGTAATCCCGTCTTGGGTTAACGGCACACCACGCCTCGGCAGCTCGCTTGGGCTGTTCGTAATTTCCCGTCCCTGCCGTTCTCTAAGCCAGTTTTTCGCAAATTGTCGGAGCCGGGCAAAGTTAGCCTTGGAGGACACCAGGTCCCCGTAGAAAACCGGGCCCTCCTCTTTACGGGATATACCACCTTGCATTTCCTGTCTAAACTTGTCATACAGTGGGCACTGCCATAGCACATGTTGCAAATCTTCATCAGTCCGCAGTAACACTTACTCTCCTCACTCAGCTTTATATCATATTTCGAAAGCAACCATGACCACTCAGAATCTGCGACGTATCATAGTCCGGTTCGACCCAGGTGGCCCCAAGCCCAACCGCCACGTCCGGGAAGTATCGATATAGTTCCTTGCCTTTCTCGTCTTTCTCGATCGATCCTGCTATAGAGCAACGATCCAGCGACGGGATGTGCGCGACCATGATGTGGTTTTCACAAAGATGGTGCAAGACCGCGCACGTAAGGCTGGCGTTGGGCACGTAGATGCCAGCCTTTCCCCCCTTAGAGTGTTTAACGATGAAGGGGGAATTGTAGTGCGGCTCCTGCACCAGGACCACGTCAAGTTGATGTTCAGTGGCCACCTGGGGTAACTCCCTGGTGGCCACCAAGGCGCCCGCGAGGTTTAACTGACCAATTTTTATGTTTGTTCCGGTCCTATCCATAATTTGTGGATTCTAGACTACGGGCCTCTGCGTGCAGACGCGCGGGGCAGTCTCTCGCCATTGTCTGATGGGTATCGTAGCTTTTCCTGCCAAATTTCTTGCAGGTCGCGCAGCAGGAGGTCTTGGAACTGCACTCAGGGGCTCTGTGACCTGATTCGCCACATTTGCCGCATGTTATCACCGTTGCTTTGCAGTACTTTTCTGGGTGGCCGAAGTTGTGGCATTTGTTGCAGCAGGTGAACGTAGTCAGTCACCTGTGCAACTTGCCACCCAAGGTATATCACCTCCTCCTGTAGCAAAAACTGCCGGAGGCCCGGTGAGCACTGCAGAACGAAGGGGGCTGTAGCGCTGTTCATTCTGCTCTTCTTAAAGGCCACCTTCATATCCTTGGATATCCGGTCAGCTGGTTACTTTTCCTTCAGGCCTCGCCGTTCTGCTTGCTCCCTGATGGCTTCCACGATGTCTTCGGGCTTGGTAGTTCTCGATTGACCATATGGCTACGAGAGGCTGACGTCTGCTTAGGTCGGCCGTCCGTAGTGTGCTGGGAGCCACCTCTTTAAGCCGCTGAGCCCCTTCCGGCGTGGTGGTCTTGACTATGACACCGGAATTACCTACCTTCCTCACTTGCTGGACTTGGATTCCTAACGCTTGCGGGCTTACGGTCTTCTTCAGTTCGATCTTTGTGTCCTCTGCCGTTTTCAGACCGTCTGTCCCCTCCTTAGGGTAAAAGGCGACTGCCACACCAGTATTGGCCGAAATATTCTTCGGCGGGCTGTTCTTGCCTGTGCGCAGAGCCCGAGCGTAGTCAGGCTTGGCTGTGCTTAGGCTGGCAACGCCAGGTGCCGTAGTCGCATTGTCGTCAAAGGATGCTGCTGATTTCAGGAATTTTGTTTCCGTTTCCTTCAGACGCTCCTCGACGAGCTTCTTTTCAGCCTCCACCAACATTATTTCCAGGGCTCCAACGATTGCTAGAATGTCTTGGCCATGGGCGCTGATTGCCGTCTTATCAGCAATGTTTAGTTTATTCGCACCTGTGGCTACGGCCATTATGCCTTTGACGGCCTGGTTTACCGCATGCAGCATCTCGGTCTTGCTCTTGTCAGTAGCCTCTTCCAAGTGTTGTGCAGCGTCAATCGTGGGTTCTATCTGAGCAGCCATCATTCGTCGGGGGTCCTGTAGGCCAGCCATTGGCGGCGTCTCCTCAATGGCTGAAGCTAGCTGGACTCGTCTTCTGGCTGGTTGTGGAGGATCGTCCGGTGATGACAGTGGCCTCTTGCTGTTCTGCTGCTGCTGCTGCTGTTCCAACTGCTGCTGCTGCTGTTGATGCGGCAGCTGTTGATGCTGCTGCTGTTGATATAGCTGCTGCTGCCCCACATCGTGGTCACCAACGGCCACAGCGCTAAATGAGCTAGGAGGTGTCTTGGCCAGTGACAGCCTTGGCCGGAAAGCCGCCCCTTCATTCAACTCCAGAAAGCGGCGCTCCTCTTCTATCCGCTCCCGGCTACGCCGCCGCAGCTCCTCCAGCAGCTCCCGCTGCTTCTCCCACTCGGGGTCCCGGTCCCGATCCGAGTCACCTTCCATGGTACTAGGCTAAACTAATTTACCTACACTAATAATTTAAACGAAGTAAAACAACAAAGTAGAAAATAAAATAAAATACGAGTCACAATTAGGGAGCGTTTCACTGGGCCCGCGCCACCCGAGACAGTAGTGTGGCGCTACCTTAAGGACGTTGACAACTGTCAGCCGTCACTGTCACTGACACAACGCACGTGGCAAGCGCGTGCTGACCACGTGCAACAGCCCTAATCTAACCTATGCTAATAACACTACACTAATATTAAAGTTTATGTTAGATTACACTTATTAGTCAATCTCCTATTAACTAGGGTGGCAAACGTCAATATAGTTCCTAATTCTAAATTCCCTTTTGCAGACTAATCTAATCTAAGCTACCTAATTTAAAACCTACACTAATTATTAAATCTAACACTTAGTTCTAAAACGAACCTTCGTTTAAAGTGTCACTTTCACTGTTCACTGAATGCACTATGCACAGGAAAACACAATTAATTAATATTATTCGCAACGGAAAATATTAATATCGCACGAAGCTCCGCACACGTCCGTCCTCTACGAGAGCGAGCGGCCGAGTAGCTCGTTAATCCATTCATGCGCGTCACTAATTAGATGACGAGGCATTTGGCTATTTTATGCCGCCTCACAGATGCACTCGTCTTAGCGACGACGAACATAATCATCACGGATGACGAGACGGCTGTCCCTATCAGTACGTGGGCTGACATTTTGCCGATTGGTGTTGGCGCGGTCCCCAGATGTTATGGGACAGTGTCAGTCGTAGTGCTTTCGACGTGGAAACCGCAAGGGTTCGGCAGCAACCCTACCACGAGCATTCTTAACCTGTCATCCGTGATATTACAGTACAAGCCCAGTACAAGTCCGTGCAAAAATCTCGGAATCAGGTAAGTCCTGACGACCTCTAGTTGTTGCGGCCTTTTTGATATTATTTAGGGCCATCTTTATGTCGTGCTCCAACGTAACAGCTCCAGAAGCGCACATCTCTTCTCCCAAGTAGCGCCAGCGTTCCACGTTGTCCACCTGCCTAAGCCACCAACCTCTGACTTTAAAGGTCCTCGTGGTCACATAGTGTGGCTTCTTCTGCTTCCCATCCGGCACCATCGAGAGCACGGAAGACTTCTCCCTGTTGAGCTGGAGGCCCATCATCTCCCCAACCCTCTCCACAGCTCCGAGCGCCTCCTGCATCCCCACCGTCAATCCCGAAAGCAGGATTAGGTCATCGGCATAGGCCAAAGCCGAGACAAGCTCCCCTTCTAGCCTATAACCAACGCCCTTAGGCAGCGACGCAAGGACGACGTCCATCGCCATGTTGAAAAGCAAGCAAGCAAGTTACTCCCGCCGTTTACCCGCGCTTGCTTGAATTTTTTCACGTTGACATTCAGAGCACTGGGCAGAAATCATATTGCGTCAACACCTGCTAGGGCCATCGCAATGCTTTGTTTTAATTACATAGTCGGATTCCCCTTGTCCGTGCCAGTTCTGAGCTGACCGTTGAACGGCGGTCGTACAGAACCGCGCCGATCGCGCACGAGACGTAACCGACGCGGCCTTACGGCTAGGAAGATCCGCGGAAGGCTGGAACGCGGGTCCGGATCCGCAGTAGATTGCTGCACTCTAATCTAAACTAAACTACCTATTCTAATACCTATACTAATTACAAATCTAGCACTTAGTTCTAATAACGTACCTTAGTAATAAGAGTGTCACTTTCACTATTACACTATTTATAATAAATACACTGAAGGTAAAGCACGAAAAACACAAAAATTAATATTAATACTGCTAATAATATTAATTTGCGCAACGTAGCTCCGTACTCGTCCGTCCTCTACGAGAGCGAGCGGCCGAGTAGTAGATAGGGACACTCACCCACCACCATCCCATGGCCCTATCAACCTTCAGGTTATACGGGACGAAACACGGGAGGCGCACCGCGGAATTTCGGTCTACTGGTCGTCACGGTGTGCTTCTTGATCTCCCTACATGACTCTTTTTTCGAGCCTGCTCATTCTGAGCTGGTCCCCGCCGTCCCATCTCGGGTAGACGGCATACCACGCCTCGGATGCTCACCTGGGCTGTTCCTGCTTTGTATTTGCCGTCCCTGCCTCTCCTCATGCCACTTCTTGGCAAAGTGCCGGAGCCGACAGAAGTTGGCCTTGGTGGACACCAGGTCCCCGTAGAAGACCGGGCCCACCTTTTTTATTTATTTATTTATTAAAGTTCGCCAACAGTTATTACATTTTATGAATGAATACAACTTGTTTGACATAATATAGGTAGGGGAAAGGTGTCCAAGATGATGCCCTTAAGGGAGAATGCTCACAATTTTAACGATATTCAGTTTGGCGTATATGTTGAAGCATACAATAATAGATTATAGGGGTATGGGCAAGATGATCCTAGGGAGCATCTTACCCCTAATCAGAGGAAATTAAAAGTGTTAGATCAATTTATTCATAATTAATGGAAAAAAATAGACGGTATCCAAAAGTATTTATTGTACTAGATCACAGAAATATAATTATAATAAGTCTCTGAAGTTCTGCTTAATCAGTCTTACAAAAGGCAGTATTACAAAATCACAGTCCTAGTGATCAAATATTAGTTAAATTTAAAACAACATAATAGTAACAACAACATTATAAATTAAGAAATTAAAAGAACATACCTCTCAAAACAAATATCAAACGAAAAATATATTTTAATAACTCAAAACTTGTTTTCGGCTCAAAACTTAAATTGTACGATTCTCAAAATTATAATTCACAATGTTTTGTTCCTAAAAAACCAATAATCTAAACGTTTCCTTCCCTGTGATTCTTTGCATAAATCGCAAATAAACTCTTCTGCATCATCGTCATCCACTCCAGCACATGCCTCATGTCCCCGTTTTCTACAAACGCAGCACTGCATCTATTCTTCGCCCTTATTGTCTTTTGAAAATATTTCTGTGCAATATAGACATTCTGCATCATCATCTTCCTCAAATGATTCATATTCGGAAACATAAGATGTCTTCTTCTTTTTATTTGAGATCCCCTTACCTATTCTTTTTCCTTTCCCTTTCAGTTTCTTACCAGATTTTTTAACATTGGATGTTTTTTTAGTCTTTTATTTTCTTTTTCAGTCTTTTTAGCTATTTCTTCTTCTAAATAAAACTTATATGGCGTACTAGGTAAAATTGAAGTTTTCAGTGGTTTTTTTTCAAATGACTTCTCTTGCCTATTATTTTATGCAAGGGTTGAATTTGGGCAGATGAAACAGAAAAATTCACAAGCGGATTGTCATCGAGAATTGAAGGTGATACGCTACGGTTAATTTTGTGGCTTGTGGATGGCACCGGTGACAAAGAACTGCGAACTGAGGAATGCTCGATACCCATTGGAGATGATAATGGAGATGGTATTGTATTCCGTGAAGGTTCGATGACTTGTAATGGAGAGATCTCAGTTAGCGACAGTCGTTCTGTGCTTGGGACAGCAACAGGAGTCTCTGGTCTCGGAGATGAAATATGATGTGTAGATGGATTCGGGTCACAACAGTTTTCATCGAATTACATATCTATCTAATTATATTTTATATTTCATATCTTTATATATTTGCTTACTTCAAGTCCTAATATCAATAAAATTTACGAAGGACAAGATGATCCATCATATAGTGCGAGATGATCCGAGGGATCATCCCGTGCATACACAAAAAATCATCTTGCCCCAACAACCACTTTTGAATTCAATGACCGATAACATAACCTATAAGCATTTTACTGTACCATGCTATTGAAAAAACTAAATTTTATCGTAAAACATAGCCATAAATACAACAAGTATTTTAATTGATTACATAGAACAAAACCTATATAAGTTCAAATTCGAGCTTACCTTAGTTCAGCAACAAGAAATTTTTAATTTTGTTCATGAAAATACACTCGTTACTCAAGCCGCCACCATGAATTGACTGGGGCGCAGGGGTATAGGAAGCTATGTTTTACTAAAGAAAACAGCTAGATAGCGCGAGTAGTATCGTAGAAATTACAAAGGATCATCTTACCTCAACGAATCATCTCGTACTACTTTCCCCTACTTTACAATAAAATGTATAACTACTTATAGGTAAACACTACACTTAATTAATGTAATAGTACCTGGACGCCCGAGCGTTGCTCGGACTAAAACAATTTATTTACTTGGTTTATTTTTAAGCAAAGCATTCATTGACTTGGTGTTACTTTAGAAATCCTTTTGAAATACCTAGCTCCCAATTAAAAAAAAATTGTCACAAAAAAATAAAAAACGCAACTTGTCTACTTAAGATTTGAACCCGGGTCTCTAGCTCCGTAGTCGGCTTTCGTAACCATTCGACCAAGAAAGCTTTAATTCCCTTGACGAAATATTTATAGAGGTCTTTTATATCGACATTGTCATTTGTTTGAAGGGTGGATTGTCAAATGTTGACCATTTGACGGATTTCTACGCCACAATATTATTAATATTTTCCAATAGATGTCGGTAAGAGTAATTTTATATTTAACTACATAAACATTTAAAAAAACGACAAATTCTATCAATAAAAATTTGTGGATCGATTTATCATCCCCGCAACCAGTGTACTAAATTTCATCAAAATCTTTGGAGCCGTTTCCGAGATTCAAAAAATATATTTAGATATATACAAGAATTGCTCGTTTAAAGGTATTAGATTTAATTATACTTAATATAAAAATGAGTTACTACACACCACCACTATATAGATACTTCAACTCAGTTGTGCGCGCGGCGCTATGTGTGCGTGGGCTAGTAATTATGCAGCTTTAATTTGTGTGACAGTGACGCGGCCGTGATCGTCCGAGCAACTTCACTGTACCTCTTGTCACGCACACAAAGTCCCTGTGTATATACAGGTTTACCCACACATAGCGCCGCGCGCACAACTGAGTTGAAGTATCTGTATTAAATTATAAAATTTGGATTAAAAGAAATAGGCATGTACCGGAGGCCGATTGGCCACAAAACTGTACCGTCCACTACGTTATAGGAACTAATAATACAGTTTAAGAAAGTTTTAAGTAGGGGTAAGGCAGCGTAAAGAAAACCAAACCCGATGAGTGCCAGTTTAACACTGATTTCTTTTCATAGAAAGAGTAAAAATGATTATTGCGAAATTGTGCGAGTATGAATGATGTATATGTGTGCAAGTAACCTACATACGAAAAATCCCCTTTAAGCATTATTGGAGTCACGTGTACGTGCAGTAGCTCGTACATCCTGCTGCGTTTGTTCATTTCGTATGTAAGCGCATTTGTGCAATATAATGAAATGATCACAAAGTTATTGTGACTTAATCTAAATGTTATAAAATCATTTTACGTGCATTAACAAGGTGATTGCATTTTTTCTTATTCTAATAAATCTAAAGCTACGTAATTTTAATGTCCAATTCAATTAATTTAATGCGCACTGTAATGACACATTTTTTTTAACAGGCGTAACTTTCACTCACTAGCAACACGACGGATATTAAGTTTAATTTTTGGCACACCACTTGTTCCTGGCAATTCTGAGGAACTTGAAGCCCGAAATGTTACTGAGACCGAGTTGCTGGTTGTGTTCGTTAGCTGAAGTACTCGTCGGCGAACCTTACACATTACAATTGAGTACGTTCCTCCTGCTAGTAGGATAACTACTAAAGTTGTATACAGTACCGCGTACTGGTGAATATCATGAACGCTCAATGTTGTGCTCGATTCTTGTTGTAAATTATCTATTTGAGCTCTTAGTTTGTTCCACTGGCCTGTATGATTCTCAGGAACAATGCTCACCAAACGAAGAATTATAAATTTTATTAAGTACAGAAATGTCCGGGATAGTCGGAATATCATTTTGCACGTAGATAGAAAAGACGTTAAGTTAGAAAGTTTTCATTGTGACCATAAAATCGATAAATCATTGCTCTTTACGACACTTGACCGATTTCCAGGATGCCATTCCCTGTAAATGATCTCTGTTGCATCCCATCTGGACAAAATATGCGCACTAAGCATTTCTCACAACACGAGAACAACCATCTGTTACTATCGTAGCATGCAACTTGAGCCAGCGCTACTCGCAAGCCGACACCTTTGTACTGCATTGTTTTGTTATTAATTATCATGTTGCAAATAGACTTCGTTATCGGTAATTCATAAATCCCACGGTGACCGATCCCAGGTTCAAATCCTCGGCTCGCACCTCTGACAAATAAATTTGTAATGTGCGAATTTAATGCTGCTCCACGGTGATGGAAAATATCGTGATATTTCATTGATTACGATGTTCTCCATCGCCGTGCATGCCTGAGAGAAATTCATAATTTCTCGAAAGCATGACGTCCACCAATCCGCACTTGGCCAGCGTGGTGGACTATGGCCTAAATCCCTCTCAATTGTGTGAAAAGGAGACCTGTGCCCAGCAGTGGGACATAAAAAAGGTTGAAGAAAAAAAATCATAAATAGGTCTATTAGCAACGCATAAAAGTGAGTCAATTAAGAAATGACTACAAGTATTTACATCACTTTCAGTTAGAAAGATAAGTAAGTTCTTTGGAAGATTAAACGCCCTTGTTTTAATATAATGATTTTTATGAGGCTAAGTCCAAAGCTGATCTAATTGTAAAGAATATTTATTAACTAGTGGTATTTTAACTTCCAGTATTAAAATATTGAGAGATAACTCTAGCACTAACCTTCATAAGCTTATAAAGTTCCCTAATATTCTGTTTATTGACTGGCAACACTAGATCTCCCTGCAAGTGACTATATATCACACTAACCTGCTCTACCAGCTGCTCAGGCGGTAGCAAATGCACATTTATATGCCCCTGAGATATATCAGTAATGGTTTCTATGAGGTTATCCTGTATACGCCTTAAGCTAGAAATTACAATATTTGCACTTAAGGATGAAGAAAGGATATTAAGTTCTGACTCTACTTTACTAACAGAAAGAGAAACGGCCCGTAGGTGTTTATCAAGAATGCCAAACTGTTTGTTCATGACATCCTCATTCCTACGCATTATGTTATATTGCCCTTCAATAACTGAGGTCTGATTTTTCAGAGGTGCTTGTTAATGATTTTCATTAAGTGAGATCCTTTTAATATCCTGTTCATACTGCTTAGCAAAGCGTTCATCGAGGACGCCAAACAAAGTGTTAGCTAAGTAACTACCCAATGCCATTTATTAAGCCTCTTTTCTTTCTTTTTCCAATCTGACAGTATGCTATTATAATGTTCAATTTCCTAAATCATGTTAAATCATGATTTAGTTGATATAAGATACTTTTATATTGAGGCGGTAAAGTGAGTCGTACCGTAAGTATGCGTTTCTAAGCGAGTGACGCAATCATGTATATTATTCAACCCCGTCCAAAACGTAGTCATATTATAATAGACAATAATTTTCCATTCATCTTGAATAAGTTGTAAATTAGGAATTCGATCAAAATAAATACTTTGGTTATCGTTAAAATACGACACATTAAACATACTCTTAGACTGTACGGGAGATAAAATTAAGAAAAACAACAATAATATCATATTAATAAAGTTCACTAGTCTATTAGTTCGCCTACAATTCCTAGAACGTTTCTGATTATAATCGCTAATGTCTGTGACGTTTTTTCCACTCAACGTAGCTCGCCCCGGCCCATCTATTTCTACGAATGATTGTTCATCGTCCTTCACAGGTAAGAGAGAAAGCTTCAAGATAGGTCTCTTAACCTCTCCGTTCTTGGTTTTCAAAGAAACTACACGGACATGACCATCCTTACCGGGATGCACAGCTGTTACTCTACCTAATGCCCATTTCCCGGGGGGAAGGTTGTCTTCTTTGATAAGAACAATGTCATCAGTCTCTAAATTCTTACGAGAAGAGTGCCACTTTGATCTTATTTGCAGCTGTTGTAAATAATCCGTTGACCAGCATTTCCAAATATGTTTATTCATAGCTTGTACCATTTGCCAACGAGTCGTTAAGTTGATATGATAAGGGTCCGTTTGCGGTCGAGAAATGAGCGCGTCACCTATAAGAAAATGACCCGGTGTAAGATATTGGTCATCCGTTATTTCACTTAACGCAATGAGCGGTCGTGAGTTAAGACAAGCCTCGATTTGGTGTAGTAAAGTGATGAACTCTTCATAGGTTAGTTTTTGTTCACCTACTACGCGACATAAATGATATTTCATACGTTTTACGGCCGCCTCCTAAAGACCACCTGCCGAAGGGTAAGCTGGAGCGTTAAAAATCCAGCGTACGTTGTAGTCCCTGATCTCATTTGAAAAAGCGATCATCAATAGTTTGCAGAATTTCATGATACTCCTTTTTAAGTAACCGATTAGCCCCAACGAAATTCGTGCCATTGTCACTGTACATGTGACTTGGAGTTCCGCGCCGAGCGCAAAATCGACGGAATGCAGCCAAAAAACCTGGCGTACTGAGGTCCGATACTAGTTCTAAATGAACGGCCTTAGTTGCTAGGCACACGAAGACAGCTACATATCCCTTTAAAGTTCTCACCCCACGTCCCTTGTTGGCTTTAATCTCGAATGAACTGTATGAGTAAAAGGACGTGACACTGTAACTCGAGGCCCCGGTAGATCAGCCATGATCTGTGAATTCCTATCACTATCATAACGACGACATTTAACACACTTTCGGAGAACCCTTTCAACTGTACGAAGACCGTAATGTCAAGCTAGGTCCTCCGTGTAACATGATTAAATGTGCCTGGTTAATTAAAAGTTCAGTTAAACGATTGTGGCTAGGAAGAATAATCGGGTGCTTAGATGATTGTTGAAGATTTGAGTTTCTAAGACGGCCCCCAACTCTTAAAAGTCCATCCGTTTGTTCAATATAAGGGTTGAGGCATAAAAGTGTACTATTTAATAATTTTATAATAAGGGCATATAATTGCGTATAGAGTTCTGTGAGTGACGGCAAGTCACGTGGAGATTTACGTGACTCCATGTAGTCCGTATACGTCACTGGATCTAATTTTTTAGTTATTATATGAACTAACAGGGGGTCCCAAGTAGTCGTATCGACTCCCAAGTTTTGGATTGCGTGAATAGACTCCCTAGAAATATCATATAAACGTTTAATCTCGTTAGCAGACTGCTTATGTATTACAGGCTGAGCTAGAAAGATCTCAATATGTTTTGTGAACAAGACCTGAGGATTACTGTAACGATGCACTAGCAGGTCCCACGCGGCGTCATAGTTATCCGCGGATATGTGCAAGTGCTGTACAAGGCGTTCGGGTTCGCCCCTTGACTTGCCCTTCAAATGCTGCATTTTCTGGCTTTTAGCCAGAAGGTTGTTGTTGTGTATGCTCTCACAATAAAGGTCATAGTATGTAGGCCAGTGAGTATATTTACTCGTAAACACAGGTATGTCCAACTGTGGTGTGGACTGATGTAATTGCGCAGTAGAAGCGAACTTATGATGAAGAGCTCGTTTGATAGATTTATTTATTTTTCTTGAAATTCGAACTCATTGTCATAGCCACTATCCGACCCCTGTAAGATGTTATCTATTTGAAGATGCAAAGCATCTATAGCCTTCCATCGACATTGAATGTTGTTTAATTCGTCCTCCAGCTCCCACTTGTCGGTTATTTGCTCCACAAAAATAGATTTCGTGAGTCGGCTGAAGGCCCTAAAGTTAGTACGCTGTAACGCTAACAACTCAGCGGCTGGGCTTGTTTGTACCTCCGAGGCCTGCGATGCTGGTGTTTCTGAAGTGCTGAGATGCATTGGAGTTGGCAGAGAAGGATCTGGTTTGCCCTCCCCTGTAACCTCCAAGGCTGGAGTCACAGAACATGACGATATTTTCAGTCGAACCACGTTGTAGTACTCTCTCGCCTCCTCAAACTGCTTGCCCTCAAAATACGGATGTTGTTCATGCTGGTAAGCAGCCAACTTATCGTCATATAGTTTAAAATCTGCCCACAGTTTATCTACTTTGTTGAGCCGTTGCTCGGTATAGTCCCGAGTCTTACGACTGGCGGGATCTTTTTTAAAGTTGCGTTCAAGTTGTTGAATCGAGTCAAGGATGTCAGCTTGGTATTGAATAAGCTTATCCATTTTTGACTTAATAAATGTGAAGAAACCTTACTTGGAATAGTGATACTTAATCCTCTGCTGTAAGCTGCTGTTGTTGACAAGCTGCAGTATTCCGACGAGTTCGCGTCTTTCAGCCGAGAACAAGACGCCACGGAATCCACTTTAATGTTCACAGTGCAGAAACAATCCAAGTGGTTATAGGTACAACACTCACATTCACCGTTCGTGAAAAAATTTTTTAAGTCCGCGACCGTTTGTCACAGGTTCCGTTGAACAGTTCTCGATAGTCTCTAAAGAGAATGAGACCGTAAGTCCAAAAGACGTTAGTCCAAACTTTCACCGTTTGTGAAAATAATCGAAGGACCACAAAACTGTACCGGAGGCCGATTGGCCACAAAACTGTACCGTCCACTACGTTATAGGAACTAATGATACAGTTTAAGACAGTTTTAAGTAGGGGTAAGGCAGCGTAAAGATAACCAAACCCGATGAGTGCCAGTTTAACACTGATTTATTTTCATAGAAAGAGTAAAAATGATTATTGCGAAATTGTGCGAGTATGAATGATGTATATGTGTGCAAGTAACCTACATACGAAAAATCCCCTTTAAGCATTATTGGAGTCACGTGTACGTGCAGTAGCTCGTACAAGGCATGTAGCATTAACAATGGCTCGCAAGTAGGGAATGCAGTACCGGGATACCAGGATCCCGAAATACCGGGATCCCGCACTATTTTTGCGGGACCAGTCCCGCACATAGGTAAATCGAGCGAAATCCCGCGGAATTAGCGGGACTGCGCAACGATAAGCTGCGCTTTTAAAACTGCTTATCGTACTCATTCTGGAGCTCATTCTGTCGAAGTTTTAATTAAGAAAGAAATAAATTTGTTTGAGTCAGGTGGATTAAAAGGCAAATATCTCCAGTTTGCCTACAACGTTTTAATGACAGTTGTACCCACAAGCGGAAACAGAACGAGCGTTTTCTGCTGCTGGCTATCTGGCATGTAAAGTCAGGAGTAGTTAGGCAGACAAGACTATCGGCACGTTATGTTTTATGCGCAGTTATTTTCAAAATAATGCCTGAACTATTGTCTCTTTATTATAATTTATAGTTTCTTTTATTAATCTCTCAATACATAATTTTAAATATATTTTTGTCTCATTTTTACGGTTCCGTAGCCAAATGGCAAAAAAACGGAACCCTTATGAATTCGTGATGTCTGTCTGTCTGTCTGTCCGTCCGTATGTCACAGCCACTTTTTTCCAAAACTATAAGAACTATACTGTTGAAACTCAGTACGTAGTTGTATTCTTTGAGCCACATTACGATTTTCACACAAAAAATAGAAAAGAAACAATAAATTTTGAGGATTCCCAATACTTAGAACATTTTTTTTTCATTAAACCCATATGTGTGGGGTATCTATGGATAGGTCTTCAAAAATGATATTGAGGTTTCTAGTATCATTTTTTTCTAAACTGAATAGTTTGCGCGAGAGACACTTCCAAAATTGTAAAATGTGTAACTATAACTGTAATCCCCCTGTAACTTCTAAAATAAGGGAATATAAAATTAAAAAAAATATATGATGTACATTACAATGCAAACTTCCACCGAAAATTGGTTTGAACGAGATCTAGTAAGTAGTATTTTTAATACGTCATAAATCGTAAACCACAATTTACCTTTCATTCAATCTTAATGCAATGATTTCTATGGATAATCAAAGGCAATGATATATTTCTGTTGCCACTATTGCTATACAAATACTAAAAATAGAATTAAATAAATATTTAAGGGGGCTCCCATACAATAAATGTGATTTTTTATAGATAATGGTACGGAACCCTTCGTGCGTGAGTCCGACTCGCACTTGGCCGGTTTTTTTAGTTCTAGATGCATAAAATAGGTTTTCTCTCTTTTCTCAATGACTTTCAGAGACATGCGGGATCCCGCAAATACCAGGATCCCGCGGGACTTAGACCTCTCAGTCCCGCAAATACCTGGATTAAAATTTTGTTGCGGGATTGCATTCCCTACTCGCAAGTAATTCCGAACCTAAGTTACCTTATACGAAGAAGTCTAAAATAAATACATATTCATAAGAAAAAAAAAAATAGTACGTGAACATGTAGCATTAACAATGGCTCGCAAGTAATTCCGAACCTAGGTTACCTTATACGAAGAAGTCTAAAATAAATACATATTCAAAAGAAAAAAAAATACATAGATAAACCCATTGATAGCCTAAACGAATGCAGAGTTCCATTATGGTGGGCGCCAAATCACACTTCCGTATTCAAGAATAGACCTTACCAAGCTGTTTTTTAAAAACTTTGCTGGTCCTAATGATAAAGCCCAACATTTTTGAAGCTTTTTTTATCATAACGTCAATGTGAGGTACAAAAGTTAGTTTCTTGTCCATTATTACTCCCAAATCCCTCACATTCTCAACTTCAGCGAGTTTTATATTGTTCATATAATATGACGATGGAATTATAACAATTTTCCTGGTGAACTTAATATGTGAGCATTTTCTTATGTTTAGTTCCATGCCGTTTTGAGTTGACCATTCAACTAGAGCATCTGTATCCTTTTGTAAAAGTCTTACATCTTCCCACGTGTTTATTATTTTATATAATTTCACATCGTCAGCAAATAATAATGCAGAGGAATAAAAAATGCATGCGGAAGATCATTAAGGGTGGATTCTACCAAGCTAGAGTAAGATTTTACTCAAGAATAAACTACGAGTTTACTCTCGAGTATGCTGATTTTACATTCTACCAACAAATAATCTGCGAATAAGGTACTATACGCGAGTAAATATTTATACGGCCGATTTTGGCGGTATAAAGATTTAATCTGAGAGTAAAGTCAATGCCACTTCAAATCTTCTTTGGTTTGCAGTCGTTTTTGGTTATATTTCCTTTTACTAAAAAATTATTAACACCGCGCTACGATTGAACGTTTAAGAAATATGATCGAAGAGTCTGACAGTGAAGACGAATATGTGCCGAGACATCCAAGGTGGATCAGACAAACCAGGTCCACTAACAATATTTTTTCTGAAGCAAGCCAATTCGGGCTGCGTTTTCTTTTCAGACCCTCCATTTGAATTTTTATAATCGCAAATACAAATCACAAATTACCTATTAAAAATAACACGAACCTTCATGGACTCACAAAAACGAGAAACTAACATGAAACAAAACGTAGAATAGAAAAGCTCAGTAAAAGCTGTCAACGAGTGGCATTTCACTTTATTATACAAAATTAAGTTGTTGTCGTATTTCGGGTTAAGTTAAAGGAAACAATATAGTACGCATTTTTGTCGGCTTATAAATTCGTTCATACATTCGTTCATGAATCACTATTGAACATAGAATAACAATACCGAGAGTATGTTACTCTTCGAGTAGTTGGTAAAACGTGAACGAAGTTATCCGTGAGTATTTTCAAGGAGTAAAGTTATTCTCATGATAGTTATACTGGAGTAAGTTCGAGATTGGTCGAATCCGCCCTAACAAATATATTAAAGAGAACTGGGCCCAGATGTTATCCCTGTGGAATTCCTGATAATATTTCACAGGGTCTGGAAGAGAATCCATTAACTACCACGTTAAAAGAGTGATTTGATAGGTAGGACTTAAGCCAAGAGAGTAGAGAACCGTTATATCCATATTGGACAAGTTTTGTCATAAGTATTTTGTGGCTAACTTTGTCGAACGCTTTACTAAAGTCGGCGTAGATTGCGTCAACCTGCTTTTGCTTGTCTACCGCCTCAATCAAAGCTTCTACATATGTTACTAGATTAGTATTTGTTGATCTACCCTTTATGAAACCATGCTGACAATCTACTACATATTTTGTCAAAATGACTTTGAATCACTGGACAAACTAGTGATTCAAATACTTTAGCAAGTGTTGGTAGCATAGAAATAGGTCTGTAATTTTTTATATCCTGTTTATCTCCCGACTTGTGAATTGGCACGACAGTGGCGACCTTCCAGACCGAGGGAAATACTCCTGAGTGGAGAGATACATTAAAAATATGATGCAAAGGGGTTGCAAGACTGGAAGCACATTTTGCTATAAAATATGGTGATATACCGTCAGATCCAGTGCCTTTTGTTACGTCTAGAGACTTGAGCTTATTAAATATGTCATGCTTCTTTATAGAAAGTGATGAGAAACCCTCAGTATTGATATTACGCGTATTATTAGTTAAGTTAGAAAATAAAGTGTGTAAGTCAAATTGATCTGAAACTGTAGTGTACGTTTAGCAAAAATGCTTTGCAAATTGATAGCAAATATCATCACCATTGGAATATTTGTTTGTGCCATCTGTAAAAACTGGTGGATAAGTGCTAGTGCCACCACGTTTATCTTTTATTTAAGACCAAAAGTACTTGGGATTTATGGAAATTTTGTCCTCTGTTGCATTAAGATATTGCCGATAGCATTTGGTCGTCAGTTTAGCACATCTTTCCGAAAGTAATTGGTACGATAGAAGGTCCAGTGGATTGCCAAATTTTTTATACCTTATCCTGTATTTTTTTTTCATTTAAACGCTTGATAAGATCTTTTGAGAACCAAATGGGGTATTTATTTCTTATAAGTTTATTAGAGGGCACAAACTCAGCTATGACATCGCGTAAAATTTTGTAAAGAATGTTCACCATTGTATTAACATCGCTAGTGCTTGAAAAAAGCTCAGCCCAGTCTATTTCAGAAAGGTACTTATTGATTGCCGAGTAATTGGCCCTTCGAAAGTTGTAATTTTTGCTTGATTTGTTATAAGATAGTGTGGGTTCGCAAGTGAAGGGTAAATTGATAGCTAATGGTGGATGTAGTGGGTCTACAATAGACAATACATCGACAGCGTGAGTGACAATGCAGGGTGAGAAGTTTGTCAGTGCTAAGTCCAGAACTCTACCCATACAGTTAATCCATATAGTTACCCATATAGTTACATTGCTTAAAGTTATTTAAATTAAGGAAGTCTAAGAAGTATTGGTTACCTGGAGTAGCTTGGCAATTGACTGACTGGCTCTCTGCATCCCAGGTTAGGTTACTTAAATTAAACTCACCCAAAATACATGTAGGAAAATCAACATGTTATGCTATTTCTGACAAATTATTAGTAACATACTCTCAGAACTGGTGGAGACAGGTATATAGCACAAAAGGCAAGCCGAAGAGATTGAATCGGTGAGTTCGATTCAACCTTTACCCATAAGTCTTCATAATTACTTTCGAAGGAGGCTAATCTGCTAGAATTAAATATTTTTGATATAGCTATTAAAACGCCCCCACCATCCTTTTTGTAATTTAAACCTGAATCTTGTCTATCTCTTCTGTACACTGCATACCTGTCATCGAACAGCTCAGAGCTATCAATGTTACTATTCAACTATGTCTCTGTTAATATTATTACATCGTAATTCGCGTTGGCTAGGTTACAGAAAAAATCATGAGTTTTGGACCTTAGTCCACGAACATTTTGATAATAAACCGAAAGTGCTATAGATTTAACAGTATTGAACACAGAAATATTTGCGTGCATATACAGGTAACTAAGTAATAATTGAATATAATTATAATGTAGGCGTCAATAAAGTAAAATATAAAGTTATTTAAGTTTTTTTAACGTTTCACTGTTTTTAACTATGATGGAGTCGAAATTGTCGTCCTTTCTTACGGAAATACGTCCTCCTCGTACCCACACGTACTTGTAGCCTTTTTCTTTTGCAGTGGCTCTTGCTGCTGCGAGTAGAGCTTTATTGTTCGGTGACAGAACTATTATACTAAATATTTCGAGGTGTGAGCTATTTAACTTATTTTCCACAACTTTTTTCCTATTAAAGTTGTAAGCAGATGCCAGGAAATTGTCTTTTATTTTGGGATTGATAAATTGTACAACAATAGACTTAGGTCTGTTATTACTAAGATTTATTTTAGCCACACGGGAGCATGGTGAAATGCTTTCAGAAGATATGTTACAATTAATTACACTGCCTAACTGTAAAACAATGTCCTGCACATTCTCGGCCTTTTTTTCAGGAACACATTGAATTTCTACGTTGCATAACCGGGCATTTTGTTCCAAGGTATTGATGCGTAGGGTTAAATCATCTATTGAGGATTTTAAAGTGCTATTTTCCGTCTGTAAATTAGAGATGATGGTCTTAGACTCGTTTTGTTCCTTGGATATTGCATCAACACGGGAGTTTACGGTTTCGAGGGATCTTTTCATGCTCCTTATTTCCTCCGAGAGGGAGCCTAGCTCTGAAGACAGAATATCACTAAATGATGCATGTATTTTTGTAAGAAGGTTGTTCATCTCCCTCTGAACTATTTCCTGAACAATAGTTTGAATTTCACTTGTGGATGCAGTGCTTAATACCTCGCTAGGAGGTGAGTTCAGAGCAGTTCTTTTAGAGGGTCTAGTTGTGACATTTGACTGTAAAGGAGTACTGTCGTTTTTGTTAGTTTTAGGACGAGCGGCTGTGCAACGTGGACACACCCAGACTGTTAAGTTTGCAGTGTCGCTAAGATTGTACGTATTTAAGCAAGCAAGGTGAAATCGTTGTTTGCAAGGTGTACATTGAATGAATTCATCCATTGTTGATGTAGCTGTATCCCCAGTGATCTTCGGAGGACATATCAGACGTCAATCAAAACACCACTCACTCACTCCAAAATTATATACAAGAAAAAAGTTATAAGTAAAAATTAAGTTGTACGAATAATGTCCATTTAGTAATTGCGTTGTAGTCCCAAATAATAATAAAACCAAAAAAGTAAAAATTGTAAAAAACCCTTGAACCCGCGAATCCTGTGCGTACAAAACGAAACCGCTGAGCCAGTAAAGCTTCTAATGGCTGTGGCGAAAAGGTGGTACCGATCAACGGCAGGTATGACGAATGCGACTATAGATGTAGGTGTATATAATAGTCTTTTGTTTGAGCAAAGTTCACTGACACCGAGCACTGCTCTTTTAAAATAATCACGACACGTTTCCGAAAGTTTTTGCATTTTAGCACTCACTTAACTGAGTCTTGTAATATGATGATATTACCATTGCGAAGATCGTCTTATTAGGATTCTGGTGGTGTAACAATCACGACGAACAGTGCAAGAAAAACACTTGAGATTACTATGAATAGCGGAATGAATGTTGTGTACGTCTGCTCCGAGCAAATGTTCGAATGTTCTCTCGGACTATACCTTCTTGCATGCCGTGTCTAATATCTGCATACAAAGGGCATTCCCACAGCACGTGATGCAAGTCCTTGTCTGCCAATCCGCAATAACATTCGCTCACCTCACTCAGCTTCATGTCATACAATCTCTTTCGGAAACATCCATGACCGCTCAGGATCTGCGACGTTCGATAGTCCGGTTCGACCCAGGTGGCCCCGAGTTGAACCGCCACGTCCGGGAAGAACCGATACAGTTCCCTTCCTTTCTCTTCTCTTTCCCATCGTTCCTGCCACTGAGCCACGACATCCGCCGAGATTGCCTCTCTCTTCGTCCGTAGTTCCTCGTTGGCTGTTGTTCTCCTGGCTTCGTCCAACCTGCCAGCACGACCCACCTCTAGGTCGGCCGGCAGCACGCCAGTAAGCACTGACAACGCAGCAGTGCTGACGGAGCGATACGCTTTCGTCAACAGTATTAGGGCTTGGCGCTGAGATCTTAGGAGCGCACTTCTGACCGCGTATTGGGTAACCCTGTGATGCCATACGGCAGACGCGTATGTCACCGTGGCCACGTACGTGCCTCGGTACAGCACTTTCAGCGCTGGGTATCGCATGCCCCAAGAGGACGCCGAAACTCGGGACATCTTACCGAAGCAAGCCGCGGCCCGCTCGCCAATGGACTTAGCGTGATTGACGAACGAAAATGTGGTGTCGAGCACAACCCCTAACAATGTGGCCGACGCCACCGACCTGACAGAGGTGCCGCCTAGTCGGATGGTTGGAGGGCGCATGAATTTCCCTTTGATGGTAATTGAGGCGGACTTGTTCGGGGAAAATTCAAGTCTGTTACGCGCCCCCCATTGATGGACCAGGTTCAGGGTGACTGAGGCTTTACACTCAATGTCGGCCCTGGACTCTGCCTCTATCAGGACGGTGACGTCGTCGGCGTACGCCACAAAGCTGCAGCCCACTGGTACCGGCAGCCGCAGTAAGTCGTCAATCAACACGTTCCACAGCGCGGGGCCCAATACGGAACCCTGAGGGCAGCCCATTGTGGATGCCTTCCACAGCACCCGGTTACCCGCGAACAGACCCACGTGTCTGTCGCGGAAGTAGTCCGCCAGCATCCGATAGATGTTTGGCGGACAGCCTCCCCTCTTGATCTTCAAGAGGATCATCGGCCACCAGGCATTGTCGAAGGCACCGGATATGTCAAGCATTACTGCCTGGACATATCGGCAGTGGCTTCCCTTACCAGTTTCCATTAGCTGCTGCAAAGCCGTCACCGTCGACCGACCACACGTGAAGCCGTGCTGGCCGTTCGAATTCCTGGAAAAGATTGCAGGTGCACACTTGATATTCAGCCTTTCCTTGTTCCTTACGGAATTTTAGTTCCGCCTCTATCATACATCTCCTGTACTTATTGCGGGCCCCATGGAAGGCCTTTTTTGCGTCTTCTTCCAACTGCCTTCCCCGCTTACGGGTCTTTTGCCATTCTCGTCTTCTTTTATAATTCATCTTTCGTAGTCTATCCAGTTCAGGCGTCCACCATTCATAGCCTGCGTCCCTTTCTCGCTCTCGTCTAGGGCCTAAGCACTCGCACGCCGTCCTATCAATTACTTCCGTAAATTGCTTGCATACCGCGGGGGCAGGTTTATTCCACTTAATCCAGCCCATCCGCTCGTATATACCCTGTCGGAAGCGGGCCCAATCAACGCCGCGTTCCCGGAATCTCCGCAGCTCGTCCCCTGCCGACCCCTCTGCTGAAGCGGCGCCGGCATACCTCCGTTCCCCTGCGGTCCAGGTAATCAGACGGTGGTCGCTCGAGGAGGCCTCTGGGTGGACCTCCCATTTCTCAACTTTCACCCCTCCGGCTGTGAGTGTGAGATCAATGTTTGACTCGCCGCCGCTATCCCCACGGAAGGTCGCCGGCTGCCCCTCAACATTTGCAATTTTTAGGAGGTGGGCAGAGATAAAATCCTCCATCGATTGTCTTCTGTGGGCGACGGCGGAGCCCCTCCCGTTATACTGCTCCGGTTTGCAGAACCAGAGGGGTGAATGGGCGTTGCTGTCCACACCAATGACTGTCCTGAAGCCCTTCAGGTGAGCGACCACCATCTCCATCCTCTGCAGGTGTATGTTGATGTCATCCTTGTACTGGAAGTATGCCAACACCACGTACAGGTCCAGGGACGGGATGTGTGCGACCATGATGTGGTCCCCGCATAGGTGGGACAGAACCACACACGTTAGGCTGGCGTTAGGCACGTAGATGCCAGCCTTGGCCTCCTCAGAGTGTTTAATGATGAAGGGGGCGTCGTGGTACGGCTCCTGCACCAGGACCACATCCAAATCATACTCGGTGGCCACCTTCGGAAGTTCCTTAGTGGCCACCGCTGAACCCGCTGGGTTCAGCTGTCCCATTCTCAGTTGAGGCTCCTTATCCATAATATGTAGTGGATTCTACACAGCGAGCCTCAGCGTGCAGGCGGGCGGGGCACTCTCTTGACATCGTGCGGTGGTTTTCATGTCCCCGTCGTCCGAACTTTTTGCAGGTGGCGCAGTAGATCACAGCTGACGTGCAATCTGCAGCTCTATGGTCCGAAGCACCGCACTTCCCGCAGGTTGCCTCGCTCGCCTTGCAATATTTCTCCGGGTGGCCATAGAGCTGGCACTTGTTGCAGCACGTGACCCCTATATAGTCTGTTATCCAAGCCACCTGCCAGCCAATATATAGCGCGTCCTCCTCCAGGAGGAACTGACGCAGACCTGGGGAGCATTGCAGCACAAAGGTCGCAGTGCTGCTTCCGCGTCTCCCCTTCTTGAAGGCTACCTTCATATCCCGCTTTATCTTCTCTATGCCCCACTCCTTTAGGCCTCGTCGCACCGCCTGCTCCTCTATGGCCGCACACAGGTCCTCTGACTTTGTGTCAGCTTCGAGGTTACTGACCGCAATGTAAGGCTGTCTTTGCGTCAGTTCTGTAGCCCGTAGTGTTTTGGGTGCCGCCTCCTTCAGTTTTGCTGCCTCCTCCGGCGTGGTGGTTTTAACGACAACCCCAGCGTTTCCAACCTTCCGCACGTGCTGAACATGAATTACCAGGGCCTGAGAATTGATAGTCCTTTTCAATTCCTTTTTCGTTTCCTCTGCTGTCTTTAGCGCTTCTGCCTCTGTGGGGTAAAACGCGATTGCAGGGCCTTGATTTTGCGGGATGGCTAATGTAGGCGCTCCACTTCTCATTTTTAATTCCTTTGCGTAATCAGGCTTGCTGAGTGCGGCACCGGCACTGGTATCGACGGGTGCGTAGTCGCCCAGGATGACTGCGCTGCGGGTCTTTGTGGCTTCAACCTCCGCGCGTGCGGCCCTGAGGCGCTCCTCCGCCAACTCCCTTTCTGCCTCCGCAAGCAGAATTTCCAGCGCACCCACTGTTGCAAGGATATCGTGGCCATGTACGCCTATGGCCGTTTTATCGGCGACGTTTAATTTATTGGTACCCGTTGCGACAGCCATAATTCCTTGTACCGCTCGGTACACCGCCTCCAGCATATCCAACTTGCTCCTGCTGGATGGCTCCTTGAGTTTGCCCTTGTTAAATACAATGTAAACTAGAGTGGGTGTACTGACTGTTAGCTAATGACCTACCAAATATTATAATGTATTGAATTTCAACTATTGTATAAATTATTACTGAAATATTAATTGTCAATGTAATTGTAAGATAATTCAGAACTAATGTCCTAAAATGTAGCTAATAAGAAATGGAAAGGTAAAATAAAAGGGTCACATGATGTTTTAAACTCATTTATTTGTATTTTAATTAATGATTTTAGTTGTTTTTAATGGTTACCTAATGATCGTTTGCTCTGCGAGGCGTAATAACTTAACATGTAAAGTATAAAGTAATACGTTTTAAAATATATGACCCATCAATATCAGCATAATATTCAAACCACACAATAGTACAATAATAATTTATACTTAGTACAAATAATAAGGATATGATCGTACCTTAATTATCAACGGCTTTCCTTCTTAGCGTAACTACACTTAATTCACATTTTAGGTTCTTTCCTTAGTAGTTTCGTCTCAGACTAACAGACTATACACTTCTATTACAAATCTTTCTTGAATCTTCCCAGAGGAAATGAGAGTGAGACTGTTTCCTACCGCCTTTTTATATCCTATCCTCAGACAAAGACAATGAGACAAGTGACAATGTGCAGACATTTTGAAATAATCATATAAGATAATATGAATTATAAGAAACATAAAATATAATGTAAACTAGCTTAACGCTTACTGAAATCATGTGCATTTTAATTAATTATATTAACAGAATATTACATATCTCACTTGTCCATTGACTACATTATTTTATCTGTATTTTGTTATCTGTGTTTACTCTGTATATTTCATCTGTTAATATTGGTTTTGAAAACTTATTTAATATAAACTGATATTTACATGTTTTGTTACATGTAGAAGACAAATAAAATATCAATATATTTTATTTATCTATCACCCTCGTCATCCTCCTGATGGTGCGCAGAGCGTCCATCATCTAAACTTGCCAGTGGAGGTGGATCCTCACGTGCGGAGGTACGCTGTAGGCGTCTTCGAGCCGGCTGCGGCTGGTCTCCAGGCGAAGCCAATGGCCGCTTGCTGTAGCTGGGTTGTTCCATTGGCTGCTGCTGTAGCTGTTGCTGCTGTGGTTGCTACTGCGGTTGCTGCTGCGGTTGCTGCTGCGGTTGCTGCTGCGGTTGCCGCTGCGGGTGCTGCTGCGGTTGCTGCTGCGGGTGCTGCTGCAGTTGCTGCTGCGGTTGCTGCCGTTGCTGCTGTACTGGTTGCTGCTGCTGCTGCTGTCCCTCATGCTCTTCAACATCCACAGCGCTAAAGGAGCTCGGCGGCGTCCTGGCCAACGATAGTCTGGGCCTAAATGCTGCCTATTCCGTAGACTGCAGGAAGCGTCTCTCCTCCTCAATCCTTTCACGGCTGCGCCGCCGCAGCTCCTCCAACAGCTCACGCTGCCTCTCCCACTCTGGATCCCGGTCTCGATCCGGGTCACCCTCCATTGTCCTAAGCTAACACTACTCTACCTACTCTAAATAAAATAACACAACGAAATAAAGAACTAAAAACAAAAGAGTCAACAGTGTAAAAATAAAATAAGAGTATAAAGCACAAAGCACAAATTAAGTGACTATTGCACTATGTCATATGCACCACTTAGCGGGTGTTAACACTACGCGTTCCGTCGGGCCAGCGGCACACACGTCGGTAGTGTGTCACTACCTTAATGTACCACTGACAGCCGTCAGACGTCACTCACAGAGTGTCACTAACAGAGTGTCACTGTCACCGCGCACGTGGCGAGCGTGTGTCGACCACGTGCGCCTAACCTATGCTAAGCTAACCTACGCTATTAAACTACACCAGCGGTTCTCAATCTTTTTTGGTGACGGAACCCTTTTGAAAAGCGATATACTTGATGGAATCCTACAATAAAACTAATTTACAAAACTAATTTAAAAGTGTATTCTTTTTTAATAAGAATAATAAAAGTACTACTACTACTACTTACTTATAAATATAACAATTATAATAATAGAAGATATTGACAAAGAAAAAAATTTTACTAATGGGAGGTATGAAACTGTTTTTTTTATTTTTCATCAATCGGTTTTTCAGGTTTGATAGAGGACAATTGAAGTCTCATATCAGGTTTAGCGTCCAGTCTATTGCGGTATTTTGTTTTCGTGGCTGCATAGGTTGAGAATCCTGTTTCACACCAATATGTTGTTGCAATTTTTTCATCGAGCATACTTTTGTTATGTCTAACTCACATAGTTTTATTAAATTCTCAGCGATAGTATGCGCTTCACCTACTTGTGCCAACGTTCCATTCTGTCAGGATGGTGTGGTTAAAATAATGCATGATCGTTACTGCGTAGAAGAGTACTTATCGCTCCGAACACTAATCGTCGCTCGACTGACTAGTGTCAAGGCGCGATCGTCAAAATACTCGAGTCGGCGAATTTTATTAATAAAAAGAAGATTTTTTTTAAAAACGGCCACAGAGTACCGCATAGTAAAATGATACGCCGCGTCAGAATGGTTGACTAAAGAGAGGTGTTTTGATTTTTTTCTAAATTCTTACGGAACCCTTACAGGGGTATAGCGGAACCCTAGGGTTCCGCGGAACACACTTAGAGTATCGCTGAACTACACTAATACTAAATTTTATGCTAGAAAACACTAATAAATATGTGAAACCCCTAATAACAGGAGTGACAAAGTCAATATTGTTCCTATAGTTCCTCTGTTTGGACTATTTTAAACTAAACTACCTACACTAAGACCTACACTAATTTATAAATCTAGCACTTAGTTCTAACAACGTACCTTAGTATTATGAGTGTCCTTTCACTATTTCACTGTTTTTAATAAATAAACTGCAATTAACGCACGAGAAAACACAAGAGACAATATAAGCACTGCGAATATTATCTACTTGCGCACCGTAGCTCCGCACACGTCCGTACACTGCGAGAGCGAGCGGCCGAGTAGATAGGGACAACCCACCACCACCCATGGCCATACCAACCTCACGGTTATACGGGCCAAATCATGGGAGATGCGCGCGGATTTGCATGTGCAGTTGCCGCGCGCAATTCTTGACTCCCTACAAGTTGTTTCTCTCGTCCTTGTCCCTGACGTCGACTCTCCCCCGTAGGGGCTCAACTACACTACTACAGCACTCGGTCGCACGTCGCCGAATCTTCGTTGCCTCGATGTGTCTCCGTTTTGAGTGCCACGCGTGCGCGAACCTCTTCAGCGCTCCAAAGTTGTCCACCGAACTTACAAGGTCGCGATAAAAGACCGGGCCTTCATCCGCTCTCACAACCCCATCCAACATTTCCTTTCTTTCCCTATCATACAACTTGCAGTCCCATAATACGTGATGCCTATTTTCCGGGGATTCGCCACATTCACAATCACTGGTGTCCGTCAAATTCATTCTTTTCAAACGTTCGTTGAAGCATCCATGTCCGCCGAGGATCTGGGACGTCTCATAGTCCGGCTGGACCCAGGTTGCTTCCAGACGTTCCTGTACGTCAGGGAAGAACTGATACAGCTCCCTCCCGTTTTCACTAGTGGACCAGCGTTCCTGCCATTGGGCAATGATCTGATGTTCGATCTGGGCTCTCAGCCGACTGTGCGCTTCTCTCGGTTCCGTTCGCCGCACGTTATCCTCCTTTAGTTTAGCTGCCTCCTCTGGCGTGGTGGTTTTGACGACCACTCCAGCGTTCCCGACTTTCCGTACTTGCTGGACGTGTATTCCTAAGGCCTGAGGGTTGACGGTTCTCTTCAGTTCTTTTTTAGTTTCTTCCGCTGTTTTTAGCGCCTCCGCCTCAGTTGGGTAAAAAGCAATTGCGGCGCCCTGATTTTGCGGAATTGCAACTGCAGGTGCGCCACTTCTAGTCTTAAGGGCCTTCGCGTAGTCGGGCTTGCTGGGAGCGGCGCTGGCACTGGAACAGACGGGTGCGTAGTCGCTAAGGACGGCTGCGCTGCGGGCCTTTGTGTACTCTACTTCTGCGCGTGCGGCCCTAAGGTGCTCCTCCGCCAACTCGCTCTCTGTTTCCGCCAGCATAATCTCCAGGGCACCTACAGTAGCTAGGATTTCTTGGCCGTGGGTACCTATGGCTGTCTTGTCGGCGATGTTCAGCTTATTCGTACCCGTCGCAACTGCCATAATCCCTTGGACCGCTTTGTGCACCGCCTCTAGCATTTCGAGCTTATAACCGCTGGTCGGCTCCTTGACTTTCCCTTTGTTCACTTCCGCTTGGTGACCAGAGCGTCCGTCTTCGAGCCTTGCCAGGGGGGCGGATCTTCGCGCGCAGAGGTGCGCTGGAGGCGTCGCCGTAAAGGCTGCGGCTGGTCCCCTGGTGAGGCCAGTGGCCGCTTGCTGTAGGAACGTTGTTCTTCCTGCTGCTGCTGCTGCTGCTGCGCCTGCTGCTGCTGCTGTTGCTGCTGCGCCCACTGTTGCTGCTGCTGCTGCCGTTCCTGCTGCGGTTGTTGCTGCGGCTGCTGTGTTTGCGGCAGTTCCTGTGGCTGCGGTGGTTGCGACGGTTTTATTTGCTGCTGTTGCTGCTGCTGCTTCCCTTCAGCATAATCTCCTACGGCCACAGCACTGTAGGAGCTTGGTGTTGTCCTGGCCAGCAAGAGTCTTGGCCGAAATGCAGCCTCCTCTGTCGACCACAAGAAACGGCGTTCCTCCTCGATCCGCTCTCGGCTGCGCCGTCGCAGTTCCTGCACCAGCTCCCGCTGCTTCTCCCACTCGGGGTCCCGGTCCCGATCCGGGGGACCCTCCATGGTCCTACACTAACCCTAATGTACCTACGCTAATAATATAATACAGTAAAGATAATAAAATAACATAAATAGAAAAACAAAGTACAACTAAAGTGTATATTACACTACGCGATCCACTGGGCCCGCGCCACCCACGGCAGTCGGTAGTGTGGCACTACCCTAATGGCAACTGACAGCCGTCAAACGTCACTCACAAAGTGTTACTGTCACTACGCACGTGGCCGCGTGTCGAGCACGTGCGTCTAACCTACACTAATCTAACTAAAACTACACTATAATAATAAAATGGAGTAAATAGTCACTGCTAGATATTGTATCTATATGCCAAGCGTTAAAACGCGTGTGGCAAGGTCCAAGTTCCTAATAATAAACACAAGCACTATATTAAACTATTCTACCTATTCTAATACCTAATCTACCCTAAAATATCTATAGTTCATTCGCGTTAAGAAAATAGTGACTCATCAGTGCAACTGCAGGGTAAGGGTGTATTCATAATGGAGAAAAAAATTAAACATTTTTTTTTCAAAACATTAAATAAGTTTAATAGAAAAATAATAAAGTATCAATGATTTTAAACATGTTAAAATATTCCTATTAAGGTAATTTTTAATGTCAACTTAAACGCTATATTAGTAGAGTAACACATATTTGGATTAATGGTAATAAAATAAGTACTAAAATAAAAAAAATACAAAATTGTCTTAAAACTAAGTACTTAAATCGCTAATCAGTATCGCTAGATTCTCCCGTTACATTTATTACGAATGAATTTTGTTCTGCATGTTCCATGACGTCATCCAAACCCCACATGGTATTTTCTTCGCGTATCACGTGGTCGCAGCATTTCTTCCACCGATTGGCGTCTACTAACGCGATTGCGTCATAAAATATTTTTTTTACGTCACTCATTTTGAATGTAGTATTATTCGCAGCAATATAATTTTTTATTTGGGCCCACACCATTTCAATCGGATTTAATTTACAATGGTAAGGCGGCAGACGAAGAATTGTAATGCCATTGTTTTTAGCAGTCTCATCTACTAAATATTTATTATATTGTGGGGCGATTTCGGCGACTTTCAATAATAATTCTTTTTTCAAATAACTCATATCCATAGATATGCCTTTGTTTTGCAACCACTCTAGTATTTGCTGCTTATTCCAACTGGCCGTGGGTATTTTTTCAACTTTTACCGAATGGTAGGGAGCGTTATCCATGACAACCACACTTCCTGGTTCAAGCTTCGGTATTATACCATTGAACCAATTAAGGAATCTTTCACCATCCATTTCTTCATGATAATCTTTTGTAGATTTAGATTCAAAGACTAGTAAACCATCTTCCAGGAATCCTTTTTCGCTGCCAATGTGCAATATAATTAACCTTTTCCCTTTCCCTGTCGGAGCTTTTGGGCCGGTTGATAAGCCATCTTGGAAAGCTTGTCTTTTATTCTTGACTGTTGTATCCAACCACACTTTTGTTTTTACGTGTCCGGCGTTTACCCACGTTTCGTCGAGATAGTAAATGGTTTTATTAGCGTTTCTATATTCTTTTATTTGTCTTAAGTATTTTCGTCTCCATAAAACAATATCTTCTCTTTCCACTAACAATGTTCTACTATCTTGTTTATTGAAATCAAAACCAAGCTCGTGCAGTATTTTGTGAAGTGTTGTACGTTTGAAAACAGGAATATCTTCATCAGCTTCGCAAAGTGTTATTATTTTGTCCAATGTTGGATACTCGTTATTTAAATATATAGAGTGTACTTTTCTCCTTATTGCACATTTGTCTAGTTCATCTAATTTATCGACCGTGGATAGTCGAGCTCTTTTTTTCACAGGTGATTTCAATGTATTCGTTTCTTTTTGTTCTTTTATAATTTTATAAACAGTGTTTTCGGACACACCGCATGCACTTGCAGTTTTAATTACTATGCTCTCCACAGTCTCATTTAAATCAATCTGTTTGAAATACTTATAAACATTGTAAATTACGCGTCTCTCTCCGCTATGTATAATTGATCCACTTTTATTTTTTTTAATAGGTGAGATATCCATTTTCCAAATTTAATTTTAAACAAGTAGTACGCAAAATACACAACCGATCAGTTCGAAGGTCTGACTTCAACTGAGCACTGTGAACTCGCCTTACTAATTTCTAGCGTTTTAATTGGCTAGGGGGCGTGGCTTGGCCGGCAGTCGGTGATGAGTCACTATTTTCTTAACGCGAATGAACTATAGCAAAAAGTTTTAAACAGTAACTTAGGTCTGCACCATAGTAAATCCAGTATGAGTAAGCACTGAAATACACTGTATCACTATTAAAACACTCAAATTACGGTTTTAATAATACAAGAGCGCTCAGCACACGTCCGTTCACCTCGAGATCGAGCGGCCGAGTAGATAGGGACACTCACCCACCACCATCCCATGGCCCCATCAACCTTCAGGTTATACGGGCCGAAACACGGGAGGCGCACCGCGGAATTTCGGTCTGCTGGTCATCACGGTGCGCTTCTTGATCTCCCTACATGACTCTTTTTTCGAGCCTGCTCATTCTGAGCTGGTCCCCGCCGTACTCCCGTCTTGGGTTGACGGCACACCACGCCTCGGCAGCTCGCTTGGGCTGTTCCTGAAGTTTAATTCCCGTCCCTGCCGCTCCTCGTGCCACTTCTTGGCAAAGTGTCGGAGCCGACAGAAGTTGGCCTTGGTGGACACCAGGTCCCCGTAGAAGACCGGACCCACCTCTTCTCGGGCTATACCTTCTAGGATGCCGTTTCTAATATCTGCATACAGAGGGCATTCCAACAACACATGATGCAAATCTTCGTCTGCCAATCCGCAATAACATTCACTCACCTCACTCAGATTCATATCATGCAATCTCTTTCGGAAACATCCATGGCCACTTAGTATCTGCGACGTTTGATAGTCCGGCTCGACCCAGGTGGCCCTGAGTCATACCGCCACGTCCGGGAAGAACCGATATTATTCCCTTCCTTTCTCCTCTCTGTCCCATCGTTCCTGCCACTGAGCAACGACATCCGCCGAGATTGCCTCTCTCTTCACCCGTAATTCCTCTTTGGCTGTCGATCTTCTCGCTTCGTCCAGTCTGCCAGCACGACCCACCTCCAGGTCAGCCGGCAGCACGCCAGCAAGCACCGGCAACGCAGCAGTGCTGACGGAGCGATACGCTTTCGTCAACAATATTAGGGCTTGGCGCTGAGATCTTAGGAGCGCACTTCTGACCGCGTTTTGGGTAACCCGGTGGTGCCACACGGCAGATGCGTATGTCACCGTGGCCACGTACGTGCCTCGATACAGCACTTTCAGCGCTGGGTATTGCATGCCCCATGAGGACGCCGAGACTCTGGACATCTTAACGAAGCAAGCCGTGGCCCGCTCGCCAATGGATTTTGCGTGACTGACGAACGAAAATGTTGTGTCGAGCACTACCCCTAACAATGTGGCCGACGCCACCGACCTGACAGAGGTGCCGCCTAGTCGGATGGTTGGAGGGCGCATGAATTTTCCCTTGATGGTGATTGAGGCGGACTTATTCGGGGAAAATTCAAGTCTGTTCCGCGCCCCCCATTGTTGGACCAGGTCCAGGGTGACTGAGGCTTTGCGCTCAATGTCGGCCCAGGACTCTGCCTCTATCAGGACGGTGACGTCGTCGGCGTACGCCACAAAGCTGCAGCCCATCGGTACCGGTAGCCGCAGTAGGTCGTCAATCAACACATTCCACAGCGCGGGGCCCAATACGGAACCCTGAGGGCAGCCCATTGTCGATGCCTTCCACAGCACCCAGTTACCCGCAAACAGACCAACGTGTCTGTCGCGGAAGTAGTCCGCCAGCATCCTATAGATGTTTGGCGGACAGCCTCCTCTCTTAATCTTCAAGAGGATCATTGGCCACCAGGCATTGTCGAAGGCACCGGATATGTCAAGCATTACAGCCTGAACATATCGGCAGTGGCTTCCTTTGCCAGTTTCAATCAGTTGCTGCAGAGCCGTCACCGTCGACCGACCACGCGTGAAGCCGTGCTGGCCGTCAGACGTCCTGGAGAAGATCTCCGGTGCACATTTTATAATCAGCCGTTCAAGAATCTTTCCGAGGATCGGTAGAAGAGTAATTGGCCTGTACGCCTTGGGGTCATCGAGCGGTTTGCCGTTGCCCTTTGGCAGCACAAGCAGCCGTCCCTTCTTCCATACTTGAGGGAACTGGCCCTCAGTCACGCATCTACGCATCATCTCTGTCATCTCTGATCCCGCCGCCTTCCACACCTCTTTTATAATCTTCGCGCTCAGACCATCGATTCCCGGAGCAGTGTTAGGCAATTCCTTGACTATACCGCGCACGTCATCCGCCTTGGGCGGCAACGCGTCCCGCCCGGAGGGCAAGCACGCCGCGAGCACCCGAACCTGCCGGTGGTAGGTAGTATCTTTGTTAGGTTCGTCGTCCGGGCACAGTGCATAGACTAAGCTATGCATGGCCTCGTCCGCGTTATTCGGGTGGCCCTCGGCATACCGCACCCCGCTCAGGACGTTTCCCGGTGGCCGTCTGCGTCCGGACGCGGCCCGGTAGGCCAGGCCCCACGGGTCCTCGTTGCCGGACTCAGCCACATCCTTGCGGAATTTTAGTTCCGCCTCTACCATACATCTCCTGTACTTATTGCGGGCCTCATGAAAGGCCTTTTTACACGCTTTTTATTAGCTTCACCTGTATGTTTGTATGTTTGTATGTTTGTAACCGACTTTTTTGGGCGCGATTTTGACCCACTTTAAACGGCCAGATTTCGTTCAAACTTTGTAGATTTATTGAGGACCGATGACAATACACTAATTTGATAAAATTATTCCATTTTTCAATTTGCAAAATATGATTTTTGTTAATTTGTATAATTTTCTGGTTAACTTGAAAATTTGCATAGGGGTCAAGGGCCGATGACAATGCAATAATATGAGAATAAAAATCCAACAAAAAAATTAAAAATAAATAATGTAGTTTAAAAAACTAAAAAACACGCTTTTGAGAAAATACGAACTAAAAACTAAAAATTAAGAAGAAAATGTATATTACTGTAAATAAAGCGTGGGGTGGTTTTTAAGATACTATTGACACCATGCACCCCACGCTTTATTTACAGTAATATACATTTTCTTCTTATTTTTTAGTTTTTAGTTCGTATTTTCTCAAAAGCGTGTTTTTTAGTTTTTTAAACTACATTATTTTTTGCATCCTCTTCCAACTGCCCTTCTCGCTTACGGGTCTTTTGCCACTCTCGTCTTCTTTTGTAGTTCATCTTTCGCAGTCTATCCAATTCAGGCGTCCACCATTCGTAACCTGCGTCCCTTTCTCGCTCTCGTCTAGGGCCTAAGCACTCGCACGCTGTCCTATCAATTACTTCCGTAAATTGCTTGCATACCTCGGGGGCAGGTTTGTTCCATTTAATCCAGCCCATCCGCTCGTGTATACCCTGTCGGAAGCGGACCCAATCAACGCCGCGTTCCCGAAACCTCCGCAGCCCGTCCCCTGCCTACCCCTCCGTTGAAGCGGTGCCGGCATACTCTCGCTCCCCAATGGTCCAGGTAATTAGCCGGTGGTCGCTTGAAGATGCTTCTCCTGCTACTTCTCCACTGACACCCCTCCGGCCGCCAGTGTGAGGTCTATATTAGACTCGCCGCCGCTGTCCCCACAGAAGGTCGTTGGCTGCCCCTCGGTGTTCATTATTTTCAAATTGTGGGCAGCAATAAAGTCTTCCATGGATTGCCTTCTGTGGGCGGCAGCAGGCCCCCTCCCCTCACACTGTTCAGGTCTACAGTACCAGAGGGGTGAATGAGCGTTGCTGTCCACTCCAATGATGACCCGGAAGCCTTTCAGGTGAGCGACCACCGACTCCATCCTCTGTAGGTGGATGTTTATATCATCTTTGTACTGAAAGTAGGCCGACACCACATATAGGTCCAGGGACGGGATATGCGCGGCCATAATGTGGTCCCCCATAATGTGGTCCCAGTGCAGTAGCTAGGGACACTCACCCACCACCATCCCATGGCCCTATCAACCTTCAGGTTATACGGGCCGAAACACGGGAGGCCCACCGCGGAATTTCGGTCTGCTGGTCATCACGGTGCGCTTCTTGATCTCCCTACATGACTCTTTTTTCGAGCCTGCTCATTCTGAGCTGGTCCCCGCCGTACTCCCGTCTAGGGTTGACGGCACACCACGCCTCGCCAGCTCGCTTGGGCTGTTCCTTATTTCCCGTCCCTGCCGTTCTTTATGCCAGTTTTTCGCGAATTTTCGGAGCCGGGCAAAGTTAGCCTTGGAGGACACCAGGTCCCCGTAGAAAACCGGGCCCTCCTCTTCACGGGATATACCACCTAGCATTTCCTGTCTAAACTCGTCATACAGTGAGCACTCCCATAGCACATGTTGCAAATCTTCATCAGCCAATCCGCAGTAACACTCACTCTCCTCACTCAGCTTCATATCATACAATCTCTTTCGAAAGCAACCATGACCACTCAGAATTTGCGACGTTTCATAGTCCGGTTCGACCCAGGTGGCCCCAAGCCGAACCGCCACGTCCGGGAAGTATCGATATAATTCCCTGCCTTTCTCGTCTTTCTCCCATCGATCCTGCCATAGAGCAACGATCTATGGCCTGGTGGTGTTGGCAGGCGTAGCAGGTCGTCGATCAACACGTTCCATAGCGCGGGGCCCAATACGGAACCCTGAGGGCAGCCCATGGTGGATGCCTTCCACAACACACGGTTACCCGCGAACAGACCGACACGTCTGTCGCAAAAGTAGTCCGCCAGCATCCGATAGATGTTTGGCGGACAGCCTCCTCTCTTGATTTTCAAGAGGATCATTGGCCACCACGCATTGTCGAAGGCACCGGATATGTCAAGCATTACAGCCTGAACATATCGGCAGTGGCTTCCTTTGCCAGTTTCAATCAGTTGCTGCAGAGCCGTCACCGTCGACCGACCACGCGTGAAGCCGTGCTGGCCGTCAGACGTCCTGGAGAAGATCTCCGGTGCACATTTTATAATCAGCCGTTCAAGAATCTTTCCGAGGATCGGTAGAAGAGTAATTGGCCTGTACGCCTTGGGGTCATCGAGCGGTTTGCCGTTGCCCTTTGGCAGCACAAGCAGCCGTCCCTTCTTCCATACTTGAGGGAACTGGCCCTCAGTCACGCATCTACGCATCATCTCTGTCATCTCTGATCCCGCCGCCTTCCACACCTCTTTTATAATCTTCGCGCTCAGACCATCGATTCCCGGAGCAGTGTTAGGCAATTCCTTGACTATACCGCGCACGTCATCCGCCTTGGGCGGCAACGCGTCCCGCCCGGAGGGCAAGCACGCCGCGAGCACCCGAACCTGCCGGTGGTAGGTAGTATCTTTGTTAGGTTCGTCGTCCGGGCACAGTGCATAGACTAAGCTATGCATGGCCTCGTCCGCGTTATTCGGGTGGCCCTCGGCATACCGCACCCCGCTCAGGACGTTTCCCGGTGGCCGTCTGCGTCCGGACGCGGCCCGGTAGGCCAGGCCCCACGGGTCCTCGTTGCCGGACTCAGCCACATCCTTGCGGAATTTTAGTTCCGCCTCTACCATACATCTCCTGTACTTATTGCGGGCCTCATGAAAGGCCTTTTTACACGCTTTTTATTAGCTTCACCTGTATGTTTGTATGTTTGTATGTTTGTAACCGACTTCTTTGGGCGCGATTTTGACCCACTTTAAACGGCCAGATTTCGTTCAAACTTTGTAGATTTATTGAGGACCGATGACAATACACTAATTTGATAAAATTATTCCATTTTTCAATTTGCAAAATATGATTTTTGTTAATTTGTATAATTTTCTGGTTAACTTGAAAATTTGCATAGGGGTCAAGGGCCGATGACAATGCAATAATATGAGAATAAAAATCCAACAAAAAAATTAAAAATAAATAATGTAGTTTAAAAAACTAAAAAACACGCTTTTGAGAAAATACGAACTAAAAACTAAAAATTAAGAAGAAAATGTATATTACTGTAAATAAAGCGTGGGGTGGTTTTTAAGATACTATTGACACCATGCACCCCACGCTTTATTTACAGTAATATACATTTTCTTCTTATTTTTACCGACTTCCAAAAGAAGGAGGTACTGTATTCGGCTGTATGTATTTTTTTTTTTTTTTATATATGTTCACCGATTACTCCGCCGTTTGTGGACCGATTTTCAAAATTCTTTTTTTGTTCGTATGCTTATACTCCCGAGGTGGTCCCATTGTCACCAAATCAGGATCTGATGATGGGATCCCAGGGAAATCGAGGGGAACTCTCAAATTTTATAGGCACACACATTGATTTTCTTATAGTTTCTGAACATAAGAGATATTTACGCATAGAAATCATCATCTCATGTTGCTGAGCTGATGATGGAAGGTACTGCGACAGTGAGGAGTTGAGAGCAAATTCTTTCAATAAATAGTTTTTTATTCGAAATCTTACATTCCCGAGATGGTCCAACTGTCACCAAGTCAAAGTCTGATGAGGGGATCCCAGAGAAATCGAAGGGAACATTCAAATTTTATAGCACAACAAATGATTTTCATATTTTTACAAAGCAAAACAGACATTTGTGTATAGTTATCGTCATATCATGTTGCTGAACTGATGATGGAAGGTACTACGAAGGTTAGGAGTTGAGAGCAAATTCTTTCAATAAATGGTTTTTTGTTCGAAATCTTACATTCCTGCGGTGGTCCAACTGTCACCATGTCAAAATCTGATGATGTGATATTAGGGAAATCGAGGGAAACACTGAAACTTAATAGGCACACACATGCTTTTAGTCATATTTTTAACATAATACTAATATTTATGTCTGGTAATTATCACCTGCTGTTGCTTAACTGATGATTGAAGGTACAACTCCTCAACGTTTAGGAGCTGAGAGTAAATTCTTTCTTTAATTTATACGTTCAGGTGGACTGATAGTATGTCTTTCAGACTTTTAGATGGCTATTAGATAAACATGATTATAAAAGGTAAATCTGTTTAAAGTTTAGAAGTTAAGTGAAAATTTTTCCAATTATGCTAATACATACAGAATTATTAAAATTACTAAAAAGAGTGAAATAAATTAAGTTTTTAACAAAAAAATAGAACCGACTTCAAACGGTAAAAAATAAAATTGTTCAGTACCTACTTCTTCTTGCTTATGGTAATGACTCTTAAAACTATTTTTGAAGTCGGGCCCTTAGTGAAATGTCCTGTCTTAGTAAATATAGTGTACCATTCGTTCTGAATGGGCACCGACTCCAATATAGTTTTAACAGTCATTACCATAAGCAAGAAGAAGTAGGTACTGTCCCACTGTATGTACTGTCGGTGCCAATTTAGAACGAATGGTACGACATTTACTAAGGGCCCGACTCCAGAAATAGTTTTAAGAGTCATTACCATAAGCAAGAAGAAGTAGGTACTGAACAATTTTATTTTTTACCGTTTGAAGTCGGTTCTATTTTTTTGTTAAAAACTTAATTTTTTAGTTTTTAGTTCGTATTTTCTCAAAAGCGTGTTTTTTAGTTTTTTAAACTACATTATTTTTTGCATCCTCTTCCAACTGCCCTTCTCGCTTACGGGTCTTTTGCCACTCTCGTCTTCTTTTGTAGTTCATCTTTCGCAGTCTATCCAATTCAGGCGTCCACCATTCGTAACCTGCGTCCCTTACTCGCTCTCGTCTAGGGCCTAAGCACTCGCACGCTGTCCTATCAATTACTTCCGTAAATTGCTTGCATACCTCGGGGGCAGGTTTGTTCCATTTAATCCAGCCCATCCGCTCGTGTATACCCTGTCGGAAGCGGACCCAATCAACGCCGCGTTCCCGAAACCTCCGCAGCCCGTCCCCTGCCTACCCCTCCGTTGAAGCGGTGCCGGCATACTCTCGCTCCCCAATGGTCCAGGTAATTAGCCGGTGGTCGCTTGAAGATGCTTCTCCTGCTACTTCTCCACTGACACCCCTCCGGCCGCCAGTGTGAGGTCTATATTAGACTCGCCGCCGCTGTCCCCACAGAAGGTCGTTGGCTGCCCCTCGGTGTTCATTATTTTCAAATTGTGGGCAGCAATAAAGTCTTCCATGGATTGCCTTCTGTGGGCGGCAGCAGGCCCCCTCCCCTCACACTGTTCAGGTCTACAGTACCAGAGGGGTGAATGAGCGTTGCTGTCCACTCCAATGATGACCCGGAAGCCTTTCAGGTGAGCGACCACCGACTCCATCCTCTGTAGGTGGATGTTTATATCATCTTTGTACTGAATGTAGGCCGACACCACATATAGGTCCAGGGACGGGATATGCGCGGCCATAATGTGGTCCCCCATAATGTGGTCCCAGTGCAGTAGCTAGGGACACTCACCCACCACCATCCCATGGCCCTATCAACCTTCAGGTTATACGGGCCGAAACACGGGAGGCCCACCGCGGAATTTCGGTCTGCTGGTCATCACGGTGCGCTTCTTGATCTCCCTACATGACTCTTTTTTCGAGCCTGCTCATTCTGAGCTGGTCCCCGCCGTACTCCCGTCTAGGGTTGACGGCACACCACGCCTCGCCAGCTCGCTTGGGCTGTTCCTTATTTCCCGTCCCTGCCGTTCTTTATGCCAGTTTTTCGCGAATTTTCGGAGCCGGGCAAAGTTAGCCTTGGAGGACACCAGGTCCCCGTAGAAAACCGGGCCCTCCTCTTCACGGGATATACCACCTAGCATTTCCTGTCTAAACTCGTCATACAGTGAGCACTCCCATAGCACATGTTGCAAATCTTCATCAGCCAATCCGCAGTAACACTCACTCTCCTCACTCAGCTTCATATCATACAATCTCTTTCGAAAGCAACCATGACCACTCAGAATTTGCGACGTTTCATAGTCCGGTTCGACCCAGGTGGCCCCAAGCCGAACCGCCACGTCCGGGAAGTATCGATATAATTCCCTGCCTTTCTCGTCTTTCTCCCATCGATCCTGCCATAGAGCAACGATCTATGGCCTGGTGGTGTTGGCAGGCGTAGCTGGTCGTCGATCAACACGTTCCATAGCGCGGGGCCCAATACGGAACCCTGAGGGCAGCCCATGGTGGATGCCTTCCACAACACACGGTTACCCGCGAACAGACCGACACGTCTGTCGCAAAAGTAGTCCGCCAGCATCCGATAGATGTTTGGCGGACAGCCTCCTCTCTTGATTTTCAAGAGGATCATTGGCCACCACGCATTGTCGAAGGCACCGGATATGTCAAGCATTACAGCCTGAACATATCGGCAGTGGCTTCCTTTGCCAGTTTCAATCAGTTGCTGCAGAGCCGTCACCGTCGACCGACCACGCGTGAAGCGTGCTGGCCGTCAGACGTCCTGGAGAAGATCTCCGGTGCACATTTTATAATCAGCCGTTCAAGAATCTTTCCGAGGATCGGTAGAAGAGTAATTGGCCTGTACGCCTTGGGGTCATCGAGCGGTTTGCCGTTGCCCTTTGGCAGCACAAGCAGCCGTCCCTTCTTCCATACTTGAGGGAACTGGCCCTCAGTCACGCATCTACGCATCATCTCTGTCATCTCTGATCCCGCCGCCTTCCACACCTCTTTTATAATCTTTGCGCTCAGACCATCGATTCCCGGAGCAGTGTTAGGCAATTCCTTGACTATACCGCGCACGTCATCCGCCTTGGGCGGCAACGCGTCCCGCCCGGAGGGCAAGCACGCCGCGAGCACCCGAACCTGCCGGTGGTAGGTAGTATCTTTGTTAGGTTCGTCGTCCGGGCACAGTGCATAGACTAAGCTATGCATGGCCTCGTCCGCGTTATTCGGGTGGCCCTCGGCATACCGCACCCCGCTCAGGACGTTTCCCGGTGGCCATCTGCGTCCGGACGCGGCCCGGTAGGCCAGGCCCCACGGGTCCTCGTTGCCGGACTCAGCCACATCCTTGCGGAATTTTAGTTCCGCCTCTACCATACATCTCCTGTACTTATTGCGGGCCTCATGAAAGGCCTTTTTACACGCTTTTTATTAGCTTCACCTGTATGTTTGTATGTTTGTATGTTTGTAACCGACTTCTTTGGGCGCGATTTTGACCCACTTTAAACGGCCAGATTTCGTTCAAACTTTGTAGATTTATTGAGGACCGATGACAATACACTAATTTGATAAAATTATTCCATTTTTCAATTTGCAAAATATGATTTTTGTTAATTTGTATAATTTTCTGGTTAACTTGAAAATTTGCATAGGGGTCAAGGGCCGATGACAATGCAATAATATGAGAATAAAAATCCAACAAAAAAATTAAAAATAAATAATGTAGTTTAAAAAACTAAAAAACACGCTTTTGAGAAAATACGAACTAAAAACTAAAAATTAAGAAGAAAATGTATATTACTGTAAATAAAGCGTGGGGTGGTTTTTAAGATACTATTGACACCATGCACCCCACGCTTTATTTACAGTAATATACATTTTCTTCTTATTTTTTAGTTTTTAGTTCGTATTTTCTCAAAAGCGTGTTTTTTAGTTTTTTAAACTACATTATTTTTTGCATCCTCTTCCAACTGCCCTTCTCGCTTACGGGTCTTTTGCCACTCTCGTCTTCTTTTGTAGTTCATCTTTCGCAGTCTATCCAATTCAGGCGTCCACCATTCGTAACCTGCGTCCCTTTCTCGCTCTCGTCTAGGGCCTAAGCACTCGCACGCTGTCCTATCAATTACTTCCGTAAATTGCTTGCATACCTCGGGGGCAGGTTTGTTCCATTTAATCCAGCCCATCCGCTCGTGTATACCCTGTCGGAAGCGGACCCAATCAACGCCGCGTTCCCGAAACCTCCGCAGCCCGTCCCCTGCCTACCCCTCCGTTGAAGCGGTGCCGGCATACTCTCGCTCCCCAATGGTCCAGGTAATTAGCCGGTGGTCGCTTGAAGATGCTTCTCCTGCTACTTCTCCACTGACACCCCTCCGGCCGCCAGTGTGAGGTCTATATTAGACTCGCCGCCGCTGTCCCCACAGAAGGTCGTTGGCTGCCCCTCGGTGTTCATTATTTTCAAATTGTGGGCAGCAATAAAGTCTTCCATGGATTGCCTTCTGTGGGCGGCAGCAGGCCCCCTCCCCTCACACTGTTCAGGTCTACAGTACCAGAGGGGTGAATGAGCGTTGCTGTCCACTCCAATGATGACCCGGAAGCCTTTCAGGTGAGCGACCACCGACTCCATCCTCTGTAGGTGGATGTTTATATCATCTTTGTACTGAATGTAGGCCGACACCACATATAGGTCCAGGGACGGGATATGCGCGGCCATAATGTGGTCCCCCATAATGTGGTCCCAGTGCAGTAGCTAGGGACACTCACCCACCACCATCCCATGGCCCTATCAACCTTCAGGTTATACGGGCCGAAACACGGGAGGCCCACCGCGGAATTTCGGTCTGCTGGTCATCACGGTGCGCTTCTTGATCTCCCTACATGACTCTTTTTTCGAGCCTGCTCATTCTGAGCTGGTCCCCGCCGTACTCCCGTCTAGGGTTGACGGCACACCACGCCTCGCCAGCTCGCTTGGGCTGTTCCTTATTTCCCGTCCCTGCCGTTCTTTATGCCAGTTTTTCGCGAATTTTCGGAGCCGGGCAAAGTTAGCCTTGGAGGACACCAGGTCCCCGTAGAAAACCGGGCCCTCCTCTTCACGGGATATACCACCTAGCATTTCCTGTCTAAACTCGTCATACAGTGAGCACTCCCATAGCACATGTTGCAAATCTTCATCAGCCAATCCGCAGTAACACTCACTCTCCTCACTCAGCTTCATATCATACAATCTCTTTCGAAAGCAACCATGACCACTCAGAATTTGCGACGTTTCATAGTCCGGTTCGACCCAGGTGGCCCCAAGCCGAACCGCCACGTCCGGGAAGTATCGATATAATTCCCTGCCTTTCTCGTCTTTCTCCCATCGATCCTGCCATAGAGCAACGATCTATGGCCTGGTGGTGTTGGCAGGCGTAGCTGGTCGTCGATCAACACGTTCCATAGCGCGGGGCCCAATACGGAACCCTGAGGGCAGCCCATGGTGGATGCCTTCCACAACACACGGTTACCCGCGAACAGACCGACACGTCTGTCGCAAAAGTAGTCCGCCAGCATCCGATAGATGTTTGGCGGACAGCCTCCTCTCTTGATTTTCAAGAGGATCATTGGCCACCACGCATTGTCGAAGGCACCGGATATGTCAAGCATTACAGCCTGAACATATCGGCAGTGGCTTCCTTTGCCAGTTTCAATCAGTTGCTGCAGAGCCGTCACCGTCGACCGACCACGCGTGAAGCGTGCTGGCCGTCAGACGTCCTGGAGAAGATCTCCGGTGCACATTTTATAATCAGCCGTTCAAGAATCTTTCCGAGGATCGGTAGAAGAGTAATTGGCCTGTACGCCTTGGGGTCATCGAGCGGTTTGCCGTTGCCCTTTGGCAGCACAAGCAGCCGTCCCTTCTTCCATACTTGAGGGAACTGGCCCTCAGTCACGCATCTACGCATCATCTCTGTCATCTCTGATCCCGCCGCCTTCCACACCTCTTTTATAATCTTTGCGCTCAGACCATCGATTCCCGGAGCAGTGTTAGGCAATTCCTTGACTATACCGCGCACGTCATCCGCCTTGGGCGGCAACGCGTCCCGCCCGGAGGGCAAGCACGCCGCGAGCACCCGAACCTGCCGGTGGTAGGTAGTATCTTTGTTAGGTTCGTCGTCCGGGCACAGTGCATAGACTAAGCTATGCATGGCCTCGTCCGCGTTATTCGGGTGGCCCTCGGCATACCGCACCCCGCTCAGGACGTTTCCCGGTGGCCATCTGCGTCCGGACGCGGCCCGGTAGGCCAGGCCCCACGGGTCCTCGTTGCCGGACTCAGCCACATCCTTGCGGAATTTTAGTTCCGCCTCTACCATACATCTCCTGTACTTATTGCGGGCCTCATGAAAGGCCTTTTTACACGCTTTTTATTAGCTTCACCTGTATGTTTGTATGTTTGTATGTTTGTAACCGACTTCTTTGGGCGCGATTTTGACCCACTTTAAACGGCCAGATTTCGTTCAAACTTTGTAGATTTATTGAGGACCGATGACAATACACTAATTTGATAAAATTATTCCATTTTTCAATTTGCAAAATATGATTTTTGTTAATTTGTATAATTTTCTGGTTAACTTGAAAATTTGCATAGGGGTCAAGGGCCGATGACAATGCAATAATATGAGAATAAAAATCCAACAAAACAATTAAAAATAAATAATGTAGTTTAAAAAACTAAAAAACACGCTTTTGAGAAAATACGAACTAAAAACTAAAAATTAAGAAGAAAATGTATATTACTGTAAATAAAGCGTGGGGTGGTTTTTAAGATACTATTGACACCATGCACCCCACGCTTTATTTACAGTAATATACATTTTCTTCTTATTTTTTAGTTTTTAGTTCGTATTTTCTCAAAAGCGTGTTTTTTAGTTTTTTAAACTACATTATTTTTTGCATCCTCTTCCAACTGCCCTTCTCGCTTACGGGTCTTTTGCCACTCTCGTCTTCTTTTGTAGTTCATCTTTCGCAGTCTATCCAATTCAGGCGTCCACCATTCGTAACCTGCGTCCCTTTCTCGCTCTCGTCTAGGGCCTAAGCACTCGCACGCTGTCCTATCAATTACTTCCGTAAATTGCTTGCATACCTCGGGGGCAGGTTTGTTCCATTTAATCCAGCCCATCCGCTCGTGTATACCCTGTCGGAAGCGGACCCAATCAACGCCGCGTTCCCGAAACCTCCGCAGCCCGTCCCCTGCCTACCCCTCCGTTGAAGCGGTGCCGGCATACTCTCGCTCCCCAATGGTCCAGGTAATTAGCCGGTGGTCGCTTGAAGATGCTTCTCCTGCTACTTCTCCACTGACACCCCTCCGGCCGCCAGTGTGAGGTCTATATTAGACTCGCCGCCGCTGTCCCCACAGAAGGTCGTTGGCTGCCCCTCGGTGTTCATTATTTTCAAATTGTGGGCAGCAATAAAGTCTTCCATGGATTGCCTTCTGTGGGCGGCAGCAGGCCCCCTCCCCTCACACTGTTCAGGTCTACAGTACCAGAGGGGTGAATGAGCGTTGCTGTCCACTCCAATGATGACCCGGAAGCCTTTCAGGTGAGCGACCACCGACTCCATCCTCTGTAGGTGGATGTTTATATCATCTTTGTACTGAATGTAGGCCGACACCACATATAGGTCCAGGGACGGGATATGCGCGGCCATAATGTGGTCCCCCATAATGTGGTCCCAGTGCAGTAGCTAGGGACACACACCCACCACCATCCCATGGCCCTATCAACCTTCAGGTTATACGGGCCGAAACACGGGAGGCCCACCGCGGAATTTCGGTCTGCTGGTCATCACGGTGCGCTTCTTGATCTCCCTACATGACTCTTTTTTCGAGCCTGCTCATTCTGAGCTGGTCCCCGCCGTACTCCCGTCTAGGGTTGACGGCACACCACGCCTCGGCAGCTCGCTTGGGCTGTTCCTTATTTCCCGTCCCTGCCGTTCTTTATGCCAGTTTTTCGCGAATTTTCGGAGCCGGGCAAAGTTAGCCTTGGAGGACACCAGGTCCCCGTAGAAAACCGGGCCCTCCTCTTCACGGGATATACCACCTAGCATTTCCTGTCTAAACTCGTCATACAGTGAGCACTCCCATAGCACATGTTGCAAATCTTCATCAGCCAATCCGCAGTAACACTCACTCTCCTCACTCAGCTTCATATCATACAATCTCTTTCGAAAGCAACCATGACCACTCAGAATTTGCGACGTTTCATAGTCCGGTTCGACCCAGGTGGCCCCAAGCCGAACCGCCACGACCGGGAAGTATCGATATAATTCCCTGCCTTTCTCGTCTTTCTCCCATCGATCCTGCCATAGAGCAACGATCTCCGCTGAGATTGCCTCACGCTTTTCCCGCAGTTCCTCTTTGGCCGCGCACTTTCGCACCTCATCCAATTTACCAGCACGACTCACCTCGAGGTCCGCCGGCAGTACACCCGCAAGCACCGGCAATGCAGCCGTACTGACGGAGCGGTAGGCCTTCGTCAGCAGGACAAGGGCTGGGCGCTGAGTTCTTAAGAGCGCGCTTTTGACCGCGTATTGGGTAACCCTATGGTGCCATACGGCAGAGGCGTATGTCACCGTGGCCACGTACGTGCCCCGATACAGCAGTTTGAGTGCTGGATATCGAATGCCCCAAGAGGACGCCGATACTCTGGACATCTTATCGAAGCAGGCCGTGGCTCGTTCGCCAATGGACTTCGCATGATCGACAAACGCGAATGTGGTATCCAGTACAACCCCTAGCAATGTGGCCGACGCCACCGACCTGACCGAGGTGCCGCCAAGTCTGATGGTGGTTGGGCGCATGAGTTTTCCCTTGATGGTCATTGTGGCGGACTTGTTTGGGGAAAACTCCAGTCTGTTCCGCGCCCCCCATTGTTGGACCAGGTCCAGGGTGACCGAGGCTTTATCCTCGATGTCAGCCCTGGACTCTGCCTCTATCAGGATGGTGAGGTCGTCGGCGTACGCCACAAAGCTGCAGCCTGGTGGTGTTGGCAGGCGTAGCAGGTCGTCGATCAACACGTTCCATAGCGCGGGGCCCAATACGGAACCCTGAGGGCAGCCCATGGTGGATGCCTTCCACAACACACGGTTACCCGCGAACAGACCGACACGTCTGTCGCAAAAGTAGTCCGCCAGCATCCGATAGATGTTTGGCGGACAGCCTCCTCTCTTGATTTTCAAGAGGATCATTGGCCACCACGCATTGTCGAAGGCACCCGATATGTCAAGCATTACAGCCTGAACATATCGGCAGTGGCTTCCTTTGCCAGTTTCAATCAGTTGCTGCAGAGCCGTCACCGTCGACCGACCACGCGTGAAGCCGTGCTGGCCGTCAGACGTCCTGGAGAAGATCTCCGGTGCACATTTTATAATCAGCCGTTCAAGAATCTTTCCGAGGATCGGTAGAAGAGTAATTGGCCTGTACGCCTTGGGGTCATCGAGCGGTTTGCCGTTGCCCTTTGGCAGCACAAGCAGCCGTCCCTTCTTCCATACTTGAGGGAACTGGCCCTCAGTCACGCATCTACGCATCATCTCTGTCATCTCTGATCCCGCCGCCTTCCACACCTCTTTTATAATCTTCGCGCTCAGACCATCGATTCCCGGAGCAGTGTTAGGCAATTCCTTGACTATACCGCGCACGTCATCCGCCTTGGGCGGCAACGCGTCCCGCCCGGAGGGCAAGCACGCCGCGAGCACCCGAACCTGCCGGTGGTAGGTAGTATCTTTGTTAGGTTCGTCGTCCGGGCACAGTGCATAGACTAAGCTATGCATGGCCTCGTCCGCGTTATTCGGGTGGCCCTCGGCATACCGCACCCCGCTCAGGACGTTTCCCGGTGGCCGTCTGCGTCCGGACGCGGCCCGGTAGGCCAGGCCCCACGGGTCCTCGTTGCCGGACTCAGCCACATCCTTGCGGAATTTTAGTTCCGCCTCTACCATACATCTCCTGTACTTATTGCGGGCCTCATGAAAGGCCTTTTTACACGCTTTTTATTAGCTTCACCTGTATGTTTGTATGTTTGTATGTTTGTAACCGACTTCTTTGGGCGCGATTTTGACCCACTTTAAACGGCCAGATTTCGTTCAAACTTTGTAGATTTATTGAGGACCGATGACAATACACTAATTTGATAAAATTATTCCATTTTTCAATTTGCAAAATATGATTTTTGTTAATTTGTATAATTTTCTGGTTAACTTGAAAATTTGCATAGGGGTCAAGGGCCGATGACAATGCAATAATATGAGAATAAAAATCCAACAAAAAAATTAAAAATAAATAATGTAGTTTAAAAAACTAAAAAACACGCTTTTGAGAAAATACGAACTAAAAACTAAAAATTAAGAAGAAAATGTATATTACTGTAAATAAAGCGTGGGGTGGTTTTTAAGATACTATTGACACCATGCACCCCACGCTTTATTTACAGTAATATACATTTTCTTCTTATTTTTTAGTTTTTAGTTCGTATTTTCTCAAAAGCGTGTTTTTTAGTTTTTTAAACTACATTATTTTTTGCATCCTCTTCCAACTGCCCTTCTCGCTTACGGGTCTTTTGCCACTCTCGTCTTCTTTTGTAGTTCATCTTTCGCAGTCTATCCAATTCAGGCGTCCACCATTCGTAACCTGCGTCCCTTTCTCGCTCTCGTCTAGGGCCTAAGCACTCGCACGCTGTCCTATCAATTACTTCCGTAAATTGCTTGCATACCTCGGGGGCAGGTTTGTTCCATTTAATCCAGCCCATCCGCTCGTGTATACCCTGTCGGAAGCGGACTCAATCAACGCCGCGTTCCCGAAACCTCCGCAGCCCGTCCCCTGCCTACCCCTCCGTTGAAGCGGTGCCGGCATACTCTCGCTCCCCAATGGTCCAGGTAATTAGCCGGTGGTCGCTTGAAGATGCTTCTCCTGCTACTTCTCCACTGACACCCCTCCGGCCGCCAGTGTGAGGTCTATATTAGACTCGCCGCCGCTGTCCCCACAGAAGGTCGTTGGCTGCCCCTCGGTGTTCATTATTTTCAAATTGTGGGCAGCAATAAAGTCTTCCATGGATTGCTTTCTGTGGGCGGCAGCAGGCCCCCTCCCCTCACACTGTTCAGGTCTACAGTACCAGAGGGGTGAATGAGCGTTGCTGTCCACTCCAATGATGACCCGGAAGCCTTTCAGGTGAGCGACCACCGACTCCATCCTCTGTAGGTGGATGTTTATATCATCTTTGTACTGAAAGTAGGCCGACACCACATATAGGTCCAGGGACGGGATATGCGCGGCCATAATGTGGTCCCCCATAATGTGGTCCCAGTGCAGTAGCTAGGGACACTCACCCACCACCATCCCATGGCCCTATCAACCTTCAGGTTATACGGGCCGAAACACGGGAGGCCCACCGCGGAATTTCGGTCTGCTGGTCATCACGGTGCGCTTCTTGATCTCCCTACATGACTCTTTTTTCGAGCCTGCTCATTCTGAGCTGGTCCCCGCCGTACTCCCGTCTAGGGTTGACGGCACACCACGCCTCGGCAGCTCGCTTGGGCTGTTCCTTATTTCCCGTCCCTGCCGTTCTTTATGCCAGTTTTTCGCGAATTTTCGGAGCCGGGCAAAGTTAGCCTTGGAGGACACCAGGTCCCCGTAGAAAACCGGGCCCTCCTCTTCACGGGATATACCACCTAGCATTTCCTGTCTAAACTCGTCATACAGTGAGCACTCCCATAGCACATGTTGCAAATCTTCATCAGCCAATCCGCAGTAACACTCACTCTCCTCACTCAGCTTCATATCATACAATCTCTTTCGAAAGCAACCATGACCACTCAGAATTTGCGACGTTTCATAGTCCGGTTCGACCCAGGTGGCCCCAAGCCGAACCGCCACGTCCGGGAAGTATCGATATAATTCCCTGCCTTTCTCGTCTTTCTCCCATCGATCCTGCCATAGAGCAACGATCTCCGCTGAGATTGCCTCACGCTTTTCCCGCAGTTCCTCTTTGGCCGCGCACTTTCGCACCTCATCCAATTTACCAGCACGACTCACCTCGAGGTCCGCCGGCAGTACACCCGCAAGCACCGGCAATGCAGCCGTACTGACGGAGCGGTAGGCCTTCGTCAGCAGGACAAGGGCTGGGCGCTGAGTTCTTAAGAGCGCGCTTTTGACCGCGTATTGGGTAACCCTATGGTGCCATACGGCAGAGGCGTATGTCACCGTGGCCACGTACGTGCCCCGATACAGCAGTTTGAGTGCTGGATATCGAATGCCCCAAGAGGACGCCGATACTCTGGACATCTTATCGAAGCAGGCCGTGGCTCGTTCGCCAATGGACTTCGCATGATCGACAAACGCGAATGTGGTATCCAGTACAACCCCTAGCAATGTGGCCGACGCCACCGACCTGACCGAGGTGCCGCCAAGTCTGATGGTGGTTGGGCGCATGAGTTTTCCCTTGATGGTCATTGTGGCGGACTTGTTTGGGGAAAACTCCAGTCTGTTCCGCGCCCCCCATTGTTGGACCAGGTCCAGGGTGACCGAGGCTTTATCCTCGATGTCAGCCCTGGACTCTGCCTCTATCAGGATGGTGAGGTCGTCGGCGTACGCCACAAAGCTGCAGCCTGGTGGTGTTGGCAGGCGTAGCAGGTCGTCGATCAACACGTTCCATAGCGCGGGGCCCAATACGGAACCCTGAGGGCAGCCCATGGTGGATGCCTTCCACAACACACGGTTACCCGCGAACAGACCGACACGTCTGTCGCAAAAGTAGTCCGCCAGCATCCGATAGATGTTTGGCGGACAGCCTCCTCTCTTGATTTTCAAGAGGATCATTGGCCACCACGCATTGTCGAAGGCACCCGATATGTCAAGCATTACAGCCTGAACATATCGGCAGTGGCTTCCTTTGCCAGTTTCAATCAGTTGCTGCAGAGCCGTCACCGTCGACCGACCACGCGTGAAGCCGTGCTGGCCGTCAGACGTCCTGGAGAAGATCTCCGGTGCACATTTTATAATCAGCCGTTCAAGAATCTTTCCGAGGATCGGTAGAAGAGTAATTGGCCTGTACGCCTTGGGGTCATCGAGCGGTTTGCCGTTGCCCTTTGGCAGCACAAGCAGCCGTCCCTTCTTCCATACTTGAGGGAACTGGCCCTCAGTCACGCATCTACGCATCATCTCTGTCATCTCTGATCCCGCCGCCTTCCACACCTCTTTTATAATCTTCGCGCTCAGACCATCGATTCCCGGAGCAGTGTTAGGCAATTCCTTGACTATACCGCGCACGTCATCCGCCTTGGGCGGCAACGCGTCCCGCCCGGAGGGCAAGCACGCCGCGAGCACCCGAACCTGCCGGTGGTAGGTAGTATCTTTGTTAGGTTCGTCGTCCGGGCACAGTGCATAGACTAAGCTATGCATGGCCTCGTCCGCGTTATTCGGGTGGCCCTCGGCATACCGCACCCCGCTCAGGACGTTTCCCGGTGGCCGTCTGCGTCCGGACGCGGCCCGGTAGGCCAGGCCCCACGGGTCCTCGTTGCCGGACTCAGCCACATCCTTGCGGAATTTTAGTTCCGCCTCTACCATACATCTCCTGTACTTATTGCGGGCCTCATGAAAGGCCTTTTTACACGCTTTTTATTAGCTTCACCTGTATGTTTGTATGTTTGTATGTTTGTAACCGACTTCTTTGGGCGCGATTTTGACCCACTTTAAACGGCCAGATTTCGTTCAAACTTTGTAGATTTATTGAGGACCGATGACAATACACTAATTTGATAAAATTATTCCATTTTTCAATTTGCAAAATATGATTTTTGTTAATTTGTATAATTTTCTGGTTAACTTGAAAATTTGCATAGGGGTCAAGGGCCGATGACAATGCAATAATATGAGAATAAAAATCCAACAAAAAAATTAAAAATAAATAATGTAGTTTAAAAAACTAAAAAACACGCTTTTGAGAAAATACGAACTAAAAACTAAAAATTAAGAAGAAAATGTATATTACTGTAAATAAAGCGTGGGGTGGTTTTTAAGATACTATTGACACCATGCACCCCACGCTTTATTTACAGTAATATACATTTTCTTCTTATTTTTTAGTTTTTAGTTCGTATTTTCTCAAAAGCGTGTTTTTTAGTTTTTTAAACTACATTATTTTTTGCATCCTCTTCCAACTGCCCTTCTCGCTTACGGGTCTTTTGCCACTCTCGTCTTCTTTTGTAGTTCATCTTTCGCAGTCTATCCAATTCAGGCGTCCACCATTCGTAACCTGCGTCCCTTTCTCGCTCTCGTCTAGGGCCTAAGCACTCGCACGCTGTCCTATCAATTACTTCCGTAAATTGCTTGCATACCTCGGGGGCAGGTTTGTTCCATTTAATCCAGCCCATCCGCTCGTGTATACCCTGTCGGAAGCGGACCCAATCAACGCCGCGTTCCCGAAACCTCCGCAGCCCGTCCCCTGCCTACCCCTCCGTTGAAGCGGTGCCGGCATACTCTCGCTCCCCAATGGTCCAGGTAATTAGCCGGTGGTCGCTTGAAGATGCTTCTCCTGCTACTTCTCCACTGACACCCCTCCGGCCGCCAGTGTGAGGTCTATATTAGACTCGCCGCCGCTGTCCCCACAGAAGGTCGTTGGCTGCCCCTCGGTGTTCATTATTTTCAAATTGTGGGCAGCAATAAAGTCTTCCATGGATTGCCTTCTGTGGGCGGCAGCAGGCCCCCTCCCCTCACACTGTTCAGGTCTGGCGTCCTAGGGCCTGGCTTCGGCGCAGAGACCGTCGGTTCATGTGGCTCTCCATCCAAGTCTCATGTATTCTCTTGTAGAAACGGCATATGATGTACGCTATTAACGCCAATGCAATGACCACCATAATTGTCAGCAAAATGTTAGTTGTGGTCGCGCTGGAGAAACTGGACTCCGTCGAAGAATTATTTTTTCCGTCACCAGCAGCAGCTTGCGTCACTACTGTCTCTTCTTTATTACTGGTATTTCCCATTTTGCCGAAATAAAAAAAATGCTTTTGAAGATACTGGAATGCGACGGTTGCGCGGATTCTAAATCAGTGAAGACACGTTGCGATTCTCGGAACAGGAACGCGCGACGCGATCGCGTGGCTGGGTCGCCATGAGGCGACGAGCGTACCCATTGAAACTAGAGTGATCTGTTTGACATATCGTTTATTAGTAATCGATAGCTCTTAAATCTATTGTACATTGATCCTTAAACCTAACGCATACACACACAGAAACATACCTTAATATTACGCTTAGTACATACTTACACTACATACAGTACCAGAGGGGTGAATGAGCGTTGCTGTCCACTCCAATGATGACCCGGAAGCCTTTCAGGTGAGCGACCACCGACTCCATCCTCTGTAGGTGGATGTTTATATCATCTTTGTACTGAAAGTAGGCCGACACCACATATAGGTCCAGGGACGGGATATGCGCGGCCATAATGTGGTCCCCCATAATGTGGTCCCAGTGCAGTAGCTAGGGACACTCACCCACCACCATCCCATGGCCCTATCAACCTTCAGGTTATACGGGCCGAAACACGGGAGGCCCACCGCGGAATTTCGGTCTGCTGGTCATCACGGTGCGCTTCTTGATCTCCCTACATGACTCTTTTTTCGAGCCTGCTCATTCTGAGCTGGTCCCCGCCGTACTCCCGTCTAGGGTTGACGGCACACCACGCCTCGGCAGCTCGCTTGGGCTGTTCCTTATTTCCCGTCCCTGCCGTTCTTTATGCCAGTTTTTCGCGAATTTTCGGAGCCGGGCAAAGTTAGCCTTGGAGGACACCAGGTCCCCGTAGAAAACCGGGCCCTCCTCTTCACGGGATATACCACCTAGCATTTCCTGTCTAAACTCGTCATACAGTGAGCACTCCCATAGCACATGTTGCAAATCTTCATCAGCCAATCCGCAGTAACACTCACTCTCCTCACTCAGCTTCATATCATACAATCTCTTTCGAAAGCAACCATGACCACTCAGAATTTGCGACGTTTCATAGTCCGGTTCGACCCAGGTGGCCCCAAGCCGAACCGCCACGTCCGGGAAGTATCGATATAATTCCCTGCCTTTCTCGTCTTTCTCCCATCGATCCTGCCATAGAGCAACGATCTCCGCTGAGATTGCCTCACGCTTTTCCCGCAGTTCCTCTTTGGCCGCGCACTTTCGCACCTCATCCAATTTACCAGCACGACTCACCTCGAGGTCCGCCGGCAGTACACCCGCAAGCACCGGCAATGCAGCCGTACTGACGGAGCGGTAGGCCTTCGTCAGCAGGACAAGGGCTGGGCGCTGAGTTCTTAAGAGCGCGCTTTTGACCGCGTATTGGGTAACCCTATGGTGCCATACGGCAGAGGCGTATGTCACCGTGGCCACGTACGTGCCCCGATACAGCAGTTTGAGTGCTGGATATCGAATGCCCCAAGAGGACGCCGATACTCTGGACATCTTATCGAAGCAGGCCGTGGCTCGTTCGCCAATGGACTTCGCATGATCGACAAACGCGAATGTGGTATCCAGTACAACCCCTAGCAATGTGGCCGACGCCACCGACCTGACCGAGGTGCCACCAAGTCTGATGGTGGTTGGGCGCATGAGTTTTCCCTTGATGGTCATTGTGGCGGACTTGTTTGGGGAAAACTCCAGTCTGTTCCGCGCCCCCCATTGTTGGACCAGGTCCAGGGTGACCGAGGCTTTATCCTCGATGTCAGCCCTGGACTCTGCCTCTATCAGGATGGTGAGGTCGTCGGCGTACACCACAAAGCTGCAGCCTGGTGGTGTTGGCAGGCGTAGCAGGTCGTCGATCAACACGTTCCATAGCGCGGGGCCCAATACGGAACCCTGAGGGCAGCCCATGGTGGATGCCTTCCACAACACACGGTTACCCGCGAACAGACCGACACGTCTGTCGCAAAAGTAGTCCGCCAGCATCCGATAGATGTTTGGCGGACAGCCTCCTCTCTTGATTTTCAAGAGGATCATTGGCCACCACGCATTGTCGAAGGCACCCGATATGTCTAGCATATTCGCTTGGACATACCGACAGCGGCTACTCTTACCAGTTTCTATAAGGCGCTGCAAGGCAGATACCGTCGACCGACCCCGCACGAAGCCGTGCTGGCTATCGGAGAGCCTCGCGGTAATCTCAGGTGCAGCTCTTAATATCACCCGTTCTAATATTTTGCCGAGGATCGGTAAAAGGGTAATTGACCTGTATGCCTTAGGGTCATCAAGGGGTTTGCCGTTGCCCTTCGGCAGTACTAACAGACGTCCATTCTTCCATACTTGAGGGACCTGCCCCTCGATCACGCACCTACGCATCACTTCAGTCATCTCTGATCCAGCTGCCTTCCACGTTTCTTTCACAATCTTCGCGCTCAAACCGTCGATTCCCGGAGCAGTGTTGGGCAGATCCCTAACTATGTCGCGCACGTCATCCGCTGTGGGCGGTGACGCGTCCCGACCAGAGGGCAAGCACGCCGCAAGCACCCGGACCTGCCGATGGTACGCAGAGTCCCTGTTTGGGTCATCGTTAGGGCTCAATGAGTGGACTAGGCCTCGCATCGCCTCGTCCGCGTTATCCGAGTAGCTCCCGACGTACCTCACTCCCGTCAGGACGTTTTCTGGCGGTTTTCTGCGTCCGGACGCAGCCCGGTAGGCTAATCCCCAAGGGTCCTCGTTACCGGACGCAGCCACATCCTTACGAAACTTAAGCTCCGTCTCAATCATACATATCCTATATTTACTGCGGGCCTCGTGAAAGGTCTTCTTCGCATCCTCTTCCAATTGCCCACCCCTTTTACGGGTCTTCTGCCATTCTCGTCTTCGCTTATACTGAATCTTTCGCAGCTTGTCTAACTCAGTCGTCCACCATTCATAGCCCGCGTCCCTTCCCCGCTCTCGTCTCGGGCCTAGGCACTCACAGGCAGTCGTATCTATTATATCGGTGAACTCACCCACCACCATCCCATGGCCCTATCAACCTTCAGGTTATACGGGCCGAAACACGGGAGGCGCACCGCGGAATTTCGGTCTGCTGGTCATCACGGTGCGCTTCTTGATCTCCCTACATGACTCTTTTTTTCGAGCCTGCTCATTCTGAGCTGGTCCCCGCCGTAATCCTTGGTTGACGGCACACCACGCCTCGGCAGCTCGCTTAGGCTGTTCCTAATTTCCCGTCCCTGCCGCTCCTCGTGCCACTTCTTGGCAAAGTGTCGGAGCCGACAGAAGTTGGCCTTGGTGGTCCCCGTAGAAGACCGGACCCACCTCTTCTCGGGCTATACCTTCTACCATGCCGTTTCTAATATCTGCATACAGAGGGCATTCCCACAACACATGATGCAAGTCTTCGTCTGCCAATCCGCAATAACATTCACTCACCTCACTCAGCTTCATATCATGCAATCTCTTTCGGAAACATCCATGGCCACTTAGGATCTGCGACGTTTGATAGTCCGGCTCAACCCAGGTGGCCCCGAGTCGAACCGCCACGTCCGGGAATAACCGATATAGTTCCCTTCCTTTCTCCTCTCTGTCCCATCGTTCCTGCCACTGAGCGACGACATCCGCCGAGATTGCCTCTCTCTTCACCCGTAATTCCTTGTTGGCTGTCGATCTTCTCGCTTCGTCCAATCTGCCAGCACGACCCACCTCCAGGTCAGCCGGCAGCACACCAGCAAGCACCGGCAACGCAGCAGTGCTGATGGAGCGGTACGCTTTCGTCAGCAATATGAGGGCTTGGCGCTGAGTTCTTAGGAGCGCACTTCTGACCGCGTATTGGGTAACCCTGTGGTGCCACACGGCAGCCGCGTATGTCACCGTGGCTACGTACGTGCCTCGATACAGCACTTTCAGCGCTGGGAATCGCATGCCCCATGAGGACGCCGAGACTCTGGACATCTTACCGAAACACGCCATGGCCCACTCGCCAATTGATTTCGCGTGACCGACGAACGAGAATGTGGTGTCGAGCACTACCCCTAACAATGTGGCCGACGCCACCGACCCGACAGAGGTGCCGCCTAGTCGGATGGTTGGAGGGCGCATGAATTTTCCCTTGATGGTGATTGAGGCGGACTTGTTCGGGGAAAATTCAAGTCTGTTCCGCGCCCCCCATTGTTGGACCAGGTCCAGGGTGACTGAGGCTTTACGCTCAATGTCAGCCCTGGACTCTGCCTCTATCAGGACGGTGACGTCGTCGACGTACGCCACAAAGCTGCAGCCGATTGGTACCGGTAGCCGCAGTAGGTCGTCAATCAGCACGTTCCACAGCGCGGGGCCCAATACGGAACCCTGAGGGCAGCCCATTGTCGATGCCTTCCACAGCACCCGGTTACCCGCAAACAGACCAACGTGTCTGTCGCGGAAGTAGTCCGCCAGCATCCTATAGATGTTTGGCGGACAGCCTCCTCTCTTGATCTTCAAGAGAATCATAGGCCACCAGGCATTGTCGAAGGCACCGGATATGTCAAGCATTACAGCCTGAACATATCGGCAGTGGCTTCCTTTGCCAGTTTCAATCAGTTGCTGCAGAGCCGTCACCGTCGACCGACCACGCGTGAAGCTGTGCTGGCCGTCAGACGTCCTGGAGAAGATCTCCGGTGCACATTTTATAATCAGCCGTTCAAGGATCTTTCCGAGGATCGGTAGAAGAGTAATTGGCCTGTACGCCTTGGGGTCATCGAGCGGTTTGCCGTTGCCCTTTGGCAGCACAAGCAGCCGTCCCTTCTTCCATACTTGAGAGAACTGGCCCTCAGTCACGCATCTACGCATCATCTCTGTCATCTCTGATCCCGCCGCCTTCCACACCTCTTTTATAATCCTCGCGCGATTCCCGGAGCAGTGTTAGGCAATTCCTTGACTATATCGCGCACGTCATCCGCCTTGGGCGGCAACGCGTCCCGCCCGAAGGGCAAGCACGCCGCGAGCACCCAAACCTGCCGGTGGTAGGCAGTATCTTTGTTAGGTAGTCGATAGGGACAACCCACCACCACCCATGGCCCTACCAACCTCACGGTTATACGGGCCGAATCATGGGAGATGCGCGCGGATTTGCATATGCAGTTGCCGCGCGCAATTCTTGACTCCCTACAAGTTGTTTCTCTCGTCCTTGTCCCTGACGTCGACTTCCCTCGATGTGTCTCCGTTTTGAGTGCCACGCGTGCGCGAACCTCTTCAGCGCTCCAAAGTTGTCCACCGATCTCACAAGGTCGCGATAAAAGACCGGGCTTTCATCCGCTCTCACAACCCCATCCAACATTTCCTTTCTTTCCCTATCATACAACTTGCAGTCCCATAATACGTGATGCCTATTTTCCGCGGATTCGCCACATTCACAATCACTGGTGTCCGTCAAGTTCATTCTTTTCAAACGTTCGTTGAAGCATCCATGTCCGCCGAGGATCTGGGACGTCTCATAGTCCGGCTGAACCCAGGTTGCTTCCAGACGTTCCTGTACGTCAGGGAAGAACTTATACAGCTCCCTCCCGTTCTCACTAGTGAACCAGCGTTCCTGCCATTGGGCAATGATCTGATGTTCGATCTGGGCTCTCAGCCGACTGTGCACTTCTCTCGGCTCCGTTCGCCGCACGTTATCGATCTGACCTGCACAGGCCACCTCAAGGTCGGCCGGCAGCACGCCAGCCAAGACCGGCAGGGCTGCAGTGCTCATGGATCTGTATGCCTTGGTAAGTAGTGTCAGTGCAGGTCTCTGCGTTCGGGTCAGAGCACTGCGTACAGCATACTGACCGGCGCGGTGGTGCCAACAGGTAGCAGCGTAGCACAGAGTTGCGGTGTAGGTGCCTCTGTACAGCACTCTTAAGGCACCGTACCGGAGGCCCCTCGAGGACGCCGACACCCTGGAGACCTTGCCAAAACAAGCTGCTGCTCTTTCCCCTATGCTGATGGCGTGTGGGACGAACGATAGCCTGTCATCTATAACCACCCCTAGAAGTTTTGCAGACTTGACTGACTGTGTAGATGTGGGGCCCATTTTGATAACCGGAGGTCTTTGGAGGTTACCTTTGGCTGTAAGCATCTGAGTCTTCCCGGGGGAAAACTCCAGCCTATTGCGGGCCCCCTATTCGGAGACGAGAGACAGGGCGTCAGTAGCCTTTGACTCTATCTCCCTGCGCGAGTCCGCCTCGACCATTATGGTTACATCGTCCGCATACGCCATCATGCTAACCCCCCCGGAAGAGGAAGTCGCAGCAGATCGTCCATGAGCAGGTTCCATAATGTCGGGCCTAGTACCGAACCCTGTGGACAGCCCATGGTGGATATCTTCCACTCCACCTGGCGGCCGATGAAAAGACCCACTCGGCGGTCCGTAAAATAGCTAGATAGCATGCGATAAATGTTTGGTGGGCAACCACCCCTTTTTGACTTGATCAAAATCATCAGCCACCAGGCGTTGTCGAAGGCGCCAGAGATGTCCAGGAGAATAAGCTGGACATATTTCTTGCCGGTTGCTCCGATGGTGTTGAGCACTTGGTTTAGGGCAGTGACTGTCGACCTACCCCCGGTGAAACCGTGCTGTACCGGAGAGATCTGCCGGGTGAAGGAAGGAGCACACCGCAGCATGACTCGCTCCAGCACCTTGCCCAAAGTTGGAAGTAGGGTTATAGGTCTGTACGCCTTAGGATCCGAGAGCGGTCTGTTGTTTGCCTTAGGCAGGACAAGCAGGCGGCCATCCTTCCATACCGAGGGAAATGTTCCCTCTTGCACACACATAGCCATCACGCGTGTTAGCTTGACGGATGCTACTGCCCATACATTCTTCACAATTCTGGCAGAGATTCCGTCCAAGCCGGGAGCTGTATTAGGCAAACTTCGAATGATCCGGCCCAGCTCCTCCGCGGAAAAGGGAGGCGCAGAGCGCCCCGAAGGGATGCAAGCCGCCATAATGCGCACTTGGCGATGGTATGCTGAATCCCTGGTGATGCTGTCACCAGGGCATAAGGCCCCCATGAGGTTGCGCGCCGCCTGGACTGGGTCTTTGGCGTATGCATCAAGGTACTTTACCGCCGTGATAACGTTTCCCTGAGGCCGGCGACGGCCGTTGGCCAGCATGTATGCTGGGCCCCAGGGGTCCTCGTTACCACTTTCGGCTAGCCTCCAGAAATGGGCACTCTCCGCCTCCTCCATGGCCTTCCTGTACCTTCCTCTCACCGCGTGATAGGCATCACGCGCCACCTCTTCAGGGATCCCACCTTTCTTCCTAGTCTTCTGCCATCTTTGCCTCTCCCTACAGCATTCCTTACACAGCCTCTCAAGGTCCGCCGACCACCACTCGTACCCTCGGTCCGTTTTCCGAGCCGCAGGGCGGAGCACACGGCGGGCGGCGTCCAGGATAGTCTGCACAAATCTCCTGCTTACCTCGTCAGCCGTACCTCTCCAGTCCATCCGTCCGATTCGCTCGTGGAAGAGAGAGCGGAATCTCTCCCAGTCCGCACCACGCTCCCTGAAGCGCAGTGGATCTCCGTCAGGTTGACGATCAGGTGGGGGACAATCCGTGTAGATTTTGTAGGTGATCAGTCGATGGTCACTGAGGCTCACGTCGTCGTGCACCTGCCAGTTGCTGATCGTCAGGCTTCTTGAGCTGAGGGTGAGGTCAATGTTCGATTCACCCATGGGGCCGCTGAAAGTTGTTGGTTGGCCCTCCGCGTTGTTGACGTGCAGGGCATGTGCAGCCAGAAAATCTTCTAGCCTTCGTCTTCTGCTCTCCACGGTGTGTCCACGTCCTGTATAGTGGTGTGGAGAGCTATACCACAACGGCGAGTGCGCGTTACTGTCCACCCCCACGAGTATCGGCCCCCCCTTTAGGCTATGCAGAATTTGTTCTATGTGGGCCAGGTAAGGGTCGATTGGGTCACTATATTGGAAGTAGGCCGACACTACGTGGAGAGGAGCAGGGAGCCCCTCCAACGCCACCGACATAACCGCACAGTGCGATGAGCTGAGGTGGCTCAAGAACACACATGGAAGTGCAGGGTTAAGCACAACAATCCCGGCTTTGGCGGCAGGTCCAGAGGAGTGAATGTGAGGGCCGCCATCACACGGGGACTCGGAGTATTGTTCTTGGACAAGAACAACATCCAGGCCCCGCCAAGCGGCCGTGGCGATCAACTCTGCTGTGGCCTGCCGCGCACCACCCAGGTTTATTTAGCCAAAGTTTACGCTAGGCACGCCCTTACCGGTATATTGTCTGCTCTATGAGCAGACGTTCTGCGTGTTGGCGGGCAGGGCAGTCCCGGGAGGCCGTGGAGTGTAATTTTGCGTCTTGTCTGCCGAATTTCTTGCAGGTGGCACAGCATTTGGTGTCGGAGGTGCATGCCTCCGCACTGTGGCCAGAGTCCCCACAGTTCCCGCAGATGGTTTCTTGCGATCGGCAAAACTTCATAGGATGGCCGTATTGCTGGCACTTGTGGCAGCACGTGACCCCGATATAGTCGCAGACCTCCACGACCTCCCATCCGATGTATAATTTGCCCTTCTCAAGCAGAAGGCCCCGCAGGGCTGGCGTGCACTCCACTACAATGGTGACACAGCGGCCATCCCTGCGCCCTCTTTTAAAAGCAGCCTTCATATTGCTCTTTAGTTTGTCCAGAGGCCAGTCCGGGGTGTTTCCAAAGTTCTGACTATGTATTGCCGGAATTATGTCCTCCAGAGTTGGGTTCCCTTCTATGTTCTTTAGGGCCACCAACGGCTGTCGCTTTCGGGGCTCTGAAACGTGTAAGGTTGAGGGGACAGCCAGTCTAATTTTGTCCGCGTCATCCTTGTTCGCCGCTTGTACTAGGATGCCTGCGTTTCCGATCTTCTTCATACGCTCGACCTGGACACCCATACCACCTGGCTTAATTGCGCTTTTTAAAGCATTTTTGGTGTCCTCAGCTGTTTTAATGGTACCGGATTCTTCAGCGGGGTAGAAGGCCAGTACCGGGCCGGGCTGGCTGCGTACGTGGAGCAGGGGTTGGGACTTTGAGATCTTGAGCGCCGTAGCATAAATGTTCCCCGGGGGAGCAGGGTGCAAGATGTCAACCGGGGCGGGGGCAGAGGGAGCTCTTGATGGGGAGACAGTTGAATCACCTCTGGATCTGGATAGGATTTCGCCAATCCGGGACTTGGTTTTCTCCAGGCTGAGTTCGCTTTCAGCCAGCTGCAGTTCTAGTGTGGCCACTACTGCCAAGATGGTTTGCCCACATGCGCTGATTTCGTTGGTGTCCGCCTTATTTAATTTACTATTGTGCCCAGTCGCCACTGCCATGATTTTTTGGATGGCGTTGTTGACCTTATCCAGCAGTTCAACTTTGGTAGCTCCAGATAAGCTGCTGGGCCCTCCAGGAGGTGGCGAGGGGGGTAGGTGCGACGGGCGGGCAGCGGGGGTAACGGGTGCGCGTTCCGGGTGGAGTCCCGCCAGGGGGGGAGTGCTACCATCTGTCTTCTTCCGCGACTTGTCTACCGCAACGTACCTCCGAGCGTCATCCTCATCAGTTGTAGTCTCGTCATGCGGGGCACGCTGCATTCTGCGTCGGGCGGGTAACGAAGAGTCCCCTGGAGAAGTTAGGGCCCGCTTCCCAGTAGCAGACACGACTGTCGGTGGAGTACGCGCTAGGGACTTCCTAGGTGTAAATATTTCTTCTTCGGAGTCCTGCGTCCCACCGGTGGCGGTCCCAAAGGACCGGTCCGTCATGCTCGACGGCCTAACCTAGGCTAATTCTAACAGACTAAAGTACTAAAATAAAGTTGGTTGATCCCTTATCCTATATGGGGTAATTTTTTCCCATTAATAATTATATTATCCTTTTTTTTTTAATAAACTACCTAACCTAAGTGAAAGTGATAACCTAAGTGATAAGTGAGAACCTAACTTAAGTGATTGTCACACTACCAGATACTCCGTGCCCGTGTGGCACCCAAGGCAGAGTGTGTCGCTACCCTAATAGTAAGTCGGCAATGTGTTGCTGCCTTTATACTACGGTTGACAGTTGTCAACCGTCACTTGTCACTATCTTTGTCACTGTCGCCACTTGACACAGACAAAGGCGGCGTGGTTACCACGTGCCGCTCAGTCGAGAGTTCGTGTATTGCGAATTCAAAAAAGTTAATAAATATATATTAAACTATGACTAAACTAAAACTAACTATACTAAATCCAGCGCTAATAAGTAAACACTATTAAGGTCTATGTCCTATTTAGACTAACTTACTTGTAAAAATAATCCATAAGTCACTAAGCACCGTGTCACTTTCACCACAATCGTTAATCACACTATAGCGTCAATTTCACTATATGTGGGAACACACAACACAATATATAACACCAATTCGATATAATTTAATTAACATTAATAACAATTAACGAGCAACATATATTATACGCACAAAATAGCAATATAAATATGTGCACGAGGCTCTGCACACGTCCGTCCGCCACGAAAGCGAGCGACCGAGTAGGTAGTAGATAGGGATACTCACCCACCACCATCCCATGGCCCTATCAACCTTCAGGTTATACGGGCCGAAACACGGGAGGCGCACCGCGGAATTTCGGTCTGCTGGTCATCACGGTGCGCTTCTTGATCTCCCTACATGACTCTTTTTTCGAGCCTGCTCATTCTGAGCTGGTCCCCACCGTCCCATTTCGGGTAGACGGCACACCACGCCTCGGACGCTCGCCTGGGCTGTTCCTGTTGATTATTTCCCGTCCCTGCCGCTTCTCGTGCCACTTCTTGGCAAAGTGTCGGAGTAGAAAACCAGGTCCCCGTAGAAAACCGGGCCCACCTCTTCTCGGACTATACCTTCTAGCATGCCGTGTCTAATATCTGCATACAGAGGACATTCCCACAGCACGTGATGCAAATCCTCGTCTGCCAATCCGCAATAACATTCACTCACCTCACTCAGCTTCATTTCATACAGTCTCTTTCGGAAACATCCATGGCCACTTAGGATCTGCGACGTTTGGTAGTCCGGCTCGACCCAGGTGGCCCCAAGTCGAACCGCCACGTCCGGGAAGAACCGATATAGTTCCCTTCCTTTCTCCTCTCTGTCCCATCGTTCCTGCCACTGAGCCACGACATCCGCCGAGATTGCCTCTCTCTTCGCCCGTAATTCCTCGTTGGCTGTCGATCTTCTCGCTTCGTCCAGTCTGCCAGCACGACCCACTTCTAGGTCAGCCGGCAGCACGCCAGCAAGCACCGGCAACGCAGCAGTGCTGACGGAGCGATACGCTTTCGTCAACAGTATAAGGGCTTGGCGCTGAGAACTTAGGAGCGCACTTCTGACCGCGTATTGGGTGACCCTGTGGTGCCACACGGCGGATGCGTATGTCACCGTGGCCACGTACGTGCCTCGATACAGCACTTTCAGCGCTGGATATCGCATGCCCCATGAGGACGCCGAGACTCTGGACATCTTACCGAAGCAAGCCGTGGCCCTCTCGCCAATGGATTTTGCGTGACTGACGAACGAGAATGTTGTGTCGAGCACTACCCCTAACAATGTGGCCGACGCCACCGACCTGACAGAGGTGCCGCCTAGTCGGATGGTTGGAGGACGCATGAATTTTCCGTTGATGGTGATTGAAGCGGACTTATTCGGGGAAAATTCAAGTCTGTTCCGCGCCCCCCATTGTTGGACCAGGTCCAGGGTGACTGAGGCTTTACGCTCAATGTCGGCCCTGGACTCTGCCTCTATCAGGACGGTGACGTCGTCGGCGTACGCCACAAAGCTGCAGCCCATTGGTACCGGTAGCCGCAGTAAGTCGTCAATCAGCACATTCCACAGCGCGGGGCCCAAAACGGAACCCTGAGGGCAGCCCATTGTCGATGCCTTCCACAGCACCCGGTTACCCGCAAACAGACCAACGTGTCTGTCGCGGAAGTAGTCCGCCAGCATCCTATAGAATCTATAGGATGCTGGCGGACTACTATAGATGTTTGGCGGACAGCCTCCTCTCTTGATCTTCAAGAGGATCATTGGCCACCAGGCATTGTCGAAGGCACCGGATATGTCAAGCATTACAGCCTGAACATATCGGCAGTGGCTTCCTTTGCCAGTTTCAATCAGTTGCTGCAGAGCCGTCACCGTCGACCGACCACGCGTAAAGCCGTGCTGGCCGTCAGACAACCTGGAGAAGATCTCCGGTGCACATTTAATAATCAGCCGTTCAAGGATCTTTCCGAGGATCGGTAGAAGAGTAATTGGTCTGTACGCCTTGGGGTCATCGAGCGGTTTGCCGTTGCCCTTTGGCAGCACAAGCAGCCGTCCCTTCTTCCATACTTGAGGGAACTGGCCCTCAGTCACGCATCTACGCATCATCTCTGTCATCTCTGATCCCGCCGCCTTCCACACCTCTTTTATAATCTTCGCGCTCAGACCATCGATTCCCGGAGCAGTGTTAGGCAATTCCTTGACTATATCGCGCACGTCATCCGCCTTGGGCGGCAACGCGTCCCGCCCGGAGGGCAAGCACGCCGCGAGCACCCGAACCTGCCGGTGGTAGGCAGTGTCTTTGATAGGTTCGTCGTCCGGGCACAGTGCATATACCAAGCTATGCATGGCCTCGTCCGCGTTATTCGGGTGGCCCTCGGCATACCGCACCCCGCTCAGGACGTTTCCCGGTGGCCGTCTGCGTCCGGACGCGGCCCGGTAGGCCAGGCCCCACGGGTCCTCGTTACCGGACTCAGCCACATCCTTGCGGAATTTTAGTTCCGCCTCTATCATGCATCTTCTGTACTTATTGCGGGCCTCATGGAAGGCCTTTTTTGCATCCTCTTCCAACTGCCCTCCCCGCTTACGGGTCTTTTGCCATTCTCGTCTTCTTTTGTAATTCATCTTTCGCAATTTATCCAGTTCAGGCGTCCACCATTCGTAACCTGCGTCCCTTTCTCGCTCTCGTCTAGGGCCTAAGCACTCGCACGCTGTCCTATCAATTTCTTCCGTAAATTGCTTGCATACATCGGGGGCAGGTTTGTTCCATTTAATCCGGCCCATCCGCTCGTGTATACCCTGTCGGAAGCGGACCCAATCAACGCCGCGTTCCCGGAACCTCCGCAGCTCGTCCCCTGCCGACCCCTCCACTGAGGCAGCGCCGGCATACCCTCGCTCCCCTGCGGTCCAAGTAATCAGCCGATGGTCGCTCGAGGAGGCCTCCGGGTGGACCTCCCATTTCTCCACTAACACCCCTCCGGCTGTGAGGGTGAAGTCGATGTTGTGAGGTGAGCGGGGTGAGAGGTTGATGGGAGCGGAAAATGAGACGACCACGATGTTTGAAGGCTCGTTTATTAATAATCAACATAATTGATATTTTACTTTTCTTATACTATTGAACTACTACTAATTACCATGCTACACCATCGGGGCAAACAAAATAAAAAAAAGTATGTCATACATTTTTTTTTCTTAATCATTACTTTAAAATTAAACATTATAACTAACTTATAGTAAAAAAATATTATGTTACAAAAGGCTTTGTTCTATTTTTATGTATTGTTTCAGATTTACCATTTACAGAAATTACAACATTTGGTTCTTCTTCTCTAATCACTTTAAATGGTCCCTTATATAAAAGATCTAATTTACTACAATTTTCATTTTTGACTAACAATAAATCATCCTTTTTGTATGTTACAGAATTTACCTTTTTATCATAATCATGTTTTCGACGTTCTTTGCTTTTAATTAAATTTTCACGAGCATCCTTATGTGCTACTTGTAACCTATACCTTAATTCTAGACTATAATCATCAGGGTTATACAATGGTTCTACTCTAGAACTTATTCTACAAGGCAAGTTTGACGGTTTACCAAAGACAAGTTCATAAGGCGTATATTTGGTTGAAGTATGGACTGTGTTATTATACGTGAAACACCAAAAAGGTAACCAATGACTCCACGTATCTGGATATTGATTACACTGTATTCTTAAAAATGAACCTAAATGTTTGTGTGCATTTTCTAATGATCCTATTGACTCATGGTGGTATGCTGTCGAGTGTAATTTTTCTATATGTAGTAGTTTACATACCTCTGTCATGGTTGATGAGATGAACTCGGTACCTCGATCCGTCACAATTGTCTGCGGGATGCCAAATCTTAAAATAAAATTATTAACTAAAGCTCGAGCTACACTAATGGATTCCTTATTTCGTAGTGGATATGCCTCTACGAATTTACTAAGTTCACATTGTAGGGTTACTATATACTTATTATCATCTACGTCACGGTCTAAAGGACCTACTAAATCTAGATAGATTTTTTCAAAGGCTGACGTAGCCGTGGTTGTTATAACCATTGGTTCTACGACGTGACGTGAATGTTTCATTTTTTGACATTTTTCGCATTTACTTACGAAGTCTTTTACGTCTTTTTCAATTCCTGGCCAGTAATACCTTTTCGTTATATTGTTTACCATTCTTCGTACCCCCGAGTGGCCACTAGTAGGTAGAAGATGGAGGTCATTAATAATAAATTTCTTTTCGTCATCGCAATATATTCTTTTTATACCTCGTAAAACACATAGATAGGGACCGGTCCACGTTTTTCTTTCTTTTATTTCTTTAATTATTTCTTTGACGAACAACTCGTTATCGTCATTTAATATGATACATATTTCTCTCACACCAATTTTCATACAAAACTTACTCAATTTCGTTACAAATTCGACTCGCGTAAAATGTAATCTGAAATTGGTATTTATATAAATAATATTATTATTTTTATCGAAACTAAAACATTCTGACTCTTCAAATAATTCATTTTTTCTTCTCATTTCATTAACTCTCTCTCCTGTCACCAAAACCATTTCTACACTCATACTTGGTATTCTTAATATTTCCACGACTCGCGGTTGCGCAGGCCGTTTGTCGGTGGATATACTAGGATATACCTTACCGTATATTCTTCTTTCACTCTCTTCTTCCCTCTTCTTTTGAGCTCTAGTCATAACCGTAATAATTTTATTATTTATTTCTTTTAACTCATCTGACGTCATTTCTATTCTAGATAATGCGTCGGCAACGACATTATCCTTACCTTTTACGTAAACTATCTTATAATCATATTCTTCTAACGTTAATCTGAACTTTAACAATCTACTACTTGGATCTTTCATTCCAAACAAATATATCAATGGTTTGTGATCAGTCATGATTGTAAATTTTTTCCAAATAAATATGGTCGGAAGTATTTAATTCCCCATACTATGGCAAGCAATTCTTTTTGAATAGTTGGGTAATTTTTTTCTGCAGAATTTAATGGTCGACTAGCGTAAGCTATGGGTCGCAAGTCTTTATTGCATAGTACTGCTCCGATTGCTAGACCAGAAGCATCTGTTTGTAAGATAAACTCATTTTTATTCGAAAAATCTGGATATTGAAGAATTGGGGGAGACATTCGGATCTGGCAAAATTCCATCTTTTGATACTACATGTACCAAATATAAAATCTCAGTTTTTAAAAATTGACATTTGCTCGGATTAAGCTTTAAGTTTACTTTCCTAAGTCGTTCAAAAACATCTAATAGATTTTTATTATGTATTTCTAAATTTCTACCAAATATAACCAAATCGTCCAAATAAACAAAACATTTTTCATATGTGAGACCAGACATAGCTACTGTCATTACACGTGAGAATGCACTCGGGCTTATTTTTAACCCCATTGGCAGTCTTTTCATTTGATATTGTCCTGAGTGAGTTGTGAAAGCTGTTACGTTACGACTGTCTGGATCTAGTTTCACTTGATAATATGATTGGCTGAGATCTAAGTGTGTAAAATATACTGCTCCTGACAATGAATCCAAAATTTCGTTGATATTCGGTAATGGAAATTTGTCATCTTGTATAGTTTCATTCAATTTACGATAATCTACGACTAATCTCCAACTTTTACAAGTAGAATTATCTGATTTTTTGGGAACAAGAAGAATTGGACTTGACCATTCACTGCGGGTTTCTTCAATAATATCATCACATAACATTTTATTTATCTGCTTGTTAACCTCAGATTTTAAACTATGCGGGATTCTATACGGCTTAGTGTAAACTGGCTTAGAATTTTCTTTCAAAGTAATAGATTGTTCATATGCCTGTGTAGTGGTAAGTTTATCGCCTGGTAACTGAAAAATGTCGGCATATTTGGAACAAATGGATTCTATTTGTTTTCGTTCATTAGGATACAAATGATCTAGTTTTAATAATAATAATAAGATAATAATTTTTTCGAACGTTCTGAACTCGGTTTACATTTATTAAATGAACAAATATTATAATTATCGAGCAATTCAATGTCTGGATTAAAAACTGGCAATAAAATATTCTCATGACTTGTGTTAAGTATTTTAATTGGAATAATATTATTTTTTGGCGTGACTATTGTACTTGCCAAAAATATATTTTCTTGTAATTCTTGTGGAAGAACAACACAATCTTTTGATATATCAAAATTTAATTGAATATAATGTATAGATTCACTACGAGGTGGAATATTCAGAAATCCTTTACTAACCTCTGGTTTTTTATATAACTTCAAAGTATATGTACGTTCACAAAGTCCAAGGATTAAAATTGATTTTTCAAAATTAAAAGTAACAGAATTAAATTTATTTAAAAAATCATGGCCCAAAATACCATCTGACTTACAAGGCAATTTATCGAATAAATAAAATTTATGTTCAAAAGGCACACCTTCCTGAGTTTTGAGTGTTAAATAAACAAAACCGCTCGAAAAACTCTTACCACCGATACCATTTATAATAATTTTATCTTCATATACTGGAATGTTTCTAGGTAACACATTCGTACATATAGCCGATAACGACGCTCCCGTATCAAGTAACCATGAACGTCTATCATTATTCACGAATAAAGAAACATAGTTCGCATTGCTTAAATTACATGTTAAAATATATTTATTAGTCTCGAAAAAACTTGTTATTTAATTGATTATCGTGTGTATTCACATCTTCAGGTTGACTTTCCGTTTGTACCTGTGCAAAATTAAATTGCCTAAAGTTACCCCTACTATTGGCTTGCGAAACTCGACCTCGACTCGATCGTATCGGAGCACCTCGAGTTTGCTTTCTCGGTGTATTAAATTTGTTACTATTATTATAAAAGGGTTTAATGAAACGAAAATGATTATAATTTTGGCTCGAATAACCACTATAGTTTTTATTATTTTGAGGGAACACTCCGCGTCCTCGAGTCGAAGCAAAGTTATTAAAATTAGAACGAGAGTATGACTTACCTCGAATATTCATGATGGTGTTTGAGGTCGACGGCTGTGAAAGCTCCTCATCTTGGGCTGCACGCACTGCGTCCTTGAGTTCTGTATAGTTGCGAGCTGAAATTATGGTACTTAGCCTCCTATTCCTTAAGCCATCTGCAAATTTTTTAATTGCTAAGTTTTCGTTAATCGGTCTTAAAATTTCATAGGCTTTTTCGTTTGAATTGGCCTGGGAAATTGTAAGATCTACAAAAAGTTCTTCAATTTTACGGGCATAATCGGAAATAGATAAATCACGTTGTGAGATGTTATTTAATTGAAGTAATAAAGAGTTAGGGGCTTTCTTAGTGAGCAAACGTAACTTAATAATATCTTTGATAAGGTCGCTGCAAGTAGCATAATCGGATTGTAATTTAAGCTTAGAAAATTTATCGAGCCTTGTCTTTAGTACAAATGAAATTAAAAGTTTTTTACACTCCTCGCCTTTTAAACAATTTTGGTACATGTCAATGCCATCCACAATTTTCTCAATAGTCAATTCATTACCATCCATTACGGGTATTAGGCTAGTAGCCGTTTTTAAATCAAACTTTTCCATGATTATAGAACACTTTAAATTTTCACTTATAGAGCTAACGCTATACTTATACGATATAATTTTTTTATACACTAATTCTATATTATCTATTAAATTATCAAAAATAATTCCAGTATAATGAATATTTTGTTTTTCTACACTAAAAATGTTTTCTAATAAATCTTTATGTAAGTTATACAGTTCATTGGCTTCATTAATTTTTGCTGACATACAATATGGGTATTTATCACGTCGTTTTCCTAATTTTCTTAAATATACTTGAATAGATTTTAATTTTTCATAAATTTCAATTAGCTCATTCGTTAATAATGAAACAATTCAATAAAAAATTATATAAGAATTAAAAAGTTGAAAATAAAATACATAACACAATTATTAAACTGTAAATACTTATTGTACGCATATTTTTTTTATTTATTAATTTTAATGGTATATTTTATACTTTTTATTACAAGAACTAACCTAACGACTATGAACTAAACATTTTACCTAAATTATGTCCCGACGTAGCCTTCTTCATATTCTTTTATTCCTGTTTGTCTCTCCTTGGCTCCCTGCGCACGATGTTACGGCAACTTCAGATAACGCTGGGGGGTGCCTCCTCTGCGTCTTCTCTGCGTTGTCCCCTGGCTCCAGATAATCTCAGACGAATTCTTCTAAACGCGTCTTCCCTTATTTCTCTTCTGACGATACCCAAGTGGCATTTCTTGTAATTCTTGTGGATCAGGATTAAAATCACCACTCCAATAATTGCGACGATTGTAGACATCAATATGTTATTAGTTGAAAAATGAGTCGTGAGGTCGTTGTAAGATGATGGCTTTCTTCCTTGTTGGTTGACGATAATATCTTTATTTTGGCACTCGCATTAAGAACATTGCTTGCCCATTTTCGGAAGTTTTTGAGTAATTTGCAGATTTCGCAGCAACAAAGGTATAGCGCAAATGTAGTGCACGCGCTCCAATCGTGGAATATTCCATTTTTCCTCGTGTTCGTAAAATCGCAGAATGCTGACTCTTGCGTCGCCACCTCGTCGCCGCTTGTAATTTTACTCCCTTTTCACGCGCTCGATGGCAAGGTCGCCATGAGGTGAGCGGGGTGAGAGGTTGATGGGAGCGGAAAATGAGACGACCACGATGTTTGAAGGCTCGTTTATTAATAATCAACATAATTGATATTTTACTTTTCTTATACTATTGAACTACTACTAATTACCATGCTACAGTTGGATTCGCCGCCGCTATCCCCACAGAAGGTCGTAGGCTGCCCCTCGATGTTAACTATTTTCAGGTTATGGGCAGCAATGAAGTTTTCCATGGAGTGCCTTCTGTGGGCGGCAGCGGGGCCCCTCCCCTCACACTGCTCAGGTCTGCAGAACCAAAGGGGCGAGTGGGCATTACTGTCCACGCCAATTAGAATTTTTGAGCCTTTTAGGTGAACGACCACCGACTCCATCCCATGCAGGTGAATGTTGATGTCGTCCTTGTATTGAAAGTATGCCGACACCACATACAGGTCCAGGGACGGGATATGCGCGACCATTATGTGGTCCCCACACAGGTGCGATAGGAACGCACACGTTAGGCTGGCGTTAGGCACGTAAATGCCAGCCTTGCCCCCCTCCGAGTGTGTGATAATGAAGGGGGCGTCGTGGTACGGTTCCTGCACCAGGACCACATCTAATCCATATTCGGTGGCCACCGTCGGAAGTTCCTTGGTGGCCACCGCTGAGCCGGCTAAGTTAATCTGGCCCATCTTCAATTGAGGCCACCTATCCATGATAGGATGTGGCCTCCACGCAGCGCGTCTCAGCGTGCAGGCGGGCGGGGCACTCTCTAGCCATTGTGCGATGCCCTTCGTACCCTGCGTGGTTGAAGCGCTTGCAGGTGGCGCAGTCGGTCACAGCTGAGGTGCAGTCCGCAGCTCTATGGCCGACTCCTCCGCACTTGCCGCAGATGGTGTCGGTAGCTTTACAGTATTTCTCTGGGTGGCCATAGAGCTGACATTTGTTGCAGCAAGTGACCGCCAGGTAGTCGGTTATCCGCGCCACCTGCAATCCAATATAAAGGGCGTCTTCTTCCAGGAGGAACTGCCGCAGAAGGTGAGAGCATTGCAGAACGAAGGTGGCCGTTTTTCCTCCAATCTTCCCTTTTTTGAAGGCCACCCTCATGTCCTTCCCCACCTTCTCTTTGGACCACTCCAATCGCCCCCTTCTCTCCGCCTGCTCCGATATGGCCGCGCATATATCTTCTGTTTTTGTGTCCGATTCCATGTTGCTAATGGCCACGAATGGTTGCCTTCTAGTAAGCTCCGTTGCCCTTAGTGTCTTCGGCGCCGCGTCTTTAAGCTTGGCTGCTTCTTCGGCGGTGGTAGTCCGTACCACAACCCCAGCGTTGCCGACCTTTCTAACCTGCTGTACATGGATCCCCAGGGCCTGCGGATTCACTGTCTTTTTCAGTTCTGTTTTCGTGTCCTCCGCAGTTCTCATGGCCTCGATCTCTGTATAAAAGGCCACTACGGCCCCTGGGTTAGCAGGAATGGTCATGATGGGCCCACCACTTCGGGTTTTCAGCGCCCTGGCATAGTCTGGTTTGGGGGGGACGGCTACGGCGGTTGCCGTGGATTGAAGATCCCTCACTGTAACAGGGCTTTTCGCCTTCACTGCCTCAACCTCCGCGCGGGCAGCCTTAAGGCGCTCCTCCGCCAACTCCCTCTCTGCTTCCGCCAGCATAATCTCCAGCGCACCTACTGTAGCCAGGATTTCATGGCCGTGGGTACCTATGGCTGTCTTATCGGCGATGTTTAATTTATTTGTGCCCGTCGCAACAGCCATAATCCCCTGGACCGCTTTGTGCACCGCCTCTAGCATTTCAAGCTTTGTACTGCTGGTCGGCTCCTTGACTTTCCCTTTGTTTTCTTCCACTTGGTGACCAGAGCGTCCGTCTTCGAGCCCTGCCAGGGGAGGCGGATCTTCGCGCGCAGAGGTGCGCTGGAGGCGTCGCCGTGCAGGCTGCGGCTGGTCCCCAGGCGAGGCCAACGGCCGCTTGCTATAGCTTGGTTGTTCCGTTGGCAGCTGTTGCTGCTGCTGCTGCTGCTGCTGCTGCTGCTGTGGTTGCTGCTGCTGCTGCAGTTGCTGCTGCGGTTGCTGCTGTGGTTGCTGCTGATGCTGCGGTTGCTGCTGTTGCTGCTGCAATTGTTGCCGTTGCTGTTGTACATGTTGGTGCAGCTGCTGCTGCTGCCCCTCATGATCTCCAACATCCACCGCGCTAAAGGAGCTCGGCGGCGTCCTGGCCAACGAAAGCCTAGGCCTGAAGGCTGCCTCCTCCGTGGACTCCAGGAAGCGTCTCTCCTCCTCAATCCTCTCGCGGCTGCGCCGCCGCAGCTCCTCCAACAGCTCACGCTGCCTCTCCCACTCTGGGTCCCGGTCCCGGTCCATGCCCGGGTCACCTTCCATCTCCTACTCTAAACCTACTCTACTACACTAAATAAAAGAATAACACAATAAAATACAGTATCAAATCAAAGAGTCAACAATAATAAAAATAAAAGTATAAAGCACACAGTAGAAAATGAAATAAAATTCAAGTTACTATTAGGGGACCAATACACTATGTGTACCACTGGGCCACCCACGGTAGGCAGTAGTGTGGCACTACCCTAATAGACAACTGACAGCCGTCAGATGTCACTCACAGAGTGTCACTGTCACTACGCACGTGGCGAGCGCGTGCCGACCACGTGCGACAAACCTAATCTAACCTAAGCTAATAACACTACACTAACACTAAAGTTTATGCTAGAAATAATTTATATGCACTAACTCCTAAAATAAGTGGAGCGGCAAAGTCACTATTGTTCCTAACTATACCACTGTTGCACTCTAATCTAAACTAAACTACCTATTCTAATACCTAAACTAATTGCAAATCTAGCACTTAGTTCTAAACGTACCTTAATAATCCGAGTGTCACTTTCACTATTACAATGTTTTAATAGGTATATTGCACGAAAACACAAAATTAATATGAATCACAGAAGTTATAATATTAACTTGCGCACCGTAGCTCCGCACACGTCCGTTCACCTCGAGAGCGAGCGGCCGAGTAGATAGGGACACTCACCCACCACCATCCCATGGCCCTATCAACCTTCAGGTTATACGGGCCGAAACACGGGAGGCGCACCGCGGAATTTCGGTGGTCATCACGGTGCGCTTCTTGATCTCTCTACATGACTCTTTTTTCGAGCCTGCTCATTCTGAGCTGGTCCCCGCCGTACTCCCATCTTGGGTAGACGGCACACCACGCCTCGGACGCTCGCCTGGGCTGTTCCTGTTGATTATTTCCCGTCCCTGCCGCTTCTCGTGCCACTTCTTGATAAAAGTGTCGGAGCCGACAGAAGTTGGCCTTGGTGGACACCAGGTCCCCGTAGAAAACCGGGCCCACCTCTTCTCGGACTATACCTTCTATGCCACACGGCGGATGCGTATGTTACCGTGGCCACGTACGTGCCTCGATACAGCACTTTCAGCGCTGGGTATCGCATGCCCCATGAGGACGCCGAGACTCTGGACATCTTACCGAAGCAAGCCGTGGCCCGCTCGCCAATGGATTTCGCGTGACCGACGAACGAGAATGTGGTGTCGAGCACTACCCCTAACAATGTGGCCGACGCCACCGACTCGACAGAGGTGCCGCCTAGTCGGATGGTTGGAGGGCGCATGAATTTTCCCTTGATGGTGATTGAGGCGGACTTGTTCGGGGAAAATTCAAGTCTGTTCCGCGCCCCCCATTGTTGGACCAGGTCCAGGGTGACTGAGGCTTTACGCTCAATGTCAGCCCTGGACTCTGCCTCTATCAGGACGGTGACGTCGTCGGCGTACGCCACAAAGCTGCAGCCCATTGGTACCGGTAGCCGCAGTAGGTCGTCAATCAGCACGTTCCACAGCGCGGGGCCCAATACGGAACCCTGAGGGCAGCCCATTGTCGATGCCTTCCACAGCACCCGGTTACCCGCAAACAGACCAACGTGTCTGTCGCGGAAGTAGTCCGCCAGCATCCTATAGATGTTTGGCGGACAGCCTCCTCTCTTGATCTTCAAGAGAATCATAGGCCACCAGGCATTGTCGAAGGCACCGGATATGTCAAGCATTACAGCCTGAACATATCGGCAGTGGCTTCCTTTGCCAGTTTCAATCAGTTGCTGCAGAGCCGTCACCGTCGACCCACCACGCGTGAAGCCGTGCTGGCCGTCAGACGTCCTGGAGAAGATCTCCGGTGCACATTTTATAATCAGCCGTTCAAGGATCTTTCCGAGGATCGGTAGAAGAGTAATCGGCCTGTACGCCTTGGGGTCATCGAGCGGTTTGCCGTTGCCCTTTGGCAGCACAAGCAGCCGTCCCTTCTTCCATACTTGAGGGAACTGGCCCTCAGTCACGCATCTACGCATCATCTCTGTCATCTCTGATCCCGCCACCTTCCACACCTCTTTTATAATCCTCGCGCTCAGACCATCGATTCCCGGAGCAGTGTTAGGCAATTCCTTGACTATATCGCGCACGTCATCCGCCTTGGGCGGCAACGCGTCCCGCCCGGAGGGCAAGCACGCCGCGAGCACCCGAACCTGCCGGTGGTAGGCAGTATCTTTGTCGGGTTCGTCGTCCGGGCACAGTGCATAGACTAAGCTATGCATGGCCTCGTCCGCGTTATTCGGGTGGCCCTCGGCATACCGCACCCCGCTCAGGACGTTTCCCGGTGGCCGTCTGCGTCCGGACGAGGCCCGGTAGGCCAGGCCCCACGGGTCCTCGTTACCGGACTCAGCCACATCCTTGCGGAATTTTAGTTCCGCCTCTATCATACATCTCCTGTACTTATTGCGGGCCTCATGGAAGGCCTTTTTTGCATCTTCTTCCAGCTGCCCTCCCCGCTTACGGGTCTTCTGCCATTCTCGTCTTCTTTTGTAGTTCAACTTTCGCAGTCTGTCCAGTTCAGGCGTCCACCATTCGTAACCTGCGTCCCTTTCTCGCTCTCGTCTAGGGCCTAAGCACTCGCACGCTGTCCTATCAATTACTTCCGTAAATTGCTTGCATACCTCGGGGGCAGGTTTGTTCCATTTAATCCAGCCCATCCGCTCGTGTGTGCCCTGTCGGAAGCGGACCCAATCAACGCCGCGTTCCCGGAACCTCCGCAGCCCGTCCCCTGCCGACCCCTCCGTTGAAGCAGTGCCGGCATACCCTCGCTCCCCAACGATCCAAGTAATCAGCCGGTGGTCGCTAGAAGAGGCCTCTGGGTGGACCTCCCACTTCTCTGCTGACACCCCTCCGGCTGCCAGTGTGAGGTCTATGTTGGATTCGCCACCGCTGTCCCCACAGAAGGTCGTCGGCTGCCCTTCAGTGTTCATAATTTTTAGATTGTGGGCAGCAATAAAGTCTTCCATTGATTGCCTTCTGTGGGCGGCAGCAGGACCCCTCCCCTCACACTGCTCAGGTCTACAGAACCTGAGGGGTGAGTGAGCGTTGCTGTCCACACCAATGATAATCCGGCGGCCTCTCAGGTGAGCGACCACTGACTCCATCTTCTCCAGGTGAATATCAATATTATCCTTATATTGAAAGTATGCCGACACCACGTACAGGTCCAGGGACGGGATATGCGCGGCCATAATGTGGTCCCCACATAGGTGTGACAGGACCGCACACGTTAGGCTGGCGTTGGGCACGTAGATGCCAGCCTTGCCCCCCTCCGAGTGTTTGATAATGAAGGGGGCATCGTGATACGGCTCCTGCACCAGGACCACGTCTAAACAATGATCGGTGGCCACCGTCGGAAGTTCCTTGGTGGCCACCGCTGAGCTAAGTTCAGCTGACCTATTATTAGTAGAGGCCACCTATCCATGATAGGATGTGGCCTCCACGCAGCGCGTCTCAGCGTGCAGTCGCGCGGGGCAATCCCTGGCCATGGTGCGGTGTCCCTCGTATCCCGCGCGGCTGAAGCGTTTGCAGGTGGCGCAAGCGGTCACAGCCGAGGTGCAGTCCGCAGCTCTATGGCCGACTGTTCCGCACTTACCGCAGGTGGGATCGGTAGCCTTACAGTACTTCTCAGGGTGGCCATAGAGCTGGCATTTGTTGCAACATGTGACCGCTAAGTAGTCTGTGATCCGCGCCACCTGCCATCCGATGTAAAGCGCATCTTCTTCTAAAAGGAACTGCCGCAGCCTGGGAGAACATTGCAGGACGAAGGTAGCTGTTCTTCCTTCCCGCTTTCCTTTTTGAGGGCTACCCTCATGTCCTTACTGATCTTCTCCTTGGTCCATTCCTGTAAGCCCCTTCTCTCCGCCTGCTCCGAAATGGCCGCGCATATGTCATCTGTTTTTGTGTCCACCTCCAGGTTACTGATGGCCACAAATGGCTGTCTCCTTGTGAGTTCCGTTGCCCGCAGGGTCTTCGGCGCCGCGTCTTTTAGCTTGGCAGCTTCTTCGGCGGTGGTTGTCCGTACCACAACCCCAGCGTTGCCGACCTTCCTTACCTGCTGCACATGAATCCCCAGGGCCTGCGGATTCACCGTCTTTTTCAATTCCGTTTTAGTGTCCTCCGCAGTTCTCATGGCCTCGCTTTCCAGATAGAAGGCCACTACGGCACCTGGGTTAGCAGGGATGGCCATTGTAGGCGCGCCACTACGGGTTTTGAGCGCCCTGGCATAATCTGGCTTGGGGGGGACGGTTACGGCAGTTGCCGTGAACTCGATGTCTCGAACTGAAGCAGCGCTTCTCGCCTTCACTGCCTCCACCTCCGCACGAGCAGTCCTAAGTCTCTCTTCCGCCAACTCCCGCTCTGCTTCCGCCAGCAGGATCTCGAGCGCACCCACTGTGGCCAAGATGTCATGACCATGCGATCCTATGGCCGTCTTGTCCGCAATGTTAAGTTTATTGGCGCCCGTCGCGACCGCCATGATGCCTTGGACTGCCCGGTGTACCGCGTCCAACATATCCAGCTTACTCCTGCTGGCCGGTTCCTTACTCTTCCCCTCATCTTCCACTTGCTGCGTGGAGCGATCATCCTCAAACCCTGCCAGAGGAGGTGGGTCCTCTCGTGCGGAGGTCCGCTGGAGACGACGGCGTGCCGGCTGCGGCTGGTCTCCGGGTGAAGCCAAAGGTCGCTTACTATACCCGGGTTGTTGTTGCTGCTGTTGCTGCCGCAACTGCTGTTGCTGCTGCTGCTGCTGATGCTGCTGCTGCTGCTGCTGATGCCGCTGATTCTGCAACTGCTGCTGCTGATGTTGCTGCTGCTGCTGCTGTTGCTGCTGCTGCTGCTGCTGCTGCTGCCGCCCCCCATCTTGGTCGCCAACGGGCACAGCGCTGTACGAGCTAGGAGGTGTCCTAGCCAGTGACAGTCTTGGCCGAAAAGCTGACTCTTCGGTCGACTCCAGGAAGCGGCGCTCCTCCTCTATCCGCTCCCGGCTACGTCGCCGCAGTTCCTCCAGCAGCTCCCGCTGCTTTTCCCACTCGGGGTCCCGGTCCCGATCCGGGTCACCCTCCATGGACCTAGCTACACTAACTTACCTACACTAATAATAAAATAAGTTACTATTAGGGGACCAATACACTATGTGTACCACTGGGCCACCTATGTATGGGCTAATAGTAAGTCGGCAGTGTGCTGCTGCCTTTATTGTCAACTGTCACTTGTCACTGTCGCCACTTGACACAGACAAAGGCGGCGTGGTTACCACGTGCCGCTTAGTCGTGAGTTCGTGTATTGCCGATACACAGTAAAGTTAATAAATATATATAAACTATGACTAAACTAAAGCTAACTATACTAAAACCAGCGCTAATAGGTATACACTAGTAGCTATATATTATATGTTCTGGACCACTCAAACTCAACTGACAGGAGCTGTCAAAAAGTGATGTGTATGTTCTGGCTCACTCAAACTCGAATGACAGGAGCTGTCAAATGGGTGGATGACGTAACTGCATGTTTTGTCTCTCTCTAACGTGTTGGTGTGTGTGTATGTTCTGTCTCGCCATCCTACGTTGGTCGTCGGCGCCGGCGCCCGGGCGCTCCGGCCCCGCGGCGGGGTGCTCCGCCCTCGGCGCTCCGCGGGCGCTTCGCCGCGGCCCCGCCGCGGGGTGCTCCGCCACGGGGCGCCGCCGCCGCGTGTGACGTCACTAGGGGGCAAAATGGGCTCCTGCGGGGCGCGGGCGGGATGACGTATGTTTTTTTTTTTTTTTTTTTTTTTTTTAAGGCAAAGGTCGTGAGTGGTATAATGCCAATGTCAGGTGTTGCCAGTGTTTGTTAATATATATTTTTTAAAGACAACGGTTGTGAGTTGCATATAATGTCAAGTGTTGCCAGTGTTTGTTAATTTTTTTTAGGCAAATGTAGAGAGGGGTCTATGACCAATGTCAAGTGTTGCCAGTGATTGTCATTTTTTTTTTAAAAGGCAAAGGTTGTGAGTTGCATAATGCCAATGTCAAGCGTTGTCAGTGATTGTCATTTTTTTTTAAAGCAAAGGTTGTGAGTTGCATAATGCCAATGTCAAGTCACTTCATGAATGTTTTTTGGCTCGCCCCCCTCCCCCGCCGCCCCGCGCTTCCGTACGTGGTAACAGGGCTGCGATGAGTTGATGTGGGCGTGAATTACAATGTTTGTTGTTGATATGACGGGCAATTTTAGAATTATCATTTGTCGTGATAAATAATGGGACCGAGTGTTTTCATACTTTGTTGCGATAAATAATAGAAGCAAAGGATTTTTCATCCTAGATTCATAGGAAATGCAACATCCCGTTATAAGCGATATGAGATGAATATAAAAGACGGATGGTCATTAATGCAATTACACATTTATAAAGTTTTTATTGAGCGGTTCAGTTGTATCATAATGTTGTTAACAAGTTTGTTACCCTGGTGGGTAATGTTCCACCTGCAGCATAACTGCGATACTGGTTCTGAAGTTGTGATAAGAAATGTGACGAAAGCTTTGGCTGAAAATTTAACTGACTTATGCAGTGCAGGCGAGTGGTGTAGACTAAAAAAGATGGAGTTAATTGATGAGCGAGGCGATTTGGTGACTAATTGGAGAATGAAGTTCTATTTCATCAACGGTTCAGCTGATGACGGTAATGTGACGATTACAAGTAAAATGAAATTTGATGAATTTAATCTTCGTTTCTGTGACAATTATACATCATTGTTGAAACAAGTGGAGATAACAGTATGTCATGATGAAGGTTCCATCATGCTCCGTTCAAAGCGAGGCACTGCAGGTGGGACTAGTGCCGATGGTGTAAGTAATACTTTACATCAAACATGGACATCTGATTCGTTTCATCAGACATATAGGGATGATATGGGCATGGAAATTGTTTTATCATTACCAAGAGGTGGTGCTAATTACAATAATAAAAACAAATCAACATCAAAAACAACAAAGGATAAGAGATTTGAAACAACCTCAGAAGACCCTTCATTATTGCCCCCAAGCACACGGTGGATGACATCAACAAGCTCAACAACGATGAAGCCTATAATATTGAAAACTTCACTGAGAACAACAACAAAACCATTAAGTGATGTATGTCAAAATTTTAAGAATGTACTTCAAAACGTTCAGGATTGGACATTTGAGCAGATGGATAAATTGGAGAGTGGAACATTGAGCGATGCTGAATGTTTGGCAATTATACCTATTCGATGACCTCGAAGGTGACAGCTCAAGGTTATTGTTTCTTTTTTCATATTATTTTTCGAATGCGTACTAATTAAGTCGTTAATAATAATTATGTTTAACGACTATCATTTAGTTGTGGTCAATAAATTTTCAACCAAAGTATTTTTTAAAACTAAATGATAAATTGCGGTTTTATAGTTACTGTTTTCCCTTGGGATTTTCATTTACAATTTTGTAGTATTTTTTTTAGTATTGATAACAATAATTGTGGTTTTTTGTACTTCCTGCGATATTTGTAGTATTTTTTTAGTATTGTGTAATGGTGGGTTCGCGCGGGATGAATTAAACAACCAAAAGATTACAAACTCTGCGCGTATATTCACAGTTACTAGACAACACGAACAACCATAACAAATATAATCTCATACTAAATAGGTACAAGAACTATGTTTAATTACCATGGTGTAAAATTTACACGAAGTGTAAATACTAAAACCCGTGACCGTAGTACAAAAATACAAATATGTTTCAAGTTAAATTTAGGTAGGTACGAGTCTAAGTCCGCGACCGTGGTGTTCATGAAAATAGCATGGGAGGCAATAATTTATCACGGTACTATTGCTGGTTTACGTAAGATGACATACAAAACTATGTTCCAAGCAAGGTCCCGGTATTTTAGTGGAAACAGTAACTGTGGCTATTATGACGGCGTTTCCGGAATATACGTGATAACGCCATAAAAGGGCGTGTCTTCAGGCTGGGGACAAAGATAAACAATGAGTACCTAATCATGAAAACGTCCCTCAAGCATTAGAATTTAAACAAATTAGGCGTAGACACTTACCCCGTGACTTTCAGAATCCACTCAGAACACAACTGCACAACATTCATAAAAACGAAATTAGTGTAATCCTTCAAAAATTACTGACAATCTGAACCAATTTAACACCTTAAATCAATCTCTTATTACACCATATTCTTTCGTAACAGAATCCTTTCTCCGATGTCCCATATCATAAATAATTTTTTGCCGACCCTCGCTTCAAAGAAATAAATAAAAATGGTTTAGTTATGTTTATAACGTGCCTAGTAACTCCATCTGTTTTGAACCAAGAGAACTAAATATTTTTAAATAGCATTCAATACTAGACCATTACAATATCCCCTCTCCTCCGAAGAATCCAACCGGATTCAAAGCGAACGCTTAAGATCACTGGAGTGCCAATTTCCGAGGTCCTTACCTTTAAAGCTTTTTAATTTATAAATGTCTTTTGATATTCTTTCGGCTATTACTGCTTTTTCAAACTTAGGTCCTAGTTTTGCCATGAAATTTTTGTCAGCTTTTGATAATAGTTTTGTGCGTTTCCAAACTACATCGCCAATTTTATAATCGCAAGTGCGACGTTTTAGATTGTAATATCTACTATTTCTTTCATGAGACAACCGGATCTTCTCACATACTTCATTATAAACTTTATTCCTGAAGGCCAGATTATTTTCGATTTTTTCTTTGTTGACTGTAATCGGTTCGTCAGATTCAAAGCTATTGTGTTTATTCCCGTGAACTGCGGTTTCGCGTCCAAAAAACAAGTAAGATGGTGTTTTTCCTGTCACTTCATGAACTGACGTCCTAATAGCATGTCCTATATGAGGTATATACTTATCCCATTCCTTATGATTGTCACGAATATAGGCAGCAATGGCTAAACCGATAACTTTGTTGACACGCTCCGTGGGGTTAGCTTGAGGATGATAGAAGGGGGTATACCATAGTTTTACGCCATATTCTAGGGCCAAGTCTTTAAATTGGTTCGACACAAACTGTTTTCCATTGTCACAAACTATGACGTTAGGGGTTCCAAAAATTAAGAAAATTTGTTCTTCTAATATTTTCGAAATAGTTGACGTTTTTCCATTTCTGATTGGAAACAGTGCCCCTAGTACAAGTTTGCACCGTTTTTATGTACGTAAAGTAAATTACGTTTTCTCCATACATCTACTAGCAGCGCCTCTAGCGGACGGTATGTGTCAACTCGAAGTGGCAGTACAAGGTGCACTTCAACAAACGGTCCGTTTGAAACGTTCCGTCGAAGGTCGATTTGGCAGTACGTGTTGCATATTTTGGCCAAATGACAGCGGTTTTACGGTAATTTGACGTTTCTCAGTTTGTTAACATCTCACTAGAAATTTTTTAGTGAGAAGCATATCGTTTTTTAAATATTTGGTTTAAAAATGTTTCAGCCTAGGCGATTGTTGCTGTTGGCAGCTTTGGAAGAGAACCAGCGTGACGAGGAACGACAGGATTTACTTCAGAGACGGAATTTATCGCCAACTAGCCGAATTTCGGACACACATTTCGTACAACGCTACCGGCTGACTAAAGAAGCATTTTATTGATAAATATGTTTGATTAGGATAGTTCATTCCTATATATTAAGGTACTTAGTGCTTTCGACACCTCTCTTGACATTAAAAATGAAGTCCAAAGTTTATTTGTAATACCTACTAATCTTACTTACTTTTCGGTTACTTATCTTATCAGTCAATTATGTTTTAGGTTTTAAGTGCATTATTGGTTTACGCAAATGGGGATTACCAGGGAGTTATTGGAATAGCTAATAACCTCTCGCAAAAGGCTATTAGCAGATATGTACAGCAAGTGACAGAAGCTCTTAACCATCCTAATATGATTAAGAGATTTATAACCTTCCCGAGGACACGAGAGGAAAGATTAAAAGTTGCACAGAAGTAAGTGATATCTATACTTTATCTACATATGTGACCATAGATGATTTAAAATAAAATGATGACTTATTGTTTTTCAGCTTTTATGACTTCCCTGGGTCATATGTTATGCTGTGCTGTTATGGGTTCCCTGGTTTTGTAGGATGTGTAGATGGTAGTCACTTTAGGATTTTCAAACCACATAGAAATGAAGAACATCACTACTATTGTAGAAAGCACTACCATTACTTGAATGTGCAAATGGTAATGTATTTAGAAGTGGTTTATTTGTACATTAGTCATGTTTCTCAAAACCATAGGAACATAATTCATAATGATAATGATGCATTTATTTGGGAAAACAGCAGCAATAATACAATAATGCAATCTTTGCAGCAGAATAATGAATCAGTTTGGCTTTTAGGTAGATATTTTTGTTCATAATAGGTACATAATATAATATAAATTTTTTATACCTTTAAAACTTGTCCAACAGGTGACTCTGGATACCCACAGAGGCCATGGCTCATGACTCCATATAGTCACACTACTCCAAACTCAGCAGAGGAGAAATATAATTACATCCACGGGAAAACAAGGGTTATTAAAGAAAATACCTTTGGACATCTCAAAAACAGATGGAGATGTCTCTGCAAAGATAGAGTTCTACACTACCAACCATCCAAATGTGCTAAAATAATAATAGCCTGCAGTGTGCTACATAATTAGACTTTGGAGTACCAGATCCTGAGGACCAAATTAATTGTAACGGTTTTTTTAGTTATGCCAATTTTACTATTCTGCGGAAGTGATATTTCAGAGATCAATGTTGAAGTTCCTGAGCCTGAAGAAAACTCTTACCTGTTGACAGTAGGTCGCTTGGTTCGAGACCGGCTAGCCATGAGGCTACATGCTGAGGCTATGTAAATGCTCGAGCAGAAGCTATCTTTGAAACCACACGAAAAAAAAGTAAGTTGATAATATAATTTGGATTCTAGTGTTTAAAATTTTATAAAGGGACTACTAATGTCCTTGAACTAAGTATCTACCCTATGTTATTTATTTATTTGTTCAAGTGAAATCTATAAATTTTATAAAAAAAGCTTATAAATGTTGCTTTTTTTTTCAGATAAAAGACAATCCTCGAAACTGGATTTATAAGAAAACCTTGATTTTAGAAATATTAAATTCAGAAGCTGATTAATTCCATTTCTGTGTATGCAGACCAAGCACTGCAGGTATGCATATCAAGATCATTAAAATATTGTATTTATTTGAACTTACAGTAGTTCAAACTGTGAACTAATGTTGATTTTTTTTTATATTAGGATGGATGACTCAGGAATACCAAATGGCAGTGCTTATGACACAGCATACAAGATCTTTATAAGCTGCATCAAACCCCAGATTTTTAAGAAATAAAGCTGCTGCAGGAGGCACATAATAAATTAGTTTTAGCTCCCAGCATTTATTTATATTTATTTGTTCAAATATGTTCCATATCATTTCCTTTTTGCAAAGAGGTTCATAAGTAAAATTGTAGCCATACTTTAGAAATAAAACATCCCAAGCTGCAGTCCATTTTTGCTTTAATTGTTACAAGATGTAAGTTGTTTTGATTAAAACATTTTGCTAAGTTTATTGAAAAACAGACAATTTTATATTAAATAGTATTTATTTTATATGTCATGTCTTGAGGTAGTACTATGATTGTAACAAATTTAAGGTATACACAATATATAAACAAATAATATACAGTGTTTATTTTATCTTAGAATTTGAACTAATAAAATTGTACTAAGTATTACTTTGTTTTGACCATATCTTTTCTTACATTTCACATTGCATATGCTCTTGACAAATTATGTACTTTCAGAATTTAATAATAAAAGAATTGTATTTTAACATTTTCTTCTAAAATATCCAACAATATAAATAAAAACATAGTCATAGATAGAACAAAGATATACTATGATTGTAACAAATTTAAGGTATACACAATATATAAACAAATAATATAGAATTGTATTTTAACATTTTCTTCTAAAATATCCAACAATATAAATAAAAACATAGTCATAGGTAGAACAAAGATAGATATGATTTACTCAATAGCACTCATTCCATTTTTCTTAGATATAAAATAAAAAATAACACATCTACTAACATTAGTAATTGTATGAACATAGTTTACATAATATTGATGCAATATACAACTTCTTTCACTTAAATAATATGAAACATCAATTGAACAATGTTTTGAACATATTTTTAAAACTATCAATGTAGGCCTCTTGGCTAATATAGCATATTATAATCTACACAAATCATACTTTCAGATCCTAAAAATAAATAAATAAATTTTAATATTCTCTATTCAAACTTCTAACAATTAAAATAGAAAACAGTTTTGGTAACAAATTATTAGTATTTTTTATACATTTTCTTTCGTTTAAATCTCTGTCAATAAAAATAGAACACAGTAGGTAATGGTTTAAATGAATAACAAATACAATTGTGTACATTCAGATAATATTTTTTAGCCGTTATCTTTGAGTTTCTAATAACAGCAAAATACAAAATAACATATAACACACACTACCTAATACAATACAGTAGAATATCACTAATACAGCACTTCAATAGAATGATATGTCCCAATAATCTGGCACCCTCTTTTGCCCCTATATGCCTATGCTCAATTAATTCTTAAGGTTTATTTTAAAACTAACTACATGTTATTTTAGCTAGATAATATGTAACATTTACAATAAAATCTGTTGATCAAGGACGCAAATGTGGATATACATACATTGTTTACTGACTGCTTTAATTTGTATATTATGATTTTTAGTAGTGCTAGATTACTGAGGTTCTAGTGTAATCCAATATTAGTCAAAGAATATTTTTAACATTTTTTGTGAAAACTCTCAACATAGACCTCTTCATAAGTGTGGAAGTTCTGGGTGCTGCATGCCGACCATTCTGCTGGAGTGGATGAGCAGAGTGACCAATGGTATCCAACTGAAATATAATAAAAATTGGAATTGTATAATATTTCTTTAGATCAGATTCTATTAAAGACAAAATATTTTTTTAAATCTTAATATTTAATCATGACTGATGAGAAACTTTGAATATTGTAGATGTTAAGTAAAAAAGAATGTACCTCCACTCAACTTCATCCTTCTAGGACCTATGGCAGCAGTCTGAGCATTTCCTGTTCCACTCGCTGCCTGAGGCAGCCCTTCTCTTGATATCAATTTTTCATATCACTCCATACCTTAACATACAGACAAAATAATTAAATTTAAATAACATATTTTAATTCATGCACCTACATTTTGAGGGCAAAATTATACAGGTATTGTTTTAATGAAACATGCCTTTTATTTTATAACAATAGAAAAATGAAAACTCCCAATTTCAATAATGATGAACTTGGTTGAAGTTTGGAAATTTAACTAGAAAATTAGAAATAAATTAGAGCCTATTCAAAGTTATTTAAATATACTTTATCAATGTGTGCATGAGTCTCAATTTTGAAAGCTTTTACATGTTACTCTATTCCTTATGTCTTAAATAACCCAAGGGGCCCATGCCAATTTTAGATTTGGGGTGATTTGTTATTGGACAGGATGTTTTTAAATTACTCATGATGTACCTAACCTCAAATAAAGTTAAACAAGTGCAATATTATTTGACACAGGGCATTTAGATATCCCAGCGAATCGAAAACATAATAACAGGACGATAAGCATTTTTTAGGTATCATTTTGTAGTATAAATCTTGTATGAAAGAGGACTTACTTACAAATAGCGTATTGCACATTATGAACCTCCAGCTTGCCTTTTCTGTTGGCCTTCCAAATGCACTGCACGTACACTTTAAGGCTGGCTAAGTTCCCTTTTTTCTTCATTTTCACGAATTTGGTTTCGGGGGGAAATCTTCACTCACTTCACAATCAAACCCGGAATGTCGAGAGAAATACCGTTGTTTTCATTCGTCTTTGTGCCTTTCTCCAAATCACATATTATTTTAGTTATACAATGAAATATAAAACAAAGAAAACAAAATTAAACTATAAGTAGTGTAAGTAGGTACCTATTGAATGAATTGACACTTGACAGACAAATGACAAGAGTTGACAAGACAATTACATTTTTTTTTCAATTATGGCATCGCAAGCTCTGTGCATATTGCCAGCGTCAAGTATAATTTTTGCATCAATTTTTTGCCAGTTTCAATTTAAAGGACGAAGTAATAACAAAGTCAGTAAGTAAGTCGTCAATAATCAGTCAGTCTAGTCAGTCCAACACTCAAGTAAAGCAATGGCTACTTTACTAGAACATGTCCGATGAAATTTTGGAGGCAAGTAGAAAAAACACATTTTAGCACTGTTATAACCTATATCAAACAAAATGCTTCAACTTTATCCGATATAACTCAAAAATACACCAAGAAAATGAAAATAAAACGTTGTGCTCGTGTCTTTTTCGACTTCCCGCCAAAACTCCGACAAGACAATTAATTGTAAAGTCAACAGCCATCGCTTTACTTGGATATCTTGTAAGATTTAACTGCCTATTTGCCGACGACTTACTGATTTTGACTGTTCATGTCGCTTGATTTTATCGAAAATGGCAAAAATACGATAGCAATATTTTTACTTGATACTGTGTCTTAATATGCATAGATCATACGACATCATTACGAAAAGAAAAAAAAATTGTCTATTGTAGTCAAGTCAAGTATAGACAAGAGTAAATTATGTCATGAATATGTCATAAAACATATATTGCCGCGTCAAATTTGGCAAAATGGCCGCTACTATTTGCATCTCTTTTTTTACGTATGTATGAAAGAGAAGCAATATACAATTTGTACACTTCACTCACACATGAGCATCTGTACGTTTATGTCGCGACGAAGTTGTTAACATAGTAACTCGCTATACCAATTACTACGTTGACAGAGATCGTCGCGCAAAAACGGAAAACGATAAACGGCGTTGTATTGCAAAACTTGTACTAGAGGTACAGAAAGCAGAATTTACTGAACCAACATGATATAACTAGGAGCATAGTGTTACCATGCTTCGATCTCGGAAAAGGGCCCATAAGATCCATTGAGATTATTTGAAACGGCTTGGTTACCTCTCGGAGCTTTCCCATTAGACCAGAAGGTTTTGTTTGCGAGTATTTGTATTTTGCGCATACTTCGCATTTCCTTACGTAGTTTTTCATATCTTGTATCAATGTCGGCCAAAAATAATGTTGCCTTAAGCGATTAACCGATTTTTTGATACCGAAATGGCCGGAGGTGGGGTCGTCGTGGCATTCTCTTAAAGCTTGCCCTCGAAGCTTTTCTGGGACGACGAGCTTCCAAGCGTCATTGTCATCGGGGAATTGTTTAAGTTTGAGGTATTTCCATAGTTGTCCTTGACTAATTTCCCAATCTGGATCATGGTTACCCGTAAGGACCAATTCTTCCATTGATTTATACCATTTATCTTTATCTTCCGGCTTTATTTCCATAATCGAGATTTCTTCCCCAATAGCTCTTGACAAGGCGTCTGGTACCGTGTTGAATTTCCCCTTGCGATGAACTATTTCATAATCAAATTGTTGTAAACGCATAGCCCATCTTGCCAAACGTCCATGGGGATCTTTATTACGATGTAACCATTGTAGGGCACTGTGATCCGAGAGAATCTTAAAATGACTTCCTTCGACATAAGGACGAAACTGTTCTACCGCATGAAGAAATGAATGCTAAGTAGTTCTCTCTCTGATGCAGAGTACTTACATTCCCTTTCTGAAAGTTTTTTGCTGGTGTAAGCGATAGGGACCTCCAATCCGTCAACTTCCTGCGTCAAAACACCTCCAGTGCCTTTGTTGGACGCGTCACATTGTATGGCAAAGGGTTTCGTAAAATCTGGAACCCTTAATACTGGTGTGGAGGTAAGAGCAGTCTTAAGATTTATAAAAGCTTGTTCCGCCTCTTTATTCCATACAATACGTTTTGCCTTTTTACCTCCCTTGGTTAGTTCATGCAGTGGAGCTGCGACGATGGCAAAATTTTCTACAAATCGCCTATACCAGCTAGCTAAACCTATAAAACGTTTTAATTCGGTATAGGTAGTAGGTCTGGGGTAGTCGATGATGGCTTTGACCTTGTCTGGGTCAGTACGTAACCCTTCTTTGTCCACAATATAGCCCAAATATTTTAAAGATGGTCTGGCGAATAGACATTTTTCCAAGTTAACAGTAAGACCAGCTTCCTTCAATTTATTTTTTACGTGTAATAACGAGGCCATATGATCCTCAAAATTATCGTTACATACGACAATGTCATCCAAATAAGTAAAAATTTTCCCTTCAAATTCCGGGGCAAATAAACGATCCATTAACCTTTGTTGGGTCTGTGAAGCATTGCTCAGGCCGAACGGCATAACTTTAAATTGGTAGAGACCTTTGCCCGCAAGGCCAAAAGCAGTTTTCTCTTTGCTAGTTTCTTCTAATGGTATCTGCCAATATGCCGATCGAAGATCAATAGTAGACAGAAAACTGGCGTTTTTTAAACTATCTAATATAGTTGCGACTCTTGGTAAGGGGTAAGAATCCTTTATCGTTATTTTGTTCAGTTGTCGACTGTCAAGACATAACCGATTTTCCCCCGAAGCCTTTTTTACAAGCAACACTGGGGAACGCCATGAGCTAATTGATGGCTCTATCACATCCTTGTTCAGCATGTCTTGGATTTCTTTCTCCAGTTCTTTCATGATAGGCGGAGCAAAAGGATACTGTCGTTGTGTAGTAGGTAAACTGTTGCCGGTATCAATCCTATGCTTAATTAACGACGTCCTTCCCAAACCTACCCCAATTTCCGAGCTCATTTCTTCAATTAACTTATCAAGACGATGTTTTTGTTCAAATGTAAGGTCAACTCGAGAAGTAATTGGATGTTTCGTGTCAATTACCGTAATATCGCTGAGTGCTTTACCAGCACCTATAGATAATCTAAATGACTCAAAAAAATTTATTCCTAAAATAATTCTATGATTTAAGCCATCCATGACATAAAAATCTATTACCTTATACTTTTCCGCAAACTGAATAGGTAAATGAACAATAGAATCGATTGTGTGATTAGTACCATCAGCCGTGGAAATTATTTGTTTGTCGATTTTCTGCTCAGAAAACCCCAAATCGAATATTTTTTTAGCAAAATCTTTTGAAATTACCGAAATCGTAGCGCCGGAGTCTAATAATCCTACAAACGACTGATTTAGGATTTTTATTTCAGCGTAGTAACGATTATCTCGTATATTACGATTAATATTACAAATGTTGCCTGTTTTAAAATATTCCGAAATTATTTGCAGCCATTTTTGCCAGTCATTCGAAGTTGAATAACCTAGTTTTTTGGGGTGCGGTCGGCTGGTATCGCCCCCAGCTGATCGTTTCCCTTATTAGAAAGGTTGCACGGGCATTTTTTAATCGTATTCCCAAAACGTCCACATTTGTAGCAGAAGAGTCTTTGTTTTGGTAGTTTACAGTCCTTAAAACGATGTCCTGGGCATCTACAGTTCCAACACTTCGTAGGAGTTCCTTCATTGTTGACAGCTGCCAGTTCTGTTGTCATTTCACTTCGTAAAGATTTGGAAGTACTCCCGTGAAAAGCTAAATCTCGTTCCATTAGATGATCATTTTGGGTTGGCTCTTTAAAGTTGTCGCAACTTAATTTGGTGCGTTCAATTACTCTTAGAACTGATGTTAATTCGGCCACTGAGTCAAATGTGTCCCGGCATATGGCCTTCTGAAAATATGGCTGTAAATTTCTTCTAAGTATCATTAATTTATGAGACTCAGGTATTGGTGTCGGTAACCTATTAAACATATTCTGCATTATTGCAATGTATATCAAAACGCTCTCTTGATTGCTCTGAGTTCTTTGCTTAATCTCCTCCAATAATTCCTCTTGATAGAAAGGTTGTTGAAACGTACATAAAAGAAGTTTCACTAGACCGGACCAACTTGAAACCGTACTCTTGTTTGCCCTAAACCAAATTAAAGCTTCATCTTCAAAGAAGTCGATAGCGTAACGAAATAGATCCTCATCGACAGCGTTTCTTGCTTCTTTGAGTTCCTCTACTCTTTCTAAAAATGCATTAATGCTTATAGACCCATTGCCACTAAATTTGACACCCCAATCCTTTATAGGAATTAACTTTCGTTTGTGAAAACCATTGTCAAATGTTGAGGACCTTTGTAGCCCTCGATGGCATGAAGAACTTGTAGGATTTTCTACAATGGCCGGTCGTGTATGAGTAGTAAGGCCGCCAGACTGTGAGGTGGGCCTGTGAAGATTCTCCAAATCACATCCGTTTTCAAGCGCAGGTGCGTCGTAGTTTCCGCTTCTCTCTAATGACTCTATAATCCCTACTGCTTCCTCACCTAAAGATTTCTGTAAAATATCTTTATCATGTTCTGTGATGGGTTCATCTTCTTCATCTTCTTGTTCTAGATTTCCGAGGTAGGATAAGGTGTCTTGAATATTTTTTAGCAATACCAAGTGTTTATCGATGTCAGCCGTTTCAATGGGAATTATAATTTTCGCGTGGTTTAATAAGTGTGTGAGACGAGAGTGAATACGCCTAATGACCAAATTGTCTGGGCTATGAGACACGTCAGAAATAAGCGATTTTAACGCTGATAATTTATTTTCACAAATTAGAATTTCATTGCTCGGGTTCTCAATGCACGATTTGGGGACCTTTAAAGAAATTGACGATTCGCCGGTTGCTTCTCGGCGTAAGATTTCCCGTAAAAATTTCCGCATAACCGCCACAGTTTTACAATCCGTCACTCCTCGACATGCCAATTCGAATTCAAGTTCATCTTTATATAAAGCATTTACATCCATGACTAAAATCACACAAGTTCTGTTTTACACAAAATATTAATATATTTAATTATTGGTTTTTATTATTGACGTAACGATTAGCTTTATAAATGCCTTCAAATTTAATAATATGAACCTCTAAAAGTTACAGTAAAATATATAGGACAATAAAATTAACAAAAGTTTTTCTTTATGAATTTTGATAAAAAAATATTGTTACAATTAGATATAGATTTTACTATGATAATTCTAACTAAGTACACCACTTTCCAATTTAGACTAAACTAATACAATTTGGTTTGTTAATCTTTCAGTAATTAATCCCGTTAGGCGCCAATGTAATGGTGGGTTCGCGCGGGATGAATTAAACAACCAAAAGATTACAAACTCTGCGCGTATATTCACAGTTACTAGACAACACGAACAACCATAACAAATATAATCTCATACTAAATAGGTACAAGAACTATGTTTAATTACCATGGTGTAAAATTTACACGAAGTGTAAATACTAAAACCCGTGACCGTAGTACAAAAATACAAATATGTTTCAAGTTAAATTTAGGTAGGTACGAGTCTAAGTCCGCGACCGTGGTGTTCATGAAAATAGCATGGGAGGCAATAATTTATCACGGTACTATTGCTGGTTTACGTAAGATGACATACAAAACTATGTTCCAAGCAAGGTCCCGGTATTTTAGTGGAAACAGTAACTGTGGCTATTATGACGGCGTTTCCGGAATATACGTGATAACGCCATAAAAGGGCGTGTCTTCAGGCTGGGGACAAAGATAAACAATGAGTACCTAATCATGAAAACGTCCCTCAAGCATTAGAATTTAAACAAATTAGGCGTAGACACTTACCCCGTGACTTTCAGAATCCACTCAGAACACAACTGCACAACATTCATAAAAACGAAATTAGTGTAATCCTTCAAAAATTACTGACAATCTGAACCAATTTAACACCTTAAATCAATCTCTTATTACACCATATTCTTTCGTAACAGAATCCTTTCTCCGATGTCCCATATCATAAATAATTTTTTGCCGACCCTCGCTTCAAAGAAATAAATAAAAATGGTTTAGTTATGTTTATAACGTGCCTAGTAACTCCATCTGTTTTGAACCAAGAGAACTAAATATTTTTAAATAGCATTCAATACTAGACCATTACAATTGATAACAATAATTGTGGTTTTTTGTACTTCCTGCGATAATTATTCTAGCTTATTTTTCCCATAGTTTTAGAGGTATATATACAGCAGTTCTTTTCAGAATATTATCATTAGTGTGTCTGTTTCCAACAGTGTAAACATTAAGTTGTAAAAGTTGTAAGTGTCAAATTTTTTTTAAAATGTCTCAGTCAGTGTCCATTTTAAATAACCGAGGAAAGAGGGTTTGGAAAAGAATGGGTGATTTAGAAATCAACAAGCCCTATAAGATCGCAGAGGCAACAAAGATGCCTTCAAAATTTAAACCGGGATCATTGCAAACCATCGTGTATTTAGATAATGGCTATATTATTGCATTACCGGCTGCATTCAATGATTTGAACGAAGAGGTTATTAATGACCTGAATCAGGGCCTGTACATTATTAATAAGGGGCCGAGCGGACAAAGCTGGACAGTCCATTTCACCGATACCGATATACAGTGATACGGTTATTTTTTCAATGTTAATATTTTTTATTTGCAAAATATGTCTGTCAGTCTCTGATACCTGCTATCGACAAACCCTACAAAATCGCAGTGGCAACAAAGATGCCTTCAAAATTTAAAAACGGGCCATGAAATAATTAATGAATTGAACAAGGGATTTTATATCATTAATAAGGGGACAAAGCTGGATAATTAATTTCATCGATACCGATATACAGTAAAATGTAAATTTATGTTGCAGCAGATTGCAGAAAAAAAAACAAATTAAATATGATGTCTCTTGTGGAAGTAATGTACTCTGAATGTAAGAAAGAGTGGATATCATACTTGTCATCAAATCAATTACTATGTCTATGGACTTCACACATACCCTTAGCAAAACTACTTGGAGACGTAGACATCCTGCTGAAAAAACTTTATGAAAGAAGTGAATTTAACGATAATCAAATTTACAGTTTGATTGAGACCTGGGACGACCTTGCAGATCACTGGGAAGATACTGTGGGTGACATTAATATTACTGCGGAAGAGTGGTTGGTATTACTTTCCCAAACTCCGGCGGAGTGTTTTGCACACGAACTTTTCAGTGTGAGCAGTGCGAATTTGTTATTAAATTGTATATTTTGCAGTATTGGTAATAGTTGGCTATAAATTAGCATTACTTTACCAAACCCCGGCGGAGTGTTTTAGACTCGAACTTTTCAAAGTGAGCTGTGCTAATTTATTATTTAATTTCGCAGTATTGATAATTGAAAATGTTTAAGAATACTTTACAAAATATTAAATATATAATAGATATAGAGGGATTTCAGACGAAAAACGGGTCATTTTTGTTCAAGGAAGTGGCAATTTTTAATGTTCACCGCGAATTTCTCTATTTATTTTATATTAAGCTACCGCAGTCGTTTGTTGAAGAAAATTTCAGTAAAACCAATTGGTATGTAAGTAAATTTGTGCATGGGCTGCAAGTAAAAAACTTTAAAAACGATATTCATTATAAACAATTAGTGAACTATATCAATAGTTTAGATAGGGAAAAAAACAAGTTATGGGCATATAAGGGGGGTCAGCAAGAAAAAATATTATTAGATAGATTAGGTTTGTCGAGCATAGATTTAGAGACATTTAATTGTCCAAAATTCAATAATATTATGATAGATTTAAAATTAGAAATACCTAGTACCAATTGTAAAAGACATACCGAATTTAAATCAAATAATAAACATAAAATTTGTCATTGCAGCGGTGTAGAAGTGCAAGTATTTGCAGCTTGGCTAGTAAATAGTATTCTTTACCATTGATCACTGTGTCATTATTTTTATTGTTAAATTTTATTGGTTTTGCTGTAGCATAATATTTGTAATGGGCTATGTACCTATAGCCTAAGTAAAAAGAAAGGTGTATGGATAGTAAAATTAATTATAGGTTTATAATGGTCTATGTATAGCCTAAGTATAAATATCGAATACTTGTAAAAGACACACTGAATGATAAAAATAAAATTTGCCATTGCAGCGCGATGTATAGGTACAGACATTTTTTTTTGCAGCTTGAATATTAAATTGTATTTATTGTTTTTATCCATTTATATTGTTAAATTAGTGGTTTTGCTGTAGCATAATATTTGTAATGGGCTATGTACCTATAGCCTAAGTATAAAAAAAAGGTGTATGGATAATAAAATTAATTATAGGTTTATAATGATCTATGTATAGCCTAAGTATAAAGGTGTATGGATAATAAAATTAAACACGTGTATTTAATTAACTTTGTTTTCTTTATTGATCCAAGAGGTTTCATTCATACCGAGCCACTTAACTAAAACTTTATCCCCTTTCCTCTTCAAAATCTTTTCCACAAGATAGACATCTGGATATTTAACTTTTTGCAGTTCTTGTTCGTAGAATCCTCCCAATATTGGCTGTCCTTTCTCATCTTGTAAATTATATGTAATGGGGTCAGTTGTATTCACTTTAATAATTTTAAATATTTCCACACTCCAATTCCCTGTGTAACCCTTAGAAAAGGCACTTTTATGCTTACTGATTCGCACATAGTCTCCACACACATACTTTGCCTTTGGCCTTATTTTAATGTGATTATACACAGTAGATAACAAAACATTCGCGTTAGTATGATTCACACTAGCTGGGGAACACCTGATAGTACTATGTACTTTATTATTATATTTGTGCATAACATTGAGCAGCTCCTGATCAATCCAATTATACGAACCATTGTAGGAAAACTGTTTCCAAAGCCAACTTTTGATAGTCCGAATGAATCTCTCCACTATCGACGCTTTCATCACGCTATATGTAGAATAGTGATTAATTTTATTTTTCTTCATTAATGCCGTGAACTTTGAATTGTAAAACTCTTTTCCATCATCGGATTGTACGTTTATCGGTTTCCTCTTTAGATTATTGTTCAATATAGTTGACATAGCGTGAGTGACATCATCACCCGATTTATTCTTTACCGGTTGAGCCCATGCATATTTTGAAAATGTATCGATGCACACCAATATGTACTTGAACCCCTTATTATACTTTGAGTACTTTTGCATATCTATCAGATCTATCTGCCACGTATCATCAAATCCTCTTTGAATAAAGCGTCGACGTGGGTATGTTTTTCGTGCATTTCTATGAAGTTCCTGAACGACTCGCCACTTACTCATGACTTTTTCTCCTTATTAGATTTCACACTGGGCCCACTTGTGGGTTTAGTTTCCTTTGATTTGGATATTTGATTTCCAGAGTGGCTCTGTAGTTCCTTCAAAATATTTGAATTATTTTTAATTTTAGACAAACAAAAGTTTATGGCATCCTCCAGTTGCTTTTTGTTAATCGCGTCGTTTTTCAATACTCCATCTCGTACATTCCTGAGAATTCTGTTTTCGCAATCTGCCAAGTTTTTATATACCCTAATCGACCTTGAAGATGATGTACGAGCAGCACTTTTACCCTCAGATAAGAAACGTCCGAATTTATTGATTGTCATCCTTATAATAAGAAGGCTTTTAGCTTAAGATATGTCTTAATACACTCGAAGATGGTGTTGTAATAATACCGGCTTCTTGTAATTCCTCTATTATAGACAATATTTCATTGTCATGTCCATTATTGCCGGCCTTTCGTGAAGCGATAAGAAGCTGCAGTCTATCTATGAGTTCATTAGGATCATCCCAGTACACCACGTCCGTGTTGGGATAGTATTTTTTTTTAAGCAAAAACCTTTCTTATTGCTTGCAACGGAAGAACGATAACCAGATCCAACAACTTTTTTGGAGGGATTTTGCCAGTTTTTTATGTATGTAATGTACTTGTTACTCCGATCACCCTGAATCTGTTCGTTTGGTGAAAAGTTTCGTTTATGAGCGTTTGTCGTTGTTATAATTTCATAATAATTATCAATGTCTGACTGTTGTATGATAGACGTATCAGGATCTTTTTTGAATAGCAGCTCCAATAAGCCTGGTGTGTAACCGTAGCTGTTGTTTTTAATTTTCAAATTTTTTTTATCAAATATTATAGTACTATCACCCACTTTATATGTGCCGGATGTAATATAGACACCGAAAGGAATTTTTGAGATTTTACCGATAATCATCGAATCCAGATACTTTTTTACAAACGGAGGAAGAGTATCCACATTGTCGGCATCTTGAAAGTTGTCTTCCGATAAAGAGCTGTCTAGAGGCGATTTTGTTGCATCATCATCATCATCATCATTACTATCATCTTCAGTAGGTGAGGTTTGAAAGTCTTTTTTTACTTTTAATATCCTATTCAGTTTCTTTTTTTTAGTGTCTTCATTTACTTTTCTCTTTTTCCATTCCTGTTGTGCCCCATCATCATTCTTATCATCACTATGTTCGATTTTTAACGTTTGTTTTAGTATACTATTTAATGGTTGCGTAATCGGTTCAAAGGTATCTTGTAAAGCTGATGAAAATTCAGCCTTATCAGCATTCAAAGACTTTATTTTGTTTTTAACGGATTTCACTGATTGAATTAGCTTACGTTTGACTGCCTTATCACCAAAGATCTGCGTCGTTGAAGGATCCATGATAAAGTGACGCCATTGCAACTGATACTAGTTTAATATATACTTATAAAATCATCAAATCCTCTGCGATAACGACCCTTATTAATCGCATTATTCTTATCAACCACAATAAAGCCATACTGATCTTTCCAACAAATTTTACACATCTCTAGAAACTTTTCCCACGCCATGTCAGTATTCACATGGTCGTCATACACATGCTTTAAATTTAAGTCATCCTGTTTAAAAAGTATTATTAAATTGGCATTATCACGCACCAATTGTTTGGGTATTTTGCTATATGTTTGACACAAATAGAAACAATCTAGATCCTTATGCCTACCCATAGAGAAGTATATGCGAATCGATTCTTGGTCTTCCATCGCCACATCATCAAAAATTATAACGCTATTATTTTTAGTGTCCTCCAAGGATGTTATCTCACTTTTATCCGAAAAAGTATATAAATTAGCGTCAGAAACTTGATTGAACACCTCATTTAAAAATATATATTTTGGCTGCTGCAGAGATTTTGAATATAGGTAAACATTGTGGAATTTCAATCCATTTTCATTGAGCAGCAGAGTGAGAAGGAGATTTGTTTTACCACATCCCGATGGTCCACATATCAAACACCTTATACTATCGGGCAATAGGCTTCCATGTTTTTTCTCACTATTATTTATAGATTTTTTTTTATAACGTTCCAATCCTCCACTGATAAATGAGCGTTTTGCTTGATAAACTTCATTTCGATAAAAGGTGGACGAGTGGATGTATGCGCCTTTAAATAGTCTTATAAAATGGTTGTACAACATAAGAAAAGCAACACACGTAAAAAACACATGAAACAAGGTAGTGGTTTGTTAAACAATATTATTAATAATTTACCTTTTGAACTACACCTGCCGGGCTATAATTATTGCGGTCCTGGTACAAAATTGAAGAAACGCTTGAATCGTGGTGATGTTGGTATAAACCCATTGGATGAGGCCTGTAAATCACATGACATCGCGTACGCGCAAAATTCATCTCTAGAACAAAGGCATAAGGCTGATTTAGAATTGGCATCAGTTGCGAAGAAGCGTTGGAAGGAGGCGCCCACATTCTCTGAAAGGTTAGCAGCATTAGGCGTTAACAAAATCATGAAATTTAAAGTGAAACGTGGCATGGGTCTTACGCCCATGTCCAAGGTGATAACGGCGACTCGTAAAGCATTGAAAACATATTCAAAGGGAAAGAAAGACAAAAATGCCCCATCACATGACAAGTTGCTGAGTGCTGCTGTAAAAGCTGCCAAAAAATATACAAAAAGTAAACTGATTAAAAAACCAAGAGTGATCCGATTGCCTAAAAGAGGCGGTTTTTTTCCATTAATTCCAATACTGGGAGCACTTGCGGCTGCCGGTTCATTGACCGGAGGGGTGTCAACTGCTGCCAAAAACATTTATGAAATGGTAAAGAAGAAGGATCCTGTTCGTTCACACATTCCTGTCGCTGTAGGTAAAGGAATGTATATGGCACCGTACAAAAATGGTATGGGCCTATATTTAGCACCCCATGAAAAAAACTAAAACTCACCCTACCGAATCGCAGCCTATACGACTATGAAATCATCAAATATGTAAAACAATTGAATATCCCACATTTTCGAGGTGTGATTATGCGAGATGATCTAGCAAAGAGAAAATCTCCACCGTGGGCATGTGAAACTGGTGTAATAAATTTAGATGATTCGAGTGGGGTGGGTACACATTGGGTGGCGTATGTGAAGAAAAACTTAATCTGTGAATATTTCGATAGTTATGGTAACTTAAGGCCACCTAGGGAGTTTCTCCACTATATGCTCAAAGATAATCATAGACTAACAATAATTTACAACTATACAAATGAACAGAATGATAACGCTTTTAATTGTGGACACCTTTGTTTACGTTTTCTATCGAATGCTTGTGATCGACTATTCACTAATAAAATGTTATGAAATATATGTCTGTGTTTCATTTCTCATTGAATTGTCAACCTGAAACAATGTCATCATTATCTTTAAGTTTAGATGGTAATGATTCTTCATTTAACGTTAGTTTTTTACCGCCCATAGAACTACCTAGTCATGGTAAATATGAGTGCGCACTTATTTATTTTAAAACATTCAATTCAATTCCGAATATTGATAAACATAATAATATGTTTCATTATGGTGATAACAACGTTATCGAAGTTCCGGAGGGATCGTACGAGTTGGAAGACATTTTTGAGTATCTAGAGCGCGAACTTTTGAATAGGGCAAATGATGATGGAAACAAACTAATCGATATGGAGGCCAATACAAACACATTTAAGTGTGTATTTTTTTCACCATTATACGATATACACTTTGAGAAAGAGAACAGTATTGGAAGTATTTTTGGCTTTTCACGGAGGGTGCTCCCAAAAAAACAAATTCATTTATCGGATCAACCGATCAACATTCTAACTGTGAACTCTATAAGAGTGGAGTGCAACATCATTCAGGGATCATTTATTAATAATAAGGCGTCTCATGTGTTACATGAGTTTTCACCGTCAGTACCGCCAGGATATCAGATTATAGAGAGTCCAGCGCATATAGTATACTTACCCTTGAAAGGAAACTCTATTCAAAATCTCAATGTACGTATTGTGAACGAGCAAGGGAATCTAATCAATTTTAGAGGGGAAAATATATCCTTACGTCTCCATATTAGAAAAGCACTATGATTGTGTATAAGAGCGACGGAAGTGGAGCGCGAGTTCATAGTAATCTGAGCACCGTCTTGGAGAGTACACCGCCGTCTGTAGCTCGTAAGACATTCAAAATATCAAAGAATAATCTGTTGTTTCTTCAATCGTTGGGACTACAAATCCAAAGAGCGACATCATGACGTCATCGTCAATCTTAGATATTGGGGAGAAGGTTGTGTTTGATGACAGTATAGAGAGCATTGAATATCACACATACATACCTTACAATGAAACATACAAAAATAATGATGAGATTCGAATATGTATCAACAGTCAAGATTTAATAGTACTACCCAGTGAAAGTTATCTGATGATTGAGGGTAACATAAATAAGGAGTGCACCCTAACAAATAACGGTCTAGCGTTTCTGTTTCAAGACATTCGCTATGAATTGAATGGTGTGGAAATTGATAGAACTAAAAATTGCGGTATCTCCACCACCATAAAGGGGATCGTGTCATATGGTAAGGAAGAGAGTAATGCTCTAGAGAACAGCGGATGGAACATGGGCACAATCAAGGAAATTGATGGCGATTTCTGTTTCAATATACCTCTTCGTCACATGTTGGGTTTCGCTGAGGACTACAAAAAAGTCATTGTCAATGCTAAACATGAATTAATCCTTAATAGAAGTTCCTCCAATTTCAACTGTGCCATTACGAAGGATGCTACGAAGAAGATTCAAATAAATCTAACGCGGGTTGCTTGGCGAATGCCTGTGGTTAAGGTGTCAGATAGTGAAAAGCTTCGTCTATTAAAGTACATTGAAAATAATATTCCCATTCCGGTTGCTTTCCGTTCATGGGATTTGTATGAGTATCCAGTTTTACCTCAATCTCAAAAACATGTATGGACTGTAAAAACAACTACGCAATTAGAAAAACCGCGTTACGTCATACTAGGATTTCAACATGCACGCAATAATGAAGTTGATAAGGACATGAGTCTGTTTGATCACAGTAATTTTCAAAATGCTCGCTTATACTTGAATTCTCAATATTATCCATATGACTCGTTTGCTTGTGATTTCGAGAAAGGGGTATACTCATTATTATATGAATCTTTTAGTGACTTTAAACGCTCCTACTATGGTCTAAATAACCCTACCACCCAAATTAATCTCGCTCACTTTAAAACGAGGTCTCCCCTGATTGTTATCGACTGTTCAAGACAGAATGACTCATTTCGTTCTAGCGGTGGTGCTATAGATATCAAGGTAGAGTTGGAATTTAAAAAGAATGTACCATCAAATACAACAGCTTACTGTTTACTCATTCATGACTCAGTATTTGAATACAACATCTTGTCTAATACAGTTCGAAAACTGAACCAATAAACAGGCAGTTTCGTCCAAACTGATCTGTTCAGTTTAAGTGATCTATTCAGTTTAATCTGCAACCACCTCCTGCTCAGTTCACATCGGTTATCTGCTGTTTTCCTACTCAGTCGTGAGAAACGGTTCGTGGTGTGAAGATGTATTCCACACACACCCCATCCATACCGTATTTTTATTGTGAATTAAATAAAAATGTTTATCTCACACCATCAATTCCTTATTTATCTACATTTCTGAAGTTCTCCTCAACATTGGAATATGATCAAGGTCCATGCTTACAAGTATGTGTGGATATAGCCGGAAAATTGTGTATGACTATACACGAATGGAAAAGAGTTATTATGGATAATGAAGACAATATAACGAAATACTTTATGGACGGTACATACCCAATAGCATCGAACCGCTCAATAAGTTTTCTTACCACTTTGGATAATGGGAAAGCTTACTATTTCATTATAGTGCATCTTGAAGATAAATCATTGAGTATTTCCAGTGAAGATTGGTGGTCTCTCAAAAATGTTTTGAATTGTATTGATATACGAGTGGATTATTTAGAAAAGATGAGGAGTTTCTATGAAAACAGAATAAATTATTTTAGAAAACGATTGAAGCTAAGTCGAGTGAAGACGTTGGAAGAAGCATGTATTATTATGGATAACATATACGATAAAACCTCTATAGCAGATCAAGAAATAAAAGCGTATCTGATTGAAAACCTGTTTTATTCTTGTCTTTTATCGTAATTGTGTATGAATTGTATTAAGTATATTATAATAAAACAGTTTACTATCAAACAATTTTTTATTTAACCTTGTCTAATTATACAGTCGAACAACAATTTTATTTTAGCATAATGTGGTAATTATAGGTACTTACTGAAACAGTCTGTTATGAAATATCTTTAAACCACAAAAACCACCTCCATCATTCCTTATCTAACGTACCAATCTTAGTCATAACGTTGACCATATAAAACGTAAATTGACGGTTTCTAATTCATTCAATTCATGTGAAATACACTGTGAAGATGTACGACTGTTCATATTGTAATACATCAGTACCTAGTACCGAATTGATCAGCCATTCGAGAAGCAAACGTCACAAGCTACTGTGTAAACAAGATGAGGGTGATTATTTCACCTACATAGTAAAAAGTGCATTCAAGTGTAGAATCGCTACATATCGGGTTAATGGATCATCGAGTATATTAAATCCAAAAGATTATTTAGAAAATGCAAGTGTTAAAGTGGAAGAAATAATTAGACTGGAAGTTCAGACGCATAAACATGTAAAAGTTAATTTAGAACTTTTTTGTACTTACGTAGCGTACAAGGACAGTGATGTAATAAAAAGCTTAAAATCTTTCAACACGAAAAACGTTCATTTACAAGATTCATCGGACCTGACATCATACTGCAAGGACACTGCCGCTGTCATATTGAAAAAATGTGAAGAATTTCAAGAAAGAGATAGTGGTTGGGCATTAGAGAAAATAGAATTTTTAGAAATTAATGTTAATAAATATGTTCCATTGAAGGGAAACTCATATATACCACTTCCGAGCTGGATAACGCGTAAACATGCATGTGTAAATGTGAAGAACACCGATAACGCATGTTTTTTCTGGGCTGTGGTGAGCGCACTGTATCCAGCTGATAAAAACTCTGACCGAATATCATCATATCCGCCCTACGAGACTGTGTTTAAAACTGATGGGATCGAGTTACCTGTAACAATTATAGGTATTAAGAAGTTTGAATCATTTAATAAAATTAATGTTAATGTATATGGTATTGAAAAAAAAGCTATTGTGCCTATGTATATATCAAAAGTAGACGTCTACGATCATCGTGTTAATTTATTATTTTTGGAAGATAACAATCGAAATGGTAAATCCCATTATTGTTGGATAAAAAATATGTCTGCTTTAGTACGATCTCAAATAACAAAAAATACAAGGAAAATTCATTTGTGCTTTGGATGTTTGCAGTATTTCACTAGTGAGTGTAATCTTGAACAACACAAAATGTTGGGCTGTCAAAAAGCTTTAATTCAAGTACCTTCTCGCGATGATATATATTTAAATTTCAAAAATTTAAGTCATCAACTTTCAGTACCATTCGTCATCTATGCAGATTTCAAATCAATTTTAAAGCCTTTAAATACCGAGAGCATTAAAAATACTTATTATACACATGAGCACATTCCGTGCAGTTTCGCATATTACATACACTGTAACTATGATGAATCGCTATGTAAATTTGTCACTTATCACGGAGAGGATTGTGTAATAAAATTTATTGATAACATTTATAATGATACCAAATGTATAGCAGATATTTATTCAACAAATGTACCATATGATAAAAATAATAGTATTTTATATATAAACACGGCATAATAATTATAAAAATGCTCTTGAAAATTACTATGTACATTATGATAATACGCGTACATTCATAAGTGATCAACATAATTTGTATACGCAAATTAAAAGAAAACACGTGCTCTCTAGCAATGATGATAAGAGGTACCTTAAGGAAGATGGCGTCACCACTTTAGCTTGGGGCCATTATGATATTAAATAAAAAAATACACATTTTATACAAGGTTTATTTATTTTTATTTTCTTTCCCTAACCACAACACGTGTATGTTTCAAAACACTTTTTCTTGAGCCTCAAATATACACAATTACTAAACCACCGAGCGTGCTGTTGCCAAGGATCATCATCTTCTTCCCATTCCATCAAGCCACCTCCACAGTGAAAACATATTACTCTGTCTCCGCGACCAGTATAAAAAAATCCAGCTTCAGCCAATGTTTCCGGTTTCTGGCGCATGCTTATTGGCCAATCCACAAAACTTGACAATCTTATCGCCTTTAAACTATACACTGGAAATTTTGCTATCGGTCTACTACTTATACGCACTGAATCCGTTTCACACTCATTCATTTGTTTACTTTGACACTGATTTACTGGTTGATCAGTCATGGTTTTTATTTTTTAGAATTATGTTTTAGTAAATAGCAGCACACCGCATGAGAATCAGAATGCAATTAATGTAAAATAAATTCAGAATGAGTGAATTTATCAATGGACATCAATCCAATGCCAGCAGCGGCTCGCTTATCACCATGTCAAGGACAGCGCGGCATCTTATCACCATGCGCCCGCGCACCGCCCCGCCCGCGCCCCGCACCGCAGGAGCCCATTTTGCTCCCCGAGTGACGTCACATGCGGCGGCAACTCATCGCAGCCCTGTTACCACGTACGGAAGCGCGGGGCGGCGGGGGAGGGGGCGAGCCAAAAAACATTCATGAAGTGACTTGACATTGGCATTATGCAACTCACAACCTTTGCTTTTAAAAAAAAAATGACAATCACTGACAACGCTTGATATTGGCATTATGCAACTCACAACCTTTGCCTTTTTAAAAAAAAATTACAATCACTGGCAACACTTGACATTGGCCATAGACCCCTCTCTACATTTGCCTAAAAAAAAATGAACAAACACTGGCAACACTCGACATTATGCAACTCACAACCGTTGTCTTTAAAAAAAAATGACAAACACTGGCAACACCTGACATTGGCCATAGACCCCTCTCTACATTTGCCTAAAAAAAATTAACAAACACTGGCAACACTTGACATTATATGCAACTTTGTCTTTAAAAAATATATATTAACAAACACTGGTAACACCTGACATTGGCATTATACCACTCACGACCTTTGCCTTAAAAAAAAACGTCATCCCGCCCGCGCCTCGCAGGAGCCCATTTTGCCCCCGAGTGACGTCACACGCGGCGGCGGCGGAGGAGCGCCCACGCGGCGGCGGCGCCCCGTGGCGGAGCACCCCGCGGCGGGGCCGCGGCGAAGCGCCCGCGGAGCGCCGAGGGCGGAGCACCCCGCCGCGGGGCCGGAGCGCCCGGGCGCCGGCGCCGACGACCAACGTAGGATGGCGAGACAGAACATACACACACACCAACACGTTAGAGAGAGACAAAACATGCAGTTACGTCATCCACCCATTTGACAGCTCCTGTCATTCGAGTTTGAGTGAGCCAGAACATACACATCACTTTTTGACAGCTCCTGTCAGTTGAGTTTGAGTGGTCCAGAACATATAATATATAGCTACTTACACTATTGAGGTCTATGTCCTGTTTAGAATAACTAAATGACTTACTTGTTTAAAATAATCCCTAAATCACTAAGCACCGTGTCACTTTCACCACAATCGTTAATCACACTAAAGCGTCACTTTCACTATATGTGGGTACACAATATATCGCACCAATACAATATAATTGCATAAATTTAATTAAACGAGCACAATATATAATAAAGCACAAAAGAGCAATATAAATATGCGCACGAAGCACTGCACACGTCCGTCCGCCACGAAAGCGAGCGACCGAGTAGATAGGGACACTCACCCACCACCATCCCATGGCCCTATCAACCTTCAGGTTATACGGGCCGAAACACGGGAGGCGCACCGCGGAATTTCAGTCTGCTGGTCATCACGGTGCGCTTCTTGATCTCCCTACATGACTCTTTTCGAGCCTGCTCATTCTGAGCTGGTCCCCGCCGTACTCCCATCTTGGGTAGACGGCACACCACGCCTCGGAAGCTCGCCTGGGCTATTCCTGTTTTGAATTTCCCGTCCCTGCCTCTCCTCGTGCCATTTCTTGGCAAAGTGTCGGAGCCGACAGAAGTTGGCCTTGGTGGAAACCAGGTCCCCGCAGAAGACCGGACCCACCTCTTCTCGGGCTATACCTTCTAGCATGCCGTTTCTAATATCTGCATACAGAGGGCATTCCCACAACACATGATGCAAATCTTCGTCTGCCAATCCGCAATAACACTCACTCACCTCACTCAGCTTCATATCATACAATCTCTTTCGGAAACATCCATGACCGCTCAGGATCTGCGACGTTTGATAGTCCGGTTCGACCCAGGTGGCCCCGAGTCGAACCACCACGTCCGGGAAGAATCGATACAGTTCCCTTCCTTTCTCCTCTCTTTCCCATCGTTCCTGCCACTGAGCCACGACATCCGCCGAGATTGCCTCTCTCTTCGCCCGTAGTTCCTCGTTGGCTGTTGTTCTCCTGGCTTCGTCCAACCTGCCAGCACGACCCACCTCCAGGTCGGCCGGCAGTACCCCAGCAAGCACTGGCAACGCAGCAGTGCTGACGGAGCGATACGCTTTCGTCAACAGTATTAGGGCTTGGCGCTGAGATCTTAGGAGCGCACTTCTGACCGCGTATTGAGTGACCCTGTGGTGCCATACGGCAGACGCGTATGTCACCGTGGCCACGTACGTGCCTCGGTTCAGCACTTTCAGCGCTGGGTATCGCATGCCCCAAGAGGACGCCGAGACTCGGGACATCTTACCGAAGCAAGCCGCGGCCCGCTCGCCAATGGACTTAGCGTGACTGACGAATGAAAATGTGGTGTCGAGCACTAACCCTAGCAATGTGGCCGACGCCACCGACCTGACAGAGGTGCCGCCTAGTCGGATGGTTGGAGGGCGCATGAATTTCCCTTTGATAGTAATTGAGGCGGACTTGTTCGGGGAAAATTCAAGTCTGTTACGCGCCCCCCATTGTTGGACCAAGTCCAGGGTTACTGAGGCTTTACACTCAATGTCGGCCCTGGACTCTGCCTCTATCAGGACGGTGACGTCGTCGGCGTACGCCACAAAGCTGCAGCCCGCTGGTACCGGCAGCCGCAGTAAGTCGTCAATCAACACGTTCCACAGCGCGGGGCCCAATACGGAACCCTGAGGGCAGCCCATTGTGGATGCCTTCCACAGCACCCGGTTACCCGCGAACAGACCCACGTGTCTGTCGCGGAAGTAGTCCGCCAGCATCCGATAGATGTTTGGCGGACAGCCTCCCCTCTTGATCTTCAAGAGGATCATCGGCCACCAGGCATTGTCGAAGGCACCGGATATGTCGAGCATTACTGCCTGGACATATCGGCAGTGACTTCCTTTACCAATTTCCATTAGCCGCTGCAGAGCCGTCACCGTCGACCGACCACGCGTGAAGCCGTGCTGGCCGTCTGAATTCCTGGAGAAGATTGCAGGTGCACACTTGATGATCAGCCGTTCAAGAATTTTGCCGAGGATCGGTAGAAGAGTAATTGGCCTGTACGCCTTGGGGTCATCGAGCGGTTTGCCGGTGCCCTTTGGCAGCACAAGCAGCCGTCCCTTCTTCCATACTTGAGGGAACTGCCCTCATTCACGCATCTACGCATCACCTCTGTCATTTCCGATCCCACCGCCTTCCACACCTCTTTTATTATTCTCGCACTCAGTCCATCGATTCCCGGAGCAGTGTTGGGTAATTCCCTGACTATGTCGCGCACGTCATCCGCCCTGGGCGGCAACGCGTCCCGCCCGGAGGGCAAGCACGCCGCGAGCACCCGGACCTGCCGGTGGTAAGCAGAGTCTTTAAAAGGGTCGTCGTCCGGGCACAATGTATAGACCAGGCTATGCATGGCCTCGTCCGCGTTATCCGGGTGACCCTCAGCATACCGCACCCCGCTCAGGACGTTTCCCGGCGGCCTTTTGCGTCCGGACGCGGCCCGGTAGGCCAAGCCCCACGGGTCCTCGTTACGGGACTCAGCCACATCCTTACGGAATTTTAGTTCCGCCTCTATCATACATCTCCTGTACTTATTACGGGCCTCATGGAAGGCCTTTTTTGCGTCTTCTTCCAACTGCCCTCCCCGCTTACGGGTCTTTTGCCATTCTCGTCTTCTTTTGTAATTCATCTTTCGTAGTCTATCCAGTTTAGTCGGGGCAGGTTTATTCCACTTAATCCAGCCCATCCGCTCGTGTATATCCTGTTGGAAGCGGGCCCAATCAACGCCGCGTTCCCGGAACCTCCGCAGCTCGTCCCCTGCCGACCCCTCCGCTGAAGCGGCGCCGGCATACCTCCGCTCCCCTGTGGTCCAAGTAATCAGACGGTGGTCGCTCGAGGAGGCCTCTGGGTGGACCTCCCATTTCTCAACTTTAACCCCTCCGGCTGTGAGCGTGAGGTCGATGTTTGACTCGCCGCCGCTATCCCCACAGAAGGTCGCCGGCTGCCCCTCGACATTTGCGATTTTTAGGAGGTGGGTAGAGATAAAATCCTCCATCGATTGCCTTCTGTGGGCGACGGCGGAGCCCCTCCCGTTGTACTGCTCTGGTCCACACCAATGACTGTCCTGAAGCCTTTCAGGTGAGCGACTACCATCTCCATCCTCTGCGGGTGTATGTTAATATCATCCTTGTACTGGAAGTATGCCGACACCACGTACAGGTCCAGGGACGGGATGTGTGCGACCATGATGTGGTCCCCGCATAGGTGGGACAGAACCGCACACGTTAGGCTGGCGTTAGGCACGTAGATGCCAGCCTTGGCCCCCTCAGAGTGTTTAATGATGAAGGGGGCGTCGTGGTACGGCTCCTGCACCAGGACCACATCCAAATCATACTCGGTGGCCACCTTCGGAAGTTCCTTAGTGGCCACCGCTAAACCCGCTAGGTTCAGCTGTCCCATTCTCAGTTGAGGCTCCTTATCCATAATATGTAGTGGATTCTACACAGCGAGCCTCAGCGTGCAGGCGGGCGGGGCACTCTCTCCACATTGTGCGGTGGTCTTCATGTCCCCGTCGTCCGAACTTTTTGCAGGTGGCGCAGCAGGTCACAGTTGACGTGCAATCCGCAGCTCTATGGCCAGAAGCACCGCACTTCCCGCAGGTTGCCTCGCTCGCCTTGCAATATTTTTCCGGGTGGCCATAGAGCTGGCACTTATTACAGCACGTGACCGCTATATAATCGGTGATACGGGCCACCTGCCAACCGATGTACAACGCGTCCTCCTCCAGGAGGAACTGGCGCAATCCTGGGGAGCACTGCAGCACGAAGGTCGCAGTGCTGCTTCCGCGTCTCCCCTTCTTGAAGGCCACCTTCATGTCCCTCTTGATTTTTTCTGTACCCCACTCTTTAAGGGTTGGTGGTTGACAGTTGATTGTTCCGTGTGAATTTGATCTTTAATATAAGAAATGTCGAATAAATCATCTGAAACTTCGATACGCGAACTAAACAAAACTGTGCTTGATCTAAAGAATAAAGTAGCATCTCTAGAAAAGATTATTCTAGATCAGAATAGTCTTTTAAAAAAACTTATTAGTGCTAGTGATAAAAGTGGAATATCTACAGCTAACGCCAATATCGAAGTTAGTGAGGGTAGAAACAGCTCATCATTATCCCAGCGACCAATGCGTGAGGCTCGCATTCGTGCTCAATCGACGGTTTCCGACGCAAATCGTAAGCGTAAAGGAGGACGCAACGAGTCTTCTACTACACCGCGCCCGATGACACCTCGCCTCGTAACTACCGAAAGCGGCCGAGCGTCAGCGATCCACAGCGCACCCCCCACTCCAAATACATCGGTTTCGGTATCACTGCAGGAGGAACTCACTAGCGCCGAGCCGACGGCTCCCGCGCAACAAGTAGATAATGTTAACACAGATAGTGAATGGGCTGAGGTTAAGCAAAGACGCAATGCGCGTCGTTCTCGTTTGAATAATGTTACTCGAGGCACAGCTGTGCCCGGATCATCTGCGTGTATGTTATCAGCTGCTGAGCGAAAATCATATCTTCATCTGTACTACGTCCAAAGTGGGACTACTTCTGAGCAAGTATTGGACCACCTATTGAAGATCTGCCCGGGTGATAACTGTTCTGCGGAGTCCTTAAACTCGCGAGGCGACTACGCCTCTTTCAAACTAACTGTACCTGCGAAAAATGTTAACAAATACTTGTCACCTGAATACTGGCCAGAAGATGTGTGTATAAAGCCATGGCGACTTACATAGTTGGGGCAGCAGGGTGCGAATCAAACTATTTAATTCATCATAACTAAACTTTTAATTAGAGCAATATTACAGTTACTTATAAAATTATTACATTAAAGTTAAAAATGTATGATTACGTTCGATGTGGGAATCGCAATGTCCACCTGCAAGAATCCTATTTCATTCCCAGGCTGGCTTCTTCGAAGTGTTATAGGATATTTTGCCTATACTACGCTGGAGCGCGGCGATGCCTGTTTTATTATTTAATTTAACTTTAATCGTGTGGTTCTTAATTATATATTATAATGATGTATATATATATATATATAACATCTCCCCCCTTTAGTCCAGCAACTATTTTAGAATGTTCAGAGAAAATGTTGCTGGAGGCTCGCGACTGTTCTCAGATTCTGCATTTTCAACAGGGTAGGTTGCTTGATCTTTCTTAATAAGGAATTGTAGTATGGTAAAACGTAGAATTGCGTTCTGTGTCTAACTGTATTGGAGTTTGGAGTTCAATTTTTCTTTCAGTATCATGAAGCGAGTCTAATTTGATACTATTCAGCTTAATAGATTTTGGCGGTTCATCAGCTAAAATGTCCTGGTCCGTGATAGAAGAAACCTTCATGATCTTCATAGGTTGTCCTTTGATAATATCATTAGTATTTGATAAAGTAAATTCTTCAGAACGCAAAAGACAATTACGAGGTATAGTGACCAGGTAACTTCCGTGTAACAGGATATGATCTTCCCTTCCACAAATCAGCTGCACATTATATTGATCTCAACTTCGGGCATTCAGCCTCTATGTACAGGTAAGAATTTTTATCCACAGCTATCATAGGATAAGGAGGTATGAGGGATTCGTTATATTTATTAGGTAGTATAGTTAGTTTATATACATATATATATTTGGTGCAATAATTGGAAATCCAAAAACAATAACTATTTGATTCCCGGTATAATAGAACCCTGGTTTTATAACATCGTAATATTCTCTTAATTCTACATCTAAAATCTGTTCTTTATCATATATATGTTTTAACTTATTTATAATACTAGCTAATATATCAATATCTAACATAGAATGATGAATACTTCCTACTCTAATAAACCCTAATATATTTTCTATTCTATCAATTTCTAATAAAAGGTCGTCGGTATTGTCACTTATAATATTTAATATTTGACCAAACCTCACTATTATTCATTATTTCTTGATTTTCAACTAATTGGGAAATTATTTCTGAGTGTTTAGCTATCCACAATCTGTTAAGACTAATATGATTATTTAATTCTGTGGACATTTTTAGCTCATTGGATTTCAGGGTTGAAATAGCATCGTTAAATTTAAGTGCATCTGTATAATCTAAATTTCAGTTAACACCATGATCATCCTGCAACAATATTGCATTTTTAGGGACCCTCTTTAGCCGGGATTTTGCAATAGGATTACGTTTTTTAGATGTATATATATGTACTGGTAAATTAGTAAGAACCCTATCATGTGTATAACGCTGAGCCAGTTTTTGACGAGTGGCTAGAGGATTATTTATAAAAATTTGTTGCTGGGGCTGATAATTTACTTCAGGCTCCCGGTCTTGATTTCGACGTTCTATTATATTTGTGCGATCAGCTAAAGAAAATTCATTTATTTTGTCATAGACTGTTTTCATTTGGTCTCTATGAGTTAGAATATATTGCTGCATGAGATGTTTACTCAAATCTATATTAAGTGGATCCCTGGGATCGAAATGACCTCGAATTATATCATATGGCCTACATTTAGTGAAGCTGTGAATGGAACTGTTGTAGGCAATAATTGCATATGGCATTAAAACTTTAATTGACTCGTTTTTTCGTTGTAATTTAAGTAACCTCAAATGTTCCAAAATTGTTGAGTGAAATCTTTCTATTATTCCGTTATCATTAGGAGAATGAGGTAATGTCTTATGATGATTTATGTTATACAATCTAGTGAATTCCGAAAAAATCTGATTGGTAAACTCGGTGCCGTTATCTGTAATAATGGTTATAGGTAGGCCATGGTGAGTACTAAAATGTAAAAGACCCTGTAAAACGCTAATAGCCGTACCATCAGCTAAACAATATGCTTGTCCGTACTTTGAAAAAACGTCTACGAACGTAACAAATTTAGTATTTTCTACCGTAAATAGATCCATATGAACGATTTCCAGTGGTTTGGTTGCTGGAGGTACAATTTTAAATTGTTGCTGGATGGGATTCCTATCATATTTTGCCTGTCCACATAATGTGCATTCATTTATGAACTTGGAAATTTGCTCCCTCATTTTTGGCCAAAAATATCTACGCGAAATAGCTAAAAAACATTCATTAATACCTCTATGATTATTTTTACCATCGTGATAATTACGTATTATATTTTGCTGTTCTAAATAATCTTGTACATCTTCCAATTGTAATTTTGAAATAACAAGCTTCATTGCAGAACTTTGAAAGGCGTTTTGTAAAATAGGTATAACCTTATACATAGCCAAAGGTGGATCTACTTTTACAGCAGTTCTTATTTTTGGGTTGACGTGTTCTTTGATAGCATTAATAAGATCGTGTTCTAAATTTGATTCTGAAATTTGAATGCAAGTACGAATTTGAGTATCAAAGGGTTTAGTAATAACTGGTGGGGCCTTTATATCTCCGACGATTGAAATGCATATTTGTCTTTGATATTTATTTAAAGGATAATCTGTGATCGGTATTTCAAGTACAGGATTTTCCTGACTTGTATGAATTGTTTCACTCGACACTGATCGAGGAGGTGAAGTCGACCTTTCTCTCGATCTCGTATTAGCTGAGAGTGAAGATGAATTTGGTGAAGATGCAGTAAGAGTACTTTCGTTATTGATAGGAGCTGTAAGTGTACTAGAACCTGATAAAGAAGCTGGCCTTTCCGTAGGATTAACTATCAAAGAACTAGTTTCTTCATTAAAAATTTGAATTCGAGAAAGTGCATCAGCATTACTGTTACTTTTACCTTTTTTGTAAACTATAGTAAAATCATATTCACTTAATTTAAGCCTCCATCGCGTTAGTCTAGAATTGGGTTCTTTGATGTTCATCATCCACTGCAGTGGTTTATGGTCTGTTAAAATTTTGAATTTTCGCCCAAAAAGATATGGCCGGAAGTATTTTGTAGCCCAGACTATTGCTAGTAGTTCTTTTTCTACAGTGCTATAGTTACATTCACTATTGTTAAGTGTCCTCGATGCATAACAAATAGGTTTGTCTGATCCTACTGTGCCTTGGGATAAAATAGCACCGATGGCGAAGTTTGACGCATCTGTAGTAAGAATAAAATCTCGAGTAAAATCAGGGTACTGTAGAATAGGGTCATTGGTCAATAATTTTTTACATTTTTCAAAACATTCTATATAACTTGAATCTATAACAATTTTACTTTTCTTTTTTAAGCATTGTGTCATTGGCTTAGTAATTCGTGCGAAATCTGGAATAAATTTTCGATAGTAACCGACTAAACCTAAAAATTGTTTTATCTCTTTTATTGATTTGGGTAATGGATACTTTTCGATTACGGCTATTTTATCAGGATTAGGCTTTATTCCTTCGCTACTTATAATATGCCCGAGATATTGAGTCTCTAATTTTAAAAATTCCGATTTGTCCATTTGAATTTTAAAGTTTGAATCTCTTAATCTTTTTAACACTTTCTCTAAATTTAACATGTGTTCTTGCAAAGATGTACTAAAAACAATTATATCATCTAAATATACTAAACAAATTTCATTTTGTAAGCCTTTTAGGATATTATCCATTACTCTTTGAAATGTTGATGGAGAATTTTTTAAGCCCATTGGCATGCGTACGAATTCATAATGACCATTTTCTACGATGAATGCCGTTTTTGGTATATCAGAAGGGTTCATTTGCACTTGGTAAAAACCACTGGCCAAATCTAATGTTGTAAAATACTGACATCTGCCTAATTTATCCAAAACATCATTTATATTCGGAATCGGATACTTATCATCCAAAGTTTTATCGTTCAATTTTCGGAAATCTACCACTATACGCCATTTTTGCTTACCGGATGCATCAGCCTTTTTTGGAACTACCCAAATAGGTGAGCTCCAGGCAGAACTTGATGGCCTAATAATCCCCTGATCCAACATCTTAGTGATTTGTTCCCTAACCTCTTGACGATGAATGTAGGGATAGCGATAGTTTTTTGTGAAAACAGGTATTTCGTCAGTTGTTCGAATTTTATGCTTAATTTGGTTAGTAAAAGTGAGCTGTTCCCCTTCTATATAAAAAACATCTGAATATTTTGAGCATAATATTTCTAAATTTATTCTCTCTTCTTCATTTAAATGGTCAGTTCGCAATTTTGATATGACTTTATGAACCCTATCTGATTTAAATTCAATTGGTGAAGCTTCGATATTATATATTTTTGTATGAAAAGGTTGATCAAAATTAAGTATTAAGTTATCACTAGTAAGGTTTTCTATTTCCACTGTAGCTACTTGATCGGTGACTGAAGTGACACATTCATGTATTATATAATTGCATGTTATTTGTTTGGCAACAATAATGTCACCATTGGGGCTATTTACTGGTACATTTACTAGTTTTGAAGAATTAGGCGGAATTGTTTCTAATGCATTCATCCTTTTGCTGTTATAAGTGCACAAAGGCAAAGTTGAATATTTTGTATTCAGAATGTCATTTTCTAGATCTATTGTATGCCCATCAAGTAGATCTAATCCTATCAGTCCATCAAAAAATTTGTGAAATTTATAAACGAATAATTTTATCTTACGATTATCATTGAATTCTTGGAAATTTGGTATAGTAATAGAATACTTGTTAGAACTTGTTCCATGAACGTTGGTTACCTGAAATGGATCAAAGTTAAGTGGTATATGACCAAAATATTTTCTGACAGTTTCTGGGTTAATGAAGGATTGATTCGCCCCAGTATCGATTAGCAACTTTAGCGGGGGTTCATTAATTTGGATGTATCGCAGATGTCGCTTAGATTGCAAATTTAATTCTATGTTAAGTCTTTTTTTTGTTGGCTTTCGAAAAAAATTTGAATTTTCAGAAGTTTTGTTCATTTCAGGTTCTCTAACATTACCTTCTGAAAAATGGCTTATCTGACATTCGGAAAAATTTTCATGACTAAGATCATTTTTTTCGACGTGACCATAATCAGGCGAAAGTTCATAGCCGTAAAAGTTATACGAGTGATTATTATTATAGTAAGGTTCACAATTGTAATCATTTGTACAGAAAGCGCTGTCATAATCTGCGATGTCATTCATGTTAAGCTCCTGACTCTTAAAATAATGAGAAGGTTGTGGTTTACCGTACGTACCGAATTCATGTCCCGACGGTGGTAATGTTTTGGTAACAAACGACTTTACTCCACTCATTGGCCTTGGCGGCGATGGGTTTCTTGCAGTTAATCTAAATGTCCTACTTTGTGGTCTGTAACCTGGTGGATTTGCACGAAATATTTGTTGGGTTCTAGTAGGCATGGGATATGATAGTTGACTAACCTGCGACTGGAACCGAGGCGGCTGTGGTGGAAGTAGTGGACGTGGTGGAGGTGCTGCCACAGATGTTGCATGCTGCCAGCTTGGTAAAAAGCTATTGTAGTTTGGCAATTTTAACATGTTCGTTGCATTAAAATTATTTGAATGTGTAATTTGATGACTTTTTGGTACATTATGATTTTTTTGTTGCATATATATGATATTTAATTCTTCCTGTACGTATTCTAAAGCTTTTTCTATCGTATCCGGTCGCATACATCTTATACGGGACCCTAATGGTTCTACTAAGCCTCTAACAAACGTTTTTAAAGTTAACTTTTTATATAGCACTCTTTTAGCTTCAATGGTGGTGGATAAAGATTCGTGTAGTGAAACATAAGTCATTATAGTACTGAATAGCGATTGACACCTATCATAAAATTCCTGAGCCGTGTTAGAGCCTTGAGTTTGACAAGAGAGGTCATTGTAGAGGGCTGTTTCATCCCTTTGATCCGCAAAATTATTTATAAGCGAACTTTTGATGCCATTCCAACTATCTGGGATACCATTCGCATTAATGGTACGCGAAGCGGTACCAGTTATTTTATTGAGAATTCCATTTAGCAAAATCAGGTTACTCAATTCACTTCCGGGCTCCGTTCGAACAAAAGATAAAACTAATTGGTCACACAATTTAATAAAACGTGTTAAAACATGAGGGTTTCCATCAAATTCAGGGACGGCCCGTAATGCCCCATAAATTTTATCTATATTGTCGTGAGACATATTTTTTAAGTTCCTATTAGAGTCAAAATAATTTAATCTACTCGACTGCCTAGATGAAGAACCCTCCCGGGTACTTCCTGACCTTATATGAAAAATTTTGAAAAAAAAAATTTTGATTCTAAATTAAATTAATTTTTTTAAATGTTTTAATATCTTTACAATAATACTTTAACTATAATTAACACATTTTTATTCACTAACACAAAATAAATGCCTTTCCAAAAAAAATAAAAAAAATAAGTACTTATTAATAATTATTATACCTACAAAAGTTTTTTTTTTTTTGCAATAATTTGTTATAAAACCAATTCATAAAACTATCAAGAATTTGGAAGATTTATTCCTGATTCTCAAAAAAAAATTACAATAAACACATTTAATATTTAAACAAGTAAAATCAAATTTATATTTCACCGACTATTATTTAAAAAAAAACACACACAACACATATCATTTAGTAAAATATACTGATTTAAATCCTTTATTATCACAATTTTTTATTGAAATTCACTATTAATATTTATAAAAAATATATAGGATAAAGGAAAAGATAGGATTCAACTTTATTTCAAAGGATAATAAGGTAGGTAAAAGGATAGCACGATATTATTCTTTCACTGTACTTACAAGAAAATAGTTTTCATCGCGTCCAATTTTACTGAATTTTTGGATCTGAATTCCTGCTGCTGCCTTTTAGGTCCTGATCCTCAATTTTGAGCTCGGCTTGAAAACGTCGATTTTTAGATATTTTCGCACCAAATTGAAGACCTCTTTTTCGACTGCGCCACTTACATAGTTGGGGCAGCAGGGTGCGAATCAAACTATTTAATTCATCATAACTAAACTTTTAATTAGAGCAATATTACAGTTACTTATAAAATTATTACATTAAAGTTAAAAATGTATGATTACGTTCGATGTGGGAATCGCAATGTCCACCTGCAAGAATCCTATTTCATTCCCAGGCTGGCTTCTTCGAAGTGTTATAGGATATTTTGCCTATACTACGCTGGAGCGCGGCGATGCCTGTTTTATTATTTAATTTAACTTTAATCGTGTGGTTCTTAATTATATATTATAATGATGTATATATATATATATATAACAGGCGTCATTCGTTTCGCAAAACATCACAGCTCGTGGAATAAAACTAAATGCGAATACTACTCATTGTTCTACCAAAATGTTAGAGGCCTTCGTACTAAGTTAGATACTTGTAAAAAATCTATTTTATCCGAATCAGCTGATATTTTTGCTTTTACTGAAACGTTCTTGATTAGCACCATAAATGATGCAGAAATATTTCCACCGGGATATCGTGTGATGCGAAAAGACCGTCCGGGTGACGCAGGGTGGGGAGGTGTTCTGCTCGCGGTACGAGATATATACGACGTACATCAGATACTGGACATAGAGGGTAATAATGATATTGAACTCGTTTGCGCCATAGTCACTCTAAAGTTAAAAAAAATTATATGTTGTGTAGTGTACGTACCTCCAAATTCCAGTGATGAAAAATACTGCCAGACGTTTCTTGTTATTGAAAATCTTGTTTTAAAATACCCCAATTTAGACATAGTAGTATTGGGAGATTTTAATTTAAATTCTTGTTCAAAAAATGTATCTTTGCATTTTAGTTACATGGTTAGCTATTGCAAACTAAACCAATATAATAATATTCTTAATAAATACGGTGCTATGTTAGATTTGGTTCTGAGTAGTATCGGCGGGGAACTCATTGAGGTAAGTGATGATACGGAACCCGTGGTACCGCCGGACCCATATCACCCTCCTCTTTCTGTTTGCGTTAAGTGCGTGCGACCTGCGCGGTCGCGAGTCGCCGCGTCGAGTGCCACGCTCCCTAATCATGAACATACATTCCGCGCATGGAATTTTCGCAAAGCAAACTTCCAATTGTTATATGCCACACTTGCCGCTGTGAACTGGGATGAGATATATTTATGTAAAGATGTAAATTCGGCGTTAACAATATTTTATAACACATTAGGTGCCTGCTTAGATAACTGCGTCCCACGTAAAGGACCTAGTATCTCAAATTTACGTTACCAGTATCCTATTTGGTTTACATCAGAAATTATTAAAACTATTGAAAAAAAATACTTTAATTTAAAAAAATATAAAGAATTTGGCTTTGATTTTAATAAAGAAATGTTTAGATTTTACAGGCAACGCGTAAAATATCTAATTGATGTAGCGTATAATCAGTACATACACCAAACCGAAACTAGTTTAAAGAATAATCCGAAACAGTTTTGGAAGTTTGTAAAGGAACAAAAACTGAATAAGCAGGTTAGTATTGATTATGAATATGAGGGGAATCTTGTTTCTGGCATTAGTGCGGCCAATGCTTTTGCAACTTATTTTAAATCGGTGTTTCTGCCTGGCGATACAGTTATTCCATTCTGTACTACTGAGCGACAGGCCGCTACTTCCGACTTTTCTTCTCGGATATCAATAGATTATGTAAACGAGCGTGATTTGTTTATTGCAGTGCGACGTCTAAAGGCTCAATCTTCTATTGGTCCAGATGGTATACCTTGTTTCTTAGTGAAAGATTGCTTGCGTGTACTTAAATCACCATTATTATATATAACGGAGGGTTTTGCTCAACAGAGTTCTTAGAAAGGGAAACATCAGCACTGCCGACACTATTTGAAGTATTTTCGCTCATGATGAAATGATAAACACACTGACCTTTTTAAAAGAAACACTTTAATAATTATTTCACCAATTTTGAACTATTTAGTTAATACGACAATCTAAATCTTAAATTATTTTCTTAAACTATGTCTATGTTCTAAGTAGGCTATAGCTATTCTTTATTCCTAACAAAAGTCAAATAAAATGTACTCACAAGAATCGTCTGCTTATTCTGAAGGCTCAAGCAAAAAGGGGCCGTGTACTTAAACGCACACCCTATGACGCTTCATTGTCGCCAAAAAGAAATTAATGTAAAGAATGTAATTCTTCTTAATTTAGATTTCATAATTCATGAACTGAATTTAAATACATTGTAAAAATACGAAATCATTTTATGAACACTTGTTTGAATAATTTACCAAAAATCCACATTGGCGCCAAAGCGTAATTTCAAAACATGATCAATGTAATCTATCTAAATAAATTCAATTTACATCTCATAATTCATAAGTAGATTTTTAATTTATTTTAAAACAAAGAAATCATTTTAAATAGTGATTTAAATAGTTTTTTAAAATCCACATTCTAAAAGCAACAACATCGATTTACAACAACGCCATCTAGTTACGTGCGTGTAAACTAAGGCGAACAAGATAACAAAATGTTGCTTTTAGAATGTTCAAATATCACTACTTATTAATAAATTAAGTTACAAAAAATCATGTTTGTAAGTAATCAAAGTAAATTATTGATTTACATTTAAGTAATCATAAAAATAATCAAACAATATTTTAAAAAGAGGAACATCTACGCTTTTGCGTCGACACGGCCATTCTGCGGGGCGGTGCGTGCTCTGCGCCTGCCACGTTTCTGAAAGTAAAAATATTTATTTTGAACTAGGTATCTGTACACCGATACACTAGGTAGTTTGATATCTTTAGTTAACATTTTGAAGTATTTTAGTTATTAGGGTCATCGTAAAGAAATAGCTGATGACTCCTTACATTTTAAACTTGTAATTAGATAAGTAGTCACGGTAAAAACTCAATACTTAACTAGATGCCAGTTTTACTATTAAAATAATAGTAGTATTGTTAATTAATATAATTATTACGCTACTTCAGGAATGAGCTATAAAGGAAAATATTTTTTAGCCTGTGTTTTTATGCTCCACGCATTTTAACACGTTTTATGGTTGTTATTAAATGCAAATGTCTCCACGCATCCTTGCATTTTATTATAATCCTCGTAGTCGGATGATGCTGTGGTCTGGGCGGTCTTTTACGCCGTGGTCCACAGGGGCTCTAAAGGATTTAGGGGCTAGGTCGAAGCTGTGGTCTAAGCGGTCATGCACGCCGTGGTCCACAGAGGCTCTGAAAAAGTTTTTTTTTTGGCTACTGTGAGCGTTCTTATGTGCCAATTAATTAATAAATAACAATAGAAATTCGTAACATTAAAAGCTCATAGGAGATTTTTACTGTGGTCTGAGCGGTCATTTACGCCGTGGTCCACAGAGGATCTTAAGGATGTGGGAAGGTCGATGCTGAGGCCTAGGTCTTTATTTGACCGTGGTCCACAGGGGCTCTGAAAATGACAGCACCGATAAGGAAGCCGGAATAAAATAAAATAAAAATCTTAGTACTAAAACGTTATTAGTAAATTTGGTAGCTAAAATGTTTGTTATTTCATTAATAATAAAATATGAAAATATGACAAGCATATTTAAAAATGAGTGATAAGAACTTGAATCTGTGACCATTATTATGAAGAAAACTCACCTTAATTTAGGCGATATCATCGCAGCTCAAGAAGTCGCAGTCTGCGGATCGCTGGTGCTTGTTTGGGGCTGAGGGTCTTCCAGGCTTAATTGTTGATCAGCATCCAAACAGTTCGACACGGTTTCCTGTTCGCCTGGTTGTGGTGCTCGACGTAGCTGATCGTGAACGACCTTACGTGGTCGCCCTCTGCCTGTTACTCGTTTGACGATGTATCTGTCATTGTCTTCAATTCTTAGGATCTCGTGTGGCTCACTGTATTTGAGATCAAGGCTTGTCTGGTTACGTGGATTATTCTTGATAAGAACGTAGTCTCCTTTTTGGAAAGGGCGTATCTTAGCCTTATTTTTATCAAACCGTCGTTTGTCGTACTGAGCAGCAGCTAAAATTTTTTGTTGAACTTGTTGATCGAGAAGGTCAAAATCCATCGTTTCTTCGTCAATGTTCACCAGCTTTAGGAGTTGCGGCGGAACGCTATGCTGTCGACGAGTCAAAAGTGTAAGTGGTGCCACTCCAGTAACGCGATGAGGAGTACAATTGAATGCTAGTTGAAGTGCTTCCAACGCAGTCTGCCAATTTTCAGTTTCATAATTTTTAATCATTGTCAAAGCATTCTTCAATGTGGCCATTATGCGCTCTACTTGACCATTTGCTCGGCTTGCTCCTGGTGAAATCGCGTGAATATTAATATTAAAGTTTTCGCAGTAGTTTTTGAAGTCACCGAGGAATTCCCTTCCCCCATCGACCACTATTTGTACTGGTGTTCCAAATAAATGTATAGTGCGTTTTAATGCTGCAAGACTGTCACTTTGACTTTTACTATTTGAATAACTTAGTAGTAAATATTTGGTGAACGCATCAATGGTGACAATCACATATTCATCCTGACCAGACTGGTTTTTAGTTCCCAATTTGCCTGTGATATCCATATGGATAACTTGAAACGCCGCAGTTGGTTTCTGAATCGGGTGTAGTTGTACTTGTATAGCTCCAGAAGGTCCCTTCGACATTTTGCACACAATACAATTGTCAACAAACTTTCGGACAACCGTGCTCATTTTGTCAAACCAGTAGCACTCTTTCAGTTTCTGTAATGTTTTATCCCATCCCGGGTGTTGTAAAGCTGTATGATAAGAGTTTATCAAACTCCACTGAAATGACCTTGGCACCACGACGGCTGTGTATTTACCTAGTAACGGGTCAGTAATGCTTCTTTTGAGTACACCTCCCACCAAGACATAATTTTCAACAGGATTTCCGTTAGATAAACCATCAATAAGTAAACGTAGGTCATTATCTCGCCTCTGCTCTACCTGGATCCATTCAGTGTCTCTAGTCATCACGTTTACTAAACTTTCAGACGACGGATTTCTGCTAAAGAAGTCCGCGTGTTGAAGGTTTTCACCTTTTCGGTACTCTATATCAAAATCGTAATTCTGCAAAAATGCCCACCAGCGATGAATTCGGGGAAGTAAGTCCTTCTTGAACTTTGATGCCTTTAAAGCATTGCAGTCCGTTATAACTTTAAATTTTCGTCCATATAAATACTGGCGAAAATGTTTGATTGCTCTCACCACCGCCAAGGTTTCCAGTTCGTAGGAGTGGTAACGGCTCTCAACTTCGGTGGTACGCAGGCTCATGTAGGCAACTGGATGATGTCGCCCGTTGATTACTTGCACTAACACCGCCCCATAGCCAATGCTGCTCGCATCCGTGTAAAGTTCAATTGGTGAGTCTTCCTGGAAAATTGAAAGGGTAGGCGCAGTAGACAGATGTTGGATAATATAATTCCTAGCCTGATCATGTCTGTCGTTCCATTCCCATTTTGCGTCTTTTTTTGTCAATTCATATAAAGGTGCCATAATAGAAGAAAAATTGGGAATGAAACGCCTAAAATAACTGGCTAATCCATTAAACTGTCTAACTTGTTTAACAGATGATGGTATAGGAGCTTTCGTTAAAGCCTCTATTTTCTTTGGGCTTGGGCTAACTTGTCCATTTGATATTATGTTTCCCAAGTACTCGATAGAGCGTTTAAAGAAAGCTGTTTTCTCTACATTGATTGAAAACCCAGCTTCTTGTAGAGCTATGAGTATTCTCTCAATGCGAGATAGACCTTCTGAAAAGTTTTTACACTTCGTAAGAACATCATCGACATACACTTGACATATTGGATCAGATTCATAAAGTAGAGGTCCCAGAGCTCTATTTATGCATCTTTGATACACTGAAACAGCATTACTTAAGCCAAATGGCATGGCTAAATATTCGTAAAGGCCATCGGGTGTTACGAAGGCGGTTTTCTCAATTGAACTCTCCGAAACAGGAATTTGGTGAAAACCTGCCGCCATGTCAAAAGTAGAGTAATAAAAACCCCCTGATAATTGATCAATTTGATCCGAAATGATCGGCAGAGGATAGTGGTCTCTTAAGGTGTTTTTGTTCAGCTCACGGTAGTCAACACACATGCGATCCTGTCCGTTTTTCTTTTTAACTAGGATTATTGGGCTAGAAAAAGCAGAGTTGCTTTCCCTAATAATATTATTCTCTAACAATTCTGTCACAATCTCTCTTACTTTTTCCCGTTCGACAGGACTCAGTTTATATGGTCTGCGTTCTACATATTTATTAGGATCTTTCAAACGTATCTCCAATTTACCTGTATTCACACGGGTACGAGGGTACCCTCGTATAAATAAATGTGTATACTTATTTAATAAAAGCTTTAATTCGTTAATCTGATCTTCTTTGGATAGATCAGTGTTAAGTTTATCGAATTTATCATCTTGGGATCGCATATGGTAAACCACCGGTTGATGAAGCAACCTAGCGCCTTGTGATGTAACTAGTACACTTAAGTTTGTGTTATCAACAAGATTTGTGCCAATCAACATATCAGAACATATTTCATAATCAGGAACTACATGAAATTGTAACTCAACACATAAATTATCAATAACGCAAACAGCAACCAATGTAGACAAAGATACCACCGTAAACTGACCGATGCCCTTTAGATAATGAACCTCATTTACACGTTTACCCGGAATTTTTGCCGCTACTGACTCGCGTACCAAAGAACATTCTGCCCCGCTATCAAAAATTGCGTTTAATTTAAAATCTTTAATGATAATGGGTAACAAAGTTAGTTTTGGTTTACCTACAAAGTTTACATTTGAAACTACTGCGCGTTCACGTTTATAACAAGTTTCATACGTATGACCTATTTTTGAGCAAAATGTGCAGGTAGGCTTAGTTGTATTTTGCGTTCCGTTGATAGAATCATGGTGCGGCTGAGGAGCTGTATTTTTGTTCCCAAAACGACAATCACGTGTATCGTGGTTTGTTCTCTTACATACTTGACAATATGGGTTTGATTTTTCAGCTAAACGCGGGCGCTTATTTAAATTTTGTTGCAAATGGTTAGAGTTTGTACGTTTTATTGGACGTATAGACGATGCAACTGAAATTAATTCCGGTACAGATTTTGCCCGCGCGTTTAGTAATTCTATCCGTAGTCGTTCATCACTAATGCAACCAATGACAGCCTCAACCGCATCATCACTCGATAATTTATCTTTCGTGACACGTTGCCATAATACCCAGGCCTCAGACAGAAACTGGGCAATATTTTTACTATTATCGTAAACATGTTCTCTAAAACGAACTATGTCTCTTGAATACCTACTTTCTGGTTCGAAGGTAGTTATCAAAATATCGCGCAACTCTGGCCAAGAATTAGTAGATACAAGCCAGCTGTCTACGTATAACCTAGCGCGACCTTTAAGCAAACTACCCACTTTCATTCGTACATCATAATCACTTAGGTTGTACGTATCCATTGCAGTTGTTATATGCTTACACCATTCTCGTATCCCTATGTTAGAATCTGGATCATATGACGGTAAAAATACATCACAAATTTTTACTTTAGACTCTGATGACGTCATTCGATCCGACATGTGCTTCATCATCTGCATCATTTGAGCGAAGAACTCAGCTGAGACCCCGACAACAGAAGTGGTTGCAGCAGAAGGTAAATCAGAATGCCCGGCAGAAGTGGGTGGCGATCCCACTTCTGATAACGGAGGGTTTTGCTCAACAGAGTTCTTAGAAAGGGAAACATCAGCACTGCCGACACTATTTGAAGTATTTTCGCTCATGATGAAATGATAAACACACTGACCTTTTTAAAAGAAACACTTTAATAATTATTTCACCAATTTTGAACTATTTAGTTAATACGACAATCTAAATCTTAAATTATTTTCTTAAACTATGTCTATGTTCTAAGTAGGCTATAGCTATTCTTTATTCCTAACAAAAGTCAAATAAAATGTACTCACAAGAATCGTCTGCTTATTCTGAAGGCTCAAGCAAAAAGGGGCCGTGTACTTAAACGCACACCCTATGACGCTTCATTGTCGCCAAAAAGAAATTAATGTAAAGAATGTAATTCTTCTTAATTTAGATTTCATAATTCATGAACTGAATTTAAATACATTGTAAAAATACGAAATCATTTTATGAACACTTGTTTGAATAATTTACCAAAAATCCACATTGGCGCCAAAGCGTAATTTCAAAACATGATCAATGTAATCTATCTAAATAAATTCAATTTACATCTCATAATTCATAAGTAGATTTTTAATTTATTTTAAAACAAAGAAATCATTTTAAATAGTGATTTAAATAGTTTTTTAAAATCCACATTCTAAAAGCAACAACATCGATTTACAACAACGCCATCTAGTTACGTGCGTGTAAACTAAGGCGAACAAGATAACAAAATGTTGCTTTTAGAATGTTCAAATATCACTACTTATTAATAAATTAAGTTACAAAAAATCATGTTTGTAAGTAATCAAAGTAAATTATTGATTTACATTTAAGTAATCATAAAAATAATCAAACAATATTTTAAAAAGAGGAACATCTACGCTTTTGCGTCGACATATATATTTAATTTATCTCTTAGCACTGAAACATATCCATCCCATTGGAAAATGTCAAAGGTGATTCCTGTACCCAAGGGTGGCTCCCGGTCGAAGGTTGAAAACTACAGGCCTATAGCGGTTCAGTCTGCATTTGGGAAGGTCTTCGAATCCATTCTAAATAAACACATTACAACTCAGATAAAATCGCAGCTCAGCGACAGTCAGCATGGGTTCAGAGCGGGAAGGTCAACAGTGACCAACCACATTAACTTTGTAGATTATGCCGTTACTGAATTAGATTCAAAAAAGCAAGAGGACGCAGCTTATTTCGATTTTAAAAAAGCTTTTGACCGAGTCCACAATAACATTTTGCTAAATAAATTTTCAGCCATAGGTTTCACTCCTAAGTTGGTCAAGTTCTTTAGTAGTTACTTTACTAACAGAATTCAATATGTGCAACAATATGTGTTACAATGCAGTAATATGGGATCCTCACGAGGCAAAATATAAGTTAATGGTCGAGAAAATCCAAAAAAAATTTGCCCGCTTCCTTTACAAAAAAATGTATGGTTATTATCCGTTTCTTTATCCATCCCTTTTCATATCAGGCATGGTAGGCATTGAATCTTTGGAGCTCCGGCGTAAGTGTGCCATAATGTTACACTACTACTTGCTTTTAAATAATAAAGTGGACAATCCGTCTGCATTGGCTCGTTGTTCACTCGAAGTTCCGGGGCGAGGGCGGCGGCGCGCGGCGCGCCTGCTGGCGGGCCCACCGGCGCGCACGCAGACCGCGCGATACGTTCCCACCGCGCAGGCCTTGCGTTTGCTTAATGCTTTGATCGCTCATGAACCAAAACTTGACCTATTTTTTACTTGTACAAATATTTTCCTATTATTTTGTGCTAAATTTGCAAATGTAACTAATCTGTGATAATAATAATATGATACCATAATATGATTATCAGTATTTAAAAATTAATAATTAATAGAAATTAAATTTGCAATAATAATTATAATTTATCATGTACTATTTTTATAATATTCTAGTTTTTAATTTTGTGATTATGTTTAATGCTAATGTATCTATTTATAATGTGATTAATAATAACTTCGATTTAATAATTTAATAATCATTTTATGTAAATACATGTAATACATTGTGCATATAATGTTATCTTGTAGTGCGATTTGGCATTGCTGTAAGCGCTACAAGCAATTGTAATGAATAAATAAAATAAAAAAAGGCCCCGCCGCGCCGCTTGCTCTTCTATGGCCGCACACAGATCCTCAGTCTTAGTATCGGATTCCAGATTGCTGACTGCGATGTATGGCTGCCGCCTAGTCAGCTCCGTGGCCCGTAGAGTCTACGGTGCAGCCTCCTTCAATTTTGCTGCCTCTTCCAGCGTGGTGGCTTTGACGACGACGCCAGCGTTTCCGACCTTCCGCACGTGCTGAACGTGTATGCCCAGAGCCTGGGGGTTGACAGTCCTCTTCAGCTCTTGTTTCGTTTCCTCCGCTGTTTTCATCGCCTCTGCCTCTGTGGGATAGAAGGCAATTGCTGCGCCCTGATTCTGTGGGATGGCTACTGCAGGCATTCCACTTTTTGTTTTTAGCGCTTTCGCATAATCCGGCTTGGTACTGGAGCCAATTGGTGTAAAATCGCTCAAGACGGCTTCACTACGGGTCTTCATGAGCGTAACCTCCGCGCGGGCAACCCTAAGACGCTCCTCAGCCAGCTCCCTTTCAGCTTCTGCCAACATAATCTCAAGCGCCCCCACCATGGCCAAGATCTCGTGACCGTGTGCGCCTATAGTGGTTTTGTCCGATATGTTGAGCTTATTGGTGCCCGTCGCAACAGTCATTATCCCTTGGACAGCCCGGTGCACTGCCTCCAACATATCCAGCTTGTTCCTGTTGGGTTCCTTCCCTTTATCTTCGGCAGCTTTCAGGGTTTGTGCAGAGCGTCCATCCTCTAACCCTGCCAGAGGGAACGGATCTTCACGTGCGGAGGTACGCTGAAGACGTCTTCGTGCAGGCTGCGGCTGGTCCCCAGGCGAGGCCAACGGCCGCTTGCTATAGCTTGGTTGGTCCGTTGGCGGCTGTTGCTGCTGCTGCTGCTGCTGCTGCTGCTGCTGCAGTTGCTGCTGCGGTTGCTGCTGCTGCGGTTGCTGCTGCTGCAGTTGCTGCTGCGGTTGCTGCTGCGGTTGCTGCTGATGCTGCGGTTGCTGCGGGTGCTGCTGCAGTTGTTGCCGTTGCTGTTGTACATGTTGGTGCACCTGCTGCTGCTGCCCCTCATGATCTCCAACATCCACCGCGCTAAAGGAGCTCGGCGGCGTCCTGGCCAACGAAAGTCTGGGCCTGAAGGCTGCCTCCTCCGTGGACTCCAGGAAGCGTCTCTCCTCCTCAATCCTCTCGCGGCTGCGCCGCCGCAGCTCCTCCAGCAGCTCACGCTGCCTCTCCCACTCTGGGTCCCGGTCCCGGTCCATGCCCGAGTCACCTTCCATCTCCTACTCTAAGCCTACTCTACTACACTAAATAAAAGAATAACACAGTAAAATAAAGTACTAAATCAAAGAGTCAACAATAATAAAAATAAAAGTACAAAGCACACAGTAGAAAATAAAATAAAATTCAAGTTACTATTAGGGGACCAGTACACTATGTGTACCACTGGGCCACCCACGGTAGGCAGTAGTGTGGCACTACCCTAATAGACAACTGACAGCCGTCAGATGTCACTCACAGAGTGTCACTGTCACTACGCAAGTGGCGAGCGCGTGCCGACCACGTGCGACAAACCTAATCTATCCTAAGCTAATAACACTACACTAACACTAAAGTTTATGCTAGAAATTATTTATAATGCATTAACTCCTAAATAAGTGGAGTGGCAAAGTCACTATTGTTCCTAACTATACCACTGTTGCACTCTAATCTAAACTAAACTACCTAATCTAATACCTAAACTAATTACAGATCTAGCACTTAGTTCTAAACGTACCTTAATAATCCGAGTGTCACTTTCACTATTTCACTATTACACTGTTTTAATAGGAATATTGCACGAAAACACAAAATTAATATGAATCACAGAAATGATAATATTAACTTGCGCACCGTAGCTCCGCACACGTCCGTTTACCTCGAGAGCGAGCGGCCGAGTAGATAGGGACAACCCACCACCACCCATGGCCCTACCAACCTCTCGGTTATACGGGCCGAATCGTGGGAGATGCGCGCGGATTTGCAAGTGCAGTTGCCGCGCGCAATTCTTGACTCCCTACAAGTTGTTTCTCTCGTCCTTGTCCCTGACGTCGACTCTCCCCCGTGGGGGCTCAACGACACTACTACGACACTCGGTCGCTCGACGCCGTAGCTCTAATTCCGCTTGGTTATTCCTGAGCTTGTGCCAGGCGTGCGCGAACTTCTTCAGTGCCCCAAAGTTCACCGCTGAACCCACGAGATCGCAGTAGTAGATCGGGCCCTCTTCCGCTCTCACAACTCCGTTCAGCATTTCCTCTCTTTCCCTGTCATACAGCTTACAGTCCCATAGTACGTGATGCCTATTTTCCGCAGACTCGCCACATTCACAGTAACTTGTATCCGTCAAGTTCATTCTGTTCAATCGCTCATTGAAGCATCCATGTCCGCCGAGGATCTGAGACGTCTCATAGTCGGGCTGGATCCAAGTTGCATCCAGACGTACCTGTACATCAGGGAAGAACTGATACAGCTCCCTCCCATTCTCACTGGTAGCCCAGCGTTCCTGCCATTGGGCAACGATCTGGTGTTCGATCTCGGCTCTAAGCCGGTTGTGCGCTTCTCTCGGTTCCGAGCGCCGGACCCCATCAATCCGCCCAGCACGGGCCACCTCAAGGTCAGCCGGCATTACACCAGCCAAAACCGGCAGGGCTGCAGTGCTCGAGGATCTGTACGCCTTGGTGAGCAGCGTCAGTGCAGGTCTCTGCGTGCGGGTCAGAGCACTGCGTACAGCGTACTGGCCAGCGCGATGGTGCCAACAGGCAGCAGCGTAACACAGAGTAGCGGTGTAGGTGCCCCTGTACAGCACTCGCAAAGCGCCGTACCGCAGGCCCCTTGAAGAAGCCGACACTCTGGAGACCTTGCCGAAACAAGCCGCTGCTCTTTCCCCTATGTTGATGGCGTGTGGGACAAACGGTAACTTGTCATCTATAACCAACCCCAATAGTTTTGCAGAGTTTACAGACTTGATCGATATTGGGCCCAGCTTGATAACCGGAGGTCTTTGTAGGTTACCTTTGGCTGTAAGCATCTGAGTTTTCCCAGGGGAAAACTCCAGCCTATTTATTTATTTATTTATTATTATTTATTGTTAATTAGAACGGTCTTGTACAGACCACTTACACTAACTAACACAGTTTTAAATATTACTTTTATAGATTAAACACAATAACATAAAATGATTACTTTACATTAATTACACATAAAATGAAAATAATTAATTAATAATTCAAAACAAAAATTAAATTTATCAATTTCATTGCATTCAATTTATAGATTTTTTTTTAATGTCAATGGAAGAAAAAAAAATGTCGTAAATATTTAAATAGCATTATTTTCAGTGAACCTAAGGCACACAGTCATAATTTTCCTCCAGTCATCTGCAAACAGGTCAAAATCAGGATAGGCTACAGAGAGAGCGCAAATACCAGCGAGCATACGGGCTATGGGAGATTTAGAATGCGCTACAGTACGGCTAAAAGGCACGACCAACAGATCATGTTTCCGGGATCGACAATAATTGTCCGGAGCATATAGTCGGGCCAACTCATTGTGCAGATCAGGTGCATCTATCTTGCCACAAAAAATCTTAACAGCCGTCAATAATTGGTCATTTGCTCTTCTGGTCTTAAGAGAATTATAGTTAAGGCTTCCCAGTAGAAATGCCGTGGGATACATGAATGGATAATGTCCATAGTTTCGTTTGTAGAGGAACCTAAGAAACGCTTTTTGAACTTTTTCAAGTATGAGTTCATAAGAAGATTCGTGAGGGTTCCAAACACAAGAGCTAGACTCTAGCTTACTACGTACTAGCGAATTGTACAGAAGGCGTACGACGTGTTCTGTTTTGAACCCTCGAGCGTTCCTTAGTACGAAACCTAGCCGCTGATAAGACTCCTTTGCTACAGACAGCATATGATCATGAAAAGTCAACTTTGGATCAAATGTTACACCCAAATCCTTCATGGTAGAGGTTCTAGGCATGCTGGTATTGCCAATACTGTAGTTAAATTTTAAAGGATTCCACATACGTCCGAAAGTCATGACGCTACATTTGGACAGGTTAAATTCTATTTTATTTTGGATGCTCCATTCATATACCGCCTTAACATCCCCCTGGAGAGCCAAACAGTCAGCTTCCGATTGTATTTCGGTGTAAAGCTTAAGGTCGTCTGCGTACAGAAGACACTTAGCATAGTTTACGACGGTTGGAAGATCATTAACCATTATGAGGAAGAGCAAAGGACCAAGAATTGATCCCTGGCTTACGCCGGAGCGTGTATTGTAAGGCATGGATTCATAGATGCCTAATTTAACAAACTGTTGCCGGTCGCGTAGATAGTCTGCTAGTAGCTGTAAAAGGCCTGCAGAGAAGCCGATGGCACTCAGCTTTTTAAGCAGAATATCATTATCTACTCGATCGAATGCCTTCTTAAAATCGAAATAGAGAACGTCTACTTGGCGATTGCGATCCAAACGTAGCGAAATGTAGTTAACAATAGTCAAAAGATTAGTGTTAACTGATCGTTTGGCTCTAAAGCCATGCTGTGCATTTGATAAATATGCTTCTACCTGCGAATAAATAAATCGATGTAAAACATTTTCGTATATTTTAGCCGGAGAGGACAATATAGCTATTGGGCGATAGTGTTCAACCGCAGTCTTATTGGATGTTTTAGGAATAGGCGTCACTCTTGTTGTTTTCCATTGTGGGGGATATACTCCAGTTTGTAAAGACAGATTAAAAATATGACAGAGTGGTGTACAAATATATTTTTTTGCACGTTTAAAAAGCATTGAAGGAATATTGTCGGGTCCTAGCGAGTCGTTGTTTTTTAATTTATTTATACCATAAGCAACGTCAGCGGTAGTAAATCGGAATATATTGACGTAATTGCTATTGCAACTGGCTTCCTCCATACTAGTCACAGCTGGATTTAAGCAGGGTATGTCAGGTGAAAATACGCTGGCAAAAAAACGAGCAAATGCTTCAGCAGCAGATACTCCAGAGAATAATTCACCCTGGTAAGATACCGTCGGCTCGAATCCACCTCTGGATCGGAAGTTACTTATAAAACGCCAAAATCTGCAAGGGTTAGTTTGGATGCTCTCCTCAGTTTGCTTTATATATGAATTGTAAGCAAGAGCTACTCTAGACTTCAGCGATGTTCTAAGATCATGAAAATCTCTATATGTTTTATCAGATTTGTCATGTTTCCAGTCCCTGTGCAATTTTAGTTTGCGTTTTACGTCTTTAATAATATCCGCAGTAAACCAAACTGGGTAGCGACGGCAATTTTTATCCCTACCACCTTTTTTAGGCATACAAATATCAAACAAGTTATAAATTATGTCATAAAAATTTTGAACTGCATTGAGCGTATCTTTCGCTTCAAGAACCTTGTCCCAAGAGGTGGAAGTGAGAAGTCGAAAGAGTTTGTCGTAATCGCATTTTTTAAAATTCCAGTCGTGGGCCGTTTTGATATTACTGGAAGGTATAGTTTCTGCACAATAAGCTGTGTTGACCGCTAACTCTATGTTTAAGGCTGGGTGATACAAATCAATTGAAACTAAGCCGTCTGTACTGGTAACAACTACGTCGCGGATAATCGCGCTCTCTCGAACTAGCACAATATCTAATTTACTATTATGAACGTTGAAAATAAAATTTTTCTCAATTAAATTACAAAAAGATATAAAATAAGAATAATAGTAATTTATATTTATCGACGCACTGTTCAAATTTATGTCACCTAGTATAATTACTTGCCCTTTTAAACTATCTATTATGTTTTCAACTGCACAGAACCACTGCATAAAGTCATGGTCAGATGCACTAGGCTTGATATACACAACACAAATATGAAAAGGACGCCCATGCCAGGTAAAATCTACCCATAGGTCTTCACCGGATTTTGTCTCAAGATCTCGGCGTCGATGCATCACTATATCGCCGCGTGCAGCTAGCAGAACGCCACCACAAGGCGAACCTCTGTCACGTCTTATCACGGTCCAGTCTCCGATTACCAGCTCAGCATCATTAATAGAATTGTCAAGAAATGTTTCAGTGACTGCCACTAACTGATGCTCCAAAATGGCTAAATTGTTGCGCCATGTCTTGAGCTTCGTTTTTAGGCCTCTTACATTTTGGTACAATACCATAATCTCTTTAGCAGCAACGTTATTGCGAGTTCGGCAGGCCACGAAAGGACTGATTGCCTTTAAAAGCTGGTCGCAAGTTACTCGTATTTGGTTTTTTAAGGGAGACCCAAGCTTTAATCCTGGCATTCATCGGCCATATATTAGCTGAATAGCATGTTTCATAGTAGACTACGGGAACACCCACCTTGTATGATTTGTAATCACCTTTGGCCTTAAGCTCCTCTACAGTGCAGGTACCATTAGGGCAGATTTGACGCAGATATTCCTTAATATCATCAGCGCTCGATTCCATATTCCATACGTGGAAGTATTTACGAGGCTCTACTGCCTTTAAGGATGTAACGGTTGGGCCAGCTGTACCACACATTGAGGTTGGTCGTCGGTTTTTGGTTTGCACTACTTTCCACGGTAGTACCTCTGGCTCGGATTCCGTCCTCTGCAACTCATTTACTTTTTCAGAGCGTTCTACTGGTTTTGATTTGGCAGCGGTGACAGTTTCCGGCCTTTTAATCTGCTTGGAATAAGGTTGTTGAGGCTTGTCACGAGATTCAGGGCGTTGGGGAACGGGGGGAACAGTAGCACCATCTGAATTTTGATGTTCTTTGTTGAGCAAATCTTGAACCGTGGCGCTTCTCGTCATTGGATTTTTACTGAGTAGATCCTGTGTATTACCCATTTCTCCGCCGAGTTTCTCTAATATGACAGAATATCGCCTTAATTCAGCTGTGATTGTTGCATTGGTGACTTCGTAATGTGCTAGCTTATTTTGCAGCGAGTCTACTTGCGCCATGTAAGTGTTCATTTTGGTCTCATGACTTTTTATAATGGATAAAGAAAGTTCAAGCAAATGCTTCAGTGACGAAATTTCTCGAATAAGAATTCGAGGATCCTCTATGTAGGATTCTGCGCTTTCCTTCAGTTGTGCACCTTCGATGTTAGAGGAATGTTTACGATAAGTAATGTGCGCAAAGCTGCAACATTCCGGACAAACCCAGGATTTATTGTGATTGTTCATGTCCACACAGTGAGCATGATAGATATTATTGCAGTTATCTGTTATACACTGCAAGCCTTCTTCATTCACAATAGGAGCATAGCAAGCAGCGCAACTCATTTTAAATAAAGCAGCGCAGCGAAGATAAATGCGTAAACAATGATGCAATAGCTAAAGCGATAAATACCGGTGCAAAGTCCAATTCGTAAGTCACCTGTTAACGGTTACTGTTGCTATGTGCACAGCGTTATCGCATGCAGCGGGAGCACGGCGGGTTGTCGTAGGTCAGGTTTGCAAACGTTTATTTAAAATTTCAAATTGTTTTTGTTTATATTTTCCTTGTTTCTGGACCGATTTGCACGAAACAAATTGAATTTAACGCAGTTTTTCTTTAGGTACACTGATATATTACTTTCACCGACAGATATTCACTTTAAACTACCTTTACATCGAAATATTTACGAGAACAATGGAATAAAGTGTTGCTCGGATGCTAGCTCACGGACCAATGACCTATTGCGGGCCCCCCATTCGGAGACTAGGGACAGAGCGTTCGTTGCCTTCAACTCTATCTCCCTCCGCGTGTCCGCCTCAACCATAATGGTAACGTCGTCCGCATACGCCATCATACTAACCCCCCCCCCCCCCCCCGGAAGAGGAAGTCGCAGCAAGTCGTCCATAAGTAGGTTCCACAGTGTCGGACCCAGCACCGAACCCTGTGGACATCCCATAGTGGATGTCTTCCACTCCACCCGGTGGCCGACGAAGAGACCCACTCGACGGTTCGAGAAATAGCTTGACAGCATTCTGTATATATTTTGTGGGCAGCCTCCTCTTTTTGCCTTGATCAGAATCATCGGCCACCAGGCGCACCAGAGATGTCAAGGAATATAAGCTGGACATATTTCCTTCCAGATCCACCGATGGTGTTGAGCACCTGGTTTAGGGCGGTGACCGTCGACCTACCCCCAGTAAAACCGTGCTGCACTGGAGAGATCTGCCGGGTGATGGAGGGTGCGCACCGCAACATGACACGCTCCAGTACCTTGCCCAAAGTTGGTAGTAGGGTAATGGGTCTGTACGCCTTAGGATCCGAGAGCGGTCTGTTATTTGCCTTAGGCAGGACAAGCAGACGACCGTCCTTCCATACCGAGGGGAAGGTACCCTCCTGTACACACATTGCCATCACCCGCGTTAGTTCGGCAGATGCAGTAACCCATACGTTCTTCACAATCCTGGCAGAGATTCCATCCAAGCCGGGAGCTGTATTGGGCAAACCACGGATGATCTGGCCCAGCACCTCCGCGGATAGGGGAGGCGCAGAGTCCCTGGAGGGGAGGCATGCTGCCATAATGCGCACTTGTCGGTGGTATGCGGTGTCCCGGATCACATTGTCGTCAGGGCATAAGGCCTCCATGAGGTTGCGCGCCGCCTGTACTGGGTCCGTGGCGTAGGCGTCCAGGTACTTTACCGCGGTGATAACATTACCTGGAGGCCGGTAACGGCCACTGGCCAGCATGTAGGCTGGACCCCAAGGGTCCTCATTACCGCTTTCAGCCAGTCCCCAAAAGTGGGCACTCTCCGCCTCCCCCATGGCCTTCCTATACCTACCTCTCACCACGTGGTAGGCATCACGCACCACTTCTTCGGGAAGCCCACCTTTCTTTCTTGTCTTCTGCCATCTCTGCCTTTCCCTACAACATTCCTTGCGCAGCTTCTCAAGGTCCGCCGACCACCACTCGTACCCCCGGTCCTTTCTGCGGGCCGCAGGGCGGAGCACCCGGCGGGCAACGTCCAGGATAGTCTGCACAAACCTCGTGCTTACCTCATCGGCCGTGCCTCTCCAGTCCATCCGTCCGACTCGTTCGTGGAAGAGAGAGCGAAAACCCTCCCAATCCGCACCACGCTCCCTAAAGCGCAGCGGCGCACCATCTGGCTGGGTATTAGATGATACCGATTGGTCATGATCAAAGTAGACCCTGAAAGTGATTAGGCGATGGTCGCTGAGGCTGACGTCATCGTGCACCTGCCAGTTATTGATGTACACGCTTCTTGTGCTCAAGGTGAGGTCAATATTGGATTCCCCTCTGGGGCCGCTGAAGGTGGATGGTTGGCCCTGCACATTGTTCACATAGAGGGCATGTGCGGCTAGAAAATCCTCCAGTCTACGTCTTCGAAGTTCGACGGTCTGTCCACGTCCGGTGTAATGATGCGGAGAACTGTACCACATCGGAGAGTGCGCGTTGCTGTCCACCCCTACGAGTATCGGGCCCCCTTTTTGACTATGTAGGAGATGTTCAATGTGGGTCAATTGGGTCACTGTACTGGAAATAGGCCGACACCACGAAGAGGGGGACAGAGCGACCTGGCGGCATCACCGACACAACTGCGCAGTGCGTGTTGCTGAGGTGATTTAAGAAGACGCACGGCAGGGTAGGGTTGAGGACTATGATCCCGGCTTTGGCATCTGGGCCAACCGAGTGTATGTAAGGGTCCCCATCGCTCGGAGGCCGGGAGTATTGTTCTTGGACAAGAACGACATCCAAGCCCCGCCGAGCAGCAATGGCGAGCAGCTCCGCTGTAGCCTGCCGCGCGCCTCCCAGGTTGATTTGGCCGATGTAGATGTCAGGCACGCCCTTACCGGTACAACGTCTGCTCGATGAGCAGACGTTCTGCGTGTTGACGAGCAGGGCAGTCGCGGGAGGCCGTGAAATGCAACTTTGCATCCTGCCTGCCGAATTTTTTGCAGGTGGCACAGCATCTTGACTCCGATTTGCATGCCTCAGCACCATGTCCAGAGTCACCACAATTGCCACAGATAGTTTCCTGGGAGCGGCAGAACTTCATCGGGTGGCCATATAGCTGACATTTATGGCAGCACGTGACCCCAATGTAATCAAACACCTCGACGACCTCCCAACCAATATATAATTTGCCCTTTTCCAGCAAAGTGGCCCGCAGAGCTGGCGTGCATTCCACCACAATGGTGACGCAACGCCCATCTCTACGCCCCCTTTTGAAAGCCGCCTTCAGATTCCCCTTCAGTTTTTCCAGTGGCCAGTCCGGGGTATCTGCGAAATTCTGGCTGTGTATTGCCGGTAGTATATCCTCTAAGGTTGGGTTACCTTCGATATTCTTGAGGGCCACCAATGGCTGCCGCTTCCTGGGCTCCGAAACCCGCAGGGTGGAAGGGACAGCCTCCTTTATCTTTTCAGCGGCCTCCTTATTCCCTGTCTGTACAAGGATCCCCGCATTCCCTATTTTCTTTAGCCGCACCACCTGGACTCCCATACCATCGGGCTTTATCGCGTTCTTTAACTCCTTCTTAGTGTCCTCCGCCGTTTTGATTGAAGCCGATTCCTCCGCAGGATAAAACGCTAGGACGGGACCAGGTTGACTACCCACGGAGAGCAGGGGTTGGCTCTTGGAGATTTTGAGAGCCGTGCCGTAGGAGTTACCGGGTGGAGCGGGTTGCGCGGCGCCAGTCGTGGTGGGGGCAGAGGAGGCGCCCGTTGAAGGAGAGTGGGCCGACTCACCTCTGGATCGGGTGAGAATTTCACCAATCCGAGCCTTGGTCTTTTCTAAACTGAGCTCACTCTCTGCCAGCTGCAGTTCCAGGGTAGCCACTACAGCCAGGATGGTCTGCCCGCAGGTACTGATCTCATTGGTGTCCGCCTTATTAAGTTTGCTGTTGGAACCGGTGGCCACTGCCATGATTTTCTGAATGGCATTATTCACTTTCTCTAAGAGCTCCACCTTAGAGGCACTGGACAGGCCGGGTCCCCCAGGTGGTGGCGAGGGAGGGGGGTGCAGCGGGCGGGCTGCAGGAGTAGTGGGCAGGCGTTCCTGGCGAATCCCAGCCAAAGGAGGAGTAGTTCCATCCGTCTTCTTCCGCGCTTGGTCCACCGCGACATACCTACGAGATTCGTCCTCGTCCGTAGTCGTCTCGTCGCATGGGGCTCTCTGCATCCTCCTACGGACGGGCACTGAGGCGTCCCCCGGCGACGTGAGAGCCCGCTTCCCGACAGCTGATGAAGACGACGGTGGGGTTCTAGCCAGGGATTTTCTCGGAGTGAAGGCCTCCTCTTCCGAGTCCAGCGTCCCACCGGTGGCGGTCCCAAAGGACCGATCCGTCATTCTTGTGGCCTACTCTAAGACTATGCTAAATAGTAAAAGTTTAAAAAAAAAACAAAAATAAAAAAATAAAAAAAAACAAATAAAAATAAAACAGAAACCCAGTATCAGCTGTATATACATACACACTTTTTTATATGGCCATAGCCATATAAAAACTCTATTTTATACACTTGTTCATCTTTCCCTTATTTCATAACTATTATATATTTCCTTTTACTTTTTTTTTTTTTATCACTAAAGGTTTATTCTTTTTTTTTTTTTTAGTAGATAGGGACACTCACCCACCACCATCCCATGGCCCTATCAACCTTCAGGTTATACGGGCCGAAACACGGGAGGCGCACCGCGGAATTTCGGTCTGCTGGTCATCACGGTGCGCTTCTTGATCTCCCTACATGACTCTTTTTTCGAGCCTGCTCATTCTGAGCTGGTCCCTGCCGTCCCATTCCGGGTAGACGGCACACCACGCCTCGGACGCTCGCCTGGGCTGTTCCTGTTGTTTATCTCCCGTCCCTGCCGCTCCTCGTGCCACTTCTTGGCAAAATGTCGGAGCCGACAGAAGTTGGCCTTGGTGGACACCAGGTCCCCGTATAAGACCGGGCCCACCTCTTCTCGGACTATACCTTCTAGCATGCCGTTTCTAATATCTGCATACAGAGGGCATTCCCATAGCACATGATGCAAGTCTTCATCTGCCAATCCGCAATAACATTCACTCACCTCACTCAGCTTCATATCATACAGTCTCTTTCGGAAACATCCATGGCCACTTAGGATCTGCGACGTTTGATAGTCCGGCTCGACCCAGGTGGCCCCGAGTCGAACCGCCACGTCCGGGAAAAACCGATATAGTTCTCTTCCTTTCTCCTCTCTGTCCCATCGTTCCTGCCACTGAGCGACGACATCCGCCGAGATTGCCTCTCTCTTCACCCGCAATTCCTCGTTGGCTGTCGATCTTCTCGCTTCGTCCAATCTGCCAACACGACCCACCTCCAGGTCAGCCGGCAGCACGCCAGCAAGCACCGGCAACGCAGCAGTGCTGACGGAGCGGTACGCTTTCGTCAGCAATATGAGGGCTTGGCGCTGAGTTCTTAGGAGCGCACTTCTGACCGCGTATTGGGTAACCCTGTGGTGCCACACGGCAGACGCGTATGTCACCGTGGCCACGTACGTGCCTCGATACGGCACTTTCAGTGCTGGGTATCGCATGCCCCATGAGGACGCCGAGACTCTGGACATCTTACCGAAGCACGCCGTGGCCCGCTCGCCAATGGATTTCGCGTGACCGACGAACGAGACACCACATTCTCGTTCACTCGAGCACTACCCCTAACAATGTGGCCGACGCCACCGACCCGACAGAGGTGCCGCCTAGTCGGATGGTTGGAGGGCGCATGAATTTTCCCTTGATGGTGATTGAGGCGGACTTGTTCGGGGAAAATTCAAGTCTGTTCCGCGCCCCCCATTGTTGGACCAGGTCCAGGGTGACTGAGGCTTTACGCTCAATGTCAGCCCTGGACTCTGCCTCTATCAGGACGGTGACGTCGTCGGCGTACGCCACAAAGCTGCAGCCCATTGGTACCGGTAGCCGCAGTAGGTCGTCAACGTCGTCACTTATTTAGGAGTTAATGCATTATAAATTATTTCTAGCATAAACTTTAGTGTTAGTGTAGTGTTATTAGCTTAGGTTAGATTAGGTTTGTCGCACGTGGTCGGCACGCGCTCGCCACGTGCGTAGTGACAGTGACACTCTGTGAGTGACATCTGACGGCTGTCATTGTCTATTAGGGTAGTGCCACACTACTACCTACCGTGGGTGGCCCAGTGGTACACATAGTGTATTGGTCCCCTAATAGTAACTTGAATTTTATTTTTATTTTCTACTGTGTGCTTTGTACTTTTATTTTTATTATTGTTGACTCTTTGATTTAGTACTTTATTTTACTGTGTTATTCTTTTATTTAGTGTAGTAGAGTAGGCTTAGAGTAGGAGATGGAAGGTGACCCGGGCATGGACCGGGACCGGGACCCAGAGTGGGAGAGGCAGCGTGAGCTGCTGGAGGAGCTGCGGCGGCGCAGCCGCGAGAGAATTGAGGAGGAGAGACGCTTCCTGGAGTCCACGGAGGAGGCAGCCTTCAGGCCCAGACTTTCGTTGGCCAGGACGCCGCTGAGCTCCTTTAGCGCGGTGGATGTTGGAGATCATGAGGGGCAGCAGCAGCAGGTGCACCAACATGTACAACAGCAACGGCAACAACTGCAGCAGCACCCGCAGCACCCGCAGCATCAGCAGCAACCGCAGCAGCAACCGCAGCAGCAGCAGCAACCGCAGCAGCAACTGCAGCAGCAGCAGCAACCGCAGCAGCAACTGCAGCAGCAGCAGCAGCAGCATCAGCAGCAGCAGCAGCAGCAGCAACAGCCGCCAACGGACCAACCAAGCTATAGCAAGCGGCCGTTGGCCTCGCCTGGGGACCAGCCGCAGCCTGCACGGAGACGTCTCCAGCGTACCTCCGCACGTGAAGATCCGCCCCCTCTGGCAGGGTTAGAGGATGGACGCTCTGCACAAACCCTGAAAGCTGCCGAAGATAAAGGGAAGGAACCAACCAGGAACAAACTGGATATGTTGGAGGCAGTGCACCGGGCTGTCCAAGGGATCATGACTGTCGCGACGGGCACCAATAAGCTCAACATGTCGGACAAAACCACTATAGGCGCACACGGTCACGAGATTTTGGCCACGGTGGGGGCGCTTGAGATTATGCTGGCAGAAGCTGAAAGGGAGCTGGCTGAGGAGCGTCTTAGGGTTGCCCGCGCGGAGGTTACGCTCATGAAGACCCGTAGTGAAGCCGTCCTGAGCGATTTTACACCAATTGGCTCCAGTACCAAGCCGGATTATGCGAAAGCGCTAAAAACAAAAAGTGGAATGCCTGCAGTAGCCATCCCACAGAATCAGGGCGCAGCAATTGCCTTCTATCCCACAGAGGCAGAGGCGATGAAAACAGCGGAGGAAACAAAGCAGGAGCTGAAGAGGACTGTCAACCCCCAGGCTCTGGGCATACACGTTCAGCACGTGCGGAAGGTCGGAAACGCTGGCGTCGTTGTCAAAACCACCACGCTGGAAGAGGCAGCAAAATTGAAGGAGGCTGCACCGAAGACCTTACGAGCCACGGAGCTGACTAGGCGGCAGCCATACATCGCAGTCAGCAATCTGGAAGCCGATACTAAGACTGAGGATCTGTGTGCGGCCATAGAGGAGCAAGCGGCGCGGCGAGGCCTTAAAGAGTGGGGTACAGAAAAAATCAAGAGGGACATGAAGGTGGCCTTCAAGAAGGGGAGACGCGGAAGCAGCACTGCGACCTTCGTGTTGCAGTGCTCCCCGGGACTGCGCCAGTTCCTCCTGGAGGAAGACGCTTTATACATTGGATGGCAGGTGGCCAGAATAACAGACTACATAGCGGTCACGTGCTGCAATAAGTGCCAGCTCTATGGCCACCCCGAAAAATACTGTAAAGCCAGCGAGACAACCTGCGGAAAATGCGGCGGTTCAGGCCATAGGGCTGCTGAATGCACGTCAGCCGTGATCTGCTGCGCCACCTGCAAGAAGTTTGGAAGACGGGGTTACGAAGGTCACCGAACAATGAGCAGAGAGTGCCCAGCCCGCTTGCACGCTGAGACGCGCTGCGTTGAGGCCACAACCTACTATGGATAGGTGGCCCTCAACGAAAATGGGAAGGCTGAACACAGCGGGTTCAGCGGTGGCCACCAAGGAAATTCCGATGGTGGCCACCGAGTATGGTTTGGATGTGGTCCTGGTGCAGGAGCCGTACCACGATGCCCCCTTCATCATCAAACACTCAGAGGGGGCTAAGGCTGGCATCTACGTGCCTTACGCCAGCCTAACGTGTGCGGTTCTATCCCACCTTTGCGGGGACCACATCATGGTCGCGCACATCCCGTCCCTGGACCTTTATGTGGTGTCGGCATACTTTCAGTATAAAGATGACATAAACATCCACCTACAGAGGATGGAGTCGGTGGTCGCTCACCTGAAAGGATCCCGAGTCCTCATCGGCGTGGACAGCAACGCTCATTCACCCCTCAGGTACTGCAGACCAGAACAGTGTGAGGGGAGGGGGCCTGCTGCTGCCCACAGAAGGCAATCCATGGAAGATTTTGTTGCTGCCCACAATCTGAAAATAATAAACATCGAGGGGCAGCCATCGACCTTCTGTGGGGACAGCGGCGGCGAGTCCAATATAGACCTCACACTGACGGCCGGAGGGGTGTCTGTGGAGAAGTGGGAGGTCCACCCAGAGGCCTCGTCTAGCGATCACCGGCTAATTACCTGGACCATTGGGGAGCGAGAGTATGCCGGCACCGCTTCAACGGAGGGGTCGGCAGGGGACGGGCTGCGGAGGTTCCGGGAACGCGGCGTTGATTGGGTCCGCTTCCGACAGGGTATACACGAGCGGATGGGCTGGATTAAATGGAACAAACCTGCCCCTGAGGTATGCAAGCAATTTACGGAAGTAATTGATAAGACAGCGTGCGAGTGCTTAGGCCCTAGACGAGAGCGAGAAAGGGACGCAGGCTATGAATGGTGGACGCCTGAACTGGATAGACTGCGAAAGATGAATTATAAAAGAAGACGGGAATGGCAGAAGACCCGTAAACGGGGAGGGCAACTGGAAGAGGAAGCAAGGAAGGCCTTCCATGAGGCCCGCAATAAGTACAGGAGATGTATGATAGAGGCGGAACTAAAATTCCGCAAGGATGTGGCTGAGTCCGGTAACGAGGACCCGTGGGGCCTGGCCTACCGGGCCGCGTCCGGACGCAGACGGCCACCGGGAAACGTCCTGAGCGGGGTGCGGTATGCCGAGGGCCACCCGAATAACGCGGACGAGGCCATGCATAGCCTAGTCTACGCACTGTGCCCGGACGACGAACCTACCAAAGACACTGCCTACCATCGGCAGGTTCGGGTGCTCGCGGCGTGCTTGCCCTCCGGGCGGGACGCGTTGCCGCCCAAGGTGGATGACGTGCGCGATATAGTCAAGGAATTGCCTAACACTGCTCCGGGAATCGATGGTATGAGTGCGAGGATTATAAAAGAGGTGTGGAAGGCGGCGGGATCAGAAATGACAGAGATGATGCGTAGATGCGTGACTGAGGGCCAGTTCCCTCAAGTATGGAAGAAGGGACGGCTGCTTGTGCTGCCAAAGGGCAACGGCAAATCGCTCGATGACCCCAAGGCGTACAGGCCAATTACTCTTCTACCGATCCTCGGAAAGATCCTGGAACGTCTGATTATAAAATGTGCACCGGAGATCTTCTCCAGGACGTCTGACAGCCAGCACGGCTTCACGCGTGGTCGGTTGACGGTGACGGCTCTGCAGCAACTGATTGAAACTGGCAAAGGAAGCCACTGCCGATATGTTCAGGCTGTAATGCTTGACATATCCGGTGCCTTCGACAATGCCTGGTGGCCAATGATCCTCTTGAAGACCAAGAGAGGCTGTCCGCCAAACATCTATAGGATGCTGGCGGACTACTTCCGCGACAGACGCGTTGGTCTGTTTGCGGGTAACCGGGTGCTGTGGAAGGCATCGACAATGGGCTGCCCTCAGGGTTCCGTATTGGGCCCCGCGCTGTGGAATGTGTTGATTGACGACCTACTGCAGCTTCCGGTACCGATGGGCTGCAGCTTTGTGGCGTACGCCGACGACGTCACCGTCCTGATAGAGGCAGAGTCCAGGGCCGACATTGAGCGCAAAGCCTCAGTAACCCTGGACCTGGTCCAACAATGGGGGGCGCGGAACAGACTTGAATTTTCCCCGAATAAGTCCGCCTCAATCACCATCAAGGGAAAATTCATGCGCCCTCCAACCATCCGACTAGGCGGCACCTCTGTCAGGTCGGTGGCGTCGGCCACATTGTTGGGGGTAGTGCTCGACACAACATTTTCGTTCGTCAGTCACGCAAAATCCATTGGCGAGCGGGCCACGGCTTGCTTCGGTAAGATGTCCAGAGTCTCGGCGTCCTCATGGGGCATGCGATACCCAGCGCTGAAAGTGCTGTATCGAGGCACGTACGTGGCCACGGTGACATACGCATCTGCCGTGTGGCACCACAGGGTTACCCAATACGCGGTCAGAAGTGCGCTCCTAAGATCTCAGCGCCAAGCCCTAATATTGCTGACGAAAGCATATCGCTCCATCAGCACTGCTGCATTGCCGGTGCTTGCTGGCGTGCTGCCGGCTGACCTAGAGGTGGGTCGTGCTGGCAGACTGGACGAAGGAGGAAGATCGACAGCCAAAGAGGAATTACGGGTGAAGAGAGAGGCAATCTCGGTGGATGTCGTTGCTCAGTGGCAGGATCGATGGGACAGAGAAGAGAAAGGAAGGGAATTATATCGGTTCTTCCCGGACGTGGCGGTACGACTCAGGGCCACCTGGGTCGAGCCGGACTATCAAACGTCGCAGATCCTAAGTGGCCATGGATGTTTCCGAAAGAGACTGCATGATATGAAGCTGAGTGAGGTGAGCGAATGTTATTGCGGATTGGCAGATGAAGACTTGCATCACGTGCTGTGGGAATGCCCTCTGTATGCAGATATTAGAAACGGCATGCTAGAAGGTATAGCCCGAGAAGAGGTGGGTCCGGTCTTCTACGGGGACCTGGTTTCCACCAAGGCCAACTTCTGTCGGCTCCGACACTTTGCCAAGAAGTGGCACGAGGAGAGGCAGGGACGGGAAATTCAAAACAGGTACAGCCCAGGCGAGCTTCCGAGGCGTGGTGTGCCGTCTACCCAAGATGGGAGTACGGCGGGGACCAGCTCAGAATGAGCAGGCTCGAAAAGAGTCATGTAGGGAGATCAAGAAGCGCACCGTGATGACCAGCAGACCGAAATTCCGCGGTGCGCCTCCCGTGTTTCGGCCCGTATAACCTGAAGGTTGATAGGGCCATGGGATGGTGGTGGGTGAGTGTCCCTATCTACTCGGCCGCTCGCTCTCGTAGAGGACGGACGTGTGCGGAGCTTCGCGCGTATTAATATATTTTCCATTGCGAATAATATTAATTAATTGTGCTTGCTTGTGTTTCCTTGTGCATTTAATACATTGTGCATAGTGAATAGTGAAAGTGACACTCTAAACGAAGGTACGTTCTAGAACTAAGTGTTAGATTTAATAATTAGTGTAGGTTTTAAATTAGGTAGCTTAGTTTAGATTAGTCTGCAAAAGGAAATTTAGAATTAGGAACTATATTGACGTTTGCCACCCTAGTTAATAGTTAATAGGAGCAGTAGCAGCAGCAGCAGCAGCATCAACAATTGCAGCATCAACAGCAGCAGCAGCATTTGGAACAGCAGCAGGAGCAGCAGCAGCAGCAACAGCAGCAGCAGCAGAGCAGCAAGAGGTCATTGCCCTCACCGGACGATCCTCCACAACCAGCCAGAAGACGAGTCCAGCGAGCATCAGCCATTGAGGAGACGCCGCCAATGGCTGGCCTACAGGACCCCCGACGACTGATATCTGCTCAGATGGAACCCACGAGTGACGGCGCACAACACTTGGAAGAGGCTACGGACAAGAGTAAGACGGAGATGCTGCATGCGGTCCACCAGGCCGTCAAAGGCATAATGGCCGTAGCCACAGGTGCGAATAAGTTAAACATTGCTGACAAGACGGCAATCAGCGCCCATGGCCAAGACATCTTAGCTATCGTGGGGACCCTGGAAATTATGCTCGTGGAGGCCGAAAAGGAGCTCGTCGAGGAGCGCCTGAAGGCTGCCCAGGCGGAAGCTAAATTCCTAAAAGCAACAGCATACTCTGACGACAATGTAACTACGGCACCTGGCGTTTCCACCCTAAGCTTGCCTAAGCCTGACTATGCCAGGGCCCTGCGTACAGGCAAGAATAGCCCGCCGAAGAACATCCCGGTCAATTTGGGAGTAGCAGTAGCGTTCTATCCCAAAGAGGGGGCAGAGGGGCTGAAAACGGCAGAAGACACCAAAGTGGAACTGAAGAAGACCGTGAGCCCGCAAGCCTTAGGCATACAGGTTCAGCAGGTGAGGAAGGTAGGGAACGCCGGTGTCATAGTGAAGACCATCACGCTGGAAGGAGCTCAGCGGCTCAAAGAGGCAGCTCCCAGCACGCTACGGGCGGCCGACCTAAGTAGACGTCAGCCTCTCGTAGCCATATGGTCGATCGAGAACTGCACCAAGCCCGAAGACATTGCCGAAGCCATCAAGGAGCAAGCAGAACGGCGAGGCCTGAAAGAAAAGTGGCCAGCTGACCGGATATCCAAGGATATGAAGGTGGCCTTCAAGAAGAGCAGGATGAACAGCGCAACGGCCACCTTCGTTCTGCAGTGCTCACCGGGTCTCCGTCAGTTCCTACTAGAAGAGGAGGTGATATACCTTGGGTGGCAAGTTGCACAGGTGACTGACTACGTAAAAGTCACCTGCTGCAACAAATGTCACAACTTCGGCCACCCAGAAAAATACTGTAAGGCCACAGTGATAACGTGCGGCAAATGTGGAGAATCCGGTCACAGAGCCCCTCAGTGCAGTTCCATGACCTCCTGCTGCGCGACCTGCAAGAAATTCGGCAGGAAAGGCTACGAGTCCCATCTGACAATGGCGAGAGACTGCCCCGCGCGTCTGCATGCAGAGGCCCGTAGCCTTGAAACCATAAACTATGGATAGGACCCGAACAAATATCACAATCGGTCAGCTAAACCTCGCGGGCGCCTTGGTGGCCACCAGGGAGTTACCCCGGGTGGCCACCGAGCATCAACTAGACGTGGTCCTGGTGCAGGAGCCGCACCATGACTCCCCCTTTATCATTAAACACTCAAAGGGGGGAAAGGCTGGCATCTACGTGCCTAACGCCAGCCTTACGTGCGCGGTCCTGCACCATCTTTGTGGAGACCATTTCATGGTCGCGCACATCCCGTCCCTGGAACTGTATGTGGTGTCGGCGTACTTCCAGTTCAAAGACGACATCAATATTCACATCACAAAGCTGGAGTCGGTGGTCAGGACCTTGAAGGGCAAAAGGCTGGTCATAGGCGTAGACTGCAATGCGCACTCACCCCTCTGGTTCTGCAGGAAAGAACAATGGGAAGGACGTGGACCCTCTGCCTCCCACAGAAGGTCAGCAATGGAAGATTTCATCTCAGCAAATAATTTAAAAATTGAAAATAAAGAAGGACAACCCGCGACCTTCTGTGGTGACAGTGGAGGGGAATCAAACATAGATGTGACCATCACGGCCGGAGGGGTGAAAGTGGATAACTGGAGGGTGCATGAAGATGCGTCATCCAGTGACCACCGGCTCATAACCTGGACGGCGCACGGTAGAGGGTACGTCGGCACCTCCCCAGCGGAGCCGGTAACCGGCGTGCTGAGGAGGTTCCGGGAACGCGGGGTGGATTGGGTCCGCTTCAGATCGGGGATACACGAACGGATGGGACGGATCAATTGGAACAAGCCTGCTCCCACGGTATGTAAGCAGTTCAGCCGTGATCTGCTGCGCCACCTGCAAAAAGTTCGGACGACGGGGTTACGAAGGCCACCGCACAATGGCAAGAGAGTGCCCCGCCCGCCTGCACGCTGAGACGCGATGCGTTGAGGCCACAACATACTATGGATAGGTGGCCTCAAATAAAAATGGGACAGCTGAATCTCGCGGGTTCAGCGGTGGCCACCAAGGAACTTCCGACGGTGGCCACCGATCATAGTTTAGACGTGGTCCTGGTGCAGGAGCCGTATCACGATGCCCCCTTCATCATCACACACTCGGAGGGGGGCAAGGCTGGCATCTACGTGCCCAACGCCAGCCTAACGTGTGCGGTTCTGTCGCACCTATGTGGGGACCACATTATGGTCGCACATATCCCGTCCCTGGACCTGTACGTGGTGTCGGCATACTTTCAATATAAGGATAACATCGATGTACACCTGCAGAGGATGGAGTCGGTGGTCGCTCATTTGAAAGGCCGCCGGGTTATCATTGGGGTGGACAGCAATGCTCACTCACCCCTCTGGTTCTGTAGACCTGAGCAGTGTGAGGGGAGGGGTCCTGCTGCCGCCCACAGAAGGCAATCCATGGAAGACTTCATTGCTGCCCACAATCTAAAAATTATAAACACCGAGGGGCAGCCGACGACCTTCTGTGGGGACAGCGGTGGCGAGTCCAATATAGACCTCACACTGGCAGCCGGAGGGGTGTCAGCAGAGAAGTGGGAGGTCCACCCAGAGGCCTCTTCTAGCGACCACCGGCTGATTACCTGGATCATTGGGGAGCGTGAGTATGCCGGCACCGCTTCAACGGAGGGGTCGGCAGGGGAAGGGCTGCGGAGGTTCCGGGAACGCGGCGTTGATTGGGTCCGCTTCAGACAGGGCATACACGAGCGGATGGGCTGGATTAAGTGGAACAAACCTGCCCCTGAGGTATGCAAGCAATTTACGGAAGTAATTGATAGGACAGCGTGCGAGTGCTTAGGCCCTAGACGAGAGCGAGAAAGGGACGCAGGCTATGAATGGTGGACGCCTGAACTGGATAGACTGCGAAAGATGAATTATAAAAGAAGACGGGAATGGCAAAAGACCCGTAAGCGGGGAGGGCAGTTGGAAGAAGACGCAAAAAAGGCCTTCCATGAGGCCCGCAATAAGTACAGGAGATGTATGATAGAGGCGGAACTAAAATTCCGTAAGGATGTGGCTGAGTCCGGTAACGAGGACCCGTGGGGCTTGGCCTACCGGGCCGCGTCCGGACGCAGACGGCCGCCGGGAAACGTCCTGAGCGGGGTGCGGTATGCTGAGGGTCACCCGGATAACGCGGACGAGGCCATGCATAGCCTGGTCTATGCATTGTGCCCGGACGACGACCCTTTGAAAGATTCTGCCTACCACCGGCAGGTCCGGGTGCTAGCGGCGTGCTTGCCCTCCGGGCGGGACGCGCTGCCGCCTAAGACGGATGACGTGCGCGACATAGTCAGGGAATTACCTAACTGAGTGCGAGAATAATAAAAGAGGTGTGGAAGGCGGCGGGATCGGAAATGACAGAGGTGATGCGTAGATGCGTGACTGAGGGCCAGTTCCCTCAAGTATGGAAGAAGGGACGGCTGCTTGTGCTGCCAAAGGGCAACGGCAAACCGCTCGATGACCCCAAGGCGTACAGGCCAATTACTCTTCTACCGATCCTCGGCAAAATTCTTGAACGGCTGATTATCAAGTGTGCACCTGTAATCTTCTCCAGGAATTCGGACGGCCAGCACGGCTTCACGCGTGGTCGGTCGACGGTGACGGCTCTGCAGCAGCTAATGGAAACTGGTAAAGGAAGTCACTGCCGATATGTCCAGGCAGTAATGCTCGACATATCCGGTGCCTTCGACAATGCCTGGTGGCCGATGATCCTCTTGAAGATCAAGAGGGGAGGCTGTCCGCCAAACATCTATCGGATGCTGGCGGACTACTTCCGCGACAGACACGTGGGTCTGTTCGCGGGTAACCGGGTGCTGTGGAAGGCATCCACAATGGGCTGCCCTCAGGGTTCCGTATTGGGCCCCGCGCTGTGGAACGTGTTGATTGACGACTTACTGCGGCTGCCGGTACCATCGGGCTGCAGCTTTGTGGCGTACGCCGACGACGTCACCGTCCTGATAGAGGCAGAGTCCAGGGCTGACATTGAGTGTAAAGCCTCAGTCACCCTGGACTTGGTCCAACAATGGGGGGCGCGCAACAGACTTGAATTTTCCCCGAACAAGTCCGCCTCAATTACCATCAAAGGGAAATTCATGCGCCCTCCAACCATCCGACTAGGCGGCACCTCTGTCAGGTCGGTGGCGTCGGCCACATTGTTAGGGGTAGTACTCGACACCACATTTTCATTCGTCAATCACGCTAAGTCCATTGGCGAGCGGGCCGCGGCTTGCTTCGGTAAGATGTCCCGAGTTTCGGCGTCCTCTTGGGGCATGCGATACCCAGCGCTGAAAGTGCTGTACCGAGGCACGTACGTGGCCACGGTGACATACGCGTCTGCCGTATGGCACCACAGGGTTACCCAATACGCGGTCAGAAGTGCGCTCCTAAGATCTCAGCGCCAAGCCCTAATACTGTTGACGAAAGCGTATCGCTCCGTCAGCACTGCTGCGTTGCCAGTGCTTGCTGGGGTACTGCCGGCCGACCTAGAGGTGGGTCGTGCTGGCAGGTTGGACGAAGCCAGGAGAACAACAGCCAACGAGGAACTACGGGCGAAGAGAGAGGCAATCTCGGCGGATGTCGTGGCTCAGTGGCAGGAACGATGGGAAAGAGAGGAGAAAGGAAGGGAACTGTATCGATTCTTCCCGGACGTGGCGGTTCGACTCGGGGCCACCTGGGTCGAACCGGACTATCAAACGTCGCAGATCCTGAGCGGTCATGGATGTTTCCGAAAGAGATTGTATGATATGAAGCTGAGCGAGGTGAGTGAGTGTTATTGCGGATTGGCAGACGAAGATTTGCATCATGTGTTGTGGGAATGCCCTCTGTATGCAGATATTAGAAACGGCATGCTAGAAGGTATAGCCCGAGAAGAGGTGGGCCCGGTCTTCTACGGGGACCTGGTGTCCACCAAGGCCAACTTCTGTCGGCTCCGACATTTTGCCAAGAAGTGGCACGAGGAGCGGCAGGGACAGGAACTAAACAACCGGAACAGCCCAGGCGAGCGTCCGAGGCGTGGTGTGCCGTCTACCCGAAGTGGGATGGCGGGGACCAGCTCAGAATGAGCAGGCTCGAAAAAAGAGTCATGTAGGGAGATCAAGAAGCGCACCGTGATGACCAGCAGACCAAAATTCCGCGGTGCGCCTCCCGTGTTTCGGCCCGTATAACCTGAAGGTTGATAGGGCCATGGGATGGTGGTGGGTGAGTTCACCGATATAATAGATACGACTGCCTGTGAGTGCCTAGGCCCGAGACGAGAGCGGGGAAGGGACGCGGGCTATGAATGGTGGACGACTGAGTTAGACAAGCTGCGAAAGATTCAGTATAAGCGAAGACGAGAATGGCAGAAGACCCGTAAAAGGGGTGGGCAATTGGAAGAGGATGCGAAGAAGACCTTTCACGAGGCCCGCAGTAAATATAGGATATGTATGATTGAGACGGAGCTTAAGTTTCGTAAGGATGTGGCTGCGTCCGGTAACGAGGACCCTTGGGGATTAGCCTACCGGGCTGCGTCCGGACGCAGGAAACCGCCAGAAAACGTCCTGACGGGAGTGAGGTACGTCGGGAGCTACCCGGATAACGCGGACGAGGCGATGCGTGGCCTAGTCCACTCATTGTGCCCTGACGATGACCCAAACAGGGACTCTGCGTACCATCGGCAGGTCCGGGTGCTTGCGTCGTGCTTGCCGTCTGGTCGGGACGCGTCACCGCCCACAGCGGATGACGTGCGCGACATAGTTAGGGATCTGCCCAACACTGCTCCGGGAATCGACGGTTTGAGCGCGAAGATTGTGAAAGAAACGTGGAAGGCAGCGGGATCAGAAATGACTGAAGTGATGCGTAGGTGCGTGATCGAGGGGCAGTTCCCTCAAGTATGGAAGAATGGACGTCTGTTAGTGCTGCCGAAGGGCAACGGCAAACCCCTTGATGACCCTAAGGCATACAGGCCAATTACCCTTTTACCGATCCTCGGCAAAGTATTAGAACGGGTGATATTAAGAGCTGCACCTGAGATTACTGCGAGGCTCTCCGATAGCCAGCACGGCTTCGTGCGGGGTCGGTCGACGGTATCTGCCTTGCAGCGCCTTATAGAAACTGGTAAGAGTAGCCGCTGTCGGTATGTCCAAGCGATTATGCTGGACATATCGGGTGCCTTCGACAATGCGTGGTGGCCAATGATCCTCTTGAAAATCAAGAGAGGAGGCTGTCCGCCAAACATCTATCGGATGCTGGCGGACTACTTTTGCGACAGACGTGTTGGTCTGTTAGCGGGTAACCGTGTGTTGTGGAAGGCATCCACCATGGGCTGCCCTCAGGGTTCCGTACTGGGCCCCGCGCTATGGAACGTGTTGATCGACGACCTGCTACGCCTGCCAACACCACCAGGCTGCAGCTTTGTGGCGTACGCCGACGACGTCACCATCCTGATAGAGGCAGAGTCCAGGGCTGGCATCGAGGATAAAGCCTCTGTCACCCTGGACCTGGTCCAACAATGGGGGGCGCGGAACAGACTGGAGTTTTCCCCAAACAAGTCCGCCACAATGACCATCAAGGGAAAACTCATGCGCCCCCCCACCATCAGACTTGGCGGCACCTCGGTCAGGTCGGTGGCGTCGGCCACATTGCTAGGGGTTGTACTGGATACCACATTCGCGTTTGTCGATCATGCGAAGTCCATTGGCGAACGGGCCACGGCCTGCTTCGGTAAGATGTCCAGAGTATCGGCGTCCTCTTGGGGCATTCGATATCCAGCACTCAAACTGCTGTATCGGGGCACGTACGTGGCCACGGTGACATACGCCTCTGCCGTCTGGCACCATAGGGTTACCCAATACGCGGTCAAAAGCGCGCTCTTAAGAACTCAGCGCCCAGCCCTTGTCCTGCTGACGAAGGCCTACCGCTCCGTCAGTACGGCTGCATTGCCGGTGCTTGCGGGTGTGCTGCCGGCGGACCTCGAGGTGAGTCGTGCTGGTAAATTGGATGAGGTGCGAAAGTGCGCGGCCAAAGAGGAACTGCGGGAAAAGCGTGAGGCAATCTCAGCGGAGATCGTTGCTCTATGGCAGGATCAATGGGAGAAAGACGAGAAAGGCAGGGAATTATATCGATATGTCCCGGACGTGGCGGTTCGGCTTGGGGCCACCTGGGTCGAACCGGACTATGAAACGTCGCAAATTCTGAGTGGTCATGGTTGCTTTCGAAAGAGATTGTATGATATGAAGCTGAGTGAGGAGAGTGAGTGTTACTGCGGATTGGCTGATGAAGATTTGCAACATGTGCTATGGGAGTGCCCACTGTATGACGAGTTTAGACAGGAAATGCTAGGTGGTATATCCCGTGAAGAGGAGGGCCCGGTTTTCTACGGGGACCTGGTGTCCTCCAAGGCTAACTTTGCCCGGCTCCGAAAATTCGCGAAAAACTGGCATAAAGAACGGCAGGGACGGGAAATTAGGAACAGCCCAAGCGAGCTGCCGAGGCGTGGTGTGCCGTCAACCCTAGACGGGAGTACGGCGGGGACCAGCTCAGAATGAGCAGGCTCGAAAAAAGAGTCATGTAGGGAGATCAAGAAGCGCACCGTGATGACAAGCAGACCGAAATTCCGCGGTGCGCCTCCCGTGTTTCGGCCCGTATAACCTGAAGGTTGATAGGGCCATGGGATGGTGGTGGGTGAGTGTCCCTATCTACTACCGACATTTTGCCAAGAACGTCCATTCTTCCATACTTGAGGGAACTGCCCCTCGATCACGCACCTACGCATCACTTCAGTCATCTCTGATCCCGCTGCCTTTCACGTTTCTTTTACAATCTTCGCGCTCAAACCGTCGATTCCCGGAGCAGTGTTGGGCAGATCCCTAACTATGTCGCGCACGTCATCCGCTGTGGGCGGTGACGCGTCCCGACCAGAGGGCAAGCAGGCCGCAAGCACCCGGACCTGCCGATGGTACGCAGAGTCCCTGTTTGGGTCATCGTCAGGGCACAATGAGTGGACTAGGCCACGCATCGCCTCGTCCGCGTTATCCGGGTAGCTCCCGACGTACCTCACTCCCGTCAGGACGTTTTCTGGCGGTTTCCTGCGTCCGGACGCAGCCCGGTAGGCTAATCCCCAAGGGTCCTCGTTACCGGACGCAGCCACATCCTTACGAAACTTAAATTCCGTCTCAATTATACATATCCTATATTTACTGCGGGCCTCGTGAAAGGTCTTCTTCGCATCCTCTTCCAATTGCCCACCCCTTTTACGGGTCTTCTGCCATTCTCGTCTTCGCTTGTACTGAATCTATCGCAGCTTGTCTAACTCAGTCGTCCACCATTCATAGCCCACGTCCCTTCCCCGCTCTCGTCTCGGGCCTAGGCACTCACATGCAGTCGTATCTATTATATCGGTGAATTGCTTACATACCGTGGGAGCAGGCTTGTTCCAATTGATCCGTCCCATCCGTTCGTGTATCCCCGATCTGAAGCGGACCCAATCCACCCCGCGTTCCCGGAACCTCCTCAGCACGCCGGTTACCGGCTCCGCTGGGGAGGTGCCGACGTACCCTCTACCGTGCGCCGTCCAGGTTATGAACCGGTGGTCACTAGATGACGCATCTTCATGCACCCTCCAGTTATCCACTTTCACCCCTCCGGCCGTGATGGTCACATCTATGTTGGATTCCCCTCCACTGTCACCACAGAAGGTCGCGGGTTGTCCTTCTTTATTTTCTATTTGTAAGTTGTTGGCTAGAATAAAATCTTCCATTGCTGACCTTCTGTGGGAGGCAGAGGGTCCACGTCCTTCCCATTGGTCTCTTCTACAGAACCAGAGGGGTGAATGCGCATTACTATCTGCGCCTACGATCAGCCTTTTGCCTTTTAAAGTCTTGACCACCGACTCCAGCTTTGTGATGTGAATATTTATGTCGTCTTTGAACTGGAAGTACGCCGACACCACATACAGTTCCAGGGACGGGATGTGCGCGACCATGATGTGGTCTCCACAAAGATGGTGCAGGACCGCGCACGTAAGGCTGGCGTTAGGCACGTAGATGCCAGCCTTTCCCCCCTTCGAGTGCAGATTCGAGTAGATAGGGACACTCACCCACCACCATCCCATGGCCCTATCAACCTTCAGGTTATACGGGCCGAAACACGGGAGGCGCACCGCGGAATTTTGGTCTGCTGGTCATCACGGTGCGCTTCTTGATCTCCCTACATGACTCATTTTTTCGAGCCTGCTCATTCTGAGCTGGTCCCCGCCGTCCCACTTCGGGCAGACGGCACACCACGCCTCGGACGCTCGCCTGGGCTGTTCCGGTTGTTTAGTTCCCGTCCCTGCCGCTCCTCGTGCCACTTCTTGGCAAAATGTCGGAGCCGACAGAAGTTGGCCTTGGTGGACACCAGGTCCCCGTAGAAGACCGGGCCCACCTCTTCTCGGGCTATACCTTCTAGCATGCCGTTTCTAATATCTGCATACAGAGGGCATTCCCACAACACATGATGCAAATCTTCGTCTGCCAATCCGCAATAACACTCACTCACCTCGCTCAGCTTCATATCATACAATCTCTTTCGGAAACATCCATGACCGCTCAGGATCTGCGACGTTTGATAGTCCGGTTCGACCCAGGTGGCCCCGAGTCGAACCGCCACGTCCGGGAAGAATCGATACAGTTCCCTTCCTTTCTCCTCTCTTTCCCATCGTTCCTGCCACTGAGCCACGACATCCGCCGAGATTGCCTCTCTCTTCGCCCGTAGTTCCTCGTTGGCTGTTGTTCTCCTGGCTTCGTCCAACCTGCCAGCACGACCCACCTCTAGGTCGGCCGGCACTACCCCAGCAAGCACTGGCAACGCAGCAGTGCTGACGGAGCGATACGCTTTCGTCAACAGTATTAGGGCTTGGCGCTGAGATCTTAGGAGCGCACTTCTGACCGCGTATTGGGTAACCCTGTGGTGCCATACGGCAGACGCGTATGTCACCGTGGCCACGTACGTGCCTCGGTACAGCACTTTCAGCGCTGGGTATCGCATGCCCCAAGAGGACGCCGAAACTCGGGACATCTTACCGAAGCAAGCCGCGGCCCGCTCGCCAATGGACTTAGCGTGATTGACGAATGAAAATGTGGTGTCGAGTACTACCCCTAACAATGTGGCCGATGCCACCGACCTGACAGAGGTGCCGCCTAGTCGGATGGTTGGAGGGCGCATGAATTTCCCTTTGATGGTAATTGAGACGGACTTGTTCGGGGAAATTTCAAGTCTGTTGCGCGCCCCCCATTGTTGGACCAAGTCCAGGGTGACTGAGGCTTTACACTCAATGTCAGCCCTGGACTCTGCCTCTATCAGGACGGTGACGTCGTCGGCGTACGCCACAAAGCTGCAGCCCAATGGTACCGGCAGCCGCAGTAAATCGTCAATCAACACGTTCCACAGCGCGGGGCCCAATACGGAACCCTGAGGGCAGCCCATTGTGGATGCCTTCCACAGCACCCGGTTACCCGCGAACAGACCCACGTGTCTGTCGCGGAAGTAGTCCGCCAGCATCCGATAGATGTTTGGCGGACAGCCTCCCCTCTTGATCTTCAAGAGGATCATTGGCCACCAGGCATTGTCAAAGGCACCGGATATGTCGAGCATTACTGCCTGGACATATCGGCAGTGACTTCCTTTACCAGTTTCCATTAGCTGCTGCAGAGCCGTCACCGTCGACCGCCCACGCGTGAAGCCGTGCTGGCCGTCCGAATTCCTGGAGAAGATTGCAGGTGCACACTTGATAATCAGCCGTTCAAGAATTTTGCCGAGGATCGGTAGAAGAGTAATTGGCCTGTACGCCTTGGGGTCATCGAGCGGTTTGCCGTTGCCCTTTGGCAGCACAAGCAGCCGTCCCTTCTTCCATACTTGAGGGAACTGGCCCTCAGTCACGCATCTACGCATCACCTCTGTCATTTCCGATCCCGCCGCCTTCCACACCTCTTTTATTATTCTCGCACTCAGTCCATCGATTCCCGGAGCAGTGTTGGGTAATTCCCTGACTATGTCGCGCACGTCATCCGCCTTAGGCGGCAACGCGTCCCGCCCGGAGGGCAAGCACGCCGCTAGCACCCGGACCTGCCGGTGGTAGGCAGAATCTTTCAAAGGGTCGTCGTCCGGGCACAATGCATAGACCAGGCTATGCATGGCCTCGTCCGCGTTATCCGGGTGACCCTCAGCATACCGCACCCCGCTCAGGACGTTTCCCGGCGGCCGTCTGCGTCCGGACGCGGCCCGGTAGGCCAAGCCCCACGGGTCCTCGTTACCGGACTCAGCCACATCCTTACGGAATTTTAGTTCCGCCTCTATCATACATCTCCTGTACTTATTGCGGGCCTCATGGAAGGCCTTTTTTGCGTCTTCTTCCAACTGCCCTCCCCGCTTACGGGTCTTTTGCCATTCTCGTCTTCTTTTATAATTCATCTTTCGCAGTCTATCCAGTTCAGGCGTCCACCATTCATAGCCTGCGTCCCTTTCTCGCTCTCGTCTAGGGCCTAAGCACTCGCACGCTGTCCTATCAATTACTTCCGTAAATTGCTTGCATACCTCAGGGGCAGGTTTGTTCCACTTAATCCAGCCCATCCGCTCGTGTATGCCCTGTCTGAAGCGGACCCAATCAACGCCGCGTTCCCGGAACCTCCGCAGCCCTTCCCCTGCCGACCCCTCCGTTGAAGCGGTGCCGGCATACTCACGCTCCCCAATGATCCAGGTAATCAGCCGGTGGTCGCTAGAAGAGGCCTCTGGGTGGACCTCCCACTTCTCTGCTGACACCCCTCCGGCTGCCAGTGTGAGGTCTATATTGGACTCGCCACCGCTGTCCCCACAGAAGGTCGTCGGCTGCCCCTCGGTGTTTATAATTTTTAGATTGTGGGCAGCAATGAAGTCTTCCATGGATTGCCTTCTGTGGGCGGCAGCAGGACCCCTCCCCTCACACTGCTCAGGTCTACAGAACCAGAGGGGTGAGTGAGCATTGCTGTCCACCCCAATGATAACCCGGCGGCCTTTCAAATGAGCGACCACCGACTCCATCCTCTGCAGGTGTACATCGATGTTATCCTTATATTGAAAGTATGCCGACACCACGTACAGGTCCAGGGACGGGATATGTGCGACCATAATGTGGTCCCCACATAGGTGCGACAGAACCGCACACGTTAGGCTGGCGTTGGGCACGTAGATGCCAGCCTTGCCCCCCTCCGAGTGTGTGATGATGAAGGGGGCATCGTGATACGGCTCCTGCACCAGGACCACGTCTAAACTATGATCGGTGGCCACCGTCGGAAGTTCCTTGGTGGCCACCGCTGAACCCGCGAGATTCAGCTGTCCCATTTTTATTTGAGGCCACCTATCCATAGTATGTTGTGGCCTCAACGCATCGCGTCTCAGCGTGCAGGCGGGCGGGGCACTCTCTTGCCATTGTGCGGTGGCCTTCGTAACCCCGTCGTCCGAACTTCTTGCAGGTGGCGCAGCAGATCACGGCTGACGAACAATCCGCAGCCCTATGGCCGGAACCACCGCATTTCCCGCAGGTTACATCATTGGCCTTACAATATTTTTCCGGGTGGCCATAGAGCTGGCACTTATTACAGCACGTGACCGCTATATAGTCAGTTATTCGGGCCACCTGCCAACCGATGTACAACGCGTCCTCCTCCAGGAGGAACTGACGCAGTCCTGGGGAGCATTGCAGCACAAAGGTCGCAGTGCTGCTTCCGCGTCTCCCCTTCTTGAAGGCCACCTTCAACTCCCTCTTGATTTTCTCGGACCCCCATTCTTTAAGGCCCCGCCGCGCCGCTTGTTCTTCTATGGCCGCACACAGATCCTCAGGCTTCGTATCTGCTTCCAGGTTGCTAACCGCAATGTATGGCTGCCTTCTCGTTAGCTCCGTAGCGCGTAAGGTCTTAGGAGCAGCCTCCTTTAGTTTAGCTGCCTCCTCTGGCGTGGTGGTTTTGACGACCACTCCAGCGTTCCCGACTTTCCGCACTTGCTGGACGTGTATACCTAAGGCCTGAGGGTTGACGGTTCTCTTGAGTTCTTTTTTGGTTTCCTCCGCTGTTTTTAGCGCCTCGGCCTCAGTTGGGTAAAAAGCAATTGCGGCGCCCTGATTTTGCGGAATTGCAACTGCAGGCGCGCCACTTCTAGTCTTGAGGGCCTTCGCGTAGTCGGGCTTGCTGGGAGCGGCACTGGCACTGGAATGGACGGGTGCGTACTCGCCTAGGACGGCTGCGCTGCGGGCCTTTGTGAATTCCACTTCTGCGCGTGCGGCCCTAAGGCGCTCCTCCGCCAACTCCCTCTCTGTCTCCGCCAGCATAATCTCTAGGGCACCTACAGTAGCTAGGATATCTTGGCCGTGGGTACCTATGGCTGTCTTGTCGGCGATGTTCAGCTTGTTCGTACCCGTCGCAACTGCCATGATCCCTTGGGCCGCTTTGTGCACCGCCTCTAGCATTTCGAGCTTATTAATGCTGGTTGGCTCCTTGACTTTTCCTTTGTTATTTTCCACTTGGTGGCCAGAGCGTCCGTCTTCGAGCCCTGCCAGGGGAGGCGGATCTTCGCGCGCAGAGGTGCGCCGGAGGCGTCGCCGTGCGGGCTGCGGCTGGTCCCCTGGTGAGGCCAGTGTCCGCTTACTATAGGAAGGTTGGTCTTCCTGCTGCTGCTGCTGCTGCTGCTGCGCCTGCTGCTGCTGCTGCTGCTGCTGCTGCCGTTGCTGATGCTGTTGCTGCTCCACAACGTCAGGCTCTCCCATAGCCACAGAGCTGAAGGAGCTTGGCGGCGTTCTTGCCAGCGACAGCCTTGGCCTGAAGGCAGCCTCCTCAGTAGACTCGAGGAATCTCTTTTCTTCCTCGATCCTCTCCCGCGATCTTCTACGCAGCTCGTCCAGGAGCTCCCGTTGTCGCTCCCAGTCAGCGTCCCTGTCGCGATCCCGGTCCCGGTCTGGGTCCGGATCCCGATCCATAGCTAAAACTAATCTACCCTATAAGAATTAATTACGAAGACAACAAAATATGAAAGAGTACAACAAAATAAAAATATAATACAAGTCACAGCTTAGATGGTTGTTTCACTATTAGTTATGCACTTAGCGGGTGTACACACTACGCGTTCCGCCGCCCTCCGGCACCCAAGTCAGAGTGTGTCGCTACCCTAATAGTGGGTCGGCAATGTGTTGCTGCCTTTATACCACTGACAACTGTCAACCGTCACTTGTCACTGTCTTTGTCACCAGGCGGCGTGGTTACCACGTGCCGCTCAGTAGTGAGTTCGTGTATTGCGAATTCAAAAAGTTAATAAATATATATTAAACTATGACTACACTAGAACTAACTATACTAAATCCAGCGTTGATAAATAAACACTACTAAGGTCTATGTCCTATTTGGGCTTACTTACTTGTTAAAACAATCCATAAGTCACCAAGCACCGTGTCACTTTCACCACAATCGTTAATCGCACTATAGCGTCACTTTCACTATATTGGGTACACAATATATCGCACCAATTCGATATAATTGAACACAATATGAGCAATTGAGCACAATATATTATATAGCACAAAAGAGCAATATAAATATGCGCACGAAACACTGCACACGTCCGTCCTCTACGAAAGCGAGCGGCCGAGTAGATAGGGACACTCACCCACCACCATCCCATGGCCCTATCAACCTTCAGGTTATACGGGCCGAAACACGGGAGGCGCACCGCGGAATTTTGGTCTGCTGGTCATCACGGTGCGCTTCTTGATCTCCCTACATGACTCTTTTTCGAGCCTGCTCATTCTGAGCTGGTCCCCGCCGTCCCACTTCGGGCAGACGGCACACCACGCCTCGGACGCTCGCCTGGGCTGTTCCGGTTGTTTAGTTCCCGTCCCTGCCGCTCCTCGTGCCACTTCTTGGCAAAATGTCGGAGCCGACAGAAGTTGGCCTTGGTGGACACCAGGTCCCCGTAGAAGACCGGGCCCACCTCTTCTCGGGCTATACCTTCTAGCATGCCGTTTCTAATATCTGCATACAGAGGGCATTCCCACAACACATGATGCAAATCTTCGTCTGCCAATCCGCAATAACACTCACTCACCTCGCTCAGCTTCATATCATACAATCTCTTTCGGAAACATCCATGACCGCTCAGGATCTGCGACGTTTGATAGTCCGGTTCGACCCAGGTGGCCCCGAGTCGAACCGCCACGTCCGGGAAGAATCGATACAGTTCCCTTCCTTTCTCCTCTCTTTCCCATCGTTCCTGCCACTGAGCCACGACATCCGCCGAGATTGCCTCTCTCTTCGCCCGTAGTTCCTCGTTGGCTGTTGTTCTCCTGGCTTCGTCCAACCTGCCAGCACGACCCACCTCTAGGTCGGCCGGCAGCACCCCAGCAAGCACTGGCAACGCAGCAGTGCTGACGGAGCGGTACGCTTTCGTCAACAGTATTAGGGCTTGGCGCTGAGATCTAAGGAGCGCACTTCTGACCGCGTATTGGGTAACCCTGTGGTGCCATACGGCAGACGCGTATGTCACCGTGGCCACGTACGTGCCTCGGTACAGCACTTTCAGCGCTGGGTATCGCATGCCCCAAGAGGACGCCGAAACTCGGGACATCTTACCGAAGCAAGCCGCGGCCCGCTCGCCAATGGACTTAGCTTGATTGACGAATGAAAATGTGGTGTCGAGCACTACCCCTAACAATGTGGCCGACGCCACCGACCTGACAGAGGTGCCGCCTAGTCGGATGGTTGGAGGGCGCATGAATTTCCCTTTGATGGTAATTGAGGCGGACTTGTTCGGGGAAAATTCAAGTCTGTTGCGCGCCCCCCATTGTTGGACCAAGTCCAGGGTGACTGAGGCTTTACACTCAATGTCGGCCCTGGACTCTGCCTCTATCAGGACGGTGACGTCGTCGGCGTACGCCACAAAGCTGCAGCCCGCTGGTACCGGCAGCCGCAGTAAGTCATCAATCAACACGTTCCACAGCGCGGGGCCCAATACGGAACCCTGAGGGCAGCCCATTGTGGATGCCTTCCACAGCACCCGGTTACCCGCGAACAGACCCACGTGTCTGTCACGGAAGTAGTCCGCCAGCATCCGATAGATGTTTGGCGGACAGCCTCCCCTCTTGATCTTCAAGAGGATCATCGGCCACCAGGCATTGTCGAAGGAACCGGATATGTCGAGCATTACTGCTTGGACATATCGGCAGTGACTTCCTTTACCAGTTTCCATTAGCTGCTGCAGAGCTGTCACTGTCGACCGACCACGCGTGAAGCCGTGCTGGCCGTCCGAACTCCTGGAGAAGATCGAAGGTGCACATTTAATAATCAGCCGTTCCAGAATTTTGCCGAGGATCGGTAGAAGAGTAATTGGCCTGTACGCCTTGGGGTCATCGAGCGGTTTGCCGTTGCCCTTTGGCAGCACAAGCAGCCGTCCTTTCTTCCATACTTGAGGGAACTGGCCCTCAGTCACGCATCTACGCATCACCTCTGTCATTTCCGATCCCGCCGCCTTCCACACCTCTTTTATTATTCTCGCACTCAGTCCATCGATTCCCGGAGCAGTGTTGGGTAATTCCCTGACTATGTCGCGCACGTCATCCGCCCTGGGCGGCAACGCGTCCCGCCCGGAGGGCAAGCACGCCGCGAGCACCCGGACCTGCCGGTGGTAGGCAGAGTCTTTCAGAGGATCGTCGTCCGGGCATAATGCATAGACCAGGCTATGCATGGCCTCGTCCGCGTTATCCGGGTGACCCTTAGCATACCGCACTCCGCTCAGGACGTTTCCCGGCGGCCGTCTGCGTCCGGAAGCGGCCCGGTAGGCCAAGCCCCACGGGTCCTCGTTACCGGACTCAGCCACATCCTTACGGAATTTTAATTCCGCCTCTATCATACATCTCCTGTACTTATTGCGGGCCTCATGGAAGGCCTTTTTTGCATCTTCTTCCAACTGCCCTCCCCGCTTACGGGTCTTTTGCCATTCTCGTCTTCTTTTATAATTCATCTTTCGTAGTCTATCCAGTTCAGGCGTCCACCATTCATAGCCTGCGTCCCTTTCTCGCTCTCGTCTAGGGCCTAAGCACTCGCACGCTGTCCTATCGATTACTTCCGTAAATTGCTTGCATACCTCGGGGGCAGGTTTGTTCCATTTAATCCAGCCCATCCGCTCGTGTATACCCTGTCGGAAGCGTACCCAATCGACGCCGCGTTCCCGGAACCTCCGCAGCCCGTCCCCCGCCGACCCCGCCAACGGTGCGGCGCCGGCATACCCTCGCTCCCCTGTGTTCCATGTTATCAGTCGGTGATCGCTCGAGGAGGCCTCTATGTGGACCTCCCATTTCTCGATAGTCACCCCTCCAGCTGTGAGCGTGAGGTCGATGTTAGACTCGCCGCCACTATCCCCACAGAAGGTCGATGGCTGTCCCTCGGTGTTCGCTATTCTCAGTAGATGGGCAGAGATGAAATCTTCCATCGATTGCCTTCTGTGGGCGACGGCGGAGCCCCTCCCGCTGTATTGCTCCGGTCTGCAGAACCAGAGGGGTGAGTGGGCGTTGCTGTCCACACCAATTATTATTCGAGAGCCTTTCATGTGAGCGACCACCAGCTCCATCCTCTGTAGGTGGAGGTCTATATCATCTTTATATTGGAAGTATGCCGACACCACATATAGGTCCAGGGACGGGATGTGCGCGACCATGATGTGGTCCCCGCATAGGTGGGATAGAACCGCACACGTTAGGCTGGCGTTAGGCACGTAGATGCCAGCCTTAGCCCCTTCAGAGTGTTTGATGATGAAGGGGGCATCGTGGTACGGCTCCTGCACCAGGACCACATCCAAACCATACTCGGTGGCCACCGCCGGAAGTTCCATGGTGGCCACCGCTGAGCCCGCGAGGTTCAGCTGTCCCATTTTTATTTGAGGCCACCTATCCATAGTATGTTGTGGCCTCAACGCATCGCGTCTCAGCGTGCAAGCGGGCGGGGCACTCTCTTGCCATTGTGCGGTGACCTTCGTAGCCCCGTCGTCCGAACTTCTTGCAGGTGGCGCAGCAGATCACGGCTGACGAACAGTCCACAGCCCTATGGCCCGAACCACCGCATTTCCCGCAGGTTGTTTCATTTGCCTTACAATATTTTTCCGGGTGGCCATAGAGCTGGCACTTATTACAGCACGTGACCGCTATGTAATCAGTTATTCGGGCCACCTGCCAACCGATGTACAAGTCGCACAAAGACTGCGATGAATCTCTCCGTTCGTTCATTCGAGTTTCGCAGGTTTACCCCTGAACGGTTTCACGTACTCTTGAACTCTCTCTTCAAAGTTCTTTTCAACTTTCCCTCACGGTACTTGTTCGCTATCGGTCTCGCGGTAATATTTAGCCTTAGATGGAGTTTACCACCCACTTAGGGCTGCACTCTCAAGCAACCCGACTCTGAGGAGAGTCCCTCTCGCGGACGCGCTCCGTCGCTACGGGCCTGGCACCCTCTACGGGAAAACGGCCCCGTTCAAGACGAACTTGGACAGGAGCGACGACCGCGAGAAAGCGGAACCTCCCGAACACCACATCTCCCGCGACCGGTACGACCGCGGGATTCAGTGCTGGGCTCTTTCCTGTTCGCTCGCCGCTACTAAGGAAATCCTTGTTAGTTTCTTTTCCTCCGCTTACTAATATGCTTAAATTCGGCGGGTGATCCTCCCTGATCTGAGGCCAACGATAAAAAAATCGAGGCAGACGCGATATCCGTCAGCGATACGACGCCGTACGATCGAAAGCGTGCCCGCGCAATGGGACGAACCCACCGCGCAGCGCACGATCGCGACGACGGCGTCGAAACGCACTTCGGACGTCGAGTCCGCCTACCGGTTTGAATATCGAAAGAACGAAATGTACGCGTACGTCTAAAGCTCACAGACATCTTAACGACCGCACCATAGCTAGCCCTCTTAGCGCGGCTCGGCCGCATCGGACGCGCCGTTCGCACAGTCGTGATTCTGTGAGCACCGACAGCGCGGCGCACAAATGCAACTACGAGCTTTTTAACCGCAACAATTTTAGTATACGCTATTGGAGCTGGAATTACCGCGGCTGCTGGCACCAGACTTGCCCTCCAATTGTTCCTCGTTAAAATATTTAAAGTGTACTCATTCCGATTACGAGGCCTCGTAAGAGTCCCGTATCGTTATTTTTCGTCACTACCTCCCCGTGCCGGGAGTGGGTAATTTGCGCGCCTGCTGCCTTCCTTGGATGTGGTAGCCGTTTCTCAGGCTCCCTCTCCGGAATCGAACCCTGATTCCCCGTTACCCGTGACAACCATGGTAGTCGCAGAAACTACCATCGAAAGTTGATAAGGCAGACATTTGAAAGATGCGTCGCCGGTACTGGACCATGCGATCGGCAAAAGTTATCCAGATTCATCAAAATTAACGACTTCGGACGCGAGGCCCTCCGTCGATTGGTTTTGATCTAATAAAAGCACTCATCCCATCACTGGTCAGAGTTCTGATTGCATGTATTAGCTCTAGAATTACCACAGTTATCCAAGTAACTGAGTAAGATCTAAGGAACCAAAACTGATATATTGAGCCATTCGCGGTATCGCCTTAATACGGCTTGCACTGAGACATGCATGGCTTAATCTTTGAGACAAGCATATAACTACTGGCAGGATCAACCAGGGAGCTGACAGTCACTCGCGGACGAATGTAAGAACACGTATCACGGACGTCTGCGCTGACGCGGACATCCAGTGACATTGTATGTTTTTAAACTCGTCGTACATAATTCTATTATTGTACGCGTGGTTTGGTTTCGGTGCTGCGTACGCGTTAGCGGTATATCTCAACTGCAGTCGCGACGATTCACCGAGAGAGTTTTACGCGCGTTTTAAAGCGTTAACTCCAAAGTTCGATAGTTCCAACGAGACGTGTGATTCACTTTTATAATGATATCGTTTAACACAAACGTTAACATTAAACTATTACAGCACGGTGTTTGAGAGATGTCGTCCGCGGCGGCGTATTCGTATCGCCTTTATGCGCCAAGATGTATCGTCGTCAAGCGACGTGCATATCAAATGGACCGAGATCCGATCGATGGGAGGCCGACGCAACGCCGACGTTCCGCAACGACACAAGAATCTTTATGTTCGGCCGCTATTTGTAGGATCGTTCGTTTAACGGATACGAGATTGAAATATCGCATCTGTCGATCCACACTGTTCAATAAAATAAATATCATCAGAGTTACAGCGGAGTGAGCTTGCCTCGCCAAACGCTTCGTGATAAGCTAGCAGATAGTCAACAGCTTTTCGATTCGAGCATTTCAAAAAACGTGTAGTACATTTCAATGAATAGCTGTGTGCGAACACACACATTAGTTAGATGTATATTGAAATAATCATCTTAACTGAACGACGCGAACAGCTATCACAATGAAACAAACAACACATGAATGAAACACTTTCATCAACCGCAACACACGCATCTCATCACTCGCTAAATGGCAGACGCGCGCGCCGTCGCATGCGCGCCGACACACTCGCTTCACCCTGCGCACCGTCCCACCCATGTGTATGCCGGGCGCCTGATAACGTGTGTGGCATATGTGGAACGGCTTCAAGTATAAGTGAAGTAATGTTTTCAAATCCAAGGGGGTGGCCGAATGTTAAGCAGTAGGGTGATTATGATGCGGAGGTGGGAGGGGAGGGCAGCAAGGGGAGGGGGGAGGGGGAGGGTGATCTTAATTTTATTTGTTTGTCTGTGTGTGTTAAGTACAGTGAGCGAGTTCGTGCATTGGTACGGTGAGCGCGGACGGAGGGCAGGGGGAGGGGGTAGAGCGAGGGAGGGGGAGGGGGACCGGGACGGGGAGGGGAACGGAAATCGATGGGAATGGGGATGGGGGCATATGTGAAATGGCTTGACGTATAAGTGAAGTAATGTGTTCAAGTTCAAGGGGGTGGCCGAATGTTAAGGGTGTTAAGGGTGATTATGATGGATACGGTGGGAGGGGAGGGGGAAGGGGGTGGGTGATCTTATTTTTATTTGTTTGTCTGTGTGTGTTAAGTACTGTGAGCGAGTTCGTGCATTGGTACGGTGAGCGCGGACGGAGGGCAGGGGGAGGGGGAGGGGCACTGGGATCGGGATCGGGATCGGGATCGGGATCCCGGTCGGGGTTAAGGGGGGGTGGGGACGGGGGGGAGGGGCGAGGGTGAAGAGGGGCAGGGGCAGGGGGAGGGGGAGGGGGAGGGGAGGGGGAGGGGGAGGGTAGGGGGAGGGGAGGCCGAGGGGCGAGGGGTTTGGGGGCGGGGGGTTGGGGCACCATCAGGGTGTGGCGATTGACTGGCGATAATAGCCAAATTGGCTGGACTTGATTGGTGTATATGTAAATCACTTTATCCGGATATTATTCATGATAGCGGGTCAAAGTTAGCCAAAGTAATAAATAAATACGGTCCAACTGACTTGTTATCCCTCCGCGTTTTATTGAAATTATACAAGGCCAGTACGCACACTGCTCGCGTATATGTACTTTCTAAAATTATTTTTGAAACCATACATCGTTATTACGCATTTATCGCGTATATTTTCCTGTTACGCGCGCTTGCATTTTTTGATCGAAAAATATTATGTAGTTAACATTACGCGCCATTTTTTTAAATAGCGTCTTCAATAAAATATGTGAATAAAATAGATGAAATACAGTTCTGCGACGTTTGATAGTCCGGTTCGACCCAGGTGGCCCCGAGTCGAACCGCCACGTCCGGGAAGAATCGATACAGTTCCCTTCCTTTCTCCTCTCTTTCCCATCGTTCCTGCCACTGAGCCACGACATCCGCCGAGATTGCCTCTCTCTTCGCCCGTAGTTCCTCGTTGGCTGTTGTTCTCCTGGCTTCGTCCAGCCTGCCAGCACGACCCACCTCTAGGTCGGCCGGCAGTACCCCAGCAAGCACTGGCAACGCAGCAGTGCTGACGGAGCGATACGCTTTCGTCAACAGTATTAGGGCTTGGCGCTGAGATCTTAGGAGCGCACTTCTGACCGCGTATTGGGTAACCCTGTGGTGCCACACGGCAGACGCGTATGTCACCGTGGCCACGTACGTGCCTCGGTACAGCACTTTCAGCGCTGGGTATCGCATGCCCCAGGAGGACGCCGAGACTCGGGACATCTTACCGAAGCAAGCCGCGGCCCGCTCGCCAATGGACTTAGCGTGACTGACGAATGAAAATGTGGTGTCGAGCACTACCCCTAACAATGTGGCCGACGCCACCGACCTGACAGAGGTGCCGCCTAGTCGGATGGTTGGAGGGCGCATGAATTTCCCTTTGATGGTAATTGAGGCGGACTTGTTCGGGGAAAATTCAATTCTGTTGCGCGCCCCCCATTGTTGGACCAAGTCCAGGGTGACTGAGGCTTTACACTCAATGTCAGCCCTGGACTCTGCCTCTATCAGGACGGTGACGTCGTCGGCGTACGCCACAAAGCTGCAGCCCGATGGTACCGGCAGCCGCAGTAAGTCGTCAATCAACACGTTCCACAGCGCGGGGCCCAATACGGAACCCTGAGGGCAGCCCATTGTGGATGCCTTCCACAGCACCCGGTTACCCGCGAACAGACCCACGTGTCTGTCGCGGAAGTAGTCCGCCAGCATCCGATAGATGTTTGGCGGACAGCCTCCCCTCTTGATCTTCAAGAGGATCATCGGCCACCAGGCATTGTCGAAGGCACCGGATATGTCGAGCATTACTGCCTGGACATATCGGCAGTGACTTCCTTTACCAGTTTCCATTAGCTGCTGCAGAGCCATCACCGTCGACCGACCACGCGTGAAGCCGTGCTGGCCGTCCGAATTCCTGGAGAAGATTACAGGAGCACACTTGATAATCAGCCGTTCAAGAATTTTGCCGAGGATCGGTAGAAGAGTAATTGGCCTGTACGCCTTGGGGTCATCGAGCGGTTTGCCGTTGCCCTTTGGCAGCACAAGCAGCCGTCCCTTCTTCCATACTTGAGGGAACTGGCCCTCAGTCACGCATCTACGCATCACCTCTGTCATTTCCGATCCCGCCGCCTTCCACACCTCTTTTATTATTCTCGCACTCAGTCCATCGATTCCCGGAGCAGTGTTGGGTAATTCCCTGACTATGTCGTGCACGTCATCCGCCTTAGGCGGCAACGCGTCCCGCCCGGAGGGCAAGCACGCCGCTAGCACCCGGACCTGCCGGTGGTAGGCAGAATCTTTCAAAGGGTCGTCGTCCGGGCACAATGCATAGACCAGGCTATGCATGGCCTCGTCCGCGTTATCCGGGTGACCCTCAGCATACCGCACCCCGCTCAGGACGTTTCCCGGCGGCCGTCTGCGTCCGGACGCGGCCCGGTAGGCCAAGCCCCACGGGTCCTCGTTACCGGACTCAGCCACATCCTTACGGAATTTTAGTTCCGCCTCTATCATACATCTCCTGTACTTATTGCGGGCCTCATGGAAGGCCTTTTTTGCGTCTTCTTCCAACTGCCCTCCCCGCTTACGGGTCTTTTGCCATTCCCGTCTTCTTTTATAATTCATCTTTCGCAGTCTATCCAGTTCAGGCGTCCACCATTCATAGCCTGCGTCCCTTTCTCGCTCTCGTCTAGGGCCTAAGCACTCGCACGCTGTCCTATCGATTACTTCCGTAAATTGCTTGCATACCTCGGGGGCAGGTTTGTTCCATTTAATCCAGCCCATCCGCTCGTGTATACCCTGTCGGAAGCGTACCCAATCGACGCCGCGTTCCCGGAACCTCCGCATCCCGTCCCCCGCCGACCCCGCCAACGGTGCGGCGCCGGCATACCCTCGCTCCCCTGTGTTCCATGTTATCAGTCGGTGATCGCTCGAGGAGGCCTCTATGTGGACCTCCCATTTCTCGATAGTCACCCCTCCAGCTGTGAGCGTGAGGTCGATGTTAGACTCGCCGCCACTATCCCCACAGAAGGTCGATGGCTGTCCCTCGGTGTTCGCTATTCTCAGTAGATGGGCAGAGATGAAATCTTCCATCGATTGCCTTCTGTGGGCGACGGCGGAGCCCCTCCCGCTGTATTGCTCCGGTCTGCAGAACCAGAGGGGTGAGTGGGCGTTGCTGTCCACACCAATTATTATTCGAGAGCCTTTCATGTGAGCGACCACCAACTCCATCCTCTGTAGGTGGATGTCTATATCATCTTTATATTGGAAGTATGCCGACACCACATATAGGTCCAGGGACGGGATGTGCGCGACCATGATGTGGTCCCCGCATAGGTGGGATAGAACCGCACACGTTAGGCTGGCGTTAGGCACGTAGATGCCAGCCTTAGCCCCTTCAGAGTGTTTGATGATGAAGGGGGCATCGTGGTACGGCTCCTGCACCAGGACCACATCCAAACCATACTCGGTGGCCACCGCCGGAAGTTCCATGGTGGCCACCGCTGAGCCCGCGAGGTTCAGCTGTCCCATTTTTATTTGAGGCCACCTATCCATAGTATGTTGTGGCCTCAACGCATCGCGTCTCAGCGTGCAAGCGGGCGGGGCACTCTCTTGCCATTGTGCGGTGACCTTCGTAGCCCCGTCGTCCGAACTTCTTGCAGGTGGCGCAGCAGATCACGGCTGACGAACAGTCCACAGCCCTATGGCCCGAACCACCGCATTTCCCGCAGGTTGTTTCATTGGCCTTACAATATTTTTCCGGGTGGCCATAGAGCTGGCACTTATTACAGCACGTGACCGCTATGTAATCAGTTATTCGGGCCACCTGCCAACCGATGTACAGTGCGTCCTCCTCCAGGAGGAACTGACGCAGTCCTGGGGAGCATTGCAACACAAAGGTCGCCGTGCTGCTTCCGCGTCTCCCCTTCTTGAAGGCCACCTTCATGTCCCTCTTGATTTTCTCGGACCCCCACTCTTTTATGCCCCGCCGCACCGCTTGCTCTTCTATGGCCGCGCACAGATCCTCAGCCTTTGTGTCTGCTTCCAAATTGCTAACCGCAATATATGGCTGCCGTCTCGTTAGCTCCGTAGCACGTAGGGTCTTAGGAGCAGCCTCCTTTAGTTTAACTGCCTCCTCTGGCGTGGTGGTTTTGACGACCACTCCAGCGTTCCCGACTTTCCGCACTTGCTGGACGTGTATTCCTAAGGCCTGAGGGTTAACAGTTCTTTTCAGCTCTTTTTTAGTTTCCTCCGCTGTTTTTAGCACCTCCGCCTCAGTGGGGTAAAAAGCAATTGTGGCGCCCTGATTTTGCGGAATGGCAACTGCAGGCGCGCCACTTCTGGTTTTAAGGGCCTTCGCGTAGTCGGGCTTGCTAGGAGCGGTGCTGGCACTGGAGCAGACGGGTGCGTAGTCGCTAAGGACGGCTGCGCTGCGGGCCTTTGTGTACTCTACTTCTGCGCGTGCGGCCCTAAGGCGCTCCTCCGCCAACTCCCTCTCTGTTTCTGCCAGCATGATCTCCAGTGCACCTACAGTAGCTAGGATTTCTTGGCCGTGGGTACCTATGGCTGTCTTGTCGGCGATGTTCAGCTTATTCGTACCCGTCGCAACTGCCATGATCCCTTGGACCGCTTTGTGCACCGCCTCTAGCATTTCCAGCTTATTGCTGCTAGTCGGCTCCTTGGCTTTCTCTGTGTTCAGTACCGCTTGGTGACGTAAGTAGATAGGGACACTCACCCACCACCATCCCATGGCCCTATCAACCTTCAGGTTATACGGGCCGAAACACGGGAGGCGCACCGCGGAATTTTGGTCTGCTGGTCATCACGGTGCGCTTCTTGATCTCCCTACATGACTCTTTTTTCGAGCCTGCTCATTCTGAGCTGGTCCCCGCCGTACTCCCGTCTTGGGTAGACGGCACACCACGCCTCGGCAGCTCGCTTGGGCTGTTCCTAATTTCCCGTCCCTGCCGTTCTTTATGCCAGTTTTTCGCAAATTTTCGGAGCCGGGCAAAGTTAGCCTTGGAGGACACCAGGTCCCCGTAGAAAACCGGGCCCTCCTCTTCACGGGATATAACACCTAGCATTTCCTGTCTAAACTCGTCATACAGTGGGCACTCCCATAGCACATGTTGCAAATCTTCATCAGCCAATCCGCAGTAACACTCACTCACCTCACTCAACTTCATGTCATACAATCTCTTTCGAAAGCAACCATGACCACTCAGAATCTGCGACGTTTCATAGTCCGGTTCAACCCAGGTGGCCCCAAGCCGAACCGCCACGTCCGGGAAGTATCGATAAAGTTCCCTGCCTTTCTCGTCTTTCTCCCATCGATCCTGCCATAGGGCAACGATCTCCGCTGAGATTGCCTCACGCTTTTCCCGCAGTTCCTCTTTGGCCGCGCACTTTTGCACCTCATCCAGTTTACCAGCACGACTCACCTCGAGGTCCGCCGGCAGCACACCCGCAAGCACCGGCAACGCAGCCGTACTGACGGAACGGTAGGCCTTCGTCAGCAGGACAAGGGCTGGGCGCTGAGTTCTTAATAGCGCGCTTTTGACCGCGTATTGGGTAACCCTATGGTGCCATACGGCAGAGGCGTATGTCACCGTGGCCACGTACGTGCCCCGATACAGCAGTTTGAGTGCTGGGTATCGAATGCCCCAAGAGGACGCCGATACTCTGGACATCTTACCGAAGCAGGCCGTGGCCCGTTCGCCAATGGACTTCGCATGATCGACAAACGCAAATGTGGTATCTAGTACAACCCCTAGCAATGTGGCCGACGCCACCGACCTGACCGAGGTGCCGCCAAGTCTGATGGTGGGGGGGCGCATGAGTTTTCCCTTGATGGTCATTGTGGCGGACTTATTTGGGGAAAACTCCAGTCTGTTCCGCGCCCCCCATTGTTGGACTAGGTCCAGGGTGACCGAGGCTTTATCCTCGATGCCAGCCCTGGACTCTGCCTCTATCAGGATGGTGACGTCGTCGGCGTACGCCACAAAGCCGCAGCCTGGTGGTGTTGGCAGGCGTAGCAGGTCGTCGATCAACACGTTCCATAGCGCGGGGCCCAATACGGAACCCTGAGGGCAGCCCATGGTGGATGCCTTCCACAACACACGGTTACCCGCGAACAGACCGACACGTCTGTCGCAAAAGTAGTCCGCCAGCATCCGATAGATGTTTGGCGGACAGCCTCCTCTCTTGATTTTCAAGAGGATCATTGGCCACCACGCATTGTCGAAGGCACCCGATATGTCCAGCATAATCGCTTGGACATACCGACAGCGGCTACTCTTACCAGTTTCTATAAGGCGCTGCAAGGCAGATACCGTCGACCGACCCCGCACGAAGCCGTGCTGGCTATCGGAGAGCCTCGCGGTAATCTCAGGTGCAGCTCTTAATATCACCCGTTCTAATATTTTGCCGAGGATCGGTAGAAGGGTAATTGGCCTGTATGCCTTAGGGTCATCAAGGGGTTTGCCGTTGCCCTTTGGCAGCACTAACAAACGTCCATTCTTCCATACTTGAGGGAACTGCCCCTCGATCACGCACCTACGCATCACTTCAGTCATCTCTGATCCCGCTGCCTTCCACGTTTCTTTCACAATCTTCGCGCTCAAACCGTCGATTCCCGGAGCAGTGTTGGGCAGATCCCTAACTATGTCGCGCACGTCATCCGCTGTGGGCGGTGACGCGTCCCGACCAGAGGGCAAGCACGCCGCAAGCACCCGGACCTGCCGATGGTACGCAGAGTCCCTGTTTGGGTCATCGTCAGGGCACAATGAGTGGACTAGGCCTCGCATCGCCTCGTCCGCGTTATCCGGGTAGCTCCCGACGTACCTCACTCCCGTCAGGACGTTTTCTGGCGGTTTTCTGCGTCCGGACGCAGCCCGGTAGGCTAATCCCCAAGGGTCCTCGTTACCGGACGCAGCCACATCCTTACGAAACTTAAGCTCCGTCTCAATCATACATATCCTATATTTACTGCGGGCCTCGTGAAAGGTCTTCTTCGCATCCTCTTCCAATTGCCCACCCCTTTTACGGGTCTTCTGCCATTCTCGTCTTCGCTTGTACTGAATCTTTCGCAGCTTGTCTAACTCAGTCGTCCACCATTCATAGCCCACGTCCCTTCCCCGCTCTCGTCTCGGGCCTAGGCACTCACAGGCAGTCGTATCTATTATATCGGTGAACTGCTTACATATCGTGGGAGCAGGCCTGTTCCAATTGATCCGTCCCATCCGTTCGTGTATCCCCGATCTGAAGCGGACCCAATCCACCCCGCGTTCCCGGAACCTCCTCAGCACGCCAGTTACCGGCTCCGCTGGGGAGGTGCCGACGTACCCTCTACCGTGCGCCGTCCAGGTTATGAGCCGGTGGTCACTGGATGCCGCATCTTCGTGCACCCTCCAGTTTTCCATCTTCACCCCTCCGGCCGTGAGGGTAATATCTATATTAGATTCCCCTCCGCTGTCACCACAGAAGGTCGCGGGTTGTCCTTCCTTGTTTTCAATTTGTAGATTATTGGCCAAAATAAATTCTTCCATTGCTGACCTTCTATGGGAGGCAGAGGGTCCACGTCCTTCCCATTGTTCTCTTCTACAGAACCAGAGGGGTGAATGTGCATTACTGTCTGCTCCTATAACCAGCCTTTTTCCTTTTAAGGTCCTGACCACCGTCTCCAGCTTCGTGAGGTGTATGTTTATGTCGTCCTTGAATTGGAAGTACGTCGACACCACATACAGTTCCAGGGACGGGATGTGCGCGACCATGATGTGGTCTCCAGAAAGATGGTGCAGGACCGCGCACGTAAGGCTGGCGTTGGGCACGTAGATGCCAGCCTTTCCCCCCTCCGAGTGTTTAACGATAAAGGGGGAAACGCGGACTCGGCCGCTCGCTCTCGTGGAGGACGGACGTGTACAGTGTCTCGTGCGCATATTTATATTGCTCTTTTGTGCTTTATAATATATTGTGCTCAATTGCTTATATTGTGTTCAATTATATCGAATTGGTGCGATATATTGTGTACCCAATATAGTGAAAGTGACGCTATAGTGCGATTAACGATTGTGGTGAAAGTGACACGGTGCTTAGTGATTTAAGGATTATTTAACAAGTAAGTCATTAAGATACTCTAAATAGGACATAGACCTTATTAGTGTATAGCTATTAACGCTGGTTTTAGTATAGTTAGTTTTAGTTTAGGCATAGTTTAATATATATTTATTGACTTGTTAACTTTACTGTGTATCGCAATACACGAACTCACGACGAAGCGGCACGTGGTAACCACGCCGCTTTTGTCTGTGTCAAGTGGCGACAGTGACAAGTGACAGCTGACAATTGTCAACCGTGGTATAAAGGCAGCATCACACTGCCGACTTTCTATTGCCCATACATAGGTGGCCCAGTGGTACACATAGTGTATTGGTCCCCTAATAATAACTCACTTATTATAAGTGTAGGTTAGTTTAGCTAGGTCCATGCCCTCCGTCCGCGCTCACCGTACCAATGCACGAACTCGCTCACTGTACTTAACACACACAGACAAACAAATAAAAATAAGATCACCCTCCCCCTCCCCCCTCCCCTTGCTGCCCTCCCCTCCCACCTCCGCATCATAATCACCCTACTGCTTAACATTCGGCCACCCCCTTGGATTTGAAAACATTACTTCACTTATACTTGAAGCCGTACCACATATGCCACACACGTTATCAGGCGCCCGGCATACACATGGGTGGGACGGTGCGCAGGGTGAAGCGAGTGTGTCGGCGCGCATGCGACGGCGCGCGCGTCTGCCATTTAGCGAGTGATGAGATGCGTGTGTTGCGGTTGATGAAAGTGTTTCATTCATGTGTTGTTTGTTTCATTGTGATAGCTGTTCGCGTCGTTCAGTTAAGATGATTATTTCAATATACATCTAACTAATGTGTGTGTTCGCACACAGCTATTCATTGAAATGTACTACACGTTTTTTGAAATGCTCGAATCGAAAAGCTGTTGACTATCTGCTAGCTTATCACGAAGCGTTTGGCGAGGCAAGCTCACTCCGCTGTAACTCTGATGATATTTATTTTATTGAACAGTGTGGATCGACAGATGCGATATTTCAATCTCGTATCCGTTAAACGAACGATCCTACAAATAGCGGCCGAACATAAAGATTCTTGTGTCGTTGCGGAACGTCGGCGTTGCGTCGGCCTCCCATCGATCGGATCTCGGTCCATTTGATATGCACGTCGCTTGACGACGATACATCTTGGCGCATAAAGGCGATACGAATACGCCGCCGCGGACGACATCTCTCAAACACCGTGCTGTAATAGTTTAATGTTAACGTTTGTGTTAAACGATATCATTATAAAAGTGAATCGCACGTCTCGTTGGAACTATCGAACTTTGGAGTTAACGCTTTAAAACGCGCGTAAAACTCTCTCGGTGAATCGTCGCGACTGCAGTTGAGATATACCGCTAACGCGTACGCAGCACCGAAACCAAACCACGCGTACAATAATAGAATTATGTACGACGAGTTTAAAAACATACAATGTCACTGGATGTCCGCGTCAGCGCAGACGTCCGTGATACGTGTTCTCGTCCGAGCGACGACGGCTACATTCGTCCGCGAGTGACTGTCAGCTCCCTGGTTGATCCTGCCAGTAGTTATATGCTTGTCTCAAAGATTAAGCCATGCATGTCTCAGTGCAAGCCGTATTAAGGCGATACCGCGAATGGCTCAATATATCAGTTTTGGTTCCTTAGATCTTACTCAGTTACTTGGATAACTGTGGTAATTCTAGAGCTAATACATGCAATCAGAACTCTGACCAGTGATGGGATGAGTGCTTTTATTAGATCAAAACCAATCGACGGAGGGCCTCGCGTCCGAAGTCGTTAATTTTGATGAATCTGGATAACTTTTGCCGATCGCATGGTCCAGTACCGGCGACGCATCTTTCAAATGTCTGCCTTATCAACTTTCGATGGTAGTTTCTGCGACTACCATGGTTGTCACGGGTAACGGGGAATCAGGGTTCGATTCCGGAGAGGGAGCCTGAGAAACGGCTACCACATCCAAGGAAGGCAGCAGGCGCGCAAATTACCCACTCCCGGCACGGGGAGGTAGTGACGAAAAATAACGATACGGGACTCTTACGAGGCCTCGTAATCGGAATGAGTACACTTTAAATATTTTAACGAGGAACAATTGGAGGGCAAGTCTGGTGCCAGCAGCCGCGGTAATTCCAGCTCCAATAGCGTATACTAAAATTGTTGCGGTTAAAAAGCTCGTAGTTGCATTTGTGCGCCGCGCTGTCGGTGCACCGCATCCGCGGTGATACTGACACGTTTGCGGAGCATATCGTCGGTGAGCCGGCGGTAAAACGCCGGTTCAATATCAAAATCCTATCGCGGTGCTCTTCAGTGAGTGTCGAGATGGGCCGACAATTTTACTTTGAACAAATTAGAGTGCTCAAAGCGGGCTCAAAATGCTGCTTGAATATTTCGTGCATGGAATAATAGAATATGATCTCGGTTCTATTTTGTTGGTTTTCAGAACTCCGAGGTAATGATTAATAGGGATAACTGGGGGCATTCGTATTGCGACGTTAGAGGTGAAATTCTTGGATCGTCGCAAGACGAACATCAGCGAAAGCATTTGCCAAAGGTGTTTTCATCAATCAAGAACGAAAGTTAGAGGTTCGAAGGCGATTAGATACCGCCCTAGTTCTAACCGTAAATATGTCATCTAGCGATCCGCCGACGTTACTACAATGGCTCGGCGGGCAGCTTCCGGGAAACCAAAGATTTTGGACTCCGGGGGGAGTATGGTTGCAAAGCTGAAACTTAAAGGAATTGACGGAAGGGCACCACCAGGAGTGGAGCCTGCGGCTTAATTTGACTCAACACGGGAAATCTCACCAGGCCCGGACACCGGAAGGATTGACAGATTAACAGCTCTTTCTTGATTCGGTGGGTGGTGGTGCATGGCCGTTCTTAGTTGGTGGAGCGATTTGTCTGGTTAATTCCGGTAACGAACGAGACTCTAGCCTGCTAAATAGGCGTCGCCATTTAGGTGTGCTCGGCTTCGGTCGTGCAACTCACTGGCGACGTATTAAAATTCTTCTTAGAGGGACCGGCGGCTTCGAGCCGCACGAGATTGAGCAATAACAGGTCTGTGATGCCCTTAGATGTCCTGGGCCGCACGCGCGCTACACTGAAGGAATCAGCATGTTCTCCCTGGCCTAGAGGCCCGGGCAACCCGTTGAAACTCCTTCGTGCTGGGGATTGGGGTTTGCAATTATCCCCCATAAACGAGGAATTCCTAGTAAGCGCGAGTCATAAGCTCGCGTTGATTACGTCCCTGCCCTTTGTACACACCGCCCGTCGCTACTACCGATTGAATGATTTAGTGAGGTCTTCGGACCGACACGCGGTGGCTTCGCGGCCGTCGGCGTTGCTGGGAAGTTGACCAAACTTGATCATTTAGAGGAAGTAAAAGTCGTAACAAGGTTTCCGTAGGGGAACCTGCGGAAGGATCATTAACGTGTTTGACGTTTGCTTGCGTTGATTCGCTCGCTCACGTTATTACATAGACACATATAAATGTATCCGAATCGGATGTCTCGCGAGAGACGTACGTGACGATCGATTACGATTCGCCCCGCTGTCGGGCTTACACGTCGTCGTCGCTGCGTCGCGCCGTCGCACATACACTTCGACGTTGACCGGTAGAAATCCGCGCCGCGAGTCGATGTGGCCGTCGACGGCGTCTTAAGCTTGACAACCGAATAGCGGTTTTTTAGAACTAACCGTTCTGAAAAGACAAACTGTTCTGAAAATAATGATTTTTATAAAAAAATTGAACGTACACAAATTATATATTTTTGACTCTATCACCTCACCGTGATTGTGGTCGAAAACAATTACCCTGGACGGTGGATCACTTGGCTCGCGGGTCGATGAAGAACGCAGTTAACTGCGCGTCATAGTGTGAACTGCAGGACACATTTGAACATCGACATTTCGAACGCACATTGCGGTCCGTGGAGAAACATCCAGGACCACTCCTGTCTGAGGGCCGGCTGTATAAAAACAAACACCACACTGTTCACTGCGCGCACATTCGTGTGTACGTTTGAACATTTGACGGTTCCGAGTTTGTCGTAGAGTTTTCGGATTCACGATTGCGACGGTCCGTCCAAAAATACCCGAATCGAATAGTATCGAACGAATTTAGCGTCGTTCAATGAGCGCGAGACGTCCCGACTCTCCGCGACCCTTCGGTGTGCACGCACGCGTTGCGTTGGACTTGCTGTTCGTCGACTGTGCGAACGGCGCGTCCGATGCGGCCGAGCCGCGCTAAGAGGGCTAGCTATGGTGCGGTCGTTAAGATGTCTGTGAGCTTTAGACGTACGCGTACATTTCGTTCTTTCGATATTCAAACCGGTAGGCGGACTCGACGTCCGAAGTGCGTTTCGACGCCGTCGTCGCGATCGTGCGCTGCGCGGTGGGTTCGTCCCATTGCGCGGGCACGCTTTCGATCGTACGGCGTCGTATCGCTGACGGATATCGCGTCTGCCTCGATTTTTTTATCGTTGGCCTCAGATCAGGGAGGATCACCCGCCGAATTTAAGCATATTAGTAAGCGGAGGAAAAGAAACTAACAAGGATTTCCTTAGTAGCGGCGAGCGAACAGGAAAGAGCCCAGCACTGAATCCCGCGGTCGTACCGGTCGCGGGAGATGTGGTGTTCGGGAGGTTCCGCTTTCTCGCGGTCGTCGCTCCTGTCCAAGTTCGTCTTGAACGGGGCCGTTTTCCCGTAGAGGGTGCCAGGCCCGTAGCGACGGAGCGCGTCCGCGAGAGGGACTCTCCTCAGAGTCGGGTTGCTTGAGAGTGCAGCCCTAAGTGGGTGGTAAACTCCATCTAAGGCTAAATATTACCGCGAGACCGATAGCGAACAAGTACCGTGAGGGAAAGTTGAAAAGAACTTTGAAGAGAGAGTTCAAGAGTACGTGAAACCGTTCAGGGGTAAACCTGCGAAACTCGAATGAACGAACGGAGAGATTCATCGTCATTCCGCGGCGTACGTGCGCGCGCCTCGATGTCGTCGGTTTCGATCGTGCGACACGGGTCGCGCACGTCGACGTTCGCGGACGGCGTGCACTTCTCTCTTAGTAATACATCGCGACCCGTTCGGAGTCGGCCTAAGCTCCGTCCCGGAGTCCCGTCGTCCAACGCAAGGCGGACGGTTGGACGGTTGGCGGTAGCCGGCCGGCTTTACCGGACGGTATTCAAACAAACGATAGGAATCGCGCACGCGTAATTTATTGCGCGTCCGGCCCGACGCAAGGCAACGTCGTCATCGACGTCCTGCCACAGTGCGGACGTTGGTGCGGCGCGTCTGTTCGTCGCAGCCGTGCAGTCTCGGACAGTGCGCGTCTCTGTCGGCGATGATTCAGTTTCGGGCACTCGCAGGACCCGTCTTGAAACACGGACCAAGGAGTCTAGCATGTGTGCTAGTCATTGAGACTATACATAAAACTGAAAGGCGCAACGAAAGTGAAGGCGTGCGCTCGTCGCGCGCTCAGGGAGGATGGAGCGTCGGTCTAGGTCGACCTCTCGCACTCCCGAGGCGTCTCGTTTCCAATCCGTGAATGCAGGCGCGCTCTGAGCACAGATGCTGGGACCCGAAAGATGGTGAACTATGCCTGGTCAGGTCGAAGTCAGGGGAAACCCTGATGGAGGACCGTAGCGATTCTGACGTGCAAATCGATCGTCGGAACTGGGTATAGGGGCGAAAGACTAATCGAACCATCTAGTAGCTGGTTCCGTCCGAAGTTTCCCTCAGGATAGCTGGCGTCGATTTGGACAGTCTCATCCGGTAAAGCGAATGATTAGAGGCATTGGGGCCGAAACGACCTCAACCTATTCTCAAACTTTAAATGGGTGAGAACTTCGGCTTACTCGAACGATGAAGCCGAAGATCTGATGACGGTGCCAAGTGGGCCAATTTTGGTAAGCAGAACTGGCGCTGTGGGATGAACCAAACGTAGTGTTAAGGCGCCTAAAAAACGCTCATGGGACACGGCCGCTCGCTCTCGCAGTGAACGGACGTGTGCGGAGCTACGGTGCGCAAGTTAATATTATCATTTCTGTGATTAATATTAATTTTTGTGTTTTCGTGCAATATTCCTATTAAACAGTTTAATAGTGCAATAGTGAAAGTGACACTCGGATTATCAAGGTACGCCTAGAACTAAGTGCTAGATTTTTAATTAGTTTAGGTATTAGAATAGGTAGTTTAGTTTAGATTAGAGTGCAACAGTGGTATAGTTAGGAACAATAGTGACTTTGCCACTCCACTTATTAGGAGTTAATTGCAAATAAATTATTTCTAGCATAAACTTTAGTGTTAGTGTAGTGTTATTAGCTTAGGTTAGATTAGGTTGTCGCACGTGGTCGGCACGCGCTCGCCACGTGCGTAGTGACAGTGACACTCTGTGAGTGACATCTGACGGCTGTCAGTGGTGCATTAGGGTGGTGACACACTACCGTCGTGTGTGCCGCGGGCCCGACGGAACGCGTAGTGTCAACACCCGCTAAGTGGTGCACACGCCATAGTGAAATAGACACTTTGTACTTTATTTTATTTTATTTTATTTTTATTATTTGTTGACTCTTTTTGTTTTAGTACTTTATTTTTGTTTTAGTACTTTATTTTTGTTTTAGTACTTTATTTTATTGTGTTATTATATTTTTTCTATTTAGTGTAGGTAGTGTAGGTTAGAGTAGGACATGGAAGGTGACCCGGGCATGGACCGGGATCGGGACCCAGAGTGGGAGAGGCAGCGGGAGCTGTTGGAGGAGCTGCGGCGGCGCAGCCGCGAGAGGATCGAGGAGGAGAGGCGCTTCCTGGAGTCAACGGAGGAGGCAGCATTCAGGCCTAGACTTTCGTTGGCCAGGACGCCGCCGAGCTCCTTCAGCTCTGTGGCTATGGGAGAGCCTGAAATTGTGGAGCAGCAACAGCAGCAGCAACAGCAGCAGCAACTGCAGCAGCAGGAGCAGCTCCAACATGCACAGCAGCAACGGCAGCAACCGCAGCAGCAATCGCAGCAGCAACTGCAGCAGCATCCGCAGCAACCGCAGCAGCAGCGGCAGCAGCAGCAGCAGCAGCAGCAGCAGCAGGAAGACCAACCTCCTTCCTACAGCAAGCGGCCACTGGCCTCACCAGGGGACCAGCCGCAGCCTGCACGGCGACGCTTACAGCGCACCTCTGCGCGCGAAGATCCGCCTCCCCTGGCAGGGCTCGAAGACGGACGCTCTGGTCACCAAGTGGAAGAAAACAAAGGGCAAGCCAAGGAGCCGACCAGCAGTACAAAGCTTGAAATGCTAGAGGCGGTGCACAAAGCGGTCCAGGGGATTATGGCTGTTGCGACGGGCACAAATAAATTAAACATCGCCGATAAGACAGCCATAGGTACCCACGGCCATGAAATCCTGGCTACAGTAGGTGCACTGGAGATTATGCTGGCGGAAGCAGAGAGGGAGTTGGCGGAGGAGCGCCTTAAGGCTGCCCGCGCGGAGGTTGAGGCAGTGAAGGCGAAAAGCGCTGTTACAGTGAGGGACCTTCAATCCACGGCAACCGCCGTAGCCGTCCCCCCCAGACCAGATTATGCCAGGGCGCTGAAAACCCGAAGTGGTGGGCCCATCATGACCATTCCTGCTAACCCAGGGGCCGTAGTGGCCTTCTATCCAGAGAGCGAGGCCATGAAAACTGCGGAGGACACGAAAACAGAACTGAAAAAGACAGTGAATCCGCAGGCCCTGGGGATCCATGTTCAGCAGGTAAGAAAGGTCGGCAACGCTGGGGTTGTGGTACGGACCACCACCGCCGAAGAAGCAGCTAAGCTTAAAGACGCGGCGCCGAAGACACTAAGGGCAACGGATCTTACTAGAAGGCAACCATTCGTGGCCATTAGCAACATGGAGTCGGACACGAAAACAGAAGACATATGCGCGGCCATATCGGAGCAGGCGGAGAGAAGGGGGCGATTGGAGTGGTCCAAAGAGAAGGTGGGGAAGGACATGAGGGTGGCCTTCAAAAAAGGGAAGATTGGAGGAAAAACGGCCACCTTCGTTCTGCAATGCTCTCCCCTTCTGCGGCAGTTCCTACTGGAAGAAGACGCCCTTTATATTGGATGGCAGGTGGCGCGGATAACCGACTACCTGGCGGTCACTTGCTGCAACAAATGTCAGCTCTATGGCCACCCAGAGAAATACTGTAAAGCTACCGACACCATCTGCGGCAAGTGCGGAGGAGTCGGCCATAGAGCTGCGGACTGCACCTCAGCTGTGACCGCCTGCGCCACCTGCAAGCGCTTCAACCGCGCGGGATACGAGGGACACCGCACCATGGCCAGGGATTGCCCCGCGCGCCTGCACGCCGAGACGCGCTGTGTGGAGGCCACATCCTATCATGGATAGGTGGCCTCTACTAAGAATAGGTCAGCTGAACTTAGCGGGCTCAGCGGTGGCCACCAAGGTACTTCCGACGGTGGCCACCGATCATTGTTTAGACATGGTCCTGGTGCAGGAGCCGTATCACGATGCCCCCTTCATTATCAAACACTCGGAGGGGGGCAAGGCTGGCATCTACGTGCCCAACGCCAGCCTAACGTGTGCGGTCCTGTCACACCTATGTGGGGACCACATTATGGTCGCGCATATCCCGTCCCTGGACCTGTACGTGGTGTCGGCATACTTTCAATATAAGGATAATATTGATATACACCTGGAGAAGATGGAGTCGGTGGTCGCTCACCTAAGAGGCCGCCGGATTATCATTGGTGTGGACAGCAACGCTCACTCACCCCTCTGGTTCTGCAGACCTGAGCAGTGTGAGGGGAGGGGTCCTGCTGCCGCCCACAGAAGGCAATCCATGGAAGATTTTATTGCTGCCCACAATCTAAAAATTATGAACACCGAAGGGCAGCCGACGACCTTCTGTGGGGACAGCGGTGGCGAATCCAATATAGACCTCACACTGGCAGCCGGAGGGGTGTCAGCAGAGAAGTGGGAGGTCCACCCAGAGGCCTCTTCTAGCGACCACCGGCTGATTACTTGGATCGTTGGGGAGCGAGGGTATGCCGGCACTGCTTCAACGGAGGGGTCGGCAGGGGACGGGCTGCGGAGGTTCCGGGAACGCGGAGTTGATTGGGTCCGCTTCCGACAGGGCATACACGAGCGGATGGGCTGGATTAAATGGAACAAACCTGCCCCCGAGGTATGCAAGCAATTTACGGAAGTAATTGATAGGACAGCGTGCGAGTGCTTAGGCCCTAGACGAGAGCGAGAAAGGGACGCAGGTTACGAATGGTGGACGCCTGAACTGGACAGACTGCGAAAGTTGAACTACAAAAGAAGACGAGAATGGCAGAAGACCCGTAAGCGGGGAGGGCAGCTGGAAGAAGATGCAAAAAAGGCCTTCCATGAGGCCCGCAATAAGTACAGGAGATGTATGATAGAGGTGGAACTAAAATTCCGCAAGGATGTGGCTGAGTCCGGTAACGAGGACCCGTGGGGCCTGGCCTACCGGGCCGCGTCCGGACGCAGACGGCCACCGGGAAACGTCCTGAGCGGGGTGCGGTATGCCGAGGGCCACCCGAATAACGCGGACGAGGCCATGCATAGCTTAGTCTATGCACTGTGCCCGGACGACGAACCCGACAAAGATACTGCCTACCATCGGCAGGTTCGGGTGCTCGCGGCGTGCTTGCCCTCCGGGCGGGACGCGTTGCCGCCCAAGGCGGATGACGTGCGCGATATAGTCAAGGAATTGCCTAACACTGCTCCGGGAATCGATGGTCTGAGCGCGAGGATTATAAAAGAGGTGTGGAAGGCGGCGGGATCAGAGATGACAGAGATGATGCGTAGATGCGTGACTGAGGGCCAGTTCCCTCAAGTATGGAAGAAGGGACGGCTGCTTGTGCTGCCAAAGGGCAACGGCAAACCGCTTGATGACCCCAAGGCGTACAGGCCAATTACTCTTCTACCGATCCTCGGAAAGATTCTTGAACGGCTGATCATTAAATGTGCACCGGAGATCTTCTCCAGGATGTCTGACGGCCAGCACGGCTTCACGCGTGGTCGGTCGACGGTGACGGCTCTGCAGCAACTTATTGAGACTGGCAAAGGAAGCCACTGCCGATATGTTCAGGCTGTAATGCTTGACATATCCGGTGCCTTCGACAATGCCTGGTGGCCTATGATTCTCTTGAAGATCAAGAGAGGAGGCTGTCCGCCAAACATCTATAGGATGCTGGCGGACTACTTTCGCGACAGACACGTTGGTCTGTTTGCGGGTAACCGGGTGCTGTGGAAGGCATCGACAATGGGCTGCCCTCAGGGTTCCGTATTGGGCCCCGCGCTGTGGAACGTGCTGATTGACGACCTACTGCGGCTACCGGTACCAATGGGCTGCAGCTTTGTGGCGTACGCCGACGACGTCGCCGTCCTAATAGAGGCAGAGTCCAGGGCTGACATTGAGCGTAAAGCCTTAGTCACCCTGGACCTGGTCCAACAATGGGGGGCGCGGAACAGACTTGAATTTTCCCCGAACAAGTCCGCCTCAATCACCATCAAGGGAAAATTCATGCGCCCTCCAACCATCCGACTAGGCGGCTCCTCTGTCGGGTCGGTGGCGTCGGCCACATTGTTAGGGGTAGTGCTCGACACCACATTCTCGTTCGTCGGTCACGCGAAATCCATTGGCGAGCGGGCCACGGCGTGCTTCGGTAAGATGTCCAGAGTCTCGGCGTCCTCATGGGGCATGCGATACCCAGCACTGAAAGTGCTGTATCGAGGCACGTACGTGGCCACGGTGACATACGCGTCTGCCGTGTGGCACCACAGGGTAACCCAACACGCGGTCAGAAGTGCGCTCTTAAGAACTCAGCGCCAAGCCCTCATATTGCTGACGAAAGCGTACCGCTCCGTCAGCACTGCTGCGTTGCCGGTGCTTGCTGGCGTGCTGCCGGCTGACCTGGAGGTGGGTCGTGCTGGCAGATTGGACGAAGCGAGAAGATCGACAGCCAACGAGGAATTGCGGGTGAAGAGAGAGGCAATCTCGGCGGATGTCGTCGCTCAGTGGCAGGAACGATGGGACAGAGAGGAGAAAGGAAGGGAACTATATCGGTTTTTCCCGGACGTGGCGGTTCGACTCGGGGCCACCTGGGTCGAGCCGGACTATCAAACGTCGCAGATCCTAAGTGGCCATGGATGTTTCCGAAAGAGACTGTATGATATGAAGCTGAGTGAGGTGAGTGAATGTTATTGCGGATTGGCAGATGAAGACTTGCATCATGTGCTGTGGGAATGCCCTCTGTATGCAGATATTAGAAACGGCATGCTAGAAGGTATAGTCCGAGAAGAGGTGGGCCCGGTCTTCTACGGGGACCTGGTGTCCACCAAGGCCAACTTCTGTCGGCTCCGACATTTTGCCAAGAAGTGGCACGAGGAGCGGCAGGGACGGGAGATAAGCAACAGGAACAGCCCAGGCGAGCGTCCGAGGCGTGGTGTGCCGTCTACCCGGAATGGGACGGCGGGGACCAGCTCAGAATGAGCAGGCTCGAAAAAGAGTCATGTAGGGAGATCAAGAAGCGCACCGTGATGACCAGTAGACCGAAATTCCGCGGTGCGCCTCCCGTGTTTCGGCCCGTATAACCTGAAGGTTGATAGGGCCATGGGATGGTGGTGGGTGAGTGTCCCTATCTACTCTACGCAAACACAGCAGCCGCAGCAACAACCGCAGCAGCAGCAGCAGCAGCAGCAAGAGCTGCAGCATAACAGCAAGAGGCCACTCTCATCTCCAGAGGACCCTCCACAGCCTGCCCGAAGACGTATCCAGCGTGCCTCAGCCATTGAAGGTACGCCACCAATGGCTGGCCTGCAGGACCCTCGACGACAAGATCTAGTGCAGATGGATTCTGCTCATGACGTTGTACGAGGTTCGGAAGAGGCTGCTCCTGTCAGCAAGACTGAAATGCTGAATGCTGTCCACCAAGCCGTCAAGGGCATCATGGCCGTAGCCACGGGAGCGAACAAATTGAACATCGCCGACAAAACTGCAATTAGTGCGCATGGCCAAGATATTCTGGCAACCGTCGGGGCCCTAGAGATAATGTTGGCAGAGGCCGAAAAGAGGCTCGTAGAAGAGCGTTTGAAGGCTGCCCTGGTGGAAGCAAAATGCATGAAATCAGCAACAGCAATCTCCGACGACACTATGACTACGGCACCCGGCGTTTCCACCCTAAGCCTGTCGAAGCCTGACTACGCCAGGGCCCTGCGTACAGGCAAGAACAGCCCGCCGAAGGATTTTCCGGCCAACACGGGTGTAGCAGTGGCTTTTTACCCCAAGGAGGGAACAGACGGTCTGAAAACGGCAGAAGATACAAAAATAGAACTGAAGAAGACCGCCAGCCCGCAAGCCCTCGGCATCCAAGTCCAGCAAGTGAGGAAGGTGGGGAACGCCGGTGTCATAGTTAAGACCACCACGCCGGAAGGGGCTCAGCGGCTTAAAGAGGCGGCTCCCAGCACACTACGGGTGGCCGACCTAAGCAGACGTCAGCCTCTCGTAGCCATATGGTCTATTGAGAACTGCACCAAGCCTGAAGATATCGTTGAAGCCATCAGGGAGCAAGCTGAAAGGCGAGGCCTGAAGGAAAAGTGGCCAGCCGACCGGATTTCAAAGGATATGAAGGTGGCCTTCAAGAAAAGCAGAATGAATAGCGCTACGGCCACCTTCGTTCTGCAGTGCTCACCGGGCCTTCGACAGTTTCTGCTGCAGGAAGAGGTGATATACCTTGGGTGGCAAGTGGCACAGGTGACTGACTATGTGAAAGTTACCTGTTGCAACAAATGCCACAACTTTGGCCACCCAGAAAAGTACTGCAAGGCCACGGCGACAACATGCGGCAAGTGTGGAGAATCCGGTCACAGAGCCCCTGAATGCAGTTCGAAGACCTCCTGCTGCGCGACCTGTAAGAAATTCGGCAGGAAAGGCTACGAGACACATCAGACAATGGCGAGAGACTGCCCCGCGCGTCTGCACGCAGAGGCCCGTAGCCTAGAATCAACCAATTATGGATAGGACCGGAAATAATATCAAAATTGGTCAGCTAAACCTCGCGGGCGCCTTGGTGGCCACCTGGGAGTTACCCCGGGTGGCCACCGAACATCAACTTGACGTGGTCCTGGTGCAGGAGCCGCACCACGATTCCCCCTTCATCGTTAAACACTCGAGGGGGGGAAAGGCTGGCATCTACGTGCCTAACGCCAGCCTGACGTGCGCGGTCCTGCACCATCTTTGTGGAGACCACATCATGGTCGCGCACATCCCGTCCCTGGAACTGTATGTGGTGTCGGCGTACTTCCAGTTCAAAGACGACATAAATATTCACATCACAAAGCTGGAGTCGGTGGTCAGGACTTTAAAAGGCAAAAGGCTGATCGTAGGCGCAGATAGTAATGCGCATTCACCCCTCTGGTTCTGTAGAAGAGACCAATGGGAAGGACGTGGACCCTCTGCCTCCCACAGAAGGTCAGCAATGGAAGATTTTATTCTAGCCAACAACTTACAAATAGAAAACAAAGAAGGACAACCCGCGACCTTCTGTGGTGACAGTGGAGGGGAATCCAACATAGATGTGACCATCACGGCCGGAGGGGTGAAAGTGGATAACTGGAGGGTGCATGAAGATGCGTCATCTAGTGACCACCGGCTCATAACCTGGACGGCGCACGGTAGAGGGTACGTCGGCACCTCCCCAGCGGAGCCGGTAACCGGCGTGCTGAGGAGGTTCCGGGAACGCGGGGTGGATTGGGTCCGCTTCAGATCGGGGATACACGAACGGATGGGACGGATCAATTGGAACAAGCCTGCTCCCACGGTATGTAAGCAATTCACCGATATAATAGATACGACTGCATGTGAGTGCCTAGGCCCGAGACGAGAGCGGGGAAGGGACGTGGGCTATGAATGGTGGACGACTGAGTTAGACAAGCTGCGAAAGATTCAGTACAAGCGAAGACGAGAATGGCAGAAGACCCGTAAAAGGGGTGGGCAATTGGAAGAGGATGCGAAGAAGACCTTTCACGAGGCCCGCAGTAAATATAGGATATGTATGATTGAGACGGAACTTAAGTTTCGTAAGGATGTGGCTGCGTCCGGTAACGAGGACCCTTGGGGATTAGCCTACCGGGCTGCGTCCGGACGCAGGAAACCGCCAGAAAACGTCCTGACGGGAGTGAGGTACGTCGGGAGCTACCCGGATAACGCGGACGAGGCGATGCGTGGCCTAGTCCACTCATTGTGCCCTGACGATGACCCAAACAGGGACTCTGCGTACCATCGGCAGGTCCGGGTGCTTGCGGCCTGCTTGCCCTCTGGTCGGGACGCGTCACCGCCCACAGCGGATGACGTGCGCGACATAGTTAGGGATCTGCCCAACACTGCTCCGGGAATCGACGGTTTGAGCGCGAAGATTGTAAAAGAAACGTGGAAGGCAGCGGGATCAGAGATGACTGAAGTGATGCGTAGGTGCGTGATCGAGGGGCAGTTCCCTCAAGTATGGAAGAATGGACGTCTGTTAGTGCTGCCGAAGGGCAACGGCAAACCCCTTGATGACCCTAAGGCATACAGGCCAATTACCCTTTTACCGATCCTCGGCAAAATATTAGAACGGGTGATATTGAGAGCTGCACCGGAGATTACCGCGAGGCTCTCCGATAGCCAGCACGGCTTCGTGCGGGGTCGGTCGACGGTATCTGCCTTGCAGCGCCTTATAGAAACTGGTAAGAGTAGCCGCTGTCGGTATGTCCAAGCGATTATGCTGGACATATCGGGTGCCTTCGACAATGCGTGGTGGCCAATGATCCTCTTGAAAATCAAGAGAGGAGGCTGTCCGCCAAACATCTATCGGATGCTGGCGGACTACTTTTGCGACAGACGTGTCGGTCTGTTCGCGGGTAACCGTGTGTTGTGGAAGGCATCCACCATGGGCTGCCCTCAGGGTTCCGTATTGGGCCCCGCGCTATGGAACGTGTTGATCGACGACCTGCTACGCCTGCCAACACCACCAGGCTGCAGCTTTGTGGCGTACGCCGACGACGTCACCATCCTGATAGAGGCAGAGTCCAGGGCTGGCATCGAGGATAAAGCCTCGGTCACCCTGGACCTGGTCCAACAATGGGGGGCGCGGAACAGACTGGAGTTTTCCCCAAATAAGTCCGCCACAATGACCATCAAGGGAAAACTCATGCGCCCCCCCACCATCAGACTTGGCGGCACCTCGGTCAGGTCGGTGGCGTCGGCCACATTGCTAGGGGTTGTACTAGATACCACATTTGCGTTTGTCGATCATGCGAAGTCCATTGGCGAACGGGCCACGGCCTGCTTCGGTAAGATGTCCAGAGTATCGGCGTCCTCTTGGGGCATTCGATACCCAGCACTCAAACTGCTGTATCGGGGCACGTACGTGGCCACGGTGACATACGCCTCTGCCGTATGGCACCATAGGGTTACCCAATACGCGGTCAAAAGCGCGCTATTAAGAACTCAGCGCCCAGCCCTTGTCCTGCTGACGAAGGCCTACCGTTCCGTCAGTACGGCTGCGTTGCCGGTGCTTGCGGGTGTGCTGCCGGCGGACCTCGAGGTGAGTCGTGCTGGTAAACTGGATGAGGTGCAAAAGTGCGCGGCCAAAGAGGAACTGCGGGAAAAGCGTGAGGCAATCTCAGCGGAGATCGTTGCCCTATGGCAGGATCGATGGGAGAAAGACGAGAAAGGCAGGGAACTTTATCGATACTTCCCGGACGTGGCGGTTCGGCTTGGGGCCACCTGGGTTGAACCGGACTATGAAACGTCGCAGATTCTGAGTGGTCATGGTTGCTTTCGAAAGAGATTGTATGACATGAAGCTGAGTGAGGTGAGTGAGTGTTACTGCGGATTGGCTGATGAAGATTTGCAACATGTGCTATGGGAGTGCCCACTGTATGACGAGTTTAGACAGGAAATGCTAGGTGGTATATCCCGTGAAGAGGAGGGCCCGGTTTTCTACGGGGACCTGGTGTCCTCCAAGGCTAACTTTGCCCGGCTCCGAAAATTTGCGAAAAACTGGCATAAAGAACGGCAGGGACGGGAAATTAGGAACAGCCCAAGCGAGCTGCCGAGGCGTGGTGTGCCGTCTACCCAAGACGGGAGTACGGCGGGGACCAGCTCAGAATGAGCAGGCTCGAAAAAAGAGTCATGTAGGGAGATCAAGAAGCGCACCGTGATGACCAGCAGACCAAAATTCCGCGGTGCGCCTCCCGTGTTTCGGCCCGTATAACCTGAAGGTTGATAGGGCCATGGGATGGTGGTGGGTGAGTGTCCCTATCTACTTTAATGCTCACTCACCCCTCTGGTTCTGTAGACCTGAGCAGTGTGAGGGGAGGGGTCCTGCTGCCGCCCACAGAAGGCAATCCATGGAAGACTTCATAGCTGCCCACAATCTAAAAATTATAAACACCGAGGGGCAGCCGACGACCTTCTGTGGGGACAGCGGTGGCGAGTCCAACATAGACCTCACACTGGCAGCCGGAGGGGTGTCAGCAGAGAAGTGGGAGGTCCACCCAGAGGCCTCTTCTAGCGACCACCGGCTGATTACCTGGATCATTGGGGAGCGGAGGTATGCCGGCGCCGCTTCAGTGGAGGGGTCGGCAGGGGTCGAGCTGCGGAGGTTCCGGGAACGCGGCGTCGATTGGGCCCGCTTCCGACAGGGTATACACGAGCGGATGGGCTGGATTAAGTGGAATAAACCTGCCCCCGCGGTATGCAAGCAATTCACAGAAGTAATTGATAGGACGGCGTGCGAGTGCTTAGGCCCTAGACGAGAGCGAGAAAGGGACGCAGGCTATGAATGGTGGACGCCTGAACTGGATAGACTACGAAAGATGAATTATAAAAGAAGACGAGAATGGCAAAAGACCCGTAAGCGGGGAGGGCAGTTGGAAGAAGACGCAAAAAAGGCCTTCCATGAGGCCCGCAATAAGTACAGGAGATGTATGATAGAGGCGGAACTAAAATTCCGTAAGGATGTGGCTGAGTCCGGTAACGGGGACCCGTGGGGCTTGGCCTACCGGGCCGCGTCCGGACGCAGACGGCCGCCGGGAAACGTCCTGAGCGGGGTACGGTATGCTGAGGGTCACCCGGATAACGCGGACGAGGCCATGCATAGCCTGGTCTATGCACTGTGCCCGGACGACGACCCTTTGAAAGACTCTGCTTACCACCGGCAGGTCCGGGTGCTCGCGGCGTGCTTGCCCTCCGGGCGGGACGCGTTGCCGCCCAAGGCGGATGACGTGCGCGACATAGTCAGGGAATTGCCCAACACTGCTCCGGGAATCGATGGTCTGAGTGCGAGAATAATAAAAGAGGTGTGGAAGGCGGCGGGATCGGAAATGACAGAGGTGATGCGTAGATGCGTGACTGAGGGCCAGTTCCCTCAAGTATGGAAGAAGGGACGGCTGCTTGTGCTGCCAAAGGGCAACGGCAAACCGCTCGATGACCCCAAGGCGTACAGGCCAATTACTCTTCTACCGATCCTCGGTAAAATTCTTGAACGGCTGATCATCAAGTGTGCACCTTCGATCTTCTCCAGGAGTTCGGACGGCCAGCACGGCTTCACGCGTGGTCGGTCGACGGTGACGGCTCTGCAGCAACTAATGGAAACTGGTAAAGGTAGTCACTGCCGATATGTCCAGGCAGTAATGCTTGACATATCCGGTGCCTTCGACAATGCCTGGTGGCCGATGATCCTCTTGAAGATCAAGAGGGGAGGCTGTCCGCCAAACATCTATCGGATGCTGGCGGACTACTTCCGCGACAGACACGTGGGTCTGTTCGCGGGTAACCGGGTGCTGTGGAAGGCATCCACAATGGGCTGCCCTCAGGGTTCCGTATTGGGCCCCGCGCTGTGGAACGTGTTGATTGACGACTTACTGCGGCTGCCGGTACCAGCGGGCTGCAGCTTTGTGGCGTACGCCGACGACGTCACCGTCCTGATAGAGGCAGAGTCCAGGGCCGACATTGAGTGTAAAGCCTCAGTAACCCTGGACTT